>LR990289.1:21193748-22565623 GCA_905147355.2 Apotomis turbidana | reverse complement strand
ATTGCCATAGATCAGTAGCGCCATCTAATCCATTTATCGATACATCATATGTGATATTCTAGTGCAACTAAAGGTGATTATACACAAGATGGCGCTGGCCTGGCAATCTTATGTTATACTTAACACCTATACACTTCATTGACGGTAGTTGAGTAGATGAGAAGTCATGTGATCATGTCTGTGTGTCTACACTGTAATGTTATGTAACCTATTTAAATAAAACAATCAAAACGGATTATATCGCGTATATTAATTATTTGAGCCTCCCTGACGTTTCAGTACCTTTACAGATACCGTTGTCAAAGGTTGACTGAGAAAAACACAATTTTTCTCTGTCAAAGTTACATTTGTGCAAACTACCCATCAGTACGTCAGGGAGGCTCAAATAATTAATATACGCGATATAATCCGTTTAAATTGTTTTATTTAAATGTGTGACAGTAGCGGAAACCGAAGAAAATATTAGTTATGTAACCTGTTTTTCAATAAATAAATAAATAATAGTACATTACTGCAGACGCCGGGAAATAAGGGCTTGCCGGTTTCGTATCACTATCCGGCCTCTCTTTTCACTGCTAAGGCATGTATAGTGCTTTTCTCAAACATATGCAATGAAATAAAAAATACACCACACAAAAAACATAATTCAGCTGTTTAGCCCGTTCATGAACACAGACGCCATGTTTAAAAAAAATACTTCCCGGCCTAGGCCTTCAATTTTGTATGAAATTCCTTTACAGTTCTCTCGAAATGTTCCGCCCGAAACGTGACACTTCGAAGCCTGTTTTAACGCACGTTATGACGATATTTCATTGCATGTTTGAGAAAATGTATTTGTATCATTATCCCTACTCATTATTTATTATTGTATTAATTCATGTTAATTTTGCGTTATATTTAATAGATTGTGAACTGTGATTATTATACTGCTAACATAGATTAAGTACCATTGTTACTGACAATTGTATGGGTCTATGACCTGAAATAAATGATTATTATTATTATTATTCCCTTTATTCATTTTTGTACTTAGGCTAGGTTTTTTTTACAATAAATTTATTATTATTATTACTATACGTACTCACGCGGCAAGCTTTATTTCCCGGCGTTTGCAGTAATGTACTATGAAATCTTCTTTCAGGCGGATTGAACCAGATTGCGCCGCTGATCTCCAACTTCTTCTTGGCCGCGTACACGTTGATCAACTTCTCAACCTTCCACGCGAGTCTTGCCAAGCCGGTCGGCTGGAGGCCCACGTTTAGAGTGAGTTTACATGATTCATATTTGTTTGTAGAGTAAGTAAGCATTCCCTGACAATTACGCGGTTGGCACAGTTTGTAATGCACCTGCCTACTGAGCCGACGGTCGTGTTCCATACTCGTGTGATCCTATCATGAAACTCACCTTCGACTCGTTTCATAAAACTACCCTCGTGTTTTAAGACCACCCATTATGCAACAGTTGCATAATAAATAGTAGCTAATGCAACTGCTAATACACAATGAGAGACTATACGAGTGTGGTTTTCTGCTTCAGAGCCGAAGGTGAGTTTCATAATAGGATCACACGAGTGATTTAAGACCTAGTTATGTACAGTCGCATACACTACTTTATTTACACACATAATCATTATCATAGATTTTATTTTATGAAGATATGAATGAGGTCCGCGGACTGACTGGCGGGACTGAGTGTTTCATATCTTCAGAAAAGAAAATCTATGATAATAATGATGAAAGTGTGTGTGTTAAATAAAGTAGTGAATACAACTGTACATAACTAGTCTTAAAACAGTCGCGTGATCCTATTACGATGCTCACCTTCATCTCTTTTAATAAATTCACTCTCATGTTTTAAGACCTCTCATTATGCAACAGTTGCATAAAGTAGTATGTTATGTGACAGCTGTACAACATGTGGCTGTCGCTGCTGGGCGCGGTGCTGTGCCTGGCGATAATGTTCGTGATCTCGTGGATCACGGCGCTCGTGACGTTCGCGAGCCTGCTCGCGCTCTACCTGCTCGTCTCCTACAGGAAGCCGGGTATAGTATTCTTTATCTAAGCTGAGCTAATCCACTTAAGAACTGAATACCATTGAACAAACTACAACTGGTAAACCACAAATTAAGATAACGAGCTCGTAGTAAAAGCAGATTGTAACCACCTTGGAAGGTTAATATAGATTATCGACTCTATTTCCTTGGACATTAGACTACAAAATGCACTAACAGAATAATGGTGATCATAACTTTTTGGAACTTTACAACCGTCCGACCCTCCACAAGAACGTATTCTCTTGAAAAAGGACTATGATCTCTCGTCAACAAACATTTTAAACCTATTCAACAAGGAATAAGGCTGAAAATTCAATATCCACGCAATGTAGTTCTAACCTTTTTTTGTAAGTAACTGGTTGGCGCCAGGTTCGCGTTTATGAGAACAAAAGCAGATAGGATTGTATTAGACACAATGCTATTGTGAATGCAGGTAAGAGGATTAGTTCAGCTTGTAATACTTTAACTATAAGAACGCTAACTACTACAGTTGCCGAGAAACTTCTTGACCCAAAAAGGCGGATCTGCGCATGCATATTGGCACGTAAATCGGCTACTGCGCAGTCAAGGTTAGGCTCAAGAAGTTTCTCGGCAACTGTACTGTTTCTTATTCTCACCCTAGCGCTACACTACTCGCGAACTTGACCAAAGTTCGCCGAATATCATGTGTGGAGAGGCACTTCGCTGCAGAAACTCACACTTCGGGCAACTTATAGCCGTTATAAACGTGCGTTAGCAAAATGTGCATTGAACGCTTATCATCTGAATGTATCCTTAGTAAGGTTACCTATCTGAAACACTAAAAACGTTAATCCGATTTTCGTAGGGCAAGTGAATGTGACGGGAAAAGTTTTTCGGACACACGGTACTTCTACTAAATGTGAAGTGGTAATAAGAAAAATGTACTAAACCTGTCATCGGACAAACGATAATAATTCGAATACTTTTCGGACAAATGAAATTCGGTCAATGATTTTTAGTGTTTGAGATAGGTTATAGAAATAATCATTTTGCTTGAGCGAATCCACTTAGCTTTGTACCCGATGAACAATACTCATTATCTGTATTGTTAGCTGTGGCCACAACTGCCACTTCAAAATGTAAGGCGTTATAAGTGCAAATTACTTTTACGCTAAATTAGTCCTTAAGTCAAACGAAATAAGGTTTACTCTTAAACAAAGAGAACAGAGATGTTGGTCACTTCATTGTCATTATAAGCATCGATAGGAACTTCACTGCTCTTTCACTTACGAAGTGACCAACATCTGTGTTCTCTTTGTTTAAGAGTAAACCTTATTTCGTTTGACTTAAAGACTAATTTAGTGTAAAAGTAATTTGCACTTATAACGCCTTACATTTCGAAGTGGCAGCTGTGGCCACAGTTAACAATACAGATAATGAGTATTGTTCATCGGGTACAAAGCTAATGGGATTCGCTTAAGAAATGGGCTTCGAACTATACCCCTTATTAATACTATAGAATCAAATTGAGACAATTCAGAATGGGTGTAATGCCCTATGGTTAACGTGAACAATGCTTGCCCCACCTCGCTGCACGCCCAAGTCGAGCTTTTCTCGATTCGAGATTTTTCGACTCGAGATTATCTTGACTAGAGATTTTCTCAACTCGACCTTTTCTCGACTCGAGCTTTTCTCGATTGAAGCTTTTCTCAAGTGGAGTCCTCTCAGGCGTGCGCTAAGTATGTGGTGTTGTGCGCAGACGTGAACTGGGGCTCGACGACGCAGGCGCAGACCTACAAGGCGGCGCTGTCGGGCGCGCACCAGCTCAACCGGGTCACCGAACACGTCAAGAACTACAGGTAACGTACATCCGCGACGACTACACGGTTGGCTCAGTTCGCTCAGTTGGCGGTCCTGGGTTCGAATCCCGGAAATTAATACGGTATTTAACTATTGTGAAAGTTAAATGTGTCATTGTAACATACATTCAAAAATTACCGTAAACCGTAGTAAACCGGAACACCCAAAATTCCGAAGTTTCATTTATTCGAATCTATCATAATTCTGTTGCTGAAAAGCATTTCGAGATAGGGTATGGAGCCCCAAATGCCAAGTGCCTAGGGGTCCTGGCCCTCTAGGTCCGGGCCTGACTGCGACTGCGTACATAACGTCCGACATTGCAGGCCGCAGATGCTGGTGCTGACGGGCTTCCCGGGCGAGCGGCCCATCCTCACGGACTTCACGTACCTGCTCACCAAGGGCCTGTCGCTCATGCTGTGCGGACACATCGTGCCCGTAACTATACACATGTACACTTGTTACTTCCCGGGCGAGCGGCCCATCCTCACGGACTTCACGTACCTGCTCACCAAGGGCCTGTCGCTCATGCTGTGCGGACACATCGTGCCCGTAACTATACACATGTACACTTGTTACTTCCCGGGCGAGCGGCCCATCCTCACGGACTTCACGTACCTGCTCACCAAGGGCCTGTCGCTCATGCTGTGCGGACACATCGTGCCCGTAACTATACACATGTACACTTGTTACTTCCCGGGCGAGCGGCCCATCCTCACGGACTTCACGTACCTGCTCACCAAGGGCCTGTCGCTCATGCTGTGCGGACACATCGTGCCCGTAACTATACACATGTACACTTGTTACTTCCCGGGCGAGCGGCCCATCCTCACGGACTTCACGTACCTGCTCACCAAGGGCCTGTCGCTCATGCTGTGCGGACACATCGTGCCCGTAACTATACACATGTACACTTGTTACTTCCCGGGCGAGCGGCCCATCCTCACGGACTTCACGTACCTGCTCACCAAGGGCCTGTCGCTCATGCTGTGCGGACACATCGTGCCCGTAACTATACACATGTACACTTGTTACTTCCCGGGCGAGCGGCCCATCCTCACGGACTTCACGTACCTGCTCACCAAGGGCCTGTCGCTCATGCTGTGCGGACACATCGTGCCCGTAACTATACACATGTACACTTGTTACTTCCCGGGCGAGCGGCCCATCCTCACGGACTTCACGTACCTGCTCACCAAGGGCCTGTCGCTCATGCTGTGCGGACACATCGTGCCCGTAACTATACACATGTACACTTGTTACTTCCCGGGCGAGCGGCCCATCCTCACGGACTTCACGTACCTGCTCACCAAGGGCCTGTCGCTCATGCTGTGCGGACACATCGTGCCCGTAACTATACACATGTACACTTGTTACTTCCCGGGCGAGCGGCCCATCCTCACGGACTTCACGTACCTGCTCACCAAGGGCCTGTCGCTCATGCTGTGCGGACACATCGTGCCCGTAACTATACCTCTACACTTGTTACTTTCTACACTTTGTGACCTGTTCTAATGGCGTTCGGGGTTATTCTATTCATTGATTTCAGGCATCAACGCTCCATATTGTTATAGTACAGGGCGAACGATATGAAGTGATACCAATTTCAAAAGGCTACGATTTTTTAGGTTGCAACAAAGTATTCATTATTGAGAATAAAAAAAAATGATTTTAACTCGATTGACCACGTGTCTTGACTATGGCCTTCATACGGTCGAAAAATGAGTTGCACGCTGCACGAATGTGGTCCTGCGGTATGTTGTGGCAATTACGTACGACCGCTTTCTTCAGTGTATCCATACTGGCATGCTTTCTTGTCCTCACCTTGCTCTCCAAATTGTCCAGATAGAAATGAATTTGTCAATTAATCTGTGAATTTTGTCAGATATGGCCAGTGTGAAAAAGTGTAACACTTCATTTCGGCGATGAATTCGTGAATGTCTCAGATCGCAGGTGTTTGTATCCATAAATATGCGATCTGGGGCTTTACGATTAAGTTTTACGTCTTTTTATTCCCGAGAGGCGCGGGTAGAAATTCACACTTACGGCCTTGGGTGATAAAGAAATGTGTTATTCTAAATTGTTTTTTATATATTCCTTAAGTTGTAACTTTATAATGCGCAGAACCAAGTGAGCCACCGAGCGCGCGAGGCGCTGTCGGACCGCGCGTACCACTGGTTCAACAAGCGCAAGATCAAGGCGTTCTACAGCCTGGTCGATGACGTCAGCTTCAAAGATGGCGCCAGCGCGCTCATACAGGTCGGTCACCCTACTTGCTCTGTATGTACAACAACTATTATGGTCACCGAGCGCGCGAGGCGCTGTCGGACCGCGCGTACCACTGGTTCAACAAGCGCAAGATCAAGGCGTTCTACAGCCTGGTCGATGACGTCAGCTTCAAAGATGGCGCCAGCGCGCTCATACAGGTCGGTCACCCTACTTATCCTTTATGTACAGTAACTATACAGCATCTGTTAGGACATTTGACAGCACACCGTGGTTCTAAACTCCATGGAGTTTTGTTTCAAAGTCATAAAAGTCTAAAAATATATGGCGATAGATATTATTATATACTATATTGGGGTCAATTGCAAAAAAATGTACATAGTTAAATGCTTAGTTAACATAAAATACGATCGCTTCCTTTGTGTGACGAAAGTTAGTCATACAAAATATATGGGTAACTTTCGTCACACAAAGGAATCAATTAACATTGTTTTAATTAAAGCCCTTAACTATGTACAATTTTTTTGCAATCAACCCACTGTTTGTGCTGTTTTATCATTACCTACTAAACTCAATAATGCAAAGTTTCATTTCGAAACGACAATTGGAAGTAGGTTCAAATTGATATTCAAGATTTGATTAGGTACATTGTTTGTTATAAACTAAGTGACTAACTAAAAAATTTAGTTACAAGTGAAAATAATAAAACCGTGCTGTAAATATTATGTTTCAGACAAGTGGTCTCGGTAAGCTGAAGCCGAACATTCTGATGATGGGCTTCAAAGAGAATTGGTTGACTTGCGACCGGTCGGAGATCGTTGACTACGTAGAAGTCATGCAGTGAGTAAGATTCTTCTATTCCATTAATTTTAAAAATTATGATTTAGCAACCACGTTATTCATTTATAGGACAACCTCACACAAATCGATCTAGTCCCAAATTAAGCTCAAGAAGGCTTGTGTTCTGGGTACTAGACTACGATATACGTACTTATGTAGATAAATATATACTCAAATACATGACCTAAGCACAAATATTCGAGTTCATCACACAAATATTTGCCCCGGCCGGGATTCGAACCCGGGACCGCCGGCTCAGTAGGCAGGTGTCTACAAACCGAGCCAAACGCGTTGTCAACGATACATTCAAAGATGGGAAGCTCCTCGTCTACCATCTTGGACCTTGTCAAATCTTTTAAGGAAAACCGCTTCAAAACGTTAGACGTCCAGCGCCAGTTACGCAAAGAAAGATCCAAGCCTTCCTTCACGTACACATACAATTTGACTAGCCAACCCTGTCCTGTTATACTTAAAAATTAAATTTGGCTTAGCTAGCTGTATTTGAGAGGTGTGTAATGTTTGATATAAAAACGTTTCATATAATTTCACTATTTATAACAACATTTGATATAACAACAATAAGCATAATTACATTGGTTATAATTTCAATTAGTAAATAAATAAATAAATAAATTTAAAATTTTTTAATATTTTTTTTAAATTTTAATATATAAATATTAAGGGACAATCTTACACAAATCGACCTAGTCCCAAACTAAGTAAAGCTTGTACTATGGGTACTAGACGACGATATATATAATATATAAATACATATATAGATAACATCCATGACCCAAGAACAAATATTTTCACAAATATTTGCCCCGGCCGGGATTCGAACCCGGGACCGCCGACTCAGTAGGCAGGTGTCTACAAACCGAGCCAAACGCGTCGTCAAAAAGCGCGGCGTAGTATAAAAGACATTTGATATAACGTTTAAATATTCGCAAGATAACCTAACACCACTCCTCCCTTCGCTCGTCGTCGTACCTAACCATGACTCTATTACAGTTTTACTTTTTTGATTGAGCAGTTTGAGTGTGTCTTGAGCCTTTAAGCGTAGTTCCACGTGGTTCCACGGATATTTTTCGTTTACCGTAGATCTTGTGACCGCCCCAATCCCACGGGACCACGGTTTAAAGGCAGTTTTATTGTAACTACCCGTACTCCCTTTCTGGAGCAGTGGGTCTACGGGGAAAATAATACCCGTGGATCCACTGCGGGACACAGCGGTGGGCCCACGGGTAACAGGCTCTAAGTAATACACGCCCCACAGCAAAGCCCTGGACGTTCACATGGCGATCGCGATCCTGCGTGTGGAGGGCGGACAGTACACCAGCGAAGCTCTCGACGACGACCTGCAGGCCTACCTCCGCGACATGAACGCCAAGGACCTCACCACCCTCACGCGTACGTACATATGGCGTATCCATGTGAAATGTCCTTTCAAAGTTTTTTGCCAAGGGCTTGTGCAAATTACAATCAGGTTCGATAAAATCGAAGGGTCACGAAAAAATCACGACAGATCACGTTGGGGGAGGAAGGGGTAAAAGGAGAACATATCCACCACATAAGTAGATGCTTTTCTCTGTTGCGTTAACAATACATCTTCACTTGTTAAATACTTCAAGATAGCGAGTTTATTTTACGAAATTGGCGAAAAAATTGTACACGTGAAGATGTGAGTGGGGGAACAAAGAACCTCACCAAATATCACCAGGGGGAGGGAGAGTCAAAAAGTAGCCGAAAAATCCCGCGTGATTTGTGCACAAGCCCCAGGCATGAAACATGTAAGAAATACGTGACTCTTCAAACGAAGCGTGAAGAAGCATCTTTCGGACCAGCATGGCAGTGTCAACTGACAAGGCATCATTGGTTTTATGTCAGTTGCCATTGCAACGTGGGCTCCCCTTTGTGCATACCATCAAGCAAAGTGGAGCCATTATGTTGTGCCAATATAAAAAAATAAAATAAAACTAAAAACTGTTTCTAAAACTCATGAATTCAATGTGCTGATTCGAATTTGCCAACATCGGCATACATTAACACAATTCTCTTTGTTGCTTGCAGGAGCTTTATAGCAAAATTTGTTTTAATTTATATTTAGGATTACAAACGATTTATTGACAATCGTTGATCAGATGTTTCACGATTTACGCAACACACAAATCCATGATGTTATTAATAATAATAAACAGTCACCACAGTTGCTTAAAAACGAGCATTTTGTGTTGAAATTTACACCAATGTGTCAAATGCTAAAAAGGGGTAAAGGTTCCAGGTATGGAGGGTAGAATATAACCAGGAGTACTATATAATGTATGTGCAAAAGTGTCGAAAGCATCGAAAGACGTCGAATCGGTGGCACTTCTTTAGTATAGTTGTTTTTTTTAAGTCGTCCCTATGGTCATAAAGACCTGGTTTCCTTCTTCTTCTTTCGTAGTTTCTTTCTTCTTCTTTCGTACTAGTACGAAGCATGGAGACAGCCGCTATATGACGGGACCGCTATCCTAGGAAACCAGAACTTTATCGTGTAAACATGACTCCAGAAAGCCGTTTGTCCAGAGACAAATGGGAGCAAATAACAAAAAAAAATAAACAATTTTATATCATCTTTTCTAAGTCACAAGGTTGAAATTGCAATAGCATGAGCTCTTTGGAAGCGGAACTGAGGTAAATTTTCGATCTTATGGTTTTAGTGTCAAAGTATCTTATTCCAATGAGTTGGGTTATTGTAATTTCAATCTTGTGACTTAGAAAAGACATTTTAAACAAGAAGATATTTTTATTACCTGCTTCCATTTGTCCCAAAGCAAAGTGAGCTTCTACACAGGAGTAAAACAATGGCTTTTTGGGGTCATGTTTAAAAGATAAGAACTCGAGTGGAATTCGGACAGCTTAAAAAAATCAACTATAAACAGTAGTTACGTTGCTTAGCAACCGCTTATTTTTACATTTTTAATAAGACATTGTGAACTAAACTATGTGTTTTTTTTTATAAAGGAAATGAGTAGGATCTACACTACGTACTGTTTTTGTTTATACAAGCTGTACCCACATTTGTTTATTACTGTATTTTTAAATAATTTGTGTTCATTGTGGTAATAACAGTTTTATTTTTAAATTTTTTAAGTAATAAATATATTAACATGTTCAGCCAAACAGTAAACACAGTTAATTCCGTCTATAACTGCTACCCTAACCCTATTGCCACCTATTACAATCGGAATTGGAACTATTTTACTGCTTACCCCAGGACACTTTCAACATTTCTAAATCTATAAGGTACTAGCTGCGCCCCGCGGTGTTACCCGCTTATCCCATGGGAGCACTATTTTTTTTTCCGGACAAATGTAGTATGTGTGTTAATCCAGGGTATCAGCTACCTCCATACCAAATTCTATAAAAATTGGTCCAGCCGTTTGAGCGTGAAGAAGTAATAAACACTTACAAACCATCGCCTTTATGGTGTGATTGCTCCTTATATTCTACACTCCATAGCTCCAGCCCGTCTAGCACAACTACGCTCTCTTGTCGCGCGATATAGCTTCGCCCGTCACTCTCTCACAGTACAGTACAGAAAGAGATAGGTAATATTTCTCGCACGAGAAAGAGGCGCGTGCCACAGTTATGCTAGAGGCGCAGGCTTTCACCCAGTGTCTAAACCTCCATCTCATCGTACGTAACCTGTTCACGCTAACGCTCCGCAGGGTCCATGGGGGACAACTACAAGGAGTCCAAGTCTACGGAGAGCTTGAACACGCATTCCAGAGGTGAGTAGTTTGTGTTTGCGAATCATTATACAAGTGTTAAGGTGGTGTTGGTGCTTATTAAATGACGTGAAAATGGTCCCCTGTACGTCGATTTACAATTAAGGGAATGCGGTGTTGGTGTGGTGGTGACGGTGGTCATGATTACCACCACCCAGCATTATTATCATCACCACGAGACCCACCACCACTACCACCAGCACCATCACCACTGCCACCATCACCACCGCCATCACCACCACCATCATGATTTATTCACGGATAAATTATTGGCAAATTGAATTTATAAAAAAATATTCGAATAATCCTCTTTTCTGGATGACGCTACTCTTCCCAACCCAACTCTACCAGAAAGCCTACCAATCTCTTGATATGGGGTAACCTCAGAGACCCAAGGTGATGTGCCCAGTTTTGGCCATTCCAGGACTTTCTAGAATGACGTGGGCGGCTGTCTTCTCGGAGTTCTCGGCCTCCATGCAGGCTCTGTTAAGTGGAGTCTCAGTAACACCTAGAGTGATTAAGTGCTTGTTTGCCCTACTCCACGTCCAGTTATGGCACCATTTATGAACCGGAGCTAGGAGGACCTCATCAGCTGCCTTTAATTTGCGATTCTTGTAAGAAAAAAAATCAGTAGTGTTGCAAAGAATAATCCTTGTAAATTATTAAAATCCTCTTACGGTAACCTGTTTGGTGTACAGGCAGCAGCATGTCGGACGTGTCGCTGGGCTCGCCGCAGCTGCGCCGCGCCGGCGTGTCCGCCGACCCCGCCGCCGTGGGCAAGCCCGCCGCACACACACACAAGGAGGGGTGAGTGCGGCAGTCCGCGTACAGTAGGTGGTGTACAGGCGGCAGCATGTCGGACGTGTCGCTGGGCTCGCCGTGGGCAAGCCCGCCGCACACACACACAAGGAGGGGTGAGTGCGGCAGTCCGCGTACAGTAGGTGGTGTACAGGCGGCAGCATGTCGGACGTGTCGCTGGGCTCGCCGTGGGCAAGCCCGCCGCACACACACACAAGGAGGGGTGAGTGCGGCAGTCCGCGTACAGTAGGTGGTGTACAGGCGGCAGCATGTCGGACGTGTCGCTGGGCTCGCCGTGGGCAAGCCCGCCGCACACACACACAAGGAGGGGTGAGTGCGGCAGTCCGCGTACAGTAGGTGGTGTACAGGCGGCAGCATGTCGGACGTGTCGCTGGGCTCGCCGTGGGCAAGCCCGCCGCACACACACACAAGGAGGGGTGAGTGCGGCAGTCCGCGTACAGTAGGTGGTGTACAGGCGGCAGCATGTCGGACGTGTCGCTGGGCCCGCCGTGGGCAAGCCCGCCGCACACACACACAAGGAGGGGTGAGTGCGGCAGTCCGCGTACAGTAGGTGGTGTACAGGCGGCAGCATGTCGGACGTGTCGCTGGGCTCGCCGTGGGCAAGCCCGCCGCACACACACACAAGGAGGGGTGAGTGCGGCAGTCCGCGTACAGTAGGTGGTGTACAGGCGGCAGCATGTCGGACGTGTCGCTGGGCTCGCCGTGGGCAAGCCCGCCGCACACACACACAAGGAGGGGTGAGTGCGGCAGTCCGCGTACAGTAGGTGGTGTACAGGCGGCAGCATGTCGGACGTGTCGCTGGGCTCGCCGTGGGCAAGCCCGCCGCACACACACACAAGGAGGGGTGAGTGCGGCAGTCCGCGTACAGTAGGTGGTGTACAGGCGGCAGCATGTCGGACGTGTCGCTGGGCTCGCCGTGGGCAAGCCCGCCGCACACACACACAAGGAGGGGTGAGTGCGGCAGTCCGCGTACAGTAGGTGGTGTACAGGCGGCAGCATGTCGGACGTGTCGCTGGGCTCGCCGTGGGCAAGCCCGCCGCACACACACACAAGGAGGGGTGAGTGCGGCAGTCCGCGTACAGTAGGTGGTGTACAGGCGGCAGCATGTCGGACGTGTCGCTGGGCTCGCCGTGGGCAAGCCCGCCGCACACACACACAAGGAGGGGTGAGTGCGGCAGTCCGCGTACAGTAGGTGGTGTACAGGCGGCAGCATGTCGGACGTGTCGCTGGGCTCGCCGTGGGCAAGCCCGCCGCACACACACACAAGGAGGGGTGAGTGCGGCAGTCCGCGTACAGTAGGTGGTGTACAGGCGGCAGCATGTCGGACGTGTCGCTGGGCTCGCCGTGGGCAAGCCCGCCGCACACACACACAAGGAGGGGTGAGTGCGGCAGTCCGCGTACAGTAGGTGGTGTACAGGCGGCAGCATGTCGGACGTGTCGCTGGGCTCGCCGTGGGCAAGCCCGCCGCACACACACACAAGGAGGGGTGAGTGCGGCAGTCCGCGTACAGTAGGTGGTGTACAGGCGGCAGCATGTCGGACGTGTCGCTGGGCTCGCCGTGGGCAAGCCCGCCGCACACACACACAAGGAGGGGTGAGTGCGGCAGTCCGCGTACAGTAGGTGGTGTACAGGCGGCAGCATGTCGGACGTGTCGCTGGGCTCGCCGTGGGCAAGCCCGCCGCACACACACACAAGGAGGGGTGAGTGCGGCAGTCCGCGTACAGTAGGTGGTGTACAGGCGGCAGCATGTCGGACGTGTCGCTGGGCTCGCCGTGGGCAAGCCCGCCGCACACACACACACAAGGAGGGGTGAGTGCGGCAGTCCGCGTACAGTAGGTGGTGTACAGGCGGCAGCATGTCGGACGTGTCGCTGGGCTCGCCGTGGGCAAGCCCGCCGCACACACACACAAGGAGGGGTGAGTGCGGCAGTCCGCGTACAGTAGCTGGTGTACAGGCGGCAGCATGTCGGACGTGTCGCTGGGCTCGCCGTGGGCAAGCCCGCCGCACACACACACAAGGAGGGGTGAGTGCGGCAGTCCGCGTACAGTAGGTGGTGTACAGGCGGCAGCATGTCGGACGTGTCGCTGGGCTCGCCGTGGGCAAGCCCGCCGCACACACACACAAGGAGGGGTGAGTGCGGCAGTCCGCGTACAGTAGGTGGTGTACAGGCGGCAGCATGTCGGACGTGTCGCTGGGCTCGCCGTGGGCAAGCCCGCCGCACACACACACACAAGGAGGGGTGAGTGCGGCAGTCCGCGTACAGTAGGTGGTGTACAGGCGGCAGCATGTCGGACATGTCGCTGGGCTCGCCGTGGGCAAGCCCGCCGCACACACACACAAGGAGGGGTGAGTGCGGCAGTCCGCGTACAGTAGGTGGTGTACAGGCGGCAGCATGTCGGACGTGTCGCTGGGCTCGCCGTGGGCAAGCCCGCCGCACACACACACAAGGAGGGGTGAGTGCGGCAGTCCGCGTACAGTAGGTGGTGTACAGGCGGCAGCATGTCGGACGTGTCGCTGGGCTCGCCGTGGGCAAGCCCGCCGCACACACACACAAGGAGGGGTGAGTGCGGCAGTCCGCGTACAGTAGGTGGTGTACAGGCGGCAGCATGTCGGACGTGTCGCTGGGCTCGCCGTGGGCAAGCCCGCCGCACACACACACAAGGAGGGGTGAGTGCGGCAGTCCGCGTACAGTAGCTGGTGTACAGGCGGCAGCATGTCGGACGTGTCGCTGGGCTCGCCGTGGGCAAGCCCGCCGCACACACACACAAGGAGGGGTGAGTGCGGCAGTCCGCGTACAGTAGGTGGTGTACAGGCGGCAGCATGTCGGACGTGTCGCTGGGCTCGCCGTGGGCAAGCCCGCCGCACACACACACAAGGAGGGGTGAGTGCGGCAGTCCGCGTACAGTAGGTGGTGTACAGGCGGCAGCATGTCGGACGTGTCGCTGGGCTCGCCGTGGGCAAGCCCGCCGCACACACACACACAAGGAGGGGTGAGTGCGGCAGTCCGCGTACAGTAGGTGGTGTACAGGCGGCAGCATGTCGGACGTGTCGCTGGGCTCGCCGTGGGCAAGCCCGCCGCACACACACACAAGGAGGGGTGAGTGCGGCAGTCCGCGTACAGTAGGTGGTGTACAGGCGGCAGCATGTCGGACGTGTCGCTGGGCTCGCCGTGGGCAAGCCCGCCGCACACACACACAAGGAGGGGTGAGTGCGGCAGTCCGCGTACAGTAGGTGGTGTACAGGCGGCAGCATGTCGGACGTGTCGCTGGGCTCGCCGTGGGCAAGCCCGCCGCACACACACACAAGGAGGGGTGAGTGCGGCAGTCCGCGTACAGTAGGTGGTGTACAGGCGGCAGCATGTCGGACGTGTCGCTGGGCTCGCCGTGGGCAAGCCCGCCGCACACACACACAAGGAGGGGTGAGTGCGGCAGTCCGCGTACAGTAGGTGGTGTACAGGCGGCAGCATGTCGGACGTGTCGCTGGGCTCGCCGTGGGCAAGCCCGCCGCACACACACACAAGGAGGGGTGAGTGCGGCAGTCCGCGTACAGTAGGTGGTGTACAGGCGGCAGCATGTCGGACGTGTCGCTGGGCTCGCCGTGGGCAAGCCCGCCGCACACACACACAAGGAGGGGTGAGTGCGGCAGTCCGCGTACAGTAGGTGGTGTACAGGCGGCAGCATGTCGGACGTGTCGCTGGGCTCGCCGTGGGCAAGCCCGCCGCACACACACACAAGGAGGGGTGAGTGCGGCAGTCCGCGTACAGTAGGTGGTGTACAGGCGGCAGCATGTCGGACGTGTCGCTGGGCTCGCCGTGGGCAAGCCCGCCGCACACACACACAAGGAGGGGTGAGTGCGGCAGTCCGCGTACGCGTACAGAAGAGTTATGTTTTGAAGATGTTATAGGGAACGTGCACAACCAAGGTGCCGGTCCGAATCTTTTACCTTAACATTGACATAGGTAGTGCTGCCACCTACCTTCCATAGTTCCATGTGCTCTTGCACAACGATAGTGCCGTCAATTAGAATTTTTCACCTTATCATTCCTTGAAATTGACATTTACGGCGCTGTCATCTATAATTCGTGCATATTATACTACTATACTGCTATTAATGTTGGTAGAGCAAAGTATAAGTGGTTTTCTGGCGGGTCGAAACCTGATATCCGATCCTTTCCATCGCTCCAAGCTACGGGCTGAATGTACGCGAAGACAAATAGGTTGTATGATTGGTCTGCAGCGGAGGGCTGGGCGGCGCGGTGCGGCGCGCGTTAGGCGGTGCCGCCGCTCGGCGCGCGTCCTCCTTCACGTCCGTGGAGCACTTCACCAAGCGGCAGGCCGGCTCCGTCGACGTGTGGTGGCTGTACGACGACGGAGGTACGATTTCTTTTGAAATCATAAAATTTGCGTACTTTTGACGTAACATATTAAAAAAATATAAATTGACCTATATGTTTTTTTTTTCTTTATTTCATGACATATTGGGCTAATTTTATTCATATAGCTACAGTATGCCATAGAATTTGACATCAGTCGTCATCCCTATTTAACATCATTTTTCATCCGTATCATCTCTATGTAACATCAGCCGTTATCTCTATTTAACATCAGCCGTTATCTCTATTTAACATCATTTGTCATCCGTATCATCTCTATGTAACATGAGCCGTTATCTCTATTTAACATCAGCCGTTATCGCTATTTAACATCAGCCGTTATCTCTATTTAAAATCAGTTGTCATCTCTATTTAACATAATTTGTCATCCGTATCATCTCTATGTAACATCAGCCGTTATCTCTATTTAACATCAGTTGTCATCTCATTTAACATCATTTGTCATCCGTATCATCTCTATGTAACATCAGCCGTTATCTCTATTTAACTTCAGTCGTCATCCCTATTTAACATCAGTTGTCATCCCTATTTAACATCATTTGTCATCCGTATCATCTCTATGTAACATCAGCCGTTATCTCTATCTAACATCAGTCGTCATCCCTATTTAACAACAGTTGTCATCTCTATTTAACATCACTAGTCATCCCAATTGTTGTCGGTGCAGGGCTGACGCTGCTGCTGCCGTACATCCTGTCGACGCGGCGCGCGTGGTCGTCGTGCCCGCTCCGGGTCTTCACGCTCGCCAACAAAAACACTGAAATGGAACTTGAGGAGCGAAAGTAAGTCACTTCTACGCTCAATCGACAACTTTTCAAAGTGTTAAGTTTAAACTAATTTCATTACTTTATTATCACGGAACCCGGAACTATTATTTTTATCTAATTATTCGGACTAGTTGAAAAAATATAAAAAAATCGTGCGTGTAAAGCGCACAGCGCCTAGGGTATGGCTAAGCATTTCAAACACATATATGACGCAGAGGGCGCTCCAGTCAGTAGCGTATGAATTATGGAATGAAAGATTTTGTGTGATTGACGTAGCGATCTAATAGCTCAGTTGGGAGAGCAATGCGCCGGTAACGCAGAGGTCGCAGGTTCAAGCCCTGCTTAGATTGTAGTGGATCGCATTCAATTTTTCTTTCTTAATTTACCTTTGTGTCATTATTTATATTAAAAAAAAAGGTGAAAGCAGCGTCGTCTCAAATAACTTTACCTTGTGGAAAAATGACAGTGGCAACTACAAAAAGAACAGTGGTATAATTTCCAAACTAAATCGGTCTTGTAATAGTCCCACTGTTATATTTTCTGCGCTGTGACCAATTATTTGTCGCCTACGCTCTTTTACAATGAGGGATTTTTCAAATGGATTTTTGAATCATAAATTAGGATATTTTTTTTTATGTAAAAATGTGGTAATAATATTTTTTTATCCTTTATTTGATTATACAGGAAAAAGTCCTGGTTAAAAAAATGAAATGTAGTCAATTGGTTCTAAAACATGCCCGATTTTCTACACTTTCTTAATATTACGAAATTGGAAATAGGATTTAATCGCATGTTATGATAGCAATATCGTATGGCCTTAAGGGATAGAAACTGTCATAATTATGTCCTTCACTATCTTAATATTAAATTTCATATAAATTCGTTCACCGGTTTAAGCACAAAGAGGTAACAAACAGACAGACACACTTTCGCTTTTATAATATTAGTATGGATGTACCTTTATTGCCGTGGTCTCATGCGTACTGATATTAACGTTAACGTTAGACTATGAAGGTAAATAACAAATATCGCAATAGATTTGCACTTTTTATTTATTCACTCCACCACCAAAAAGTACAGTACAATACAATACAATTCATACATTTGTACATCTGGTTACAAAAACTTGCGTGGTGGAGACTGGTGCCTGAACTAGGAAGGACCTGTATTAAGTGTTAATTAGACATCCTATGGTTTCCAATCCGAAGAAGAAAAAAAAAAAGAACTTTTTATCGGCTCATGTGTTTCCTCCTTTTTATAACTTGGGACCCTTCAAACGAAGCGTGAAGAAGCATCTCTCGGGCCAGCATGGCAGTGTCACCTGACAAGACACCGTTTGGGTTCTTGTCAGTTGCCATTGCGTCTTGGGCTCCCCTTTTTGCTTACCATCAGGCGAACATGTGTCTTTAAGAAAAAAAATCTTTTTTTGTGTTTATGAACAATTTTTTCCAATCGTATACTATATTTCAGCATGGCGTCCCTCCTGTCCAAGTTCCGCATCGACTATTCCGCGCTCAAGATGGTTTCCGACATCACGAAGAAGCCCAAGGACTCTACTCTCGCGTATTTCGACAAACTCATCGCACCTTTCCGGACTACGGATGAGACCAGCGATGCGCGTGAGTTTATGTTTCTACTATTAAATCAGCTGGATAAAACCTTTTCTCAAACATGGAATGAAATATCGTCATAATGTGCGTTTTAACCAGAGTTGAGCATTCAATAACAAATCATCATTTTAATTGACGCACCGCAAGAATGAATCAAGTGACCGTCATTCAAGATTAGGTTATTTTGAATGGCGAGTTTTACAATAAATCAAAGCAGAAGAAATTGAGTGAAACTAATTTAATCGTCATTCAATAAAATCAATCTGTGATGATTGATTATTTGTAATAAAATGGTTTGATTATATTATATTTTTATGCTTCTTCAAAAAGAGGAAGTTCTCAATTGGACTTTACGATTTTTACATCTTCGTCTTTTATAAACCGATATGGAAACTTACCAGGATGGTCCCATATCATTTTGGTGAAAGAATTACTAAGTACGAGATACACGAGGAATGGAAAAACTCTTCAAATTATATAGGCACAAATTTATAAAGTCGATTTATCTTTGAGGATCGAGTTGTTCGTGCGAAAAGCGAACCTTACTATCTTCAGAAGGCGTTTCTAGGACCACCTTTCCATGGCGTCGTAGTTATCCATCTTTCTAAACACTCCGCTGCCGACCTTGTGATGGCACACCCCCGTTTAATTTCGACTTTTCAATAACTAAAGTAGAATGCATAAAAAAATACTTATACTAAACAATCACTCTTAATCAAGATAGTCGCCATTCAAATAAAACGTTATTTTAAATGGACCTCTAACAAATTAACTCAATCAACGCGTTAGCGGTAATCAGAATGACGCGCTCTTGAATAAATCATATTTGTTTTTTTTTTTTATTGTGATTGACGCCTGCTTTTAATTCTTATTCTCATTCAAAATGAAAAAGCCCAACTCTGGTTATAACAACCTTCGAAGTGTCAGGTTTCGAGAGAACTGTAAAGAAATTTCATACAAAGTTGAAGGTCTAAGCCGGAAAGCGTCGCCTTAGCCGTGAAAAGGGCTTGCCGGCTCCGTATCATTCACTATACCTGCTCAGCCGGCGAGCCCTTATTTCCCGGCGTCTGCAGTAATGTACTACTGTTTCCCATGTATATTTAAGCTGTTTACTTAAGTTTATGTTTTATGTACAGCAACTATTTGTGAGTTCCTGTAATTGGCTCTGTATTTCTATTTAAGTTTCTATATTTAGTGTATTAGCTGTTGGTTCTCCTAAAATAAATAAATAAATAAAATAAATATTGTGGCAGTGGGTATCTCGGAGGCGGACCTACTGGCGGCGCGCGAGCGCACGCACCGCCACCTGCGCCTGCGCGAGCTCATCTCCGCGCACTCGTGCGGCGCGCGCCTCGTGTGCGTCACGCTGCCCATGCCGCGGAGGCGTAACGTCATACCGCCCGCGCTCTACATGGCCTGGCTGCACGCCATATCCACCTCCGTCGACCGAGTGCTGCTCCTTAGAGGGAACCATTCGGCTGTTCTCACTTTCTACTCTTAAGTACCTTTCGATACCTTTTTATAACACAATAGCATCTCATATTCAAGAGACTCGTGCGCGTCACGCTATCGGCCCAGCGCTGATCGTGGCTGAACGTGGCTCGCTGTACATGGCCTGGCTACTTGCTATATCTACTTCCTTGGACCGAGTACTGTTTCTTAGAGGGAATCATTTGGCTGTTCTCACTATCTACTCTTAAGTACCTTTCGATACCTTTTTCTAACTCAATAACTACTAATATTCAAGATAGACTCTTGTGCGTCACGCTACCAATGCCAAACAGAGGAAATGTTATACCTCTAGCCTAGTATACGACTTGGTTATAGGCTGAATATACTTCTGTGGTTAGTCTTGCTGCTGAGACGCAATCAATCCACTGTCTTTGCTTTCCACTCTTAAATTTTTGACAGCCCTTTTACAAAAGGGCAAAACATTACCTATACTTTTTCGTTAAAAACAATGTGCGGCAAAAGTCACAGCAACTTGTGTAGGAGATGAGAACAAGAATAAATATTCTATAATTAATCGCTACTTACTAAACCTCGAATATATCCTACATTTTGTAGAATCGTAATCCTCGTGTACACTGGCGAATATAAATTGTCATTTAACAAAGATTGCTTTAACTGGACAAAAATCTCAATCGGGGGAAATGAATCTATTTTTTTACATTTGATGATTTCTATGTAATGAATCTCTATTTTGCTAAAAAATAATGCGTACGATCTTATTACCATTAATCTGGGTTTTCGGGTGAATCAATTGTTTGACCGACACAAATGAGTGAAGACCAAAAACCTTAACTCACCCGTAACTCACTCAATTAATATTTGTGTCAAAATCTCCGTTGTGCGACGACAGTTAAGCTTTCAATATCGTACCTTAAGGTTGTACTTTAAGGTTCCTTATTGTATCGTTAATTTTTGTCGCACAATGGCACTTTTTCAATTGTTTTTAATTCCTCGCTAACTACGATTTAATTTCGTCCAACTTTTTGGTCCTGACCCAAATGTGTCCACAACTTTGAAACTTCATCGTAAAGTGTCACCTTTAAATTCTCTATAATATTATGAAACAGGTAATGTCTCATTATTTTTAATGTGGGTACACTAGCTTTTCAAAAAGCAATGAAAAGATAACACAAAGCATAAAGAAAAATTCGAAGGGTTATCTGGCGTTTGGGGGGTGGATACGTTGATATGTTGGGCCGGTAATGCAGAGGTACCGGGTTTGATTCCCGGTCTGTTCTGCTAGGTTACGTATTTTTCTTTGTGCTTTGATCTTTGTTCCAACTCTTAAATATAATAAATGGAAAATATGTATATTAGAAGCGCAATTTTTTGGTAACTTCAGACACATTTTGAGTATCGCCGGAGACAGTCAAGTGTCGTTTAGAACGTTGATTCGCCCATTCATGAATTACAATTTTTATACATTTAATTTGAGAATTTAAAGAGTGATTATGTACGAAATAGACAAGAAAGAGTCATGCCTACCGGGAGAAAGTCTACAAATTAAGGGTAGAAGATATACCTAGTATAACGTGTGTTGTAAACGGTACGTATCAGTGGCGTCCATGGAACCCCATTCCCACCGGCTTGCCCACTTTAGGGTGATTAAGCACTATTCTCTATACTGAAAAAAAAAGTGAAATCTATCCCGGCTTGTTCTGAGTATTGGTTGGGCGCCACGCCACTGTCCATCTAAGTTAAAACTATGTTTAAATTAAAAGTAAGTAATTGCGTTTTTTTTCTTCGTCAACCTTGGCCGTAAGTGGGATTTTCTGCCCGCAACGCGAGGAGAAAATCCCACTTCCTGGCAAAGGAAAGACGTAAAACTTTAAACAAACCACTGGCGGTAATTCGTAAAGCCACAGATCACATATTTATGGCCCTCACCTTCGGTTCGGGTCACAAACACCTGTGATCTGGAGCAATTCACCGCCCTAGTTATGTAATGTACAATTAAATGTCACTAATACCAATAATCATTCCATTAAAATTTCCTGGAAGTACAAAGTAGAATAAACGATTTCGCCCCGTGCATACATTTATGTACCTAATTCTTAACTTTTTTTTAATAGTTTCTTTCGCATAAGAAGTCAAAGATTTTTTATTTAAGTATAATTGAGGTACCTATTGGGATGTTCAGTTGATTCATGTGAAAGGGGTCAACATTTCGAGAATATTCATAAATTATTTGACCCATGTGGGGGCTTACCCTATACCCCAATATAGCATATTTGTGTACAGTACTTTTATCTCACGAGCGCGGGTGAGCCATGTTTGTGTGAGTAGATGTACATGCACATTGGCTCTGTGTGGGTGAGCTCGGCTGGGCTGGCACTGAGCGCTCCCGAGCTCACCCACACAGAGCCAATGTGCATGTACATGTAGATGTGAGTAGTCACACAAACATGGCTCACCCGCGCTCGTGATATAAAAGTACTGTACTATTAGTATATTTGTAAAGTACCAATGAGTGCCTAATGTAACTTCGAGTACTGATTATATTTTATACAACATGTACGGCTTTTTACAAGTATACAATTTAGCTTTAAGATTCGGAATATATTTTGCTTGATTATTGCGATCGCAACTTTTTTTGTGTCCGGTTTTGAAGTGGTTTTTGAGTGCGTGTGGAATTGAAAATTAGGTAGTAAATTAATATAATAATCATAGCTCGGACTAATAATCGCGAAATAAGAGTTAAAGAAAAAAAATATGGAAATACTCACAGACTGTTGGCCAATTTTGGGTTATAATTATAAATAAAAATTCTATTTGTTAACCAGTTTTGACCAAAAGTTTTTAAGTATTTCCGTTTTTTTCTTATCTCTTGTTTTGCAATGATTAGACGACCTATGGTAATACTAATACTTTTAGTGGCATTTTGGCACAGAGCTACAATTTTCTTTATTGTTACTAGCCAATTGTTTATGTATGTATACAAGTAGTGAAAATTTATGCATATTTTTGATGTATAAAGTACACAATATAACATTATATATGAGGATTTTTAAATGAATAAGACCTTCAAGAAAAGAGCGTAGGTACTCCCACCTGAAAGGCCGGCAACGCACTTGTGACTCCTCTGGTATTGGAGGTGTCTATGGGCGACGGTAATCGCTTTGTGTTTACAAAACAGTAATGTTTCCTGTAAAGAAATTTAATGAGGATTTCTAATTATTTATATTTAACAATTTTTGTTTGTTTTTAATTTATTTTGAAGCACCTAGCGCTTTTATATTTGTTTTTATTTTATATTATACATTGTTGTTTAATTTATTTATGTAGCACATTGAATGTACCTTTCTGTTAATTTATTAACCGTAGTAAGTAACATAACTTATTTTAGACTAATTGTACAGTGTCAATTATGATTAAATGACTCGAGACCATTTCTTCGTTTGATTGTGCTGTGTTTTCTCATACAGTAGCGGAAAAAAAACTATCATAATGGTGCATTTTGTGGGCAAATTTTAATTTTGTTGTCGATTTCTTTTTTTTCTCAGATTTAAATAAAATTTGGTGAGTTGGTAAAATTGTTTCTTCTGACCATGGTAAGCCCAATCTCCCAATATGTCCTACAAAATTTTCTCCATTGAGTTACGCAAAATGTATGACAGAAATTGACTTAGATATGGGACCATTTTTATTTTGTTGTCGAATTATTTATTTTGTATCGAGCTCCTCATTTTCAACTAAATTTTAGTACAAAATACGAATTTAAGTAAAAAAAAATCCATAAATTTTTTGTAACTCAATGGAAAATTTTGTAGGACTATCTTGAAATTGGGCCTACCTTGTTCAGCATAAGCAACTTTACCAGCTGACCAAATTGTATTGATTTCTGACTAGAAAAAAAACCGACAACAAAATAAGAATCTGCCCTTGTACGAAAGTTGAGTAACTTTTACAATCGCAAACGGTGAGTACTGACCTGAGATTTCTATTTTAACCAATAAAACATCTATTTTTCTATACTAATTGTCATTTAAAAAACGTTTTCGACATCCTGCGTCTTACTAAAGAAACACGTTTTTACACTAATTTGCCGTTCAGTGGACTACGCTAAAAAAGTACATATGTTTTTATTCGTTACACACTTACTATACTACAAGTTACTTATTAGTCTTATTACGCTACTGCAATACTGGCCATATTCATTTGGATCTTATCCGTGGATAAAAATTCACTATGATAATTTTTTTGCCGCTACTGTATATTCCCACCCAAAACCTAAGTATCGTTTTAAAATCAGCAACCAGGGAAAGTAAAAGAAAATGTTTGGCACCGTTATAGCCCAGCAGGCGGTTTTACAACCCACGCCATCTTGCGGATTTTTATTCTATTCTATTTTTTAAAAAATGGCAACCGGTACAAATGGCACAGTTAAGCGACCATTACTGCCAATGTCTCGTTGCCAATCGCACTAGGCGACTAGATAGAGGATTGATACCACGTTGTACGGTGAGTTGAAAAAAATCGTCCTTTTTGTAAAGTGATAGCGATTTACAAAAAACCACGCGGACTATCGGGCCTTGACCCAGGAAGGGCTATGAACGCTTCAAGTTGAATTCTTCATTAGCTATTCACTCATACGTTAGATCACTGCACAATACGCTATCAATACTACACATTGAACAACTAAAATGAATAAATAATGAACAACGAAACTTAAACGCATGCGGCCATCTTGAGACACGAACCGGAAGTCCATGCGGATTTTTATTGGTAGGTACCAAATTACTGGCAACAACAAATTTTGGTAACTGACTTTGAAACTCGGTGAATGTCACATGTCACTGATGTAAACAAAGAGGAAACAGGAGTAAATATTCCTCATAATAAAGCCAAAACTATCCACAGTAATGACAGTGAAGCTTTTTCCATAGGACTCAGTATTTATTTCTCAAGAAGAACGAAGGATTGAGCAGCATTCCGATAAACAATGTCTTGAATTTGGTTAATGACACATTTTTGACAAATAGCTATTGACGTTTAATAATGCAAATATACAGTGTGTTACCGCCAAGTAGGCTTTTCTTAAAGTAGAGTAAAGTAAGTAACATTGATCTTTAACGTATCCATGACCTTAATTTAAATAATTAACTTAAATTCAGGCTTGATTAACTTTCTAAGAAAATTTTAATTGCCAGTAATGTACAGTAAAGTAAATTGACAAGTGAGTGTTAAATGACAGCGTGATATGAGTAACGACAATTACGCTGTACACCCACTACATTGAATGTGCGGATTTAAGAAATTGAATTGTGCAGTTAATTTACATAATTATGATTAGCTAATACATGCAAACAATTAATAATGGATCATATTATTATCAGTTTTATTAAATGCCTGCATGCCGGTAACAGGCTGTATGATGGGTGGCTTACTTAGCTCCATAAAAATTGCAGTTGCTGTGAGGGTACTGTTGCATATCAATTTGAAAAATTCGGAAAGATTAGTCAACGGCAGTTTCCAAATTATCAAAAAATCTAATGTAGGGTGCTGTAGCCGTTATCTTATGTCCGTTCTTGGTAATTATTATATTTTTCGTGCGGGGGTGGCACTGCCCCACGAGCCCTCCATCTCTTATACTCATCATCTCCACAAGACAGTTCACTTCACAGAATCAAAATAGAAGCAAAATGTAAATCACAACTTTTTCAACCCTTGGCTGAGATCCATTCACAACTAGCTGGTCATCATGAGACCTTCATTTAGTTAGTGATAAAGAAAATGCTAGTAAAACTTAACATTTAATCAACATTTGGAATTCTCGGCTTCAATATTGGCTGAGATCCATTCACAACTAGCTGATCATCATGAGACCTTTATTTAGTGAGTGATATAGAAAATGCTAATAAAACTAAATATTTAACCAAAAGTTGGAATTTGTGGCTTCAATATTGGCTGAGATCCATTCACAACTTGCTGGTCATCATGAGACGTTCATTTAGTAAGTGATATAGAAAATGATAATAAAACTTAACATATAGCCAACATTTGGAATGATTGCTTTCGATATTGGCTGAGATCTTGTAACTTGTGCCAGTTAAAGCTGAATATCTTGGAAAGTACTGGTCATATTTCCACCAAACATAGTTAAGAACCATCTCGACGGAAAAGTCTTTTGATTTAAAAAACCGCACTCAAATTGGAGCATCCGTTTGGGAGCTACGATGCCACAGACAGACACACAGTACACATGTTAAACTTATAAGACCTCTTTTTTCTTCGGGGGTTAAAAACAACGAATATAAACGGAATGATTATCAGGGAGCGTACATTTCATGCTGATGACAGGCGTATGACGTCAAGTTACATACAGGATGGAAAAAAATAATGTTTGGTTTTCATGACTTATTACAGAATGAAGGATTTTGCTTCCAACCCATTAAATACTTATTTTTATATTTCAGAAACTGTTACGTTAGTTATAAATTATAACTAATTAATTTATCTCTAAATAACACGCATAATTAAATGAAGAGAAAGTCATGAAAACCAACAATTAGTTTTTTCCGTCCTGTATACGCCTGACGTCATACGCCTCTGTTATGACAAATTAACAACTTGACACCTGAGTCAAGTTCAAATTAAAACATTGCTATACTTACTTACTTAGTTTTTATTTGACAGTTCATTTGCTTGGAAGAGCTATTGTAGTCCGACTCTGCCTACTTACAATGTTTTGTTTTGTTCTCATGATTCATAAGTCTCACAAAAAGGTCAAACAGCAATAGGGTAGGCAAAATATTCCATTAAGGTAGTGCCTATTGGTATAAATGCGAAAGTGTATCTGTATGTGGTCTCTTCGCGGTGAAACCGCTAAACCGATTTGTTGAAATTTAATATGGAGATAGTTTGAGTCCCGGGGAAGGCCATAAGATAATGTTTATTACGGAAATCATCCCATGAGAAGGTGAAAATGAGGTAGGAATTTACTATGGAAGTGCGATAATATCTGAGCTTTTGTATAAGTTAAGGTGCGATGAGATAAGATAATTGTGCCATTTAATTCGTTTCCTCTCATAATTCGTTTTTTAATCAACTGATCCTATTATTTTGTGGCTGAATGTATGTACATATTTATGTATGTATTTATTATTGGGACGCTACGTGCGTCAGCACCTTCGCCGCCTCTCATATCAGTCGCACAGTACGTGCGGGCGGAGCGGCGGCCGAGTCGCAGGCGGCGGGGAAGCGCCAAAAGTATGCTCCTTTGGGCTCGGGGTATATTTTCGTCCCTTTTGCGGTGGAAACGGCGGGCTGCTGGGGTGTTGATGCGAAGCAATTTGTGCGTGACATAGGCCGTCGACTAAGACAAAAGGGAGAGGACCCCCGCTCCGAATCGTTTCTGGTGCAGAGGCTGTCCATAGCCATCCAGCGGGGTAATGCCGTGAGCATTATGGGCACTTTCGCACCGGAAACGATAACGAGCGGGCTTGACTTTCGTAATTAGGTTAGGTATTATGTTGACGGTAATAATTTGTAAGCTAGAAATTTTTAAATTTTATTTATTGTTTATAATTATATATATGTATGTCACAGTTTTTCGTTTAAATATTATTCCTTTTTCTGATTTTTACACCGCCTAACAATTAATAAATTTTTCAAGTTCTCCACTACCCTAAGGTTGTCTGGAAGAGATCGCTCTTTAACGATAAGACCGCCTGTTATTTGCCTCTACTTGTAATTTCTTGCGTTGTATTTCTCCTGTATGTTTTATGACTTTATGAGGTGTGCAGTGAAGAGTACTTGTTTTGTATTAATTTTATTGCGTTTTTATCCCTTAATGGCGATCAACTAATTCAATGCAGACGAATTTGTTCCCAAGTTAGTTTATTTTTATATCCAAACCTGTCTATTATATCCATCTTTGTCAATTAAACTATTTTTTTGCATATTATGTTTGTAAACGCATCACTTATTTTTTGTGTTCTTATTTTATGCCTTGATCACACGTACCGAGTAAACGGGCGAGACAGTGCGCTGTCTGGCCCGTTTGTCTTGTGTGTGACAGGGACGAGAGCACGGCTCGCCCACTGTCTCGGTACGTGTGATCAAGGCATTACTGCTGACACTTTTTAAAGCATACTGTCAATCGTTCTACACGTGTAGCCTGTGGGTGAAGTTTACAAAAAGGGCATACAACACTTTGCGTGTCCAATACAATAATATCCTTAGGATGCTGCTGAGGCTGCCGAGGCACTGCAGTGCATCAGGCATGTTCGCCGATGCGCGTACAGACGACCTTTATGCCATCAGGCGGAAAAAAATTGCTTCCATGGTAGCTCGGGTGCGCGGCAGCAGCAACAGCATGCTAGGGATATTAGCAGAACGCCTAGACTGCCCACTCATGAAATACTGGGTCGAAGTGGCTATAGGCAGGAGTAAGTAAAGCGCACAACTCGCTATTTACGTTTCCGCGACCACGATGTTAGTAACTTAATAATAAGGTTTAAAATTGTCTAACATAACACAACAAATATGGATCGAAAATTGGTCTGAAATAAATGATTTTTAGTTTTTATTTTTTTATTTACATAGTACCTATAGGATAGGATAGCATAGAATATTACACACTTCATCAGTAATTCTTCTTGATTCGTAGTAATGAGTTTCTTCCGGCGTTTAAACAATGGTCTCCTCTTGTGAAATGCCGGTAGACTCAGACATGTTAAAGTGCCCTAATGGCCTATTTGCAGAATAAAGTTCATTATTGAACATGGCCCCCAATACCTATTCCTTACGTTGACAAAACTTGAAAAAAAAACCTTGCTCAAAGCTACTTACTAGAAATGAGCGGACTAGGGTTTCTGCCGACTAGTACCTATGCCGATCATCCTTATCCCAGTAAAAATATCACAGATTCTTGCAGAAAATGTATGGCAGGTTTCAATTAAGGCTTCTTATCTGTTCAAAACTGCTGATTGTTTTAAGTAGACGTTTTCTTCATGATCAAACATGTTTCTTGACATATTCTCAATGTAACTACTTAGATCAGGGCTATTGTGATTTATTGGTATATATTTGAAACCTACAATTTGAATTTTTCATTGGTAATTTTTGTTTCAAAAACTACCTAAGTAGTCGAATTTGACGAAATTAACGAAGAAAACTTATTTTTCTCAAACATGCAATGAAATATTGTCTTTACGTTCCTTATAATACTTAGGTTCGGAAGTATCGCTTTTTAGGCGCAACAACTCGAGAGGACTGTAAAGGGATTTCATACTGCTTTTCAGGCCTAGGCCTGCAAAGTAACTTTTTTTTGGTTTTAACAACAAGGTCATTCACACAGCTGGCTGGTTTGACAAAAAGCAGGTTTTTTTTTTTAAAGGTTGGTTGTTAGACTAAAATGTCCTATTTGTCAATTAATAAAATGTTGTTCTTTGAAGTATATTTTTTTATTTCATTGTATGTTTGAGAAAAGCACTATACATGCCTCGTCGTGAAAACGGATTCCCGGCCTCGTATCAATACCCGTTCTCGCTCGCACGCTTGCTCGGCCGTGTATACCTACTTGGCCGGAAATCCTCATTTTCCCGGCCTCTGATGTAATGTACTATTTTTACTTATTTTCGACTGCATGCAATGAAAGCAAGAAATAGCTATGTTACTTTCTAGAACTCGGAAAAGTATTATTCACTTCAAAAAGTTGGTTGAAATTATCAATAGGTATATTTCCCACTAGCTATTGCCCGCAGCTTCGCTCGCACAGGGACTGGAAACGTTATATGTGTAACTTTCTATTGTTTTATTGTTTCTTAAAATAATACAACTAATAGAAATCTGAGCGCATCCATACATTTCTAGGTGACGTCGTGGTATACACATGGGACAATTTATTTCCCGATGAACCGAATGAAATCATAGTCAAAAGTGAAGTTGCTTAAACCGAAGCAAAATAAGTGTTAAACAACTCTCCTCAAAAATCCGAGTAACATCAGTAAAAGCAAATAAAAATAATGCATCTGTTATTGTTCGGAATGTATGTAGGCTCAATTTGGGTCTCGATAATGAGTTTACTTGCTTTTGTAAAGAATACGACAATAATAAGGGATCCTGTAAATTTATGTGGTCAACTATTACAAAAATTAGAACAATAATATCCTATGTACCCATCAAAATGTTATTTTTTCTGTCTTCGTCGTACCTAAAGAAAGCATTGGATCGTTCTACATTATTGACAGGCGTAGCACAAAAGAGAGACTCCCCTTTTTAGGAAGTAATCTAGGTGTGTTGTAATTGCAAGATACCTAACACTCGCTCTTCTCTTAGCTCGTCTTCATACCTAATGGAGACTGAAAAGTTATTGCATGCATTTCCTTATCTTTATTTTACGTTACTCGAGTCTTACTCAAAAAATACGACAGTTGTCATACACAACCTTGGCCTTCCGTTTAATCTCCTTAAGGATAGGAATTTCCTCTAACGTTTAAATCATTATTCTCAGTTAATACAAATAGCCGGTCAAGTGCTAGTCGAACTTTCGCACAGAGGGTTCCTTACGAACTATGAAATCACTGCACATTGCTAAGGAAAAGATAAAATGTACTAAGTGGCAAACTTACGTTTTTCACATAAAGGTTCACCATCTATTAGACTTGCATTTAACCTCTTCAGGAGATAACTTTGCAAAAATGAATGCAGAGTTTATACACGAAAATATTCCTCACATGAACTTTCATCTTCCCCCTTTACTCAGACAATAATCGTACATTTCAAAAAATTATGAATATTTTGTAACACGGAATAAGAGCAGACTTACGAAAAGAATCTCATCTTTTCGCATCCAAACTTTCGCCTCCCATTAGACCCATTTTGGAGATGAATTTCCAAAAAAACTTAAGTTTATCTTCTTAATTTTGAATGAATATTCTACAAGAAAACCCGCGTACCTCTTATTCATAATATGAAAATGTTGCCACCTTCAATTTGACATGCTTAGGGGATGAATATAAAAAAATGCTTCTCTTACTTTGTAATTTCATTTATGATGAGAAGTGGGAGGGGGCGGTAACATGACGTCTCCGGCCCCACCACCGCCTTGCCGCGCCGTTGCTGGTGGCGGCCAGCCCGGACGTACTCCATTGAATATTCTGTTTCTCCTCCTCATTTTTAAATAAGTATAATCAAACCTAGGCTTGACTTGACCAAAATGGAACAAGACCTAATACCAGATATAAAATTTTACATTAATCCTAAGAGTATATCTTGGTCCATTTTGTTCAAATCAACCTTATTTGTAAGGCGATAAAGTCGGGTGTACGGTTTGCATGATAATGATAAATAGTTTAAGTATAAAATATTGTGATAGGCTGTAAGCGAGAGATAACGCGGTGGCAGATAAACCGTGCGCGGTTTTCGCCTACCGTATATTATGTACTAGATATTAAGTTCCTTGTTTAAAAAAAAAAAAAAAAAAAAAAAAAAAAGTTTTTGTAATGATTAACCTATGCCCGAAATATTATCACTCTTACTCAAAAAATTCCAACATCTTTATTATACAAACTGCCACCTCTCAGCGTATCCCATTAGAGGTTAAATTTTCAAAAACGCTGAAATCAATATTCTCAATTTCCGATGAAGATTCTACACGCAAAACAATGCACCTCCTACTCAAAAAAAGCCCCGTTTCTCATACAAAGTTCTAATTTCCATTTAATCCCTTTCGGGGATGAATTTCCAAAAATGCTGAAACTTGTTTTCTTATTTTGTATACTTAGAAGAATCTATACACGGTCTTCATTGAAAGTTTCACCTCCCTCTTTACCCTATCCCTCTTTACCCTATTTATTAGGAGATCCGTACCTACTTTCAGAGGACTTGTGTGATCAAAACCGAACGCGACGCGTGAATTATTATACGTTTCGAGACAAAGTTACTATAATTGATATCTTTGTGATATATTACTTGTATTGACTAGGTTTTTTTGTGCAATTAAAACATGTATTTTTTTAATATTTTCTTCGGTTTCCGCGACTGTCACACATTTAAATAAAACAATTTTGACAACGGTATCTGTAAAGGTACTGAAACGTCAGGGAGGCTCAAATAATTAATATACGCGATATAATCCGTTTAAATTGTTTTATTTGAATGTATTTTTTTGTTTAAGAAACTTGCTTACATTGTTTTTTCTTCATGTATATCATCAGGAGAAATTGGTATGAAGTGATTTGGGTAGTGGGACGCGACGTGTCAATTAGGAGAATAGGGCTAAAAGTTTTTTTTTCTACCCGAAAAGTTTTAAATATGTACTTGAAAATTCATGTACAGCTCAATACGAATACCTGCCTCGAGCAAATAATATTAGATATAATTAAATCGATAATTTTATATTTTTATAGAGTGAAGACAAGCAAAAATGTACGTCTGGAGAATGACCGTTTCATGCACCACAGAGAATCAAAATCGTCGTGTTCGAAATTCAAGTCATCTTTTGCACGCTAGCGGATGAAATAGACTTTTTCTACTCCAGTACTTTTTTCTGTCATTTATATAGTTACTAACTCTAATATAAAGACATAAATTATGAAAGTCTGTAAAAGTCTATACTCTACTGCCCAAAAAAGCACTGCTAAACGATGTTATAATGTCGCCAAAAAAGCTTCACTTAGTACCACAGATTACAAGATAAACAGCTGCATTCACACAATTTGCAATTAAAAAAAATATATATTGTTCTAAGGCATTGCTGTCAACTTAAAAAAAAAGTTTTATCTTCAGTGCATGGATGTTTTGTATAGTGAAGTATACCTTTATGTATGAGTTTATATTTTTTTGACAGATGTTAAGTATAGTGAACGTATACCTTTATGTATAAGTTCATATTTATTTGACAGATGGACGTCAATAAAAAAAAGTTTATCAGACTATTTTTTTTTAATTTTGTTGATTTCGAGCGGGAACATGCAATTATTTCTGTTGTTTATTTGCATTTTATTTATGAAATCTCGAGTCGTAGAAAAAGTATTGTATGCAACGTTGTATAAGTAGGTCAAAAAACGCTCGTGGCATCTTTCTTACGACACCCATGCCACTCGCGTTTTTTGCCCCCTCTTATACAACGGTTGCATAAAATACTATTTGCTCGCAGATTTCGCCCTATATAGCGAGTGAGGTGAAAATAACTATTTATCTGTTCTCATTTTCCCGTATTAGGTAACAAAGTGCTTTCTGTGTTTATTTTTATTTTTTTTATGAGTACTTAGCTGTACTTGCACTCCTGATTTCTACATGTTGCGTTGATAAAATAACTAAGCGATTCTTGGAGGAGCGCAACTTTGGTGCCGATGACAGACGTATGACGTCAAGCTACATACAGAGTGTTTTTATTTAGATTATTATAGATACCGAATCAAATTTCAACTTATTGGCATATTTATAACTGGCGAAAGGATCGAGAATTATATTGCCCTGAATGTACGCGATAAATGTATACATGTAAATTATATTATGCATAGTTTAGTTTAAATGTAGCTCTTCATGTTAAATTTTGCGTACGCACTGAATAAATTGGAAAAAGTCGATAAAAAAAAACACGAATTGGACTAAAGTATACAGGGTAAAGGCACCAGTGGTCAGCCCCCAATCGACTTTTTGATGTTTGAACATGATTGGATTAATATATAGTTTATTGTAGTTTTTAAGCAATATATATCAAAAAGAATCATTGCTTTAATAAAATATATATTTAAGTCTACACAAAAAATGGCACGTTTTCCCAGTGGTCAGCCTCTAAAATCCTATTAAAAGCCTCGCTGAATCCAGTCCCGAGCCCTTGTAACAATTAATAAGAATGAAATCAAAATTAGCAATATTTATATCGAATTCAACAATATTATTTATCCAAATCTTGTTTTTTATAGCTACTATTCTCACAAAACCAAAATCTCTACAACTTTGATACAAAAATCAAAGCGCAAAAAAATGTGGTGTATCCACATTAAAATAATGAGACATTACGTCTTTACAAATTAATAAGACAGAAGTCGTTAATTGTTAAAAATAATCGAGACTGTATTAATAATATAATATAATAGACGATTCTACAACGGTTCTCCGACAGTCATTTCATCGTTGGATTGATCACCGACATAACGTTTCACCTTCAAGTATTTAGTCGACAGAACTTTTTACCTACGAACGCTTCGCCGACACGTTCATTCGCCGACGCATATTTCACCGACTGAATCTTTTGACAGAGAAATAATTCACCGATTAAACTTTTGATCGTTGCATACTTCTCCGTTAGAACTTTTCAATTCAACAGACGTCATCCCGCCGACACAACGTTTCGTCGACGTCCACTTCGGCGACTTAACCAATTAACTATGAACGATCCACCTGCGGATCTTTTCGCCAGCGCATTCTTCTACGACGTACCGTTCAAGATACAGAACCATTCAGTAGTGGTTGATCAGGCGACAATTTTTTTCTTCGGTGAGTTCTTAGACGACATTACATTATAACTATCAACGATTCGGCAGCGGATCTATTCATCCGTGCATGCTTCTACAGCAGACCATTTTTCCTAGTAGCGATAGTTTCGACGACACAGAACCCTTCATGCTGGTAGCACACCTCCGCCGCGAAACGTCAAACCCTAGGAAGTTCCGCTTTAGTTTCGGGCGCTCTGTGTGGCCTGGCCTGTTCGCGGTGGAGGTGTGCTCCCGGCAGCAACTATGAATAATATACCGCGACAAATGTGTGTAGGTAATCCAGAATAAAACAAAACAAAATTACTTACTTAGATTGTTTTTTATATTATTTAATCGAACATTTATACTCAATCATCAATTAAGTATTATGGCAATTTATGTATACCTATGTATCATTAGGTAAATAATTAAGAAACCCTAACCATCGGCTCGTTTCACATAGCTTCGGGAAAGTTTTTGATGAGCGCAGCTCATAGTGACAAAAATATTATAAAAAAAAAACATGTTAGGAAAAACATGACACAATTCACCATATTCAGCAAATACAATCACATAGATTTTATATTATACTTATTAAAAATAAAATATGTGCACATAAATATTTTGCACAGAAACAAAACAGCAATCTATGTAGGTACACAGTGCAAATAAATTAATCGAATCTTCCTATCAATATTGTTTTAAATTTTGCACAGAGACAAAACAGCAATCTATGTAGGTACACAATGCAAATAAATTAATCGAATCTTCCTATCAATATTGTTTTAAATTTTACACAGAGACAACACAGCGATCTATGTAGGGACACAATGCAAATGAATTAATCCAATCTTACTATCAATATTGTTTTAAATTTTGTACAGAAACAAAACATCAATCTATGTAGGTACACAATGCAAATAAATTAATCGAATCTTCCTATCAATATTGTTTTAAATTATATTAAGGAAGTAAGAACTACGCCATACAAGTTCTATAGGAGAAATAAATGAGCGTATAATTTTATATGGGTAGTACTATATACTTAAAAAACAGGCTATAGGAAAACAAATATGAAGGTGTATAAAATAATATTGTATAAAAAAAAACACTGAAACAAGCTCATTACCACAATGAAATAATGATTTTATCAATGACCTAATCAATATTTTTACGAAATGTAAATAAATATATCTACATTCATTACATTCATGTAGAAAAAAAAAAACAACACAACAGTTAATATACAGAAATATAATGCAATAATATGATCATATAGCTACAACTACTTAATTATATGGCATATGTGCGCCAAACCACCTAAATAAGTTTGTATGTCCATTAGACTCTTTTCAGCTAAGTGCTGTGTAATCCTTTCGTGATAGCTGGATGCATCCCTTCTCTTCCGTTTGGGATTTGGTTCAGACGAATGTACACATTCAATTATACATTCTGTGTTTTTCTGCTCCTTCTTAAACTCTATAATGGTGTTATATATGTTCCATTTACGACGGCCTAATAAGGTATTCCACCTATTATGCCACGACTCCAGAGCGTTTTGTGAAAGTGGTATATACGACACATGGCTGTCATGTACTGACCACATGTGAGGAGGAAATTTGGGAGGGCGTCGAGAGACTGTCATTTTAGAGCTAACGGTTTTTGAAATTTTGGCTGATCCATTAACATAATATTTATCAAACCATTTCAGTAATTGTTCTGCTTCCTCGGGTATAATCTCGTTTTTTATTATGTCAAATGCATCAACTATTTCATTTGGCTCTAGAAATGCCAATGCTCCGATATGTCTCATTTTGTGAGCAAACATGGTGTCGTTATTGTATCGACTTGCCAGACCTGCAGATTGTATGTGACGCCAGATACTTTGATTTAAATGGAAAAAACAAAGCTTATTTAAACAGCCTGGGAAGCTCTGCTTAATGGCACGCATAGCCGCGGTTTCAAAATCCGTAAGTATAATTTGCGGGGCCAAATTAATATTTAGTTTATTGATTGCGTGTCTTTTTATTATTTCAAGAAAAATTCTATAGCATGTTTCTGTCTTGTGGGAAAGTAACCCGTATATTAATGGCACTATTTTGTGTGTACCTTCTTGTGTGCCGACCATAGCATGTATAGAATATATTTGACAAAAGGGGCGGGGACAGCACTTAAATGTCCCATCCATCATCCAGTAATTCGCAGTATTTAAAAGTTTGCAATTTTCATTTGTGGTGAATACAAGGATACATTCATTATCATTGATATATTGCCCAATCAAAAATTGGTTTCCTTCAATTTCAGTAAACTCGTCGGGAATCTGAATGTTATGAATGTCCCTGGGAATATTTGGTATGTTTTTATTTCTAACTCGCTGTATTATCATCCTCATAGCGTCTTTGTTTGGTAAATGAGGAGCAGACGTGCTTGGTACATCTTGGATGCAGCGTTGAATTATTTGCACAGGCGTATCCATTGAGTGGGTTGCTTTTCTTTTTAAAGTGCATTTTAATTCCAATTCTATTCGCTTTTCAGGGTCCGGCAAATGTGCGTGATCGTGATTTTGTAAAAGAACAGTATGTGTACCATTTATAAACTGAGTAGTTATAAATACATTGCATCGGACTGCGTCTTTCCTTGTACACCGCCAGTAATACTTGGTATCACGTATATTGTTTAAGTGGTACAAATATCCTTTATACACTAAAATATCTTTTCCACGTTTAGATTTCACAATATCACATTCACTCATTTTAAGGACACAAATATTAGATTTTTGTTAAATGCAAACTCAATCAAAACGCACTTTGAGTAATTGACGATACAGGTAATAATAAGGTAACGTGGGTAAATATGCAAAAATATACCCACCCACATTTTAAAATATTTCGTTTAACGTTTCATTTGACGCATTAATTGGAGTGAACAGATTCAGAAACATAGTCAACGAAAGTTAAGAAATAATTATTACCTACAAATATAATGCCCGTGCTCATATAAAATACATTTTGTTGTATTAACTCTGAAAATTTTGTTTTATGCCATGTTCGAAGTATTCTGTTAAAATACCTTAGTTCTTAGTAAACTGATGACTAGGCAACTGATCACCTAATTCGCCCGATGTATAATGAAGTACGATTGGCGCAGCGGTATGAGCGATGCACTTGCAAGCTTCAATACCTGGGTTCGATCCTCGGAAATGTGCCACTTTTTCCATATTTATTTTTCGTAAAACCGAAAATGATGTGATTTTTATTGTCTATACTATTTATAAAAGTTATGAAAATGAAATATCTATCAAAAAAATAAGTAAAGCAGACCCTTTCAACGCATAAGACCACAAACGCGAAATACCAACCCAAGGTTTTTTGGCGTTTTGCGGATTTATAAAAATAATAACCCTAAGTACCAACTACGTAAAATTTCACAAACGCAAAACACCAACCGGACGTTTTGTGGTGTTTTGCGGCTTTATTATTTTTTTGGTGTGGATACCTAGGTATTATTGTTTATTTCGTATTTATTACTATTATTTATTACAATACTCGTAGATAAACAGAACGGTACCTAACATTTACAACAACTTCGCAAGAACTGGCTCAAGTAACAATAAACTTGCAAACCACAGCTGCCGGTGTACCGTAAAGGGTGGTAAACGAGGAATTACAAACGAGTGTCTATTAGAAGCTCGAAGCCGAAGGCGAGGGCTTTAATGGCACGAGTTTGGAATTCCTTTACCACCAGTCATGTACGACGTTTTTCATCACACTTTGGAGGAAATAAAACAAAAGTAGTAGTAGTCAATACCAAAATTACTTACCGCCCTAGGGCTTAATATACGATTTACCGCCCTAGGGCTTAACATACGATTTACCGCCCGGTTTTCTAGCATGTAAACCCTTAAAGTGTGATAAAAGTTACTTACCGCCCTAGGGCGTAATATACGACTTACCGCCCGAGGGTGTAATATACGATTTACCGCCCGGTTTTCTAGCATGTAAACCCTTAAAGTGTGATAAAAGCTACTTACCGCCCTAGGGCGTAATTTACGACTTACCGCCCGCTTTTCTAGCATGTGAACCCTTGTTTACGAGCAAGTTTGATGAAATGATAACTCACTTAGTAAACAAACGCGGTGGTAAAAGTCAGGCGCTCGGTGCTGCACTTTCAGATTTGATATTTTGTACGAGTAAGTAGTGCTGGTTTACACTTGGCGTGTGAAACGCGGCGTTTTACGTATAATTATCTTTGTTCCAAATTTTATGGTAATCTGTCCTTACAAAACAACATATACACATTCACATACAAAGTTAAGAGTTTATATATATATGGTATTTAGCGTGATTGGTATTTTGCTTAAATTCATGTTGGCGTTATGCGTAGTTGGTATTTTGCTAAAGTGGTTTTTTGCGTAGAGTTGGTATTTCGCGTTTCTGGTCTTATGCGTCGAAAGGAAGCAGACTATTTATTTGGATTGTCGTAGAAGAATGCGCTGGCGAAAAGAACCCCAGGTGGATCGTTCATAGTTAATTGGTTAAGTCGCCAAAGCGGACGTCGACGAAACGATTTGTCGGCGGGTTGAGGTCTGTAGAAGCATGCACGGATGAATAGATCCGCTGCCGAATCGTTGATAGTTATAATGTTATGTCGTCTAAAAACTCACCGAAGAAAAAAATTGTCGCCTGATCGACCACTACTGAATGGTTCCGTATCTTGAACGGTACGTCGTAGAAGAATGCGCTGGCGAAAAGATCCGCAGGTGGATCGTTCATAGTTAATTGGTTAAGTCGCCGAAGCGGACGTCGACGAAACGATATGTCGGCGGGTTGACGTCTGTAGAATCATGCACGGATGAATAGATCCGCTGCCGAATCGTTGATAGTTATAATGTTATGTCGTCTAAAAACTCACCGAAGAAAAAATTTGTCGCCTGATCGACCACTACTGAATGGTTCCGTATCTTGAACGGTACGTCGTAGAAGAATGCGCTGGCGAAAAGATCCGCAGGTGGATCGTTCATAGTTAATTGGTTAAGTCGCCGAAGTGGACGTCGACGAAACGTTGTGTCGGCGGGATGACGTCTGTTGAATTTAAAAGTTCTAACGGAGAAGTATGCAACGACCAAAAGTTTAATCGGTGAATTATTTCTCTGTCAAAAGATTCAGTCGGTGAAATATGCGTCGGCGAATGAACGTGTCGGCGAAGCGTTCGTAGGTAAAAAGTTCTGTCGACTAAATACTTGAAGGTGAAACGTTATGTCGGTGATCAATCCAACGATGAAATGACTGTCGGAGAACCGTTGTAGAATCATAATAGACTGTATTAATATATCTTATCAGAAAAAATTGCCGAAACAGACAAAAAATCTATTTTAACAGAAGAAACGGTCGAAAATTATTCAGTTAGGTGCCTGTATAGAAGTAAATTATTCCATAAATTTATAAAACATGTAATGTCTCATTTTTTAAATGTGGGTACACCACAATTTTTATTTAAACTATGAATACAAAGATCAAAGCTTAAAGAAAAATTGAAAATATTCCAGTTTAAAGTCCAATATACATTTAATTTTCTTTTTATTGGAATAATTATATTGTTTAATACTTTATATATTGTACTAGCAGCCGCCCGCGACTTCGTCCTCGTAGATTTTTGACGATGACAAAGATATTTAAATAGGTAAGTGAATTTTATTCTTAGGTAAAATGGTCTAGACGTATTACATTTCAAATAGTGGCAGACACTGATATGAAAATGATGATTAGAAGTTAGAAAATGGAGATCTTAGTTATTATGAGTGAGATTTCAATTTTGACGTGACAACGTCTTAAATTAGGTTGCGCTCGGAGTCACTCATGAAAAAGTGTAACGCCCGCTCACGTTACGAGGGCCGGTTGTCCCGCTAAAACTCGAGAACGGCTGAACCGATTTGGCTAATTTTAGTATGGAAATATTCGTGGAAGTCAAGGGAAGGTTTAAACGGTGAGAAAATATTGAATAAATGAGTGGAAAATAATAAAAACGATAATTTTATATTCCCATACAATTACAAACTGTTCGTACTTACCTGTCAAACATATGATGTTTGTTCCGTCAGTTCGGTATTTTTATAATAATTACATGTAGATCTAGACTAAATAAGGGTTTGGAATCGACAACATACATGCATAATAGTCTGATTATCGCATATTTAGATTTAAAAAATGTAAAATAATGACACTATAATGACATTAATGACACATGTGATGGGTGCGTTCGAAAGTAACACTTAAAATGTTGTTAGGGAAATTGTGAATGGATATGATACAAATAAATATTCTACCGAGAAAAAGACGTTGTCACGTAAAATCTTCCTTCGCCCGTAAAACCGACTTTACAGGCAACCATTTTTTTTAACCCCCTTAGAGGTCAAACTTTCCAAAACTCTGAACGTACTTTATTTGTATTCTAATAAGTAATCTTTTTACAAAGCTTTAGGTCTAGCTCAAAAAAAAGTTCCCCCCATACAAACTTTGTATCCCTATTTAACCCTTTAGGGCCAGAGTTTTTTAAAACGCTGAAATTAATTTTTTGTATTAGATTAAGTAAGCTTTCTACAAAGTTTCAAGTCTCTAGTTAAAAAAAAAGTTTCACTTTTATAAACATTGCACCCCTATTTAACCCCCTTAGGGGTGGAATTTTCTAAAACGCTGAAATCAGGGTTCTTATTTCTTAATAAAATATTTTTGCAAGATTTATAATTCCTAACTTAAAATAAAACTTATACCCGATACAACCTTTCATCCTCTTTTTGAACCCCCTAGGGGTCGAATTTTCAAAAGCGCTGATATCACTTTTCTTGTATTCTAATTATATGCCTATATACATAGTTTCAAACATAGCTTTAAAAAAATGGTTTGATATCCATTGAAACTTTGAACCCCTTTTTAACCCCCTTAGAGCTTGAACATTCAAAAACGCTGAAATTACTTTTCTTGTATTTTAATAGTATGCCTTTATACAAAGTTTCAAGTCCGGCGCTCAAAAAAAGGTTTGATCTCCATACAAACTTTCAACCCCTTTTTAAACCTTTTAAGGGACGAATTTTTAAAAACGCTTAAAATACTTTCTTGTATTTTGATAGTATGCATTTACACAAAGCTTCCAGTCCCGCGCTCAAAAAAAAATTTGATCTCCATATAAACTTTCAACCCCTTTTTTACCAGCTTAGGGGATGAATTTTCAAAAACGCTGAAAGCTGTTTAATTTTATTTTATTTGAATACCTATTTACGAAATTTCAAGTTCCTAGCTTAAAATTAAGTTTGAGCCCCAAGACAAACTTTCATCCCGCTTTTAACCCCCTTAAAAGTTTAATGACATAAACGTGTGGCTGCTAAAAAATAAACTAAAAGTAAACATCGGCAAAACCAAATATATAGAATTATATGCACCACAGGCTAAACCCAAAGACATTGTAATTGAATATAATCTGGAACCCATACAAAGTGTGAAAACGATACGATTTCTTGGCGTCATGCTAGATTGCCATTGTAAATGTCTCATCTCCGATATGGTCTTATCCTATGGAGTAACTCCACCTATGCACATCGAACATTTTTAATACAAAAAAAGTGTAATAGAGCAATTTGCAATGCTAACTATACTGATTCTTGTAAGCCATTATTTAAAAAACTAAGCATCCTTCCATTGCCTTCAATATACATATATGAGATGTGTCTTTTTGTGAAAATTAATATACTTGTGTATAAAGTCATGGCATCCAACCCAAGGTCGACGTCCAAACACCATGGATTTAATCTTTGTTACCCTAGCCATAACTCTGCTCACTTCAAAAAGAGTATATCATATATGTCGGTAAAAAATTTCAATCATTTGCCAGAGGATATAAAAGTACTCGATTTTCCAGAATTTAAAAATAAATTATATGATTGGTGTATAAATAAAATGTATTATAATGTAAATGAACATTTCGAAATTCCCAATGCTTTTTATTAATTTTATTGAATATCTGGACATTTGTGATATTTTTTTTTAATCCTCTGACATATTAGTTTCTTTGTGTGTTTGTTTATTTTGTATAAGTAGGTACTTAATTAATTGATAATAATTATATTCTGACATTTTTTACCATTAGTTAGCATGAAATTGAAACTGATGTCTTTCGTTTATCTTAATTTATTATTTAGAGTAATTTTAGCAATTGTACATGCATAGAAGCTAAAGTAAAGTATTGTACGGCAACTCTGGCTGATTGTGACGGACATAGAATTTTGTAACACCTTATTGTAACCACTCATTTTCTGACAATAAATCATTCTATTCATTCTATTCTATTCTTAGTGGTTGAATTTTTAATAACGCTCAATTAATGTTATTTTGTTATTCTTATATGCCTTTATAAGAAGTTTCAAAGAATTTGTAATTAATTTAAACTTTCAACCCCTTTTTAACCCATTTAGAGGATGAATTTTTGAAAACGCTGAAATTACTTTTCTTGTGTTCTAATAGTATACCTTTACACAAAGATTCACGTCCCGCGCTCAAAGAAATGTTTGAGCCCCATACAAACTTTTAACCCCTTTTTTCCACCTTAGGGGATGATTTTCAAAAACGCTAAAATAAGTTTTCCTTTTTTAATAAAATATATTTTTACAAAGTTTCGAACTCCTAGCTTAAAAAAAAACTTGTACCCCATACAACCTTTCATCCCCTTTTTAACCCCCTAAGAGGTTGAATTTTTCAAAATCCCTTCTTATCCCTAGCCCACGTTATAAAAGTAACCTACCGTGCAAAAATCAACTCTCTGACATTAGTAGTTTCGGCTGTGCGTTGATGAGTCAGTCAGGACTTCTTCTTTTATATATACAATACAATACAATACAAGTACTCTTTATTGCACACCTCATAAAATATACAGGAGAAATACAATGCAAGAAATTACAATTAGAGGTAAACAACAGGCGGTCTTATCGCTAAAGAGCGATCTCTTCCAGACAACCTTTGGGTAGAGGAGAACTTGAAAAAAATAAGATTTTGTTATTAGGCGGTGCAAAAATCGGAAAATAATAATATATACATAAAAAACAAATAAATACATAAATATAATAAACAATAAATACATAAATACATACATACATTCAGCCAACAGGTAATAGGACCATTTGAATAAAATACGAATTATGAAAGGGATAGATAATGTTCTTTCAGTTGAGTTTTGGAAGAAACTAGAGATTTAGCGCGCCTTAAGCTCACAGGCAAGGAGTTCCACAAACAGACAGCTTTAAAAGTAAACGAATTATTATAAAAATTTGAGATGGAAGAAGGTACGGCAAGGAGCAAATTTTGGGCAGATCGAGCAGAAGTGAGATAAGTGAAACGCTCCTTGAGATAGCGGGGGGTTGCAGGATGAAAAAGTATATTAAACAGAAGAGCAAGAATATGAGAGTTACGACGAAAACGGATTGGGAGCCACTTGAGCTGAGAACGGAAACTAGATACATGGTCATATTTGCGTAACCCAAATATGAACCGAATGCCAACATTTTGAATGCGCTCAAGCTTATTAAGTTGCTCCTCTGTAAGATCGAGATAGGAGATGTCAGCGTAGTCCAGAATAGGGAGAAGTAACGTTTGAGCCAACGCAATTTTAGTGGCAATGGGGAGAAAGTTACGCAGCCGTCGCAAAGAAGCTACTGCAGCAAACATCTTCCTGCTAACCTCACACATTTGTGGCACCCAAGTTAAAGAACTGTCCATTAAAACGCCAAGATTTTTGACCTGGTTAGAATATGGTATTACAATCCCACTAAAAATAATCGGTGGGAGTTTTAAAAAGTCGATCCTAGATACCATCTGAGTACTGCCAATGATGATGACTTGCGTTTTCGCTGGATTCACTTTCAGACCGTAACTGCTACTCCAGTCTAAAATACGTAACAAGTCATTGTTCGTAGTGTCGATGGCAGCGGGGAGATCACCAAGTACGCCTTGCGTGTAAATTTGAAGATCATCGGCATAAAGGTGATAATAAGATGAAAGGTTTTGAGTAATGGAATTTATAAAGATCGAAAACAATAATAATATATATATATATATTATAGATAGTTTCTAGATTCCTATACAAATACTTGCCTTAAAAATATCACTTAAATTGGTACCAACAAGATAGTGGCTGAATACTGGAGCCGCAATTGCAATAATTGGGAGTACCCAATGGTTAGCCGCGTAAAAAAACATTTAAAATGCGGCTGACCACTAGGTTTTCTCACGATTACGACAAGACATGCCATACAAATTTTTAAATTTGAATTTAACGGTTCGAACGGTCGTTTTTACTCGCAATTTTAAAAAATATTGAAATACCCAGTAAACAGCCGATGAGGCTGACGATTGGATCATTTGCAAAAAAGTGGTACCCAGTGGACAGCCCCTCAATTTATGCGTAAATCAGCGATATTTTCGTTAAAACGTAATACAATTTAGTACATGAAGTAATCATAAAGCTAATATGTATAAGTAACAATCACTCTTTTGAATAAAACATGTCTTTTCTTACCTTTTACGGGAACACCACGTGTAACACAAAATATGGCGGACATGACACTACTGCTCTTGTCGGTGGAAAGCACCTGTCTGAATCTGAACGAGTTTATTTCTCCTCTCGGATCCCCTGCTGCTCTTGTCGCATGATATATTAACCAATGAGGAATCAGAACATCATTTTAAGTATACGTGATTCGTTTATTTCAACCATAGCGATATTTATGACCAATAAACGACCCAAGAGGCTGTCCACTGGTTCCTGGCTGACCACTGGTGCCGTTACCCTACTAGTAGGGTTCAAACTCTTCCAAATACCTAGTCCCCTGTATCAGCTTCAAAAGTTCTTACATCAAATGATTCCTACATGTAACTAAATTATAAAGAAGCGATTATTATGTTTGAACTTTAAGCGTTCTGCATACTTTGTCATCCAACGAAACATTTGTTGTGTTATTTTATTTAATTGAGGATTTTTTTTATTAGAATTTCGTATCGTTTTTTAATATTTACATTATTTTTTGTATAAATACCTGTTTACGCAACATTTCATATTTCACACCAATATCTTTTATTATGCAGTTCTAAAGAGGGCAAAATTTTAAGTTACACCTATTTTTTATTTTCCTCGAAAGCTTTCGGTACGAAGCGAAAAATTCAATTTAAGAGTTACTCATTCTAAAGAAACGTACCTAACCGCCAAAATGACGTCATTTAGTGGAGAAATGTTGCCAACGAAAAAAAAATTACGAGGCAGTTCAGTCTTTTCATGGAGGTTGTAAAGTTTATTTAAAACTGCTCTACACGCATACGATTCTCGTAACGTAATTGATGTAGGTAAAGCTACGCAGACCAAATTTTATACATTTACGTATCATATGCTTGACAAATAACGCCCAGGAAGTAAATACAACTTCTATATTCTACTTAGATTAATAATTACAAAAATCCGTCGCGTGTGACAGCCTTAACATTGCACGTGAACGCATCAATGGAATATCTACCTGTGGTATTTAATTGACGTTGTCATGCCCGTTCAATTTAAAATATGTTATCGTAAGTTCAACGAAATGTCTTTCGTTAAAACGAAGTATTGTTTTATGAAAAACTGTGGAAATAATAGTACTACATGCCCGAAAAAGTATTTTTTTACTGTTCCTCTGGGAAATAAAACAGAATAGTGTCGTGCGGGTTGATGGGCTTATATGCCCAACTATGGATTATTTATTTGTGAAGATCATGTAAATGTGAGTAGTAAATTACTTAATCACAGTACTATATTAATAGTATTATACTTATAAAGTTATTTTTTTCAATCGGTATTAATTATCCATCCATTTCTTACAGTTGGAGGAAGATTTGGAAAATTTTATGTACTGGAAAACGATGCACGTCCGCCCAAAATTGAAGCCCAGACTGCCAGTGTTCAAACATCCATTTCATCTACAATTTTAAATGAACCTGGTACATCACAGCCAGTGGGAAATGAGGATGCAAAGATAATAAAAAAAACAGTTATAGTTTCAATAAAGCAATGTGTTCATAACTCACAATCTTGTTTCATTTAGTCGAAAGTTAATGAGCATACTTCTCAATACCTAGTGCTTACTTTATTCACCTTGTTTGTCGCGCGGCAAAGAATTCTGAGCTCTTTCCGTTCAATACAACGCGAGCAAGACCGGTGATGCTATGTGATTAGCAGTGCACTAACTTGGATCATGAAGGATCTCCACAAGTCCGAGGAACTATCTCCACAAGTCCGAGCCCCGCAAATGATTCACAGACCAGGTACGCATTCAAATAAATAGGATAATTATAAGTACAGGAACAATTATCTGTGCCCATGACACAAATAAATGCCCTTGCTGGGATTCAAACCCAGGATCATCCACTATCGCCACATCATTCTTTAATATATATTGTAATAATCAGAGTCGGTACCTGGTCGTGTTTTAATGATCCATATATATACTTGGACCATGGGCGTGTAAATATTGGAACAAATTAGTATATGCATTTACCTATGCAATGAAATGAAACACACTGTAAGCTATTATAAATATGTATGTTTATTTAACACATTTATATACTTTAGGGAAAATATACTGCTCCGAGAACTTATTTGCACCTTCTATCATCTTGCGAGAATCCGTCCGAGTTCTTCATTTTACAAGTCCGCGGAAAAGCCAAGTCGTAGATAACAGTGCATATGCATATCCGTGGCAAAACCGAGTCTTAGTAAAGATGCGAATCAATGTCCGTGAGAGAGCCAAGTCGTAAGAAAGCTGCGAATCAATATCCGTGAGAAAGCCGAGTCGTAGATAGGGTGATAATAATTATAATTGAGAACATTTAGGACGAGCGAAAATTTAAGACAGAGGGATGACAATGACAATAAAATTGTTCCGTCAATTGTCGAATTTGAAGTACCTAACTGATATATTCCAATATATCTCTAACACAAAAAATTAAAAATAACTGCATAGATGACATCATTCCATCCACCACACATTTAGACGTTTCATCTCCACCCACCCGTAATCATCTCAGGACTATAGAAAAAAAAAATTGTGCTGGAGATCTCAAAGGCGCCGCCCGATTACTTTTCTCAAGTGACGTGCTATCCCCAGATAATCCTGATTCTATTCTGGCTTTACAGACGAAACATCCCCCAGCTCCAGCAACTCCTTTCTTTCTCGACCCTCCAACGGCAAACCAGGCCTGCCTCGAAATTAAAAATGCCGACGTCTTTAATGGTATAAATTCCTTCAAACCTGGTTCTGCCGCTGGCCTGGATGGACTCTCACCCCAACATCTAAAGGACCTTACATCGCGTTCCGTGGGTGATGCAGGTGAGCAACTGATAAGTTGCATCACCCAATTATTAAATCGTATGTACTCTGGTAATATCGATCCTGATATATTACCTATTTTATATGGAGCAAACCTTATCGCCCTCACAAAGAAGGACGGAGGGGTGAGACCTATTGCTGTTGGAACAACACTTCGCCGCCTCGCTTCTAAAATCGCAGTTCGACACATTATAGCAAAATTACAACCTCTTTTTGAAACGGTCCAATTAGGCTTTGTCGTTAAAGGTGGCTGTGAGGCCGCTGTCCATGCCCTTCGCACCTACCTTAACGAAGGCCAATGCGAAGTGTTGGTCAAAATTGACGTGAAAAATGCCTTCAATTCGGTGAACAGGGATACCCTGCTGTCTGAGATCAAATCCAACACTCCGGAATTATACAACTATCTCCTCCACTGCTATGCAGATCCAACAAAGTTGATGTACCGATCAAGTGAGTTGTCATCTGAAGTTGGCTGTCAACAGGGTGATCCCTTGGGGCCAGCAATTTTTAGTTTGGCCATCAACCCTATTATTCAAAATTTGGCTTCAAAATTTAATGTTTGGTACCTAGACGACGGGATTCTAGGGGGCGATGCAAACACTGTACTTTCCGATCTCCGCGAAATTAAAAATAAATTCAAAACGATTGGCCTCGAGCTAAATTTCAACAAGTGTGAACTTTTCTTTCAAAATTCCTGCAATGACGTCATTAATATAAAAAAAAAATTTAACGAGCTTTTGCCTGACATTAAGATTATTGACAAAAGTAATCTTTGCCTCTTAGGGTCCCCTATTTTTGAAGAATGCTTTTCTGACTATGTTCAAAATTCTATCTCGAAATTTCAAAATCATTATCATCGGTTGCTTGAAATTAGCCCACATTTTGCTCTTTCAATTATTAAATATTGTCTTTTTGTTCCTAAACTTACCTATGTGCTTCGCTGCTGTCCACTTTGGAATCATCAACATCTTTTGTTACAAATAGATAGTTTGATCAAAATGAATTTAGAATCCGTCCTCAATTCTCAGCTAAGTGAGCAGTCCTGGTCCCAAGGATCTCTTCCCATTCGGTACGGTGGGCTAGGGATCCGCAAAATTTCTAGTGTCGCTTTACCAGCTTTTTTGTCGTCAGTTCATAGCTCGTCTAATCTCATAGGTAAAATCCTAAGGGCGTTACTGACAAACTATGAGATTGCGGGCTTAGAAGACGCAAAAAAGGCTTGGTCAATTGCTTGCCCCGGCCAAAATTATCCGGAAAATTTAAAATCTCAACGGAGCTGGGACGACTTATTGTGTAAATTGACCGTAGATTCCATCCTAAGCCAGTGCTCTACGGAAGACCGTGCCAGAATTTTGGCAGTAGGCACCAAAGAGGCCGGTTACTGGCTCCAAGCGCACCCTTCCGTGAGCACTCGAACTTTTCTAGAACCCAATACCGTCCGACTTTCAGTTTGTCTCCGTCTCGGGGTCCCGGTCTGCGCCCCAAACCGATGCCCCTGCGGCAAAGACGTTGACAGGCTGGGTCACCACGGACTTTCCTGCCAGAGCAGTGCAGGCCGCTTCTCAAGACATGCTGCTCTGAACGACATCATCCGCCGGTCTCTTACATCAATCAATGTGCCGGCCCTTTTAGAGCCGACCGGCATCTCAAGAGACGATGGCAAGAGATCGGACGGAATGTCTTTGATTCCGTGGAGTAAGGGACGGGTGCTGGTGTGGGATGCAACCTGTGTAGACACACTGGCCCCGTCACATCTCCACCGATCCTCAATCAGGGCCGGAGCAGCGGCAGAAGCGGCCGAAGGCATAAAACGGAATAAGTACAGTGGTCTTGGCGCTGAGTACAATTTCTTACCTTTTGGCGTCGAGACCCTGGGTCCGTGGGGCCCCAGCGCATTAAGCCTCTTCAAAGATATTTCGAAGAGGCTTATTGATGTTACTGGTGACACATTTAACACGGAAGTCATGCATTGGTTATAAACCAAAAAAAACTGATACTGGCACAAGCTTCGAGCCGCCATAAACGGATTAATAATAATAATGACCTAACCGTGTTGGCCGCTAGAAACAAACAATAAGTGTCACGTCACATTACGATTTTCTGTGCTCGTGTGTCGTACATAATTATAATTTACGTACATAATTATAATTTACGCATAAAATAATACAAATACACAAGAAAACCCGGGTTTAAACTATTCTATTGCAATAAGTGAAGTGCTAGCACAAAACAGTTGTGGCGTACGTCGGTGGCAGCGGCGCGTCTTGAAGCGAATAAGGAAAAAGGTGAGTGCACCAGTGACCATAATACATCGAAGAATCCCCAACAATACCAAATTTTTTTATAAATAAACAATAATAAAATATTATTACCTTATACAGAATCACTGAGGTTTGCAATTTTGTTTAAAAAAAAACATCCTATATACTATATGCGACTTTACGTCATAATGACGTCACCGGCAACAAAGTTGCGCTCCCTGGGCCAAGGAGAAATAAAAAAATCGGCCAAGTGCGAGTGGGACTCGCGCACGAAGGGTTCCGTACCATTATCTGTAAGTTTGTTGTATGGGAGCCCCCCTTAAATATGTATTTTATTTTATTTTTAGTATTTGTTGTTATATCGGCAATAGAAATACATCATTCGTGAAAATTTCAAATGTCTAGCTATCACTGTTCTTGAGACACCTACAGCCTGGTGACAGACGGACGGATGGACAGCGAAGTCTCAGTAATAGGGTCCCGTTTTTACCCTTTGTAAAAATAAGTATCGCATTTTGAAACCAGATTTTGTAATATACAATACAGGCCCATCTCTACTACTTACCCATCTACCTACTTGAACCACGCATAGCGCAGGCATACATAGTCACGCGTAAAAAGTATTCCTTGACCTTTTTTCCTTTGCATAATTATTTAAGCAGAGGTAAGAATCCCTTCCAACACATTTCAAGCTCTACTGTAAGACAAAGATGAATTCTAAAAAATAGCTATTTGTTAATGTATCGTGTTAAACTGTCTTGTGTTAATTTATCGGCTTCCTTGTGGTATAATCATGTTGTGGCAGCTGGTGGTGGCGGCGGCGGTGCTCGGCGCGGCGTACTACAGGTGGTCGCGGCGGCGGCTGTACCGACTCGCCGGGGAGATACCTTCCGGACTGAAGGAGTACCCGATAGGTGGACATGCGTATATGTTTCTTGGCAGCAGTGAAGGTATATAGTATAGCCATTAATTCGTTAAGATTTTTCTCATTTGGCTTTGATTATATCTTTGCATATGAAACGTGCCCACCTTAAGACGTTGGGTCGCCGATAAAAATTCATCCCACCCAGGCTCCATCTGCAAAATAATCTTAGATACGACAATGCCGAGCCTACATCGCCATCGTCAGTTGTTGCTGACAAAAATCTTGATTAGGTTAGGTTTGCTTCATAACAATCTCAAATATTTTAAGGAGAATAAAATGCTTTCGATTAATGAAACAATCCACAAAACGTTTGTCGATAAAACAAGTCAGCGTAGCTCATGCAAAATTATAAATAGAGAATCGAATTGAAAATTTAAACATGTCGAACGATATTCGACTGCGACTTGACCGACGTGAAACGTGAGTAAGCCCGCTTCATATGTGTTTTATAATAATTACGTCTCATTGTAATTATTTATAAAATGTGCATGTCTTTAAGTATGTAGATAAACCGTTTAACTTATTTTGCAAACTTGTTTTTAACCCCCGACGAAAAAAGAGGGGTGTTACAAGTTCAACATGTGTAAGGTGCTAAGGTGTAAAAACCTTTCAAATAAAACAATGCAAAGATCGACACACAAAGCATAAGGAAAAATTCGTTAGATCTTCCTGGAGCTAGGGTAGCGAAATGGTTAACGCGCTGGACCGGCAATCCAGAGGTACCGGGTTCGATCCCCGGTCTCTTCCCCCAGGTAGCTCCTTTTTAAATTTTTCTTTAAGCTTTCATCTTTGTATTTAAGGCTTAAATGTGTATCAGGTGTGTGTGTCTGTGACTTTGTAAGTAAAATTAAGTAACTTTATTGTGCACAAAAACAGTTAAAAATACATCTATTACAAATGACATATAGGTACAAAGGCGAACTTATCCCTATAAGGGATCTCTTTGTAGCGCCGATACGAGTGAACCGATTTGAGTGCGGTTTTTTTTAAATCGAAAGCCTGGTTTGTCGAGATGGTTCTTAACTTTGTTTGATGAAAATCGGAGCCCTCGTCTCCAAGATATTCAGCTTTTTGTGGAACAAGCGACTGGCCAATATTGAAGCTAAGAATTCCAATTTTTGTTTTTATTTTCAGTTTTAGTAGAATTTTCTATATCACACATTAAAACATTGTCTCATGATGACCAGCTACTTATGTCAGAGGCGTTATAAATTTTTTATTTGGGTTATTTGTTAAATATTCAATTATTTTACATAGAAAACTACCGCCAGTCTCAGATATATAAAAATACATAAACGGTTTACTCACATCGTAGAAATCGAAAATCGGTCGACATGTCGTCGTTCCAATGCTAAACTAACATAACTGCCATTTTGTCAAAATCGACTTTGTTATGTAAAGCGGTAGCAAATATAACCCCGCAAAATGTCACAAATTTATAGAGCTCTATCTTTTAAGGTTCCAGAGTTACAATATTGTGAATCTGAACTTTTATTTTTTTGCCCCCATGGTAAACTTACAAAATGTAGGTCAACTAACGAATCTGACATTTTCGTTAACTTTTTATGGTGATAATTATCACTTACCGGTCAGATAACCAATAGCAAATTTGCGAATCTGACAGATTCGTTAGATTTCTACGGTAGCTAAGTATTATGATCTGGTCATATAACAATCCTATAGCAAATGTGCGAATCTGCCAGATTGTTTAGTTTACTATGGTGGCTATTACGATCTGCTCGCATAAGTCAAACTTGCGAATCTGCCAGATTCGGTAATTTACTATAGAGGCGATTATAACATACCAAAATCGGTAGCCTACAGAAATTTACGAATTTAGCATTTTCGTTAGTTTGTCATCGTGACTGATGCTTTTGTAGAGGGTGAAACTGGAAATAAATATGCGAATCAGGCAGTTTAGCAAATTAAGTATTGCCAATTTATAATAAAAAATAAAATTCATGCGATTTGCGTATGAACAAAGGGATAAACGTATCTGAGGGAACGCATATAAAACCCTAAGTTATAGGGACGTTGCAGCAAGACCGATGAAAAAACATAAATGTGTGACAAAATTCATCCATCAAAGGGGTTAAATGAGAGGTGTAAGTTTGTATGAAGAACGTGAGATTTTTGAGTAAGAGTAAAAGCATTTCGAGTATAGATTCGTCGTCAAAAACTAAGAAAACGGTTTCAACATTTTTATAAAATAAGGTATTGATTGGTAAGCGGAATTTTATGAGAAACGTGGCCTTCTTAAATACCTAACGGGTGCATTATTTTGCGTGTACATTCTAATGAAACAAAATACCCCTAATGGAGTAAAGTTGATCTTGAAAGTTTGCAAAACAATTTGAACTCGATATTTCGAACAAAAATAGAGATGCATTTATTCTTATCTGTCACCGATGACAATGGGAAATAAAAAAAAAAATTGCCCAAACACGTTACAAATTAGGTCATGATATATTTTATAGTCAATGGAAATTCTCATAGCAAATCAAACTTAATACTAAGTGCGTTTGCATTTGACACAATATGAAAATTATCCAATTTGATCTTAAAAATTATAATTTTAATAATGCTTTAAAAGCAATATGTTGACATTATCACATTCTCATGAATGAAATGGTAAAATTAATTAATTTTAATACTGCATTTATGGTAAAATCGTCATTATCAAATTAATTCTAAAACATAATTACACATTAAGTCAAATGTATAGAATAGTACATTTTACAACTAGTGTGAAAAGAATGTCTTTTTACCACTAGTACCGAGGTATCTTGCCACGAGCTGAAAGCGAGTGGCAAGACTCGGTACGAGTAGTAAAAAGACATTTCACACGTGTTGTAAACGACATTTTTTAATGCAATTGCGAAAAAATAATAAATTAATATATCATTGCGATAAAATATGCTTGCTTCGAAGTTATTTTTGAACGAACCCATACTTTACAAATGACACTGACAGTGACAACATACTATTCACTATTGGAATCAGCGCCATCGGCCTCGAGTTGAGAAACTAAATTGACACTTGGCAGTTGACACTGACAGTATTTATAAGGATAATATTTAGCTTGCCACAGCCCAATGCAGATAATTATAATACTGAAACGACATTAATTAGAACCTTTAACATTATCAAAACAGAAGTACAAGACATTACAGTATCAACAAACAGAAACAGATCATGCAACAAGAGTTTTAGTGCCAAATTTGTGATCTGCGACATGTGACCAAGGACACGTTTACAACTAAAATATCATGAATTGTTTGAATATTTGAAGACTATCAAGGATAATTAGAGGTAAAAGAAACATTAAATCACATTATTAGTTATGTTTAAGGTTATTTTTTTGAACAAGAAGCTGGTGAAACCTATAAATGTTACTAAATTATTAACATTTTGCAGGTCCCTAACAAATTGGCGGAAGGATAATATTCACTCAAAGCGGCTCCTAGGAAGTCAACCAGTCAATTACTATGTACCTACAACTGCTGCTCAAGTGCCACGTTGATGACCATGTTTAGAAGAAATGATGATTATGTTTAACATTACGAAAAGACAACTATATCAAATGAGGTCTAAGAAGAATGACTTGCTTTTGTGATTAAATGAGAATAAAAAAAATATATATTTGTATTAAAACAAGGTTGATATCAGAAATATTTTATTTTCAGTAATAATTATAGTTAATGGTGCAATTAGTGCAGTTCATAGTTATGTTGTGAGTTCTTCCATGTAAATTAAGTGTCTGACTAGTCAGGCATGGTGTATTTTGAGGTTCCTGCTGTTGTGATAATTCCTGTGGGTCAAAGTTAGAGGGGCTATGTGTAATCCAAGTGTTGTTGGCACGTGACGGTCCTGGTTGGTTAACAGGGCTGGGTGTAACCAAAGTGTTGTTAGCATGTGACGGTCCTGGTTGAGGTTCAGTATTAACAGGTACATAAAGACCAGATTGGAATGTGGATGACGAAAATTCTGTGGACTCTTGCGACTTTACATTAATTGATTTTGCAATTTGTTTTCCAATTTTTAATTTGTTATCAATGGAGTTTTCTATGTATTCTTCTGCTACATTACTTGACCGCCAACCTCCATGCCTCTTCAAAGTTGTTATGTCAGCTCCTGAGTCGGCAAGTAATGTAGCAGAGGTTCTCCTAAATGCATGTCCGGTGTAAAGATTTGCATCAGGCAAATTTAAGTACTGAGCGATATCTCTCGGCATATTCCCAAACTTGTTTAAGCCTATTACCTGGGCAGTGCACCTTCCTCTTTGAAAATTCTGAAAGAATCGGTCACTTTTGCCCTTAGAAGACCGCAGACTGATATTTCTTGACTATTTCTGCAAATGGGCCGTCAATAGTGAAGGACCTGGGAATTTTATTTTTGTATTTGGTATTTTGACAAGAAGTATGTCCCCATGTGTTTCTATATCTTTTACTGATACATTTGTGAGCTCTTCGCGTCTGCATGCGCCACAGACTCCAAATATAAGAGCAACCTATGAACAAAGTTACATATCTGGGGGCACGGCAGTGCCCCCGCCAAGTCGAGCAAACGCGCTTGCCGGCACACCGTAACATCCTTTTCTCGAAGCCATTCAGACCATTTTCAAACTCCCAGTATTTCATTACGGACAAAGTAAGAAGCCTGAATTTTTAATGACCAAGAGAGCATGATGTAACCTAGGCATATTCCAAATTTCATTCAATTTGAACCAGTAGTTTAGAAATTATTGCCAGTCAAAGTTCCTTAATTTTGTCACTCACTGATTCACTCACTGATTCACTGACTCACTCATGATCATACGAATTCTAAGTTACTTCTAGAAGACACACAAGCTTGAAATTTCGTGCTCTATTACGGTTTGGTGTACAAATCATTAAAAAACCTAAACATTACAAAATTTCCGTGTAGTTTTCCAGTTATGCGAGCTGCATAGATAAATTTGTATTTCCTTATGAACCCTATAAAAAATACACGATTACAAAGTTAACTTTGCGGTTCATATAACCTTCGGTTTAGATACTAAGACCTCAGGCACAGAATACTTATTACCTAATACATACAGAATGGACACGCTCATCGCCGTACCGAATTGAGTTACCTCACCCCGCAGGGGCAGTGAGTTGGAATCGTGATGGTAGCGATGATGATGATGATGATGATGGTGGTAACTGGTGGCGGTGATGGGGGTGCTGGTGATGATGATGATGATGATGAAGCTGGGGACTGGTGTTGGTAATGAGGGTGTTGGATTGTTCCGATGATGATGGTGACTGGTGGTGGCGATGGGCGTGTTGGTGATGATAATTATGATGGTGGTGGTGGTGACTGATTCTGATGAAGGTAGTATTGGTGATGATGATGATTATGATGACGACGATGGTGGTGACTGTTGGTGATGATGATGATGGTGGAGTGGAAGTGACCGGTGGTGATGATGGGGGTATTGATAGTAATGAAGATGGTGGTGACTGGTGGTGGTGACGGAGGTGTTGGTAATGATGATGATGATGATGATGATGATGATGATGATGATGGTGGTGATTGGTGATGATGATGATGGTGTTGTTGTAGATGATTAATGATGATAATGATGATGACGATGACGATGACGATGACGATGATGATGCCGATGATGGTGATTAGGTATGATGATGGGGGTGTTGATTCAGATGGTGATGGTCATAGTGGTGATGGATGATGACGATTGTGATGGTAATGCTTGTGGTGATGGTGATGACGATGGTTATAAAATCAACATCCTCACCACATTACCACCACGACCATTAGGTACCACAACCACATCCCCAACACAATAACCACTACCATTACCACTACCACCATCATCGCCGCCATCATCACCACCCTCATCATCACCATCTTCATGAGAGGAATCATGAGAAGGATCATTATCTATAATGAGAGGGGTCATTATGGATCATGAGAGGGAGTGACAAGTCTGTGTGGTTTACATTTAGTTAATGTCAACTTCGGTAGTGTTAAAGTGCAAAACTCCGCAATTTCGGAGTATAATAGACTAAGAAGTAATTACCGTCCTGGCTTGTCAAAAATCGCTTCATCAAATTTTTCGAGAAAAGCCCACAGAGACAGAGAGTGGGCTTTAAGAAAGACAGTTGCGGATACACAGCTAGTAGTCCTTAAAGGAAAAATAAGGAGGACCACTTACAAAAAGAAATGAGATCCCATCAAAAACATTACATGTAAAAAAATTGCAAGTCTCGCAACCTTCTACCGAAAAAAGTTGTGAGATACAATATAAAACCAAGTCGGTTAATTTATTCAGTACCTATCAAAGTGACTCTTCGCCTATATGACAACTTTGACATACATTTTCACCGGATTACATAACTAAAAACATATTACCATGACCGTGTTAGATTAATATTAAACATATTTATCTTTATCATAAATGTAATGACTTGGCCATCGCACACGATAATACATTCTACATTATAATGATAATAAAATCTACCAAATTTTATTAACGCTTTGAATGTCACGCATACAAACATAAATTCCTACTCATTGTTTCATCTTGGCCGTCCTTAAATAAAAGATGCATCTGGCCCGACCGGCAAAAGAGGACGGCAGAAGAAAATATAGGCAGACGAGATAGTAAAAACAGCTGAAAAGAACTGGATACGCACCGCTCCATACCGATCTATTGGTATGGATAAATAAAGCAAAAAATATAATAATCACTTTAATAAAAGGAGATTTATTCGTATTCTTATATACTTATGTTGTCGTGCGATGGCCAAGTCATTACATTTATGATAAAGATAAATATGTTTAATATTAATCTAACACGGTCATGGTAATATGTTTTTAGTTATGTAATCCGGTGAAAATGTATGTCAAAGTTGTCATATAGGCGAAGAGTCACTTTGATAGGTACTGAATAAATTAACCGACTTGGTTTTATATTGTATCTCACAACTTTTTTCGGTAGAAGGTTGCGAGACTTGCAATTTTTTTACATGTAATGTTTTTGATGGGATTTATTATATATTGTAAGACAATTGTTTATTTCATTCTATTTTTTTTAAATTCCTACTTTATTTTTTAGAGTCAATTTACTTAAATTGTGTACATATTTTATTAGATTTATTTTTAAGTTTATACCTTTGTAGCTAGATGTTGCTGATCTGGAGCTTCATTAATTAACGTCTCAATTTGTTCAGCTGTTAGTACCTTCGATTTTTTACTCTGAAATCCTGCACTTTGCCTTTTTAAGAAAGCAGTCAATCTGGTGTAAGTTTTTATATCTATGTCATGTTTTAACTTTATAACAGCTTTCAACATAGAATATTTTGACCATAATGTTGATGGCCGATAGGTTTCAGACAGCTCTTGAAAGTAGGCCATCAAAACAGTCTCTGAAAAAGACTTTGCGTTATGTAAGGTTTTCCACTCGATAAATTTTACATAGACGGCATTATATTGGTTTTTAGATTTTTCTGGAATAACACAGTCATTGGCAATTGCTGCTCTAGCACGAATGTCTGGTGGTGTCATATCAATGTTTGAATCACTCATTTTCAATATTTTTTTATAACTTCTCGTACCAAATTATATATTTATATGCGTTAATGTGTTTAAATAATGTTAGAAGTTATTTCAAAAGGGCGGGCTGATTTGCTTTTAAACTTTTTTTTTCTAGGCATATGCTTGTATCATTCAGCCAAATCAAAGAACGATTTTTAGGAAAGTAAATATTTCATACATAGATATCTAAGACAGAGTACCTAGGCTATAAAATGCAAATTCTTAATATTTTTTTGTCATTTATATATTAATGAATACTTTAAATAAATACTCCTAGTATTCGTAAGCGTTTTTAATTTCATAATTTCCAAGTAAAAAATCTAATATAAAATTACTGCGTTTCGAAAGTATAGTTTGGAACTAAAAAGTAAAAAGCACTAGTTCGAGAAATTGAGCTTCTCGCACGCTACGTAGCCACAAAAAGTACCACTTTTTGAGCAACTGTATTAAAAATACAATTTTAAATCTATAAATATAAATTTCTAAAGTTACGAGAATAATAAAATAATTACTAATTCTTAATTTCGAAAGTATTCCCGATTAGAAAGTGTAGAGTCGGACCACTCTTCCAAGCAAAGGAACAGAACTGTCAAACACATAAAAACTAAGTATGGCAATATTAACCAAAGAGTAACCATCAATCTCAGTACTTCCATATTTTTATTTCAAATTTACTTACACAACTTTTATCTCGTTTGAATCCCTTTATAGCCCTTAGAGTAACAATGTCAATAAACGCTGAAGGTACTGTTTTGATTTACAGTATGTATACTCACTTAATACAACGCAATAAGTCCTCTCTCTCTCTCTCATCTTTTATAAATCTTTTGTAAATATTTTTGTAAATACAACACTGATCAAAACACAATTTAGCAAGTTGTTTTTTTATTTATATAAAATTTGCTACAATCTAATAGTGCCTACTTTAAAGATTAGGAATGTACACAAACTGTGTCGAGACCAATTAGTGCCCTAGATTCAGTGATGTCTATACTATAATTGCAAAAAAATTTCGCGCTCAAGGTAAGCGACACAGTGGACTATTTTTAATCAAATGTCACAAATGTCTTTGCTCCATTTGATTAAAAATAGTCCACTGTGTCGCTTACCTTGAGCGCGAAATTTTTTTGCATGTTTAAACCAACCTGTCAACGCGCCCTTATGGTAAGTGATAAAATGGTACCTTTTGCTCGAAACCTTCACATTTTAAAATTAGAACATTATTTCTAGGTCGAATGCAATACATTTTATACAATGTACAATAGTATTATGTTATTGGAAACAAAAAAAGTACAGATTCGCAACCCTATTTTGATAGCAAATGAAAGGAAAAGCATGTACATTCACCATACAAAAACTACGAAAGTGGCATTTTCGTAACTTTACTTTGGCTTAACAATAAAAAATACATTTCAAACTTGCGAAAGTGGCACTTTCGTAAATTTACCATGGTGAATAATCTTACCTTTTTGTTCCTTTCTATGGAGCTGCAAAATTGCGAATGTGCCTTAATTCCTAAACCCAAGTAATTAATACATATATGACACATTGATAATATAAAACATGCATTTTAAAAACATTGTGCGAAGACAGTTCTATTATAACTACAAAAACAACGGAGAAAAAAATATTACAAAATTTTTACGAACTTAAAATCGCTCCCCTGTAATATTAGTTTTTTGCAGTTATGTTAGTTTAGCATTGGAACGACGATGTTTTAAATCGGTACGCGATACATCCTCAAGGGAGCCGATCAGTCGCAGCGGCGGCCAACCGAGCACAGCGCGAGCGATATTCGATTTCTACGACGTGAGTAAAGAGGGCGCCAATGCGTTGGCTAGCTCTCTCTTTCACTGAGCGTAAGCGTGAGCGAGATGAAAGTGCTTGCTCGGAAGCGTGGAAATCATGTTTTTTGAGTTGTGTCATAAACGTGTGCATTTTATATTGAAAATAGTTTTACAGTTTTTGAGAACTTATAATTGTGCATGTATTAAGGTAAAAAGCATTGTTAAAAACGGAAGGGTTTTGAAGATCCAACCGAAAATATCCAAAAAAAGGGTTATGTTTGAGAGATAAAAGTATAGAGAAAATTATTACCAATCGTGTTTTCACGTTGACAAGATTGAAGAAAAACTGTTTAAGTTTCTTATTTCCAAGGGACAGATTTTTAATCACTAGGGATGTTGAGATCTAGGATCATTCACCTGACGAATTGTGCATGGGTGGGCTCTTAAACCCATTTATGTATTTTAAAATATTCAATGCTTAACATTTCTGTTATTTTACCGCAGCATAGCAAAATAGGTATCTTGCCGTGACTTCGATTGTCGCGCGACATGCCAGAAATACGTACGGTTAAATAGTACCTAATTGCATTAATTCTTGTGTCAGATCGGATACGCGCGTTCCAGGAGCTTGCTCGAGCAGCAAATTTGCAAGGCGGCTTTTCGAGCGGGTGGCTGAGCCATAGGCTGTTTATTTGTAAGTACCTACTAGAATTACATATATGAAAACAAAACGTAACTTATTCGTGGACAGATTTCTACTGTTTATAATATTTGTGGAGTTCCTTCCTCATGGTCATCATCATTCTTCAATATTCGTCGCAACAAATACCTACAATATTTGTATAGAATCTTTTTATCGATTCATATTTTTTATGTGGTAATACCACATTTTTATTTTGATAAATAATGACACAAAGGTAAATTAAGAAAGAAAAATTTAATGCCGCGGTGAAACTCCGGCGCCTCATTCGCCTTGTAACTTGTAAGTGACGTCTATGTTAGTAGAGGATCCCTTTAAGAACGACCTTCACTGAGATGTTTATTTGATTAAATGTATTTTATATTTAATTTAATATGTCAATAAATATATTGCATATGGGTTGCCTAACAAATTTTAGTCCAGGGTATGTTTAATTAATGATTAAAAATTTTTTTTTTTAACTATTTGATTATTTGATAAATTCTATACCAATCGAAAGTATGAAGCCCATAGAATATGCAAACGTTAGGTTGCCTATTCTTTTCCCGTCACAACTATCGGGTAGCCAGGTTTAAACTGGTAAATCTATACTAGCATTTTGCAACGGTCTGATTATTGAATTGAAATTAAATAACATTAAAGATTATTTTATTCATCAACCCAAAGGTTGTCTGGAAGAGATCGCTCTTTAGCGATAATACCGCCTATTGTCTACCATTTATAAATTAAGGTTTCAATTGTAACATTTTTTTTGTTGGTGTGCAATAAAGAATTGTTGTATTGTATTGTAAAAAAAAATAAATAAAACAAATCAATACAAAACTTATTTTGGATTTACAATCATCTCCGAATGATAAATATGGTATTGTTTCTTAAAAAACAATCGTGCGTTTATAAGTTGTTGATTTAACCTAAATTAATAATTATGTCCATATTGTTTTGAACCGTCCAACCAGGTGGACAGAGTGGTTGGTCGGCTAGTAATAAACGCTTTAGAGAGCTATGGACCCGATATTAACATTAAATAAAATACAATTGATACTCATACTCATACTCATAAGTGTATTTCATTCGCAATTTTAATTTTATAGTCAAGGACAAAGTCAGAAGAATATACAAAAACCTGATTTGTGCAGGCATTTTTTTTAAGTCATCATAAAACAAGTAAATATTTGCGACTTTTTCCATGTTTTCTGGAGTAAATTGGGTTCTATATAGATTGAACATCCAGTGATGACTAGAAAATGACATATTGACATTTAGTATAGTTAAATCTGGGAGTTTGTAATATCGTAAAAGAATATATTTATAATTTTAGTCATTTAATGCTTGATGATGTTAACCACAATAACCATAAAGACAGTTTGAAGTGAAAAATATGAATGAGTACGAAGATGTTATATATTAATGTCAATATCGGCTACATAGCCATCTGAAGTCCTACCGTGCTAACAAAAGTCCAATGCCTTCTCATTAATATATTTTGTTTTAAATCAAACATGATTCGGACCCGTAATGTTATTCCTATTTCCAAAAAAATAAGTACATACCAATTGAACTTTATGACACTGATATATTATGGTATTCAAAATGTAGATTGGTGATTATTTCCAAGCATATTTGGAGAAAAGCACTATACAAGCCTCGGCGGGAATGTCAGTTCGCAGATTCGTATTATTGAAGGACGAGGCGTAGCCGAGTCGAAATCGTACTCATCCACTAACTAACTTTTCCCGGCCTCTGCAGTAATGTACTATAAACCTAATTAATTTTGTTATGGGTTGTGCTTTCACATATAAGACCTTGTTAATACTGGAGCAATTTCTGACCTCGAATTTTCTCAAAATATATGTATGTGTTCTTCAGGTCTAACTGAACCTAAGGCCATAGAAGTGGTCTCGAAGGCTTGTCTGGATAAAGATGAATTCACGCACAAGCTTCTTCGAACGTTGACAGGCAATGGTTTAATATTTGCTCCAGGTTAGTAAAATAGTAAGTGTACAGTGTATGTCTGGTTAAGATAAGATAATAAAAGAAAATATAAGATAGGATAATGCACGAGATAAGATAAGACGAGATATTTATTGAATAATTGGTAACTTATTTTACAGTAATAATAACTATAGACTAAGATATTATACTTGACTTGAAAGATGCATTATTTCAGGCATAAAAAGGACTTAACGCTTACTTAAATAAATAATATCATAAACACATTATACAATAATTTAGCTGCATTGAAATAGTTTTAGTTAAATTATATATCGGATACAATGATATTAAATAAAACTGCGGCGAAGCAACTCTACAAAATTAATTATCTATATACTGTTAAATTAAAACTTATTTCAAAAGTTTTCTGAAGATTGATTGACTATTACTGGATTCCAATGATTCTAAGGTTTAACAATTTTTATTATTTTAGGTCTAAGTCCAGTAAAGATAGCTGTAAGTGTGGGAAATAAATAAATAAATTATTATGCCTTACGACGCTCCATTAAAAGGGCGCATACGAGTAGGCATGCAACTATTTACCTGTGCGATTTTATGAACGTTTATTTTATTTATTTCTTATTTTTATGATTAAAAAAATCCCGTGTCTACAGCGAACCTTATACGAACAAAGGATATCTCGTCCCCTACGGGATCTATTGATTATAAGTAATTATTTCAATATTTTCAATGTTATTATGTATTTGTGTGTTTTAAAGGGATTTATTAAAATGTGTTATTTTATTTAATTTGGCGAAAATCTAGTTTCAGTTTGCGTTCAGGCAACTGCCGTTGTCGGCTGCATAATAATAATATAATGTGCTTAACTTATGACTTATTTTAAATATTAATCGTTGTACCTATCTACTTTTTGTAGTGAAGATTTGGCATCCACGACGCAAAGTCATGGCTCCTTTCTTCAGCTTGAAGAACCTGAATCAGCTGGTGCCGCTGTTTCAGGAGAAGAGTTCCATCATGGCCGACCTGATGCGAGCGGAGGCTGGGGGCGGGGATTTCCCTATATGGAAATATATGACCACGTACACTTTCGACACAGTTAGCGGTAACCACTTACATTTAGTAGGTATAGCAGACCTTGATATTTATAATAAAACTGGGCACTTTCCTATAGTGACGACAAAAAATTATGTCTCTCTTATAATAGTAAGAGAGACATAATTTTAATAAAATGCAATCTGAAAATACACACACACACCATCTATTGTTTTGTGCAGATTTTAAATAATCAAATACTTATTTATAAAAATTGACACAAAGGCTATGAAAGAAAGATGTAAATGCTAATGTATTGGCAAATGCGCTTAAGTATTTTTTTATACTCGCGTACTGTAATCTGTCAGTTATTATTTCACAGACAAAATCACAAAGCACTTTTTAAATTGGTACCAAAGTTCTATACCTACTCTATGGTACCGACTACTGAACTTTAATATGCATAAAACATGCTACTTCACTCAAATAATTTCAAAATGGAACCACAGCGATTAAAAAAAAGCACGGTACTGTTCCCTATTGGTTGAAATTACTTGTCAAAAGATTTAACAAATTACGAGGCACCCGCCATGACCATCGCGATCATGTTTGTTTTTAATAGGTCAGTTTGAGTTGAACGAAAAAATTTATGTCGAAAATATACATTCATAGTTGGGAATGACGAGTAAAGTAAAGAAATCTGCGTTTTGCTCGTATAAAAAGTATTGCATGCAATAGTTACACAATTAGGACTTAAAATCTCGTACTTTACTAAGGCCTAAGCGTTGGTACTCGACTTTGAGAACCTTAATTGTGCAACGATTGCATAAAATACTATAAAGAACACAGACGCAGAGGGCGCTCTAGTAGCGTAGAATTATGGAATCAAAGATTAGGTGTAATTGACGTCACGATCTAATAGTTACCTCAGTCCTCAGTTGGGAGAGCACCACGTCGGAAACCTAGGGTCGCAGGTTCGAGTCCTGCTTACATTGTAGCAGATCACATTACATTTATCTTTCATAATAAAATTTACCTTTGTGTCAATATCTGTTACAAGGTATTGGACTTTCGTTAGCACGGTAGGACTTTAGAGAGCTATGGAGCCGATATTAACATTAAATAAAATACAATTGATACTCATACTCATAAGTATATTTCATTCGCAATTTTAATTTTATAGTCAATTACCCTAGGAACAGGTCAACAACGAAATTAATCAAGCTCCCTAAGATTTCGCAAATTTAATTAATTTACTATTAGTTTCAACTCTTGCGAACATCCCTGAAATAATCAGGGGATATAGACAACCCGACACAGCCTTCTTTACACATGAAGGACTGCACCGCGGGCCTGCGTGCTTCGCCCCGAGCGAAATGACGATGTCAAGACACCGGATAACAAAATTTTCTTACGTCAATTTTACAATTCAATATTTATTATAATAACTAATAAGATATGCATCGAATTTACGCATTGTTTTGAAGCCCCTATTTGTGATAACCAGAATATGTACAAAGATTGAGGACTTAAAAAACACCTCAGTAAGTCGCTTTGGTTAGACATACTTATTTACAATTCTTTCTTATGTGAATGTGTTAATCTTGTGCGCACTCCAGTGGTTTCCTGAACTGAGTTAAATCATCTTGTTTTTATACTTTTTAATTATATATAGTTATAGATAAGTAGTTGTTAATCTTACAATTTGCTATTTTCTTAGACATATTGATTTAAGCTTTATTTTTTCCTTTTTGTTTAAACTTATGATCAATGTCCCATCCAACTTATCCCACTCCTACCCAAAGTCTTGTTCGGTGTCCAGATTGCCCAGAACCACGTTTTTTCAAAGGCCCTAAAGGCCTACACATACATATTGCTAAAAACACTCTCAAATCCAGACCCAGACCACACATCCCAGGCCGCCCTCACAGCCAATCGCCTCGCCGTCTCTTAACCAGGTACCTACTCCAGCAATACCATTTTGGCAAATCCTAAGTGACCTCAAAAATTCAAAGCCAGTTTTGAAACGGGTGCCACGGGGAGCCCGTGTTTCTGTTTCAAAATTTCTAAGTGACACGATTAGAACCATTATTTTAGACAATTCATCGCGTAGTTGGGAACTGTTACTAACTTTTTCATTCAAAGTGCTACACATATAATCAGATGAAAATCAAAAATCTTTGACTAAAATAATAAAAAATCATTGCTCCGGTGACGTTTCTGTTCCTTTCTATCCCACTGCCGATACACATACGCATATAAATAACAGCATATTTAAAAAAGTTGAAGGTAAAGTTTCTGATGGTGATATCAAAGCTGCAGCTCATTTACTCTTTTCTGACGACACTGTGGCTCCTGACAACGCGGATACACTTTTGGCACTACACAGAAAACATCCGCTTCCAGCCACAGATCTCCTTCTCCCAGACCCACCGCAGCCAAGTGACCCAATTCTCATCGCCACCGCACAGGATGTTCTCGGAGCAGTAATGTCTTTTCCAAATGGATCTGCAGGGGGCCTGGATGGTCTGACTCCGCAGCACCTCAAAGACCTCCTGAACTGCGGCTGCGGTGAAACGAGCGACAAACTCCTATGGGACTTGACGGACCTGGTTAACATCATGTTGACCGGTCAAGTCCCAAACGAAATTAGAGACATTTTATATGGCGCTAACCTCTGCGCTTTAACTAAAAAAGATGGTGGCATTCGCCCTATTGCCGTCGGTAGTACTCTTCGACGGTTAGCTTCCAAAATCGGTTGCCGCTCTATCCTCGGTGCTCTTAGTGCTGAACTTCAGCCTGTGCAACTGGGATTTGGGTCTAAGAGCGGCTGCGAAGCTGCTGTCCATGCGGTGCGAACATACCTCGAGCACCAAGCAGGAGAAGTGTTACTGAAGGTGGACGTTTCCAATGCATTCAATTCTGTAGATAGGGGCGCCTTGTTGACGCAGGTAAAGGACAAAATTCCTCTCTTATATAAATTCCTTTGGCAGTGTTACAGTTCTCCATCTAAATTATTGTATAAAACCAATGTTTTAACGTCCTCTGTAGGTTGTCAACAGGGTGACCCACTTGGTCCAGCAATTTTTAGTCTTTCTATACATCCCATAATCAAAGAACTAAATTCAAACTTAAATGTGTGGTATCTAGATGACGGCACACTCGGTGGACACGCGATTTCAGTTCTCAATGATTTAAAAAAATTAACTACTGACTTAAAATCTATTGGGCTCTCTCTTAATTTCTCTAAATGCGAACTTTTCATTATGGACACATGTCCAAACAAAACCGACATAATAGCTAGCTTTAGACAAATGGCTCCTGGCATCAGAATTATTACTAAAGAATCGCTTCACCTTCTTGGGTGTCCCATCTTCGATCAGTCCTTTGATACATTTATCGATAACAAAATTCAAAATTTCAAAACAGTTTCTCATCGATTGACAAAAATTAATATACATTCAGCGTACTGTATCATAAAACACTGTCTCTTTGTTCCAAAGTTCACATATGTTCTTCGCGGCTCCCACCTTTGGAAACACCCTAACCTGCTTTTAGATTTAGATCATTTAATTGAAGGAACCCTTACGTCCATCTTCAATATTTCTTTCGGCGACAGATCATGGACTCAGGCCAGCCTACCAATTAGGTTCGGTGGCCTGGGCATCCGCAAAATCTCCAGCTTGGCACTACCTGCGTTTCTGGCTTCGGTGCACATGGCCAATAGCCTCATTGGGAAAATACTAGCCCCCTCTGTTGGGGTCCTGGAGGCTGCGCACTGCACCGAGGCCAAAAATGTATGGTCATTAACATGTGGTAACTCGGATGCACCTGATAACCCTTGCTCTCAGAGGCAATGGGATGAGCCTCTGTCGGCTAATAAAAAACAATCTCTTAGAGACAGCATGTAGTCCAACAGACCGAGCTCGTCTCCTTGCTGCCGCGGAATGGGAGTCCGGTCTGTGGCTGCAAGCCTTGCCATCACACACAATAGGGACTTTGATCGATAATAATAGTTTTAGACTAGCCACATGTTTAAGGATTGGGGCACCAACAAACGAGCCTCATCGCTGTGACGCTGTCGCTGCGGAGCTTTGGTCGATGGCCTTGGCCACCACGGCCTCTCATGCCACCGTAGTGCAGGCAGAATATCTCGCCACGCTAGTATCAATGACGTCATCCGGAGGGCCTTTGTTAGCGCCAAGGTGCCGGCAGTCCTAGAGCGCAGCGGTTTGGCTAGGGACGACGGCAAAAGGCCTGACGGAATGACATTGGTGCCTTGGAGTATGGGTCGGCCGTTGGTGTGGGATGCTACGTGTGTAGACACCCTGGCACCGTCTCATATTCCAGGTACCAAGAATGGTGCTGGCGCGGCGGCTGCGTCTGCGGAAAGCCTCAAACGTCGTAAATATGCTGCTCTCGGTAGCAGTTACATATTTGCGGCGTTTGGGGTTGAAACTCTGGGGCCGTGGGGGCCAAGTGCGCGTCGACTCTTCAAAGAATTGTCGATGCGCCTCATTGACGCAACCCATGACCAGAGGGCTGGCCACTATTTTGCCCAGCGAATAAGCATTGCCATCCAGCGTGGCAATGCGGCCAGCCTTCTGGGCACACTTCCGAGCGACAGCGATTTAGGGCAAATTTTTTATTTGTAAATAGTTTAGGTTTTTAGCATATACTTAGTCTTAGTTACATATTAGTTAATTGTTTATTGTTTTTATTAATATCTTGTGTTTTTTGAAATAAATAAATCTTCTAGTCAAGGACAAAGTCAGAAGAATATACAAAGACCTGATTTGTGCAGGCATTGTTTTTTTCGTCATCATAAAACACGTAAATATTTGCGACTTTTTCCATGTTTTTTGGAGTAAATTGGGTTCAATATTGATCGAACATCCAGTGATGACTAGAAAATGACATATTGACAATTAATAGATATAGTTAAATCTGGGAGTTTGTAACATCGTATTTTTTTATTTTTATTTATTACTTTAGTCATTTAATGCTTGGGTAAGATCCCCAAGCACCACAATAACCATAAAGGCAGTTTGGAATGAAATGGATTAATGAGTATGAGTATGGAGATGAATTGTATATTAATGTTAATATCGGCTACATAGTCATCAAAAGTACTACCGTGGTAACGAATGTCCGATACCTATTTATAGCAATAACATGTTTCTTTTCAGAAACTGCTATTGGCAGGAAAGTAAACTCCCAAGTAAATCCTGACCACTTTGTACTCCGTGCAATAGACGAATTGTGTCACATGGTGACCCGGCGCATGCTTCAACCGTGGCTGCACCCTGACCTCATCTTTAAGAGGCTTGCCATTCATAAACAGTTCGAATTCCATCTGCAACAGCTGAATGGTTATGTCAATGAGGTACTTATGAAATTCAGAGACGGATTTAACATTTATGTCATTGCATTTAAGTTGGCATTGTTGGCCCTTCGCAAATGTTCAGATGAGTTCTTAATTTATTTTCTGAAATTAGTAAGTCAGATAGATGTACGACTCGTTGATATGTGAAATCATGTGTATTAATTTACTGTCTACTTTTTATTATCTTCGCATCGTTCCGCCATAGAAAGAAAGAAAGAAGAAAAACATTTATTCGGGAATAAAACATAATTACATAAATAGTGACAAAGAAAATAAAAAAATATGAAGTAAGTATAATGCTAATTATGAAGTGCCTCGAAAAGGTTCCACCTCGGAATAATGCTAGCTCGAGTGAAAGCCAGCGCTGATCTTCCGGTGGGACCGTGCGTGGCCACAGTTCTACGTGACAATTCTTTCATCCTCACCACTTAGATAGTTGGCAGTCCACAATTGTGCGTTTTTCTAGAAATTTCCTGCCTCGCACAATTTTGTGGAATGAATTGTCGCTAGCGGTATTTCTGGACCGATACGACCTTAAAACCTTCAAGAAAAGAGTGTACTCTCACCTGAAAGACCGGGAACGCACTTGCGACTCCTCTGGTGTTGCAGGTGTATATGGGCGACGGCAATCGCTTTCCATCAGGCGATTCATTTGCTCGTTTGTCCCCTATGACATAAACAAATATATATTAATTATCTTAAGTGATAGAAAATTTCAATTGCAGATTATACAAATAAAACGAAATAGATATGAAGAAAACGGAATACACAAAAGAGGTATGTACATCATTGGTTATGTTAGTGTTGATTGCCTACTTGAAGTTATAAATAAATCCCACGAAAAACATTTTCTCGTAAAATGACGCCAAGATGATACCATATGACTCGCACTGTCAAAAAGGTATCAGATCTCATGTAGAGCCGAGCTTCTGACTCTACACGCCCTAACTCTACAAGGCCTAACTTCTCAAACTCTACACCTTAGTCAAAATATGTGGCTTGGCCATCTCGCTACATTCACATGTGTGTAAGGTGAAAATGTATTCACTTTTCTGTTATACAATATTTCTCGTAGGAAGGAAGCCTTTTAAAATAGTATATTCGCATATTCAAACAGAATTTATAAAAAAACGTTTGACTTCGGTGGTCAAATTGTAAAATTTCATTTCATTCGATGATTTATATTTTCATATCATTGCATATTTGAGAAAAGAACTGTACATACCTCGGCGTGAAAAAGGATTGCCTGCCTCGTATCCCTAGCCTGCTATATATAGCTACTCGTATACCTACTCGGCAGGCAATCCCCATTTTCCCGGTACAGTACTTTTATCTCACGAGCGCGGGTGAGCCATGTTTGTGTGAATAGATGTACATGCACTGACTTTTTTATTGTTGGTTATTAAATCCCACTTTCTAGACTGCGATAAGACAGCTGGGACTAATTTTCTTGACATGGTAATACAATCTTCCGGAGGAAAAGAGAAAGCTTATTCGGACGAAGAATTACGCGAAGAGGTGATAATCATGGTAGTAGCGGGAAACGACACCTCCGCCGTGGGCGCCAGCTTCACTGCCGTCTTGCTGTCCCGGTACCCAGGCGTGCAGGACAGAGTCTACCAAGAGTAAGTTTCAAACAGAATTTAACAGCAGTTCCCAGCAGAGTCATCATCATAGTCATTTCAGCCTACATTCGCCCACTGATGAGTAAGGGCCTCTTCAGTTTCACGCCATTTTGCCGGTCCTGCGCTAGTCTCATCCACAATTTCACTGCTTCCTTCCAAATATCATCTGACCTTCGATCCATTGGTCTTGGCACTCTCATCTCTGGTCTAGTCTCGGGCACTACTCTGTGATCACTTTCGATCATGATTATCTGCCATCGTTTGATCTAGTTAAGGGTGCCACCGATCTCCACTTTATAGTACATTACTGCACGGCAGACGCCGGGAAAGAAGGCCTTGCCGGCTGAGTAGCTATAGACGGCCGACCGGAAGGGAGGCCGTCTAGTGGGGTCCATATTGGCTCACATAAAATTGATCCTCCGAATTTTTCTTCTACTACCGATTTCTAGTCAGAATCATCACTCTTCCGAATTTTTTACTTCATACATTTGTCCCTCATAAATTTGTACTACTACCTACCGAGTTCATAATAGACAGTTTTCAGAACATAGTAATTCATAATGTCGTCACTAAGATTATGTGTGTACTCATAATGCTGATTTTCATATTTCTTTTATTCAGAATCATAAATTACGATAAACTTGTCAATCATAACATTTAAACATCAATGCAGTTTTTCTCCATATGTTTTTATTCATAATACTTGTTTTGAGTTATAGCGAGTTAAGTGTACATGCAAGCAAGCATGCACGCATTTTGACGCTCCGCTCGTTTCGCTCGCTCCGCTATACGTGGTTACAATACAAACCTAACCTAACCTACAGTTTTCGGTTTTGGAACCACGTTCCATTTTGGCGCAGCTCTTCCTAACGGCATTATACACTTAGTAAATAAAGTTTCTTCCCGAATGCATCCTGGCTCTGCATTTGCTTATAAAAAATTGATGTACTAGCAGATTATTTACAAGTGTTCATGCAAGCAAGCAGGCAATACAAGCATTTTGACGCTCCGCTCGCTTCGCTCGCTCCGCTATACGTGGTCATAATACAAACCTAACCTAACCTACAGTTTTCGGTTTTTGAGCCACGTTGCATTTTGTCACAATCTGCTTATAAAATATAGGATTGTGGAGTTTATGAGTACAAACTAGTCTGCTTAAAAAATGTATAACAGTGAAAAATAGGATCAAAAACAGTTATGATGAATAAATGTATGAAAACAAAAAGTAGTATTAGAGATATTTATGATAATTGACATTATGATTTTAAATGGTTCGGAGTTATGATCGGTAGTAATAGTGACTAAGTATAAATAGTGACTATTATGATGAAAAATGGTATGAGTAACATTTTCGGAGTTCCAATAATCGGGGTTGAAAAATTATGTGAACTTTGGCGCACCCCGTCTAGTGATACGAAGCCCTTTTCACGGCTAAGGAATGTAATAGTGCTTTTCTCAAACATATGCAATGAAATAAAAAAATATACCACTCAAAAAAACATAATTCAGCTGTTCAGCCAGTCCATGAACACGGACCCCGTGTTTAAAAAAAAGTATTTTTAATTTTCCTTCCAATCCCTCTATATTTTTTTCTTTAGTAAGTTGTCCACGTGCGTAGTGTTCGAATATTAGGGCCATTATACACAATCTGATAATAAGAATTTTAATTTCTATAATAAATAAAATAAAGGCAGAGGATTTTTAATATTGTCTATGGTCTCTGGTGACTTACGTATAGACAGTACCTATTTAAAATTTATTCATCAACACATTGAATCATACAGATTTGTATTCTTAATATCAGTTCGTGTGTACTAGGCATTAACGCGGATATTGTTGGTCCGATGGCTGAATGGGTAGCCACTAGAAAAAAAATAATATATATCAGCTGTTCATAAACACAGACGCCATGTTTACATTAAAATTAAAAACAAATTACTTCCCGGCCTAGGCCTTCAATTTTGTATGATTTTCCTTTACAGTTCTCTCGAATTGTTCCGCCCGGAACTTGTCACTTCGAAGCCTGTTTTAACGCACGTTATGACGATATTTCATTGCATGTTTGAGAAAAATACTTTAATCGAGTTACTGTTTCTTCAACGCTCATTTACTCCATGATCTATGACTGTTATTTCCAGGCTGCGAGAGGTGTTCGGCGATTCGGACCGCGAAGTCTCTCGAGAGGACTTGCCCAGACTCAAGTATTTGGAAGCGGTCATCAAGGAGAGCCTCCGTCTTTATCCGCCGGTCCCAGTGACGGCACGGGAGGTGCGCGAAGATGTGCTGCTGCGTAAGACCCCACATACGAGTATACCTCGAAGTTTAGTGCTTTTAGATTTGCGCAAGTCAGCAATATATTACAATGTCTGGACTTGTTCACGGAATCGGAGCCGAGATTTCTGTCCACAGCCACTCGCTATCTGGAGTCAATTAGCAGGCCCACCACAGTACGACAATAGATAGAGGTATGACAAAAATGTAAAAAATTGGTTAATAATAATAATAAATAAATGTATTTATTTATTTATATCGCTTAATGAATGAGGGTCTCGTGATAACCAGCTACAAATGTCGGGGGCGTTTTCAGTTTTCAAATTAGGTTATTTTAAGAACCACTAATTGCTATTAAAAGGTACTGAAATAGATAAAAAAAAAGTTGCGTACTTGAACTGCCAGTCACTAAGTCTATGTTACAGCATCAGGCGCGACATTGGTGGAGGGCTCCTCAATACTGGTGAACATCTGGGGCACGCACCGCAACCCTGCGTACTGGGGCGCGGACGCGGAGCTGTTCCGCCCGGAGCGCTTCCTGGAGGGCCCGCTGCGGCACCCGGCACAGTTCATCCCCTTCAGCTACTCCGTCAGAAACTGCTTGGGTTAGTATTTCAGATAAGGTAAGGTGGGGTAAGACTGTCACTAACTACCTAACTATTTGGGCTTAGTGGAATTTTTGCCTCCGGAACGAAAGCCACTTGTCACTTGTCCCGATTTCTCGCCAGTTTTCGACTAAAGAAGACTGCCACAGTCCAATAGATAACTAACTTATAGTCTTATCCCATTAGACAATGAACCATGTTAATCTTACCCGATCTTCCCTTCTTCCATAATATTAGTATCTGGCTGATCCAGTACGACAGTAAATAGGACAGTCAAACCTGTCAGCAATGACACACAGGCTGCCGTTGGAACTCCCTCTGAGCCTGCTCAGCATCGAGTCGATTCTCTTGCGCATAAGCGCTGTCCGTGCGGGCCTCGGCAAACATTAATGAGGCGTTATACCACCTGGGCAGTCCCAACAGCTTCCAAAATGCGTTGTTATATTGAAAATACTTATGACTTTACGACATTGAGTCGAAAGTGGTAAATCATTTTCAACGCTTACTGTACACATTCGCTAACTCATAATGTTCCTCACCGATTCAGATACACGTATTTGGTTCCAGGAGCTACTTACGCAATGATGTCCATGAAGACGGGGCTGGCTAACCTGCTGCGCCGGTACAAGCTGCTGCCTCCAGCCAACATGGCCGCCGAGGACCTGACCAAGCCGCTGAGAGTGAAATACGATATGATGATGAAAGCCGTGGATAATTTCATCGTGAGAGTCGAGAATAGGAATTAAATGTATAATAGTAATGAATAAAACCTAAGCTATCTTAAATGATATTTGAATTCACTATACAACCTTTAACTTCCCTTTTCACCCTAGATTTAGAATAGATTTAGATTTATTTAATTTGATAATATAAAATGTCAATATAAATTACACTAAGTCAATTTACATGCACTATACTATGATCGTCACATATATATTCATACTAAGAGATAAAATATGATGACATTGATATAATAAAAACAGCGGAATTAATTATAAAAGAGATAAAATAATTACATGTCAACATTTTAAACAAACTGAGATAAAAATGACAAAGAAGCTCCAAAATGGATTGTCAAAATACAAAAATGAGCAAGGTAAAAATAACGCTAAAAATTACAATGTCAAATAAGGCAATCATTAGGAATAAGGTCAAAAGTAACTTTTTATACTCGCGTACAATCTGTCAATTATAATTTCAAGACAAAATCACAATAACGAACTTTTTAATCCTGTACTCAAATCTGATACTCTGTGGTACCCGTTACAGAACTTTAATATTCATAAGACATCTCTCTACTCAACCCCAATAATTTCAAAAAGAGAACATCAGCATATTTGATTAAAAATAAGAACGCTCCTGTTCACTGATTGGTTGAAATTACCACTAGTAGATTAGTAACTAGCCACTGCTAGTTATTAACCTGAGGATCATCTGGATTACGTCTGTTTGGCTGGTAAGTAATTTTTGTTGCTCGCGTATTATGTCATGACGACTTTTCATTTAGCCTCTCATCTCACATATTTCGTCCTTTAAATTTCAAGTCAAATCCAGGAACCTGTCAATGGCCGCCACTGCGTTTGTTATAGATGTTCCCTTCTCTGGTGCCATTTCTACTACTACTATATTATATTACAATATGTTAACCATTGATACAAAGATCAAACCTCAAAGAAAAATTGAAATGCGTAACCTGGTGTAGCGATTCACATGTTCTCGTCATGTGCTCGCTATCATATAATCATATATCACCATCGTAAGACTCACATCATCATTGTCAAACATCAAATTCCCGACACATTAGCATCTTTTTTCGCCAGCTAATGCTAAAATCATCACTTAATAATTATAATACAATACAAATGCCTAATAGAAGTAACAGTATGAATGTTTACGTTTAGTAAGTAAAAATATTCCAATAACTGAGCATCCTACCTTTTTAAAATAGCAAATTACTATTCACAAAAATTACCAACGGAAGAATTGAGCTTTATTTATACTGCGTAATGATCAAAATTGTGAGAATGTCCACTTTGTCCACTTTGTCCATTTTGTCCACAGTTAAGTATAAATACGGAGGGGAATTGAAGGATGGGATTCATTCTTTCTTGCAACTTCGAACGGGTAACACTGATCTCTGGCATTAAGGTACTTACTAAATATGATTCTAAGGGGAATTTCTGTTGGAATTTAGATTATTTTTCGGGATTATAATTATTTATTAAAATTTATTGGGACTTTGTTGTTTGAGAGCTATTAAGCATAATTACATGCCAGAAATAGTGTTTTGGTACATGGTTGCCAGGTGAAAGATATTTAACCTTGCGGCTGTTAAACGAATATCTTTCAGACCCTTCTAGTTTTACCCGAGTTAGGCAGCTCGGGCACTAGCCATATATAAGTGCGGTGAATAGCCTACGAATGTGGATAGTTTTGTTTGGTGGAAGCAATGACCACACGTGATGGACATGCGGGCCTTTCCGCGCTTGCCGAAGCCAAATGGACCTCCATGTTCGGTCTCATATACTTATATATTTATATGTCTGCTTTATATACACATATTAGGGCGGGTTACTCTGCGTTTCCGGTGTCTTAGCCACGCAAGGGGGGACCCACTTACACTGATTCTAGTCCAACCTCGGGTTAATCTCCCGAATTTATAGTTTAGCTTACCTAGGTTCCATACACGTTTAAATGTAAATGTGAGGTTTAGGCCTCTAGTATTGGTGGTGCTAGCTAGGGCAAATGGGGGTATGGGGATAGGTACACTCCAGTAGGAATATTAGAACGGGTTTTTTTTATCCTCCGAGCAATCGGCCATTCATCATTAACTAACATAACATTAATTCAAATTATTTTAATCTCGTCTGGTATAATAGATACAAACAGCTGATTTCTTGCATTGTGAGTATTATATTCTTTGATTACTATGTCTATGACTCGGGATGTCAGTAGTGAAAAACAAAATCTTGTAACAGTTTATAAAGAAAGGGAATAGAGAAACCTGTTATTTAAACCAATCAGATATTTAGAACCTTTAATATGACATCAATATATATAGAAATAATTAGTTAAAATTTACTGATTATGATTTAAAGTAATGTACATATGTTACAGCCTCAGTGATAGAATGGCAACACTAAAGTTAAGTCGAATCAGCTGACCGATGACATTCGCCCTTTCAATGAGCAGAAATAATTTTAAACTTTGTTATAATTTTGATAAGGAAATTGTGGATCGTCGTATAGTATGGAAATGCAAAGCATTCCTAAGACTGGATGTGGAGTATCTGAAGTGTAAATTGCTAAGAAAAGCCGAGGACTCATGGATAGCAATAATGAAAGTTATTCGTTCTCGTATTTACATCGCAGATCTCAGAACTAAATCAATTTATATCACAAGGGTTGAAAGTAATTTCCCTTATCAGAATGAGTCAGTCGAGAGTTGAAAGATACTCCGAACGGACACAATAGTCTTCATGATTTCAAGGGTGTACTACATTTATGAGTATGGTCAAACGAAAACCAAGTTCTAGAACTTATTAGAAGGGTTCTTACCTACTAAGGAAGAGTAGTGTACTAGAGATCTTATAAATACAATTATAACTACATTGTCATAGTCTTTGCAGCCATCACATATATTTAACTAGTTAAATAGGTAGGTAAAATCCTTAGAGTAGACCTTGTGTAGTTAACTTAAGAAGCTTGCGCCAAAAGGCTTCCCTAAAAGATGGATCCTTGACACTTTGCTTTAGGTAGGACGTCATGCATAGATGTGATGAGATCCCACAGTGGTTTGTTCAGCTTAGACTAGGAGCGGAGTTCCCCATCCTCTAGCTGAACGCTTTAATTCGATTTGCTTCTCAGGAATAGATAGGTAAAGCGTTCAGTGATACTCTCCGCACACTCAGGGTGGTAGGGGATTATTAACAAAAAATTTATATTTTTTTTTTATACACAATAAAGATACCTTCTCCATTATACTATAATCTAGTCCTTACTAGTTCTTATTTGTGAAGACTAACACAACTTCCTACTTATTGTATAGGTCTAGAATCCACTTCAGATTGGTCTACTATAGTTTATTTAAGGGAGGTAACTACCTTCTCAGATTAAGGAGTAATGACAAAATTTATTCAATATTGTCAAATATGAAAACTTAAGAACAATTAAATTCATAATAAAAATTCATAGATCCTGTAACTTTCATCTATTTATAGATTGGTAAGGAAGTGTAGTTTCATATTGTACATAGACATTTGATTTCTAATCATTCTGGAGTAAGAACATGCAATTTTAAAAACTAAATTACCTTTCATTCCAGAATCCTAATAAAATTTGGATAGAATCACATATTGATTTTTATTGTTACATAAGGTAATCTAGTTTAACTATATCTGACTATGGACTAAATGAATTTGATATTTCATATAGAATTAAATAACTTTTATAAGAGTATCCATAATATTCCATATTGAATCTTGCTATAGGAACTATAGATAGTTTGGTTAGCTAGACTACATAGGAAGTAACAGTTTATATTTTGAGGATAGATAGCATTAAGTTAAGTTGGAAATTTAATTTAGTACAAAGAACCAAGGTAGCAGTAGGATAGGAGAAGCTTGCATTAAATAAGTAAGAGAATACACATTTATTTGGTAATACATGGTAGCATAGCATAGTATATGGGTACGGAAGCACTTGGCGACACATCACGGTTAGATTTCTCTTAAAAGAGCTTGAGTTACTACAACAATGTTGGGTCCTGCACATCTAGACGTTCACAACGGTTACATCGATCACATTTTTTTGGCCATTAGTTATTAAGAAAAGTTCAGACTCAATTGTTATAAAGATCCTTTCATATTTAGATTTGTTTAGTTGTAGGATATAGAAGACTGGGAGCTGCTGTTAAGATATTCTTAGGTAATTGTTGTAGGGTTTCCTTAGGGTTTCGTTGTAGGAGTAGAGTTTAGTGGCGAGGGTGAAGCAGGCGTAGGACCAGGAGGTAGTTTAGGTAGCTCGTCGTCGTAAGCGTTACGATTAGTGGACCGGTTCCTTTAGTTAGAGCTTAGCATACATTACGATTGGTGGTCCCGTGACTCAGGATAACTCTAGAGTTGAAGTTCTTAGCTCGTAAGCATACAGTACAATTGGCGCGCGTTCCCAGGATGTATTTATTTAGCAGATAGTCTTTATAAGCTTTACACTGGTGGAAGAGACCGGGAGAACAGCGCCCTCTCTCGCTTACTCGTTCACTGCTGTAAAGTGGTGCGGTAAGATGTGAATATTAACGTATTCACATAGAGGTTGCTAAGGTGTAAACCCTTTCAAATAAACAATGCAGTTCGACACACGAAGCATAAGGAAAGATTCGAAAGGTTTCTTGGTGTAAGGGTAGCGAAGTGGTTAACGCGCTGGTCCGGCAATTCAGAGGTACCGGGTTCGATTCCCGGTCTCTGCCACCGGGTTATGCATTTCAATATTTTTGAGCTTTGATCTTTGTATCAATGGTTAATATAAAAATTGTGGTGTATACCTACATCAAAAATATTTGACATTACATGTTTCATAAATTTACAATATATTACTTAAGATTACAATTTAATTATTAAAACAATATAAATATTGACTCGCGGTTTGAATTCTGTACTAAGTTGGCTAGTGTTGCCAGCATAAGTAAAGGGAGAAGTTCTCCCTATCGAGGGAGACTTTTTATGAGAGGTTAAAAAAACTAATTGCCCGATCTTATAGGTGCATAAACATAGGGGGCAGTACATTAAACAATAAAAATAAAACACACCTTTCATATTCTTTTGTTTTCGTTCTAATACCGAGAATTTATTAAACGCCCCTCGTAGATCATAAACAGCAACTCATCAACATGCACTCAACGAATACCTGCTTTTTAAAACACACGTCTATAAATATGTTAATATCTAAATTATATATTATTTTATTTTTGAATGCTGAATATTTTACCGCATGTTTCTAGATTTTTCGGTATTTAAATTTATTGGCGTCTAACACGTAAAGTAGGCACCTAGTGGATGCAGGGACTTGGAATTCCGAATTTAAGGATATTCAGAAAGAACACATTTAAATCTATAAAAATCCAAATTTCCAAAACTCCCGGAAATATTTATTATTAAATATTAACTTAAATAATATTTTCAATCAACACACAGGTTGGATGGTCATCATTTATGTTAAACTGGGTACCTACCTACCTCTCGCAAAGGATCGGCCTTGTAGTTCAGACAGGTAACGCCACTAGTGTTGGGGACCACGCCACAGGCAGAGCTGGTGAACGGGGTTTTCTTTTTGTAATCGTTTTATTTTTAATTTAGTATTTCTTAGCACTTACTTAGTATTTATCAGCTCTTTTACGACCTCTTTCAACGTTTTACATAAGTCACACAAAAAGGTCAAACTGCAATATGTATGCAAAATATTACATTAAAATATTGACTATTGGTATTAGGTAAGGTGGGGTAAGACTATCACCGGGAGAAGAGTGTCACTTACTAACTATTTAGGCTCAGTGACCCAAACAGGATCTTAGCCTCCGAAACGAGAGCACGCCACTTGTCCCGATCCTGCGCAGATTCTCGCCAGTTTTCGACTGAAGAAGACTGCCACAGTCCAATAAATTACTAACTGTTAGTCAAAGTTAACTGTTAGTCGTATGTTAGTCTTACCCCATTTTACCTTATTCAATAATATTATAAATGCGAAGGTATCTTCCTCTCTGTCTGTTGCCTCTTTACGCTGAAACCGCTGATTTCGCTGAACCGTTTTTTTTTTTTTTTTTTTTTGTTTATTTATATCTGCTTTCCCGACTAGTCTGCCCATTTCTACCCCTCACCTACTAGAACCACGCGTGCAAATTTAATCTCGCGTAAACCTGCATTCCTTGACCTTTTCGCCGTTGCATAATTATTTAAGCAGAGGTAAGATTCCCATCCAACACATTTCAAGCTCTACTGCACGACGAAGATGATTTCTACAAAATAGCTTTTTGTTTAAATTATCGATTTCCTTGTGGTATAATCATGTTGTGGCAGCTGGTGGTGGCGGCGGCGGCGCTCGGCGCGGCGTACTACAGGTGGTCGCGGCGGCGGCTGTACCGACTCGCCAGGGAGATACCTTCCGGAATGAAGGAGTACCCAGTAGTCGGACATGCGTATATGTTTCTTGGCAGCAGTGAAGGTATATAGTATAGACATTAATTCGTTAAGATTTTTCTCATTTGGCTTTGATTATATCTTTGTATATGAAACGTGCCCACCTTAGGACGTTGGGTCTCCGATGAAAATTCATCCCACCCAGGCTCCATCTGAAAAATAATCTTAGATACGACAATGCGGAGCCTACACCGCCATCGCCAGTTGTTGCTGAAAAAAATCTTGATTAGGTTAGGTTTGTTTTATAACAATCTCAAATATTTTAAGGAGAAAAAATGCTTTCGATTAATAAAACAATCCACAAAACGTTTGTCGATAAAACAAGTCAGCGTAGCTCATGCAAAATTATAAATCGGGAATCGATTTGAAACATGTCGAACGATATTCGACTGTGTTTTATAATAATTACGTATCATTGTAATTATTTACAAAATTTGCATTCTTTAAGTAGATAATCCGTTTAACTTATTTTGCATACTTGTGTTTAACCCCCGACGAAAAAAGAGGGGTGTTATAAGTTTGACATGTGTATCTGTTTTTGTGTCTGTGACTTTGTAGCGCCTATACGAGTGAACCGATTTGAGTGCCGTTTTTTAAATCGAAAGCCTGGTTTGTCAAGATGGTCCTTATGATCCCAATCCGATGGTCTCCAAGATGTTCAGCTTTTAGTGGAACAAGTGACTGGCCAATATTGAAGCTAAGAATTTCAAATTATGTTTTTATTTTCAATTTTAGTAGAATTTTCTATATCACACATTAAAACATTGTCTCATGATGACCAGCTACTTGTGTCGGGGGTGTTTTAAATTTTTAATTTAGGTTATTTGTTAAATATTCAATAGTTTTACATAGAAAACTACCGTGAGTCTCAGATATTTATATTAAAATACATAAACGGGTTTACTCACATCGTAGAAATGGAAAATCGGTCGACATGTTTTGAATCGGTACGCGATTCATCATCAAGGGAGCCGATCAGTCGCGGCGGCGGCCAACCGAGCACAGAGCGAGCGCTATTCGATTTCTACGACGTGAGTTAAACCCGTTTATGTATTTTAAAATATTCAATGCTTAACATTTCTGTTATTTTACCGCAGCACAGCATAGCATAATAGGTATCTTGCCGTGACTTCGATTGTCGCGCGACTCAGCATTACCTGTCTTGCTCGCATAGTTATGAAATGAAAGTTACAGGCACAGGTAGCATTTGTCGCGCGACATGCCAGAAATACGTAGGTTTAAATATTACCTAATTGCATTAATTCTTGTGTCAGATCGGATACGCGCGTTCCAGGAGTGTGCTCGAGCAGCAAATATGCAAGGCGGCTTTTCGAGCGCGTGGATGAGCCATAGGCTGTTTATTTGTAAGTATAAGTACCTAATAGAATTACATGTCAATATGTCAAAACAAAACGTAACTTATTCCTGGGCTGATTTTTCTACTGTTTATAAAATTTGTGGAGTTCCTTACTCATGGTCATCATCATTCTTCAATATTCGTCGCAACAGATACGAGTACAATACTAATATAAAATATTAAAATAAATAAGTAAACGTGCGTAGGTAAGTAAGTACCGACATGGAACGATACAATAATAATATTATAAGTAGAGATTGTCTAAGCTGAAATGACGCACCCCACTACGTATACTTTAGTTAGTTGATTTAGATATTTTTGAGTGCAAATATTACTAACGACACTTCATCTGTGTGGGCGCGTCCACTGTATCGTGTCGTGAACTATGATCTGCATACCTGTGCTAACTCGGGGCACCGATACTAAAGTAATGTAGCAAAATATTTTATCGACAAATAAATATATCGATGGTACTGTCAACAATATTATATTTATATATTTATAAATATATATTTTTTCTCTTCATTTCAGAATGAAAATAATAAACAAATTAAAGCGTGTATTTATTTGTTTATTTTAAATAATTTTCATAGTAAGTGTACAATCAATATTTTTTACATATTCGTCGATATTAAAGATTGCCCGTCTAGATGAAAATATCCACTTCATTAGACATACATGATATCGCACCGTTTTATAGTAATCGTAAACTTTCAATGAGACATGTATTAATATATACCGACATATTTTCTATCGATATGAAATCCCTAGGCCGTGCCCCGAGTTAGCACAGGTATGGATCTGTGTGCACATGGTATAAAAATTAAATTAGAATTTTCTTGAAATATTTTTCGCATAGGTACGCAATATTTTGGGGATTCCTTTGACGATCCGAGCGTATATGTGTTCGCATCGATAATTTACGCGGGATAAACATGATTAAATCTGTTATTATTTATTTCATACCGATTCTCACATCTCTGGGCACGTAATGTAGCCAAATAATATGGAATATGTTTACAATGAAGCGAAAGATTGAAAAATTTAATGGTTCGGACTGGATTCGAACCTGCGTTTCCAACGGTTTTCCGGGCCAACACGGGCGTCCTACCAACTGGACCACGAACCAGATGTCAGAGCCATTGAATCTTTCAACCAGTTGCTTCAATATGCCTTAGGGTGGCATCGTAGCGCCATCTACCGTAAAGATTTAGACTTTATCGTCGGCACCAGACATTTTTCAATTTTTCGCTTCATTGTAAACATTTGGTTTACGTTAGCAGACGTTACTGCTTTAATAAAAAATATTTAATTCGGGTGTAGCACATCGTTACTATCGATTCTCAACAAAATTGAGACGATGGTGCCGACGTGTCCATACACACAATCAGACGGAAAAATGGCACCCTCCCAAGTAATGCAAAATCACAAATCGCATTACTTGGGCGAACAGTCTCGTTTAGACCATGCATTGCACGTGACGGGTCTCAAAAATGACTAAATGTTCAGTGAAAAATTGCAGAAATAACAGCTATATAATAAGGAAATGGGATGGAATATTCTTTTTTACGTAAGTTCTATTGATTAATTAACGAATCCTATGTAAAATCATAGCATATATATTATATTAGAATTATTAACTTTGTCCCTACAAAATGCACCTCATCACAGAACAAAAACGTAAGGAGTCGCTATAGTTTTATATTTTATTAATAAATAAAGGAGTAAATAATTATCCAATTATGTTTATTTAAGACTAGCATTAACCCGCGGCTTCGCTCGCGTGCCTATACAATATACATCATCCTACGGGAACAATGCTCTTTTTTTCAGGATTAAAAGTAGGCTATAATCTGCAATCTGCATTTCCCTGATGCATATCCGTCCAGCCGTTTTAGCGTGAATAAGTAACAAAACATACACAGACTTTCGCTTTTCTAATATTACTGGGAAATACTTTTTATTTTATCATAACTCCACTTTATCCAATCAAACCGAAAACTCAAGCACTCAAATCAAACGATCTCAGCTTTTACTGTACCAAATAAAGTTCACTTCAAAATCCATAACTCGAAGTGAAGCTAAGACACCGGGATATGTGTGCATTTTATTTGTACCTATAAAGCTTTTATAATGTCCCGAGCCTCCGCTTATTGACTTGTGATATTCGAGATTGATTTAATGATTCTAAGCCATGTTCTAAGTTACGTCATGTTCTATTGTAAGATATTGAGGTTCTCTTCGTTGATGAATGAAAAATGTATTATTCTGAGCCAGATAAACGTAATTCAGAATTCTGAAATGACTTAACATAATTATTGAAAAGCTTGAATGTATTTATTACGGATGCAGGGAGTTTCCCGATCATTACTCCTCCCGTCCCAACGCGCCGCCCGCCTATAGGTACCGATTGACGACGATCGAGATGCCACCAAATACATTTTTTTTAATCAATTAGGATAACGCGGGTCTCTATCCATACCTCAAAAGCAAAAACAGAACCCCCTTATAGGATCACGTGTAGCTGTCTGTCAGTCCGTCTGTTACAACCGATTTTCTGCAAAACTACTGCAATTTGGCACAAATGCTTTCAAGAATTTTCATGACCACAAATAAAATTTCAAAATTGGTGGCATTTTCGTAATTAACGTCCCAACAAACCATAAAAATTACACCCATACTCATATTTAGACATTTCAACCCCATTTCACCCCAACAGGGAAGATGTTAATTCACGTCCGCCACGTTGGATTTAAAAATCGTTGCGGTTTTCGTAATTAGCGACCCGATGAACCATAAAAGTAATACCAATGGATTTTCAGACTTTGTCACCACATTTCTCCCTTTTAGGGGTTGAATTAAAAAAAAACCTGAAACACGTGTTTACTCATTTATTGTTAGAAATACTCCTGTGAAGTTTCGAATAAAATAGCCTAACTAATCTTGTTTCCCCATACAAACTCTGGAACCCCATTTCACCCCTTTAGGGGGTGAGTTTTGAAAAATCCTTTCTTAGTGCACCCCTACACCTTTTTAAGGAAACTACGTGCCAAATTTTAATTCTCTAGAACCAGCGGTTTAGTATTTAGACATTTCAATCCCATTTCACCCCAACAGGGGAGATGGTAAATCACATCCGCCACGTTGGATTTTGAAATCGTTGTGGTTTTCGTAATCAGCGACCCGATAAACCATAAAAACAATACCCATGCTGATTTTCAGACTTTCTCACCACATTTTTACCTTATAGGGGTTGAATTTTCAAAAAAAATTTAAACACGTGTTTACTTATTTATCGTTAGAAATAATCCTGTAAAGTTTCGGATAAAATAGTGTAACTAATCTTGTTTCCCCATACAAACTTTGGACCCCCATTTCACCCCTTTAGGGGGTAAATTTTGAAAAATCCTTTCTTAGTGCACCCCTACACCTTATAAGGAACCTACGTGCCAAATTTGAACTCTCTAGAACCAGCGGTTTAGTATTTAGACATTTCAACCCCATTTCACCCCAACAGGGGAGATAGTAACTCACGTCCGCCACGTTGGATTTTAAAATCGTTGCGGTTTTCGTAATCAGCGACCCGATAAACCATAAAAACAATACCCATGCTGATTTTCAGACTTTGTCACCACATTTCTCCCTTTTAGGGGTTGAATTTTCAAAAAACCTGAAACACGTGTTTACTCATTTATCGTTAGGAATACTCCTGTGAAGTTTCGAATAAAATAGTCTAACTAATCGTGTTTCCCCATACAAACTTTGGAACCCCATTTCACCCCTTTAGGGGATGCGTTTTGAAAAATCCTTTCTTAGCGGATGCCTACGTCATAACATCTACCTGCATGCCAAATTTCAGCTCAATCCGTCCAGTGGTTTGGGCTGTGCGTTGATAGATCACTATGTCAGTCAGTCAGTCACCTTTGAGTTTTATATATATAGATTCCCACGCGATCCTCAACAACGTGAAAAATGGAGGTCACGTTTGGCAAGAGACAAGACGCGAAGAATAATTTAAGCCAAATAATTCGTGTTTATGTTTTTTTTATGTTAATCACAAGAAGCGTAACATTCATTCACGTGGTGACATTCATAAATTAATTAAAAAATTGCTCTGTTGTTATTGTTGTATTTTGTCACAGAGTCTAGACCACGGAGTATATGGAGATGGCATTCAGCGCAGTTTGTTCTAGCACCGCTGTGGCCGACTTTTACACGCACACAATTATATTCGCATAAAAATAAGGTTTTACAACAAACAGAAGTGAGTTGACATTGGCTGAGCTAATGTGTGCGTATTACGTAGTCATACACTACTACGATCAATGTATCGAGAATTTTAGTCCTTATATGCATATCAGACAATGACTTTATTTTTATTATAACTTAAATAGAAATAAAATAAAAGACAAATGAGACTTTATGATTCAGTACGACAAAGCCTCGAATTGACAAGAAATTGATTTCTACTTCCGTCAATTCAGTAGTGTCACTTTTGATATTAACGCTGGCTAAATATCGCAAGGTTTTATGTTACAATTTTAAAACATTTAAAATTGAACCCTATCCTTGTAGCACGGGGTCTAATTTTAACGACCCAGAAAATGTAATGTAAGCTCTGCCAGCGGTATGCATCTAATGATTCTAAAGGTTAAGAGCGTGATCAAATCAAAATAGTCGATATCGATAAAATAATAATATGTGTAGGCTTATAATATGTATAATGCATGTTGAAAATATTTATTTTGTATGGTCGTAAACGTCGTAAATTAAATTATCAGACCTTTTAATTTCTGGCAACGAAATCAAATGGAAGCGTCCATCTCAATCTTCCTATCGTTCAGAATGTTTACTTTACATGTAGTGATATATGAATAATAAAAACATCACCTTACAAAATTTGGAACAAGTAGTAGGTAAATTATAAACGGAGTAGATTTATTTATTTCATCATATAAAATGTAAACAAAATAATTAAGGGACAATCGTACACAACTCGACCTGGCCTTATACTAACCAATAGTAGACGACGATATAAACAATATATATAGATAACATCCATGACCCAGGAACAAATATTCGAGTTCATCACACAAATATTTGCCCTTGCCGAGATTCGAACCCAGGACCGCCGGCTCAGTAGGCAGGTGCATTAAAACTGCGCCAACCTCGTCGTCAACTGACTAGCACGTATTACATTGTGGATTAGCGAAACAATAGGTAATACTGTTTTAATCTAATGATTTTGTCACCCACTGCTATTGATTTCGCTGTAATAAAATTACTTGTCCGAATTAAAAAAAAACCGGCCAGGTGCGATTCTGACTCGCGCACCGAGGGCTCCGTACAAACTTTCACTTATCCCATCTTAATTGGCCTGGTTGAGTTAAGTTTGTATCTGAAATGTATGGCGCCGCATACAAACGAGGTGCAAATACTTATAAAAATAATGTAATAATTAATGTAATTTAATCTGCAAATTCTGAGTTTTAGTAATTATTTTTGACATAAGTAACAAATTGAAATATGTAACAATAAAGTATTTGAATATTGTTTTATTTTGTTTGCATGCCTATTTGTTAAAACATAAGCAACACTGTATATACCTGTATCACCTAATTTATTACTATGTTCTTGCAATAAACGAATTTGAATTTGAATCAAACTTAACGCAACCAGGTTCTCCAAACATGATTTACCTATTTATTTATTTAATTAATCTTTATTGCACAAAAGAAAACGTATCGTACAAAAGGTGGACTTGATGTTTGAAAAGGACTATATTTTTTAAGATTTTTATTAGTATTTGTAGTAAGTATGTGGCGATTTCAGATTTTTATAAGTATTTGTAGTACTTGCCAAATTTCATAGTTCTAGGTCATCGGGAAGTACTCTATCACTTTGATTCCCTTGAGTGACGAAATGTGCGTTTTTGGCGACATAAACGGCTGTATCTTTTTTTCACGTTAACGTAGAAGCTTGATTTTTTTTTTACAGCTTTAAGGGACCCTAGAACTGAGTATATATACATATAGTGTTAATTTCAACTCGATACCTCCACGCGTTCTCGAGATAAAGGGTCTTGACAGACAGATAGACAGACGGACGGACGGAAAACAAAGTGATCCCATAAGATTTCCGTTTTTTCCGATAGAGGTATGGAACCCTAAAAAACAAGGTGATAAAGTGTAAATTATATAATTAAAATGGACAAATTAGTATGAAACACGAGCGGCTCACATTAAAACCTCCATACAGAATATCGACAATTATTTATGGTTTAGACTTGTTCCCCCGCACTAAATTGTCAGACGGACGTATATATTGCGTGCTCCTTAAGATGTTGCGTGAATAGTTGCCATGTCAAGCTACTCGTAGTAATGTATAATTGTCATAATGCACTGCAATATTTTACGAAATATTACAAAATACCGAATTTCATTACTTTCCAGTGAAATTAAACGGTATCAGGTATCTTTTTGAGTATGCAGATCTCGCCTGTGACGATTATAATGGCACAATTCGGCATATTTCTAATTTTTTAGCACATAATTACTCAAGCACGTTCGTACGGTAACTAAGTGACTGTTGACATCACGTTGACATATCTTTGGGTATTTGGGCTAAATCTCGGTTATGCGTGCCCCGCCCAATACCCAGTCTATAGTATTCTTATGGTCTGTGGTCTAGACACTGTCAGTTTAAACCTTTGAACATTACATAAATATATGGTAATAATTCATCCTTCGTGTTACCAAAGACTTCAAAAGGCCTAATAGCTTGTTGTGCCTATTCCAAAGTCTTGTACGTAGTGTACTCGAATATGGCTGCATTGTTTGGTCGCCATATTACTCTGTTCACTCAAATAATATCGAGCGTATTCAAAAGAGGTGTCTAAAAATCATGTCGTATAGATACAATCATGGCTTAATCCACCAAAATTACGACCAGCGTTTACGAACATTTGGCATTTGTTCCCTCCAGTCACGTCGTCTCTTGTATGACATGCTATTTTTACACAAGGTCCTTCATTCTAGAATTGACTCCCCCTATATTCTGTCACATATCACCTTTAACACACCGCGATTTAGATCGCGCGCCCCTAAAGTGTTTGCTCTGCAGGTATACAGGAACAACACCTCTTATTACAATCCTATCGTAAGAATGTGCCGTCAGTACAACGACCTAGTGTCAAAAAATAATAACATCGACATTAGAATTGCTTTCGCGTTAAACGCCATCTCTGTTTACACATCTTTGAATGTTTTGTTATTCTAATTCAAACTGCGCAATATGTATAAAATATTTAAATAGAATGTTAAATTAGACAGTTTAGCCATTATAATAATATTACATTTATAATAATTTTTATTTTGGGATATTTTTTCAATGTACATAGGTATATTGTTAAAATCATGATGTGCATGCTTATTTTGTATGACATTAATCTGCAATGCCTGTCCTTTGTATCTTTATTTTTTGAAATGAATGTAATCTGTTTAGTGTGCCAATAAAGAAAAATAAAATAAAACAAATAAGTACGTAAGTCAATTTGACACTTAAACGTATGAGCAATGAGTTCTTTTGTACGAAGTAATTATGTCATCCTCCTAGCCTTTGTCCCATTTTTTGAGAATTAATTCTCAATCGGGGTCGGCTACCTAAATCCCAAGATGTGGCTAGGCACTAGTTTTTACGAAAGCGACTGCCATCTGACCTTCCAACCCAGAGGGGAAACTAGGCCTTATTGGGCTTAGCTTAGGTGGTTTCCTCACGATGTTTCCCTTCACCGAAAAGCGAGTGGTAAATATCAAATGACATTCCGTACATAAGTTCCGAAAAACTCATTGGTACGGGCCGGGTTCGAACCCGCGACCTCCGGATTGAAAGTCGCATGCCCTAACCACTAGGCTACCACCGCTGTACGAAGTAATTATGTTGTTGTAAATTATAAATAAGCGTTATTGGCATCTACTTGAACATGACAACAGTGCCACTTTTTTGTCCTTTTTGTTCGGGTTTGTGGCTCTATTTTAAATAATACCTCAAAGCAAACACATTACACTTTCTAACCATATACAAGGCGGAAAATTAAATGTACCTATTGTAAATAAGACCTAGCTCGACAATACCACATTAATCCATCACCAAAAAAATACATAAGTACTTTGTCGAATTTCAAGTCGATTGGAATGTTATAACTAGTACAATATACCTAAAGTATCAAAATTATTTATAGAGGACCCACCTACTAAATTGTTTAAATCATAGACAATTGGTGATATCACACGGAAATATCTGTCAACATTATTTGGCTAGCCAGACTCTACTTGGTCCAAGGCCATACCTTATTTTTATATACGAGTACCATCGTCGGCTGATAACTCCGACAACGCTCAAATGCGGATGTGGGGCCGCGGGGCGCTTCATTTCAGCTAAGACAATCTCTACCTACATAAATATATACACAAATAATAGGACATTACTGCAGAGGCAGGGAAAAGTCAGTTCGTGGATGAGTATGATTTTGAAATTCCTTCAATAATACGAATCTGCGAACTGACATTCCCGCCGAGGCCTGTATAGTGCTTTTCTCCAAAAATGCTTGGAAATAATCACTAACATACATTTTGAATTAAATATATCATGCCATGAAGTTCATTTGGTACTTACTTATTTTTTTTAGGAATAAGAATAAAATTTCGGGTCCGAATCATATGTTTGATTTAAAACAAAATATATGAATGAGAATTAAAACTATATGAAAACACAAAAAGTAATAAAAAATATGGGCATAATTATTAATTTTGGTTAAATCAACAACTTCTAAACGCACGATTTTTTTTAGAAACCGTACCATATTTATCATTCGGGCAGATCGTAAATTCAAATAACTTTTATATTGATTTGGAAACAATCATTTCTGTTTTATTTTTTATTTGTTTACGTTTGGTATAGTAAACTTATTAACTTTCAATTCACTCATTAAATACCATCATATTATTAAAATCAAAACTGGTTTTTTTTTAATAAATAACTAAAAATCATGTAAATAAATTAACCGCATATAAACTAAACAAATGTTCCCATTATATTAATGTAGTAAAACTGGACCGCGAAATCGTTCGTTATTTTTATAAGGCGTTAATACAAAAAAAAAAAATATAGGTATATATTATGATTGGCCTCGGCCGGGAAATAAGTATTATTTAAATAAGATGATTAAGTAGAAAAACCGGCCAAGTGCGAGTCGGACTCGCACACCGAGGGTTCCGTACAAACACTTTCCATCCCTAAGTGGTTAAGTTAAGTTTGGGGGACATGTGGCGTTGCCACCTATATGTATATACTAATAAATATATATTATTTACTTATATACATAAACATACTTATATACTTATATAATAATAAAACACTTAACTAAATAACTACATATTACAAATATAATTACATAGTATAATATAAATAAATAAAGCACTACATACAATATAAGCACATACATAAATAAATAACATAACATAAACAAATATACAAAACCAATACGCACCAACTCCGGGACGCGCCGTGTCGACATCGCGAGGCAATGGGCAAGCGCGTGACGTCACAGCGGGCAAGTTCATCTTCGCTGCGCCCGCGCCGCGCCGTGCAGCGGGCGAGTCCACCTGCGCGCGCCCGCGCCGCCCGCCTCCCGCCAGTCGGAATTGCATCTTGACACCGAACTGACGCCGCTCAACGCCGCGACCGCTTACGCTTTCGCGCTTACTTTCTTGTGCTTTCTTCCTGTATTTACCTATACTTACCTGTGCTTGTATGCTTGTGTGTGCTAATGGTGATAACCATTAAATCTATTGGACTTAAGCCTGAGTTTGCATTTAAGAGCCTGCAACCATAACAAACCCTCTCCGGTGAGTAACTACTATTCTTATTACTACAGTGGTGACCCCTCAATCTGAACATTAAACGCAACCTTGTGAGAATAAGTAGATAATACTAAGAATTAGTATGGCTAATAACGGAGAGGGCACAAGCGGTTTGAATGCACCAAAGATAACGGTAAATCCGCACCCGCAGTTGTCCAATGGTGCCGACACATTCCGTGTCGGAGTTCGAATACCACCATTTTGGCCACAGGAACCAGCTGTTTGGTTTGCTCAAGTGGAAGGCCAGTTCGCTTTGTCAAACATCACATCCGACGCGACAAAATTTTATTATGTACTATCCCAGTTAGATCACCAGTACGCTGCAGAAATTAAAGATATAATTGTCAATCCGCCAGCTAGTGAAAAATATGAGAAGCTAAAGTCGGAGTTAATAAAAAGGCTGTCGGCATCCCGTGAAAAAGAGCTTAAGGATCTGCTTATCCACGAAGAGTTAGGAGACCGCAAACCCTCGCAGTTCTTACGACACCTTAAGCACCTTGCAGGTCCAGTGGTTCACGAGGAGTTCTTAAGGACCATATGGATTAATCGCCTTCCTATGAACATCCAGGCTGCAATCGCATCACAGCCGGCGCCGCAGACGCTCGAAGCACTAGCCAGCACAGCCGATCGTATATGGGATCTTTCTCCTAGTAGCCCACAAGTAGCAAGCACAACAGGTAACTCAACAATCGACTACATGGCCAATCAGATCGCAGAACTAACACGGCAGATGCACGATCTACGTTCGGAGTTGAGGACCGGGTCTCGCCCCAAGGGTAGGCGTGATGGATCTCACAGGCACAGCCGCAGCCGAAGTCGTGGAACCAGTCACAGTCGATCGCAGTCCAGCTACCGTCGTTGGCCAGTATGTTGGTATCACTCCAAATTTCACTCGCAGGCTACGAAATGCGTGAAACCGTGTGATTTCAACTCGGGAAACGCTCAGAGCAATCAGTAATGGCGGCCGATGATTGTTCTAGTTCCGGTCGCCTGTTTGTTACGGATCGTCGGTCTAAAATGCAGTTCCTCGTCGATACAGGTAGCGACCTCTGCGTTTTCCCACGCTCTGCTCTACGCGAACATCGACCTAAAACCAAATACCAGCTGTTCGCCGCAAATGGATCTATCATCAGCACCTACGGTAACGCACAATTAAATTTGGACCTTGGCCTCCGTCGGGATTATAGTTGGCAATTTGTTGTTGCCGACGTTACAAAAGCAATCATAGGCGTCGACTTCCTATCTTTCTACAATTTAGTAGTCGATTGCCGACACAAGCGCCTGGTAGACAACACGACGTCTCTTTCTACAATGGCAGTGTCCAGCACGACGACAGATATCATATCTTCAATCAAGACATCTTTCGGAGGATCAAAGTATAATGACATCGTACGAGATTTTCCGGAGATCACTCGACCACCAGGAGTACATCGGGAGATAAAACACAATACCGTGCATTACATCAAGACCACTGACGGGCCTCCAATTCACTGCACTCCTAGAAGACTAGCCCCTGACAAGCTGAAAATCGCCAAGCAAGAGTTCGAGTCTATGATAAAATGTGGAACAGCTAGACCATCTCAGAGCCCCTGGTCTTCGCCGCTGCATCTCGCACCTAAAAAAGATAACGGCTGGAGACCCTGTGGTGATTACAGGCAGCTAAATGCACGAACAATCCCGGACCGATACCCAATTCGTCACATTCATGACTTCGCTCATCAGCTCGCCGGATGCAAGATCTTCTCCACAGTAGACCTCGTGAAAGCGTATAATCAAATACCAGTAAATGCTGAGGATATACCGAAAACAGCCATAGCTACGCCATTTGGTTTATACGAGCTACCCTTCATGGGCTTCGGCCTCAGAAACGCAGGTCAATCTTTTCAAAGATTTATTGACGAGGTCACCAGGGGCATGGACTTCGTATACGCTTATTTGGACGACTTCCTTATCTTCTCGCCTGACGAAAAAACGCATGAAAATCACTTGCGACAACTATTCGCCAAGCTCAAGGAGTATGGAATCGTCATAAATCCTTCCAAGTGCATCTTCGGAGTTCCTGAAGTCAAGTTCCTAGGTTATCACATCTCGGCGGAAGGCACGAAGCCCCTGGATATAAAGGTAGAGGCGATAAAATCATTCCCTACGCCCAAAACTGTGAAGGAATTGAGAAGGTTTCTCGGGATGATAAATTTTTATCGCCGCTTTATCCCACAAGCAGCTCAACTCCAGGCTCCCCTGCATAATCTACTCACCGGGTCAGTTAAAGGATCACATCCAGTCGATTTGAAGGACGATCTTCTGAGAACCTTCCTCGACTGCAAGACTAGCCTCTGTAATGCAGCGTTATTAGCACATCCGGATTGCGAAGCTCACCTAGCGCTGGTAACAGACGCTTCTGACACTTCTCTCGGTGGAGTCTTGCAGCAAAAGATAGGAGATTCCTGGCAGCCACTCGCATTTTACTCCAAAAAGCTTAGTTCATCGCAGCAGAAATACTCGCCATATGATCGAGAACTGTTGGCGATTTACAACTCCATTAAATATTTCAGGCACATGTTGGAGGCACGAGTGTTTACAGTCTTCACAGACCACAAGCCATTGTGCTTTGCATTCACAACCAGCAAGTCAAGTTGCTCACCAAGGCAGTTTCGTCATCTCGACTATATCTCCCAATTCACAACGGACATAAAACACATTTCTGGAAAGAACAATGTAGTCGCGGACACCCTATCAAGAATTGAGGAGCTCGAGAAACCAGTTGATTTGTCACAACTCGCCGAATCACAAGACACAGATCAAGAACTTACTCAGATCCTGAATGGAGACACGACCTACACCATATCCTTAAAGAAGCTAGCGATTCCAGGATCACATAAGGAACTATACTGTGATGACAGCACTTCGACCCTTAGACCTTATGTCACGCCAGAATATCGACGACAAGTTTTTACCAGCCTACACTCACTCAGCCACCCAGGTATCAAGGCATCCGCGAGACTCGTGGCTGAACGCTTCGTATGGCCAAGCATTAACAAGGATTGTCGGGAGTGGGCTCGAGCCTGCACAGCTTGCCAAAGGTCAAAGGTAACAAGACATGTTCAAGCACCCCTTGGAACTTACCTGTTGCCGAAAACCAGATTTACCCATGTGCACATCGATATCATAGGCCCAATGCCACCATCACAAGGATATCGTTACTGTCTCACCGCAATAGATCGCTTCACACGCTGGCCAGAGGCAATACCAATGATGGATATAACGGCAGAGACAGTAGCGAAATCGCTACTCACCATCTGGATATCTAGATTTGGTAGTCCTGTAGATATAGTAACAGACAGAGGAGCCCAATTCGAATCTGCACTCTTCAAATACCTGGCGAAAATAACCGGTTTTAAGCATCGACGCACTACTGCATATCACCCCGCCTGCAATGGACTCATTGAAAGATTCCACAGGCAGCTGAAAGCAGCCATCGTCTGTCATGCACAAGAAAACTGGACTGAAGCCTTGCCATTAGTACTACTGGGAGTAAGAAGTGCCTACAAAGACGACTTGCAGACTTCATCCGCAGAGCTGGTATATGGCGAAACGCTAAGACTGCCTGGGGAATTCTTTCAACCAACCACCGACACTACAACTGACGTCACCGACTTCACTGCACGCCTACGGAGTGTAATTCAAAAGCTTCAACCTGTGCCTACCTCAAGGCATGGTACGAAGAAGACCTTCGTATTCAAAGACTTAGCATCCGCCACCCACGTCTTCCTAAGAGAAGACGCTGTGCGTGGCGCGCTCAAGCCAGCGTATACAGGACCACACGCAGTTGTAGAACGAGGAGAGAAATATTTTAAGATCCAGGTGAATGGAAAGAAATCTACAGTTTCCATCGATCGCTTGAAACCGGCATACATACTGGATGAGACAAAAACACCTACAGAGACTGAAACTAAAAAAGAACCTGAAAGACAAAAGGCTGAAAAACAAAATGCTGAAAAACAAAAGACAGAAAAAGAAATTAGAAAAACCAGATCAGGCCGACGGGTTGTATTCCCAGATTATTATCGCCCGTGAGACGGTCTCTGGGGGGGACTGATGTGGCGTTGCCACCTATATGTATATACTAATAAATATATATTATTTACTTATATACATAAACATACTTATATACTTATATAATAATAAAACACTTAACTAAATAACTACATATTACAAATATAATTACATAGTATAATATAAATAAATAAAGCACTACATACAATATAAGCACATACATAAATAAATAACATAACATAAACAAATATACAAAACCAATACGCACCAACTCCGGGACGCGCCGTGTCGACATCGCGAGGCAATGGGCAAGCGCGTGACGTCACAGCGGGCAAGTTCATCTTCGCTGCGCCCGCGCCGCGCCGTGCAGCGGGCGAGTCCACCTGCGCGCGCCCGCGCCGCCCGCCTCCCGCCAGTCGGAATTGCATCTTGACACCGAACTGACGCCGCTCAACGCCGCGACCGCTTACGCTTTCGCGCTTACTTTCTTGTGCTTTCTTCCTGTATTTACCTATACTTACCTGTGCTTGTATGCTTGTGTGTGCTAATGGTGATAACCATTAAATCTATTGGACTTAAGCCTGAGTTTGCATTTAAGAGCCTGCAACCATAACAAACCCTCTCCGGTGAGTAACTACTATTCTTATTACTACAGACAAACTTTTTTCCACTTTGGATGCGTCTGTCACGCAAACTATTCGGTTTAGAAAAAAAATATTTTAGAAACCTCGATATCATTTTTGAAGACCAATGCATAGATAACCCACACGTATGTGTTTGATGAAAAAAAAAAATTGAGTTTCAGTTATAAGTATGGGGAGCCCCCAATATTTATTATTATTTTTTTTATTTTTGCATCAAAATCTTAATGCGGTTCACAGAATACATCTACCTACCAAGTTTCAACAGTATAGCTCTTATAGTTTCGGAAAAAAATGGCTGTGACATACGGACGGACAGACGGACAGACAGACGGACAGACGGACAGACGGACAGACAGACATGACGAATCTATAAGGTTTCCGTTTTTTGCCATTTGGCTACGGAACCCTAAAAACACACCTTCCGTGTATGACGTCTCATACAAATGAGGGTACACTTAATTTGGCCGGTTACTGCAATAAAGATAATTTTACTTTGAATTTTTTCAAAGACTGATAATTCACCATACAGCCCAATACCCAAGTATCAAAAACTGAATTTAAAAAATAAGAACTAGTATAAACTTTTTAATTGTTCTCTGCGTTTAGTTCTCGCACTGAACATTTCTCGGCTCTCCTACTGTTAAATGTATTTTAAATGTCGACAAATTTCGAATAACGGACGAACAATTTTAATAAAAAAATTATATGCGGTTAATTTATTTTAAGAATTCTTCATTATTTATTAGGGATTTCAAAGTTTTAATTTTAATAATATGTTGGTATTTAATGATGAATTGAAAGTTAATAAGTTTACCAAACGTAAACAAATAAAAAATAAAACAAATCCAAATCAATACAAAATATATTATTTTGGATTTACATGGTACGAATGATAAATATGGTATAGTTTCTTCAAAAAAAAAATCGTGCGTTTATAAGTTGTTGATTTAACCAAAATTAATAATTATGTCCATATTTTTTATTATCGTGTTTCTCATTGCCTATTAGGGCCATTTTTTCTAAAGTTGTACACTCCACTTTTTTTTTAATTTTCGATATTTTCGGTATTTTCTACTCAGAATCACGAGCTCTTTCGATCTAATTAAGAGAAAAAAACTGTCCCAATGTTTTTTCGTTCCATTCCGTTACCATTTCCATATAATCTTCGTAGCTAAAAGCTAAATGGCTGTCGTCAGGGGTGCCTGTCGTATCGCATAACGTTTTTTGTCCTAAGAATGTTTTGCCGAGAATGTTTGGCATACCGTTGAATGGCATACTACTCGTTTGTCCTAATATTTTTGCGCATACTCATTAAAAGTCCTAAAGCAAGTTTGTCCTAATATTGATAACTCTAAAATCTAATTACCTAAAGCATAATATTCCTAACATGAATTGCCCTAAGAATTATTTTGCCTATTATTAAATTGGCTAAAATTACAGCACCTAAACTAAACTATGGTAGGCGTGAAGTCAGAATCGTTACGTATTCTACCTTCAGGCAGGTCAGATTTTGGTTAGGTTAGGTACGACGACGAGCGAAGCGAGAAGAAGTGTTAGGTAGAACTGTGACCCTTTAAAAACTCTGCTTGCTAAAAATCATCAAAATTACACTATATAAGTATAATGAAATGTAGTCAAAAGATTTTTAGCACATTAAATATTAGGAACATTACAATTATGTACATCAATCATTCGATAGTTGAATCTTAGCCACATCAAACGATAGGACAAATAATATTTAGGACAATTGATAATAGGAGCAACAATTTCGGACAATCAAAAATATGCGGAACAAAGGTTATGCCATACGTTATTAGGACAAAAGACGTTATGCGACGCAACGATAGGACTAATAATTGTATGCCATCCGATATAGACCCGTAGTCAGCGGTAACGCAATAGAAAAACAAAAAAATGTATGAATATTTTGGGACAGACACATTAAATATTAGGAACATTACAATTATGTACATCAATCATTCGATAGTTGAATCTTAGCCACATCAAACGATAGGACAAATAATATTTAGGACAATTGATAATAGGAGCAACAATTTCGGACAATCAAAAATATGCGGAACAAAGGTTATGCCATACGTTATTAGGACAAAAGACGTTATGCGACGCAACGATAGGACTAATAATTGTATGCCATCCGATATAGACCCGTAGTCAGCGGTACCGCAATAGAAAAACAAAAAAATGTATGAATATTTTGGGACAGTTTTTTTCTCCTAATTAGATCGAAAGAGCTCATGATTCTGAGTAGAAAATACCCAAAATATCGAAAATTAAAAAAAAGTGGGGTGTACAACTTTAGAAAAAATGGCCCATTAGCATCGGACTATCGTTAGCACAGTAGGACTTTAGAGAGCTATAGAGCCCATATTAACATTAAATAAAATACAATTTATACTCATACTCATCAGTCTATTTCATTAGCAATTTTAATTTTATGGTCAAGGACAAAGTCAGAAAATTATACAAAAACCTGATTTGTGCAGGCATTTTTTTTAGTCATCAACAAGTAAATATAGTTAAATCTGGGAGTTTGTAATATCGTAAAAAAATATTTATAATTTTAGTCATTTAATGCTTGATGATGTTAACCACAATAACCATAAAGGCAGTTTGGAATGAAATATATGAATGAGTATGAAGATGTTATATATTAATTTCAATATCGGCTACATAGCCATCTGAAGTCCTACCGTGCTAACGAAAGTCCGATGCCTTCTCATTAATATATTTTGTTTTAAATCAAACATGATTCCGACCCGAAATGTAATTTCTATTTCCAAAAAAAAAAGTACTTACCAAATGAACTTTATGACACTGTGTATTGGCTTACATAGCGCGGCTTTACTTTGTTAAATAAAACCCAAGAAATTTTAATAAACGTTTACTGTACATCAGTACATGACAGCTGTATAAGAGCGAATGAATAAACATGACATGGCGTGGCGGCGCTATACTGAAGCAAGCGCCTAACAGATTTCTAATCTCAAAATTACGCCTTCTCGTAGTATTATCGGACGTCTTGTGTAAGCCGAAACACACTGATATATTATGGTATTCAAAATGTAGATTGGTGATTATTTCCAAGCATATTTGGAGAAAAGCACTTTACAGGCCGCGGCGGAAATGTCAGTACGCAGATTCGTATTATTGAAGGACGAGGCGTAGCCGAGTCAAAATCGTACATCCACTAACTAACTTTTCCCGGCCTCTGCAGTAATGTACTATAAACCTAATTAATTTTGTTATGGGTTGTGAATGATATTTCACATATCATTCACAACCACACAAGCATTCAGGCTTCAAAAAAAAGCAGTACGCGTCATCGCTGGTGTAAGCTGGGACCATCCCGCCAAGGATCTTTTTAAGAAGTATAAAATACTAACCCTACCTAGCCTATACATTTTAGAAATAGCCAAGTATGTTAGGAGGAACATTGACATATTCCACACAAACGCGGACGTGCATGGTTTCAACACCCGACGGCGACATGAGTTGTGTCTACCATGCACGCGCCTCGCAAAGTCAAGGAAGGGCCTCGGCTACATTGGTCCCAAGGTTTATAATAGGAGGCTATTAAACAAGCTCCTAGTTACAGGTCGTTTGTACAAAAACTGAAGGAGAAACTCATTGTTGACGCATTGTATTCCATTGACGAATTTTTTGAGGGGTAAATTCCGTCACTGGTGACATTGACATGCGATTAAATGTAATTATAAACTAATGTAAAATATAAATATAATGATAATGATTGAATATTTTTAATGTTAATTACGTGTACCTGTAAAATGTAAAATTTAACATAATGACGTATAAAATGTATATTTATGAATAAATAATTGAATTGAATTGAATTGAATATCATCATTAGCCTTTTACATCTATAACAGATGAGTTAAGCAGCGTCTAATAAACTGAGGCACTTTCGAAGATGGCTGGATAGCCCGACAATAGACATATAAGACCTTCGCAGCAGCTTTTTTGCAGAGGTCGCGGGTTCAAACCCCGCTTCGATTGTAGTAGATCGCATTCAATTTTTCTTTCTTAATTTACCTTTGTGTCATTATTTATATAAGACCTTGTTAATACTGGAGCAATTTCTGACCTCGTATTTTCTCAAAATATATGTATGTGTTCTTCAGGTCTAACTGAACCTAAGGCCATAGAAGTGGTCTCGAAGGCTTGTCTGGATAAAGATGAATTCACGCACAAGCTTCTTCGAACGTTGACAGGCAATGGTTTAATATTTGCTCCAGGTTAGTAAAATAGTAAGTGTACAGTGTATGTCTGGTTAAGATAAGATAATAAAAGAAAATATAAGATAGGATAATGCACGAGATAAGATAAGACGAGACATTTATTGAATAATTGGTAACTTATTTTACAGTAATAATAACTATAGACTAAGATATTATACTTGACTTGAAAGATGCATTATTTCAGGCATAAAAAGGACTTAACGCTTACTTAAATAAATAATATCATAAACACATTATACAATAATTTAGCTGCATAGAAATAGTTTTAGTTAAGTTATATATCGGATACAATGATATTAAATAAAACTGCGGCGAAGCAACTCTACAAAATTAATTTTCTCTATACTGTTAAAACTTATTTCAAAAGTTTTTCTGAATATTGATTGACTATTACTGGATTCCGATGATTCTAAGGTTTAACAATTTTTATTATTTTAGGTATAGATAGTCCAGTAAAGATAGCTTAAGTGTGGGAAATAAATAAATAAATGATTATGCCTTACGACGCTCCATTAAAAGGGCGCATACGAATAGGCATGCAACTATTTATGCAATTTTATGAACGTTTATTTTATTTATTTGTTATGTTTATGATTAAAAAAATCCCTTGACTAGAGCGGACCTTATACGAACAAAGGATATCTCGTTCCCTACGGGATCTATTGATTATAAGCAATTATTTCAATGTTATTATGTATTTGTGTGTTTTAAAGGGATTTATTAAAATGTGTTATTTAATTTAATTTGGCGAAAATCTAGTTTCAGTTTGCGTTCAGGCAACTGCCGTTGTCGGCTGCATAATAATAATATAATGTGCTTAACTTATGACTTATTTTAAATATTAATCGTTGTATACCTATCTACTTTTTGTAGTGAAGATTTGGCATCCACGACGCAAAGTCATGGCTCCTTTCTTCAGCTTGAAGAACCTGAATCAGCTGGTGCCGCTGTTTCAGGAGAAGAGTTCCATCATGGCCGACCTGATGCGAGCGGAGGCTGGGGGCGGGGATTTCCCTATATGGAAATATATGACCACGTACACTTTCGACACAGTTGGCGGTAACTATATATAACTATACCTACCTACTTACATTTAGTATAGCAGACCTTGATATTTATAATAAAACTGGGCACTTTCCTATAGTGACTACAAATTATGTCTCTCTTACTATTAAATGCAATCTGAAAATACACACACACCATCTATTGTTTTGTGCAGATTTTAAATAATCAAATACTTATTTATTTATAAATATTGACACAAAGCAAAGGATATGAAAGAAAGATGTAAATGCTAATGTATTGGCAAATGCGCTTTTAAGCATTTTTTTATACTCGCGTACCTACTGTAATCTGTCAATTATAATTTCACAGACAAAATCACAACAAAGCACTTTTTAAATTGGTACCAAAGTTCTATACTCTATGGTACCGACTACTGAACTTTAATATGCATAAAACATACCACTTCACTCAAAAAAATTCAAAGTGGAACCACAGCAAATTTGATTAAAAAAAGCACGGTACTGTTCCCTGATTGGTTGAAATTACTTGTCAAAAGATTTAACAAATTACGAGGCCCCCGCCATGACCATCGCGATCATGTTTGTTTCTAATAGGTCAGTTTGAGTTGAACGAAAGAGTTTATGTCGAAAATATACATTCATAGTTGGGAATGACGATTAAAGTAAAAAAATCTGCGTTTTGCTCGTATAAAAAGTATTGTATGCAATAGTTACACAATAGACATGTTGACTAATTTTTTTTGAGGATGTCAATCGATTCTATTTTTTATTGTGATCAAATGTCTATATGCGACTGACTACACTTAAACTGCTCTAAAAGTCAGAAATGACCGTCAAAGTTCAACATTTCTACGTAGCGCTAAAAACGCTCCATACAAAACGCGTCAGGCTAGTGACGTCACAGGCCGGTATAGGCACAGATTATATACAAGTTACTGTATAGGTACCAATAATTGTATGGAAAAATTAAGAAATTTGGCATTTTCACCGTGAAAAAGTGCGTTTAAGTTCATATAGTTGTCATACAATTATTGTTTCGTAAAATTATGAGGATTCTGAAAACATTTTCAAAATTAATTTTGGATAAAAAAAAAAACATAAAATTTGCGTACCTTTGAAGTCACATATTTCCAAAAAAGATATATGTTTCTGGATTTTTTTTTTGTTTCGTGATATATTTAGCTAATTTTATTCATATAACTACAGTACGCTGTAGAATTCAACATCAGTCAAATAGCCTATTAGGACTTAAAATCTCGTACCTTTAAATAAAACAATTTAAACGGATTATATTATCGCGTATATTAATTATTTGAGCCTCCCTGACAAGGCAATCTGGGAGTTTTCTTTGGCGGTTCTTTCTCCTCAGTAAGCCTTATAGTGAACCGCTGGTAGATATTTTAAATAAAATAATAAATGCCCTTCTGGCACATGGGTAACTGTCTTTACACATTAGGCCCATCTGGCATGTATAAACACCTTTATTTTGAAATTAATATTTATAAAATGGGTAGTTTGTACAAATGTAACTTTGACAGAGAAAAATTATGTTTTTCTCAGTCAACCTTTGACAACGGTATCTGTAAAGGTACTGAAACGTCAGGGAGGCTCAAATAATTAATATACGCGATATAATCCGTTTAAATTGTTTTATTTAAATGTATCTCGTACCTTACTAAGGCCTAAACGTGGTACTCGACTTTGAGAACCTTAATTGTGCAACGATTGCATAAAATACTATAAAGAACACAGACGCAGAGGGCGCTCTAGTAGCGTAGAATTATGGAATCAATGATTAGGTGTGATTGACGTCACGATCTAATACTTACCTCAGTCCTCAGTTGGGAGAGCACCACGTCGGAAACCTAGGGTCGCAGGTTCGAGTCCTGCTTACACTGTAGTAGATCACATTACATTTATCTTTCATAATAAAATTTACCTTTGTGTCAATATTTGTAACAAGGCATTGGACTTTCGTTAGCACGGTAGGACTTTAGAGAGCTATGGAGCCGATATTAACATTAAATAAAATACAATTGATACTCATACTCATAAGTGTATTTCATTCGCAATTTTAATTTTATAGTCAAGGACAAAGTCAGAAGAATATACAAAGACCTGATTTGTGCAGGCATTGTTTTTTTCGTCATCATAAAACGAGTAAATATTTGCGACTTTTTCCATGTTTTTTGGAGTAAATTGGGTTCAATATTGATCGAACATCCAGTGATGACTAGAAAATTACATATTGACAATTAATATAGTTAAATCTGGGAGTTTGTAACATCGTAATTATTTATTTTTATTTATTACTTTAGTCATTTAATGCTTGGGTAAGATCCCCAAGCACCACAATAACCATAAAGGCAGTTAGGAATGAAATCGATGAATGAGTATGAGTATGGAGATGAATTGTATATTAATGTTAATATCGGCTACATAGTCATCAAAAGTACTACCGTGCTAACGAATGTCCGATGCCTATTTATAGCAATAACATGTTTCTTTTCAGAAACTGCTATTGGCAGGAAAGTAAACTCCCAAGTAAATCCTGACCACTTTGTACTCCGTGCAATAGACGAATTGTGTCACATGGTGACCCGGCGCATGCTTCAACCGTGGCTGCACCCTGACCTCATCTTTAAGAGGCTTGCCATTCATAAACAGTTCGAATTCCATCTGCAACAGCTGAATGGTTATGTTAATGAGGTACTTATGAAATTCAGAGACGGATTTAACATTTATGTCATTGCATTTAAGTTGGCATTATTGGCCCTTCGCAAATGTTCAGATGAGTTCTTAATTTATTTTCTGAAATTAGTAAGTCAGATAGATGTACGACTCGTTGATATGTGAAATCATGTGTATTAATTTACAGTCTACTTTTTATTATCTTCGCATCGTTCCGCCATAGAAAGAAAGGAAGAAGAAAAACATTTATTCGGGAATAAAGCAGAATTACATAAATAGTGACAAACAAAGAAAATAAAAAAATATGAACTAAGTATAATGCTAATTATGAAGTGCCTCGAAAAGGTTCCACCTCAGAATAATGCTAGCTCGAGTGTAAGCCAGCGCTGATCTTCCGGTGGGACCGTGCGTGGCCACAGTTCTACGTGACAATTCTTTCATCCTCACCACTTAGATAGTTGGCAGTCCACAATTGTGCGTTTTTCTAGAAATTTCCTGCCTCGCACGATTTTGTGGAATGAATTGTCGCTTGCGGTATTTCTGGACCGATACGACCTTAAAACCTTCAAGAAAAGAGCGTACTCTCACCTGAAAGACCGGGAACGCACTTGCGACTCCTCTGGTGTTGTAGGTGTATATGGGCGACGGCAATCGCTTTCCATCAGGCGATTCATTTGCTCGTTTGCCCCCTATGACATAAACAAATATATATTAATTATCTTAAGCATATCTTAAGTGGCAGAAAATTTCAATTGCAGATTATACAAATAAAACAAAATAGATTTGAAGAAAACGGAATACACAAAATAGGTATGTACATCATTGGTTATGTTAGTGTTGATTGCCTACTTGAAGTTATTAAATAAATCCCACGAAAAACATTTTCACGTAAAATGACGCCAAGACGATACCATATGACTCGCACTGTCAAAAAGCTATCAGATTACATGTAGAGCCGAGCTTCTGACTCTACACGCCCTAACTCTACAAGGCCTAACTTCTCAAACTCTACACCTTAGTCAAAATATGTGGCTTGGCCATTTCGCTACATTCACATGGGTGTAAGGTGAAAATGTATTCACTTTTCTGTTATACAATATTTCTCGTAGGAAGGAAGCCTTTTAAAAATAGTATATTCGCATATTCAAACAGAATTTATAAAAAACGTTTGACTTCGGTGGTCAAATTGTAAAATTTCATTTCATTCGATGATTTATATTTGAGAAAAGAACCGTACATACCTCGGCGTGAAAAAGGATTGCCTGCCTCGTATCCCTAGCCTGCTATATATAGCTATACCTACTCGGCAGGCAATCCCCATTTTATTTATTTAAACTTTATTGCACAAAAGAAAAACTTAACGTACAAAAGGCGGACTTAATGCCATGGGGCATTCTCTACCAGTCAACCATTTTCCCGGTACAGTACTTTTATCTCACGAGCGCGGGTGAGCCATGTTTGTGTGAGTAATGTAAATGCACATTGGCTCTGTGTGGGTGAGCCGGAACTGTTCGCTCCCGAGCTCACCCACACAGAGCTAATGTGCATGTACATCTATTCACACAAACATGGCTCACCCGCGCTCGTGAGATAAAAGTACTGTATCTATAGTTATGTACTGACTTTTTATTGTTGGTTATTAAATCCCACTTTCTAGACTGCGATAAGACAGCTGGGACTAATTTTCTTGACATGGTAATACAATCTTCCGGAGGAAAAGAGAAAGCTTATTCGGACGAAGAATTACGCGAAGAGGTGATAATCATGGTAGTAGCGGGAAACGACACCTCCGCCGTGGGCGCCAGCTTCACTGCCGTCTTGCTGTCCCGGTACCCAGGCGTGCAGGACAGAGTCTACCAAGAGTAAGTTTCAAACAGAATTTAACAGCAGTTCCCAGCAGAGTCATCATCATAGTCATTTCAGCCTACATTGACCCACTGATGAGTAAGGGCCTCTTCAGTTTCACGCCATTTTGCCGGTCCTGCGCTAGTCTCATCCACAATTTCACTGCTTCCTTCCAAATATCATCTGACCTTCGATCCATTGGTCTTGGCACTCTCATCTCTGGTCTTGTCTCGGGCACTACTCTGTGATCACTTTCGATCATGATTATCTGCCATCGTTTGATCTAGTTAAGGGTGCCACCGATCTCCACTTTATAGTACATTACTGCACGGCAGACGCCGGGAAATAAGGGCTTGCCGGCTGAGTAGGTATAGACGGCCGACCGTAAGGGAGGCCGTCTAGTGATACGAAGCCCTTTTCACGGCTAAGGCATGTAATAGTGCTTTTCTCAAACATATGCAATGAAATAAAAAATATACCACTCAAAAAAACATAAGTCAGCTGGTCAGCCAGTTCATGAACACGGACGCCGTGTTTAAAAAAAAGTATTTTTAATTTTCCTTCCAATCCCTCTATATTTTTTTCTTTAGTAAGTTGTCCACGTGTGTAGTGTTCGAATATTAGGGCCATTATACACAATCTGATAATAAGAATTTTAATTTCTATAATAAATAATATAAAGGCAGAGGATTTTTAATATTGTCTATGGTCTCTGGTGGCTTAGTATAGACAGTATTTTAAATTTATTCATCAACACTTTGAATCATACAGATTTGTATTCTTAATATCAGTTCGTGTGTACTAGGCATTAACGCGGATATTGTTGGTCCGATGGCTGAATGGGTAGCCACTAGAAAAAAATAATATATATCAGCTGTTCATAAACACAGACGCCATGTTTACATTAAAATTAAAAACGAAGGCCTTCCCGGCCTAGGCCTTCAATTTTGTATGATTTTCCTTTACAGTTCTCTCGAATAGTTCCACCCGAAACTTGTCACTTCGAAGCCTGTTTTAACGCACGTTATGACGATATTTCACTGCATGTTTGAGAAAAATACTTTAATCGAGTTACTGTTTCTTCAACGCCCATTTACTCCATGATCTATGACTGTTATTTCCAGGCTGCGAGAGGTGTTCGGCGATTCGGACCGCGAAGTCTCTCGAGAGGACTTGCCCAGACTCAAGTATTTGGAAGCGGTCATCAAGGAGAGCCTCCGTCTTTATCCGCCGGTCCCAGTGACGGCACGGGAGGTGCGCGAAGATGTGCTGCTGCGTAAGACCCCACATACGAGTATACCTCGAAGTTTAGTGCTTTTAGATTTTCGCATGTCACCAATATATTACAATGTATTTATTTATTTATATCGCTTAATGAATGAGGGTCTCGTTATAACCAGCTACAAATGTCGGGGGCGTTTTCAGTTTTAAAATTAGGTTCTTAAAATATTAATAAATAAATAAAAAAAAAAAAAAAAGCATATATTTCTCACAGAATTTCAGTGTACAGTGCTTTTCTTTTTTTTTCTTTATACATAAAATATAAAAGTTATTTAAAATATTTTTTTTCTTTTTTCGGTTTTCTAATCTGCGAGAACCCCTCTGCAGGTAAAGGCCTCCTCCAAAGTTAGCCATTCATCTCTGGACTGTGCTAATTGCATCCAGTTTGAACCGGCTGTCTTAACTATTTCGTCCTCCCATCTCTTGCGTGGTCTTCCCTTTTTTCTTTTTCCTACTGGACCCTTCCATGCTGTCACACTTTTTGTCCATCTCTGGTCTTGTAGACGAGCCACATGACCGGCCCATTTTCATTTTAGGGCAAGAGCTTTTGCTACTCCATCTGTAACTTTTGTGACGTTTCTTATTTTTGTATGACGTATTTTTTGTATTTTTTTAATATTTAACATACTGCGCTCCATTCCACGCTGGCATGTAATAATTTTGTTTTTTATATTTTTATTGAATTTCCACGTCTGGCAAGCGTAGGTCAAACATGGTATAAGGCAAGAGTTCATAACCTTGGTCTTCAGGTTTATTGGCATGTTACTCTTAAATATTTCCTTCAGGCTCCAGTATTTATTCCATGTTAGCTGGGCCCTGCGCTCGACTTCCTGGTAGTTGTTTTCATTGTCGTAACTAATCTGTTTGCCTAGGTATATATATTTTTCAGTATATTGAAGAGGCTCGTTGCCGACGTATATGTGGACCTTGGTGCTGTTGGTCATTAGCATTGTTTTTGACAGGTTCATTTCTAAGCCAACGAGCATGCTAGCTTTATTTAGTGACTCTATCATGTATTGTAGTTCTGATCCTTTCTCTGCTATCAGTACCAGGTCGTCGGCGAAACGTAGGTGGCTCAGATATTTCATTTTTACTCTTATGCCGCGTTTTTTCCAGTCCAGCTTGCTTATTATCGACTTTAATGTGGCTATAAATAGTATAGGCGATAGCGGGTCCCCCTGCCTTACGCCTCTCTTAATAGGGAACCAGGGACCGGTTGTTTCCAGTTTGACTCTGCTTTTGCTGTTATTATATATGTTTTTTATAACTTGAATGTATTCGTTTTCCACATTCTGTGATTTTAGAGTTTCCCAAATGTAGTTGTGAGACACGGAGTCGAATGCTTTTTTATAATCGATATATGCCAAGTAGAGCGGTCTGTTTCTCTCCTGATACTTCTCTATTAAAAGCTCGAGTGTGTGGATATGATCGACTGTTGAGAAGCCTTTTCTAAACCCTGCCTGTTCAATGGGTTGTCTCTTTTCTAATGTAGAGCTTATTTATTTGTTGAGTATTGTGGAAAAAAGTTTATATGTATTCGGCAGTAAGCTTATCGGTCTATAGTTCTCTATATCGTTTGGGTCACCTTTTTTGTAAAGCAGAATTATGTTAGATTCAGACCATTGGGCGGGCGTTTTTCCGGTTTCAATGACGTAATTGAATAGGTTTCTAAACGGTATGGCGAGTATTGGGGCAGCAATTTTCAAAGTTTCGTTTTCTATGTTGTCCGAGCCGGGGCATTTGTCTAGTCTTACTTTTGTCAATGCCTCAATGATTTCCCTTTCTTCTATTTGAGATCTGTGTGGTTTACTGCCCGCGTTGATGATGTATTGGTTTTCGATGTTGGTTTCTTTTTGCTCGTTTGCGCTGTACAGTTCCCTGTAAAACTCAGTCGCTATACTAAAGACGTCGCTGCGATTGTTTCGTAATTTTTCACCTCGTTTCAGCCCGTCAATCCAAGTTTTATTAGGTATCAGCTCTTTAAATGCCTTTTTGTGCTTCCGGTTTGGCCCAGGTGTTTTTCAATAGTGTTATATCTATATTTAGCGTAGTCTGTCTTAATATATTTGCTGCCAAGCTTGTAAAGGGCCGAAATTTCGTTTCTCGTTGCTCTAGTTTTATTTTTAGTTTTTTGTAGTTCTTGCCTTCTCTTTAAAAGTTTAAATGTATGCTCGGAAAGTATTTTATGTTTTTTCTGAGAATTTTGTGTTTCTCTGGCGCTTTGTAGGCTTGAAGTGATGAGATTGATTAAGTTGTCGTAATATTTTTGAACTGAAGTAATATCCTGTACAAACATTTGATCTTTCGAAATGCAAGAGGTTAGGTGTTCCTTGAACTTAATTATTTCTTTGTCGCTTTTAACTGTGGAATTTTGACTATTAGTATATTTTGCTCTGCTTTTCTTTGCCTGTGTGTCATGTAATATAGTGGCTCTCATTGGCCTATGATCTGACGGGTAGTTTATGGTCAGTACTTCTACGTTTTGGAACAACAATGGACGATTTGACAACATAAAGTCGATTTCGTTTTTGTAGGTCCCGTCCGGTGATCGCCAAGTCCATTTGTTTTTTGCCTTTTTTTTGAAAAATGTATTCAAAATTGTCAGATTATTTTCACTAGCAAAATCGATTAGTCGCTGTCCTCTCTCATTTCTGTCTCCATATCCGTGTGCTTTCATGATTAAATGATCTTCTTTTTTTGGTAATCCAATTTTTGCGTTTAAGTCGCCCATCAGTATGTAGTCCTTGTATGCCAGCTCTATTGCTCTGTTTATCGTCGTGTAAAAGTTATCGATTTCAGTCGTTCATCGTCATCTGCTTTTGAGGTAGGGGCATAGACTTGTATGATGGATAAGCAAGAGCTTTCGAATTTTAGGTTTAATATTTGCACTCTATCGGAGAGGCCGAGATAACTTTCTATATTATTTTTGAGGTATTTTTTTATTATAAAACCTATGCCATATCTTCCAGCTGTGTGGCCTGTATAGCACAAAATAATTTTTTTATGTTCTTCAATTATGTTTCCAAGTCGTCTCGTTTCGGCTAACCCAATTATGTCATATTTAATTTCTTTCAGGGCTTCGGTTAGTTCTATCAAACGTTCGGCGGATGAGAGTGTTTTGACATTGTAAGTCAATATGTATAACTTTTTTAGTGGATTTGTTTCGTCCTTTGGAGGGTTTCGGTCGTAATCTTCCACGGGGACCGGCCGTCTTGGAAGATGGGTTACATGTTCTGATACAGTTTTTTGAATATTGTCGCTGCGAGAGGGGGGCGGTAATTGCTATATATTATTGTTTTTGATTTCCTGCACCTGTGATGAGTTGTTTGGCGTTTTGGTGATTAAGTAATTTAACATGCCCGGTTTTGCAATTCCCTCTGGTAGGCTAGAGGTTCTTCTTATTGGTGACTGGGTTTTATTTGGTGTTTGGGTTTTATTTTTCTTGTTAGCGTGTGTATTTGTTTCGGCTCCATAGGTGTTTCTGCTTTCAGGAGAAGTTGATAGCATTCTTTTATTGATGCTAGTTGTTTTATTTATTTTTTCAGTTATTACCAGTTTGTCATATTTTATTTTTACATGGTATCCTTTCTCTTTCTCGCTTTTTGCCTGTTCCTGAAGCTCCTTCCTCTTTTCCAGAATATTCTGCGGGTAATCTTCCGTCATATAGTATCCGGTATCTTTAAGTACACTTCTCTGCTTGAACAAATTAATTTTCGTGCCGAGTGTAGAAAAAGTAACTATTATTGGACGAGGTTTTTCTCCTTTCTTGCCAATTCTTTTGATTTCTTGAATATCTCTGCGATCTAACTCTTGAGAGAAGCGTTCTTTGATAAAGTGAATCATGTTATTTTCTAAGTTTGAGTATGATATTTTTGTTTCATTTATGCCGAAAAAGACAATATTGTTTTTTCTTGCTTGCTTTTCTAGGAAATACAGTCTTTTTTCCTGGTTTTCTACTTTTTATTTGAGGTTCTCGTATTTATCATCGAGTAGTTTGAATTTATCTTCCAAAATGAAGTTTATATATTGTGTAACTTGTTCCGTCACTTTTTCCGCGCTCTTCTCTATTGTATTTTTTTGTTTATCTAAATCCCTTTGAATTTTTCGGAGCTCGTGTATGATTTCCTCCATTTTTTATATTTTTTCGGACTGTTTTACGGAATTCCAATTTTAACAAGTGATTGTTTTGATGCTGGTGGCGCCCTCTTTTGGTATTTTGCCGATTCACTGAGTATGATAACTAGTTCAATAGACGGCTGACTCGATCGATCGGCGGGTGGATCGGGCTTCTTGCGATGGTACGGGTAACTTCCAATAGATGTCACTACTGTCTTTGCGTAATTTTGTAAGTCACTTGTTGAAATATGGTTATCTTTATTATTCGTTTTTGAAAAACACTAGCCGCGGTCGTGATTGTTGGCACTTTGCTTGAGTGTTAAATTAGCTTTTTGCTATGTATGGTTAAATTTGAGAATATCTTTGTAAAAAACTCACAATAACACTTGTTCGTTCCCGAAGTATTTTCGTTGTTTTCATAGTTTTCCATTAAACTTTGAACTTTCTCCACACTGTATGACGCAAGTCATTTGTTTATATCAACACTTTTGTCCTTTCCACTATGTAATTCTACTAGTTTTATTTTTTAAAGCAATATTTATACGGATCCGATGTAAACATTGGCACTGCAGCGCCCTTAAAATATTAAGAACCACAAATTGCTATTAAAAGGTACCTACCGAAATAGATTAAAAAAAAAGTTGCGTACTTGAACTGCCAGTCACTAAGTCTATGTTACAGCATCAGGCGCGACATTGGTGGAGGGCTCCTCAATACTGGTGAACATCTGGGGCACGCACCGCAACCCCGCGTACTGGGGCGCGGACGCGGAGCTGTTCCGCCCGGAGCGCTTCCTGGAGGGCCCGCTGCGGCACCCGGCACAGTTCATCCCCTTCAGCTACTCCGTCAGAAACTGCTTGGGTTAGTATTTCAAATAAGGTAAGGTGGGGTAAGACTGTCACTAACTACCTAACTATTTGGGCTTAGTGGAATTTTTGCCTCCGGAACGAAAGCCAGTTGTCACTTGTCCCGATCCTGCGCAGTTTCTCGCCAGTTTTCGACTAAAGAAGACTGCCACAGTCCAATAGATAACTAACTTATAGTCTTATCCCATTAGACAATAAACCATGTTAATCTTACCCGATCTTCCCTTCTTCCATAATATTAGTATCTGGCTGATCCAGTACGACAGTAAATAGGACAGTCAAACCTGTCTGCAATGACACACAGGCTGCCGTTGGAACTCCCTCTGAGCCTGCTCAGCATCGAGTCGATTCTCTTGCGCATAAGCGCTGTCCGTGCGGGCCTCGGCAAACATTAATGAGGCGTTATACCACCTGGGCAGTCCCAACAGCTTCCAAAATGCGTTGTTATATTGAAAATACTTATGACTTTACGACATTGAGTCGAGTGGTAAATCAATTTCAACGCTTACTGTACACATTCGCTAACTCATAATGTTCCTCACCGATTCAGATACACGTATTTGGTTCCAGGAGCTACTTACGCAATGATGTCCATGAAGACGGGGCTGGCTAACCTGCTGCGCCGGTACAAGCTGCTGCCTCCAGCCAACATGGCCGCCGAGGACCTGACCAAGCCGCTGAGAGTGAAATACGATATGATGATGAAAGCCGTGGATAATTTCATCGTTCGAGTCGAGAACAGGAATGAAATGGATAATAGTAATGAATAAAACCCAAGCTATCTTAAACGATATTTGAATTCATTATACAACCTTCAACCTCCCTTTTAACCCTAGATTTAGAATAGATTTAGATTTATTTAATTTGATAATATAAAATGTCAATATAAATTACACTAAGTCAATTTACATGCACTTATACTATGATAGTCACATATATTCATACTAAGAGATAAAATATGATGACATTGATATAATAAAACCGGCCAAGTGCGAGTCGGACTCGCGCACCGAGGGTTCCGTACAAACACTTTCCATCCCTAAGTGGTTAAGTTAAGTTTGCACCTGGTATGTATAGCGCCCCATATAAATTAGGTGCAAAGTTAGGTATTAAAATATTTTTTTATGGTTTTCGTAATTATTCCTTTATCTATGCTATAAGACGTTGCTTCGTACCAAATTTCAAGATTCTGAGTTCACGGGAAGCACCCTGTAGGTTTTGATTCCCTTGCAAGTGTCGAAAATATGCAAATTAGGTGCAAAGTTAGGTATTAAAAAAAAAATTTATGGTTTTCGTAATTATTCCTTTATCTATGCTATAAGACGTTGCTTCGTACCAAATTTCAAGATTCTGAGTTCACGGGAAGCACCCTGTAGGTTTTGATTCCCTTGCAAGTGTCGAAAATTTGCGGCATAAACGGCTGTATCTTTTGATTGCGTTGGCTTAGAAGTTTGATTTTTTCACAGCTTCAAGGGACAGTAGACCTGAGTAATTGATATAAATTTCAGCTTCATACGTCCACGCGTTCCTGAGAAAAAGGGTCTTGACAGACGGACGGACAGACGGACAACAAAGTGATCCTATAAGGGTTCCGTTTTTTCCTTTTGAGGTACGGAACCCTAAAAAACAGCGGAATTAATTAAAAAAGAGATAAAATAATTACATGTCAAAATTTTAAACAAACTGAGGTAAAAATTACAAAGAAGCTACTAAATGGATTGTCAAAATACAAAAATGAACGCGGTAAAAATAACGCTGAAAATTACAATGTCAAATAAGGCAATAATTAGGAATAAGGTCAAAAGTAACTTTTTATACTCGCGTACAATCTGTCAATTATAATTTCAAGACAAAATCACAATAACGAACTTTTTAATCCTGTACTAAAATTCTATAGTCTATGATACCTGCTACAGAACTTTAATATACATAAGACATCTCTCTACTCATCTCAAATAATTTCAAAAAGAGAACATCAGCATATTTGATTAAAAATAAGAACGCAGTTCACTGATTGGTTTAAATTACAACTAGTAGATAAGTAACTAGCCACTGCTAGTTATTAACCTGAGGATCATCTGGATTACGTCTGTTTGGCTGGTAAGTAATTTTTGTTGCTCGCGTATTATGTCATGACAACTTTTCATTTAGCCTTTCATCTCACATATTTCATCCTTTAAATTTAAAGTCAAATCCAGCAACCTGTCAACGGCCGCCACTGCGTTTGTTATAGATGTTCCGTTCTCTGGTGCCATTTCTACTACGACTACACCGTGAAATTTTAGTGGTTGTTTTCCCGCAACGAAATGATTTTGCCATGGACGTACAATCCGTGTGTAATCTTTTTTTCATTAATGTTAAGAAATGTCAGATTTGCAAAAGCGTCGAACGAAACTCGAAAATGACCTAACACCAGTAGTAGCACTGCAGTAGTAAGTACCTACTTCTTTCAAGTGAATAAAACAAAATAACCTGTAAAGTAGTTCCATTTTTCCTTCATACTTTTACGGGCTTAGGACCGTCATTAAATACGTTTTACGGGCAGTTTACGGATCTTCAAAAGTAAAAATTCAAAGTTTAGATTTGAAATGATGAACGTGTTTAAGGCGTATTTAAAAATGGAATCAACGTATTTACAATGATTATTAAATTGCCTTACCTAATTTTTAATCGTCCCGTATTTACACTTAAACTTCCCGATAACGCAATTGTTCGTACTGCAATCCGCCACGTTCAATGCACAATCGGGCACGTTTACTTTGATTTTTTTCAATGATATTAATGTAACTATCACGTCTAATAACATCGAAAGCGTATTCCCGCTGGTACACTAGGCGCTTTAGCTCAGACCACAAATAAAAGTACAACGGAGTTAGGTCCGGGTCTGTCGTAATTAGCCCTGGCGTACAGGGTACAGCTGCACCATCGCGACGTACTCTAAATTTGAATATTCGTAATGTCGATACATTTTACGGTAATTTGTGAACTCCGCATGCGCAAAACGAGGGTGGATGCGCTTGCGCCTGCCACGGGTCAACTGAAAAGAAGGGTAGCCGGCTATCCGCCGCGTCGGCGCCTTAATCTACTACTGGGAATCCCTGAGAGAGTGAGAGGGGAGTATCCGCGTTGCTCGCTGCGGGAGCGCCTTATTACTGACATGCTACGACTTATTTGTGCCTAATCGTGTTTACTTGTTTATTCATTTATCTGTTTACCTACAATATCGGGAACTGTCGTTTACTTGCAGTTTTAGTGCGTTACTATTGTTTTTCGCAAGTTCGAGTTCAGGGTATTATTTTTGTATTTTTTTTAAAGACAAGTTTTTATTTTTTGAGTTTGTCTATTATAATTCGAAAGTACTGCCGATACCAAATCACCCTGCCGCGGGAAAACAACCACTAAAATTTCACGGTGTATATTATATTACAATATGTTAACCATTGATACAAAGATCAAAGCTCAAAGAAAAATTTAAATGCGTAACCTGGTGGAAGAGACCGGGAGAACAGCGCCCTCTCTCGCTTACTCGTTCACTGCTGTAAAGTGGTGCGGTAAGATGTGAATATTAACGTATTCGCATAGAGGTCGCTAAGGTGTAAAGTCTTTCAAATAAACAATGCAGTTCGACACACGAAGCATAAGGAAAGATTCGAAAGGTTTCTTGGTGTAAGGGTAGCGAAGTGGTTAACGCGCTGGACCGGCAATTCAGAGGTACCGGGTTCGATTCCCGGTCTCTTCCACCGGGTTATGCATTTCAATATTTTTTGAGCTTTGATCTTTGTATCAATGGTTAATATAAAAAAAATAGGTGTATACCTACATCAAAAACATTTGACATTACATGTTTCATAAATTTACAATATATTACTTAAGATTAAGAAAAGAGGAAGACCAAGAAGAGCTTATATGGACCAAATAAAGGAAAAGGTGAACGTCGTGTCGTATCAGGCCGTCAAGGAGAGAGCTCAAGATAGAGAAAATTGGAAATTGCTTCACCGACTAGAGCTTAGCTCTTAAGTTTATGATGATGATACTTAAGATTACAATTTAATTATTAAAACAATATAAATATTAACTAGCGGTTTGAATTCTGTACTAAGTTGGCTAGTGCTGCCAGCATAAGTAAAGGGAGAATTTCTCCCTATCGAGGGAGACTTTTTATGAGGGGTTAAAAAAAACTAATTGACCGATCTTATAAGTTCATAAACATAGGGGGCAGTACATTAAACAATAAATAAATAAAACACACATTTCATATTCTTTTGTTTTCATTCTAATACCGAGAATTTATTAAACTCCCCTCGTAGATCATAAACAGCAACTCATCAACATGCACTCAACAAATACCTGCTTTTTAGAATACACATCTAAATATGTTAATATCTAAATTATATATTTTATTTTTTAATGCTGAATATTTTACCCCATGTTTCTAGATTTTTCGGTATATAAAATTGGCCTCTAACACGTAAGTAAAGTAGGCACCTAGTGGATGCATGGAGTTGGAATTCCGAATTTAAGGATATTCAGAACGAACACATTTAAATCTATAAAATCCAAATTCCCAAAACTTCCGGAAATATGTATTATTAAATATTAACTTAAATAATATTTTCAATCAACACACAGGTTGGACGGTCATCATTTATGTTAAACTGGGTACCTACCTCTCGCAAAGGATCGGCCTTGCAGTTCAGAGAGGTAACGCCGCCAGTGTAATGGGGACCATGCTGGGACCATGCCACAAGCAGAGATGCTGAACGGGGTTTTCTTTTTTAATTTTTGTATCTTAGCAGTTACTAAGTATTTATCAGCTCTTTTACCACCTCTTTCGTTTTACATAAGTCTCACAAAAAGGTCAAACAGCAATAAGTATGCAAAATAATACATTAAAATATTGACTATTGGTATTAGGTAAGGTGGGGTAAGACTATCACCGGGAGAAGCCTGGCACTAACTAACTATTTTGGCTCAGTGACCCAAACAGGATCTTAGCCTCCAAAACGAGAGCACGCCACTTGTCCCGACCCTGCGCAGTTTCTCGCTAGTTCTCGACTGAAGAAGTCTGCCACAGTCCAATAAATAACTTACTGTTAGTCGTGGGGCAGACTAACATAGCTTATTGTCTATAGGGTAAGATACCCCATTATATGTACAATGAGCTATGTTAGTCTTACCCCATTTTACCTTATTCCATAATATTATAAATGCGAAGGTATCTGCCTTTCTGTCTGTTGCCTCTTCACGCTGAAACCGCTGAACCCATTTAGATGAAATTTAATATGGAGATAGTTTGAGTCCCGGGGAAGGACATGAGATTTTTATTACGGAAACTCATCCCATGAGAGGGTGATAATGGGGGTGAAATTTACTATGGAAGTGCGACAATCTCTGACCTTTTGTATAGGTAAGTTAAGATGGGATAAGCTAAGATAATTCATCATCATCATCATCTCAGCCATAGGACGTCCACTGCTGAACATAGGCCTCCCCTTTGGACTTCCATATATACCGGTTTGAAGCGACCTGCATCCAGCGCCTTCCGGCGATCTTTATAAGGTCATCTGTCCATCTTGTAGGTGGACGTCCTACGCTGCGCTTGCTGGTCCGAGGTCTCCACTCGAGCACTTTTCGGCCCCATCGGCCATCTGCGTGCTATGTGGCCTGCCCATTGCCACTTCAACTTGCTAATCCGGTGAGCTATATCGGTCACTTTAGTTCGTCTACGGATTTCCTCATTTCTGATTCGATCACGTAGAGACACCCCTAGCATAGCCCTCTCCATTGCTCGTTGAGCGACTTTGAGCTTTGAGATGAGGCCGATAGTGAAAGACCACGTTTCGGAGCCGTAAGTCATCACTGTTAACGCACATTGGTTGAAGACTTTCGTCTTGAGGCACTGAGGTATGTCGGACGAAAAGACATTGCGTAGTTTCCCGAACGCTGCCCAGCCGAGTTGGATTCGGCGGTTGACCTCTTTCTCGAAGTTGGACCTACCTAATTGGACCACTTGTCCTAGGTAGATGTATGAGTCAACAACTTCGAGTACCGAGTTTTCAACAGAGACTAGGATGGGCACAACCTTGGCATTTGACATGAGTTTCGTCTTGTCCATGTTCATTTTTAAGCCCACCCGTTGAGAAACTCGATTGAGGTCATCGAGCATCATACTTAGTTCCTCCATCGACTTTGCCATGACTACGATGTCGTCGGCAAACCGAAGGTGAGTGATGTATTCGCTATTGATGTTGATGCCAAGTCTTTGCCATTCCTACAGGAGCTTAAAGGCGTCTTCCATAACGGCCGTAAACAGTTTCGGGGATATAACGTCCCCCTGTCTTACGCCTCTTCTCAATGGAATGGCCTTTGTGCTCTGCTCCTGAACTCGGACCGACATGGTGGCGTCACTATACAAACACTTCAATGTACCAATAGTCAATATGGCATCGCTGAAGTGACTCGAGCACCGCCCATGTTTCCACCGAATCGAAGGCTTTCTCATAGTCCACAAACGCTAAGCATAATGGCAAGTTATACTCTTCAGTCTTCTCTATAACTTGCCCCAGCGTATGTATGTGGTCTATGGTACTATAGCTTCTTCGGAAACCGGCTTGTTCGGGAGGCTGGAAGTCATCAAGTCTATGTTCGAGACGGTTCGTGATGACCCTTGAAAACAACTTATAAACATGGCTTAGAAGCGTGATGGGCCTGTAGTTCTTCAATAGGCTGTTATCACCTTTCTTGAAGAACAGTACCACCTCGCCTCTATTCCATGCTTCAGGCGTTTTGCCCTCGGACAAGACGGAATTTAAGAGCTTCTGGAGGACCTTAAGTACCGGTGTTCCACCCGCTCTCAGAAGCTCTGAGGTGATTCCGTCTTCGCCCGGCGCCTTGTTGTTCTTAAGCTGCTTCAGGGCCATCCTAATCTCGTACAGACTGATGTCCGGGATGTCTTCGGTATAATGTCGGGACAGCTTGGCTCTTGGATCGCCTACCAAGCTGTCAACGGGCTTAGCAACTGAACTGTATAACTGACCATAGAACCTCTCGATCTCGCCTAGAACCTCTGCTTTGGTCGACGCTATGCTGCCATCTTCCCGTTTCAGCTTGGTCAGCTGGCTTTTTCCAATAGACTTGTCCTTTGCGAACACTTTGGAGCCTTTGTTCTGCTACTACTACTGCTACGGTTCGTATTAAAGAGCCGCAGATCATGTCGCAAGGACTTCGATATACGTCTATTAAGCTGCCTATATGACCTCGCATCATCGGGAGACTGCAACTGTAGCGAGCGTCGTTCAGCCATGAGGTTTAAGCAATTTCTGAGGTCTATCTTTACGGTGGGGTCTGAAAAACTTAGACCCTACCGTGTGGACAGTTTCCACTAGCCCGTCGTTGATCTCGTCCACTGAGACAAAGTTCTCCAGACAAGCGAAGCGGTTGGAGAGCTCGAGTTGAAAGCTCTCGGGGTTTTGAATATGGGCCCGAGTAGGTCGGAGCGTAGACTTCATCAGACTGGACCTTTCCAGTTTAACATTGATATTCAGTGTGCCTCTTACGATTCGATGATCACTGCCGGTCTTTACCCTATTGATCACAGACACATCACTGAAAATCCTTTTCTTGTCGGTCATGATGAAGTCAATCTCGTTTCTCGTGGAACCATCGGGACTTATCCAGGTCCATTTCCTGTGGGGAGGCTTCTGAAAGAAAGAGTTCATCATGAAGAGTTCCTCTTTCTCCAGAAAGTCGGCCAGCCTCTGTCCCCTAGGATTCCGTTGCCCGTATCCAAATTGCCCCACTCTCAACTCATCACCGCTGTTCTTGCCCAACTTTGCATTGAAGTCCCCCATAACAACAATGAAGTAGGTTTTGGAAGTATGTATGGCCCTACTTACGTCCTCATACATAGCCTCTACTTCCTCATCAGAATGTGACGAGGTCGGTGCGTATACCTGAATGAGCTTCAACAAATATCTTTTGGATATTCTGAGTATTAGGTATACCACCCTGCTCGACACACTGTCGATGGTAGTTATGTTGTTAACGAGGGACCTGTGAACGAGAAACGCGACACCGCCTTGGGACTGTTGGGCGCCCTCCCGGTAGTAGAGCAGGTTACCAGACTTCAGGGTTACGGTGTCCTCCCCCTCTCTACGGACTTCGCATAATCCTACAATGTCCCAGTGTAACCTGCTCAGTTCCTCTTCCAACTCGCAAATCTTTTCGTCAGTCCTCATTGTGCGTATGTTGTGTGTTACCAGGGCCAGTCGTCGTGGGGATGGGATTTCGTCCGGGGATTCTTAGCACCCCCTGCTCCGCCATTACCTGGGCCGCTACCCGCGCCAGGGATAGCGGAGCTGCCGGAGACTGGGGACCTGGTATTTGTGTGACTGTTCATAGAGGGGGTTTTGCCATACGCGCCGCGCTTGGCAGGCGGGTAGGCTCGCGCAGTTTTTTTTAAGGTATCTGGAAGACGCTGCTGCCCATCTCCCGGTATATTATTATTATTCCCTTAGCAGGCTTCTACTGCAACCACGGGACGATATGGTGGGGGACAATTCTAAGGCCGGTAACCCCACGGCAAAGCTAAGATAATTATGTACCCTTTAATTTTATTTGAGCGTTTTTATCCCTTATGGCGATCAACTAATTCAACGCAGATGAAGTCGTGCCCAAGGTAGTTTATTTATTTCTGCTTTCCCGACTACCCGGCCCATCTCTACTCCTTATACCCGTATACTACCTACTTGAACCACACGTGCAAACTTATTTACCTGAAAAAGCTATTGTTTGACCTTTTTGCCTTTGAATAATTATTTAAGCAGAGGCAAGAATCCCATCCAACACATTTGAAGCTCTGCTGCAAGACGAAGATAAACTCTATAAAATAGCTATTTATTAATTTATCGCCTTAAATTATCTTGTGTTAATTTATCGGCTTCCTTGTGGTATAATCATGTTGTGGCAGCTGGTGGTGGCGGCGGCGGTGCTCGGCGCGGCGTACTACAGGTGGTCGCGGCGGCGGCTGTACCGACTCGCCAGGGAGATACCTTCCGGACTGAAGGAGTACCCGATAGTTGGACATGCGTATATGTTTCTTGGCAGCAATGAAGGTATTTTATTGATACTCATTCGTTAGGATTTTTATCATTTGGCTTTGAATTTATTTTTATACTAGAAGGGAAAATGTGCCCAACAGATATACATAACAAGATACCATCCTGCATCATGTCATGACCCCTGTCCACAGAAAAGTGAGGATCAATACAAATCTATAAAATTTTATAAAAGTATAGATGTAACACACGGGTTTGCGTTTGGCCACCTTTGTTTTATTTTTTTTTATTTTAAGACATGACTTGAGCTGTATCAGGGCTGGTTAGCCCTCACTACCTGTAGTCGGACTTTGTGTGGGAGTATAACCCGCTAATGGAATCATCTCCGCGCCACATGGTTTGGCGGCGGAGGATTAGGGGATCCTCTTGTTTCGCCGACAAAGTTTCACCGATTTTTTATTGCGCCGCCTGTCTGTCTCTCTGGAACTCTATTGTGTGTTCTCTCGTGGAGGTCCGAGTGTCCCGCACGCAACCCGCAACTAAGACGAATGAATGCGTATCTGTGTTGATTAGGTTAGGTTAGGTTTGTTTTATAACAGTCTCAATTATTTTAAACTTCAGTACCCTTACCATGAGTTGACGTGACCGTACTCGCTAGCGACAGCGTAAACGGATTGTATGGAGAATAGTACAACGCCGCTAGCGGTAACTTTGTAGAACTACAATTCTCCATACAAATCGGTTACGCAGTCGCTAGCGAGTACGGTCACTGTAAACTCATGGTAAGGGTACTGAAGTTTAAAATGATTTCGATGTAAAGAAAAAATCCATGAAACATTGGTCGTCAAAACAAGTCAAGATTGTACGAGTAGCTCACACAGGCTGTTTTTTTTTGATTTGCGTTAACTTCGACATAATGCTTGGTACGTTAAAATAAACTATCTTGTAAATCAACTGGTTGAAAAATTCAATGGCTCTGACAACTGGTTCGGTGGTCCAATTGGGAGGACGCCCGGAAAGCCGTTGAAAACGCAGGTTCGAATCCTGTCCAAACCATTAAATTTTTCAATTTTCGCCTCATTTGTAAACATTTAGTTGACGTTAGTAGACGTTACTGCTTTAATAAAAAAAAAAGTAATTCGGGTGTAGCACATCGTTACTATCGATTCTCAACAAATTTGAGACGATGGTGCCGACGATAATGTCTAAATCTTTACGGTAGACTGCGCTACGATGCCACCCTACCTAAGGCATGTCGAAGCAACTGGCTGAAAAATTCAATGACTCTGACATCTGGTTCGGTGGTCCAATTGGGAGGACGCCCGTGTTGGTCCGGAAAGCCGTTGGAAACGCAGGTTCGAATCCTGACCGAACCATTAAATTTTTCAATTTTCGCCTAATTTGTAAATATTTAGTTTACGTTAGCAGACGTTACTGCTTTAATAAAAATAACTAATTTAATATTGAGTTGACGACCATTGTAAAGGGCACTTTTGAGTTAGAGAAAGTTAGTGTCACCTGTTAGAATTTATCTTTAACACATTCCTGTTTTGACCTTCTTGTCATGCATGTGTAAGAACTGAAAACTCTTTACTTAAACGAATTGATATTAAATAATATTTGGATATGGATTAAGAAGACTTTACACTGGTTTAACGTACTTAAGTGAGAAAATTAAGATCTTGAATATTTTAATAACGGTGTGAGTTAAGACATTAGTTTCTTGGAGAAATTTACTTAATTCGATCCGAAGAATGTGCCCTCGAAGTTAACCCAAATCAATAAAAACACGTAGTATAAATCGAGAATCGACTTGAAACTATATGGCCAACGATATTCGACTGCGACTTGAACGACGTGCGACTGATAACCCGTAGACCGGTTTCATATGTATTTTAATATTGACGTCTTATTTTTCACGAACTTATTTTTTGTAAAATATTCAACATTGAAAATAATTATATGTTATTTTACCGCAGCGTAGCATATTATCATATGTCATATTTATGTACGTTTATGTTACATATATATATATATATATATATATATATATGTCGTCGCGCCACCAACAAACGTCACATTTGTTTACTTTGATTTTAAATGTTTACCTACCCTCGATTATTATTATAGCTGTCATATTGAAAGAGATGTAATGTTACCCTCCACTTGATATTATTCGATGGCGCCACTAGTCTTATTAGGACTGGCAACACCAGCAGCGGATATAGATCGGCGGAAATCTGGCTGTCAGAGAGACGAGGGAAATGGTAGGAGTGGACCGAAACGTCACTTTGGTTGGAGTGGTGCTCGAGTGCACGCGCGCTCTTGGTGAATTTGGAGGTTAAGTGGTGGTGACATTATATCTCTTGATATCTTGTCAATCAGCTTCTATTTTCAAGTGAATGTGATTGGATTTTAATAAACGGGTGTCAAGACAAGTGATTTCGTGTTTATTTCGAGTAATCTTCAAATAGAGTTATGGATGAACATGTGGTCGATGACGGTCCCGATGGGACCTCTCCCCGGCTCCCCCCGTCATCAGAAGTGGGATCTGGATCTGCGAATTTCGAAGATAAATGGAGGATGCTGCTGGAGCAGCAAAATCAAAATATTCTTGCACTGCTGGAGACGATAAAATCACCAACCGAGCATCGCGTGAAGAACAAGAAAAGGCGACTGTCACCAAGCCTAACACATCTGAAGCTATCACCTGCTACAACTGTGGAGCTATGGGACATTACGCATCGAGAAATCCTCAACCGAAGAAAAGCCCCGTCGGAAACAAGCCTGGAGTTCCGTCCGGTGCCAACACTGTTGAGCGTCGAGTCGACTGCTGCGTGGCCCACGCTCCAGTTCGAACGCTTCAACAACCCGGTGGGTCTTTTTCATTTTGTTATGATTCTGTAGCTTAATGCTCTCTTATTGAAGAGTTAATGCCATCAACATTCCGAAGCAAACGCTTTTATACATCTGGACAGATGACTGGTAAAGTAAGAATTGCGTTTTTAGTACTGAACAAATATTAGCATTTGGTGAATATTGATGATATTGCTCTCGACGTTCTCTTTCATGTTCTTCCTGACAAATACTAAAGCACGATATAATGATTTTTGAAGACAATCACAGAATTTAGACATTTACATTTCATCTCATAATAGTGGTATTATCTTAAACACGGATTGTTAATGTTAACAATAAGAGTAAGTACAATTAAAAGCATAAATTTTTCACGATGTTTAGCGCTGTGGAACTACTCATAGGAAAGGTAGCAAGACCTTTTGGCCTTGTATTTTGTGATGATGATGGACCTGTTATCGACTTAGACGAAGTCAGGGAATATAGTATGCAAAAAAAAAAAAAAAAACTTCACATAATTATGATTAATCACGCTTTGACGGTGCCAAAGCAAAAAGCTCAGAATTTTTTCAGTTGACGCTTCGTTCTTTTGAAAAATGAGAAAAGAACATGAGAGTGAACTATATGAAAATTTATTGTATTCGTGTCATTTAATTTTGTCATTGTTTGATGTTACGAGTACGCTATACGGTTAACGTTCAGTACTGATTCCATTTCCCCCATTATGCGGGTATTAGTCAAGTTGTAGCCGTAGCTCCAGTTTCACGACTGTAGTGAGTGCGCGGTGCGCAGTTGACTATACTCATCGCTGGTTAAGTGATATTAGGACTCCGTCGCTGGTTAAGTGACGATGATGCACATCACTGGTTAAGCGATGTAAGACTCCGTCGCTGGTTAAGTGGCGATGATATGTAATGTCGCTGGTTAAGTGACACTTAATACGTCGCTGGTCAAGTGGCGCATATTAAGTTGCTGGTCAAGTAACACATACTAAGTCGCTGGTTAAGTGACACAACGAGCCGCTGGTTAAGTGGTACAACAAGTCGCTGGCTAAGCGATATTTGGATGGAACTTTGGGATCAGTAAAGTAACCATAAATGTAATGTACGATCAATTTTACTTAGCAGCTTAATGATTTGATTTGATGATAACACGTCAGTAAACATTTAGTTTTACACCGACCTTGTTGAGGTCAGAAATGACCGAGAGGAAACAATAAAATTCTGTTTCGAATTTTCTTTTGTTCTAGGTACATCACACGAGGACGTGTGAGCCTGTCAGAATGGCCGTGTCGTCGCGCCACCAACAAACGTCACATTTGTTTACTTTGATTTTAAATGTTTACCTACCCTCGATTATTATTATAGCTGTCATATTGAAAGAGATGTAATGTTACCCTCCACTTGATATTATTCGATGGCGCCACTAGTCTTATTAGGACTGGCAACACCAGCAGCGGATATAGATCGGCGGAAATCTGGCTGTCAGAGAGACGAGGGAAATGGTAGGAGTGGACCGAAACGTCACTTTGGTTGGAGTGGTGCTCGAGTGCACGCGCGCTCTTGGTGAATTTGGAGGTTAAGTGGTGGTGACATTATATCTCTTGATATCTTGTCAATCAGCTTCTATTTTCAAGTGAATGTGATTGGATTTTAATAAACGGGTGTCAAGACAAGTGATTTCGTGTTTATTTCGAGTAATCTTCAAATAGAGTTATGGATGAACATGTGGTCGATGACGGTCCCGATGGGACCTCTCCCCGGCTCCCCCCGTCATATATATATATATTTGCATATGAGGTATGTATATTACTTATGTGTTATTTAATTGTTTCATGTAAGAGATTACATAAAAGACCCTGCACCATACAAATGGTTCTGTTTAGTCCTATGGTTGACTGGTAGAGAATGCCTTATGGCATTAAGTCCGCCATTTGTAATTTTACTTGTGTATTGTGTGCAATAAAGTTTAAATAAATAAAATTATCTTGTCCATGTCCGCACGGTATTGAAATGAAAGTGATAGGTAGCATTTGTCACGCGACAGGCCAGATCTACTTAATTATAAATAGTAATTGCATTAATTCTTGTGTCAGATCGGATACAAGCGTTCCAGAAGTATGGTCGAGCAGCAAATTTGCAAGGCGGCTATTTGAGCATGTGGTGGAGCCATAGGCTGTTTATTTGTAAGTACCTACTAGATTTATTATATCACATCAAAACTTTTCTTCTTTATACTTAAGAAACACAAAAATCGCTATAGATGTGCTTATAACATTTGTGGAATTCCTTCGATTTCTCATGGTCATCAATATTCGTCCTAACAAATACAATATAATATTTAATATAAAATAGTAAAATAAATAAGTAGGTAAACGTGCGTAGGTAAGGTAAGTACTACATGGAACGATACAAAAATAAATATTATAGGTAAGTACCTACCTACAAAAAAAAATATACAAATAAACGTTCTTAACATTCATTATTGTGTTATGGGTTGTGAATGTGAATGCAATATCACGTATAAGACATTGTGAATATTGCAGCAATATCTGGGTATTCCCTTGTTTTGGCTAAAAAATTTTTGCCTGATTTCAGTTTGCCTACCAACTTTTGGTATTATAACCAACGGTTTGCCTACTTTCAGTTTTCATAATAATTGTTTCAAAACATGATCACTTTATTGAAACTCGTTTAGCTTAATCATCACTTCAAATAAAGTTTGTCTTGTTTAATATTAGTTTACCTAATTCTTATATTGCCGAATGTTATTTTAACTAAAAAAAACATTTTATGAACATGACATTAACACTATCATTTCATCTTAAGGCAGGTCCAACTTGGCTTAGATTAGGTACGACGACGAGCGAAGCGAGGAGGATTGTTAGGTTGAACTGGACCCAAATTTAACTTCTCTACTGCGTGGATATTGTAAAGTAGGTACCTATACGTAGTATACTGTGCAAAGTAGGCAAACTGAAATTATACAAAAATTGTGGTAGGAAAACTAGTGTCTATAGGAAATGTAATTATATTCGTTGAATAATAGATAAAATGAAATTATTTATACTAAAATTAGGCAATAAAAAAATTCGCCAAAACAAGATTATGCAAAATATTCGTTAAGCGAAATGAATTTAGACTAAACGAATATTATGCAAACTGAATAAATATGCAAAGAAATTTTAGACAAAATGAAATAAACAAATCAAAATTAGACAAAAATTATTAGATCAAACCCCGTATTTTCTCAAAATTTTATGTATAGGCGTATCTAAGATTATTTTTCAGACAGGGCCTGGGTGGGGGCCTGGCCATTGTCTATGAGTTGAAGCCATGCATTTCTATCGGAAACTCAACATCCTGGGGTGGGCCTATACCATAATTATTTGGGTGGCCACCGCCCTATATGAATATAATATGTATTGTGTTCTTTAGGTCTAACTGAACCTAAGGCCATAGAAGTGGTCACGAAAGCTTGTCTGGAGAAAGATGAATTCACTCACAAGTTTCTTCGAACGGTGTCAGGCAATGGTTCAATATTTGCTCCAGGTTAGTAAAATAGTAAGTGTACAGTGTAAGTGTAAGTGTTAAAGATAACACAAACCGAGACGAGACAAGATAAGGTATTTATAGAATGATATTTTTTTTTACATAAAGCATTTTTGCTCGTAAACAAGGGTTTACATGCTAGAAAAGCGAGCGGTAAGTCGTGAATTACGCCCTAGGGAGTTAAGTTATTTTTATCACACTTTAACGGTTTACATGCTAGAAAACCGGGCGGTAAATCGTATATTACGCCCTAGGGCGGTAAGTAATTTTGGTATTGACTACTACTACTTTTGTTTTATTTCCTCCAAAGTGTGAGGAAAAACGTCGTACGTGACTCTGGTGGTAAAGGAATTTGAAACTCGTGTCATTAAAGCCCTCGCCTTCGGCTTCGGGTTTCTAATAGAAACTCGTTTGTAATTACTCGTCTACCACCCTTGTTACGTAATGTGATATAACAGTATAAATAACTATACCGGGTGATCAATCCGAATAGGTCAGTAGGGAGAAATGACAAACAATAAGAGATAGGGAACCATGGTGTGGATTTTAGATTTAATAAAAATTGTTTTTTTTTTTTATGATGTGATCTTACTGGATAAGTTCGTCCAGTAGAACCACTTGCAAAGTCATTTTACTTTCTGAGGAATCCTACTGGGTATAATTCTGTTCAATAAAATCACCCAGGGGAATAAGCTGGAAATGGCGTCCAATAGGATCACCTGGGTGATCTCATAAGATATATTTGTCCAATGCATCACCTGGATGATTGGGTCAGGTGATCTAAGTGGATCCGCGTTATATCTCGGAATCCAGGGACTGTCAATGCATCTTCAGAAAAAGAGTTTGAAATGGTACAAAGAAAAACGTAAAAATATAATTTTACCTGATCAATTTTTTTCATGAGAAACTATGCGAGTTTAAAGGCGTTTTTCTATTATGTATTTAATTTGTAATGAAAAAATCTCTTGCATGTTATTTTATTTCATTTTACAAAAATCTAGTTTCTGCTTAGTCCACCTGTGCCGTTATTGGCTGCATTTATTGTGCTAAAACTTATCGCTTTAATTTTTGATATGATTAATAATTGTACTTACTTTTTGTAGTGAAGATTTGGCATCCACGACGCAAAATTATGGCTCCTTTCTTCAGCTTGAAGAACCTGAATCAGCTGGTGCCGCTGTTTCAGGAGAAGAGTTCCATCATGGCCGACCTGATGCGAGCGGAGGCTGGGGGTGGGGATTTCCCTATATGGAAATATATGAACACGTACACTTTCGACACAGTTGGCGGTAACTAACTATACTCGTACTGACATTTAGTACAGCAGACCTTGATATTTATATGTCGGGGATGGGTGGGATGGCAGGCCGGTGTGTACATTAGATGAACTATCCGACGTAGTTCAAAACCTCGAAAAGAATAACCTTTATTAAATTACCACTAAATGCCGAGTTATAATAAATCACTGACTAATTCAACTAAGCATAGCACAACGAAACGGACAGTGTAGTGGGTTTTCGCCGAGTGAACCGTCAAGACTCTGTCTAGCGCGTTAAAACTGGTTCAAGGGGGCGCTACTGTCGCCTTCCGATTGCGCGCCAGTTGCGTTGAGCTTCCACACTCATGACATGACCGTCTCCGACATAAAATAATATAATTGGGCGCTGCTTTCCTATGGTGACTACAAATTATGTCTCGCTTACCTTAAATGCAATTTCTGAAAATACACACACAACATCAATTGATTTAAACAGATTTTGAAATTATCAAATAGTTATAAATAAAATATTACCGACACCAACACCAGGGAGGAGGAGATCCAAATGCGCATTCAAAATTGTCTACGATGTAGTGCAGCCCCCCATAAGGTCTTAGTGTCAAAGCTTCTCAGCAAGAATACAAAAATACGGATTTATAAGACTGTCATAAGACCCATCCTCATGTATGGCTGTGAAGCTTGGACACTGACCCTTAAAGAGGAAATTCAGCTCCTGGTATCAGAACGCAAAGTGCTTCGGAAGATCCTGGGGCCTACTAAGAGGAATGATGGTACGTGGCGGATCCGAACTAACGCCGAGATTGAGGAGCTGGTGGCCGAGCTGAACATTATCGGAGAGACAAAGTCCCATAGACTTCGTTGGCTCGGTCACTTACAAAGAATGGAAGAGGATCGCGCGGCATAAAGAGCATACTTGAGGCAACCAACCGGTCGACGACCGGTTGGGTGTCCCAGGTACCGCTGCAGCGCGCTCGCGAGACGTGGTGGAGGTGGATCTGCGTAAGCTTCAAGCCAAAAACTGGCAAGAAACTGCGCAGGATCGGGACAAGTGGCGTACTCTCGTTTCGGAGGCTAAGATCCTGTTTGGGTCACTGAGCCACCCTTATGTTGTCGATATACCACTGATTCGTACGAAACGCTTTGCGTCTACTTTCCTTATGAGGACAGCTAAGGAATGGAACTCTCTTCCTGCGCACCTGTTTCCTGAAAAATATAACTTGGATCTCTTCAAGTCGAGAGTGAATAGGCATCTTCTAGCCAAGCATGCTCCATCTTAGGCCTTATTGTCACTTAACATCAGGTGCAATCGAGGTTAAATGCATGGCTATTTTGAATAAAAAAAAAAAAAAAAGTTAGTAATTAATATTGAAACAAAGGTAAATTGTGAAAATAAAATGTGAATGCTATGCATTTTAAACAACATATGACGCAGAGTGTGCTCAAAGATATGGTGTAATGATCTAATAGCTCAGTTCAGGGAGCCCGAAGCGTAGGGTCGCAGGTTCGAGTCCTGGGGGCCTATGATGGTTGCGTTTATCACGAGATAAATAAATAACAAAGCATCTGTCACTCACACTCGCATCACCTTACATTTATCATGCATAATTTACCTATGTTTTAATATTTATAAAAATAGCATGTTTCATTTCAGAATCTGCAATTGGCATGAAAATAAACTCCCAAGAAAATCCCAACCACTTTGTACTCCGTGCAATAGACGAATTGTGTCAAATGGTGTCCCGGCGCATGGTTCAACCGTGGCTGCACCCTGACCTCATCTTTAAGAGGCTTGCCATTCATAAACAGTTTGAATTCTATCGGCAACGGCTGTATGGTTATGTTAATGAGGTACTATGAAATTCATAGACGTATTTAACATTTATGTCACGGCAATGGCATTTCAGTTGGCCTTTCGCAAAATATGACAGTTACATCATCATCATCATATCAGTCGATAGACGTCCACTGCTGGATAAAGGCCTCCCCCAAAGTTCTCCACAATGATAGATCTTCCGCCGCCCTCATCCAATTTCTACCCGCCATCTTAACCTGGTCGTCGGTCCACCTTGTTGGGGGCCTACCAACGCTGCGCCTTCTGGTCCGCGGTCGCCACTCAAGAACCTTTCTGCCCCAACGGCCATCGATTCTACGAGCAATGTGCCCCGCCCAAAGCCACTTAAGTTTGGTGACTGTCTGAGAGCTATATCGAGAATCGATTTGAAACTATATGGCCAACGACGTGCGGTGCGACTCATAACCCGTTAATCCATTGCATATGTATTTTAATATTGACGTCTTATTTTTCACGTACTTATTTTTAAAGTTACACTTTAGATAAATTCTTGATTTATTTTCTGAAATTAATAAACAAGATAGAGGTGTAACTCTACGGTTCGTTGATATATGATTTAGATTTAGATTAGATTAGATTATGAAATCATGTGTATGAATTTACAATCAACTTTTTATTATCTTCGAATCTTTCCGCCATCTTTCTACGCGACACATCCATTCTTTCATCCATACCACTTAGATAGTTGGCAGTCCACAACCGTGCGTTTTTCTAGAAATTTCCTGCCTCACACAACTGCATTGTAGAATGAATTGTCGCATGCTGTATTTCCAAACCGATACGATCTTCAAACCTTCAAGGAAAGAGCGTACTCCCACCTGAAAGGCCGGCAACGCACTTGTGACTCGTCTGGTGTTGCAGGTGTCTATGGGTGACGGTAATCGCTTTCCACCAGGCGATTCGTTTACTCGTTTGCCCCCTATGACAAAAAAAATACATAGTAAGTGACAGAAAATTTTAATTGCAGATCATACAAATAAAACGACATTTTGAAGAAAACGGAATACACAAAAGAGGTATGTACATAATCGGTCATGTTAGTGTTGATTGCCTACCAAGACGAGACCATAATGATTCGCACTGTCAAAAAGTTATAAGAATTCATGTAGAGCCAAGCTTCTGACTCTACACGGCCTAACTCTACAAGGCGTAACTTCACAAACTACACCTTAGTCAAAATACGTGGCTTGCCCATTTCGCTACATTCAACATGTAAGGTGAAAAACATATTCACTTTTCTGTTATATACAATATTTCTCGTAGTAAGGAAGCCTTTTATAAAAGTATATCGGCATATTCAAACAGAATTTATAAAAAATTGGGCAAGTGCGAGTCCGACTCGCGCATGAAGGGTTCCGTACCATAAAACAAGTTTGTTGTATGGGAGCCCCCTTTAAATATTTATTTTATTTTATTTTTAGTATTTGTTGTTATAGTGGCAATAAAAATACATCATCTGTGAAAATTTCAACTGTCTAGCTATCACCGTTCTTGAGATACAGTCTGGTGACATATGGACGGACGGACAGCGAAGTCTCAGTAATAGGGTTCCGATTTTACCATTTGGGTACGGAATCCTAAAAAACACGTTTGAATTCGATGGTCAGATTGTCATTTTTCATTTCGTTCAATGTACATGTATTATATTTTTATAACATCGCATATTTCAGAAAAGCGTCCGGTGTTTACCTCAGTGTGAAAAAGGATTGCCTGCCTCGTAACCCTAGCCTGCTATATATAGCTATACCTGTATTCGGCAGGCAATTCAAATTTTCCTGGCCTCTTTATTTATGTACTGCGCATTACAATTCCTATTTTTTTGTCATTTAACATTGGCTACATAAATATCGCTTAATATTGTCACTGGTATACTTAGTTTATTTCATTGTTGGTTATTAAATCCCCTTTTCTAGACTGCAGTAGAACAACTTGGACTAATTTCCTTGACATGATAATACAATCTACCGGAAGAAATGAGAAAGGTTATTCTGACGAAGAATTACGCGAAGAGGTGTTAATCATGGTAATAGCGGGAAGCGACACTTCCTCCGTGGGCGCCAGCTTTACTGCAGTCATGCTGTCCCGGTACCCTGACGTGCAGGACAAAGTCTACCAAGAGTAAGTTTCAAGCAGAATTTAACAGCAGTTCTCAGCAGAGTCATAATCATAGGCATTTCAGCCTACATTCCCCCACTGATGAGTAAAGGCCTCTCAGTTTCACGCCACTTTGCCGGTCCTGCGCTAGTCTCACTTCAATGCTTCCTTTCAAATATCATCTGACTATTGATCCAGTGGTCTTCCCACTCTCATCTCTGATCTAGTCGTCTCGGGTACTACTCTGTCATCACCTTTGAACATGATCATCTGCCATCGTTTGATCTAGTTAAGTGCGCTCTGTTTCTCCAACGTCTATTTATTTCATGATCTATCAGTTTTGAATTGCTGCTGCATTGGCTTCTTTGTGTACAATTGGTAATCTATTTTATTTTCTTTCGACACTGTAGTATTATTCTTTTTTAAGACTGAAAATGTAATAATTGAGTATTTGCCATAGTATGTTTATTATTTATTTCCAGGCTGCGAGAGGTTTTCGGCAACTCGGACCGCGAAGTCTCTTCAGAGGACTTTCCTAGACTTAAGTATTTGGAAGCGGTCATCAAGGAAAGCCTCCGTCTTTATCCGCCGGCCCCAGTGATGGCGCGGGAGGTGCACAAAGATGTGCTGCTACGTAAGACCCCATATATATTTACTTCGAAGTTTAGCGTTTATTGATTTCTGCATGTCACCTATAAATTACTTAACTTAACCCCCAACAAAAAAGAGCGGACCGTTTTCAGTTTTCAAATTAGGTTATTTTAAGAACCAATAATTACTATTAGAAGTTACCGAAATAGATTTCGAGAAAAGTAGCAGACTTGAACTGTCAGTTATTAAGTCTATGTTACAGCATCAGGCACGACTTTGGTGGAGGGCTCCTCAATACTGGTGAACATCTGGGGCACGCACCGCAACCCTGCGTACTGGGGCGCGGACGCGGAGCTGTTCCGTCCGGAGCGCTTCCTGGAGGGCCCGCTGCGGCACCCGGCACAGTTCATCCCCTTCAGCTACTCCGTCAGAAACTGCTTGGGTTAGTATTTCAGATAAGGTAAGGTGGGGTAAGACTATCACTAACTAACTACTTTGGTTCAGTGACCCAAACAGGAGTCTATAGTCTCCGAAACTAGAGCACGCCACTTGTCCCGACCCTGCGCTGTTTCTCGCCAGTTTTGAACTGAAGAAGCCACGGTCCAATAAATAACTAACTGTTATTCCGAGTGAGTATTATCCTATTCGACAATAAACAATGTTAATCTTACCCCACCTTTCATGTTCACTAGCTCATAATGTTCTTCACCGATTCAGATACTCGTATTTGGTTCCAGGAGCTACTTACGCGATGATGTCCATGAAGACGGGGCTGGCTAACCTGCTGCGCCGGTACAAGCTGCTGCCTCCAGCCAACATGGCCGCCGAGGACCTCACGAAGCCGCTGAGAGTTAAATTCGATATAATGATGAAAGCCGTGGATAATTTCATCGTGCGTGTCGAGAATAGGAATGAAATAGATAATAGTAATAAATAAATTTACCTGAGTTATGTTAGAACTAGTACATAAAGTATCTACATTATTTATAGAGGATCCACCTACTAAATTGTTTAAGTAATAGCAAGTAATAGACAATAATTGGTGATACCATAAAGAAAATATCTGTCAACATTATTTGGCTAGCCAGACTTCTATTTACTAGCTTTTTACTATACTTACTAGCTTTTGCCCGCGGCTTCGCTCGCACAGGTCTGGAAACGTGTCTGTGTAGCTTTCTACCGTTTTATTGTTTCTTAAAAGAACACAACTAATGAAAATTTGCGGGCATACAGACAGTTTTGGGTAGATTTGTATTAAGGTGGCGTCGTGGCATAACACATGGGACAATTTACTTCCCGGTGAACCGAAGGATATCATAGACAGTGATGTTGCTTAACAGAATCAGAAGAAGTGTGTTAAATCTCCCGAAACAGCTTAGTATAGCTCTCCAAGTACAATCAATAAAAGCAAAGAAAATTAATGCATCTATTATTGTTCGGAATATCTATAATATATAAACGGAAAAGTCCTGACTGACTGACATATCAACGCAGAACCGAAACTACTGAACTTAGAACTTAAAAAAATTCTACAGTAAGTCAAGTATATCACGTAGGCAAGGAAAAAGGAGGGATATTTCAAAAGTCATCCCCTGAGGGGTTAAAGTGGGGTTGAAAGTTTGTATGGAAAATGCGTAATTTTGGAGTAAGAGACATAAAACTTTGTGTACAAAATACCCACTTAAAAACAAGAAAACTAATTTCAGGATTTTTCAAAACTCATCCTTTAAAGGGGTTAAAAGTGAGGTGAAAGTTTGTAGGGTAAAGTTACCATAAGTCGGCCAGGACCCTGTGGTCGGCCTTTTCGGTTTTTTATTCGCCACGAATAGTGCTAGTTTTTAAATTGTCCAATGAGATGAATGCATAATGACGCTCCAACTTCTTATTGGTCGAATGATTGAGTCATCTGTGCGGGTAGGGGCAAGCGGGGAGCGTAAAACAGGTTCATACCAGTGTCGTCCGCGAGCACGAGGTGTTGTGCGATGGCCGCCATTTTTTTGTTAAATTTCGGAGTCGTGATTATTAGCGGTAAGCAGCTTCGTCTTATACTTTATTGCACTTGTTTTCATTTTAATGTCTTATTTAATAGTTTATTTTGGTACAATTATCCATGTTTTTCAACACAAAAGTATTTTTTTGAGGCGGCCGACTAGTGGGTAATACTTTTTTAGTGGTATATCCAGTACTCGGCCGTAGGTGGCCGACCTCTGGATTTTAATACACTCCACTTGTTATTAAATTATAAACAATAAATATTAAAAATCTATAATATTATAGATGCTTTTGTCTTTGTATGTTTATAGATTTAAATAATATACGATAAAAATTACATAATTCATTGAATTAATTGATCAATATTATTTTTTTGTTACGTACTATCGGCAGCAAAAGTGCATACCCCTTTTTAAACGCGAATGCTTTGAAGCCAGTCAAGACGGTTGAGCTATGTCACGTACTTCATTAGTTTAATAAGATCCCACTAGATGGCACTGATAAAAACCAAATATAAAATAAAATATGTTTTCTCCCGCAAATCCAATATTTAACTGACATGATATTATTATTATGGTCGTTCTTTCTTGTCCAACATCCAGAAATTATAGAATGCTATACTTCGGCCATTTATGTTATTTTGTAAGGATGAATAAATACAAATCATATTTTAATCTACCAACGAAGATTCACACAACATCCAAAAACATTGTATTTCTTCATAATTATTGCGAAGATTTGAACATGGACCCTCCGACATCGAGACAGATGTATTCAACCTCCAAGCCAGCGAGACTTAATGAAAGCTGACGAAATTCATTACCATACTCAGAATAACTTTAGTTTACAAGAAAAACAAGAATTTTGTTTAGTACTAATACTTTTTTAATGTAAATAACAATTTGTAATAGCAAAGGAAAAGCTTAAATAAAGCCTTAAAGTAAAAATTAAAAACTAAGACTTAAAATAAACAATAGATAAAGAAATCTTATCTATTTTTTAGTGTTATCAAAAAATAATTGCAATTTTAAACAAATACAAATTAAATGAATAGTAAGTAAATTCATTTGGTATTCTTGTTGAAATGGGCAACTATTATCTATTGGCATACTTACACTCATAGTTACTTAGAGGGTAGATTTAGAACATCAAATATATACCGTTCCAGTTTTTATTACAAAACAGTTCGTCCGCTAACAGTAGCTAGTTCCGTTGATTTGATTGTCTTTTATTATTGCTTTTTATTACTTATCGAATATTAAAATGAGTTCTCATTGCAATATCGATTTAGTGAAAAGGTCACAGATCATTGCCTTGCATAATGAAGGCAAAAATATGGCAGAAATTGCCAGAGAAACCGGTGTAAATGTAAGTAGTTGTTTTAAGGTTCGAAGTATATTTTTATATATAATACAAACATAATAATTATATTTGAACGATATCTGTTTTATATTTTATCAATTATTATAATATATTCCTAAATTTTGTTGCAGAAAAAAACGGTAGCTTTATGGGTGCGGAGATTCGGAGAAGAAGGGTCATTATTGCACCGCCAAAGAAGTGGTCGACCACGGCTGATTGATGCACAGCAGCGTGAAATGTTAGTACGGGAGTATGAAGCAAACGGCTTTCAACCAATAAGACATTACGCCCGTTTATGTGACTCAAGTGTGGATACTATTCGTCGTGTCCTTCATAGTGAAGGATTGCATCATCGTAGGCATGCAGTCAAACCTTTGCTAACCCCACATCACAAAGAAGAGAGATTAAAGTTCGCCCGGGAGCACTTAAATGATGATTGGAGCAATGTCATCTTTACCGATGAAAAAACATTTAAATCGAGTCAACATGGACGTCTAAGCTTATGGCGTCGCGACAACACTCGGTATGACGCTGACCACGTAGTGCCTAATATGGAATCAGGTCGTATAACTGTGAACATGTGGGGTTGGATGAGTGCGGCTGATCCGGGAGAATTGGTCCGAGTGCCGAGTAGGGCGAAAAGTGGTGACTATTTAAATGTGCTGGAAGAAATCATGTTACCAACTGTTAGGAATGTCTATCCAGAAGGAGAATTACCACTAATTACGTTTGTTCAAGATAACTGTCCTATACATCGTTCGCAAAATGTGCGTGAGTGGTTTCGCCAGCACAAAGATATAAATGTCGTGTCGTGGCCCGCTAGATCACCTGATTTAAATCCCATAGAAAATTTATGGGGTGTTATCGTTCAACGTTGGGATAACCGAAATGAGCGAACCTCAGAAATATTGGAGACGCACTGTGCTACAATATGGGATAGTATTCGTGGTTCGGGACTGTGTGAACATTTAATAGAATCGATGCCTTCCCGCTTGCAAGCCGTTATAGACAAAAATGGTGGCTATACTAGTTATTAATGCAAAAGATGGCAATTAGCGGAGACCGGGTTACATTAGTAAATAAAACAATATTTTTTTAATTCTGCAACATGCTACATTATTCATTATTGTTTGAAATCGAAAAATATATATATATATATATATATATATATATATATATATATATATATATATATTTTTAGTATTTATTATGAACATGAACATGATAATTGCTTCTAATATAACAAAAAGAGTGAAAAACCATGTTTAATATTTTTACACCATTTTGTGATAGGTATTGAGTTTATTACAATATTTTTACATCACGAGAATTTTCTATAGCTAATTGATAAATGACAAGCAAAAGCGTTTAAAACACTAAAATCGAAATATAACTATTTATATAACCCGGTCTCAGTTTTGTCTTTAAAATTGATTCACTAATAAAATAAACAAATGTTGTTTTGATTAAGGTGAAGCTTCAATCCTCTTTCTGATTTCAGAAACGAATAATTAAGCTTTTTACCTTCAACAAAACGTTAAGTAGTGGTATTGTTTTTCCCTTGAATTACATGAAACAAAAAACATGCTGTGTAAGTAATAAAGAAACTATGATTTTTAGTTGTTTTATTATTGTAGATCTATTAGTCCTGTTTAGTTAATTTTATAGTAACAAAAATCGCGCCCGTTCTGGTGGGGTTTTCTGTAAATGTAACTAACATATTATGGACCACTGTCTGAAATAAATTATTTTGACTTTGCTACTATAAACCCCAGTGATTAAAAAGTTTGTTTAACTGTTTAGAGTTTGACATGAGTTTAAGGCTATATTATACAATTAGATTGATCCCTATACCTATGAATTCAGGTCATGTTTTAAATTGTTGATTGTAGAATCCTAACTGATTTAACACTCAATATTTTCATACGAATATCTGCATAAATATCGTGTTATGTTTTTATATTAAAAATGATGATGTAACATAACATTTTGATTTCCACATTTGTATTATTCCAATTGTAGTGTTCCAAACATCTTAAGCACAAACATAAATTACCTAGGTATATGTTTAATTTGAGAGCCTATGTTTTCTTTTTGATAAAAACCTCATAACCATGAAATTGGTAGGTATTATTTGGTTTGAAAGCTTTATACAAATAAATGACACGAATTAGTGTCTATTACTCATGTCGTGTCTTTTTTTAAGACAAGAGTAATGATAAACATGACTTACTCTTACGATAACCCCGCATATTGCCTAAATAATTAAATTTCCTTTACATTTAATTTTCTGTGATTTAATTGAAGTTTTATTAAATCACACCTCTTGTGTATAAACTACGTAAACTTCATATTCATTCCTGATAATTTTTTGGCATATGTTTATAAAACCGTGAAACCGTGGATAAAAACATTCGTAATTTTATAATTACGAACTTACTTTGTATAAAATGGCGTCAAAAGAATCTGTAACGATGGGTTTCTTTGAAATAACGCGAGCGGTTTTAGAAGGGCAACATAGTTAAACGAACTGGGTTGCCAGTTAAAAAGACGGGTGGACGGACGGTTTCGGTGTAAGCTATTTTCAATTTGATGATAAATGTATATTTTAATTTGTCCGGTTAGATTATTAAATAGTAGAAGATTTTTATTGACTATAAGCCTATTATATTCAATTATGCCATTAAAATCGACAGCTTTGGACACAAAGACGCCATCTAGTTTGTTAACTGCAAACCTTGCCTACAGCCGTCCAAGCCATTATCGCCTCAAGGGGGTCCATGCAATTTTGCAGCCGATAGTACGTTAACGAAATAACAACGACGATAAAAAATCAATTGTCAATTGACCTAAAGGTTATATTAACTAAAGAATATGAATTTATTTATGTCATTTATTGCATTAATTACCTAAAACCGGTCCGTTTACTCCCGAACTACCCTATTGTGACGTCATCGCGACAAATGTCCGGGGTCTAGCGATAATCAATAAGCTTTTGTATAACTTAAGGTGGGATAAGATAATTATAATTTTGCGAGCGATTTTATCCCTCCTAAGGTTTTTCCGTAATTAACACTTTCATTATAAAAAACGAACGAATATAAACAGAATGATCACTTAACAACTTGACATCTGTGTCATTGCCATACTTACTTACTTAAGTACTTAGTTTTTATGTGTGTTGACAGTTCATTTGCTTGGAAGAGTTGTTGAAGTCCGACTCTAAGTACTTACAATGCTTTGTTACATGCACAGAAGTCTCACAAAAAGGTAAAAGAGCAATTATGCAGGTAAAATATTCCATTAAGATAATGTCTAATGGTATATTCTATAATATTATAAATGCGAAAGTGTATCTGTCTGTCGTCTCTTGACGCTGAAACCGCTGAACCGATTTGGATGAAATTTAATATGGAGATAGTTCAGAGAACTTACTGGCTGTCATGAAATAAATATTTGCTTAATTTAGTACTTTAGTGTAAATTTTAGTATTTAAACTACAATAAGATTACTGTAATATAGATGAATATGTACTTAAATTAAATAATGAAAAGGCTTTCCCACTGCCTGAAACACAGGGGGAACCCTAGTTCAGGTTATGCAAATTGTGATTGTGTTTGTTTTTTAAGTATAGAATTTAACTGTTACCTCTCTGTACATTATGTTTTATGAATAAATGTATTTGTATTTGTAGTTTGAGTCCCGGGGAAGGACATAAGATAGGTAATGAATCATTTTCATTCAGTCCCTGAATCACGGCCAAACACAATCAGAGTATGGAGGTATTGATAATTCATGAAAATGAGGCCTTATGAGTACTTTCAATGAAAACTATATTGCAGAAAATCGGCCGAGCTGTTTTTGAGTTATCGCAAAAATTCATAGTTTTCTTTAAAATGACGTAAGTGCCGCGCGGTGTTCCTATACTTCGAATGTTACACATATTAGTTAAGTGTCATACTGTATTAAAACGTTTCACTCAATCTGGCGCGTATAATCGATAACTTCCAGAAGGTAATAAGTAATTACTATTACTTTGGCGTTTACTTCCTTTTTATAAGGCTTGAAATCTTTCTCGTTATTGAAATCTTTCTCGTCATTTTCGTCTATTGTGAAGGATGGGCAACTACGGAACCCTACACTGAGCGTGGCCCGACATGCTCTTGGCCGGTTTTTTTATGAGGAATCAGCTGTTCTTGAGCTCCTGATTCCTACATGTTGCGTCGACCACTTTTTATATTTATTGACTGATTGGCTCGTTTGGATTAAATAACTAAGCTATTCATCATCATCATCATCATCATCATCATGAGCCTATTCTTGTCCACTGCTGGACATAGGCCTCTCCAACTGCACGCCATTGTAAGCGATCCTCGGCTACTCTCATCCAGCTTTTGCCAGCCACCCTGCACAGATCATCTCTCCACCTAGTCTGAGGGCGTCCCACACTACGCTTGCCGATCCGCGGTCTCCACTCAAGAACACGTTTAGCCCACCGGTTATCGGTTCTTCGGCTAATATGGCTAAGTAAGCTATTCTTGGAGATATATTGGCAAGGAGCAATTACAAAATAAGTATCGCAGTTTGAGACCAGATTTTATAATATACACAATATGGGCCGACTATTCGGCGACTACTCCTTACCCACCTACCTAATTAAACCACGCGGGCATAATTAGTCACGCGTAAAAAGTATTCCTTGACCTTTTTTCCTTTGCATCATTATTTAAGCAGAAGTAAGAATCCCATCCAACACATTTCAAGCTCTACTGCCGGACGAAGATGAGTTCTACAAAATAGCTATTTGTTCATTTATCGTGTTAAATTATCTTGTGATAATTTATCGGTTTCCTTGTGGTATAATGTTGTGGCAGCTGGTGGTGGCTGCGGCGGTGCTCGGCGCGGCGTACTACAGGTGGTCGCGGCGGCGGCTGTACCGACTCGCCAGGGAGATACCTTCCGGACTGAAGGAGTACCCGATAGTTGGACATGCGTATATGTTTCTTGGCAGCAGTGAAGGTATATTATTAATATTCATTCATTAGATTTTTTCTCATATGGCTTTGAATTTTGATTATATTTTACATATGAAACACGGGTTTGCGTTTGGCCACCGTTACGACTGATCGTAGGGGTTCCTCTTGTTTCGCTGACAAAAAGTTCCATCGATTTTTATTGCGGCGCCTATCTCTGTCTGCCTGGAACTCTCTTGTGTGTTCTGTCGTGGAGGCGAGGCCCGAATGTCAGAGAGCCCTTTTTTTCAATACTTTGGGAAGCCGGAAGCCTAATATGTGGCTGCATCCGAGTGTCTGTAAATAGCAGGGGGCGGGGCTAGCGCACCTGCTCGGAGCGAGTCAGAGAGCCCTTGAACGGAGCGTTTTAAAAGCACGACTGATAGACAAAATAAAACATACCCGTAAAAGAGAAAAAAAAAACAGTTATTGATACCCTCGAGCACTCTCTCAAGCTTAAATGGCAACGGGCAGGCCGGCCACACAGCAAGAATGCAAGACGCTAAATGGACAAAATGGTTGACTATATGGAATTGACCAATTGGCAAACACAGACCAGGGCGGCATTGCGCTCGCTGGGCTGTCGACATTATGAAGGCCAGGAATGACTGGATTACAGAGGCACAACGGCACAAGACAGGGAACGTTGGAAAAAGTTGGAGGAGGTCTGGAGGCCTGTACCCAGAAGGGGTCCTAGCGCAAAAATAATTAACTAATTAAATTATCATACGCGTTAGGGCGTGGCCACATGTCCACGACACGGCGTCGTAAACGTAAAACAACACGGTGTCGCGTCGGAGCGCGACACATTATCCACCGTGCGAATATACGTTGCCGCGTCGTGAAAACACACGACACGGCGTCGTAAACATAAAACGACACGGTGTCGCGTCGGAGCGCGACACATTATCCACCGTGCGAATATACGTTGCCGCGTCGTGAAAACACACGACACGGCGTCGTAAACGTAAAACGACGCTGTGTCGCGTCGGAGCGCGACACATTATCCACCGTGCGAATATACGTTGCCGCGTCGTGCAAACCAGAGATGGGCATTAATCGATTATTTTTTTAGTCAACTAATCAATCGATTGAAAATATCATTCGTCATTTTTCAATCGCGACTAATTTAGTTGCGATTGAATTAGTTGTGAGAATCTTCGACTAACAATTTATTTTTTATTTTTTTTATTTATTCATCAATATTAGCACATACTTTACACTGTGTTTAAAGTGCCCCAAACTGTGAAACAGTTTTAGTTTAGAATTGAATTAGTTTTAGTTTTTAATCGACTAAATTTCACGATTAAATCAATATTAAAACTATGTAGTCGCTCGTTTTTGCATTTTTATTTAACTTGCAATATAGACAACTTGCAATATGTAACTACGAGTAGGTAGGTATGTACATTGTAGATACTCGTATCTTGTATCACTTGTATCTATGTTGGTTTGGGAAGAATCTTGCAACTTATTTTGAAGCAGATATCTTCAACCGATTGAGCTAAAATTATGTATATATACACGTTTAATTTGAAACGCTAGAATAACAATGCAATATTATGGGCCATGTTAACAATATTATAACGATAAATAACGAAAAACTGCAATGTTTACAAATCGCAAACAATATAGTAGGTTGGTGCTCTATTAATATTTTGATACTTTAAGTACTAGTTCTAACGAGTATCGTAAAGTCCTATACGATACTGAATTACTGAGTAAATTTTAAACAAGAGCAGAATACGTGTGATAGGATCCATGTCGAATTGAAAACTGATCGCAAAATATTTTGAACATGTACGAGAAGCTGCGGCGTCGTAATCGAACGTGGCACCGCACCGTGCATCTACTCGTACTCAACACAGCAAAGTTAACCTGCCCGGCGCGCGGCGCGACCTGCGGTGCCCGGTGCAGCATGTGTTTTCACGACGCGGCAACGTATATTCGCACGGTGGATAATGTGTCGCGCTCCGACGCGACACAGCGTCGTTTTACGTTTACGACGCCGTGTCGTGTGTTTTCACGACGCGGCAACGTATATTCGCACGGTGGATAGATAATGTGTCGCGCTCCGACGTGACACCGTGTCGTTTTACGTTTACGACGCCGTGTCGTGGACATGTGGCCACGCCCTTACGGAAGAAAAAGGTTTTTTATTTTAATTTTATTTATTATAGCATAATATTTTGCCGCGACTTCGATCTTCGCGCGACTCAACATTACCTGTCTTGCTCGCATGGTATTGAAATGATAGTGACAGGTAGGGTTTATCGCGCGACAAGCCAGAAATACTGATAAATAGTAATTGCATTAATTCTTGTGTCAGATCGGATACGCGCTTTCCAGGAGTATGCTCGAGTAGCAAATTTGCAAGGCGGCTTTTCGAGCATGTGGATGAACCGTAGGCTGTTTATTTGTAAGTACCTACTAGGATTACATATTATATCATAACAAAACGTTACTTTACTAGTGGGCTGATTTCTACTACAAGAAAAACAGAAATCGCTATAGATGTGCTTATAACATTAGTGGAGTACCTTCGATACCTCATGGATCTCATCATCAGTTCTTAAATATTCGTCCCAATAAAATACGTACTAATGCTAACATAAAATAGTAAAATAAATTGTAGACGTGCGTAGGTAAGTAAATAGCTACATAAATACATACACAAATAAACGTTCTTATTATACATACTTTTGCTATGGGTTGTGAATGTGAATGCAATTTCACATATAAGACTTTTTTTACAGGATGTTTGGAATAATGATGTAGAAACTTTTGGAGGTGATACAGGGGACTGTTTGAAAGAGTTTGAACTCTATATGTCATAATCCAATCTAGTCTAGTGTCTTTTTAGAATTGAGTTTTTATAAAATGTTCAATTCGTACCAAAAATTTACAGGAAAACTAAATTTAAAGCATATTATGCATTAAATCAACTTACTATACTTTTGGCTAACATGGCCATTAATTTATAATCCAATATAAAAAAAAGTAAACTCTCTCACATGCCACACATATTTAAAGCGTTTTTGTAGCTCACCATTAGTGATTTCAGACAAAAAAATTAACTTTTTGCAGGCTGTAAAAAAATGGGTTACTAATGTTTTGCACAAAATTGATTGGCATATTTTCGTTTCGCATAGCAACCATTGGCACAATCATCATTTCGCACAATTGCTTTTTATAAATAATGACTCAAAGGTAAATTAAGAAAGAAAAATTGAATGCGATCCACTACAATCCAAGCGGAATTTGAACCCGCGACCTCTGCGTTTCCGGCGCATTGCTCATCCAACTGAGCTATTTGATCGCTACGTCAATCACACCAAATCTTTCATCCCTTAATTCTTTACGCTACTGGAGCGCCCTCTGTGTCACATATGTTTTTTTAAATGCTTATGCGCATTAGCCATACCCTAAGGATGTGCGCTTTACACGCACGATCCCCAATCCCCATTGCTTTACAGCAAGTGTGAAGACTGCGAGAGAGATGGCGCTGTTCTAAATATTTGTATAGAATCTTTTTATCGATTCATATTTTTTATGTGGTAATACCACATTTTTATTTCTATAAATAATGACACAAAGGTAAATTAAGAAAGAAAAATTGAATGCGACCCACTACAATCCAAGCGGGATTTGAACCCGCGATTGCTTTTGCCTAAATTACTTGGCATACTATCATTTCGCACTCGTTTCAAAATACCTACCTAATCTAATCCAAGCAAAGTCGCTTTGCTCGCTCGTTAGGATCGTAGTTAAAACTAACTAAACCTAAACCTAACACTCTTCCTCGCTTCACTCGTCGGCGTACCTAACCTAAGCTAAGTCAGACCTGCCTTAAGGTAAAATAGGTAATGTTAGGAATCGTAAGCCGAGTCGGACCTGCGCGGTTCGCTCGCTTCGCTCGCTCTTTAGGGTCATAGTTCAACCTAACACTCCTCCTCGCTTCGCTCGTCGTCGTACCTAACCTAAGCCGAGTTGGATCTGCCTTAAGGTGAAATAGGTAATGTTAGGAATCGTAAGCCAAGTCGAACCTGCGCGGCTCGCTCGCTTCGCTCGCTCGTTAGGGTCGCAGTTCAACCTAACACTCCTCCTCGCTTCGCTCGTCGTCGTACCTAACCTAAGCCAAGTCGGATCTGCCTTAAGGTGAAATAGGTAATGTTAGGAATCGTAAGCCAAGTCGGACCTGCGCGGCTCGCTCGCTTCGCTCGGTCGTTAGGGCCGCAGTTCAACCTAACACTCCTCCTCGCTTCGCTAGTCATCGTATCTAACCTAAACCAAGTCGGACCTGCCTTACTTACCTGCCTTGCCTTCGTTTCTGTGAGGGACGCAGTTTCAACCTAACCTAACCTAGTTTTCTGGCAGCGATTCGGTTCTGTGGGTATGCTATGGTACAATTAGGCTTGTTTTTAAACGCCTACCAAATATGTTGATAAATTACTACCAATAAATTCTTAATGCTTGCCAAAACGGATGAATGCTCACCAAATAGTGTATCCCAAACTATTCTATAAATAAAGCAAATAATTATTTTTCCCAAACTATTCTATAAATAAAGCAAATAATTATTTTTCTTACATGCTATAAAAATAGATGAACACCGTTAAAGTTAATTTCAGACCAAATAATCTATATTATTGTCAAATGGATGTCACTAATATTTTATATTATTACTTCCATTTTAGTCATTTTTGCTGAGGCAAAAAACTAAATGCTCACCAAAATGGCTTTTTTTCACCAAAATTTCAAATTGGTGCTAGGCGGCCAAAACTCGGTATCGGGGGCCTCTCGGGGCTCAAAAATATGAATCTGAAATCTTGTCCGAAAATTCGGTCAAATTCGGAAAATATCGAAAAAAAAAAACGATTCAAAATTTCAAATTGGTGCTAGGCGGCTAAAACTCGGTATCGGGGGGCTCTCGGGGCTCAAAAATATGAATCTGAAGTCTTGTCCGAAAATTCGGTCATATTCGGAAAATATCGAAAAAAACGATTCAAAATTTCAAATTGGTGCTAGGCGGCTAAAACTCGGTATCGGGGGGCTCTCGGGGCTCAAAAATATGAATCTGAAATCTTGTCCGAAAATTCGGTCGGAAAATATCGAAAAAAAAAACTGTTTGTATGGAGAAAAATCCCAAATTGATATAGCATAGCTAATAATGACTACCGCACATTATGGAGCGTTTTATAGGGATATAAATAAATAAACTAACCTAACCTAACCCGGCCGAGTCGGATCTGCTCTGAAAGGTGATCAGGATTAGATGGTTACCTAGCTGAAACACTAATTTATGAAAACAATATTTGGTGAGCAAAAAATCCATTTTGGGAAGCAAAAAGATATTTTTGGTAATAATTTTGATGTTTTATGAAAACAAAAAGATATACTGACTAAACATAAAATTATTCTGGTGTAATGTATATTATGTATATTAATGTATATTATACTAACGTATGGTGCTCAAACCTGGTCATTGACTGAGGCTTTAAAGTCTAAACTGAAAGTTTGCCAGAGAGCGATGGAGCGCAGTATACTAGGTGTTCGGAGGACTGATCGAATCAGAAACACGGAACTGCGCTCCAAAACTGGTATAGTGGATGTGGGTGTCAAGACCGCAAAACTGAAACGGGACTGGGCTGGACATGTCTGTCGCATGCATCCGGAAAGGTGCACCACAATAGCAACCCAATGGATCCCACAAGATGGATATCGGAACCGAGGCAGGCTGAAAAGGAGATGGCTGGACGATCTGGACGCATTCTGCAAAGAATGGCAGAACCGCACTGGCAATAGATTCGAATGGAAAAAAGAAGGGGAGGCTTTTGCCCAGCAGTGGGACACCTAAACGGCAAAAAAAAAAATGTATATTGATTTTGGAATACAAAATGATTTAATTTGGGGAGCACTGTATAGAGTGGGTTTAATTTAAATGGAGGCAATTCATTTTATTTGGAATTTAGTTTTGGGGTATAAAAGCCATTTTGGTGAGCGTTTAAATTGTTCCCGTACAATTATGCCGCAATAAATTCGGCGGAACTTATACTGTGCTACATAAAATTCTGCTAAATAAAAGTTGGCGATATTAGTATTCTGCTATTCAAATTTGTGCCAAATGAATATTATGCGACATAACAATTGTGGTAAGTATATAATTATGCGATAGTATCATTCCGCTAAAAATGATTGTGCGAAAACGATTATGCGAAGTGTATTTCATACAATAGAGATTGTGCAAGATAACAAAAATGCTGTAAAAAAATGTGTAGTATTCCCACATACTACACATTTTTGAACTTGAAGGGTGTTTTTTTTAATGGTTAATAAAGTAATGTCGATATTAATTAGAAAAAACGAAATTTGATTTAAGGCATAGTTTTTATAAATGTAACTTTTTATTGAATTTTTAGGTGCGAATTGAAAAATTTGAAATAACTATTACAAAATATATTTATCACTGATTGAACTAAGGCATATAGGGTTCAAACTCTTCCAAATAGTCCCCTGTATCACCTCCAAAAGTTCCTACATCGTTATTCCAAACACCCTGTATATTGGAGCAATTTCTGACCTTGGATTTTCTCAAAATAGATATATATGTGTTCTTCAGGTCTAACTGAACCTAAGGCCATTGAAGTGGTCACGAAGGCTTGCCTGGACAAAGATGAATTCACTTCCAAGCTTCTTCGAACGGTGACAGGCAATGGTTTAATATTTGCTCCAGGTTAGTTAAATATTAAGCGTACAGTTTATGTCTGGGTAAGATGATATAAGATAAGATAATACAAGAAAATATAATATGAGTTAAGATAGATAAGTTAAGACGAGATTTTTGGAATAGATGGTTCAAGGAATATTTAGTTAGTCTTAATCAGAGATATACCTAATGGAATTCTAATTGTACTACTGAGCCTGAAATCATTGATGTTGTTATATTGAAAGAGGACAATATCCCTTCTGCTACATGGATTTTAGGTAAAATCTTAGAAAAGCATACTGGACCTGATAACATAACGAGAGCTGTTTCTGTAAAGTGTAACTCAGGAATACTGTAACGCCCACTTTGTGTAATTACAAAATGCAAACACAATATGTTGGATGATTTTATCCTTGTTATGTTTTTAACTAGTAATACATATTACTAGAGGCCCGTTGCGGCGTCGAACCGCCGCTAGAATATGGAAATCCGGAAGTGTTACCGAAAATAACTACTTTATCGATAAGAAGTTTTTGGCGAACGAAGAATAAATACTGTAAAAAAACACGTTAAAACTATGTATATATATTTTTAAAGGGCTTTGTCGCTAAGCGACTACATCGCAATTTCGCAAAATTATTTTTTAAAAACTGTAAAACATGCCAGGCTAGAGCTAGGCCTGATAGCCAACTGCCAGCTTCATCGTGCCAACTTTTTCAACTCTTGTAAAAATAACTTGTGCATTAATGACATGTGATCTGCTGATCTGTGTCACAAATAAAATGCATATTATTCGATTTATGGAAAAATTTAATTCATAAAAATAATCCCATATCTTAAAAAAATAATTGACATATTTTCATAGGACCGAACATAAGATTGGTAGAATTTAATTTGTTGTTCTTTCTTCAGGGCATAAATTTATCGATTTGATCGATTTCTATCAATTTCCAGAAATAGCACATGAATCGAAACGACAGATTTGGGCACTCACTATTAAAAATAGTGATAATAAAAAATGTTACATAAACTCAATTGTATGAAATAGAGAGTATAAAACGTTTATAGATACACGAAAAACCACTATTATCAATGCTTGTTTTTTTTTTATGAAATTCAATAGATCGTGCAAATTTTCTTAATATGGGTGCTGCCATATGTCATCATCATCAATCAATTTATTCAATAACAATTACACATTGTGTTTGAAATTCTTACGCTAGGTATACTTAATCAAACCCTATTTACTAATCTAAATAAATAACTGACCACCAATAGGTACTCCAGAATTTGTCAAATTTTATTTTGAATGAGTATAAGAATGATCAGCCAGACGTCATTAATTCAAATATGATTTATTCTTGAGAGCGTCGATTTTTTTAAATTTGCATCATATGTAGGTTATTTCTACCATCAAGTTTCGCATGTTAGGTTAACATGTTAATTATTCCACATTGCCAACTGGTCCACAATGTCAGCTCGTCTATATTCCCATCTGGGTCACAATGCCAACTTGTCCACACACCCAACACGTCCACATTGCCAACTCGTTCATACACCCAACTCATCTGCATTGCCAACTCGTCTATATTACCAATACGTCTCCATTGGCAACTCGTCCATATTCCCAATTTGTCCACAATGCCAACTCGACCATATTTCCAACTCGTCCATATTTCCAACTCTTCTTTATTGCCAACTCATCCATATTCCCAACTCGTCCACAATGCCAACTCATCCATATTGCTAACTCGTCCACATTTCCTACTCGTCCATACACCCAACTCGTCTACAATACCAAATCGTCTTTATTGCCAATCTCGTCCATATTATCAACTCGTCCGTATTACCAACTCGTCTTCATTGCTAACTCATTTATATTCCCACTCATCCACAATGCCAACGCGTTCATATTACTTGCTCGTCCACAATGCCAACTCGTCCACATTTCCAACTCGTCCATATTCTCACCTCGTCCACAATGCCAAGTCGTTTATATTACCAACTCGTCCATACACCCAACTCATCTACATTGCCAACTCGTCTTCATTTCCAACTCATCAACAATGCCAACTCGTCCATATTGCTAACTCGTCCACATTTCCAACTTGTCCATAGACCCAACTCGTCCACAATTCCAAGTAGTCCACATTTCCAACTCGTCCATATTCCCAACTCGACGATACACCCAACTCGTCTACACAAACTCGTCCTTATTATCAGCCCGTCTTTATTGCCAACTCGTCCATATTCCCAACTTGTTCATTTTGCCAACTCATCCACATTCCCAACTCGTCCACGTTGACAACTCGTCCGTATTACCAAGTCGTCTTCATTGCCCACTCGTTCGTGTTCCCAACTTGTTCATTTTGCCAACTCATCCACATTCCCAACTCGTCCATTTTCCCAACTCGTCCACATTGAAAACTCGTCCATATTACCTACTTGTCCGTATTACCAACTCGTCTTCATTGCCAACTCGTCCATAATGCGAACTCGTCCACATTGTCCCCTTGTACATGTTCCCAACTTGTCAATTTTACCAACTCATCCACATTTCCAACTCATCCACATTTCCAACTCGTCCATATTCCCAACCCAACTCGACGATACACCCAACTCGTCTACTATACCAACTTGTCCTTATTATCAGCTCGTATTTCTTGCCAAATCTTCCATATCACCAACTCGTCCGTATTACAAAGTCGTCTTCATTGTCAACTTGCCCGTATTACCAACTCGTCTTCATTGCCAACTCATCCATAATGCGAACTCGTCCAAATTGCCCACTTGTCCATGTTCCCAACTTGTCAATTTTACCAACTCATCCACATTGCCAACTCATCCACATTTCCAACTCGTCCATATTCCCAACCCAACTCGACGATACACCCAACTCGTCTACAAATACCAACTTGTCCTTATTATCAGCTCGTCTTTATTGCCAAATCTTCCATATCACCAACTCGTCCGTATTACAAAGTCGTCTTCATTGTCAACTTGTCCGTATTACCAACTCGTCTTCATTGCCAACTCGTCCATAATGCGAACTCGTCCAAATTGCCCACTTGTCCATGTTCCCAACTTGTCAATTTTACCAACTCATCCACATTGCCAACTCATCCACATTTCCAACTCGTCCATATTCCCAACTCGACGATACACCCAACTCGTCTACACAATACCAACTTGTTCTTATTATCAGCTCGTCTTTATTGCCAAATCTCCCATATCACCAACTCGTCCGTATTACCAAGTCGTATTCAGTGCCAACTCGTCCATATTCTCAACTCGACCACATTTCCCATCCCGTCGACATGCAAGCGGAAGGACTTAGTTTTTTCTTGTAAAATACCATTTAATTTACCATGACTCATGCCATTTTCCTTGGAATTATTTTTTTGATGGACTTATATAATCATATTTATAATAATCTATAATAAATTTACTTATTTGAATGACGTTTAAATTAGTTTTACTACATTTTTTCTGCCTTGATTTATTGTAAAACTCGCCTATAAAAATAATCTATTCTTGAATGACGGTCAGTTTTTCTAGTCTTTCGAGTACCAGTCCAACTCGCACTTAACCGGATTTTTTCTCCACATTTTTAACAGGTATGCGAAAAAAGTTTCCATATGAACATTTTAAAAAGAAAAACAACCTGGCAATTTAGAGCATTGACATAAAGCCCCCAATAAAAAAGACATTAAAAGTTGTCAGAATATGGTCACTGTCATTCATTGTCAACAAACTGTAAAATTATTTTTGCATATTCGTACATGTTTTAAGTGTTGCGGATATTATGTTGTCGACTCAAAAATAATATTTCATCATGCTGAACAACTTACTCAGGTTTGTGAGCAAATCATGCTTATTATTATTTGGTCATCTTATGTCAAAATAGGGATCACGTGGTTAGCGCACAGTAGTTTTTTCAAATCAATTTTTCAGTACCTTTTCAGGAAAAAATTAAAATTCCAAGAGTTTTATGCACCTCTCCAGCATGAGACGAATCTAATGACATATCATTTATCAAAATCGGACCATAACTGTAGATCTGATGGGATGTACAAAAATCGGCCTCGCGTAATCTATTCTATTATATATATATATATATATATGTCACTCTCGTTCAGACCGTCTCGTCGGTCGCACGTACTTCAACTGCCGGCTGCGTTCACAGGCCCTGGGCCGTGTCGTCTCACGCGCTGGCGAAATTTAAGTTTTTAAAATAATAATCATATTTTAAATTTGGAAAGATTATTTGGTAAACTAACAAGTGCGCATCGAACGTGCTTACGTACCGTCTTGCTCCCCTAATAAAGGGGTGCAAGTTTACGGCTTATTCCCGGCGGATGTGGCCCAGCCTGTGATACCGGCCGGCCACAGAGAAACCGCAGCACCAGAGTCCCTCCACTGCAAGCTCAAGCACCAGCTGTCCCCGACGGTCCCCCGGGTCGCTCCCGGCCACTCCACTCAGGACCTGCACCACCACCGCGCACTCGTCAGGGGAGTACCCACCTGCGTCAGTGAAACCAGTCAGGCCTATTTTTTTTTCTTTCGACCGCGACCCCTTGCACGTTTTTTTTATAATAAATTTTTGAAGGCATTTGGGTGTTTCTTTTCCACGCCCAACCTCTAAATGCTTCATTGGCAAATATATATATATATATATATATATATATATATATAAATGCAAGTGTCCTGACTGACTGACTGACTGACTGACTGACTGACTCATCAACGCAGAGCCGAAACTACAAATGCTAGAGAGTTGAAATTTGCACAGTAGATTGCATTTATAAAGTGTACAAGAGATTAGAAGCGATTTTGAAAAATTCAACCCCTAAGGGGATTAAAAAGGGGATGAAAGGTTGTATGGGGTACAAGTTTTTTTTTATGTTAGGAACTTGAAACTTCGTAAAAATGTATTAAAATAAAATATAAGAAAACTAATTTCAGCGTTTTTGAAAATTCATCCCCTAAGATGTTAAAATAGTGGTTGAAATATTTTTTTGAGTGCGGGACTTGAATCTTTGTATAAAGGCATATTATTAGGATACGAGAAAAGTGATTTCAGCGTTTTCACAAATTCATCTCCTAAAAGGGTTAAAAAAGGGTTGAAAGTTTAAATCCATTACAAATTCTTTGAAAATTCTTATAAAGGCATATATAAAAATAAAAAAAATAAAATTAATTGATCGTTATTAAAAATTAAACCTCTAAGGGGGTTAAAAGGGGGATGAAAGTTTGTCATGGGGTTCAAATTTAATTTTAAGCTAGGAACTTGAAACTTCGTAAAAAGGTATTAAAATAAAATAAAAGAAAACAAATATCAGCGTTTTTGAAAATTCATCCCCTACAGGGGTTAAAAAGGGGTTGAAAGTATGTATGACGATCAAACATGTTTTTGAGTGCGGGACTTGAAACATTATATAAAAGCACATTATAAAAATACAAGAAAAGTAATTTTACCGTTTTTGAAAATTCAGCCCCAAAGGTGGTGAAAAAGGGGTTGAAAATTTGTATGAAGATCAATTTTTTTTTATTGCGGGATTTTAAACTTTGTATAAAGGCATTTAATTAGAATATAAGAAAAGTGATTTCAGTGTTTTTGAAAATTCTACCCCTAAGGGGGTTAAACAGGGGTTGAAAGTTTGTTTGAAGATCAAAAAATTTTTTGAGTGCGGGACTTGAAACTTTATATAACCCAAGTAGCACAACTGGGTCTAAATAGCTCGTATATCATATCTAATTAGATGCTTAAGTGAAATTTACCACCATGACTAAGTGCTATATAGGTGGCAAGAACCCTTATGCCACCAGTATAGAACCAAAAGGAGAAAAATTGCAGCCTATTTTTGGTGCTAAATAGAATCCATAAGAGATCTCACAATTACCTTTAGTGGTAATTAGAACTATGGGTGAAAGTTATGCGCAGTGAACGAATGAAAACATTTCAGTTCGGTCAATGAGTGATAAATGAGTCGCCAAAATTACCTTTGAGTGGCGAGGCAACTGTCAAATTGTGTTTTATTAAAAGTAATACGTGATCCGTCATATTCATTTTGGATTTATATGTCTGTTTGATTGTGATTAAAACTTTACGTTATACAAGCATTGAAATAAGCACGAAATTCTTGCGATTTTTTTTTTACTGTGAAACTATAGTATGTTTTCTTTGTAAATTTCGACGCGCCCTTCATTTGATCAGGAATATTAAAAAAGAGAGTGCTAAATTAAATAAGGAATAGATACTGATAATAAATAAAACTGTTAAAAACCTGACCTAATGATTGTAGGTTACGTACAATGTTAAAGTAACATCGTCACAACTATCAAAAGTCTGTGATTATGCGTGAGTGTGATAAAATTCTGGTTAAAATAATCAATTTTCATAGGCTTCCATTTGTAAACATGGCGAAACAAAAAAGATCCTACAGTGTTTATTTTCACTTATTTGTTCCTTATTTGGAACTATCAAGTCTAATAATCACTTATTTGTATCTTGCGAGTGGCAAAGCAGTGAATGATATTACCAATAGTAATTATTTGCTCTTTTGTAGACTATTAAACAAGCAAGACTATTAAATATATTTTGACAAGGCGCAAATAGGAACTATAATAGAACTTTTAGTTCGTTAGTGGTTTGAAATAAGTGAAAATAACTGCTTTTGGTTCCAAGAACCTCCTACTGAGACCTATTTATGCGTTGGAGTGGCAATAAGGTACTTCTTAGGCCTTAAAGTTGCAATATTTTTTGGTTCCAAAAGAGCCGGAAAATTATCCCTTTAGCCACTATTGGTGATATAATTCGCTATTGTACTAGTCATTTGGAACTTTTAGTTCCAAATAAGGGTATGTTCCCACTTATATGTAAAAGTGGGTTATAAGTGATTTTAAGGCCTTATATAGCACTATTGCTTCTTATTGAGTGACAATTTGAACCTTCATGCAACTTTAAGTAGCAAAATCGACTTTATCCCACCATAAGTAATAAAGTAGAAACAAAAAACGCTCCTATGCAACTACAAGTGATAGGATGAACTCATATACAGTTTTGAGTTGTGTTTAAAGCTATAAGTTGTATCAAACACTGTTAAACCACTCATTTAGAACTTAAAGCTATAAGATAAGCTGCAAAATTCACTAATGTGCTGCTTGGGAAAAGCATATTATTAAAATACAAGAAAAGTTAATTCAGCATTTCTGAAAATTCAGCCCCGAAGGTAGTGAAAAAGGGGTTGTTAAGGGGTATGAACATCTTTTTTTTTTTTTGATTGCGGGATTTTAAACTTTGTATACAGGCATATAATTAGAATACAGGAAAAAAAAAACGTTTTAATTCCACCCCTAAGGGGGTTAAAAATAGGATGAAAGGTTGTATCGGGTATAAGTTGTATTTTAAGTTAGGAATAAGAAACTTTGTAAAAAGGTATTTTATAAAAAGATAAGAAAACTCATTTCAGCGTTTTTGAAAAATCATTCCTGATGTTGGTGAAAAAGGGGTTGAAAATTTGTATGTAGATCAAAAATTTTTTTGAGTGCGGTACTTGAAACTTTGTCTAAAGGCATTATTATTTGAATCAAAGAATTTATAAACGTCGTTCTTAAACTCATCGAATTTAATAAAGCTATTCGTTCGTAGATGTATCTGATTTTATAATTATACCGCGTAATTAGAGCAAATTAGCCGAAAAAAAAGTAAAAAAAGGCCAAGAGCGAGTCGGACTCGCGTACGAAGGGTTCGTTACTATTTCGTAAACAATTGCAAAAAACAAAAAAAAGCACGTTTAGCAATTTCAACATTACTTAGATCTGAAAATAATAAAGATGTAAAATGTTCAAGATAAAGGTCCCACGCGGACGAAGTCGCGGGCAACAGCTAGTATATATATATAGATGTGTTTCTTTTGAAACTGAATGTATAATAAGTTATTTTACATATATATATATATTCCGAGGAATCCGACCTCGGAATCCAGGGACTGTCAATGAATCTTCAGAAAAAAGTTTGAAATGTGTTATAAGAGTACAAAGAAAAAAAAAATCGGCAAAAAAAAAGTTGAAGCGTTGCTAGCCTAGAGCCCAACATGTATATATTTTTTGAAACTGAATAACATTCATGTAATAATATAATAATATTCATTTAACAGGGCTATGTACACAGATATTAAAATACTAACTACAAACTGAAAACTTAACTAACTAAACTAATTTTATGAAACATGTAATGTCCCATTTTTTTTAATGTGGGTACACCTCAATTTTATTTGAACCATGAATACAAAGATCAAAGCTTAAAGAAAAATTGAAAAAGGAGCTACCTTCCCGGCCCCTTCCGCAAGGTAGACCTAACCTACCGGCGTAACACTGCCCCCTCCTAAGACATGCTCGTCCCGAGCATCATTATTTCCGTGGTATCTGGCCAGCCGGTCAACGTGAACAATCTTGCTCGGACTACGAGGATTCCGCTGGATTCGATACGTGACGTCGTTTATTTTAGTGACTACCTTGTAAGGCCCCTCCCAATTCGGAGGCAGTTTCGGGGACTTTCCCACTCGTCGCATAGGGTTATGTAGCCACACCAACGAACCTTCCTCAAAACCCACTTGATAAGACTTCCGGTCATATCGGGTTTTCATCTTTATGCTAGCGCGGAGCCCGTGTTCACGTACCAGGCTGTGAACATCATCAATCCGATCCCTCAAATCACTCGCATATTCTGTGATAGATCTCGGTGTATCTGGCGGACGTCCAGTCAGGAGATCTGCAGGCAAACGGAGTTCTCTTCCAAAGTTCGCATACGATGGAGTAACCGCCGTACTTTCATGAGTTGCCGACCTATAAGACAACAGGAAGAGGGGAATATGCCGATCCCAATCTTTTTGGTGGCTTTCAACGACCTTGGCTAGATGTCTCTCCAGTGTCTGGTTAAATCTCTCGACCATTCCATCCGACTGTGGATGATACGCCGTAGGCCTTGTCTTGTGAATTCCCATTATGCGACAAGTTTCCTGAAAGACCGCAGATTCGAAGTTTCTACCTTGATCACTGTGGATTTCGAGAGGTACCCCAAACCGGCAGAATACTTCGTTCACTAACTTTTCCGCTATGGTGACAGCTTCTTGGTTAGGAATCGCAAATACCTCAGGCCACTTCGTGAAGTAATCCATCACAACACAACACAACAGGGATGTTAATATGACTACAAAGTCATCTCGGTTCAGTTCCAAATTAGACAATGGCTGGAGGACATTTCTAGTGCGGGCTCCGGGATTAGAAAAACACAAGACATCGAAGTAATCGCCAAACACCTTGTTTAATTTTGGTCCAAGGTTTTTCCCCTGCTGATCAGATACTATAATTATTTTACGCTTATTCAGGCCCTGTGTGGAGCGACTTTCATAGTCCTCTTGAAATTGGCGAGTGTAAGTATTGCATGGGTTTTTATAATTATAGTTCCGTTTCTCTGTCGTGGTTCCGGTTTCATTTGAGTTTAAATGTTTAACATTCAGTGGTTTATCGGTGGGCGTATTGTTCTGCAGAGGATTGAGCAGCATAGATGGCGCTGCCTGGGCTACTGAATGGGTTTCTTGGGTCATACGACGGGGCCCTTGAGGCATCGGCTGGGGGTTTTGAGGCATCGGCTGGGGGCTTTGAGGCGTTGGCTGGGGCTTTTGAGGTATCGGTTGAGCCTCTTGAGACCTCATTTGGATTTTTCCAGGTTTCCGCTGGGGCTCATTTTTCTCTTTTAGTGATACGTTTAGCTTTTCTGTTTCATAAGAAAAATCTAGCTTTGTACCACTAATAATACTTGTACGTTTTTGTCTGGGTTTCTGTTTAGTTTTATTTGTCGAGGTTGTTTTGCATATATCTGTCAATTGTTTTATACGTAGTTCACTTTTAGTAAGTTGTAGAGCTAGTGCGTGATTTTCAGTCAACAAATTCTGGATCTCCAGCTGCGCCGAGTCAAGTTTTTCTTTTTATTCCACTGCGGGCAATCCTTCTTGTAATGGCCTGTTTTCTTACATCCGAAACATCTGGGTTGCTTGCGGACAGCTGCTAGCGCTGTAACAGTCTCCTGCTTGTCTTCACGACGTAGTTTTTCTTGTAGTAGTTTAGCTGATACAACTTCACTTGATAAAGTGATACTAGAGTTTTCTATTGCCATTATAAGCGGATCGTAATTTTCCGGCAATCCACTTAGCATAATAACAGCTATGAAGTCATCGTCTAGTCCAGCTTTGATGTCCGTTAATTGTTGTGCTACGTTAGTGATTTTATTAATGTACGCAGTGGAAGCGTGCTGGGCCCATAACCTGTTATTGTGGGCGTAAAGAAAACTAATTGTAACTAGATTACTTTAGATTTAATTTGTTAAGCACAAGACACAGTATTTAGTATATATCATGACAGGTATCGTCAGAGCGAGAGAGGACGATAAAAAAGAAAGGTACAGCAACATTATAGGTGCGTTTAGGTAGCTAGCTTATAGTATTAGTTTATAAAGATGCCTATAAAATCTAACATGACATTGATATTGTATTTTATTTATATTTGACATGTTATTCCAATAAATGAAAGTAATTTTGTAATAGTTAACTAATCATTTTGTAATTTTATTAATATTATTATGGTTTTATACTGTATAATTTTAAGCGTGCACACCTGCAAAGGTATGGTTCGGTGAAACTGTTTTATGTAATGACATCTGCTTATTGTAAACCTGAATTACCATACACGCAATAAATCATTCATTAAATCATTCATTCATTCATTCATTCATTCATTAAATAAAGAAGCAAACGATAAGAGTAGGGTCAAGGCGGCAACAGTGGGTCACTTTTTTTCCCAGTGCTGTAATTTGATTTGGGTGAGTGTCGGGAAGATGTAAAAGGTTTAGTATTATAGTGTAACTAATGTATATTGACTTTTCCAATCGATTTAGTCGAGCAAGATGCTATTTTGGAAAATAAGCAGTATTTTTTAAAAAAACTCATTTGAGCCACTGTGTACTGGGGGTGGGATACACTGGATCGGCCCTCAGTTTACAGTGAATCAGACAAGTTCACAGTGGATCACCTATAATATAACCCAAATAAAGATGCAGTTTTTTGCTTTTTATCGGTCTTTATTTTTTGTTTTCATCAAACAATAAGTATCACATAAAAATAAAATATTTTTTTTGACTACTTCAGTCTCAAAGTTATAATTCAGTCTTACACATTTAAATGTACTAAATTAGCTTCATTTTTTTTTACTTATTTCAGCAGATAACTTCAACATAAAGTAAGTAAGTACCATTACGTAATCGGTACCCTGTATAAACTATCAAACAAAATAACTCTTTGTCCATAAAATAAATAAACAGGCAACTTTTTGACTACTTCAGTCTTAAAGTGACTTTTCAGTCTTACACATTTAAAATGAAAATAATCAACAGATAATTTCAACGTAAACTAAGTAAATAGCATTACCTAATCAGTAACTTGCATAAACTATCAAATTAAATTACTTTTTACCCTTTGAATGAATAATAATCAGGTAACTCTTTAACTACTTCAGTTTCAAAGTCTTACGTTCAGTCTTACACACGAAATCTACTTATTCAATAATCAAAATCAATCCTTTAATATAAAAATACTTAATAACAGTATCTTGCATTAAACTTAACAGCATAGGCATAGGTATCCTCTTTTTTGCCTAATATTTGGTATTAAAGCATTCAATACTTTTCGTAATAAAATTAACATAATCAAAGAGAAAATCAACAGTATAAAAAACTAGGTCTCTGAATCATTATCATCATCATAGTCAACTGATGCTACTCAACGAACATTAAGCAACGATAAATCTGTAGTAAAAGATAAGAATGATTGCTGTTTGGATGTGCTGCCAGTAACATTGGACTTTGTTGGCAAATTAACATAATCAAAGAGAAAATCAACAGTATAAAAAACTAGGTCTCTGAATCATTATCATCATCATAGTCAACTGATGCTACTCAACGAACATTAAACAACGATAAATCTGTAGTAAAAGATAAGAATGATTGCTGTCTGGATGTTCTGCCAGTAACATTGGACTTTGTTGGCAAATTAACATAATCAAAGAGAAAATCAACAGTATAAAAAACTAGGTCTCTGAATCATTATCATCATCATAGTCAACTGATGCTACTCAACGAACATTAAGCAACGATAAATCTGTAGTAAAAGATAAGAATGATTGCTGTCTGGATGTGCTGCCAGTAACATTGGGCTTTGTTAATATTAATTTGATGTCATTTTCTTTGACATATGACACATCTGGTTCGTTTGGCATATGAAATTTATTTTTGGATTTCTGACGTAAAAAACTAATGCAATATTCTAATTTGCTGTTACGGCTTTCTAATATTTTACCAATGTAATATAATACTGTCTTTTTTGTTGTGAACTCAACCAGAACATATTCACCCTCCTGTGGTATATGAGATAATGGCCTTTTCAAATGATTTGCAGTAATAAGCACAGGATCATCTTCGAGGTCTTCATCAGGCCAATTATTATCCTCATCGGACTCTTGATACCGAATTTCTACAGGTTCATCATTTTCCTCTTCAGAATCACTTTGGAGAACCTTCCTTGCTGCTTTTCTTTTCTTAGCATCATTTCGTTTCGTTTTCATTTTAGGGACATTTTTACTCTTTTCAATTTCCATTTTTTCTGGGATGTCAGTTGCTATTAAACTTCGTCCCAATTTTCTTGGCTTTCGTGTGGATTTTCTTGGTCCTGCCTTTATAGGATCTCTGAACTGGAACAGGGATATTATGTTTGTGTTTTTATCAACATTAGAAGAAGCTATTTCTGCGGATGCTACAGGGTTTGTATTATCGGTCAACTCTAACAGCGGTGGTGGAGGTAAGTCAACCAAATCTTTGGGATTCCCATGAAGATCTGGAAAATTTTCAACTTGAGTTGAAGGTTCTTGTACGGTCATAGAAATTGGTTCCTGTGGATTGTTAGAAACATCAATAGAGGTTTGTAAAATTGATGCAGAATTACTTCTGTCCGGGTTGTGTGAAGGTAGTATTGTAGCAACTGAAGCATCCCCAGCTAAAGAAATAGATTGAATATCTTCTTCAAAACATATTGTAACATCAGAACTACCTGAACGTCGCTTATTAGATAATCTGATTGTATTTGAAGCGTGAGTTAAATTCATTGTAGAGGGACCTGGCATATTTAAATCGATACAGTCATGATATGGTGGTGGTTGCATTGTAGTCACTTCTTCACGTGGTAGACAATCAGGACACGGGCGGTCTGTAACTGACGATGGCAAGAAATCATCATCGTCAAATAAATTTCTGTCGAATGGGAAGATACCACAAGCTTTGAATGCTTTTGTTATGTTGACTGGAGTCATGACTTTTAAAAATGCAGTGCCAACAATCTCACCAATGTCGTATATTGTGACTGGTTTCCCAGGATTTCTTAACATCCAAGCATCTATTGCTCCGTTGTAGTAGGTTTTAAATGGCCCATATATGCCTACGTCAAGTGGCTGCAATTTGCCAGAAGTATGTGGGTGAAGGGTAAGCACATGAACTCCCGATGCTTTAGCTAAATCCAAAGCTTCAATGGATAAGTGCGATTCGTGGTTGTCCATGATAAGAATACTAGGATTTTCGGGAGTCGTATTAGTGTGTTTGATAAAGTGCTTCATTACTTCTGGGAAAACTTGACTGTTCATCCACCCTGTTGGAGTTGCAAGCCCAAGAGTACCCGGCGGTGTGTTCTTTATCATAAAATTCTTGAAATTTTTTCTCGGGAATACCATCACCGGGGGTAGCGCCACTCCACTCGCACTAATAATACAACAGGTGGTAACTAGTGTGCCTCTTTCACCACTCGTTACTTTGCCTATATTTTTACGACCTTTTGGTGCAATGACTCTCTGCGGTTTTTGAACCGTAGTTGTAGATGTCTCGTCCAAATTAAAAATTCTTGTTCCATCTGCAAATACTGGACTCCTTTTTATTAAGTTTTCCAAGTTATTGTAGAATCTATCGACATTTGTTCGATTAAATGCTGTTGCTCTTGCAAGACTGCATGCCTCAGGTCTTCTCAATGTAAGTTCTGCATTTCTCTTTCTAAAATTTAAGAGCCAGTCTTTTCCTGCCATTTCGTATTTTTTCCATGAATCTGGCATTTTCAAGTTATTGACAAGTGCCATTTGATATGCTATTCTTCGGCATTCCTTCGTGCTTAATCCATAAAAGAGTAAAGCGCAGTATTTGAAATAATCTTTCAACATTGTTTCTTGCTCTTCATTGAAAATTTTATTAACGCTATAATTTGGCGTCAAACGAACCTCGTCGACATTGACATTTCGAGTTTTAAGATGATAGCGTCTTAATGTAGTGAAAGGAATTCCTGATTTTTTTGAAGCATTCCTGACACTCATACCATTTTTAATTTTTTTTAAAGCGTTTTTCATGTCATCGGCTGTGTGTTTCCCAATTTTACGGGGCCTTGGTGGACGAGCCATCCTGAAAGGGAAAATTAAAAAAAATATTACCTACTTCTCATTGAATTTCCCAATTGAATGTCTAGTTAACCGTTATCCAGTACCAATAGTACACAGTGGATCATGAACCACTGTGTACTCAAGTGATTTGAGCCACTGTGTACAAAACCGCCATTTTGGATTTAACTCATACCACGTGTGATGTTTATACGTAAATCGAAGTGCGGTATACGCCAAAATGACCTCAATTAAGTTTGTTTCTTAGCAAAAACATAAATTCATTGATAAGACAAAAGGTTTATGAAAAGATACAAAGTAAATCTTACCTTAAAACTCACTTTTTCTTCGGTTAAAACACAAAAACACTCACAACACGGGTTAGTTGCATGGCTGACGCAAGGGAACTGGTTGTGACCCGTATCTGTCGGGAGACCTTCCGATGAGTGAGAGAGATAGAAAGCTAGCTACGATACTTTTGAAACGACGGCTAGTGCGCCACTGTTGCCGCTATAGCCACCGTTGCCGCCTTGACAGAAATATCGATAATGTGGGTAGGTACCATAAAAACTGTATTAACTCGAAAATATGTAAAAGTAAGCGTAACTAGCGATATAGTTCGTTACCCATATTCCATTATTATTAAGATATACAATAATTTGCTATTTTTCGAATTAATAATCCAATACGCTTTATTTCCGAGGAAACTAAACCTGATATTTGGATGATTCAACAAAACAGAAGTAATTAAAAAGTAAGAATTATTTTCATCAAAAGAGAATTAAATCAAAATATATCACTAAATATTTCTTGACCTTGACCTTATTCTAAACTGTTTTAACTAGAAATACTACAAGAAGTATTTGTGAAATAATCGACATCTAACCATTAAAAGCGTATCAATTCAAAATAATCAACATCAAGTCGTTTTTATAAGTCAACTAAACTTTCATCATATCAGCCTATAGACGTCCACTGCTGGACAAAGGCCTCCCCCAAAGTTCTCCACAACGATCGATCTTGCGCTTCTCTCATCCAATTTCAACCCGCGATCTTAACCAGGTCGTCGGTCCACCTTGTTGGAGGCCTTCCAACGCTGCGTCTTCCGGTCCGCGGTCGCCACTCAAGAACCTTTCTGCCCCAACGGCCATCGATTCTACGAGCAATGTGCCCCGCCCACTGCCACTTAAGTTTGGCGACTGTCTGAGCTATATCTACAACCTTGGTTCTCTTGCGTATCTCATCATTTCGAATTCGATCCCGCAAGGAAATTCCGAGCATAGCTCGCTCCATTGCCCTTTGAGTAACTGTGAGCCTTCTTATGAGGCCCATTGTAAGCGACCACGTTTCAGTGCCGTATGTCATCACTGGCAACACACATTGGTTAAAAACCTTCGTCTTAAGACACTGCGGTATTTGGGACGAGAAGACATTCCGCAGCTTCCCGAACGCTGCCCATCCGAGTTGGATTCGACGAGTGACCTCTTTTTCGAAATTTGAACTACCCAACTGGATCGTTTGTCCAAGGTAGATATAGTCGTCTACAGTTTCGAGCGCAGAGTCTCCAACTTTAAGTGGAGTGGGTGCCACATGAGAGTTAAACATAATTTTCGTTTTCTCCATGTTCATTTTAAGACCCACTTGTTGGGAGACCCTACTGAGGTCGTTGAGCATTTTGCCGAGGTCTTCCAGGGTCTCAGCCATGACCACGATATCATCAGCAAAGCGGAGGTTGGTGATGTATTCGCCGTTTATGTTGATGCCAAGTCCGTCCCAATCCAGAAGCTTGAAAACGTCTTCCAATACAGCTGTGAACAATTTAGGAGATATAACATCTCCTTGCCTCACACCACGCTGCAATTGGATAGGTTTCGAGTCTTGGTTTTGGACGCGGACTGACATAGTGGCATTCTCATACAAACACCTTAGTACCTCAATATACCTGTAGTCAATTTGGCACCGCTGGAGAGACTGCAGCACTGCCCAGGTCTCGACTGAATCGAAAGCCTTCTCATAGTCCACAAACGCTAAGCATAATGGCTGGTTATACTCTTCGGTCTTCTGTATAACCTGCCGCAGCGTATGGATGTGGTATATGGTACTAAAAGCTTTACGGAAGCCGGCTTGTTCGGGAGGCTGGAAGTCGTCAAACCTGCGTGCGAGACGGTTCGTGATGACTCTCGAAAACAGCTTATAAACATGACTCAGAAGCGAGATGGGCCTGTAGTTCTTTAAAAGGGTCTTATCGCCTTTCTTAAAGAACAGTACCACTACGCTTCTGTGCCATGCCTGTGGCGTTCTCCCCTCGAGTATAACGGAGTTAAATAACTTTTGCAAGGCTTTTAAGACCGGTTTTACACCTGCTTTTAGAAGCTCTGAGGTAACTCCGTCATCACCCGCCGCCTTATTATTTTTAAACTGTTTGAGAGCCATACAAATCTCGTACAGGCTGACGTCCGGGATTTCTTCTGTGTAGTGTCGGGTCAACCTAGCTCTTGGATCTTTAGCTAGGTTTATGACAGGTGTCCGCGTTGTCGTGTATAACTGTCCGTAGAACGCCTCGACCTCCCCCAGGAGCTCAGGCCTAGACGACACGATTCTACCATCCCCTGTCTTCAGCTTTGTCAGCTGGCTCTGTCCAATAGACAAATCTCGTGCGAACACTTTGGAGCCTTTGTTCCGCTCAATAGCCTCTTCAATACAATTTGTATTGAATTGGCGCAGGGCGCGAGTCAGAGACTTTGAGATTTGTTTGTTGAGCCTTTGGTACTGAGAAGCGTCATCAGGGGAATGCAGAATCATACCGCGCCTCTCCTTCATGAGCTCGAGAGTGTGATCAGAGATCTTTTTGGTTCTTTTTGAACGGTGGGTTTTAAAGAACTTAGATCCCACCGTTAGGACAGTTTCTACAACCCTGTCGTTAAATTCGTCCACGTCTTCGCAATCACCCAGGCATTCGAAGCGATTCTGCAATTCCAGTTGAAAGGGTTCGGGGTTTTTGATTTGTATCGGTGTTGGCCGGAGCATAGACTTCATAAGCCGACAACGTTCATGCTGAACATTAATGTTTAATGTGCCTCTTACCATCCGGTGGTCGCTCCCGGTTTTAACGGCATTGATCACAGAGACATCATTAAACACATCTCTCCTAGTCGACATTATGATAAGTCTATCTCGTTCTTTGTGACACCATCGGGACTAACCCAGGTCCATTTGCGGTGAAGGCGCTTCTTGAAGAAGGAGTTCATCATATAGAGTCCCTCCTTCTCCATAAAGTCCGCAAGCGTTTGACCCGTGCGTTCCATTTCCCAAATCCAAAAGGTCCCACTTTCAACTCACCATCGCTTCGTCTGCCCAGTCTTGCGTTGAAGTCCCCCATGACAACGGTGTAGTGAGTTTTGGAGGTATGTATGGCTTTAGAGATATCCTTATACATAACCTCCACCTCATCATCAGGGTGTGTCGATGTTGGTGCGTATACCTGTATGACCTTCAGCGAATACCGTTTGGTGATTCTGAGTATCAGGTACGCTACCCTTGTAGACACACTCTCGATCTTGACAACGTTGTTCACGAGGGACCTGTGGACGATAAACCCGACACCACCTTGGGACTGCTGGTCGCCCTCCCGGAAATAAAGCAGGTTGCCGGATTTCAAGATTATTGAGTCCGCTCCCTCTCTTCGGACTTAGGATAATCCGACGATATGCCACCGCAACCTACTTAATTCTTCCTCGAGTGCAGTGATCTTCTCGTCAGTACGCAGTGTGCACGTATTGTATGTTGCCAGGGCCAGAGGTCGTCGGTGGTGGTAGCCAGATCTTTGCCGGAGATTCTTCGCACCCCTGACCCCGCCAGTACCCCGACTGCTACCGTCGCCGGGGCACCGGGGGTCGCCGGAACTCGAGGCCGTGGCTCTATTTTGTTTTTTGCCACGCTTGGCATGCGGGTTGGCGATCGCAGTAATGTCCACCGTACGAAAACAAGGATGCTGATGCCCATCCTACGGTGGTCTTGGGCGTAGTTTTAGGACATACCCGGGTCCTAAACTAAACTTTAGCAAGTCGAAATAACACTATATTGCTGAATTGATTTACGTGCACAATTCCCAGTGTCCGCCCAGCAACTAACAATATTGCGGTTTAGATGGCACTGACGAGATGCAAAATAAATCAGTATTGTACTTAAAGTGCTGTCATTCGGTGTGCGCTAAAGATATTGTTGCGCCGGTTTTTGTGGCTTACGCGGCTTGATTTGCAGAATCCGAATATGCAACTAACTAAAAAATTAAGTTTTTTTGAGTTAATACTGTTTAGATCTAGGCGTGCGATATCTCGCTTCCTATGGGATCTATTAATTATAAATATTTATTTAAATGTTACTGTGTTATTTTATTTTATTTTGTAAAAATCTAGTTTCTGCCTGTGTTCAGACAACTACCGTTATCGGCAGCACAATAATATGATTAGCTTAACTTATGACTTATTTTAAATATTAATCACAGGAAGGGTTGTCATCCCCTATCCTGTTTAACCTATATATGAACGAGTTGATAGGGAAGCTCAGCGGTACGCATGTCGGCTGCCATATTGGCGAAATATGTTTCAATAACATAAGCTATGCGGACGCCATGGTACTGCTGGGACCGTCAGTCGACTCCATTAAGGATTTACTTAGGTTGTGTGAGGGCTACGCTCTACATAGCATGGTCTTAAATATAATGCAAACAAAAGCGAGGTGCTTATTTTTAAAAACACCGTGCCTAACATCTTGCTGGGGGGCCAGCCCCTTAAAGTAGTGGATACATTTAAGTATTTAGGCCATATGCTCAACGCGGATCTAAATGACGACGTGGATATCGAGAGGGAGAGAAGAGCGTTGGCAGTACGTGGCAACATGCTCGCCCGCAGGTTTGCACGTTGGAACGAACAAGTCAAGTTGACCCTTTTTAAAGCTTACTGTCAAACATTTTACACGTGCAGCCTGTGGGTGAGATTTACTCAGAGGGCCTATAATACCATACGTGTTCAGTACAACAACATCCTCAGGATGCTGTTGAAGCTGCCGAAGCACTGTAAAGAACTGTAGTGCATCAGACATGTTTGCCGAGGCTCAGGTGGATGACTTTTTGCCATTCGGCGGAAAAGAATAGCCTCACTGCTAAAGCGGATGCGAAGCAGCAGCAACAGTATGCTGAGGGTGTTGGCAGAGCGCCTTGATTGCCCGCTCACTAAATATTGGGTTGAAGTGGTCACTGGTCGGGCAAAGTAGTGAATAAAACGTTCGCTGCTTGCTCCTACCATTCGGCCATATTTTTCTTTTAACATGTTTTGTTTTGTCTAACGTAGTTTTGTAAGTCACCATGGTTACTAACACTGTTATGGGTCTATGGTCTGAAATAAACATATTTTTTTTTATATCGTTGTACCTATCTACTTTTTATAGTGAAGATTTGGCATCCACGTCGCAAAGTCATGGCTCCTTTCTTCAGCTTGAAGAACCTGAATCAGCTGGTGCCGCTGTTCCAGGAGAAGAGTTCCATCATGGCCGATCTGATGCGAGCGGAGGCTGGGGGCGGAGATTTCCCTATATGGAAATATATGACCACGTACACTTTCGACACAGTTGGCGGTAACTAACTACACTTACATTTAGTATAGCAGATCTCGATCTTTATAATTGGGCGCTTTTCTATGGTGACTATTATCATACCGCGTTCAGAAAGATTTGATAATACAAATTATGTCTCACTTACTAATAAAAACAATCTGAAAATACACACACAATATCTATTGTTTTGCTCAGATTTTTAAATAATCAAATACTTAGTACAAATAAGCCTTTAGGTCCAAACTATCATCTGTATCAAAAGGTCCACCATATCAGAACATCCACATCAGAACGTCCCCATATGAAAACGCCCATCGTATCAGAACATCCTCTGTTTTAAAATAACCACGGCATCAAAACTTCTACTGTATCAGAACGTGCACTGCATCAGAATGCCCACTTTATCGAAATGTTCACTGTACCAGAACGTCAACTGTATGAGAACGTCCACTCTGTGTCAGACACTTTATCAAAATATACACTCATCCACTGTACTACAACGTCAACTGTGTCGAAACGTCCACTGTTACAGATCGCCCACTGTTTCAGAAAGTCAACGGTTTCAGAACGTCCACTGTATCAGAATATCCACTTTATAAATGCTAAAATTTGCTAAGTGTCACACGTCCAAGCGCTCTTATAAACCAATGTATGTATCCACTAACAATTAAACAGCATTTTAGGTTTATTATTAAAGATTAAAGACGAACTTTTTTTTATCAGACAACCTCACACAAATCGATCTAGTCCCAAATTCATTCATTAATTAGTCCATCAATATCTAACTAGTATAAAATTCTTAAGGTGTATTAAGAAGTCAGCATTTAATAGAGGGGTAATTTTTTCTGAAAAATCTTATTATACAGCGCCATCGGTTGATACAATTTTTTTTTACTCTCATCAATCACGCCGAAAGGGCTGCACGGATTACACAATACACGGAATACACAAAATTGCACGGATTATGCAATTTTGGTACAGGGATAACTCGTTTTATCCAAAGATGGTTATAATACTTTACAGCCGACTACGGTAAAAAAAATGTGCGAAAGAAGTTTCGGGCATTTTCTAGTAATGAATAAATCAATTTCATAAAATGCATTTCGACAGATTGGATATTTTGAGAGTGTGAACTGTTTGAAACAGTGGACATTTTGATATTTTATACCTTTCGGTCGGGTGGTCATTTTCGTAGAGTTGGCGTATCGATTCAGTCGATACAATGGATTATTTGGTAGAGTGGACATTTTGATAGAGGGGTTGAAACGGTGAAGAGGACATTACACATTTTTTAGGTACAGTGGATGTTTTAAAACACGGCACGTTCTGACACAGTGGATGTTCAGAAACGATAGGCATTCTGATACGGTGGACGTGTTAATACGGTGGACGTTTTGATACAGTGGACAGTTTGGACCTAAAGGCAAATAAGACTAATCTATACAGTTATAAAATTCTAGATTTGTATTGAAAATCAGTTTTCTAGGGGGGTCATGATTTTAAGGAAAAATCTTAATAGCGTGATACAGGATTGTCCTTTGTTTTGTATGGGCACGAGCCGCCATGCTAGTCTGGCGCCATCTGTTTTCATAATCTTCTTTGTCCTCGCATCACGCCGAATCGGCTTGACGAATTTTAATCAAATTTCGTGCAGGTATAGCTGGACATCCAAAGATAGTAATAGGATACTTTTTACCCGTATACGGTAAAAAAATATGCGTACGAAGTTGCCGGCACCTCCCAGTCGACCATATACTCGTAATATAATGACGTGCTATCACTGTGACGTCATTACATGTCTTTTTTTCAGAAACTGCTATTGGCATAAAAGTAAACTCCCAAGAAAATCCTGACCACTTTGTACTCCGTGCGATAGATGAATTGTGCCACATGGTGGCCCGGCGCATGATTCAGCCGTGGCTGCACCCTGACTTCATCTTTAAGAGGCTCGCCATTCATAAGCAGTTTGAATTCCATCTGCAACAGCTGTATGGTTATGTTGATGAGGTACTTATTAATTTCATTGACGGATGTAACACGTATTTGCATTTAAGTTGGCATAATTGGCCCTTTGCTTAATATGACAGAGTGGTACTTTAAATGAGTTCTTAATTTACTTTCTGAAATCAGTAAAGAAGACATCATACCTCTCGCTTATATAATATATGAAAGCATTATGTGTATGAATTTACAGTTAGCTTTTTATTAGTTCTCATAAGTGACAGAAAATTAAATTGCAGAGTATACAAAGAAAACGAAATAAAGTTGAAGAAAACGGAATACAAAGAAAAGGTATTGTACATCATTGGTTAAGTTCAGGGATCGGAAAATCGGGTGGATATTTACCTAAAGATGTCAAAATTCTATAGCTATCTCACTAATATCTCAAAGCCGCCTAGCTATACCTACAACTGAACAACAAGGCCACCGCCAAAGTTTAGGTAAATATCCACCCGAACTTCCGATCTCTGCACTTATGTTACTGTTAATTTTGCATATAAGATCCTAATTAACAATTTAAATTTTGCTCGTTGTTATTGAACCATTTATTTATACATATATCATTTTTTAATGCACATGTTTTAGCATGATTGAAACAGTTAAATTCTTGGCTACTTTTACAATAAATGCTGTGCAAAGTTGTAAAATTTGGACAACCCTTATCTTCAATATCAATGATATTACAGTTTTCAGTAAGATCTGCAACCCATTTTATTTTTTCCATGCCTTTCAGCAATATGCTCTTGTTTTTTAGAAAAACCTTAATAAAACCTGTCTTTAAGTTCTGATATTGTAAGTAGGTAATTGTTATTCCCAGACTGTTATACAATTTCTGTGTACCTATTGTTGCTTGCGCTCTATTTATATTGTTGTAATTCGTGGATAACTTGATTGGTCTCACATGTTTCAAATTCTTTTAAGTATTGTGTTTTTAATCTATGTGTGTTACTGTTTGTTGTCCTAAATAAATTGAAAAAAAAAAAAACCGCTTAAATTCACTATAGTCAATTATACCCTCTCTCCACTAGATTCCTCGATTTTTTTCTAACCACGACACCTGTCTTTTCTCTTCGGGGCTAAGTTTAGAAAAAGAGTATGGTGGTTTAATTAAAAATACGTCTTGAGTATATTCTTGAGTAGATATAGCTAACTCTTTAATTATAAAGTTATTCTGTCGGTCCTTAAATCCTTGCACATCAACAATAACATATTCACAGTTCATGTTACTTTTTTAACAATATTTCTGAGAGGTCTATACTCTACGACACTATCATTAAGTATGAGACAATAAGCTGATGTTTGATCTGGTATTACTTGATCAGTTTCAATTTCTACTCTCACGTCAATTGGACCAGTTTTGAGTGTTTCATTCTGTCGGGAGCAATAAATAACAAATAAAGGAGCCTTATTTTTTTAATCGTAAACATCTAACAATGGTTCACTTTTACGTCCGTAAAAAGACTGCTGGAATCTTGCATATTCTTGATACAGTAAGGCATAATTATCATCACTAAAACTCAAGTTAAGATTCTCGTATGGAAAATAGTTTGAATTTAAAAATAATTTTACTGATCGAACATTGCAGTGATCAAAGTGAGAACAATTCCTGAGAGCTTTGTTTTTGCGATTACTTTGAAAATATATAAAAACATATCTTGGTCGTTCTAACTGCGATGATGTTTTTATAGACCATGTATGTTTTGTGCTTTTAGGCAATACATGTCCCAGTTTCTAAATGCTATATATAAAGGGCGGTCTTTTTCCAGTTGCCCTCGAAGTTATTAAATAGATCTCACCAAAAAAAAAACATGTAAAATGATGCCAAGACGAGACCATATGAATCTCACTGTCAAAAAATTACCAGATCTCAACATGTAGAGCCAAGCTTCTGACTCCAGACGCCTTAACTCTACAAGGCCTAACTTCACAAACTCTACCCCTTAGTCAAAATATGTGGCTTGGCCATTTTGCTACATTCACATGGGCGTAAAGGTGAAATTTTTTTTCTTTGTTCATAATTTTTCTGTTCTTGTAGTAACGAACACCTAAAAAAAACCCATATTCTAACAGAATTTATAAAAAACAACTTTTGACATATTTGGTAGTCGAATTGTAAATTTTTCATAAAGTGATTTGAGTTTATTGTCAAACGTTTTTTTTTTCTTTTTTATATCATTGCATATTTGAGAAAAGCACTATCGACTGTGAAAAAGGATTGCCAGCCTCATATCCCTAGCCTGCTATATATAGCGGTAGGTATACATTTATAATTATAAGTAGCCTGCTATACATACTCCAGACGCAATCCCCATTTCCCCTTTTTACTTTAAGTAAATGGGAAATGCGTGCCTATTAAAATGTCGACTTTATTGTAATTTAACATTGGGTTCATAAATAACAGTAATTATTTATTATTTTCTTATTATTCAACAACAACAACAATACTTTATTGCACACCAATAAAAGTTTACAGAAGGAAACAAGACAAATACAATTTATAAATAACGGTAGACAACAGGCGGTCTTATCGCTAAAAAGCGATATCTTCCAGACAATCTTTTTTATTATTATACACATTTTTATTTCATTGTTGGTTATTAAATCCCCTTTTCCAGACTGCAATAAGACAGCTTGGAGTAATTTCCTTGACATGATAATACAATCTTCCGAAGGAAAGGAGAAGGGATATTCTGACGAAGAATTACGCGAAGAGGTGATAATCATGGTAGTAGCGGGAAACGACACCTCCGCCGTGGGCGCCAGCTTCACTGCCGTCATGCTGTCCCGGTATCCAGGCGTGCAGGACAGAGTCTACCAAGAGTAAGTTTCAAGCAGAATTTATCAGCAGTTCCCAGGAGAGTCATCATCATAGTAATTTCAGCCTACATTCACCCACTGATGAGTACAGGCTTCTTCAGTTTAACCCACTTTTTCGGTCCTGCGCTAGTCTCATCCATTCACTTCTTCCTTCCAAACAACATCTAACCATCGATCCAGTGGTCTTCCCACTCTTATCTCTGGCCTAGTCTCGGGTACTACTCTGTCATCACCTTTGATCATAATCATCTGACATCGTTTGTTCTAGTTAACGTCCACGTTAATCGAGTTACTGTTATTGGCTTCTTTGTGTACAATTGTTAATCTCTTTTATTTTTTTTCGACACTTTAGTATTATTCTTTTTGAAGACTGAAAATTTAATAATTTGACATTGTAATTTTATTACAAAGAAGAACTGAAGAGACAAAAAGCAGGATAAAGACTTACAAATAACATCTCAAAAAGGTCATGGTGTATGCAAAAAAACTTGGTCGTGGAAAATAAAAACGAGGAGGCGACGTGTGAAACAAATCGTATACATCAAACAATGAAGAAATGGCTGACATATTCAATACTTTCTTTACATCTATTGCTCATAGTAGAATAAGTGGACATCTAGAAATATATCCAGAGAAATGTTTGAGATATAAGTAATATTAAAGCACCGAATAGCCAAATGGAATTTAATCCAGTGACACCCAATGAGTTAAGGACTATCATAAATAAGTTAAAAAGTAAAAAGACAAAAGATTTGGCCCAAATGGATACGAGATTCCTCAATATACGATGTTTTAATGAAAATATAATGGAACTGTTCCTTAATAGTTTAAACAGTTGCATCGAGGAGGGAGTATTTCCAGATATACTTAAACATGGCAGAGTAGTACCTGTACACAAAAAAGGGCATACCTCTGGTCCGAACAATTATAGACCAGCCTGCATTTTACTAGTATTCTCAAAAGTTTTGGAGATGGCTCTCAAATCAAGAATAGTGGCATTCTTTGAGGAAAACGATTTATACACCTCCTCTCAGTATGGATTCAGAAGCGATAAAGCGATAAGACTTCATACTTGAATCCTTGGATAGGTCACAGCAATGTGCAAGCATATTCTGTGACCTATCGAAGGAATGTGACTATCTTAGGCATGATATTCTACTTAAAAAGCTAGAGTATTCAGGTTTTATGAATCAGCATTAAGTATGATGGAGTCATACTTGAAAAATCGCAATCAAATGGTGCAAGTTGGGTCAAGCAAATCTAAGACTATAAATAACGATATTGGTGTACCGCAGGGTTCTATTCTAGGCCCTGTGCTATTCCTAATCTATGTAAATGATTTGCCATCTATTCCGGATTGGGCACAAGTCAGTCTCTTTGCTGATGATACACATGTTGGAATAAGGCACGAAAACATAAACGTCATGGAAGCTGAACTAATACAAATCGAATATAATCTCCAACAGTGGTTCGAATAAAACGGAATTGTATTAAATACTGACAAAATTTTAATAATAAAGTACGAGTCAAAATCAAAAAAGGAAGAAACACCATCAGAGATAAATTATAAGGTATCAACGAAATACTTAGGATACACAGTTAACAATAAATTGACATATTCAGAACACCTAGAGAAACTTAGCAATAAAATATCTTCAGCAAATTTTGCATTTAAAGCTGAAACCACTAATAAATATAGAAACACTAAAAACTGTGTACTATGCATACGAGTAATTATATTCACTCCTTACTAAACTATGCTATAACCATCTGGGGTAATGCATCAAATATAAATAAAATACTAGTGCTTCCAAAGCGTTCAGTAACGATCATGAGTGGAGTAATTCGACGCGACTCAGCCAGACGTCACTTTGAGAGACTAGGCATAATGACAGTTATCGCATTGTACATTTATGACTGCTTATTGGAAATACATAAGCAGACTGATTCATTGCTTAAAGTGTCGGATATACATAGCTATAACACTCGCTCCAAGAACAAATGATTGTTACTAAAATGTAGACTTAGGAAAACGCAGAAACAGGGAATTTTCCGGAATCTCAAAATGTTCAACAAACTGCCCATTGAAATTACTGAATTGCCCTTTGGCTTTAAGAAAAAAGATCAATGTATTTCAGAAAAAAGTATTTTACTCCGTATCAGAATTTTTAAATATCAACATTGACATCGTAGATTTCCAGTAATTAATGATTAATTATTAATATTATTTTATGAATATGTACTTGTAATGACCATGTTACTTTATGGTGAAGAAATGAAATCTGAAATCTAAATTATTCTATTCTATGACTGTTATTTCCAGGCTGCGAGAGGTGTTCGGCGATTCGGACCGCGAAGTCTCTCCAAAGGACCTGTCCAGACTCAAGTATTTGGAAGCGGTCATCAAGGAAAGCCTCCGTCTTTATCCGCCGGTCCCAGTGATGGGGAGGGAGGTGCGCAAAGATGTCCTGCTACGTAAGACCCCATGCATATATATTTACTTCGAAGTTTAGTGTTAACAGATTTCTGCTGTCACCTATAAATTACTTGGCTTACTTCATCGAAAGCCTTGTCTGTCCAGATGGTTCCGAGCTAACCTTTGGTGGAATCAAAAGCAGTACCTACTTAGTCTTCAAGATATTTAGTTTTCATCGGAAATTGTGATAGGATCTCAGCCAAAAAAAATCCAAATTGTGTTATTAAAGTACTTGTACTGTTAAACTTTAATAGCATTTTTTTTATATCGCTCAATAAATAAGGGTCTCCTGATGACCATCAGCTACTAATGTCGGGAGCGTTTTCAGTTTTCAATTTAGGTTATTTTAGGAACCACTAATTGCTATTAAAAGTTACTGAAATAGATTTTAAGAAAAGTAGCAGACTTGAACTGTCAGTCACTAAGTCTATGTTACAGCATCAGGCACGACTTTGGTGGAGGGCTCCTCAATATGGCTCAACATCTGGGGCACGCACCGCAACCCCGCGTACTGGGGCGCGGACGCGGAGCTGTTTCGCCCGGAGCGCTTCCTGGAGGGCCCGCTGCGGCACCCGGCACAGTTCATCCCCTTCAGCTACTCCGTGAGAAACTGCTTGGGTTAGTGTTTCAGATAATATGTTATTGTGCCAAGCCCTCTGCTAAAGATTCCAATTGAAACTGTTATAGATAAAACCGACACCTATGAACAGAAAAGAAAATCCACCACATGCTTTGTCAATTTAAAAATAATGCATGCAATTCAAAAAGTATATCCGCAACAAGTTTCGTCAGAATCAAATGACAAGAAATAAATCGGCGACGCGCCTCGTCAAGGAAAACTTAATCCCTTTCCATTGCCATATTCGGTCCAAAAGTCCCCATTACGTTAGCAGCATTGCCCCGCTGAATGGCAATGGAGATTTGCTGGACCAACCACGACATGGTTGGTCCATCATGACCCAGAGCGAGGATCGTTGCCCCTCTCTCAATCACCGCCCTAAATTCTTAAAAAGCTCGCGAGCCTCATTACCCCATGGTCCAGCCGTTTCCACAGCGACCGAATTGACTCCAAGGCTGCGTACTTGGCGTGTTTCATCTTAGCGGCTGTTTCCGCCGCCAAACTCGCTGATCCCGCCGATCTCACGGTTTGCCTCAAATGGGACCCAGCAAAAGTGCTAACACACGTTGCATCCCATGAAAGACAATTGCCCTCGCCGCCATGGAACCAATCTAAGTCCGTCCGATCTTTTGCCATCCGTTCGAGATGAACCAGGTGGCTCCAACACACAGAGGATATTAACGGACACCATGGCTCGACGGTCAATTTCGTTTATGGAATGATGGCGCGAAAAGCGCCCTGCACATCTCTGGCAACTTAAGCCAGCAACTGCAGGCAACTGGAGCTAGAGTAGCGAAATGGTTAACGCACTGGACCGGCAATCCAGAGGTACCGGGTTCGATTCCCGGTCTCTTCCCCCAGGTAGCTCCTTTTTCAATTTTTCTTTAAGCTTTGATCTTTGTATTTTAAGGCTTAAATAAAAATTGTGGTGTACCTACCCACATTAAAAAAAAGAGGCATTACATGTTTCATAAATTTATAGCTTAAGCCATGGTGTCCATTTTCTTCTACCATAACTCCACAAATGCAGCGATGCGGCTCACACGCCTTGGTTTCCAGTCTTAGGGCCACTGCTATTCATAGCGAGTCGTTATCAAGCAGTGTACCCAACTGAGGGGACGGCAAAGTATGGAGCCATGCACCAGATTCTGGCTTAACAACCGCAATCAGACGTGCCAAATCCGCTCCTGAAGCACCGTCTAACAAATGCGAGCAGGAGAGTTTGCAGAGGATATCGTTTCATCTTCTCTGTACCACCAAATCATCAGGCCGGTCGGAAAGAACATTCCCCACTTCTCTAAGGCCTCAGATACAAAAGGCAAGCGGATATTGCTGCCATTAAGTCATTAAATGCGAGCTACAAGATCCGCTGAGCCATGTAAAGAAGCCAAGAAAGCTACCAGGCCGATGTCCTGAACTCGACAAACTCCAAGACCACCGAAACGGATGGGTAAAACCGCTTGGCACCACTGTGTCTCATCCAAACTTACATTGAGCACCGACTCTAAAATTAACTTGAGTGTAGCATCAATGGATTTCAATTCTGATTCGAACGTCCATGTAAGTGACGTTCGCAAGACATATACCATCCGGGGCAAAGCAAAACAATATCGAAGCAAGCGATAATTATGTTTATTCTATAATCCTAACTTTAAATAATTTAAAATTAAATTTGACTGGCACACAGCACAAAGCCATGTCATTTTGCATTATCTTAATAATCATCGTGCACCAGTGCAGCCCATTCCAATCCTTATCAAACCTTGTAGCTTAGTTGATCAGAGCGTGAAGCCCATGGATGACAAAAGAAGCCAGTTCACGTCTGGTTAGTGTTTTAAAAAAAAATTCACTGTTCTTTTCTAAAGATAAGGTCAACCGGGGTAATTGCGTCCATCGAGGCAAATGCGTCTTTTGGTGATATAATGGAAGCGGAACATTTTAAGACCATACCCTTCTTGCCTAAAGTTTGGCACAACAAAATGAATTAAAAAAATTGCGTTGGAAGTTTATAGTGTTTCGTTTTCATGATATCATCAAAATACGCATTTGCCTCGATGGACGCAATTACCCCGGTTGACCTTAATCATTGAGTTTTAAAATTGGTATTTCGCACAAATATACGTAAATTTGACCCACAATATTCATTATCTCAAGTTATCCTGTAACCACAGCAGCTATTAACCTTGCGATACGTCGGGAACACATTTCTACTAATATACGTGATATTATCTGTCTACATTGCAAAAGATGTCCGAGGAACCGTGTTTGTGAATTTTTTTATATCATTATAATCAACGTTTTTTTCTTCTCCGTTGGTTGAGCTGGGTTTCACGGCGTTTTGACGACGTATGTCGGTTAAAGTATCTGAAATATATGAATAATTTTTTAAATTTCTGTCTTGATAAAATATCGTAATTGACAACACTTCATATTTCGGCTTAGAAAGTGGACGTAATCACCGTTTTTATATTTTTCCTGAGATTACTAATTATTTATTTATTAAATCATACATAGTTAATCTTAAATGTAATAACTCCAAAACTATGACACAGTGGAAAGGTTTCTTTAGTCTGGTGTCAAATTAAAAAAAAAACGAATGACGTTGAGCGTGACATTATGGACAGCTTATTTTTTTCCGCGGATAGTTCGAATACTACAACTCTTATGCAGGCGTAGTTGTCGGAAATTTCGCTTATTTTATGTATTTTCTCATAGGTATGTATTTACATACAGATAAATTCATTCAAATATTTTTTTTGGGTGTACACGACGCAAAACTCTCTTGATTCTATATTAATTTCCTCCTGTTAGAAATATGAAATGATGTCAATTGAGTAATTATTGGCAAACATGTTAATTTAGAAAGGACCCCGCAGCAACCTTAGGGAAAAAGTGGTTTCAGTCAAATCTCAGAAAAATTTAGTAAGATGTAGATTTAACTCTCCTGATTATTTTTTTATAAGGGTGCAACTCTCTCAGACGTATACTTTCTGAAATAATCAATTAATTTGGTTTTAAACAAAATATATATTTTACGTAATTCCTCCTATTTGCTCTGAAGCATGTCGTTCGTAATATAGATAATTAATAAAATGCAATGTCAACGTTACAGAAACATTACAAAGATCATATTTTATGTTCGATAATTATTAAATACGTTATTTTATTTTATAATAACGTATTTAATAATACGTATATACTTATGTACATGAATAAAAATAAGGAAAGTACTTACAACACATGATGGCAGCAATGGCTACTTTGACTTAATTACGTCAGTAACTGTCAGTGCGTATCACGGAGTATCATTTCGTAATGATATCGATTTTAGAAAACACGTCGCGTAAATAATAATAAAATGCTTGATTATTTCAGAAAGTATAGATCTGAGAGAGTTGTGCTCTTATAACAAAGTAATCAGGAGAGTTACATCTACATCATACTAAAATTTTGTGAGATTTGACTGAAAACACTTTTTCCCTAAGTTTGCCGTGGGGTCCTTTAGTTCTAAGATGAATAAATTACTGGTACCAATCTCAATACACTGGTTGTATAAGCTGAGAAATTGGTTTACCATTTTAATATTTATGACTATGATATTGAGGTATATCATTTTCTACGCTAGCTCATAATGTTCTTTACCGATTCAGATACACGTATTTGGTTCCAGGAGCTACTTACGCGATGATGTCCATGAAGACGGGGCTGGCTAACCTGCTGCGCCGGTACAAGCTGCTGCCTCCAGCCAACATGGCCGCCGAGGACCTCACCAAGCCGCTGAGAGTGAAATACGATATAATGATGAAATCTGTGGATAATTTCATCTTGCGTGTCCAGAATAGGAATGAAATGGATAGTAGTAATTAATAATAACTAAGTTATCTTAAATTATATTTGTATTCGCCATATAACCTTCAACCTCCCTTTTCACCCTAAGGGTGAATTTTTATGAGGGGTTAAAAACACTAATTTACCGATCTTATAAGTGCATAAACGTAGGGAGGCTATACATAAAAAAATATTTTTTCTTTAATACCGAGAATTTATTTAACGCCCCTCGTAGACCATAAACAGCAAGATGCAGACATGCACTCAACAAATACCTGCTTTTTAGAACACACATATAAATGTGTTAAAATATAAATTATAGTATAATTTATTTAGAAAAGGCTGAATATTTTACCCCATATTGCTTAATTATTCTGTAGGTACCTAGTGGAAATCACGATAAAATACAAGCATGGAGTTGGAGTTCCGAATTTAACCCTTCTTTGCATGGTGATGGAAATTTCCATCATAAAATTATCGCATTAATTGAGGCTTGTTTTGCGGGTGATTGATATTTATTATTAAGACTGCCAAGTTACAACAACAGTACAGCATAAAATAGAACATAGTTGTGAAAAAATAACTAAACAGAATTTTTAATTTGAATTCGCGGGCTCGCCGTATCGCGCCATTTACGAAAACTGTTGATCTTCTAGACGTTTTATGGAGGATATTACTGTGAAAATATTGATTTATTCGGAATAATAAATGTGTATCAGATGTGTCATTTGATATTATGTTACTTTTTATGCATACAATTTCAAGATTTGAACATAAAGTAGTTCCAAAGTATGTGATGGAAATTTACATCACAATGCAAAGACTTCGCTCGTAAAGTATAAATATCGGACAACCTTACACAAATCGATTTAGTCCCAAATTAAGCTCAAGAAGGCTTGTGATATGGATACTAGATGACGATATACATACGTATATAGATAGATATATACTTAAATATATAGAACAACCATGACCCAAACACAAATATTCGAGTTCATCACACAAATATTTGCCCTGGCCGGGATTCGAACCCGGGACCGCCGGCTCAGTAGGCAGGTGTCTAGAAACTGCGCCAACCGCGTCGTCTTTATTATTAATACAATAAATAACTAACTATAATTAGCGAGCGAAGCGTCGATTTGTTCCCGATTTTCGTTTCAGCTTGGCCAAAAAATCTTTTGTATGCCTGGATTTTCGGATTTCCTACTGTCTTCGCCACATCCTGTCTTAAACTATCTCTGTGTAAAGTCTGTGTTAAACCAATCTTAAGATCAAGTGAACATTTCCACGATCCATCATCAGGTAAATTTTATGATATTGGGTCTAAATGTCCATTGAGGGGAGACGAACGTGTCTGCGTTCAACCAACCCTGAGATCTAGTAGGCAGGTAAGCAAGTGTTGTATCATCAGATCCTGAATTAATGACAATGTTAAAACCGTATAGTAGAGTTGTTAGTCCGCTGTTTTCTAACATAATTGTGCGCATCAGGTTACAAGCATGAAATTTCTACCACAGATAGAGTTTTCTACGGTGATTATTGATGTGGAGGGAAGTCAGATTCGTCCCCTGTGAGGCGGGAGAGCGGAGTGAATAAGACCAAGTATCCCTCTTTTCTTTCTCTGTTGCTGTTCAGTTAAGTCTACTAGGACTTGTTTCATGTTTTTATGTTAATTTTGTATAGTTCCATATAAAAATATGGGTGTATGGCCGAAAAGGTAAAAATCACAACAAGATTTTTGATTCAGTGAGGAAAATTAGTTAAATTTCATGAACATTTTCAAATTATTATTATTATTTAAAAAAGCTCATTTAATCTTGTTTCTAAAAATGTTGGGCACTTCTCATATAAACAGTAGCTAAAAATATATTTTAACGTCGGCGTAACCAACGTAAATCTCCGAACGCATTCTATTTCGCTTCATTAAATACATTAAATAATGATTATTAACATGATCTTACATATAATATTTATCATATACGTCCTATTAAAACAAATTAATGTACTTAAAACAAAATATTTTTTTGCTAATGTATCACGAGCACACGGGCTGGTCTCAACATCAACAATTTATTTAAGTTACTGTTTGTATGAAGAGTGCCCAATATGTATATATTTTTAGAAACTAGATAAAATTTTATATTTTGCAGTATTTTTGTTAGTTGCAAATATTCAGGAAATATAACTAATTTAACCCCCGGAATAAAAAAACTTGTTGTGATTTTTACCATTTCGGAAATACACCCATATTTTTATATGGTACTATGAATAAATAACATAAAAAATGAATTTCTGATATCTGTTTTACACGAAAGCGATACCACAGAAGTCCTAGTAGCGTTAACTGATGAGTAATATAAAAAGAAAAAGAGGACTCCTTTATCCAATTCACCCCGCTTTCCCGCCGCACAAGGGATGAATCTGACTTTCCTCTACATCTTAAAATAATCACCGCAGAATACTCTATCTGTGGTAGAAATTTCGTGGTTGTATCCCGATGTACACAATTTCGCGACTTAGCAAAATGTACTAGAGCACGCAGGGTAAGCTGAACATCAATATTTTTTTCAAGTTATTTTTTGTATGAGGTGTGCCCAATATGTATACATTTTTAAAAACAAGATTAAATTTTCTGCGTAGTAATATTTGTTCAATTGTAAATATTCAGGATATATAACCAATTTATAGTTCTGAATAAAAAAAACTTGTTGTAATTTTTACCTTTTCGGCAATAAACACAAATTTTTATATCAAACTATTCTCAAATAACATTGAAAATGAATAGCTGACATCTACTTTACACGAAAACGATGCCGCGCAAGCCCTAATAGCCTTAACTGATCAGTAATAAAAAAAAGAAAAAGAGCAATACTTGGTCCTCTTCACCCCGCTCTCCCGCCACGCACGGGACGAATCTGACTTCCGTCCACATCTGAAAATAATCACCGCGGAACGCTCTATGTGTGGTAGAAATTTCTTGCTTGTAACCCGATGCGCACAATTTCGCGGCTTAGCAACTCTACTAGTAGTTGTATACTCTTATGATTATGAATAAAAAACACTGTTAACATTTTACGGTTAAAACCGGTAAACGTACATACTAACAATTTTTGAAGTTGGACCGATTTCCACGCGTGCGGAGCCGCGGGCACAGCTAGTAAATAATAAAAATACAATCGATGCGTTGGCTCCGCTTCGAACGTGCCGATCCTAGCCGAAGACAGGCGGAGCTATGGGCGGGCGAAATTAGCAGGTATATTTCGTGACAAGCAGCGTCGATTGTATATCCCGTGGTACTACGCTTAATTGTCCACTTAGTGTATGTTAACGAATAAATTATTATTCTATTCTGTTCTATTCTATTCTTAAGATCCGAGTTTGCATAATGATGGATATTTCCATCATATAAAAAAATTATATATTCTCTTAATCATACTGTTACGAGCGTGGGGTTCGTATTTGATAGAAAAGCACAAATTAATCCACTAAATAAAACACTCACTTTATTACCCAAATTACGCACTCACTATTCACACGAACTGTACTTAAGCGCACTAATCACTCAAGAGTCTTTCTCTCCGATTATCCTTGTACTAGCATTCGATCGCAGTTAAAATGTAACTAACTCGCGCCGGCCGTCGGCGCCTTATATATCCCGCGGAACCGCTTTCTCGATACGTTGTCCACACATATCGCGAATATTCTAGTAAGGTCCAGCGTAAGGGCCGAGAACATTCGAGGCCATATATGTCTCTCTCTAATGGTGCACTCTCTGTCACTCCCTTCTCGAATGTTCCGAGTATAGCTATCTCTTTCTAGTAGTCCCATCCTTGTTACACACTTCTCGAATGTTCTGAGCATAGCTATCTCTTTCTACTAGTGCTATCTCTGTCACTCCTACTGGAAATTCCGCCATATAACGATTTGTGCTTCAGAGGCCCATAAGGGGTCCTGAAAACGCCTGAAAACGGGTTTTCAGGTTATGGCGTCATCTCATAGAGGGTGCCCTGAAACGGACTGAAAACATGTTTCAGGCGCCTGAAAACGACGGCAACTTGGGTGAAATTTTGATCTTTAGATATGTGATAGAGCAACTTCTGAAACGGCCTGAAATGACTTTTCAGCCTGCTGAAAACGCGTCTAACGCACTGAAAATGACGTTCAAAGTTTTTGACCTAACCTACCGGCGTAACAATACCTTATATATTTTTTTATACATTTTTACCTTAATGTAGAGGTCAGCTAGCATTATCCTGATTTATTTCACAAGTAAAAAAAAAACATGCAAAGAAGGGTTAAGGATATTCGGAAAGAGCACACCAAATCGTTTTTTTTTTTTTAAACTCCCGGACATATTTCCAAATAGATATCAATTGTTGTTCTCGGCGTTTCTTCTTTGTGTAATTTAATAATCTTGTTTTCATTTTTATGACGTCTTTTTTGCAATACGGTTATATTTATTTATTTAAATAGAACAATTTAAACTGATTATATTGCGTATATTAATTATTTGAGCCTCCCTTTCGTTTTATGTAATGTTTGAGAGTAGCGGAAATGAAAGAAATAATTAGGTAATATTTGTTTACGTAAATAATATTTTCATTCAACACACAGGTTGGACGTACTTCATTTATGTTAAACAGGGTACCTATTTAGAATGTTTTACATAAGTCTCGCAAAAAGGTCAAACAGCAATACGTAGGCATAACATTCCATTGAAATATTATCTATTCGCTGGGTGCGAAGTAGGTGGTGGGGGAACCACGAATCGATCGCAGCGCCAGAAAAGGAACTTTCGTCAGGCCAACTGTCACTTTTTACTAGCGAAATTAAGGCATCTAAAAATAAATAAATATGCGGCACGAAACCTGCAGCGTAGTAAATTGCAAAAGCAATGGCAAAAACAGTGATCATAAATGAATAAATTTCCTTAAGCAAGTTGGAAACGAGAACAACGAATTAAATGGATAATCGCCATCAAGAGGAAAACGTTAGTATAACCTATAGAACAACATTTTTAATATTATATCTTGTATGTTGTAGGGAATAGCATGTTTATGCGTTTATTTTCTTTTACATTTTGGACATGTTGAGCAAAAACGAATTGTTTCCCATTTCATTGTAGTTTGGGATTTGAAAGCGATGTTGTGTTTGATTGAGCAGAATCCAGTCATAATAATTAATTTGGCCATTTTTAACTGAAAAAACAAAATAATCTGTATTATTACAAATATACAGTCATAAATGATCGGTTGCATTATGCATGAAATGCGTTATTCGGTTAAATTTGTTTATTTTGTAACTTACTTCTCGTGAAGATAGCCATGAAAAGGTCCGTGTGAATTACATCTGAAAGTTATTGATTTTGTCATTTTAGACGGGAAATAAAGAAGGTCAACGTTTTGTCGACACTATAGATTAACATAATCGAATAAAATGAAAGAAAATTACGATATTTAAGTGTTTACGGCATGTATTTAACGCGGGGACAAATTAATCTGATTTAGGGATTTATAAAAAATTCAAGGGGGTAGCAAAAATAATAAGTTGGCGACTAATTGCGGAGACTAGTATAAAGTAAAAAGTAGCAGCTAAGTAATCAATTTTCGGCTTTGTTTCAATATAAACTAGCATCGAGTTATTGTTTTGGCGACTGAATTAACTAATTAAGCGGAAATAATATGACAGCGGATAAAAAGTTGAAAATGGCCTACTCTAATTGTTCAATGGAGATTCCATATAAAATAAATCAAGGTCATAAAAAAAATACTTTGTGCGACAGTTTAAGAAGATTGCATGTATATATAATAATTTTGGTCTATAGTTTTATTTAACCTTAGTGTATTATCTCTTAGTCCCACCCATTTTCCGCATAACGGCCCCCCCTCGCTTTTAGATCTTATTTTAACTTCTTCTCCAGACCTGGTCTCATTTCATGGTCAATTTAATGCTGCAGGTTTCTCCAATCATGACCTTATTTATGCTTCATTTAATATTCGTCCCCCGAAAAGGAAGCATAAAGTAATTATGCGCAGAAATCTACATGATGTAGATATGCAGGCGCTTTATAACGATGTTGCAAGTGCAGATTGGCATAGCATTGAGCTCCTGGATGACGTCGACCTTAAGGTGCAGGCTTTCAATGGCATATTGCTTGCGATTTATGATAAACATGCTCCACTGAAACCGACGCGTGCATTACCCTGCTCCGTGGCTTACACCGGATATTAAGTCGCTTATGGCTAAAAGGGACCGAGCACGCGTCAAAGCTCGGCAAAACAGTGACTACCAACAGGCATATATCTCTTTACGAAACCGCTGTAATAAGATCTGTAGAGATGCCAGACGCCGCCATATCCACAACTGCATCGAGGATTGTCCCCCGACTAAGCTGTGGAAATTTCTCAGGTCATTGGGTGTGGGCAAAGCTCAACAAAGTTCCTCTTGCGTTCTTGATCTTGACGCCATCAATATTCACTTTAGTTCTTCTCCGGTTACTCTCCACCCTTCTATTAAACAATCTACATTATCTCTTCTTGCTAATACGCCACACCCCGATTCACATCCCTTTGAGCTTGGTAGCATTTCTCCGCAAGAGACACTTGCCTATCTGAAATCTATTGTGACGGTCGGCGTTTTGGGATGAAAACAACGATTGTCAATCACAAAATAAAAAATATATTTAATTATCAAAATAAAAAAAAGGTCGTGGATTATTTTAGCCCGTCTGGTATCGCAACGCAGGCCTGTACTCCCCTGGTGGTGGCGAGGTCAGTTGTGCCGGTCCGTGGAACTTCGTTCAGGAACCCCGGGGTAAGGCCGTGTGCGTCGGTGCTGTTGTGGGCCGGCTCAATGTCCTGGCAACCATTTGCCGGATGTGTCGACACGTCGTGTTAATTTAAAAAAAAAACGCTTTTCTCCAAGTCGCACCCTGTAGACAACGGCCTTTATTAGAACATATACTAATATTTATTTTGTGCTCCGCTGATTATGAACCTCGGTGATGTTGCTAAGCTAGCCAGGGGGAGCAAAAGAAAGTACCTAGCTGGTGGGTGTTAATAATCAGAACGGAGTTACAGAGTGCAGAAGGAATAAGCAGAATGTGAAAGAAGTACAGCGCAGGCAATGCGTAGTAATATATCAATTTAGCATTTACAAACAAACTAAATACCTGAATATAATATTATGAACTCATTCTCACTTTTTAATTAATTTAATTACTTTTACTTTATTATAATGAAGGGCTTAAACTTGCGATAATGAGCATAAAATAAGTACCAGCGAGTGAAATCATCATAGGCAAAATGTAGGCGACGCCATGTTATAACGGTAAATCGGCACAAGCGGCCGGCGTGGACGATAGATACTTTAAACATTATGATGATGCACTAAGATGAATATACAATGAAATCAACACACGGATTATGGTACAAGCACAGTTTAGCCACTAATACTTAAGACTAGGTAATAGCTCAACAACTTACCCTTTCGGGGTGCGAGGCGAAGTAAAGTTTTATGTACACTTCTACGATTATGCTTAACACGCAAGAATAGGGAAACAGGTGACCACTGCCGCTACGTATTTTGATGTATTTACTTAACGAGTAAATATAAGTTCCAAATATAATAATTTGCAAGCGCGATAGACGACACGGAGCGGAGCCCGTGTACGCACCAACAAGCTGTTGCCCTTAAGACGGTCTAACGGGGTATGCAGTAATTACACTCTAATCTATGGGGGTATGGCAGGCGAGACGCCGCTGGCGGGGATAGCCAGGCGACGCGCAGCTGGTACCTTACCCTAACGGTATCGTCGAGCGCAGGAGTGTTCCGTATCGTTTACTTTTTAATGATTTATATTTAATATTGTTTCCTATTATTATGTTAATGTTAATGTTGAATGTGTATTAAATTATTTAACCAGGCTGATTATGAAGTAAAACTATCTTTCTTTTATTAATATTAATAATGACGAAACGTGTTGTGGATGATTTTCAATGTATTTGACGAAGATTCTAGCAATATTATTGACGAACCCTGAGGCGGATGCAAATTCTATGTGTGGAACTGTGGACGAAACCTGTGTTGTGGATAGCAAAGTTTGTATTGTATTTTTGGAAGTAAATAAATTCTCTTTTTTTTTTAGTAAAACTATAAATTAAATATGTATGATTATAATTATTTTTAGTCTGTTTTTTTTAATTGAAAATATTTTTAAACAATATATATCTATGTACGTGTAACGTTACACTATTAAGACGAAGGCCATTGGTGAAGATAGCCTTAGTATAGACATGCTTATGCTCGTCGCGGAATCCATTGCTCCGATCCTTTCTAGTATATTAAATTTCTCATTTTCCTCGGGCACATTTCCTTCATGTTGGAAACTTGCCCATGTAATTCCCCTTCCCAAAAAACCTAATCCTACTGATTTTTCACAATATCGCCCCATTTCCATACTCCCAGTTTTGTCTAAAATTATTGAACATTTTGTAAATCGCCGACTCCTTTCACATCTTAATAGGTATTCATTGTTTAACCCATTTCAATCCGGATTCCGCCCCGGGCATAGCACAGTTACTGCTCTGGTTAAGGTCACTGATGACATCCGTCTTAATATAGAACACAAAAAACTCACCGTACTTGTCCTTCTCGATTTTAGTAGTGCTTTCAATACCGTAGATTTTGACATCCTCCTCGGTATCCTTCGTACACTTAATGTGTCTCACTCATCCCTATCTTGGTTTCACGACTACCTCTTTGGTCAACGCCAGCGGGTTAGGGTCGACGACAAACTGTCGGAATGGCGTGAAATTTCCGCTGGCGTCCTCTCTCCACTTCTCTTCTCAATATTTATTGGTGGGATCACCGAGTGTTTAAGATCCTCGTTCCATCTTTATGCAGATGACCTGCAGATCTATGCAGCGGCTAGTATCGAGGATATGCCGTCGCTTATTAATATGATCTATGCGGATTTGGAGTCTATTTACAGCTGGGCAAATAACTTCGGGTTAAACATAAACGCAAAAAAGTCGCAAGCAATTGTTATTGGTAGTCCTCATTTTGTAAATAAAGTATCTGAAATGGTGGTACCTGATATTCTTTTTGGTGGGATTCCTATCCCCCTTTCCTCTACAGTTAGAAATTTGGGTATCACCATGGACCAGACGCTTTCGTGGGCACCGCACATAGCGCAAGTTAGCAAGAAGCTCTTTGCATCTCTCCACTCTTTAAGGCGCCTGCAGAACTTTCTGCCAATTTCCACCAAGATCACTCTTGCCAGATCTCTCTTGCTCCCACTACTAGACTATGGTGATATTGCTCTACTGGATCTTAAGGAGGAACTGCTTGACAAGCTTGAACGCCTACAAAATGTGTGTATCAGGTATATATTTGGATTGCGAAAATATGACCACATCTCTTCCTTTCGAGCGCAGTTGGGTTGGCTACCGATTCGTCGGCGTAGAGACGTGCATGTCCTTTCATTGCTCTTTAATGTCCTGTTTAATCCTACTTCTCCTCCTTACCTTAGTGAGAGATTTTCGTATATGGCTGATGGCAGTGGTCACCGCTTGCGGTCTAGCGCCAATCTCACTCTGGCTGTACCGTCTAATAAGACGCGTACCTATAGCAAGTCTTTCACGGTAAGCGCAGTGAAGTTGTGGAATGAGTTGCCTTTGTCCCTTAGGAAGTCTCCATCTGTTGCATCACTTACGATTAACTTGAAGAAATTGTGGCTGTCCGATGACGTGTGAATTCATTGAATACTATATTTATTTACGAATTTATATGTATTACATGTAGATATATATATATGTATATACTCGTATAAAATATATCTTATAAATAGTACAAATATATGTGTGTCGGAGACGGTCATGAGTACGGTAGCTCAACGAAGCCGGCGCGCCATCGGAAGGCGACAGTGGCGCCCCCCTTGAACCTGTTTTGGCGCGCTAGACATAGTCTTGGCGGTTCACTCAGCGAACGCCCACCGACACTTCACTCTGGGTCGCCGTCGAGTGCACTACTGCCTTGGAACTGTCCCGTTTCGTTGTGCTATACCAAGTTAGAATCAGTGAAACGTTATAACTCAACAATACTGTGTTAATTTAATAAAGACTATTGTGAGACTTTGATAACCTAGCTTACAGACCTCTGTGCCAGGAACTGTTATTTTGTGCTTCATTGTATAAGGAATAAATCAAGTTAATTGCATCCGTATTGTTTCATCTTGCTCGCAACTACCTCCTCGTCCACAACTATGTCGATTAGCTCATCTAATGTGCCACACCACACCGGCCATCCAGACCTGTCCCCGACATCAGAAGTTGGGATGGTATCTACGGCCCATGAGCGAACACGAAGAATGATGGAACACGAAGCGAATAAAACGGAAGAAAAAAAGTTTGTGGTTACTCTTTGAAATACAACGAACCTGACATCACAAAATCATGGAACAGGAGCTACAAGCGTTTCCGTTATTGAAACTCAAGCTAACACCGTCACGGAGACCTACAAAACCGTATGAAAACAAATGAAGATTGCACTGTTTAAATTGTTTTCATTGCGAGAGAAACGGACATGAAAAATTCGATTGCTTACTTCGTATAAAAGAAAACTACAACTTACCACCTCAGCGACAAAAGCCAGCAGTTACAATACAAACTACATACATCGAAGTACATTGTTTACTTCAAGAACAGCGGGACACATCGTCAGTTGTTGCACCAGTAGAAGTGACCCAGAAGCGACAGTCAACTACAACTTACAAGCGACGCGTGAACGTAGGCACTATGGCTTCACCGACACATTTTGAAAACACATCAGGTCAGTCGTTAACTTTTCACTAAGATTCCGATATTTTGTTCACAAATAAAAGTGTAGCTAGATTCTGGGGTAGACTTAAGTCGGACTTATTCAGTTTAGTGGGTATTTGTCAAAAAAAGTACTAACGGGTACTGGTAAAAGCGACCCTCCAAGTAAAGTTGAATATTGCGTGATAGAAATTAATAATCATTTGCAACAAAGTTTATTGCACGTTTTGTAACGATTGTTTTCGTAGTGATATAATATGACTAAACGCGAAATGTTTCTACAGAGATTTAGTGTTGATTAATATGACCACTACGCAGTTTACCTACCCTTAAAAAGTTTATCATTTTAAAATTGCGCTGTGAAGGTGCATCAATCATACACACTTAGAATTATTATTCTAAGCATACACAGTACTTAGTAGTAGGAGCGGCTGGGCTTAGGAACTTGCTTTAATAATCTACCCTCTGTTCATGATTTTCCAATCATTCTGTAGAATTTAATTTTTTGACATCTTGAATAGTTTCTTACTCGGTGTACATTAGCTGGTGTATAGTTTAGCGCCTATAACTTCCGTAAGAACTGGTGAGCTTGAGATTTGTTTAAACGATGCTAATGTTACTTTTAACTGTGGTGATCGCTATAGCCTAAAATATTTACACTGGAGACACTAATAGGATTAGGAAAATATTGGGACACAAGAGTTTGAAATTTAAGTTTGATCTTTATCATTAATGTTTCATAATCCCTTGGTAATCTAAGAGTTATCATACAAAGTAAAGCTTGTTATTAAAGTGCAAATAATGATTTGATCTAAATCTTTTCTTGCATCTACGTCGTAGATTATTTGTTCACATTAACGAATCATAATTTCAGTGTACCTACCTAACTTTGCTAGATTGATTTGTTTCCTTTTTTTTTGTTGGATTATTATTATTCGTTTGGCATGTTATTTCAGATAACAAAAGAAACAATTCATTTGACTATGAGAAATTACAAATCCAATTTCAGTTGTTGTTGAATTGAAGTTGAGTTTGTTGGATTTAAGGTTAGAATGACCGAGCTTTGTGATACTGTGCTTGAAGTTTTTGTTTCAGGAAAAGATTCGCGAACTTAGCAGCTAACAGCTAAGCCATGAGTCATCTGCTTCGGCTGCCACGGTACAAGACATCGCGTAAAGAACTGCGCGAAGGCGAGCGACAGGGCGCCTTCAACCACGGGGAAGAGGGTTGACGTGTGACGACACCACACCATATGAGGCAATCTGGTGAGGAGTTCTCATTTTATTGTGATTTGGTTGCCGAGTGATCGCTTATGGAAGAGTTAATTTCCAATAAGTTCCATGGCAATTGCTTGTATAATTCAGTGACTATGTACGACTTGTATCAGAAAATTGTTAGTACTGTGCAATAAATAAAGTTACTGAAGCGAGCCTATTAGAAATGTTGACATGTAGTATTATAAATTGCAAGACCATTGGCCATAAACTTGACTTCCAAACATGCGCGTACTTGCACGATAGGTTGAGGGAAATGCCCGGGAGCTACGTACCATTTGAAGTAGACGAAAAAAAAATATATTGTGAGACTGGTAGGGAGGTTCTCAGTTCGGCTGGTCGACCATACCAGTCACTTCATCGTAGCCGTAGTCCGGTAGAAGTCGGCATCTGCTCTAAGCAGTCCGTGGATACGCGGTGCGCGGTAGGTGCTGGCGGAGGTCGGGTCACTCTCGCAGAGACCGTAGAGTCATAGGGTTGACTCGGCGATCCCGTGGGGATGCGCGTAGTGGGTGGCTAAGTTAGCCCTAGGCCACGAATGAGATACCTGTTTTGTTGAACGAATTTTGGTTGATTTAATTGTTTTGATATTGTCAATAAGGTGAGCCAAAAGGAAATGATATGGTGGTACATGGTTCCTAATGTGTTTTCTAAGGTAGAAGTGGTAAATAGCTAGTTTGTTTCACAACAAGCAACATTGTAGTACAATCTCATTTAAAACGTATTGCACTATTGAAAGAATAAGTAATGTTACAATTGGTAGTTGGTTGTAAGATACCATAATTCGATTTGTATCTTTTGAAATATTGCGGTTATAAAACAAAAACTTTCACTTAGTTGTCAAAATTATTTTTGTGATATTTTTTTTTTGTTTTGGTGTCAGTAACTATTTGATGCGAAAGGAAAGATGAAGTTTTTGTTTTGTCTTAGGTACCATTTTGACGTGTTTGTCAGGACTGACCGAGTGGATACTGTTTTGGTTGTTGATTGTTTCAGAGCAACACACGAGGACGTGTGTCATCGCAGGATGGCCGTGTCGGAGACGGTCATGAGTACGGTAGCTCAACGAAGCCGGCGCGCCATCGGAAGGCGACAGTGGCGCCCCCCTTGAACCTGTTTTGGCGCGCTAGACATAGTCTTGGCGGTTCACTCAGCGAACGCCCACCGACACTTCACTCTGGGTCGCCGTCGAGTGCACTACTGCCTTGGAACTGTCCCGTTTCGTTGTGCTATACCAAGTTAGAATCAGTGAAACGTTATAACTCAACAATACTGTGTTAATTTAATAAAGACTATTGTGAGACTTTGATAACCTAGCTTACAGACCTCTGTGCCAGGAACTGTTATTTTGTGCTTCATTGTATAAGGAATAAATCAAGTTAATTGCATCCGTATTGTTTCATCTTGCTCGCAACTACCTCCTCGTCCACAACTATGTCGATTAGCTCATCTAATGTGCCACACCACACCGGCCATCCAGACCTGTCCCCGACATGTGTATTATTACTTACTTAGTTTATGTACTTATTATAGTTTAATTAAGTATAATATAGATATCTTGGTTGTACGCAGTGTAGTTTGCCTATTTTCTTCGTATACCCATTCCTTCAATTGCTCAAAGGTTAACTGGAAGAGATCCCTAATAGGGATAAGTTCGCCTTTGTACATATTTAATTTGTTATCAATGTATTTATAACCAGTTGTTGTGTACAATAAAGCGTTTACATACATACATACAGGGTGTCCCTAAAACCAACGCCAAAATGAAGACGGGTGATAGAACAGCTCATAAGCAACCATATTAAGTTAATTTGACCTTAATAAAAAGTTCATAGTTTTCGAGATATTTGCATTTTAAAAAAACTCGTGACTTTTGAGGCCCTGCGTCAGTATGTCGATTGCCACCACTGCAAATTTAGGTATTTTTTAAATCTGTTTTTTGCAGGATGTTACTAAAAACATATCCTATCGAATATAATTTCAATTTATTACATATCATGATGCTTTGTCGGTAAAAATAATAAAAAAAAACGAATTATAGCAATTTATTAAATTTAGCCAGCGGTTTTGATCGAGTTTCATTTAAAAAAAATATTGTAAACTAACATGGCACACAACATAAAAAGATAGTAAATTTATTGTAGTTTTCAAAAAGGTACAGCATTTTCTAATTTACGCAGCAATTTACGAGATATTGATATTTTACACTAACAGGAGCTCATACTGCAGTTATTACATAGTATGGAACCAGAGCCCCTACTAGGCTCAGAGTTTGAATTTCGAACAAAAAATAGATTCAAAGAATACACAATTTGAAACTGGAACACAATTTGAAATTCGAATTCAAGTCGGCTTTCTGATTAAAGAGTATTTTAGTAATTTTAGGACACTTCGTCAATTCGTTTGATGTTCTTTATTAAGTTTGGTTTCTTATTTTCTTAAATAGACTTGATTTACCAATAGAACTCGTGTTTGCCTTGTGATTTGGATTTTTGGTACAATTTAACTTTGCTTTGTGCATCTTGGACTCGAGTTCTGCCTATTGATTTTAACTTCGATTTACTTTGGCTCTGTTAAGATTAATTGTAGTGCGTTTGTTACAAATATGCCAGAGAATTATACTCCTCAAGAATATGCCAACATGCATTTTGTCTATGGGGAATGTCAGGGTAACTCTTGTGCTGCAGCTAGACTCTATCGGGAAAGATATCCAAATTTAAGGCATCCGGACCATCGAGTATTTCGAAATGTTCATCTCGCATACTCACAAGGCGTTTTGCCTGGCAATCGTGGTGGATTGGGAAGACCTAGAGGAGATTACGATGAAGATGTTTTACAAGAGATTCAAAACGACCCAACCACTTCGACACGGAACATTGAACGTAATTTAGGGATATCAAAATCTGTTGCCAATAGAATATTACGTCGATATGGATATCATCCATACCACATACAACGTGTTTAAGCGTTGCTGCCCCGTGATTACCCACTTCGTGTTCAGTTTTGCCAGACAATACTGCAAAAACACAGAGAGGATCCCAATTTCATAAATATGGTTTTATGGTCTGATGAAAGCACTTTTAAGAGAGATTGATTTATGAACATGCACAATTTACACAGTTATGCATTAGAAAATCCTCATTTAATGAGGGAAGATCGGTCGCAGTACCAATTTAAAGTGAACCTCTGGACTGGAATATTAGATGGGAAAATAATTGGCCCATTTGAATTACCAGAAACGCTGAATGGTCCAAGTTATCTGCATTTCTTAGAGAATGAGTTGCCAAATCTTCTCGACGACGTACCTTTAGCTACGCGGAGGTCAATGTGGCTGCAGAATGATGGCTGTCCAGCACATTATGCACGCGAAGTGCGACTACATTTAAACCAAACTTATCCCCAGAAATGGATCGGCCGTCTGGGTCCCATTTTGTGGCCTCCTCGATCTCCAGACCTAAATCCTCTGGATTTCTATTACTGGGGTTATATTAAAGAAAAAGTTTACAATGAACCGATTAACAGTATAGCGGAGCTGAGACAACGCATTTACGCAGAGGCCCAAAACGACGTATCAAGAAGTGCACGTCACATCAGTCGAGCATTTTTAAGGAGATGCCGAGCTTGTATTCAAGTCAATGGCGGACAATTTGAACATTTAATTTAGTTACATAAAACAGGTATCGTATTTTTTTAATGTTTTTAGTTTTTTTATTCACTTAACAGATAAAAATGGCAACCAGTATTATATTTGCATTATCTTATAAACCGCTAAATAATTAAGTCACTTCAATACCATTTTAAAAACAACTCTAAATTTGCTATCTTTTTACGTTATTTGCCAGGTTCGCTATGATCATTTCATTTTTTTTTTAATTCTAAAATTGAATTGTGTTCCTATTCTAAATAAAGTATTCTTTAAATCGATTTTTTGTTCAAAATTCAAACTCTGAGCCTAGTAGGGGCTCTGGTACCATACTATGGAATAACTGCAGTATGAGCTCCTTTTGTTGTAAAATATCAATATCTCGTAAACTGCTGCGTAAATTAGAAAATGCTGTACCTTTTTGAAAACTACAATAAATTTACTATCTTTCTATGTTGTGTGCCATGTTAGTTTACAATACTTTTTTTAAATGAAACTCGATCAAAACCGCTGGCTAAATTTAATAAATTGCCATAATTCGTTTTTTTTATTATTTTTACCGACAAAGCATCATGATATGTAATAAATTGAAATTACATTCGATAGGATATGTTTTTAGTAACATCCTGCAAAAAACATTTAAAAAATACCTAAATTTGCAGTGGTGGCAATCGACATACTGACGCAGGGCATCAAAAGTCACGAGTTTTTTTTAAATGCAAATATCTCGAAAACCATGACTTTTTTATTAAAGTCAAATTAACTTAATATGGTTGCTTATGAGCTGTTCTATCACCCCTCTTCATTTCGGCGTTGGTTTTAGGGACACCCTGTATATACATATTTAGTGGCTCTGATTTTGGTCAATGTGTACGAATTAAAATAAACGTGTTTTGTATGGACAACTTTTTTCTAAACTTAATAATTACCGAGATATGGACTCCTAAACCGATAATATTTTATGGATATTGTGTCAGACTCTGCCTTAGCTCCGGCGCTGCGGGAAGTGCAGCCCTTCCGCCCTTGCGTGGCAAAGCACGGTCGCCCGTACTCCGCTCCGCACGGCTCCCGAGCTTTGTCACGGCGGGCGAGGGCTGCTCTCCCTCCGCGCCTCCGGCTTTTTATATACACTCTAGGGGTAGGGCAGACAAGACCACGTGGAATCGGGGTTGACAGCTTCGGTTCTGAGGCAAGTCTTATGATAATGCACAAAGAGTATGTAATCACTACGTTTTAAGAGACGGGAGTGCCATACAAAAAGCGTGAACTCGCATTAGTATGAAATGGGGGCGAAACATACTGCCAATATGAAGCCGCAAACAATATCAATGTCAACTCATGACATAATGCCAACATCAAGAACAAAATAGGGATGTCACATGTTACACAAATTATCGAATTATCGATATCGATATCGGTATTTAAAAAAAAATGGTTCAGGCGGGGTTCGCATTCGCACCCGCGTCTCCAACGGCTTTCCGGTAATTTAAATCATTAAATATTTCGCTTCAATGTAAACATTTGGTTTACTTTAGGTTACTGACTTCATAAAAAAAAAACAAAAGTGTGCAAATAATTTTATTTCGTTCAAACTTTGCTTGGCTTGCTGATAAACATAGACGAAAAAAGCCGTTTCATCACTTCAGTCTGTGCTCCAGGTTGGAAGTTCTGCAACACAAATAATACAGGCTAGACAGAAAATTACAGAGTAAAAATGTATCTGTTTGTCCAGATGAAACCGTACCATTCATAGTCCATTGAAGATTTTTCGTAAAATATTTCTGTGACCATAATCTAACTCAAACTGGCATAAAAAGTAGTGATAATAATGTATTGTCTTATCCTCTCATCTGAGACGGCTTTAACAGCTGTATTCAAGTGCACACTTTTGTATAAGTACACATACTAATAGGCTTTTGCTTGAAGAAAGATATTCCGTGTTTTCCCAGGTATTTTTCACTTCAAATGAAAATTATCGATAGAACTTACATACAGCACTATTGTTTACATACATATAAGGGTATGTATTATTTTACCCGAAATACCAAGTTTTCAATGAAACTTACGATTAACATGGTTATAACACGCAGTAATTAATTATATTTTTTACTTACCGATCTTCGAACGGTGGAAATCTTGCCATGAATATTATATCTATGCCATGAATAGTCTTTTTTGACCGTCCATTCGACACGTTTTCATTCTGCATGTTTCGCACTTTTTCCTTTTCAATCCACTCATTTTTGCAATTGTGATTGTCTTGTGTATCTTCTAGACGACCACTACACCCAAAGAATGCAAATTATTAGATTATTTGTGAAATTTGAATTATTTGAAAAGATCGCAGAACCTTGACAGAAGCAACAACAACAAAATTAGAAACGTCATCTAACATGGCATTGGCGGACAAAAATGGCGGCTGAAGTACAACCCGCCTAAATTCGATTGTCGCCAATTATCTAATGCTTTGTAGGTTTCAACGTTCTTTCAAACTTAGATAGGTAAAAAATTCACCTCCGTTTCATACAGCCGTTGTCGATCGTTTTTTACCTTGAGAGTTGCGCGAGGCTGATAATGCACTCCACTTCAAACGAACGCGCTTGTCGCCGTTTTCATTAAATTATGGTTTCGAAAACTAAAAAAATAACTCCCCATTGCTTTTATATAGTACCCATTTTAATATTTAAGCTGCCAGCAAATCAAAGCCCAAAATGCTTTTTTAGATTGTAACCTGTAGTTGCCACTAATATAAAGTTTGTTATCCTTCTGCTTATATTAGTCGCCAAGTCATTATTTATAGTACCTCGCCTATGATTTCAGTAATCTTGTTTATTATTTCTGCTACCTTAAAGTAGCTGCCATTATTTGAATTTTAAAATATCCTTAGTTTAAAGCTCATTTAATATCAATGATTGCCAAAATATTTAATCGCTGACAAGTTATTATTTTAGTTGCAAATAGTTTGCTGCTCTTTAATTTTTCTGTAGAACATTAAAGCATATCACAAAGAGCTATCAAAAGTACAAAGACTGGCATATCACGCTAGCAATGAAAATCATGCTGGGTCTTAAGCCACTGAAGATAGAAGCGGAGAAAAGGGCCATGGAATAATGGTACAGGATGAAGGCCTGCAAGGAATGGAGAGGAAGCTGTGTGGACAAGGGACACGCGCTCATTCAGAGGGAGGCATGCTCGAAGCTGGGGATGCTCATCCAAAACAACGACCTCATAAAGAGGCAGGAGATGTTCGACAAGAAATACAGAATACACATAGGAGACAGAGATAACTGGAAAATAGAGGTGAAACACCCTGCGACTATTTGCTTTACGGATGGTTCGCGGCGGGAATCCACGAAACGGGCAGGAGCTGGCATAGTAATACCGAAGCTGGGAAAGAAGGTACACATACCTCTGGGTATGCGGCATAATGAGATGCGTACACATAATAGATGAATGCTCGCAGGAAGAATGATCTGTTGTTATTTATACAGACAGCCAGGCTGCGCTAAAAGCGTTAGATAAGCAAATGGTAAGCTTCACTGGTGAAGGAATGCAGTGCCCTAAACAAACTAGGGGAACACAAAAAGATTACGGTAGCATGGGTACCTGGACATCAGGGTGTGACAGGGAATGAAAGGGCGGACGAGATGGCAAGGCTAGGAGCAGAGAGGGAACTCATAGGACCCGAACCTGCACTACCGATATCGGCGGAAGTCACGAAAGGAGTTATTGCTAGGCTAATGGAGGAAGAGGCCAACAGACAATGGCGGGAGACAATGGACTGTCGACAATCAAAGATGATCCTAGGAAGCATAAACAGATGAAGGACCGTATCTCCTGGAACTAGGTAAGCAAAGTCTCAGATTATTAACAGGCATAATCACGGGACACAATAGTCTTAACAGGCACCTTAACACATAGGTGTAGTAAGTAATCCATACTGTTCGCACTGCGGACAAGAGGAGACAAGTAAGCACGTCATAGTGGAGTGTGGCATGTACGCAGCAGCATGCTATATAGCATCTTTAGAAAAGACAAACTAGAAGAAGAAGAGCTGAGGGACATTAATCTTAAAGATGTCCTTTCCTTATGCAGGAGAACGAGGAGATTTGAGGAAGAAGGCTGTATGGGAGCGCCGCCGGGACGGTAAACGTTGGCTTCAATTGGGAATTGGGCTGAATGAACGCGATCGACAGCCCGCCTGTCTCCGGCCGGGCGTCCCTACACCGAATTATTATCATCACCATGTTTGGATGCTATCTGGGATTAAAATCCGTGCAGCCGTTTTTGTGTGATGAGAGGTTAAAGATATTTAAAACAAACAAACAAAACCTGTGATTTAATAACATACAATAACCGTATTTATAGGTAAGCTAACCTAACTAAATGTACCTGAAACACGTCTAAAACAAATAGCTGGTAGTTCTTATTTCATGTGAATTAAAATATACAACAAAATTCCGAGACATATAAAAGAGACCTGAAATAAAATATTCTTACCGTAAAATTATTATTCCTGCTCTAGGAAAATGAACTGAATCGTCTTCAGCAGAGGTTGTGCCGCGTTAAGCACATTTTCTTTATGCATTTGAAGACATAAACTATGATATTTTTGATATAAATCGCGAAACAATTTGAAATTGGCCGTTTGTTGACGTAAATCTTGTTCTTACAAATACGGTTTATGGTCACCTGGATACTGGTAAATGCTGCCTGGGTGTGTTTTTAGATTTGGCAAAAGCCTTTGATACCGTATCGATTAACATTCTGCTGAAGAAACTGGAGGCACTAGGAATTCGAGGAATAAATCTTGACTGGTTTTCCAGTTACCTTACTAATAGACAACAAGTGGTAAAAATTGGCAAAGACATAAGCAGCAAGTCAGCTATTCACTGTGGCGTACCACAGGGTAGTATTCTCGGACCTACCCTCTTTATTACCTACATTAATAACCTCCTAGAGCTGTCTATCCCAAATGCCGAGGTTATTTGCTACGCTGACGACACTGTGGTATTGTTTAACGGCAATACATGGAAAGAAACATATTTGCTAGCCGAGGATGGTCTTACAAAAGTAGCAAGCTGGCTGGACAATAATCTCCTCACCCTGAATGTAGATAAGTGCCTCTTTATACCTTTTTCAAAAACTGCAGTCTCCTCCGCCTCTTGCGCTAATGAAATTAAAATTCACTCCTGTACAGCAAATAAATCAAACTGCACCTGTGGGACCATACGTAAACAAAGAACAGTCAAATATCTGGGAGTCATCGTGGACGAATATCTCTCTTGGAAACCACACATAAGTACAATGTCAAAGAAAGTCAGGAAGGTGATATATCTGGTCAAACGGTTACGTGACTGCGCACCACCGGACGTTCTGCGCAGTGTCTACCATGCGTTGTGTCAGCCACTAATTCAATACTGTATTGCGGTTTGGGGTAGCGCTGGTAAGACGGCAATGCTTGAACTGGAGCGTGCGCAACGTGCAGTTATTAAAGTCATGTTAAAAAAGCCTCTTCGTTTCCCGACTGATACTTTGTATAAGGAAACGGGTTACCTCAGCGTCAGGCAGCTGTTTATCCTCAATGCGGTAATTAGGGTCCATAAAACCGTTGAAAGATTACCAGTACCACAAAAGGATCGCATTTTCAATCGACGTGTCTTTCGTGTCCCAGTTCCCAGCGTGAAATCGGTGCATGCAAAACGCGCTGCATTCTGCATGCACCCATTTGTGTTCAATGTGGTGGCTAAGGTCTGTGATCTTAAATATAGTACCTCGTACAAAGCCATAAGCGCTGTCAAGAAATGGTTTGCTACTCTCTCTTATATTGATACTGAAGACATTCTACGGCCATGAAATCAGTTAGATCATGTTAGTAGTTATTTACCTGGGTTCACACACACACACACACACACACACACACACACACACACACACACACACACACACACACACACACACACACACACACACACACACACACTCACACCTGCACACAAACGCACACACACAAGCGCGCGCGCGCACACACCCACTCGTAACTTTTTACATTATTTTTTCTTTCTTAAATTTTAAATTTAATGTGCAAATTGTTTTCCTCTTTTTGTAATTCAATAGTTTTGTAAATTTAAATGTAATGAGCCAATTGTTTCCCTTTTTTTATATCAATAGTTTTACTATAATATTAAGTTGAAGTCCTTAGTGTAACCAGTTATCAACCTGTGTGTTATCTGTAAACCGACTCGTGAGTGCCAAGATACAGGGGCCAATTCGAGAATGCCGTTTGAGATATCGCTAAACGTCAAATCTCCATTAGATAACAGTTATATCGCCATTGAACTGTCATTTAAATGCGATGAGCTTAAAAGTGACATATCTCATCTCAATTTTGGAAATACGAAGGCGATAATGATTGTCAAAAATGTTATTCATGTATATAAATTTCTGTTTTGAACGAAACGTAACGGACTAATTTCACGTACTACGCGGTCAATTTAAAGTATGCGCCTGTTATTTATGCCGTCACATACAAAGAAAGCGAAAATTTTGCGCGTCCGAATTGACGAAGTTGCGATGTTCTAGGGATATCGCCACTTGTCAAGTAGGGACACGTCAAAAGTGACGGATGGCGATGAAAAGGAGAGATCTCTATTATATCTCTAAAATTGGTCGAATACCCCCCCAGGCTTAGCCTAGTTTGGTACTTACCGGATATTGATACTGTTTGTAATCATTTTCTGTTATTAAATAAACTATTCTATTCTATTCTATTCTAAATTAAAATAACAGGTTGACAGCCATCAGTTTTTTTTTCGAGACTGTATGGCTTACAGCCAGCACAGCCTAGCATTGCCAGAATAAAAAACACAAGTATATTTTTTTCATCGAGCAATAAAAATATTGTTAACCGTATATAACATTTTGAAGCCAAGTCTTTGTATGAAAGTGAAAAGACCTTGGTCAACAACGTCGAGTGGTCAAGTATGCATGTCGTTATTCAACAATTTTATAAAAGCCCATCGCACACATCAGCGGCCCGCGGTGGCGGCCTGCTGTCACTATGACAATCCAGTCCGCGTATGTCTGAGGGAATGTTAGAATAGTCATTCATTACAACCGACCGCCACCGCGTGCCGTCCCTTTCACTCATACGGTGTATAACACGCGGTAAAAAGGTGCAGTTTGTATGGATGACTGTCCTCAGTGTTCGTGGGATTTATTTTCTACGACTCATATTAAAATTGCACCCTGAGGTAATAAAGTCACCATTTTATGACACACAGTTGCGGAAACGCATTTTTAAAATACCGGTGCCTCCCTCGAAGTCCGCCTTCGCAAAAAGGTTCAGCTCCTTTCTTTCTCCTTTCATATATGTATAACAAAATTTGTGCTAAAATACCTCTACAGAAATACTCAATCAGAGAACTTAAACTCAAACTACAATCATGGCTTGAATCGCTTTGTTATGAGGATTTGGAAGAAATTTTGAGAGTAGATAAATAGTCACGCACACACTCACACGTCTCACACACACCGACACCCACACACACACGTACACCTTCAAATAATTAGGCTAGTTAATCCACGAAAACCTTTTCCACACGTGTTTGCGTATGCCGAACTATACCAACAGTCTGTATTTGTTTATATTTTTAAATTAAAATGTCACTTGGTTTAAATTTGATTGTATAAACTTTGTAAGTTGTATTTGTTTTTCGCGTCTATTTTTGGTCAAATTCACTTATGTCTTGGTTACCTACGGGACAGGCTGTGCCTAGTGTAGGAGCCAGTGTAACAGCTAAGATAAGCGATTTCAGTGCATGAAATTAAGTTTATATAAGCCATATTTTTTCTGCTTTGCCCTAAGGTTGACTGGTAGAGAATGCCCCATGGCATTAAGTCCGCCTTTTGTACGTTAAGTTTTTCTTTTGTGCAATAAAGTTTAAATAAATAAATATTTGTGTACACAACAGTGGACCTTTAATTATTGTATGTGTATATTATATAGGTTAGTATAGAGATGTGAATGTATGAATTTGTTTAAATGCAATAAGCATACCTACTTACTTAGTTTTGCTGTATATTATACTCGTATATTAATATTATGTAAGTGCTTACCTTCTCGTTTTTGTTTGCAGCGCCCAACAGGGTACATAATGTGATACTTAAATTATTTACTTCCACCTGTATAACCATTATGTGCAATAAACGTATTGAGTATATATTTTATAATCGTTCTTAAGGCCAGGCGCGCACCACGATTTTAGTCGCGCGATGATTTTGTCGCAGAAATGCAAGATGTGGGTTTATATGAGAGTGCGCGCACGACGATTTCCATAAACCTATAAAGTACGCTTATTTCCGCGACAAAATTATAGCGCGACTAAAAAAAAATGGTGGTGCGCGCCTGGCCAGAAGAGTAAACTCCAGTCGTGCGTCGGAGCTGACACACACACTTTTTTTTCATTTGCTTTGGACACGTACCGTATACGGTACCTAAGGAAATAAGTTAAATATAATATGTTGACGTGACCTCCTAGTCAGCTCACATCATTTCTACCACTATGTACAGTACAGTCAACGACAAACACATATGTCAAAAACACACACATATATATATATATATATATATATATATATAGAGATCGCTTTTTAGCGATAAGATCGCTTTTTAGCGATAAGATCGCTTATTGTTTGCCTCTATTGTAATGTTAAGTGTCATCTGTATTTGTATTTCTTTCTTCTTGAGGTATGCAATAAAGAGAGTATTCTATTCTATTCTATATGTTTACACTTTCTAACCATATAAAAGGCGAAAAATTAAATACAGTGTAAATAAGACCAAGCTCTATAATACCATAATCCACAATATTAATCCACCAACAAAAAAATACATAAGTACTATCATCATCATCATCATCAGCCTGTTTCAGTCCACTGCTGGACGTAGGCCTCTCCCATGGCACGCCACTGAGCTCGATTTTCAGCTCTCGTCCTCCAGTTACTACCCGCTGTCCTACGAATGTCGTCGCTCCACCTTGTTACAGGGCGCCCTACACTACGTTTACCGATTCGTGGCCTCCACTCCAGGACTCGTTTGCCCCAGTGGTCATCGGCTCTACGGCAGACATGACCAGCCCACTGCCACTTCAGCTTGCTTATCCGCTGTGCTATGTCGGTAACTTTGGTTCTCTGTCGAATAACTTCGTTTCGGATCTGATCCCTAAGAGACACACCAAGCATAGCTCTTTCCATGGCTCACTGAGCGACTTTGAATTGGTGGACTAGTCGTATGGTGAGTGGCCACGTCTCGGCTCCGTAGGTCATAACAGGTAAGACGCACTGATTAAAAACTTTAGTTTTTAGACTTTGAGGTATGGGCGACGTGAAGACTCGACGCAGTTTTCCAAACGCTGCCCAGCCCAGTTGTATTCTCCTCTTAGCCTCCTTATCGAAGTTGCCTCTACCTAGTTCGAGCATTTGCCCTAGGTATACGTATTCGGAAACAACTTCGATGGAGACTCCATTTACGGCGACCGGTCCCGGATCGATATGTTCATTGAACATAACTTTGGTTTTATCCAAATTCATCCGAAGACCGATACGCTGAGACGAATTTGCCAGGCTGTCTAGCATGTGTTTCAGGGCCTGCAACGTCTCGGCCATGATAACGATGTCGTCTGCAAATCGTAGATGAGAGATGTGTTGACCATTTATATTAATGCCACGATTTTTCCAGTCCAGCGTCTTGAACATATCCTCCAGTGCGTTAGTGAACAGTTTCGGTGATATAACGTCACCTTGTCGCACTCCTCGACGCAGGTGGATATGTTCTGTCTGCTGGTTCTGTACTTGCACAGTCATCGTGGCGGCTGAATATAAACATCTCATCACCTCGATGTATCGCCAGTCGGCTTGACATCGCTGCAAGGACTCCAGAACAGACCAAGTTTCGATTCAGTCAAAGGCCTTTTCATAGTCAACAAAGGCCAGACACAGAGGCCGATTATACTCTTCGGTCTTCTGTATAATCTGCCGCACTGTGTGAATGTGGTCTATGGTGCCGTACCCACTTCGAAAGCCGGCCTGTTCCGGGGGTTGGAACTCGTCGAGTCTTCGGGCAAGGCGGTTCGTAATAACCCTTGAAAACAGCTTATATACGTGGCTCAAAAGCGATATGGGCCGATAGTTTTTCAACAGGGTGGTATCGCCTTTCTTGAAAAACAGGACAACCACGCTTCTGTTCCACGCTTGCGGAGTTCTCCCATTGAAGAGGACAGTATTAAACAACTCCTGGAGCTCCCTTAGTATGGGGGTACCCCCTGCCTTCAGGAGCTCTGTCGTGATACTATCCTCTCCAGGGGCTTTTCCATTTTTAAGCTGTTTTAGGGCCAATACGACCTCGTCTAGGCTGATCTCAGGCAGGTCTTCTGTAAAGTGGCGTATGAGTACACACATAAGTACTATGCCAAATTTCAACTCAATCGGAATGTTAGAACTAGTACATAAAGTATCATTTTTTTTTATAGAGGACCCACCTACAAAAAGTCATAGACAATTGGTGATACCACAATAAAATATCTGTCAACATTATTAATTAATGATTTATTATATTTGAATTCCCTGTTAAGGGAGAATTTTTATGAAGGGTTAAAAAACTAGTTGACCGATCTTATAAGTGCATAAACATAGGGGGCGAGAACATTAAATAAAAAACCTATTGTATTATTTTGTTTTCATTCTAATAGAATAAATAAATAAATAAATAGAAGTCTGGCTAGCCAAATAATGTTGATAGATATTTTCTTGTGGTATCACCAATTGTCTATGACTTAAACAATTTAGTAGGTGGGTCCTATATAAATAACGTTGATACTTTATGTAATAGTTCTAACATAACATAACTTAGGTAAATTTATTAATTACTATTAGGTATCTATTTCATTCTATCCTCGACACGCACGATGAAATTATCCACGGCTTTCATCATTATATCGAATTTAACTCTCAGAGGCTTGGTGAGGTCCTCAGCGGCCATGTTGGCTGGAGGCAGCAGCTTGTACCGACGCAGCAGGTTAGCCAGCCCCGTCTTCATGGACATCATCGCGTAAGTAGCTCCTGGAACCAAATACGTGTATCTGAATCGGTGATGAACATTATGGGATGCTTATTGTTTTTAATTTATGCGAATGACTAGCCAAAAGTAATAGACACCACTAGTATCCTATTTGCCGACGACATATCCGTTGCTAAAATTAATATCATGGCTTACGGACCACAATCTACAGTTATTTTTTTTTTAAACTAAAGTGATGATTTTCCGGTCACATCTAAAACAACCTTTCAATTTAGATTTCAATTTATTCAATTATAATTACACAGTATTACAGTTTTACACCCAGGCACTGTGTAACAAGTACATTCATAGAACTAAGTAACAATACAGAACATTGCACAACAGAAAGGAAAAACATTAATAAATAATTAAACATAATTCACAGCAGAAGGACGGTCATCCATCGCCTCACAGAACCTCATACATTCATCATATATTATCATCCAAGCACTTGCAAAAATATCACACTCTGGTACTGCTACGAGAAGTTCGTTTAAATATTGCAAAGCGCGTACGAGAGGCGACTGTTTGTACGACACCGTGCGCGCATTAGGAACTGCTAACAAGCCGCGGGAGCGTTTCCTAAAATTAAACTTATGCGCCATTGAAGGTACGTGAAGTTGCGCCACTAATTCAGGACAATCTGACTCACCTCGCAATATACGAACCGCCCCGGTCAGGAGACCATAATTACGCCTCACCTCTAGTGAATTCAAACCTAAAGTGCCGAGCAAAAATTTAGTCGGATAAAGAAGAGGATAATATCCATACGTCTTTTTATATAAGAATCGCAAAAAAGCTATTTGGATTTTCTCCAGAAGTAAGGCGTAAGTGATCTCATGAGGGTTCCACACGATAGCCACTGCCTCGAGTTTGCTCCTGACTAGAGCAGTGTACTGTGGCGACTGCCGGGGGATAAGCTTCAGATGAAGAATAAGTAGAGCAAAGGTACTTCTTGAAGATGTTTATTGCCCAGAGGCCACACGATAACTAACTACTACATTTTATTTTATTGACGGATGTCACACGTCTTATTCTAAATATAAACATACAATTTACAACTCTACTTTTATGTCGGTGGCCATATAGCACCAACAGTGAAGCAGAACCTTCACATTTCCCGCCGTCTCGGGGTAAACGAGGGACATTCGTTTTATTATATAGACACTAGACAGAACTACTCCTGCCTAACACATAATAGTTCCCTACCTATGCAGGGATACCCATACATTTATACCCAGATGGTCTCTTGCTAAGAGATAACCAGGGTCAGGACATGAGCAGACACTAGCCTATGGCATGTTACGTAATCCTGACATGTTGTCTGACACTGGCTTCGCCTTGACAAAAACCTGCTAAAAAAGGCAAGGCACCAACTTCACTACCCCAACTGTCATTCGACTTACTATACTAAAGCATAGATCATTCGATACAAAATTAAAAATGACAGGTTTTAGCAATTCAATCGCCTGGTGTAACACCGGCTTAAACACAACACTCGACTTAATTGTTACGAATGTTCTAACCTTAACTGCCTGGAGTATGACATATGACACACGTCGCATGCTCCAAACAATTGTACCACGATATGTCACTGCCCTTATATTAGATGCCTGACACATTGTCTATGACACTTGTCTCAAACATCCATACAGAACTAACAAATAGTGACAACCGTCTATCACTATCTTTATATTAGAATCCTGGCGCATATATATTAAATATGCCCCAGAAATCTGTACCATCGAACCAATACCTTTTATCCTAAATAAATATCTGGAATAAATATTTCTACTTTATTCCAAATATTTTTACCAAACTTAAATAAAAATAAATTATAACCTCATAATTGATTTTACGACCATAGACCAAAGCAGTACACGTCGTATTGACATGTCAAAATGCTATGTCACTGTCGAAAAACCAATCATTAATAAGACACGAAACGAAAGTTAACTTTATTGAGACTTAAAAATTATTAAATTAACGCAGACGCAACAACAAACAAAAACAAAAATAACAATCTTCAGTCTGCAGCCGGCCCGATGCAGGCTACATGAAGTCCTTGGCACCACAGCCAAGACCTCATGCTCCTGCCAAACTAATTTAATATTGAGTTGATGACCATTGTAAAGGGCACTTTTGAGTTAGAGAAAGTTAGTGTCAAAAAAAAACTATTTTAATGGCAGTAGGGTTATCAAATTCAAGGAAATTGCGGACAACAAACCCCAACCTCCGATAGCAGCCCGTAGCAAGTGTCTTCATATGTTGATGGAAATTGAGTTGTGTGTCAAATATGACGCCCAGATCTTTGATAGTATTAACGCGTTGGATGTGTTCAGATCCTAAAAGGTAATTATACAATATTAGTGGACTATGAGACCGGCTAAAGGACATTACTGAACACTTTCCAGGGTGGAAGAGAAGTCTGTTGTCCAAGCTCCATTGATAGACCCGGTTGAGATCTTCTTGGAGTGACTTACTATCTGACAGTTGTTGGATGCCATAGATGAGCTTCAAGTCATCGGCATAAAGCAGACATCTAGCACTTCTAGGTACAGAAGCCAAGTCGTTTATCATAATGCCAAATAGAAATGGACCTAGAATTGAACCCTGGCTGACGCCAGAGCGACTGTGGTAGGCCTCGGAAACAAAGCTACTGTATTGAATGTATTGCTGTCGCGTAGATAATTGGCAAAAAACTGAAGCAATTTCGGTGAAAAACCCATGATGCACAATTTGTGCAGTAGTCTGTCATTATCCACGCGATCGAAGGCTTTTTTGAAGTCGAAGTACAACACGTCAACTTGTGTTCCTTTATCTAAATGCTCGGAAATCAGGTCAACCAGGGTTAAGAGATTCGTTTCTACAGACCGTCTTGGCCTAAATCCATGCTGAGAGTCGCAAAGATAGGGTTGTATCTGTGGAGATAAAAGTTTGCTTATGACACACTCAAACAACTTGGCGATTGTAGATAGAATGGCTATGGGACGATAATTTTCAACAGTGGTCGTTTCACTCGACTTGGGAATAGGACGCACGCGAGTGACCTTCCACTGATTAGGGTACACCCCAGTACTCAGAGCCAGATTAAATATGTAACCTTTAAATATTAACTTTTCATTTGAGAACAATAAACTAGAAATTGTAGACATCTTTTCGCTACTTTCAGTACTGTTACGAGCGTGGGGTTCGTATTTGATAGAAAAGTACAAATTAATCCACAAATGAAAACACACACTTTATTACTAAAATTACGCACTTACAATTCAGACGAACTGTACTTAAAATCCACTAATTAACACAAACACAAATTACGCACTCACTATTCACACGAACTGTACTTAAAGCGCACTAATCACTTATGAGTCTTTCTCTCAGATTATCCTTTTACTCGCACTGTATCGCAGTTAAAATGTAACTAACTCGCGCCGGCCGTCGGCGCCTTATATATCCCGCGGAACCGCTTTCTCGATGCGTTGTCCACACATATCGCGAATATTCTAGTAAGGTCCAGCGTAAGGGCCGAGAACATTCGAGGCCATATATGTCTCTCTCTAATGGTGCACTCTCTGTCACTCCCTTCTCGAATGTTCCGAGTATAGCTATCTCTTTCTAGTAGTCCTATCTCTGTCACACACCTCTCGAATGTTCCGAGTATAGCTATCTCATTCTACTAGTGCTATCTCTGTCACTCCTACGTGATATTTCGCCATATAACGATTTGTGCTTCAAAGGCCCATAAGGGGTCCTGAAGACGCCCGAAAACGGGTTTTCAGGTTATGGCGTCATCTGATAGAGGGTGCCCTGAAACGGACTGAAAACATGTTTCAGGCGCCTGAAAACGACGGCAACTTGGGTGAAATTTCGATCTTTAGATATGTGATAGAGCAACTTCTGAAACGGCCTGAAATGACTTTTCAGCCTGCTGAAAACGCCTCCAAAGCACTGAAATTGACGTTCAAAGTTTTGGGACCTAACCTACCGGCGTAACACTGCCCCCTCCTAAGACATGCTTGTCCCGAGCATCATTATTTCCGTGGTATCTGGCCAGCCGGTCAACATGAACAATCTTGCTCGGACTACGAGGATTCCGCTGGATTCGATACGTGACGTCGTTTATTTTAGTGACTACCTTGTAAGGCCCCTCCCAATTCGGAGACAGTTTCGGGGACTTTCCCACTCGTCGCATAGGGTTATGTAGCCACACCAACGAACCTTCCTCAAAACCCACTTGATAAGACTTCCGGTCATATCGGGTTTTCATCTTTATGCTAGCGTGGAGCCCGTGTTCACGTACCAGGCTGTGAACATCGTCAATCCGATCCCTCAAATCACTCGCATATTCTGTGATAGATCTCGGTGTATCAGGCGGACGTCCAGTCAGGAGATCTGCAGGCAAACGGAGTTCTCTTCCAAAGTTCGCATACGATGGAGTAACCGCCGTACTTTCATGAGTTGCCGACCTATAAGACAACAGGAAGAGGGGGATATGCCGATCCCAATCTTTTTGGTGACTCTCAACGACCTTGGCTAGATGTCTCTCCAGTGTCTGGTTAAATCTCTCGACCATTCCATCCGACTGTGGATGATACGCCGTAGTCCTTGTCTTGTGAATTCCCATTATGCGACAAGTCTCCTGAAAGACTGCAGATTCGAAGTTTCTACCTTGATCACTGTGGATTTCGAGAGGTACCCCAAACCGGCAGAATACTTCGTTCACTAACTTTTCAGCTATGGTCACCGCTTCTTGATTTGAATGGCAAATACTTCAGGCCACTTCGTGAAGTAATCCATCACGACAAGAATGTACTTGTTTCCGGAGTCAGATGCTGGGAATGGTCCTGCGACATCTAATGCGACCCTTTCCCAAGGGGCTCCCACGTTGTACAACTTGAGTGTTCCTCGGCTACGGGTATGCGGTCCCTTGACTGATGCACAGTTAGTGCATCGTTTACACCAATTTTCAACATCTTCTCGGCAGCGAATCCAATAAAAGCGTTGCCGAATTTTCATTAGGGTCCTTTTTACTCCAAGGTGTCCACCGGATGCTCCATCGTGAAAGCTTCTCAAAACATCTTTCACCCTTTTCTTTGGGACAACGACTTGCAGGTGAGCATCCTTCCCATTTGTTCATTCCCATTTTCTACATAGAACGCCGTTATGCATAACCAAGCTATCCCATTGTGCCCAGTAGCTTTTTGTTACTGCACTCATCGGAGCTACATCACACCATCTAGGTTTAGGCACACCCGTACTAATCCATTCAAAAATGGGTCTCACGTCAGGGTCCTCTTGTTGCGCTTTCTGCATGATCTCATCACTCCACTCATCGCTGACGGTATCAGTTCTTATCATTCGAACACATTCCTTATCTTCTTGTTTTGAGCAATGCTTACAGTTGTCCGCACAAGGTCTTCGTGATAGGCCGTCAGCATTTCCATGTGATTTCCCACTACGGTGTTCGATGATGAAATCATATTCCTGCAGTTGTTCAATCCATCTCGCCACTTGTCCTTCGGGGTTTTTAAATTCTAGCAACCACTTCAAAGCAGCATGGTCAGTTCTGATACGAAACTTTCTTCCCAACAGATATTTGCTGAAATGCTGTAACGTCTTGACAACTGCTAGCAATTCCCTCCGAGTGACACAGTAATTCCTCTCTGGTTTAGATAATGACTTGCTGAAGTACGCAATCACAACTTCATTATCTCCTTTCTTCTGTGACAAGACACCTCCAATTCCAGTGTTGCTAGCGTCTGTGTCCACAATAAAATCCACCTCCGGGTATTGGCGTTTCACAAAGTCTTCCTTTAAGCTCGTTGAAACTTGACTCACATTGTTCGTTCCAGTCAAATGTTCATTTTTCTTCCGTTAGTTGATGCAAAGGCTTTGCTATATCCGAAAAGTTCTTCACAAAACGTCTGAAGTATGTATGTCTGAAGCCCCAAAAAGGCACGTACTGCAGTCTTGTCTTTTGGCGTCGGCCAATCCTTCATGGCGCTAATCTTCTCGGGATCTGTCTGGATGCCGTCCTTTGAAATCACGTGTCCCAAGTAATTCACTTTACGTTTGAAAAACGAGCATTTCTTCGGACTGAGTTTCAGATTTGCCCCTCGTAGTTTGCCTAGCACCTGCTCCAATTTTTTCAAGTGGTCGTTGAAGTCTCTACCAACGATAATGATGTCATCCAAATAGACCAAGCAAGTTTCTCCTAGAAGTCCAGCTAATATTTGTTCCATTAATCTCTCAAATGTGGCTGGTGCATTACACAGTCCAAATGGCATAACATTGAACTGCCAGAGTCCCTTGCCAGTAGAGAAGGCCGTTTTCTCCTTATCCTTGTCCTTGATTTCGACTTGCCAATAGCCACTTTTCAGATCCAACGTTGAAAACCATTTCATTCCGTTCAACGTGTCTAAGGTGTCGTCGATTCGAGGAAGTGGGTAGCTGTCCTTCTTAGTCACATCATTAAGTCGACGGTAGTCAATACAGAATCTCATGGTGCCGTCCTTCTTCTTAACCAAAACTACGGGAGAACACCACGGGCTTGTTGAAGGTTCAATAACTCCGCTTTTTCGCATTTCCTCGATCATGCCCTCAACCTCCTTCTCCCGAGCTACTGGAACTTTTCGAGGGCGCTGTCGGATAGGCATGGTTTCCCCAGTGTCGATCTCATGCTGGACCACTCCAGTTCTTCCAATATCATCGTCATGCGTAGAAAAGACATTGCGATAACGCAACAGTAAGCTACGCGCCTTAAGGAATTCCTCCTTGGTAAGGCCCTTCATGGAGTCGTTCAGTAACTTTTCAACATCCACTGAAGGCTTAACATGCCCAGGTTTCATGCTTACCTCAGATTCCCGACAGCTTCGTAACCAGGAAATTTCTTCGCATGATCCGACAAGCGTTCCTTTATTGAGGACGCATTCTGTGTCGCTTGGATTAAGGATCCTTACAAATGCTGTAGATGCCGTGGTTACCATTGTACGGGCTGTTATCCACGGTTTATCAGCATCCAACCTCTCTACCACCACACAGCGGTGAGATTGCGGCCTTGTGGAGTTTGGCAATTTCACTGGAACTAAAACCTGCGACCTTGGTTGAAGAATGGTTCTTCTGGTACAGTAGACATTTCCATTTACTCCACCTTGTATAGGAATTTCATCAGCTCCAAATTTTAGAACTCCAACCTTCAAGTCGATTTTACAGTCATATCTCCTCATAAAATCCAATCCAATAATGCAGTCGTCCACGATGTTAGCAACGATAACTTTATGCCAGTATTCTTTTTCACCAATTTTCACAGCCAACTCTCGTTCTCCTTGGACGGAAATGTACTGGCCGGTAGCAGTCTGCAGCTGGAGATGCCTAGGTCGGACTAGATGATCTCTGGTCAGGTGTTCCAGTAGCCGAGAGCTGATCACCGTCCGAGAAGCTCCGGTGTCTATGGTAAGGAGACATGGTATTCCACCAATTTCTCCTTTGACGACCAGACTATTCCCGTCGTTCGCCTGTGAGATCATAATTGGGACATTTCGACCACCAGCCAGCACTCGTCCCATAGTCCTGGCTTTTATTCGTTTCCCTGTTGGGGCTCTGACTCCACAGAGCCTATTGTCCTCACCATTGGAGCGGGGTCTCTGTCCCTTCTATTCCTTTTCGGACAGCCTGACTGCAGGTGACCACGTTCTCCACATTGGTAACAACGTGGCCCGAATTCGCGGCGAGAATCCACTGGCTTCGTAGTCGACACTTCTCGCACCCTGAAAGGCCTGGATGAATCCTGTCGTACAGCTTCCACCTCGAGAGCGTGGGCTACTGCATCCTTTAAGCAGCCATGATGTCCCAATCGCACGGCTGCCCTCACTTCCAGATCCCGGATCCCATCGATGAAGGCCTGCACCAGCATACTGTCCACAAAGGACGCGGACGTACGTTGATAGGCCTTTCTAACCAACTTCTCGATTTCCAAGGCCCACTGTTGTAAGGACTCGTTACGTCCTTGCGTCCTATCCTTTAACTGAGCTCGGTATACGTGCTCCAGGTGACTGTCGCCGTAACGTGCCTCCAGGGCTTCCAGAAGGCGGTCGTAAGTCCGGTCGTTCCCCAGAGCTTCGAGTATGGTAAGGGCCTCGTCGCGCAGCGCCAACGTCAGTGCTGTCCTGGCTTGCTCCTTACTCCAGCCATTAGCCTGGGAAACAGACTCGAACTGTAGCTTGTAGGCAGTCCATGATGAGCTACCATCAAAGGGGGGCACCTTAAATCTGCCGCCTCCGGACACCGATGCGTCGGGTACATAGGTACTTGGACCATTAGCCACTTTAATCTCAAGTTTTTGGAGACGGTTCTCACAGGTCTCAATTTTTTTATCGACCTCATGGACTCGACTCTCCAGTTTTTCATCCATATCGGCCAGTTTTTCCTGGACCTCGAACAACTCTCTCTTCCATTCAGTCGTGGACTCATGTACCTCACGAAGCATTCGTGCCTGTACCTCCTGGTGATCCTTTTGTTCCCTAAGCTCGTTCTGGAGGATTCGAGACTGTTCCTCCTGTTTTCTGGCCTGTTCGTCCTGTTTTCGCGACTGTTCCTTTAGGAGTACAAAGATGGCGTTGAGGTCTACTCCTTGTGCAGCCGGAGCAGGTGATTCTGACGTACCAGGCGTCGAGTCTCCCGATCCAGACGTTTGGCTTCGCGTCGTCACTCCCTTCAGCTCTGTTTCTCGTGGCATTAACGGCATTTTCTATCCGCACTTCTGACACCAAATGTTACGAGCGTGGGGTTCGTATTTGATAGAAAAGTACAAATTAATCCACAAATGAAAACACACACTTTATTACCAAAATTACGCACTTACTATTCACACGAACTGTACTTAAAGCGCACTAATCACTTATGAGTCTTTCTCTCAGATTATCCTTTTACTCGCACTGTATCGCAGTTAAAATGTAACTAACTCGCGCCGGCCGTCGGCGCCTTACATATCCCGCGGAACCGCTTTCTCGATGCGTTGTCCACACATATCGCGAATATTCTAGTAAGGTCCAGCGTAAGGGCCGAGAACATTCGAGGCCATATATGTCTCTCTCTAATGGTGCACTCTCTGTCACTCCCTTCTCGAATGTTCCGAGTATAGCTATCTCTTTCTAGTAGTCCTATCTCTGTCACACACCTCTCGAATGTTCCGAGTATAGCTATCTCATTCTACTAGTGCTATCTCTGTCACTCCTACGTGATATTTCGCCATATAACGATTTGTGCTTCAGAGGCCCATAAGGGGTCCTGAAAACGCCCGAAAACGGGTTTTCAGGTTATGGCGTCATCTGATAGAGGGTGCCCTGAAACGGACTGAAAACATGTTTCAGGCGCCTGAAAACGACGGCAACTTGGGTGAAATTTCGATCTTTAGATATGTGATAGAGCAACTTCTGAAACGGCCTGAAATGACTTTTCAGCCTGCTGAAAACGCCTCCAAAGCACTGAAATTGACGTTCAAAGTTTTGGGACCTAACCTACCGGCGTAACAGTACTACTACCGGGAGGCCCGGGCCACAGTTTGAAAACCTAAGATTTTACAACCAGTGTGTCGAAATTGGTAACAGTACTTTATTTATCTTTGAGCTTTTCTAAATCAACATGTTTGCTAATAATTATGCAATTGCGATATGTTATCAAGAGAGGAATCATCCATACGTTTCAGATACTATAACCGACGTAAGCCGTCAAAACGCCGTGAAACGGTAAAACCCAGCTCAACAAACGCAGAAAAAGACGTTGATTATAATGATATAATAAAACTTTAACCAAAACGACTCTGACATCTTTTCCTAGAATTCAATAACTCATTTGAATTAAACACTGTACACGGATAACATCACGTATGTTTATTAGTTGAATTATGCTCCCGACGTATCGGAAGGTTATATCGGCTGTAGTTACAGGATAACTTGAGAGGAACATGTGCCAACTACCAAATTCAAGAACTGTTCAACAGTGCAAGGAATTTAAAGACGAAGCTCTGATCAACTAACCTACAAGGATTGGTAAAAACTGGAATAGGCTGCACTGGTGTACAATAAATTCATACATCGAGGTTTTCGGAGCCCGAAAACCATTCGTGCTCCGAAAACCCCAATGTATGAATGAATGTTACGCTATTGCAAAATGCCATGCTTTTGGGTTTGTGCTGTGTGCGAGTCAAATTAATAAGTAAGGGTAAAACGATAAAAATATTAAGGTAAGGCTGGGGAAGATTAACATAGTTTATTGCCTTATGAGATAAGACTAACAGTTAGTTATTTATTGGACTGTGGCAGTCTTCTTCAGTCGTAAACTGGCGAGGAACTGCGCAGGATCGGGACAAGTGGCGTGCTCTAGTTTCGGTGGCTAAAATCCTGTTTGGGTCACTGATCCAAAATAGTTAGTTAGTTTATCTGAAATACTAACCCAAGCAGTTTCTGACGGAGTAGCTGAAGGGGATGAACTGTGCCGGGTGCCGCAGCGGGCCCTCCAGGAAGCGCTCCGGGCGGAACAGCTCCGCGTCCGCGCCCCAGTACGCAGGGTTGCGGTGCGTGCCCCAGACGTTCACCATTATTGAGGAGCCCTCCACCAATGTCGTGCCTGATGCTGTAACATAGACTTAGTGCTACTTTGTGCTACTTTTCTCGAAATCTATTTCAGTAACTTCTAATAGTAATTAGTGGTTCTTAGAATAACCTAATTTGAAAACTGAAAACGCCCCCGGCATAAGTCGCCGCTTATCTATTGATCCTAATTTATTGAGCGATATAATAAATGCTTTTAAAATTTAACATACGAGGTCTTGATTACACAATTTGGAATTCCTTTTGGCTGAGATCCTATCACAATTTCCAATGAAAACTGAATATCTTGAAGACTAAGTAGGACCCGCCTTTGACTCCACCAAAAAGGTTAGATAAGAACCGAACCATCTGGACAGACAAGGCTTTTGATGAAAAAAACAGATGTACGCTGCGTTCAGTCTAAGAGTGCAGCCGTGTGTGTGCGGTTCACCGTGGCGTCACCGATAGGTTTTACCGGAAGACCAGCTGGTTCCCGGGCCGGCATTTATGCTGAGGTGTGACCTTTTCGTGGTATACACAACGATTTTATTCTATTTCTAATATTTATTGTCCACTTTGTGTATGTTAACGAATAAATTTTTATTCTATTCTATTCTATGTCACAGACAGACACAAATGATAAACTCATATCACCGCTCTTTTTTCATCGGGGGTTACAAATACATTGTACGTAACATGTCTAAATCTAACAGCACTTAACTTCGAATTATATATATATGGGGTCTTACGCAGCAACACATCTTCGCGCACCTCCCGCCCCATCACTGGGGCCGGCGGATAAAGACGGAGGCTTTCCTTGATGACCGCTTCCAAATACTTAAGTCTAGGCAAGTCCTCTGGAGAGACTTCGCGGTCCGAGTCACCGAACACCTCTCGCAGCCTGGAAATAACAGTCATAGAATAGAATAATTTATTTGTAGAATAGAATAGAATAGAATAGAATATTCTTTATTGCACACCTCAACAGGAAATAAATACAAACAAATTACAAGTAACATTCAATAGAGGTAAACAACAGGCGGTCTTATCGCTAAAGAGCGATCTCTTCTAGACAACCTTTGGGTAGCGAAATTAAATAAAAACGTCAGAAATTAGTAGGCGATGCAAAAGTAATCATGGAATCTGTGGAAAAAAATAACTACTAAAATAATACATAAATAAACGTTCATAAAATACCAAAAAATACATATATATGCACAAATAAACCTACTTAAACATACATATCATAGGCATATACATATAAAATAATTAGATGATCAAACGAACTTACCTGAAGTGAAGTTCGATCTTAATTGTCATGTCTTCGACGAAAGATTTAAATAATTAGACAAAGGTAGTTGCCCTGCAACGTTCGGACCTATTTATTTATTTATTTATTTAAACTTTATTGCACAAAATACATAAGTAAAGTACAAATGGCGGACTTAATGCCATGAGGCATTCTCTACCAGTCAACCACAAGGTCAAACAGACATTATAGGTGCGGGAAGGGTGTACAACAATACGTGTATACACACGATGCAAATATCGAAACAAAAAAACACTATATATATATATATATATATATATATATATATATATATTTATTTATACTATATATATATATATATATATATGAGTATGAATATATATGAATATGGATTATATATATAGGGTACCTGCTGTTAAATGACTACGACGAGATTTACCTAATTTTGAAGATTCTCCAAAAGGTGCTTGCGCACCAAGCGCTTGAAAGAGAGCTTGTTCTCAGCTTGACGTATACAGAGGGGAAGGGCATTCCAGAGGTGAATTGCCTGCACTGTGAACTAACTGCCCATGGCACCAGAGCGATGGGGAGGAACAGAGAGTAGTAGTTTACGGGAGGTACGGAGCTCGCCGCCTGGCCGGGCACTTACAAACTGAAACTTTGATCTGAGGTAATCTGGTGCCACAGGGTCATAAAGAATAGAGAAGAGAGTACACAAAATCCTTAGCGACCTACGTTCGCGAATCGGAAGCCACTGCAGCTGTCGACGATACGCGGAGACATGATCATATTTGCGTAGCCCAAAAATAAAACGGATACAGTTGTTCAGGAGCCGGTCTAGTCTGTCCAAAAGTCCTTGGGTTACATTAGTGTAGCACACATCACCATAATCTATCACCGGCAGCACCAAAGTCTGTATAAGGAGTCTCTTTGTACTTACCGGGAGGAAATGTTTAAATCTGTAAAGAGATCGTAACGTACATGTAACTCTACGACAGACCTCAGACACTTGCGGCTCCCAACTAAGGCCACCATCAATTATTAAGCCCAGGAGCCTTACCACGATCTCTTAATGCGACTCACTTTAGGCCCTAAACTGAACTGTATCGCTATTTCATACCATGACATTGTATTTACGACTCGGTTCAGATGCAGTTCAGTAAGAGCGTCTCAACTATTTCATTCACTCATTTCAAGTACTTTTCGTACCACGATGTGTCACTTGAGACGAAACTGAATCGCACGAGTGTCAAATTTTGCGACTCATAAAAAGTTCCTCATTGAGTGTATTGTTCTGGATAGTTTTGTGTTGAATATTTATTAATTCCTAGCTTTTGCCCGCGGCTTCTCTCGCACAGGTCTGGAAACGTGTCTGTGTAACTTCCTACCGTTTTATTGTTTCTTAAAACCTATACTCATACCTTTACCTTGTTCCCATCAAAATGTTCTTAATTTTTCTGTCGTCGTCGTATTACCTAAATAAAACTTTTAATCGTCCTACTTTATTGACAATGGCGACTAATTTATCGAGACTAATCTAGGTGCGTTGTGATCGCAAGATACCTAACACTTGTTCGTAATAGTTCGTCGTCGTACCTCATGGAAAGTTAAAAAACTTATATCACGAGTTTTTTTTTATTTTTAAAGACGTTGAAATTTGCGTTGTTACTCAAGTCTTACTAAAAAAATAATACATTTCTCATACAAACCTTGGCTTTCCGTTTAATCCTCTTAAGGATAGGAATTCCGGATACCGTTTAAATCAGTATTCTCAGTTAATTACCATTATATTACTAACTGCGACAATAATGCTCTAATGTAGAGGATCTAACGTTTTTCATACAAAGTTTTACCATCTAATTGCCTTAAATTTAATCCTTTTAGAAGATTAAATTCCAAAAATAAATGCAGAGCAGAGTTCATACTTTGTATTGACACTGACTGTATATTTAATGTAATATTTATAGTTTATGTTCATTATCATTATGCTGTGCTGTATATGGAATTTTACTTTATTAATAATATGTAAGTGTTTTGGTGTGCAACTGTTAACTTACATGTGTTTGACATTAAATAAATAAATACACGAAAATATTTCCTCACATATACTTTCACATTGATGGAGAATCTGTAAACAAAGTTCTAACTCAAACATCTCTTACCTACTCAAAAATCACACGATTTCCATAAAAGCTTTCAACCCCAATTGGGCCCTGGTGTTTGACAGGTTTTTCAGATGTCTGACGAGTTAATTTCTTTGAGTTATTAGAATACGATCTCTTGGAAAATGCAACGGGGAAAAAAAAAGCACAATGCGCATAGATAAGAGTGCATTACGGTAATAAGTAGATAGCTAACTTCGTGTTTTTCGGTTCGAAATATGACTACTGCAATACTACGGTAAAGAGCTCGTAACTTTGTATGGATTAAATAGTACCTAACATACGTTTTTTTTCCGTAGCATTGCAGACTGTAGTAACTAAATTAGCCGCTCGAGGGTGCTTTACATCATGCTTCTTTATTTGGTTACTAGTTGAGTTCTTAAACCACAATATGATTTTTAATAGATTAAATTATAAAAACGAGTAAACTATTTTGTAAAACAAAGAACTGGAGTTACAAACATTTGCACAGAACCTAAAATAGACAACTATAATTGAACATATCTTTAAGCAGTTGATAATTTCTTTATTTACGTTTATTTATTATTCAAAAAAGTTACACAACATTACAGTAATAAAACCAATAAGGCACTGAACTACAAAAGTACATATAAACAAGACTTAAAACTAGTTAATTTAGGCGACACAACCGCGTGGGTCCTTTGCGTCGTCTGATCTGGTGTATAATTCGGCAGATTACCGCGGAACCGCCGAAACACCCTTCCTCCAGAAGTCTGCACTTGCGATGGTGTCCTGCAGCGGCCGCGGCACGCACACCACAAATGAGCTGAAGTACTCGTAGTGCCGGGACTGCAGCTGGATAATATTGATATCATGGGGTCCAAAATATAAGCCCGATTTCAAAGGTCCTAATCTCGGCGGGAGACAGCTGGCGATAAACACGGAGCTCTTAACATTGTCATTGACACACTTGATATTATATGGGTGATAAAATTACTTCACAGCATTTTGTGGTCACAATTTCTTTCCGCTGAACGAATACACTAAATCCGCGGAGGATTAAACTGAATTCAAAGACTGGCATAACACGTAAAATTCATTTGAAATTTAACAAATTTACATGTCAATCAGAGTATTATATTCTTTACTTCAACAACGCAAACTGTTACTTTTAGGAACAAGAAAGATGCCAGATAGAAATTGATGAGGTACCGGTTCACATTGCCTTATGGCATTTATTTGAATCAATCGAATAATTTCATTTTTGACTAAAATGTGATCATTTTTTGACAGTGACAATTTAGGTCGAATGCTCGGACATTGATATGGTTCGCTGGCAAAAGGAATTTTATATCCTAATATAGCATCAATGACCACCTTATCATTAGTTATGGACCGCCAGTTATCAACAAAGCAAGCTAAGCGCCCAGCGCGTACCTCGTCGTCTAGCGTCGGCGCGACGCGGGCGTCGTGTACGAGCGGCGCGTCGTCTGCGCTGGCGGCGGCGGCGGCGGGCGCGGTGCGGTGGGCGCCGTGGCCGACGTGCGCCGGCGCGGGAGGGGCTGCTGGTGCTGGGGCGGGGGCGCTCGCGGCCCACCGGCACCGCTGCGGTTCAGCGGCGCTCTCGAGCCGCGCTGAAAGTGGCGAGGCGGTGGGCCCTTCCAGTTTAAACCGGAGCTAGAGGCTGCTGGAACGGCTTGAATTAACTGTCCCGTTTTTTTGATCCCTCTAGAAGACTTAATAAATTCTCCAAGCTTATCGCCAAACAAGTGTGAATCACGTTTGCGATCCTTAAAAGCTTCGACAAAACTTTTTTCCAGCAATGGCGTTATGAGAGCACGCCTAGTTTCAGTTTCTGTGAAGTGGGAATCTGCTACTAGTTTTGAAGCTTCGCTTAACAATTTAAGCGCCCCGTGGGTATCTAGTGATTTTTTTAGCATACCCGTGATTATCTTGCCAAGAACGGAGAAAACGCAACCCAGTTGGTTTTGTTTTTTAAGCAATCTTAAATCCCTATTTTTAGAATTTTCGGTCAGCATAGCGGCTACCTCGGGATTGAGAATGGGCGACTTGGACAAGGGGCAGTTTTTTGGCAATAAAGGTTTTTTCAAAACTTCTTCTTTAATTTATTTTTTAAGCCCGTCTTTTAAAATTGGTGTCCATATTTTTGACAAATTGACATTAATGTCGTCGCCCCATTCCGCCGCCTCGGGAACGAAATCTCCGATCGCCTGGAGTAGCTCGGGATCGATCACATCGAGCTCAGGTTGTGTTGGTGCCGGAACGTTTTCCGCTTGCTGCGCTGGAGGCTCGATCGCTGCAGGAACCGCCGGTGGCGATTGATCTTGAACTGGATCCGGGGGCTGCAAGGTGGATTCAGGGTTCCCTGGCGCGGCCCCGGGCGACACACCCAATTGTTCGTCTATTTCCGGTGCCAATAAATCTTCAAGAGGCGGCGGTACATCTTAAACAAAGGATAAAAAACAGGTTAAAACCTGATATTATCGTTTGAAAAATAACGGTTAACATCTCGTGTTAACTCTGTGAATTTGCTACTGGTCATTATCTCGTAATGACTCGGAGCTATATTTCCACTGCCTAACATCTCGTGTTAGATCGGGGACAAATTGTAATGCAGTATGTAATTGCCACTTTAAAAACACGATTAGATAAATTAGTACTCACCATTTTCGATTTCTTCGTCACTTGAATACACTATTCGAGAAGATTTTCGTTTTAATTTAGACTCATATTTCTTTATTTTCTTCTTCCATCGGTCCTCTTGCGAATTCGATTTCCTTTTCGGCATAATCTAAGTTTGCTTATTCCGGATGTAGGTAGGTATATATTCGTAATAGTTATACTGGAGCTTAGTGTAATGTTGACCAGGTGCGTTCGCCGCGCGCGCACGGACAGGAAATGAGGTTGGCAGCCGTCGTCAGTGTCGTAGAGGAAGAGAGATATTTTTTTCTCTTTCTACGATACCGAACTAGGTGCGAATAGGTCCGAACGTTGCAGGGCAACTACCTTTGTCTAATTATTTAAATCTTGAGGCGAAGACATGACAATATTAGTAACGAACCACACTTCATGTCGGTCTCAATACCAAAAAATTAAAGAAGGGACAAATAAGGGAAGGGGCAAGATACCGCGTGCACCACCGTACGAGTGCAAGTGTTTACAAAGTGCCCGCAAAGTTTTATTGTATTACACAGTTAAAAGTGACTTTCACACCTTGAAAAATATATAAGTCAAGACATGATTAAAGTGCTACTAAAATTAGTGAACAACTTAAGTTAAGAGTGCGAATAAATAAGGAAAAAACAACGAAATAAATAATTGACTATCACTGTTTAGCGCTACCGCCGGCACAAATCTACCTGCACATAAGTAGTTGATCGAAACCCATAAGTGCCGCAATCTGCACGGCGCTTACGACCTTCTCGCGACCTTTTCTAACGGCTTTGCTCGACGTGCAAGAAACAACTGACTATTATTCGGTTCAAAAAACTGAACCTTATTCATTTGTAATAGAGAATCAGGTTCACCGTCAGGATTCGTACTTCGGCTAAGTGTTGTTGTTAACTCGTATTGAACAACTTTTTTTAAAATATGTCATCAAAATCAAATCCAGTTGTGTGCTTTATCTGCAAGAATGAAATAAAAGACAAAGTTTACTTGAAATGTTCAAAGTGCTATAGGATTTATGACATTAACTGTGCCCAGGTCAGTGATGAACGTTTTAACCTAATGTTTGCAGCAAGAACTAAATCAAAATGGGCATGCTGCTCATGTCTTCAGGCACCGGGTACATCTCGAGGAGCCAAAAGCAGCTGTAAAACACCGCCCAGCGTAATTAAAGCGATGTCTCCTGACAACATAACGCATAGAAAACCGCTGCCAAAAATACAGAACTACTCTTTAGCCGAATCACACTACTCCGATCCTGAAACAGACACTGAATCGCAGATTTCAACACTGCTCGAAACAACATCTAGTAGTCTGCCCAACATCCATGAAACCGTCCAAGAAGGTGAATTGACTGAATTGAGGTCTGAAATCAGTTTCTTATCAACTAAATTGGCTAGTGCCCACGAAGAAATAGAGCGCCTAAACTTAGAAGTCACAGTACTCACAAGACAGTTAGAAGAAAAGCAGAAATCTATAGACGCGTTTAAAAAAATTATGTCTGATGTCGGTACGACACGTCTGAAAACGCCTGCAAAAAAATTGTATCACTGCTGGGTCGATTAAGGAATAGTAGCAACAGAATTCTAAATATAATTGCTGAAAAATATGACTGCCCAATATTTAAGTACTGGACGGGACAGATCATAGGTGTAGCACGCTCCCTTGATTAGGCTAGTTTTATTTATTTATTAAGTTTTAGTAATAGGTACTAACATAGCCATAAGGCTGTTACTAACAAACTATGGAATGTAAAATTCTGAAAAAAAGACTTTATTATTATTATTATTATTAAAAAAAAGTACAACAGCTAACAATCGCAACTCTCCTTGTCAATACAATAGCCCTATAAAGTCTATTTCATTTTCATCTCCTCTTCGCTTAACATGTACAAATCAAAAAGACATAAGGGAAACAACTACTAAACCTCAAATAGACACACCCAAATCACAATTGATATGTGATAATAAAACAAAACAGAACGAAAAGAGTGACAGAAAAAACCATATTTACATTCTTGGCAGTCAACAATGCGTTAAACTTTCGGCAGCCTTAATCAAATCCAGGCAACAACAACAAAACGAGGGTATAGTTATAAAATAATACGAAACTATCGCTTTTACTAAACCATATGCATCAACTGAGGACATCCTGAAAAACAAACAGTCTCTCGACGTTTCTTCTCGAGACCGCGTTATTCTCTGCGTTGGGGAGAACGACTCAAATCCCGTCAAAATACTTGCTGAAATGAGTGCAGCCATCAAACATTTTGAAGCGTCATGTGTTATAGTACTAGGAGTGTACCATAGTAGACACTTAAATGTTAAAAAATTAAATCGTGATCTTCAAATAGTATGTAAAAACTTTTCGAATTGTCAATTCATATCCACGAATGATCACTGTCAAAATAAACCAATGTATTTAAATTATGTATGTAAAAGAATTAATTATATTATTAAGGCAATCGATATTATTAACATTAATCAAACTGCTACTAGTACTCATATTAAACATGCGCCCCGATTGTTCAAAAAGGGGACGATACCATATTTTTTTAAGAAAATGATCTTAAACTCAAATGTAAATCAAAAGTCGGTTTCACCTAACACAAATGAAACCAAAAAGTGTGAAGTAACTAAAACGGGGACGATACCATATTATTTTCAAAAAATTAAGAAAAATGTGAAACCGAGTTTGCCCCACACAGGGGAACCTCTAGTGTTGTTGTACCTCAGACTCAGCCGCCTTGTGGGCTTCAAACAGGCACGAACCATTCCTTTCGTAAATAACGTTACAGTTACAGTTTTTCACCAAAACATTAGTGGTCTTCTTAGTAAAACAGCAGCTCTTGAAGTGTGTATACAGGAATTTTTAGACAAAAAAATGGTTTTAGATATTATCTGTTTATCAGAAACGTTTATTAAATTAAATGAAGAAAAAAACATACATATCAAAGGTTATAAACTATGTGCCTCGTTTTCAAGACGACGTCAAAAGCGAGGTGGTTTGTATATTGTGTAAAAACGCAGTAGAATGTAAAAAAAAAACGTTTTTTTAGAAAATTTAGCTAGTGAATATAATTTTGAGTGTTGTGGAATAGAAATTCCAGAATATATGTGTATCATAGTTTGTATTTATAGAATTCCGAAATCAAAAGTCAATATCGATGGCAAAAAGCGAGAACGTAGTAACCGCCAAAATGCAAACTTTACACCAGAGCCAAAAAACTTTTCGATTTCGAGAAAAAAAATCATAACTCTTTCATTTATGAACGAAAATGCTTGATATTTGGATCTAATTCATAACTTATGGTTTTCTTTCAACTGGCATATTTCATATTTAACAAAAAAGACTGGTTTACGACTTAGTGGCGGTTACGACAATTGATCTCTTTTTTTCGTTACGCTAAAACGCTGTAAACGCCAGAAGTAAATGTACTAAAATGGTGAAACGAGTATTATTTCCATAAAGCATAAATGCTGTAACCAGATGCATAGTTATTTTAAGATTCAACAATTTTGACGTAAATGTCATTACGTTCTTTATATGACTAACTGAAATGTGGTAAGTGTCCACCGGCAAAAAGAAACTGTGAAAATAAAACGACTTAAGTATCAATCAACTTTTATCAACATACTTTTTTAAAATGTTTCCTAATTTTAAATGCAGGTTTCTTACAAATTAAAAGCTCAGAAGCAACAATTACCGTCTTAACATATCAAATACTATCTAGTCTCAATTTCTCTGTATAAAAAAATTACGAAAGTTACTTAAAACCTCCGTTGCTTATAACATTTCAAAAGGCTAATAAAATCTCTCATATTATAAAATCATAACCTTGTACTTATCGTGCTAAAAACAAACATAAATATTCTTAGGGTTAATCAGACTATAATATTGTTATCCGCTAAAACTAAATATTATAGGTAATGAGGTTTAATATTCCCGTGAAAACTTTAAAACTCTCTACATTTTATCTTCAGTTTTGGCATTAAATTGTCTTTTAAGTAACTTTTATCGATATAAAACTCACTACCTATTAAACCCACTAACTATAAAAGATGTTTTGAATGTAAGTATTACTTATTATATAAGTTTTCAACAAAATTCTTAAACAATTGTTTGAACACAACTATCACCTCAATTATAAAAATATTTCTTTGAACTAATCTCACTGAACCATTCATATTTAACTTAAATAACTAGACGTTATATTACTATGGTACCGTACAAATTAAAATTGTTATTATTTATTTAAATAAAAACTCGGAGTCATTTTTCTTAGGCAGAATATCAATTGACATTAAAATAGGAACCTAAAAATTGCATTCCAATGGAATACGTTTTCATAATTAAAATAAATGTTCTTAAAAAAATACTAAAAATTCCACTCTAAAATGCATTGTTTTATAATAACACTCCTCAAAATGTTTGTCATAATTAACTCAAAAATCGCTCCTCTAAAGTAATGAAAATTAGTGCAATAGTGACTGATGGACATGTGCATTCTTCCAATCCTGACCTACGGAGCGCAGACTTGGTCTTTGACAAAAGTTCAGAAGTCCACCCTCAAGGTTTGTCAAAGAGCCATGGAACGCAGTATTCTGGGCGTAAAACAAACTGACAGAATTAAGAACACAGTACTGCGTTCCAAAACGCTGGTAGCTCATGTAGCTCAAGCAGCCGCAAAGCTGTATATTATGTCCGTGATAAAACGAATGACGACAGTTGTCGCAGTGGTTTAAGCAGCTGCCTACTGAGCTGACGGTCCTGGGTTCGAATCCCGGCAAGGGCAAATATTTGTGTGATGAACTCGAATATTTGTCGAATAATATATTTGTGCCTGGGTCATGAATGTTATTTATATTAAAGTATGTCTGTACAGTTGTTTATCTACCGCAGCTCAACAAATTTAGTGCTTATCTGATTCTAGCCCTTGGAAAATAAAGATGCGGACGTGACACCCCAAACTAGTTTGATCCGGCTTGAGTCAGCTTTTTAGGGGTTAGACCAATTAACTCTTAATGGTTGTAGTGAAACGTAGTAGATTACAGCAAAACTTTCTTCTAGCGATTACAACCGTAAACTACTACATATTATACTAATAAAAAAAAAACATTATTTTAAATAGAAATCAAAATTGAAATGTATACCTATTCTGTAAGTAGGCCACTTTACATGTCTGAATCTGAATTTATCGGCATTTCACAAGAGGAGGCCGCTGTCGAGAAGAAAGCCGAAAAAAAGTAAATATTTTTTTCTTTTTTTTTAATCATCATGCGAGCGTTTGCTCGTATCTTTTGATTGCCCTTAAGCTGAAGATAAGCTTTGATGATATTTGATGTTAATTCCAGCTTTATACCTCCACGCGTTCCTGAGAAAAAGATCTCGACAAATAGATAGACAGGCACAAAAGTGATCCTATTTAAGTTTAGTTTTTGGCGACTGAGGCACGGAACTCTCAAAGCTGCCGCGTCCCGCGCCCCAGCATCGTTATTTTCTTCCAACAAAATGTAATAAAAACATTTTTGCTGTCCTTTCAATATTAATAAAGCAAATAAATATGCTAGTTATTTTTTATCCCAATATTCATATTTTCCATTAAACCCGCAACATATTCTACATCCAAAAAAAGGCATGTACACAGACAACGCACACCCACTCGCTCCGGCGATCGCCGATAGACTAATCACAGGTCGTATTCACGAGCCACATCGCCGCGAGCGCACATTTTTATTGCTGTATCTTCAAGCACTACCCACTTCACGTTGTGTTTCAAATGTCGTTACTGTAGCTTGCTGTTAATTCATTTTCGAATGAAATGTAGTAAGCGTCAATCATAGATGATTTATTTTAGGATAATTGCAGTAAGCTTGGTTTGTAATTTTTTCACTACATGCATAAATGCTGCAACCGCCACGGAACAAAATTTCGGCAACGCTGTAACCGGCACACCCTTTGATTTATGAAAGAACAAAATTAGCGTAAATGTACTCGTTTAGAAAATTGCTACTATTTGGGTGTTTACAGCAATTAGATGTGGGCATCGTCAAAAAAATACATTCGTTTTGCAACGTAGTCCAGTTTTTTCTAAGCGTCGTAGAGCCATGGGACCCAGACCAGTCGACGCAGAAAAATTCGCTGATTCCGAATATGCAAAAAAAATTTTTTTGACCAAGTGGCGGTTACTACGTTCTCGCTTTTTGCCATCGATATATTCTTTACAAATTTAGAAAACTTGCTACATAAATTGCGTAAGCGACTTCAATGTAAAATAATTATCGCCGGTGATTTTAATATTAATACATTGAAGGTCTCCAAAGAGTCGCGCGAACTTCTCCGCATATTGCAAAACTATAACTACCATCTTCACATTAAAAAACCGACTAGAATAACATCATGTATAGATCATATAATAAGTAACATGCCAAATGTGAACGGTACTGTTCATGAGCTCGGCTTGTCAGATCACAACACGGGCCAAACATTGTCCTTTCAGTCTGAGATTGAATCGAATCCCATAGAGTACTGGTACATACATAAACGTGACTTATGCGATGATAATATTACAAAGTTCTGTGATTGTATGAAAAACCTATCATGGGATGAAGTATATGGTCATACTGATATAAACCAAGCATTTTCCGTATTTCATGAAACTTTTACCTTATTCTACAATTTGTGTTTTCCAGTAATTCGTGTAAAACATAATAATAAAGAAAAAAAGGCCAGATGGATTACAAAAGGTATCCAAAAAGCAACAATCACGAAAAGAAGACTACGTTTCGAATATTATAAAACTAAAAAAGAACACATAAAGTTGCAATACCATAAATATTCTAAAATATTAAAATCCTGCGTGAAATCTGCACAAAAATCAGAAAACAACCGTTATATAAATAAAGCCAAGAATAAATGTAAAGCGTCATGGGATTTAATTCAAAATAAAATAAATTATACCTCGAATTTTAATAAAATAGATAAAATAAACATAAATGGACAACAGATTCAATGTAAACAAGAAATAACAGAAGCATTTAACGATTTTTTCATCAATTTAACAAAAACAAATATGATAACAAAAAATTCACCTTGTACAAGACAACAAATCATTCGACCATATTTTTACTTCCTTGTGATAATAATGAAGTAATAAAAATTGTTAAAATGCTGAGATTGACGAAATCTGTAGGCCACGATGGAATATCAACAATGGTTATTAAGAAGTGTATTGGAGAAATTGCATCGGTGGTAGCATATTTGGTGAATTTATCCTTTACAACCGGTGAATTCCCAGACAACCTAAAAAAAACGATCGTCAAACCCTTATAATAAAAAGAATAATAAAGAAGATCTTAATAGTTATCGGGCAATATCTCTATTATCCGTTTTTTCAAAAATATTTGAATGAGCCATGCATTCCAGAATAACCAATTTTTGTGACAAATATAAATTAATTAACAAAAACCAGAATGGCTTCCAAAGAGGTAAGTCTACGACGTTAGCAGCTTTCAATTTAATAAAAGCCATAACTGATCAAATGGATAAACGGAAACCAGTTATCTCAATATTCTTTGATGTGAGTAAGGCTTTCGATTTTGTCTCACATGATCGCCTACTAGAAAAATGTGAAATGTATGGTATACGTGGCTTGGCATTAAATTGGATAAAAAGTTATTTATATAAGCGCACACAATCTGTTGAAGTAGAAAATATAAACGATAATCGTGTAACATATTATTCAAAATCACACTATAAGGAAATCGAAACAGGGGTACCTCAGGGTAGCGTATTAGGACCCCTTTTATTTTTATTGTACATCAATGATATACCTATGGTCACCAGACATCAATGTATACTATTTGCCGACGATATATCTGTAATTATTCCTTGTGATGAGATTGAATTTTATAATTTTGACATAAATAATACAATTAATGACATTATAATTTGGATGGAAATCAATAATCTACAGCCTAATTTAGAAAAAACTAGATATATACAATTTTATAATCGTAAGGGTAACGTGGACATAAATGTAAAATATAAAGATGAACACATAACAGAAACTGATAACATCACGTTCTTAGGCGTGTTATTGGATTAAAACTGCAGCTGGAAGCCACAAATAGATATAATATGTACTAAGATTAATCGATTTGTTTATGTTCTCAGAAGATTAGCTTCATTAGTGAATAAAAACACAGCTCTCACTGCCTATCATGGCTACGTGGCGTCAGTATTAAGGTATGGTCTGTTGTTATGGGGCAACTCATGCGACATAAATAGAGTGTTTGTCAGTCAAAAAAAATGTGTGCGAGCTATCTGTGGAGTCCCACCGCGTACTTCATGCAAACCTCTGTTCAAGGATCTCCAAATACTGACTATAACTTCTATGTACATCTTCGAGGCCTGTAAATTTATCAAGTTACATCCCGAACTATTTCTAGAATTAAGGAAAGTATGTCAATTTAACACCAGATATCCAAATAAGTTAGTATTACCAATCACATACAAAACTAAACTTTGTAGCAAAAATAGTTATGCAATGGCAATCAAAATATATAATAATTTACCAAGTGATATAAGAAAACTTGCTTTAAAACCATTTACATCTGCGTTGCAAAAGTGGTTAGTAAATAAATGTTTTTACTCAATACATGATTATTTTGGAAACTAAGGCGTATGTAGTTATAGTAAAATAATGTGTAAATTTAAGTGTCTAGATCTAAGAATAAAAATTTGCATGCCCATGTAGTTGGCGAGATATGCTGATCCACTACCATATGCAACTAAGATCTTTATAGTTTACCATGTCTCTAGCAAAATTAATTTTCATTTCATTTTCATTTCAATAATGTTCTTTAAGGAGTGTTTTAAAATTGGCAACGGATTGGCTACGTTTTAAGTCTATAGGCAGAGAGTTCCACAACAAGGTAGCCTGGAAGGTAAAAGAGCTGTTGTAGAATTTAGAGGAGGAAGAGGGGACAGCCAGAAGCAAATTTTGAGAGGATCTAACAGACCGAAGATAACTGAAACGCTCCTTGAGGTAACAGGGAGTTGCAGGGTTGAAAAGTATATTGTAAAGAAGGGTAACTCTTACATCCTTTGATGTAAGAGTTACGACGAAAACGGATAGGAAGCCACTTGAGCTGCGAACGGAAACTGGATACATGGTCATATTTGCGTAACCCAAATATGAACCTGATACAAATATTCTGAATACGCTCAAGTTTATTTAGCTGTTCCTCTGTGAGATCAGGGTAAGCGATATCAACATAATCCATGATAGGAAGAAGTAAAGTTTGAGCACGCGCAATTTTGGTGGCGATTGGAAGGAAATTACGGAGTCTACTCAGAGAACTCACTGCTGCAAACATCTTCATGCTAACTTGATTTATCTGAGGTACCCAAGATAAGGTCCGATCCATGATAATACCAAGGTTCTTAACTTGATGTGAAAAAGGTATTAAAACACCACCGAAATAGATCGGTAACAAATTAGTAAAATCAACCCTAGATAATAGTTTAGCACTACCAATTATCGCTTGAGTCTTTACAGGATTAATTCTAAGACCAAATCTGTTGCTCCAGACTAAAATGTGCTCTGAGTCGTCATTTACTGAACTAATAATAGACGGGAGTTCTCCAACTCCAGCCTGCAAGTAAATTTGAAGGTCGTCAGCATAAAGGTGTGTGGGATTCTACTTGGAGGTCTAGGAACAAACCAAAGGATCCCAAATAATAACGTTTATTAATACACACGTTTATATTGGCCTACCGGTTAGGGACTACTGGCGAGCTCTGTCGTATGGCTAACATATCGGGTATCGCTATATGTTAGCTATACACAGCATGTGTCACCACAGGTGATATCGTGAAGAGAGATTATGCGTTATGGAATTAATGAATATTGAAAACAACAAAGGAGACAGCACTCCACCCTGCGGAACACCGGCTAGAATGCTGCTCCAAGAAGATCGGGAATCATCTACCTTTATTCTCTGCCGACGACCACCTAAATAACTACGAAACCAATCAATTACCGCAGGAGATATGTTAAGAGAACGTAGAATACCCAATAAGATATCACAATCAACGGTATTAAACGCGTTGCTGAAATCCAGCAGCGTCAGTACCGTTAATTTCCGATTATCCATGCCTTCGCAGTTGTGTGAATGTAATAAACAAACAATGTCAAATATTTAATTATTACATTTTCAGTCTTAAAATAGAATAATACTCAGCCTTTTGTTCGTTAAGTTTTTCTTCTGTGCAATAAAGTTTAAATAAATAATAAATAAATAAATACTAAAGTGGCGAAAGAAAATAAAAGAGATTACCAATTGTACACAAAGAAGCCAATGCAGCAGTTATCATAGATCATGAAGTAAATAGACATTGGAGAAAAAGGTGGCGACACCCGAGACGACTAGACCAGAGATGAGAGTGGGAAGACCACTGGATCAATAGTCAGATGATACGTGGAAGGAAGCATTGAAGTGAGACTAGCGCAGGACCGGCAAAGTGGTGTGAAACTGAGAGGCCTTTACTCATCAGTGGGGGAATATAGGCTGAAATGACTATGATGATGACTGCTGAGAACTGCCGTTAAATTTTGCTTGAAACTTACTCTTGGTAGACTCTGTTCTGCACGTCAGGGTACCGGGACAGCATGACAGCAGTAAAGCTGGCGCCCACGGCGGAGGTGTCGCTTCCCGCTACAACCATGATTAACACCTCTTCGCGTAATTCTTCGTCAGAATAACCTTTCTCATTTCTTCCGGTAGATTGTATTACCATGTCAAGGAAATTAGTCCAAGTTGTTTTACTGCAGTCTAGAAAAGGGGATTTAATAACCAACAATGAAATAATACTAAGTATACTGACAATATTAAGCGATATTTATGTACCCAATGTTAAATGACAAAAAAATCTGAATTGTAATGCGCAGTACATAAATAAAGTGGCCAGGAAAATTGGGATTGCCTGCCGAATACAGTTATAGCTATATATAGCAGGTTAGGGTTACGAGGCAGGCAATCCTTTTTGACGCCGAGGTAAGCCCGGGACGCTTTTCTGAAATATGCAATGTTATAAAATATAATACATTAAACGAAATGAAAAATGACAATTTGACCATCGAATTAAAACGTGTTTTTATAAATTCTGTTTGAATATGCCAATATACTTTTTTGAAAGGCTTCCTTACTACGAGAAAATATTGTATAGCAGAAAAGTGAATATGTTTTTCACCTAACACCCATTTGAATGTAGCGAAATGGGCAAGCCACGTATTTTGAGTTTTGACTAAGGTGTAGTTTGTGAAGTTACGCCTTGTAGTTAGGCCGTGTAGAATCAGAAGCTTGGCTCTACATGAGATCTGATAACTTTTTGACGGTGCGAATCACATGGTCTCGTCTTGGTAGGCAATGAACACTAACATAACCGATTATGTACATACCTCTTTTGTGTATTCCGTTTTCTTCAAAATTTCGTTTTATTTGTATGATCTGCAATAAAAATTTCTGTCACTTACTATTTATTTGTTTATGTCATAGGGGGCAAACGAGCAAACGGATCGACTGATGGAAAGCGATTACCGTCACCCATAGACACCTGCAACACCAGAGGAGTCACAAGTGCGGCAATGCACAACGGCCTTTCAGGTGGGAGTACGCTCTTTCCTTGAAGGTTTGAAGATCGTATCGGTTCGGAAATACAGGATGCGACAATTCATTCTACAGTGCAGTTGTGTGAGGCAGGAAATTTATAGAAAAACGCACGGTTGTGGACTCCCAACTATAGAATAGAATAGAATAGAATAGAATAGAATGGAATAGAATGGAATAGAATGGAATAGAATGGAATAGAATGGAATAGAATGGAATAGAATGGAATAGAATGGAATTGAATGGAATTGAATGGAATGGAATGGAATGGAATGGAATGGAATGGAATGGAATGGAATGGAATGGAATGGAATGGAATGGAATGGAATGGAATGGAATGGAATGGAATGGAATGGAATGGAATGGAATGGAATGGAATGGAATGGAATGGAATGGAATGGAATGGAATGGAATGGAATGGAATGGAATGGAATGGAATGGAATGGAATGGAATGGAATGGAATGGAATGGAATGGAATGGAATGGAATGGAATGGAATGGAATGGAATGGAATGGAATGGAATGGAATGGAATGGAATAGAATAGAATAGAATATTCTTTATTACACACCTCAACAGGAAATAAATGTAGGAATGAGTATTGATGACGGAGTGACAGCTGATTGAATGTAAGAGTGAATATGACGTATGGGACGAATGAATGAAGGACTAGGAGATGGACGAATGACAGATTGAGGACTAGACGTTGCGTTTTGTGATCTCGCTTACTGAATTCTATTTAATTTTCTTATTTTTGTAAATAATCTTGGTTTTGGGCAAATAAAGTGCTAAATATTGGGATTCGGCGGTTTTATTGAAGAAAACATCTACAGTTTTGGGGGCTCGACCGTGATTGAAGAAAATTCGAGAGATTGAATTTAACGACTTCGACGAGCTAAAAAGTACTACGACGACGACGTGGAACAAAGAAACCCAACCAAGTTACGACGTGTAAGCGAGTGCAGACGTTATTTACGGAGAACGGCAACTACGACGACGACGAATATGCCGAAAGACGGACGACGCACCAGCCGACAAGCTGATTTCGACGACGACGACAGATTTGTACGTAGCGGTACATCAATGTTACACCTAACGCAAGATCTTGTACCAAGGTTCACGGGGCAGGATAAGACGTATCCAGCTGCCAGGTGGATTGAAGACGTTGAAGACAATGCCGAGGTGTTTGCATGGAGTCCAGTGCAGAAACTTTTAATGGCGAGGCGGTCATTATCTGGTACTGCAGCGCTCTGGCTACGGGCTGAAAAAACGTTTAAGACGTGGGAAGAATTGAAAGCAGCGATTGTAAAAGAATTCCCGGACACCGTTGACATAAAGACCATACACGAACTTATGAGTTCGAGAACAAAGAAAAGTGATGAGTCATGTTTGGACTATATGTTAACAATGAAAGAGTTAGGTAAACGAGGAAAGATGCCTGACTATGTGGCTATAAAATACATCGTCGAGGGGATTCCAGACAACCCTGTAAATAAAATGATGTTATACGGAGTTACGGCGTACGGCGACCTGAAAGAAAAATTGAAGATCTACGAAGCTATAAAAGAAAAGCCACAAACTAGTACGTATCAGCATCATGGAATGAAAAATAGCCGACCGAAGCATCCTGAAAACTCGAAGAGGAAATGCTATAATTACGGCGAGAGCAGTCATGTTTCCAGCGATTGTCCGCATAAGCAGAAGGGGTTAAAATGTTTCCGATGCAATCAATTTGGTCACATATCATCACAGTGTTCATCATCGACGACGGGAACAAAAGCGCAGAGTTCGAGTTCATCATATTTGAACAAAAATGGCGGTTCTTCATTGGCAAGACAGATGTGCGTTCAGAAGGAACGAATGAACGAAGAAGTAACGACGGAGACCGGAATGAATTTCGCAATGAGTGAGAATGAGTCTGCGAACGGATTGAGCGGAATGAACTTCGCGGCGAGCGAGAGTGAGTCTGCGATTGGATCGAGCGGCGGAACGAACTACCAATACGAGAGCGGAACGAACTTCACGGCGAACGGAACGTACGGACTGAACGGCGACGACACTAGCACCGGATTGGAGGAGAGCAACATGGCGGCGACTGAGGTGAATGAGGCGACTGGAATGAATGTAAACAACAATGGCGGCGGAACGAGTGAAACTACGGCTACTTCCAAACCTATGAAGGACGTTATTATATGTGATAAGTGTGTTTCTTCGTTAATAGACTCGGGGAGTGATATAAATCTAATAACTCTCGAGTGCTACCAGTCATTAAACGCTAAGGATTACGTACGTAACGAAATATCATTGACGGGACTTGGATCGACGCGAGTGAAATCGTTAGGTTATATGAAAACAAACATTTCTATCGACGGTCAGTGTTTCGAAAATATAACGTTATATATTGTGCCTAGAGACGCTATGCCTTTTGATATAATATTAGGACAAGAGTTCTTAAAGGATGTAACGTTTGTTATGGAGGGCAGTCGTGTTTTATTGTTGAAATGTGGTGAAAGTTGGCTTAATAACCTAATGTGTGGTGTATGTGTTTCTGACGTTGTAGGTTATGTGAGCGACACGGCGTTACAGGACGAGGTAACGCAGCTAGTCGAAACGTACCGACCGAACAAGACGTGTGAGGCTCCGGTTCAACTACGTGTTACACTGAAGGATGACGTACCAGTTGCACAACGACCAAGACGTTTGGCGATAGCAGAACAAAAGGAAGTTGATCGTCAGGTGAAAGAATGGCTTGAACAGGGAATTATTCGGGTAAGTTTCTCTGAATATGCTAGTCCTTTGGTTCTCGTGAAAAAGAAGTGCGGCAGCATAAGGATATGTGTGGATTACAGGTTAATAAACAAGAAAATGGTCAAGGACGAGTATCCATTACCTGTCATAGAGGATCATATCGATAAACTTGCGCAGGCGAAGGTGTTCAGTACACTCGATTTAAAGAATGGTTATTTCCACTTAACCGTACATGAGGATTCCATAAAGTATACGGCATTTGTGACGCACAATTCACAATACGAATTCCTCAAGGCACCTTTCGGTTTGTCAGTTTGCCCGAAGACGTTTACAAGATTTATAACCTATATCTTCAGGGATTTCATCGAAAAGGATCAGGTTTTAATATTTATTGATGATGTGATAATTCTTGCAGCGGACGAGGCACAAGCAGTTGAGCGACTGAGGGAAGTGCTACAGCGAGCATCCCAGTATGGCCTCGATGTGAACTGGAAGAAATCACAGTTGGTGCAGAGACGAGTTGAGTACCTCGGACATGTGGTTGAGAATGGTACAGTACGACCATCACCCGACAAGACGGATGCGGTGGTAAGATTTCCTCAACCAACTAATGTAAAGCAAGTACATGGATTTGTAGGATTGACGTCGTACTTCAGAAAGTTTATTCAAAACTATGCTCTTATAGCAAGACCACTGACGGAGTTGCTCAAAAAAGATGTTGATTTTGTATTTGAGGAACCTCAGAAGGCCTCATTTCATGAGTTGAAAATGAAACTAGCTAGTATGCCAGTACTAAGGATATTTAATCCAGCATTGTATACAGAATTGCATTCCGATGCATCCAAGTTAGCGTTGGCCTGTATATTGCTTCAACGATGCACAGAAGACGGCCAATTGCATCCTGTGTATTATATGAGTAAGAAGACAAGTGATGCAGAAAAGAAATATAGTAGCTATGAGTTAGAAGCTTTAGCTATAATAGAAGGAGTAAAGAAATTTAGGCAGTACTTATATGGTATCAAATTCAAAATTGTTACAGACTGTCAAGCGTTCGAGTTGACCTTACGGAAAAAGGATCTGTCGACCCGTGTGGCAAGATGGGCTCTGATTCTCCAAGAATATGACTATATAGTAGAGCACCGCACAGGATCCCAGATGAGACATGTCGATGCTTTGAGCAGATCACCTTATGTCGGATTGGTGACAAGAGAACTCCATGAGCGAGTAAGAGAAGCCCAGGAGCAAGACGGAGGCTTGATGGCAATCCGAGAGATATTAAAGGAGAAACCATATTTGGATTACACGATAGAAAATAATGTACTGTATAAAGGATTGAAGTTGGTGGTACCAAGCGGTATGGAAGGTGACATCATCAAGAGAGTCCATGAAAAAGGACATTTTGCAAAGAAGAAAATGTTGGAAATGTTGAACAAAGATTACCACATAAAAGACTTATCAAGGAAAATAGATGAATTTATTGTCACATGTGTTCCTTGTTTATTGGCCACAAAGAAGAGTGGAAAGCAAGAGGGATTTCTCCACTGTATTGATAAAGGCAGCATTCCACTGCACACAATCCATTGTGATCATGTCGGACCTCTCACAGAGACGAAGAAACAATATAACTATATACTGACTGTGGTAGATGCATTCACCAAATTTGTATGGGTGTATCCGACGAAGGGTACGACGGCGAAAGAGACACTCGATAAATTGCGTTTGCATCAACAGACATTTGGGAATCCAGTCAGAATGATAACCGATCGTGGAGCGGCGTTCACGAGCAACGACTTCAAAGAATACTGCAATACAGAAGATATACAACACGTACTCATTACGACGGGCGTACCTAGAGGAAACGGTCAAGTTGAACGTATTCATCGTATTATTATATCTGTGTTAACTAAACTTTGTATTTCAGAACCAGGGCAATGGTACCGGCACGTGGCAAGAGTACAGACGGCTCTCAATAGTACGTACCAACGAAGTATCGATACGACGCCTTTCGAACTTATGGTTGGAACCAAGATGCGGTCCAAGGACGACGTACAGGTCGTTGAATTGTTACAACAAGAGTGTTACGACAGTTTCGTGGAAGAAAGAGAACAGCTACGACAATCTGCTCAACGGCAAATACTGAAGATACAACAAGAAAATCGATCGACGTACAACAAGAAGCGTAAAGAGAGTACTCTGTACCAGATTGGAGATAAAGTTGCTATTTTAAGGATGCAGTATGGCACCTGTTTAAAATTGAAGCCGCGGTTCTTCGGACCATACAGGGTAACAGCTATCAGAGGACAAGATCGGTACGATGTAGAGAAAATTGACAACACGGCAGAAGGACCAGTCCGCACGTCGACGTCGGCGGATAACATGAAGCCATGGCCTCGGGGTCAGTGAACTCTACACCACATATGGTAAGGTTTGTTTGCACCATATTGTAGGTAACCGACTGCTCTGATAACGACGTTATGATCTCTATTATTATATTATGTCGAATTTTTGTTATATTATGCTAAGTTGTTTATGTGTTGTGTTATGAAACATATAGACTATGTTGTTTAAATTGTTTTTGTTGTTGTTCATAACATGTAGAGTCGTTAATTTAAGTGCATAAGATGATTGTTTGTTTTGTTTAAAAGAACTATGCCATACTATGCTATGTGATGTGTTATAGTATGTAAGATTCAGCTGTTGTAAAGAGGCAGGATTGCCTGAGGGCAGGCTAGCATGCAGGACGGCCGACACTGTAGGAATGAGTATTGATGACGGAGTGACAGCTGATTGAATGTAAGAGTGAATATGACGTATGGGACGAATGAATGAAGGACTAGGAGATGGACGAATGACAGATTGAGGACTAGACGTTGCTTTTTGTGATCTCGCTTACTGAATTCTATTTAATTTTCTTATTTTTGTAAATAATCTTGGTTTTGGGCAAATAAAGTGCTAAATATTGGGATTCGGCGGTTTTATTGACGAAAACATCTACATAAATACAAACAAATTACAAGTAACATTCAATAGAGGTAAACAACTAAGTGGTATGGATGTGTCGCGCAGAAAGATGGCATAAAGATGCGATAATAAAAAGTAGATTGTAAAGTCATACACATGATTTTCATATATCAACGAGTGTAGAGGTCACATACACCTCTATCTTGTTTATTAATTTCAGAACATAAATTAAGAATTTATCTAAAGTGTAACTTTAAAAATAAGTACGGGAAAAATAAGACGTCATTATTAAAATACATATGCAACGGGTTAACGGGTTATGAGTCGCACGTCGTTGGCCATATAGTTTCAAATCGATTTTTGATATAGTTCAGACAGTCGCCAAACTTAAGTGGCATTGGGCGGGGCGCATTGCTCGTAGAATCGATGGCCGTTGGGGCAGAAAGGTTCTTGAGTGGCGACCGTGGACCGGAAGACGCAGCCCCCAACATGGTGGACCGACGACCTGGTTAGAAATTGGATGAGGGCGGCGCAAGATCTATCGTTGTGGAGAACTTTGGGGAGGCCTTTGTCCAGCAGTGGACGTCTATCGGCTGATATGATGATGATGATGTAACTGTCATATTTTGGGAAAGGCCAACTTAAATGCCGTGACATAAATGTTAAGTACGTCTATTAATTTCATAATTACCTCATTAACATAACCATACAGCTTTTTCCGATGGAATTCAAACTGTTTATGAATGGCAAGCCTCTTAAAGATGAAGTCAGGGTGCAGCCACGGCTGTACCATGCGCCGGGCCACCGTGTGAAGCAATACCTCTGTTGCACGGAGTACAAAGTGATCGGGATTTTCTTGGGAGTTCATTTTCATGCCAATTGCAGATTCTGAAATGAAACATGCTATTTTTATAAATATTAAAACATAGGTAAATTATGCATGATAAATGTAAGGGGATCTACTAGCAGCGGGCCAGGGCCTATGATGGTTGCTATTATCAAGCGATAAATTAGTGACACAGCATCCGTCACGATTTGATAAAATGCGAGTGTGAGTGACACAGGCCCCCAGGACTCGAACCTGCGACCCTACGCTTCCGGCGTGCTCTCCCTGAACTGAGGTATTAGATCATTACACCATATCTTTGAGCTCTCTGCATCATATGTTGTTTAAAATGCATTAGCCAATACCCTAGCATCGCATAGCATTCACATATTTCATTCATAATTTACCTTTGTGTCAATATTCATTACTAACTAACTATTTTGGCTCAGGGATCCAAACAGGATCTTAGCCTCCGAAACGAAAGTACGCCACTAGTCCCGATCCTGCGCAGTTTCTTGCCGGTTTTCGGCTTAAAGCTTACGCAGATCCACCTCCACCACGTCTCGCCAGCGGTACCTGGGACACGGTACCCGGTCGTGGACCGGTTGGTTGCCCCAAGTATGCTCTTTTTGCCGCGCGATCCTCTTCCATTCTTTGTAGGTGACCGAGCCAACGAAGTCTATGGGACTTTGTCTCTCTAATAATGTTCGGCTCGGCCACCAGCTTCTCAATGATGGTACGTGGCGGATCCGAACTAATGCCGTCATTCCTCTTAGACTAAGAGGAATGATGGTACGTGGTGGACCCGAACTAATGCCGAGAATGTAGGCCCCAGGATCTTCCGAAGCACTTTGCGTTCTGCTACCAGGAGCTGACTTTCCTCTTTGAGGGTCAGTGTCCAAGCTTCACAGCCATAAATGAGGATGGGTCTTATGACAGTCTTATAAATCCGTATTTTTGTATTCTTGCTGAGAAGCTTGGACACTAAATATGGAGGGCTGCACTACACCGTAGACCATTTTGAATGCGCATTTGGATCTCTTTCTCTCTGATGTTGGTGTCGGTAATATTTATAACTATTTGATTATTTTTAAATTTGTTTAAATTCATTGATGTTGTGTGTGTATTTTCAGAAATTGCATTTAATGTAAGCGAGACAATTTGTAATCACCATAGGAAAGCGCCCAATTATATTATATTTTTATGTCGGAGACGGTCATGTCATGAGTATGGAAGCTCAACGCAACCGGCGCGCAAACGGAAAGCGACAGTACCGCCCCCTTGAACAAGTTTTAACGCGCTAGACAGAGTCTTGACGGTTCACTCGGCGAAAGCCCACTACACTTCACTTTGGGCCACCATCGAGTGCACTACTGCATTGGAACTGTCCCGTTTCGTCAGTGATTTATTATAACTCGGCAATTTAGTGGTAATTTAATAAAGGTTATTCTGTTCGAGGTTTTGATTACCTCGCTTACAGACCTCTGTGCCAGAAACTGTTAATTTAAGGTATAAATCAAGTTCAATGCGTCTTAAGTGTTTCATCTTGCTCGAACTACCTCCTCGTCCACAACTTTGTCGGATAGTTCATCTAATGTGTACACCGCCCTGCCATCCTACCCATCCCCACATATAAATATCAAGATCTGCTAATACTAAATGTCAGTATAGTTAGTTACCGCCAACCGTGTCGAAAGTGTACGTGGTCATATATTTCCATATAGGGAAATCCCCGCCCCCAGCCTCCGCTCGCATCAGATCGGCCATGATGGAACTCTTCTTCTGGAACAGCGGCACCAGCTGATTCAGGTTCTTCAAGCTGAAGAAAGGAGCCATAATTTTGCGTCGTGGGTGCCAAATATTCACTACAAAAAGTAAGTACAATTATTTATCTTTAAAATAATTAAAGCGATAAGTTTTAGCACATTAAATGCAGCTAATAACGTCACAGGTGGACTAAGCAGAAACTAGATTTTTGTAAAATGAAATAAAATAGCACGAGATTTTTGCATTACAAACATAACAAATTAAATACTTAAATAAAAAAAACTATAAACACGCATAGTTTCTCATGAAAAAATTAGATCAGGCAAAATTATATTGTTACGTTTTCCTTTGTCAAACTCTTTTTTTAAAAGATGCATTGACAGTCCCTGGATTCCGAGATATAACGCGGGATCCACTTAGATCACCTGACCCAATCATCCAGGTGATGTATTGGACGAATATATCTTATGAGATCACCCAGGTGATCCTATTGGACGCCATTCTAGCTTAATCCCCTGGGTGATTTTATTGAACAGAGAATTATATCCAGTAGGATTTCCCAGAAAGTAAAATTACTTTGCAAGTGGTTCTAGTGGACGAACTTATCCAGTAAGATCACATCATAAAAAAATAACATTTTTATTAAATCTAGAATCCACACCATGGTTCCTAAGAACAGGTTTCCTTATCTCTTATAGTTTGTCATTTCTCCCTACTGACCCATTTGGATTGATCACCCGGTATATAGTCATTTATACCGTAAAATAAATTATTATTCTATAAATACCTTATCTTGTCTCGTCTCGGCTCGTGTTATCTTAACACTTACACTTACACTGTACACTTACTATTTTACTAACCTGGAGCAAATATTGAACCATTGCCTGACACCGTTCGAAGAAACTTGTGAGTGAATTCATCTTTCTCCAGACAAGCTTTCGTGACCACTTCTATGGCCTTAGGTTCAGTTAGACCTAGAGAACACAATACATATATTCATATACGTATTTAGGGGGGTGGCCGGGTGGGTGGTGGCCACCCAAATAATTATGGTGTAGTGCCCATCCCAGGATGTTGAGTTTCCGATAGAAATTCATGGCTTCATCTCATAGACCATGGCCAGGCCCCCCCACCCAGGCCCCGTCTGAAAAATAATCTTAGATACGCCTATTCATACAATTTTGAGGAAATACGGGGTTTGGTCTAATATTTTTTGTCTAGTTTTGATTTGCTTATTTCATTTTGTCTAAAATTTCTTTGCACATTAATTCAGTTTGCATAATATTCGTTTAGTCTAAAGTCATTTCGCTTAATGAATATTTTGCATAATCTTGTTTTGGGGATTTTTTTTATTGCCTTATTTTAGTACATATATAATTTCATTTTATCTATTATTCAACGAATATAATTACATGTCCTATAAACACTAGTTTGCCTACTACAATTTTTGTATAATTTCAGTTTGCCTACTTTGCACAGTATATTATACTACGTATACCTACTTTACAATATCCATGCAGTAGAGAAGTTAAATTTGGGGCGCAGTTCAACCTAACACTCCTCCTCGCTTCGCTCGTCGTCGTACCTAATCTAAGCCAAGTCGGAACTGCCTTAAGGTGAAATGTTAGTGTTAATGTCATGTTCATAAAATGTTTTTTTTTTAGTGAAAATAATATTCAGCAATATAATCATTAGTTAAAATAACATTCAGCAATATAAGAATTAGGTAAACTAATATTAAACAAGACATACTTTATTTGAAGTGATGATTAGGCTAAACGAGTTTCAATAAAGTGATCATGTTTTGAAACAATAATTATGAAAACTGAAATTAGGCAAACCGTTGGTTATAATACCAAAAGTTGGTAGGCAAACTGAGATCAGGCAATTTTTTTTTAGACAAAACAATAGAATACCCAGATATTGCTGCAATATTCACAATGTCTTATACGTGACATTGTATTCACATTCACAACCCATAACACAATAATGAAGGTTAAGAACGTTTATTTGTATATATATTTTTTGTAGGTAGGTATTTATAATATTTATTTTTGTATCGTTCCATGTACTTACCTACGCACGATTACTTATTTATTTTACTATTTTATGTTAATATTATATTGTATTTGTTAGGACGAATATTGATGACCATGAAAAATCGAATTCCACAAAACTTATAAGCACATCTATAGCGATTTTTGTGTTACTTAAGTATAAAGTAGAAAGAGAAATTACCCCACGAATAAAATTAAGTTTTGATGTGATATAATAAAACTAGTAGGTACTTACAAATAAACAGCCTATGGCTCCACCACGTGCTCAAATAGCCGCCTTGCAAATTTGCTACTCGACCGTACTTCTGGAATGCTTGTATCCGATCTGACACAAGAATTATGCAATTACTATTTATAATTAAGTAGATCTGGCTAGTCGCGCTACAAATGCTATCTATCACTTTCATTTCAATACCGTGCGGACAAGATAATTTTATTTATTTATTTATTTAAACTTTATTGCACACAATACACAAGTAAAAGTACAAATGGCTGACTTAATGCCATAAGGCATTCTCTACCAGTCAACCATAGGCATAAACAGAAACATTTGTATTGTGCAGGATCTTTTATGTAATCTCTTACATGAAACAATTGAATAACACATAAGTCATATGCAAATATATAAGTATATAACATAAACGTACATAAATATGACATATGATAATATGCTACGCTGCGGTAAAATAACAGATAATTATTTTAAGTGTTGAATATTTTACAAAAAATAAGTACGTGAAAAATAAGACGTCAATATTAAAATACATATGAAACCGGTCTACCGGTTATCAGTCGCACGTCGTTCAAGTCGCAGTCGAATATCGTTGGCCATATTAACCCATATATGCCCAGAACTATTTTTGGTCTCCGATTTATTTCATTTTTGGATATGTGGGACCCTAAGGGGTTTTTATAAAAACGGCATTTAATGATTTGAGATTAGAGGGGGGGAAGGGTGTTTTTTTTAATGGGTCGAAAATTACCCCTAGGGCAAATCTGTTCCTTATGGTCGTTTTCGACCCATCGTGTACCGTGTAAGTCAATGTTGGATAAAGTTGACATAACACTGTTTATATTGTTTATTTCGAGACAAAATTGAAGAATGAAAGCTGGTAAAGCCTTTTACGTGGACGTTAACACCTAATTTCTTGTACCCCGTTAAAGGTTATTTTTACACAAAGCACGCAGTAGTCGTGAAATAATTCTTTCAATCATATGTTTAGAATTATGTTGCCGCATCGAATAAGAGACGCTGGTTTGGATTTCGGAGTCCGGGTTCATTTCTTGCGTTATTATTCTGCAGCAAAACACGAGCAATGCTTCGGCGTAACTTCAGTGTACCTACCTATGTCACTCCTAAACTCTCGAGTTAGGAGCGTAGTATTACTTATGAACATCAACTGCGACGTCAATGAGCGAAAAGAGAACGGTATTAAATCAATTGCCTATCATTTGATTCTACATATGCCGACGACCGACGTTACAGAGTCCAGTCGATCCACTACCCCACAATCCATATCGGGAAGTGATATTCAGCTGTGGTACATCTATCGTCTATTTTAGCACAGCAGAAAATCTTTTCGCTGTTTGCATAGGTTGTACACAGTGTTCAGTCGATAAAAGAGTCACAATGATATTACTATGCCACCTAACAATGCATCTCCCTTTGTCCCATCCAATTGGTAGCCGTAGATACCCTCTCCTTATTTTTTACTTCTTTGAAGTCCTCCAGTTTGCAGTTTTCAATAAGAGTGGTGCATACTGTACCATCAGATACCATCGCCAGGATGATCAATATAAATATCAGCACCTTATCTTATCATCAAAGTTTTAATTTTCCAACAAATCTATTATATAATTCGTTGTAAGTAGTCGTCTGATCCTAAATATAAAAAAAATGTAACCAAATACACTTCTGCCCATAGGGTCATTAATGACCCAACCAAGTTCAGACAACCACTATTTTCCCAAAAACTATTACTTTCAACTACTTTTTTGTATTATAAGATAAATAAACTATCTAAGTTTATAATAACATAACAGGTATATTTACGAAGAATAAAATATTATTTACAATTCGCTCAGGAAAGATGCACTTTTTTGCCGTCTCAAAACAAATCATAACTTGCAGTGACACTAGAGGTCATAAAATTGCCGGCTAACCTACATTAACAATTAATTTTGAAAGAAAACACTATCACAATCTCATAGATGGCCCTAGACGACGTAAATGAGCGCTTACGCTTACAAGCTCGCACAGTATTTGATACCTAAATTTTCGGGACAAAAACGACCCACTGGGCATATATGGGTTAAATCCATACTAATCCATACTAATATTATAAATGCGAAAGTGTGTCTGTCTGTCTGTCTGTCTGTCTGTCTGTTACCTCTTCACGCTTAAACCGCTGAACCGATTTAGATGAAATTCGGTATGGAGATAGTTTGAGACCCGGGAAAGGACATAGGATACTTTTCATCCCGAAAAAATTTAGTTTTCCCGTGGGATGAGCGGGTAACACCGCGGGGCACAGCTAGTAAATAATAAATGAATATCGGACAATCTCACATGTAAATCAATCTAGTCCCACAGTAAGCTCTAGTAGGCTTGTGTTATGGACACTAGACGACGATAAACATACTTATATAAATAAATACATACTTAAATACAAATAACATCCATGACCCAGGCACAAATATTCGAGTTCATCACACAAATATTTGCCCTTGACGGGATTCGAACCCAGGACCGTCGGCTCAGTAGGCAGTTGCTCAACAACTGCGCCAACCGCGTCGTCAAGTCGATTCTCGATTTATACTACGTGTTTTATTGATTTGTGTTAACTTCGAGGGCACATTCTTCAGATCGAATTAAGTAAATTTCTCCAAGAAACTAATGTCTTAACTCATAGTAACCGTTATTAAAATATTTAAGATCTTAATTTTCTCACTTAAGTACATTAAACCAGTAAAGTCTTCTTAATCCATAGCCAAATATTATTTAATATCAATTCGTTAGCAGACGTTACTGCTTTAATAAAAATAAGTACTTAATTCGGGTGTAGCACATCGTTATACTATCGATCCTCAACAAATTTGAGACGATGGTGCCGACGATAAAGTCTAAATCTTTACGGTAGATGGCGCTACGATGCCTCCCTAAGGCATGTCGAAGCAACTGGTTGAAAAATTCAATGGCCCTGACATCTGGTTCGGTGGTCCAATTGGGAGGACGCCCGTGTTGGCCAGGAAAGCCGTTGGAAACGCGGGTTCGAATCCTGTCCGAACCATTAAAAAACTCAATTTTCGCTTTATTTGTAAACATTAAATTAGTTTGTGTGAAAAGAAAAAAAAATATTTTTGAAATTAATTAAAACTGATTTACAAGATAGGTAGTTTATTTTAACGTACCAAGCATTATGTCGAAGTTAACGCAAATCAAAAAAAACACCCTGTATGAGCTACTCGGACAATCTTGACTTGTTTTGACGACCAATGTTTCATGGATTTTTTCTTTACATCGAAAGCATTTTAAACTTCAGTACCCTTACCATAAAATTAGGTACAGTAACTGTACTCGCTAGCGACTGCGTAACCGATTTGTATGGAGAATTGTAGTCCTACAAAGTTACCGCTAGCGGCGCTGTACTATTCTTCATACAATCGCTAGCGAGAACGGTAACGTGAACTCATGGTAAGGGTAGGTACTGAAGTTTAAGATATTTGAGACTTATAAAACAAACCTAACCTAACCTAATCAAGAGGATAATATTTGTGTCAGTAGCGACCAGCGGTGTAGGCTCGGACAGGGCGCGTTCTAGGAGACCAGTTGCGGGTTGCGTGCGGGACACTCGGACCTCCACGAGAGAAGACACAATAGAGTTCCAGAGAGACAGACAGGCGGCGCAATAAAAAATCGGTGAAACTTTGTCGGCGAAACAAGAGGATCCCCTAATCCTCCGCCGCTATACCCTGTGGCGCGGAGATGATCCCATTAGCGGGTTATACTCCCACACAAAGTCCGACTACAGGTAATGAGGGCTAACCAGCCCCGATATAGATCAAGTCATGTCTTGAAATTAAAATAAATTAAGCGAGGTGGCAAAACGCAAACCCGTGTTTCACATCTATACTATTATAAAATTATCTAGATTTGTATTGATAATCAGTTCTCTGTGGACAGGGGTAATGATGCAGGATGGTCTCTTGTTTTGTATGGGCGCGCGGCGCCATGCCAGTCTGGGGCCATCTGTTGGCATAATTTCCTTTGTTCTCTCATCATGCCGAAACGGCTGGACAATTTTTAACCAATTCTACAAAGAGATACGTTAATAGGATACGTTTTACCCGACCACGGTAAGTATAAAGAAAAATTACGCGTACGAAGTTGCGGGCACCTTTTAGTATAAATAATAAAAATAACTTCAAAGCCAAATGAGAAAAGTCCTAACGAATGAGTATCAATAATATACCTTCATTGCTGCCAAGAAACATATACGCATGTCCAACTATCGGGTACTCCTTCAGTCCGGAAGGTATCTCCCTGGCGAGTCGGTACAGCCGCCGCCGCGACCACCTGTAGTACGCCGCGCCGACCACCGCCGCCGCCACCACCAGCTGCCACAACATTATACCACAAGGAAACCGATAAATTATCACAAGATAATTTAACGCGATAAATTAATAAATAGCTATTTTATAGAGTTTATCTTCGTCTTGCAGCAGAGCTTCAAATGTGTTGGATGGGATTCTTACCTCTGCTTAAATAATTATGCAAAGGCAAAAAAGTCAAACAATAGCTTTTTCACGTAAATAAATTTGCCAGTGTGGTTCAAGTGTAGGTATAAGGGTATAAGGAGTAGAGATGGGCCAGGTAGTCGGGAAAGCAGATATAAATAAAATACCTTGGGCACGACTTCATCTGCCTTGAATTAGTTGATCGCCATAAGAGATAAAAACGCTCAAATAAAATTAAAGGGTACATAATTATCTTATCTTATCCCATCTTAACTTATACAAAAGCTCAGAGCGGCTGCTAAAAATTAAAAACAAGTAAGTAGGTTTTTAGCAATTTTACAGGAGAGCCAAAAAACGTATTTTTACTTCAAAAACCATTTTCTCAAAAAGTACATAACATATCCAAAAAAAAAAAATCCATCACGTCATACATTCCTCATTGTACATTATTTGTTTTTTACACGACTGTGACTGAAACCGTTGAGGTTACACAGCTGAAAATTGTTTTTAACTTGGTAAAAATTACAAAAAAATACAAAATAGCCATAATAAAAACAAGTAACTCAAGGATACTGGTTTTTAACGTAGTTGAATAGTACCAAATTGTAAAGAAGTTGTTTTGTAAATTGGAGTTAATTTAAATTATTTGAATGAAATAGTTTAGTTTAGTTTTTTAAACTTAAGAGGCCTTATTCCTTTTAAATATTTTTTTTTTCATATTATGACAAATATATTGATAATATCAACCAACTTCTTGAAGTGAATAATACTTTTCCCCGAGTTCTAGGTAGTAACATAGCTATTTTATGCTTTTATTGCGTGCAGTCGAAAATAAGTTGAAAAAAATAATTTTCCGCGTGAATTTTGTCAATTTAGAGTAGCTTTTGAAACAAAAAATATCTATGAAAAATTCAAACTGTAGGTTTCCAATTTAAACTAATAAATCCCAATAGCCCTGTCTAGGTAGTAACATCAATAATATGTTAAGAAACATGTTTGATCATAGAGAAAAATGTCTAAAGCCATCAGCATTTTAAAAGGAATAAGGCCTCTTAATTTATTAGGATGTTCATCTGCCTTTGTGTTATTTACTTTTTACTGTGTTACGAATTACTTAGGTATGTCTAAAAACACATGGTCATATTTTTTATACTTTTATTTAACAACCAATTAAATTGTCATCATGAAATACCTACTGATCTTCCATCATTGCTTCATCGCGAATCAAATCTCCAACGTGGTCACTTTGGGGCATTTCCAACCAAAAAATTTGTCTGATAACCGGCATTAACGGTAGTAATTTAGATAATATTTCACTTCTTTTTGAAGCACGAACTCAACGTACTTTATCGAGTTTTCTTTTGTTATTAATGCAATAAAAGATAATTCTATACGCAGTTAAAATAAAAATAAATAAACACAATAGTAGTGTAAATTTCAATCAATAATTTACATCAACTAGTTACATACTTACATTTCGCTTTGCAAACTCAAGGCAACCAACTTTCTTCCACGGCTAAATGTTTTCTTGTTTATTTCCATTTTCACATCACTACAATCTATTTGATGTTCTTAACCTATCAAAGTTTTATTCTGATCTGTCTAATACTACGTCCGTAAAACAGAATGTCACTCCAAGTGTCATTTTTATACTCGTATGTATGGTATCTTTAAAACATCAAACTGATTCGTACAAGTATCTACCTTAAAAAACAAGTAAGTCACCTGTAGTATTCAAGTAAGTCGTGGGTTATACCTTCCTCATCAACTGTCGGGCGACGATAAAAACAAGTATCTCGCAAAACCAAGTTAAAAACAAGTAAGACTGATTCGACTTACTTGATTTTATCGTAGTTTTAGTCGAGATACTTTGTTTTAACATTGTTGTGTGATCGAATTTGAGATACTTGAAATGTATTTTTACAAATAACTGAAAAACTATGAAGAAAAAAAATTCAATAAAAATACAGGGATATGTATTTTAACACAAGAAATCCAATGGGCCAAAAAACCAAAAATGGCCAAAAAAGGACTTACTTGTTTTTAATTTTGAGCAGCCGAGAGATTGTCGCACTTCCATAGTAAATTCCACCCCCATTATCACCCTCTCATGGGATGAGTTTCCGTAATAAAAATCTCATGTCCTTCCCCGGGACTCAAACTATCTCCATATTCAATTTCATCTAAATGGGTTCAGCGGTTTCAGCGTGAAGAGGCAACAGACAGAGAGGCAGATACCTTCGCATTTATGGTATTATGGAATAAGGTAAAATGGGGTAAGACTAACATAGCTTATTGTCTAATGGGGTATCTGACCTCATAGACAATAAGCTATGTTAGTCTTACCCCACGACTAACAGTTAACTTTGACTAACAGTTAGTTATTTATTGGAATGTGGCAGTCTTCTTCAGTCGAAAACTGGCGAGAATCTGCGCAGGATCGGGACAAGTGGCGTGCTCTCGTTTCGAAGGCTAAGATCCTGTTTGGGTCACTGAGCCTAAATAGTTAGTTAGTGACAGTCTTCTCCCGTTGATAGTCTTACCCCACCTTACCTAATACCAATAGCCAATATTTTAATGTAATATTTTGCATACATATTGCAGTTTGACCTTTTTGTGAGACTTATGTAAAACGAAAGAGGTGGTAAAAGAGCTGATAAATACTAAGTAATGCTAAGTAATACTAAATTAAAAATAAAACGATTACAAAAAGAAAACCCCGTTCAGCAGCTCTGCCTGTGGCATGGTCCTCATTACACTGGCGGCGTTACCTGTCTGAACCCAGTTTAACATAAATGATGACCGTCCACTGTGTGTTGATTGAAAATATTATTTAAGTTAATATTTAATAATAAATATTTCCGGGAGTTTTGGGAATTTGGATTTTATAGATTTAAATGTGTTCTTTCTGAATATCCTTAAATTCGGAATTCCAACTCCATGCATCCACTAGGTGCCTACTTTAGGTGTTAGACGCCGATAAATTTAAATACCGAAAAATTTAGAAACATGCGGTAAAATATTCAGCATTCAAAAATAAAATATACAATTTAGATATTAACATATTTATAGATGTGTGTTTTAAAAAGCAGGTATTTGTTGAGTGCATGTTGATGAGTTGCTGTTTATGATCTACGAGGGGCGTTTAATAAATTCTCGGTATTAGAATGAAAACAAAAGAATATGAAAGGTGTGTTTTATTTTTATTGTTTAATGTACTGCCCCCTATGTTTATGCACTTATAAGATCGGGCAATTAGTTTTTTTAATCTCTCATAAAAAGTCTCCCTCGATAGGGAGAAATTCTCCCTTTACTTATGCTGGCAACACTAGCCAACTTAGTACAGAATTCAAACCAATATTTATATCGTTTTAATAATTAAATTGTAATCTTAAGTAATATATTGTAAATTTTTGGAACATGTAATGTCAAATGTTTTTGATGTAGGTATACACCACAATTTTTATATTAACCATTGATACAAAGATCAAAGCTCAAATAATATTGAAATGCATAACCCGGTGGAAGAGATCGGGAATCGAACCCGGTACCTCTGAATTGCCGGTCCAGCGCGTTAACCACTTCGCTACCCTTACACCAAGAAACCTTTCGAATCTTTCCTTATGCTTCGTGTGTCGAACTGCATTGTTTATTTGAAAGGCTTTACACCTTAGCAACCTCTATGTGAATACGTTAATATTCACATCTTACCGCACCACTTTACAGCAGTGAACGAGTAAGCGAGAGAGGGCGCTGTTCTCCCGGTATCTTCCACCAGGTTACGCATTTGAATTTTTCTTTGAGGTTTGATCTTTGTATCAATGGTTAACATATTGTAATATAATATAGTAGTAGTAGAAATGGCACCAGAGAAGGGAACATCTATAACAAACGCAGTGGCGGCCGTTGACAGGTTGGTGGATTTGACTTTAAATTTGGGGAAGAAATATGTTAGATGAAAGGCTAAATTAAAAGTGGTCATGACATAATACGCGAGCAACAAAAATTACTTACCAGCCAAACAGACGTGATCCAGTTGATCCTCAGGGTAATAACTAGCCGTGGCTAGTTACTAATCTACAAGTGGTAATTTCAACCAGTCAGTGAACAGGAGCGTTCTTATTTTTGATCAAATATGCTGATGTTCTCTTTTTGAAATTATTTGAGTTGAGTAGAGAGATGTCTTATGAATATTAAAGTTCTGTAGCGGGTACCATAGAGTATAGAATTTTCGTACAGGATTAAAAAGTGCGTTATTGTGATTTTGTCTTGAAATTATAATTGACAGATTGTACGCGAGTATGAAAAGTTACTTTTGACCTTATTCCTAATGATTGCCTTATTTGACATTGTAATTTCCAGCGTTATTTTTACCGTGTTCATTTTTGTATTTTGACGATCCATTTTAGGAGCTTCTTTGTCATTTTTATCTCAGTTTGTTTAAAATTTTGACATGTAATTATTTTATCTCTTATAATTAATTCCGCTGTTTTTATAATATCAATGTCATCATATTTTATCTCTTAGTATAAATATATGTGACGATCATAGTATAAGTGCATATAAATTTACTTAGTGTAATTTATATTGACATTTTCTATTATGAAATAAATAATTCTAAATCTAATCTAAATCTAATCTAAATCTAATCTAAATCTAATCTAAATCTAATCTAAATCTAATCTAAATCTAATCTAAATCTAATCTAAATCTAATCTAAATCTAATCTAAATCTAATCTAAATCTAATCTAAATCTAATCTAAATCTAATCTAAATCTAATCTAAATCTAATCTAAATCTAATCTAAATCTAATCTAAATCTAATCTAAATCTAATCTAAATCCAATCTAAATCTAATCTAAATCTAATCTAAATCTAATCTAAATCTAATCTAAATCTAATCTAAATCTAATCTAAATCTAATCTAAATCTAATCTAAATCTAATCTAAATCTAATCTAAATCTAATCTAAATCTAATCTAAATCTAATCTAAATCTAATCTAAATCTAATCTAAATCTAATCTAAATCTAATCTAAATCTAAATCTAATCTAATCTAAATCTAATCTAAATCTAATCTAAATCTAATCTAAATCTAATCTAAATCTAATCTAAATCTAATCTAAATCTAATCTAAATCTAATCTAAATCTAATCTAAATCTAATCTAAATCTAATCTAAATCTAATCTAAATCTAATCTAAATCTAATCTAAATCTAATCTAAATCTAATCTAAATCTAATCTAAATCTAATCTAAATCTAATCTAAATCTAATCTAAATCTAATCTAAATCTAATCTAAATCTAATCTAAATCTAATCTAAATCTAATCTAAATCTAATCTAAATCTAATCTAAATCTAATCTAAATCTAATCTAAATCTAATCTAAATCTAATCTAAATCTAATCTAAATCTAATCTAAATCTAATCTAAATCTAATCTAAATCTAATCTAAATCTAATCTAAATCTAATCTAAATCTAATCTAAATCTAATCTAAATCTAATCTAAATCTAATCTAAATCTAATCTAAATCTAATCTAAATCTAATCTAAATCTAATCTAAATCTAATCTAAATCTAATCTAAATCTAATCTAAATCTAATCTAAATCTAATCTAAATCTAATCTAAATCTAATCTAAATCTAATCTAAATCTAATCTAAATCTAATCTAAATCTAATCTAAATCTAATCTAAATCTAATCTAAATCTAATCTAAATCTAATCTAAATCTAATCTAAATCTAATCTAAATCTAATCTAAATCTAATCTAAATCTAATCTAAATCTAATCTAAATCTAATCTAAATCTAATCTAAATCTATGGTAAAAAGGGAGGTTGAAGGTTGTATAATGAATTCAAATATCATTTAAGATCGCTTAGGTTTTATTCATTACTATTATCTATTTCATTCCTATTCTCGACTCGCACGATGAAATTATCCACGGCTTTCATCATTATATCGAATTTAACTCTCAGCGGCTTGGTGTGGTCCTCGGCGGCCATGTTGGCTGGAGGCAGCAGCTTGTACCGGCGCAGCAGGTTAGCCAGCCCCGTCTTCATGGACATCATCGCGTAGGTAGCTCCTGGAACCAAATACGTGTATCTGAATCGGTGAGGAACATTATGAGCTAGCGAATGTGTACATTAAGCGTTGAAATTGATATACCACTTTCGACTCAATGTCGTAAAGTCATAAAAATTTTCATTATAACAACGCATTTTGGAAGCTGTTGGGACTGCCCAGGTGGTACTATAACGCCTCATTAATGTTTTCCGAGGCCCGCACGCACGGTTTTCCAGCGCTTATACGCAAGAAAATCGACTCGATGCTGAGCAGGCTCAGAGGGAGTTCCAACGGCAGCCTGTGTGTCATTGCTGACAGGTTTGACTGTCCCATTTACTGTCGTACTGGATCAGCCAGATACAAATATTATGGAAGAATGGAAGATCGGGTAAGATTCTCATGGTTTATTGTCTAATGGGATATGACTATAAATTAGTTATCTATTGGACTGTGGCAGTCTTCTTTAGTCGAAAACTGGCTAGAAACTGCGCAGGATCGGGACAAGTGGCCTGCTTTCGTTCCGGAGGCTAAAATTCCACTAAGCCCAAATTTAGTTAGTGACAGTCTTACCCCCACCTTACCTTATCTGAAATACTAACCTAAGCAGTTTCTGACGGAGTAGCTGAAGGGGATGAACTGTGCCGGATGCCGCAGCGGGCCCTCCAGGAAGCGCTCCGGGCGGAACAGCTCCGCGTCCGCGCCCCAGTACGCGGGGTTGCGGTGCGTGCCCCAGATGTTCACCAGTATTGAGGAGCCCTCCACCAATGTCGTGCCTGATGCTGTAACATAGACTTAGTGACTGGCAGTTCAAGTCTGCTACTTTTTTGAAATCTATTTCAGTACCTTTTAATAGCAATTAATGGTTAAAAAATAACCTAATTTGAAAACTGAAAACGCCCCCGACATTAATAGCTGATTATAGATGCTGAAATGCCATCAAAATTTAACGTATGAGTACTTAATAACACAATTTGGAATTCCTTTTGGCTAAGATCCTGTCACAATTTCCAATGAAAACTAAATAAATGTTGAAGAATAAGTAGGTAGTAAGGAGGGACTTTTGATTCCACCAAAGGTTAGCTAAGACCCATCTGGACTAGGGCATGCTGGCAGTTCTGATTTTGTATGGCGAGAACTGGGTATTCCCGGTTTCTGTGTAATGGATTTGTAAAGAAAATGAATACCGGGAGCACACCCTAATCTGGACAGACAAGTTTTGATGAAAAAAGCCGATGCCACAGACAGACACATAGATATACCAAACAAAGAAACTCATCACGCCACTAGTTTTTCGTTGGGGCTCAAAAATACATTGTAATATATTGGTAACATGCACAAATATAAAAGCACTAAACTTCGAAGTATATTTATATGGGGTCTTACGCAGCAGAACATCTTTGCGCACTTCCCGCGCCGTCACTGGGACCGGCGGATAAAGACGGAGGGTTTCCTTGATGACCGCTTCCAAATACTTGAGTCTGGGCAGGTCCTCTGGAGAGACTTCGCGGTCCGAGTCGCTGAACACCTCTCGCAGCCTGGAAATAATAGACATAGATCATGGAGTAAATAGGCGTTGAAGAAACAGTAACTCGATTAAAGTATTTAAAGTGGAGATCGGTGGCACACTTAACTAGATAGAGACGATGGCAGATAATCATGATCGAAAGTGATCACAGAGTAGTGCCCGAGGCTAGACCAGAGATAAGAGTGCCAAGACCAATGGATCGAAGGTTAAATGATATTTGAAAGGAAGCAGTGAAATTGTGGATGAGACTAGAGCAGGACCGGCACAATGGCGTGAAACTGAAGAGGCCCTTACTCATCAGTGGGTGAATGTAGGCTGAAATTACTATGATGATGACTCTGCTGAGAACTGCTGTTAAATTCTGTTTGATACTTACTCTTGGTAGACTCTGTCCTGCACGCCTGGGTACCGGGACAGCAAGACGGCCGTGAAGCTGGCACCCACGGCGGAGGTGTCGTTTCCCGCTATTACCATGATTATCACCTCTTCGCGTAATTCTTCGTCCGAATAACCTTTCTCTTTTCCTCCGGAAGATTGTATTACCATGTCAAGAAAATTAGTCCCAGCTCTCTTATCGCAGTCTAGAAAGTGGGATTTAATAACCAACAATAAAAAGTCAGTACATAACTATAGATGCCGGTAAAATGGGGATTGCCTGCCGAGTAAGTATAGCTATATATAGCAGGCTAGTGATACGAGGCAGGCAACCCTTTTTCACGCCGAGGTATGTACAGTTCTTTTTTCAAATATGCAATGATATGAAAATATAAATCATCAAACGAAATGAAAAATTTACAATTTGACCACCGAAGTCAAACTTTTTTTTATTCTGTTTGAATATGCGAATATACTTTTTCCTACGAGAAATATTGTTTAACAGAAAAGTGAAATACATTTTTCACCTTACACCCATGTGTATGTAGCGAAATGGCCAAGCCACATATTTTGACTAAGGTGTAGAGTTTGTGAAGTTAGGCCTTGTAGAGTTAGGGCATGTAGATTCAGAAGCTTGGCTCTACATGTGATCTGATAACTTTTTGACAGTGCGAGTCATATGGTATCGTCTTGGCATCATTTTACGTGAAAATGTTTTTCGTGGGATTTATTTAATAACTTCAAGTAGGCAATCAACACTAACATAACCAACGATGTAAATACCTCTTTTGTGTATTCCGTTTTCTTCAACTTTATTTCGTTTTATTTGTATAATCTGCAATTTAAATTTTTTGTCACTTAAGATCATTATCATTAATATATATTTGTTTATATCATAGGGGGCAAACGAGCAAATTGATCGCCTGATGGAAAGCGATTGCCGTCGCCCATATACACCTGCAACACCAGAGGAGTCGCAAGTGCGTTGCCGGCCTTTTAGGTCCGGTCCCACCGGAAGATCGGCGCTGGCTCTCACTCGAGCTAGCATTATTCTGAGGTGGAACCTTTTCGAGGCACTTCATAATTAGCATTATAGTTACTTAGTTTATAATTTTTTTTTTCTTTGTTTGTCACTATTTATGTAATTATGTTTTATTCCCGAATAAATGTTTTTCTTCTTTCTTTCTTTTTCTATGGCGAAACTACGCGAAGATAATAAAAAGTAGACTGTAAATTAATACACATGATTTCACATATCAACGAGTGGTACATCTATCTGACGTACTAATTTCAGAAATTAAATTAAGAACTCATCTGAACATTTGAGAAGGGCCAACAAAGCCAACTTAAATGCAATGACATAAATCTTAAATCCGTCTATGAATTTCATAGTACCTCATTAACATAACCATACAGCTGTTGCAGATAGAATTCGAACTGTTTATGAATGGCAAGCCTCCTAAAGATGAGGTAAGGGTGCAGCCACGGCTGCAAGGTGCGCCGAGTCACCATTTGACACAATTCGTCTATTGCACGGAGTACAAAGTGGTCGGGATTTTCTTGGGAGTTTATTTTCATGCCAATAGCAGTTTCTGAAAAGAATCATGTTAATATTGCTATAAATAGGCATCCTGATTTCGTTAGCACGGTAGTACTTGGGATGGCTATGTAGCCGACATTAACATTAATATACAATTGGGTCGTTCTCAAAATATTTGCACCGCTGCGTTGATTTTGCTTTTTTTTTTAAGTTGCGATTTCTTCTTTTATTTTTCATAGGATCGCTAGAAATATATTCAGACAATTGATATCACGTCGAGGGAAGTAGTTAAATTGAATATCTTAGAAGATATAGGTGTTTGAAATTTTAGGTCCACAGGTGAAAGACATCGGTGTCAGGTAAACGACATTTTGTTACCAAGTTATCGACAAGGGGTGCAGGTTTGCGACAAATATGTTCCAACTTAACTGAATTTGTTAGCAGGTTAACGACGACGGTTGCAGGTAAGTGACATTTTAAATAAAACCTACGTTGAACAGTCAACTAGTGCTTTTTTAATTGTTTTTATTTTTATTTTTTCCTTATGTTAGTAATTTGCATAAAGAGAACAAGCATTTAATTCTCATCTCATAGGATATTTCTTAGGAGGTTTTTTGAAGCCTTTGAAATCCAGAAAGGTCATAACCGGCAAAAAGTTGCAAAACTCAAGCATACCCACGTGATTTTATAAATTTCTTATGAAGGTTCAACAGCCAATCATTTAATTAACGTTTCTGCATCCTAATGCTGCCTCTTTTGAGATATTCTTTCTTACCCGCTGAGTTACCTACTGCTGTTTTCGTCATCTTCGAGGAATTCCTTCACATCTGATAACCAGAAAGCCTTCGGCTGCTTTAGGTGGGATAAGCTATGGGAGGTATTGTCTGAAGCTGCCAGCACATCTGGTAACACTTTATAAAGCCTTTACTAGTCTGGATACAGAATGGTGTCGGTAGGAGATGTCACATACAAGAACTTTAAGTTCCGGAAAGGCGTACGACAGGGATGCATAATATCCCCAATACTGTTTAACAAATATGGAACCATCGCCATCGCCTATTTTGCATCACCCGAAGCAGAAGTGGCCCAACTTTTGGAATAACTCAAAACAACCAGCCTCAGAATGGGTCTCGATATTAATAAAAATAAGACCGAGCTGATGATAGTCGACCAATACTAGTCGACAATGTACTAACCTGCTTCAAGAGTTCGATACTGTTGATCAGTTCCAGTACCTTGGCTCCATTGTCACAAATAAAGGCACATGCAAACCAGAGATTCGCAGGCGAATCGGAATGGCCCGAAACAGTGATGACCCAACGCGGCAAAATATGGAAAGATAGAAACATCCCTAACCGGACAACATGCACCTCGTCTGTGCACTTGTCTTCTCCATATTTCTTTATGGGGCAGAGACCTGGACGCTCAAAGCCGCTGACAGGCAGAGGATTGATGCTTTCGAAATCTGGTGCGGGCGCCGCCTGCTAAGGATTCCTAAGACAGCTTGAAAGTAAAATGGAATACTCAAACTAAGCTACCGCGGTAACATATATGTTTTTATAACAACGAAACATGAGTTGAGACACGGCGAGTGACCTATAAAACCTGGTTTATAAATAATTTTGTACAAGTGTTTAAATAATTGTCGTTCGCCTGCCGTATGTGTCGTTCACCTGTTTTTATATAGACAAGTGAACGACATACAGGTGATGGACAAAATGACAGTTATGTCATCAAAACAAATAAAGTATTTCGTTGATGAACTGCATATTTATACACATAAAAGTAGACCATACTTTACGCGTTATAAATTAAAATGAATGCCATAGTACACACGTCAACCAAAATATGGAAGGCAGAATATAGACTACATACCCATTACAAACTCCCGCTTGCGTAAGTGTATGTATCATATTTTTTTAGTGCAGCACACTGACGACGTGCCACTCGGAACAGTGTTAGGTGGCAACTGAAGGTCTCGATTTATGCGGGGTGAGGCAGGGGAAACGAAATAGTAATCACACAATTGAAATGTTTGTCTCATGACAAGTGAACGACAAAAAATGGCGTGGACAAACTTAAATTGCAAATAATTCGCAACATAAGCATAGTATTATTATTCGATATGGTAGTATTCAATCTTCATCATACATGAAAATAAAATGGAGTACTGAACTTAAGCTAAGTCGGTAATGTATATGTTTTTATTACAACGAAACATGAGTACCTCGCGTTGGGACACGGCAAGTGACCGACAAAACCTAGTTTTAAATCGTTTTTTTTGTCTATTAATATACTTTAGTTTTAAATAAAAGCATTTGGCCTCTATGTAAAAAGTGTCTATAGATATGTGTTGATAATTGAATATTTAAAATAATGCGATGTAAAAAACTTCTTCTAAGACAAACCTGTTGACAGGTGGCGGTGCAAATATTTTGAGAACGACCCAATTCATCTTCATACTCAATAGTCATTCATCGATTTCATTCCAAACTGCCTTTATGGTTATTGTAGTTAACATCCCCAAGCATTAAATGACTAAAGTAATTAATAAAATATTTTTTTACGATGTTAGAAACTCTCAGATTTAACTATATTAATTGTCAATATGTCATTTTCTAGTCATCATTGGATGTTCGATCAATATTAAACTCAAATTACTCCAAAAAACATGGATAGAGTCGCAAATATTTACGTGTTTTATGATGATGAAAAAAAAAGACTCCGCTCTGCGAGTGCGGCGAGGTAGAGCAGACTACCGAACATATCATCCAGCGCGGCACCCTTCACTCCTACCCCGGCCCTGCTGAGGACCTGGACGACTTGACGCCTGACGCAGCTGCTTGGCTTAAAGATCTTAGAGCCATACTTTGATTGCTTTACTTAGAATGCCATACGATTAATAATAATAATGATGATGAAAAAAACAATGCCTGCACAAATCAGGTCTTTGTATATCCTTCTGACTTTGTCCTTGACTGTAAAATTTATATTGCGAATGAAATACACTAATGAGTATGAGTATGAGTATCAATTGCATTTTATTTAATGTTTATATCGGCTCCATAGCTCTCTAAAGTCCTACCGTGCTAACGATAGTCCGATGCCTAGTTATAAATATTGACACAAAGGTAAATTATGAAAGATAAATGTATCGTGATCTACTACAATGTAAGCAGGACTCGAACCTGCGACCCTAGGTTTCCGACGTGGTGCTTTCCCAACTGAGGACTGAGGTAAGTATTAGATCGTGACGTCAATCACACCTAATCTTCGATTCCATAATTCTACGCTACAAGAGCGCCCTCTGCGTCATATGTTCTTTATAGTATTTTATGCAATCGTTGCACAATGAAGGTTCTCAAAGTCGAGTACCACGTTTAGTAAGGTACGGCCTTAGTAAAGTACGAGATTTTAAGTTCTAATTGTGTAACTATTGCATATAATACTTTATATACGAGCAAAACGCAGATTTTTTTTACTTTTTAATCATCATTCCCAACTACGAATGTATATTTTCGACGCAAACTTTTTCGTTCAACTCAATTAAACTGACGTATTAAAAAAGCATGATCGCGATGGTCATCAAATCTTTTGTCAAGTAATTTCAACCAATCAGGGAACAGTACCGTGCTTTGTTTAAATAATAATAATAATAATCACGCAGGGCAGCTTATGGCGAGCTGTTGGGGGGTAGCGACCCCACGTACCTGAGCGCTCCTGGGGGATCCTGACGGGGGGTGATGGGTCGGGGCCTCCGCCTCTGTCTTGCCTTAACCGGCCGGGCAGAGTGGAGTCGTGAGAGTTTCGGCTCGGGGATGGATGTGGAAACGTAAAGGGTTAGTTGGCTTCGGTTTAAAGCCCAGTATTACACCTCTCCGCCCTTAGCCTTCCGCACCGGTGTTGCCCTTAGGCCACTTTATGTGTCGCTATTTTGTAGGGGTCCATCTAGCGCGAGGCGAGTCATCGTCTACCAGTCCCATTTTTGCTATGAAGACACTTTTGCTGGTAGACGCCCGATAGTCTCAACCCATAGACCAATTACTTGACGACGCGTTTGGCTCGGTTGGTAGACACCTGCCTACTGAGTCGGCGGTCCCGGGTTCGAATCCCGGCCGGGGCAAATATTTGTGCAAAAAGATTTGTTCTTGGGTCATGGATGTTATCTATATATGTATTTATATATGATGTATATCGTCGTCTAGTACCCATAGTACAAGCTTTGCTTAGTTTGGGACTAGGTCGATTTGTGTATGATTGTCCCTTAATATTTATTTATTATTTATTTATTTAATTAGCCAGTCCTCCATTTCATCCCCATAGCCCAATTTGTATTTAGATTCCATGTCTCCATCAATAGTTCTTGCACCTAGCGGGCGCTGTCTCTGTGTGCGTCCCATGACACGGATAGGGACAGCATCCGCTCGATGTACACCTTGCATTTCATTAAATTGTCGAAAGGGCCTCTACGCGTTGGTTTCGGCTCCGTGCACGCCTCCCAAAGGTCCGGGACACTATTGTCCCGTGAGCGGGTGCGTGGCCGTACCATTGCCGTGGGGTGACCGGCTTTAGAATTGTCCCCCACCATATCGTCCCGTGGTTGCAGTAGAAGCCTGCTAAGGGAATAATAATAATATACCGGAAGATGGGCAGCAACACAAAACTGCGCGCGCCAACCCGCCTGCCAAGCGTGGCGCGTATGGCAAAACCCCCTTTATGATAAGTCACATTTATACCAGGCCCCCAGTCTCCGGCAGCTCCGCTATCCCTGGCGCGGGTAGCGGCCAAGGTAATAGCGGAGCAGGGGGTGCTAAGAATCCCCGGACGAAATCCGGCTACCCATCCCCACGACGACTGGTCCTGGTAACACATAACATACGCACAATGAGGACTGACGAAAAGATTTGCGAGTTGGAAGAGGAACTGAGCAGGTTACACTGGGATATTGTAGGATTATGCGAAGTCCGTAGAGAGGGGGAGGACACCGTAACCCTGAAGTCTGGTAACCTGCTCTACTACCGGGAGGGCGCCCAACAGTACCAAGGCGGTGTCGGGTTTCTCGTTCACAGGTCCCTCGTTAACAACATAACAACCATCGACAGTGTGTCGAGCAGGGTGGTATACCTAATACTCAGAATATCCGAAAGATATTCGTTGAAGGTCATTCAGGTATACGCACCGACCTCGTCACATTCTGATGAGGAAGTAGAGGCTATGTATGAGGACGTAAGTAGGGCCTTATACATACTTCCAAAACCTACTTCACTGTTGTTATGGGGGACTTCAATGCAAAGTTGGGCAAGAACAGCGGTGATGAGTTGAGAGTGGGGCAATTTGGATACGGGCAACGGAACCCTAGGGGACAGAGGCTGGCCGACTTTCTGGAGAAAGAGGAACTCTTCATGATGAACTCTTTCTTCCAGAAGCCGCCTCACAGGAAATGGACCTGGATAAGTCCCGATGGTTCCACGAGAAACGAGATTGACTTCATCATGACCGACAAGAAACGGATTTTCAGTGATGTGTCTGTGATCAATAGGGTAAAGACCGGCAGTGATCATCGAATCGTAAGAGGCACACTGAATATCAATGTTAAACTGGAAAGGTCCAGTCTGATGAAGTCTACGCTCCGACCTACTCGGGCCCATATTCAAAACCCCGAGAGCTTTCAACTCGAGCTCTCCAACCGCTTCGCTTGTCTGGAGAACTTTGTCTCAGTGGACGAGATCAACGACGGGCTAGTGGAAACTGTCCACGCGGTAGGGTCTAAGTTTTTCAGACCCCGCCGTAAAGATAGACCTCAGAAATTGTCTGATCGAACCTTAAACCTCATGGCTGAACGACGCTCGTTGCGGTTGCAGTCTCCCGATGACGCGAGGTCATATAGGCAGCTTAATAGACGTATATCGAAGTCCTTGCGACACGATGTGCGGCTCTTTAATACGAACCGTATTAAAGAGACCATTGAGCAGAACAAAGGCTCCAAAGTGTTCGCAAAGGACAAGTCTATTGGACAAAGCCAGCCGACCAAGCTGAAACGGGAAGATGGCAGCTTAGCGTCGACCAAAGCAGAGGTTCTAGGCGAGATCGAGAGGTTCTATGGTCAGTTATACAGTTCAGTTGCTAAGCCCGTTGACAGCTTGGTAGGCGATCCAAGAGCCAAGCTGTCCCGACATTATACCGAAGACATCCCGGACATCAGTCTGTACGAGATTAGGATGGCCCTGAAGCAGCTTAAGAACAACAAGGCGCCGGGCGAAGACGGAATCACCTCAGAGCTTCTGAGAGCGGGTGGAACACCGGTACTTAAGGTCCTCCAGAAGCTCTTTAATTCCGTCTTGTCCGAGGGCAAAACGCCTGAAGCATGGAATAGAGGCGAGGTGGTACTGTTCTTCAAGAAAGGTGATAACAGCCTATTGAAGAACTACAGGCCCATCACGCTTCTAAGCCATGTTTATAATTTGTTTTCAAGGGTCATCACGAACCGTCTCGAACATAGACTTGATGACTTCCAGCCTCCCGAACAAGCCGGTTTCCGAAGAAGCTATAGTACCATAGACCACATACATACGCTGCGGCAAGTTATAGAGAAGACTGAAGAGTATAACTTGCCATTATGCTTAGCGTTTGTGGACTATGATAAAGCCTTCGATTCGGTGGAAACATGGGTGGTGCTCGAGTCACTTCAGCGATGCCATATTGACTATCGGTACATTGAAGTGTTGAAGTGTTTGTATAGTAACGCCACCATGTCGGTCCGAGTTCAGGAGCAGAGCACAAAGGCCATTCCATTGAGAAGAGGCGTAAGACAGGGGGACGTTGTGTCCCCGAAACTGTTTACGGCCGTTATGAAAGACGCCTTCAAGCTCCTGGAATGGCAAGGACTTGGCATCAACATCAATGGCGAATACATCACTCACCTTCGGTTTGCCGACGACATCGTAGTCATGGCAAAGTCGATGGAGGAACTCAGCATGATGCTGAGTCGAGTTTCTCAACGGTTGGGCTTAAAAATGAACATGGACAAGACGAAACTCATGTCAAATGCCAAGGTTGTGCCCATCCCAGTCTCTGTTGAAAACTCGGTACTCGAAGTTGTTGACTCATACATCTACCTAGGACAAGTGGTCCAATTAGGTAGGTCCAACTTCGAGAAAGAGATCAACCGCCGAATCCAACTCGGCTGGGCAGCGTTCGGGAAACTACGCAATGTCTTTTCGTCCGACATACCTCAGTGCCTCAAGACGAAAGTCTTCAACCAATGTGTGTTACCAGTGATGACTTACGGCACCGAAACGTGGTCTTTCACTATCGGCCTCATCTCAAAGCTCAAAGTCGCTCAACGAGCAATGGAGAGGGCTATGCTCGGGGTGTCTACGTGATCAAATCAGAAATGAGGAAATCCGTAGACGAACTAAAGTGACCGATATAGCTCACCGGATTAGCAAGTTGAAGTGGCAATGGGCAGGCCACATAGCACGCAGAGCAGATGGCCGATGGGGCCGAAAAGTGCTCGAGTGGAGACCTCGGACCAGCAAGCGTAGCGTAGGACGTCCACCTACAAGATGGACAGATGACCTTATAAAGGTCGCCGGAAGGCGCTGGATGCAGGTCGCTTCCAACCGGTATATATGGAAGTCCAAAGGGGAGGCCTATGTTCAGCAGTGGACGTCCTATGGCTGAGATGATGATGATGATGATGAGCGGGTGCGACATACAGGATAATAATAATAATACGTGTTTTTTTTTAATCTTTGCTGATGTTCCCATTTTGAAATTATTTGAGATGTTTTATGCATATTAAAGTTCAGTAGTCAGTACCATAGAGAATAGAACTTAGGTACCAATTTAAAAAGTGCTTTGTTGTGATTTTGTCTGCGAAATTATAATTGACAGATTACAGTACGCGAGTATAAAAAATTACTTAAGCGCATTTGCCAATACATTAGCATTTACATCTTTCTTTCATATCCTTCGAGTCAATATTTATAAATAAGTATTTGATTATTTAAAATCCGCGCAAAACAATCGATGGTGTGTGTGTGTATTTTCAGATTGCATTTAATAGTAAGCGAGGCATAATTTGTAGTCACTATAGGAAAGTGCCGTATCAAGGTCTGCTTTACTAAATGTAAGTACCTATAGTAATATATAGTTACCACCAACTGTGTCGAAAGTGTACGTGGTCATATATTTCCATATAGGGAAATCCCCGCCCCCAGCCTCCGCTCGCATCAGGTCGGCCATGATGGAACTCTTCTCCTGGAACAGCGGCACCAGCTGATTCAGGTTCTTCAAGCTGAAGAAAGGAGCCATAATTTTGCGTCGTGGATGCCAAATCGTCACTACAAAAAGTAGGTAGGTACAATGATTAAAATTTAAAATAAGTAATAAGGTTAGCACATTACATTATTATACTGCCGACAACGGCAGTTGCCTGAAGGCAATCTGAAACTACATTTTCGCCAAAGTAAATAAAATAACACATTTTAATAGGTAAATCACTTTAAAACAAAATACATAATAACATTGAAATAATTACTTCTAATCAATAGATCCCATAGAAGACGAAGATATCCTTTGTTCGTATAAGGTCCGCTCTAGTCAAGGGATCTTTTTAATCATAAACATAACAAATAAATAAAATAAACGTTCATAAAATCGCATAAATAGTTGCATGCCAACTCGTATGCGCCCTTTTAATGGAGCGTCGTAAGGCATAATCATTTATTTATTTATTTCCCACACTTACTTACCGGACTTAAACCTAAAATAATAAAAATTGTTAAACCTTAGAATCATCGGAATCCAGTAATAGTCAATCAATCTTCAGAAAAACTATTGAAATTAAGTTTTAACAGTATATAGAAAATTATTTTTGTAGAGTTGCTTCGCCGCAGTTTTATTTAATATCATTGTATCCGATATATAATTTAATTAAAACTATTTAATTACAGCTAAATTATTGTATAATGTGTCTCGAATATTTGTGCTTGGGTCATGGTTGTTATATGTATTTAAGTATATATTTATCTATATAAGTACGTATATCGTCGTCTAGTACCCATAACACAAGCCTTCTTGAGCTTAATTTGGGACTCGATCGATTTGTGTGAGGATGTCCGATATTTATTTATTAATTTTTATTTAATGTGTTTATGATATTATTTATTTATACAAATACAAATACAAAATAATTTATTAACGAAAAACAAACTATACATTTCAAGGGTATCCATCAGTGACCAAACTAGGCTGAGCCTGTATCTTGGCCATCTGCGAGTGCGGTTGACAAAGGAGAATTATAAAATAAAGCAAAGAATTTATAAAGTAGTATTTAAGTAAACGTTAAGTCCTTTTTATGCCTGAAATAAGGCATCTTTCAAGTCAAGTATAATATCTTAGTCTATAGTTATTATTACTGTAAAATAAGTTATTATTCAATAAATATCTCGTCTTATCTTATCTCTTGCATTATCCTATCTAATATTTTCTTTTATTATCTTATCTTAACCAGACATACACTGTACACTTACTATTTTACTAACCTGGAGCAAATATTAAACCATTGCCTGTCAACGTTCGAAGAAGCTTGTGCGTGAATTCATCTTTATCCAGACAAGCCTTCGAGACCACTTCTATGGCCTTAGGTTCAGTTAGACCTGAAGAACACATACATATATTTTGAGAAAATTCGAGGTCAGAAATTGCTCCAGTATTTACAAGGTCTTATATGTGAAATAGCATTGACAACCCATAACAAAATTAATTAGGTTTATAGTACATTACTGCAGAGGCCGGGAAAAGTTAGTTCGTGGATGAGTATGATTTCGACTCGGCTACGCCTCGTCCTTCAATAATACGAATCTGAGAACTGACATTTCCGCCGCGGCCTGTATAGTGCTTTTCTCCAAATATGCTTGGAAATAATCACTTATCTACATTTTGAATACCATAATATCAGTGTCATAAAGTTCATTTGGTAAGTACTTATTTTTTTTGGTAATAGGAATAACATTTCGGGTTAATATTAATGAGAAGGCATCGGACTTTTGTTAGCACGGTAGGACTTCAGATGGCTATGTAGCCGATATTGACATTAATATATAATTCATCTTCATACTCATTCATTGATTTCATTACAAACTGCCTTTATGGTTATTGTGGTTAACATCATCAAGCATTAAATGACTAAAATTATAAATATTTTTTTTTACGATATTACTAACTCCCTGATTTAACTATACCTATTAAATGACAATATATGTCATTTTCTAGTCATCACTGGATGTTCGATCAATATAGAACCCAATTTACTCCAGAAAACATGGAAATAGTCGGAAATATTCACTTGTTTAATGATGACTAAAAAAAATGCCAGCACAAATCAGGTTTTCGTATATTCTTCTGACTTTGTCCTCTACTATAAAATTAAAATTGCGAATGAAATACACTTATGAGTATGAGTGTGAGTATCAATTGTATTTTATTTAATGTTAATATCAGCTCCGATGCTAATAGGCAATGAGAGTTAAAATTATATGAGAACACGATAATAAAAAATATGGACATAATTATTAATTTTGGTTAAGTGCGTTTATAAGTTAGGATCCCAGTAGGAAGTGAATACGAGGTGATGCATACAAATAATATACCATAACATTATCAGCTTGTATTTATTTTATTCTGACGATACTGACAAAAATAAAAAAATAAAATTATAAAAAGTATTCTCAAATTTATAATACAAACCATAATACCAACTTGTGGGGTTCGAACTCTGAACCAAGCAAGCACCAGCAAAACCTAAATTTCACAGATTGCGCTACGATATCGTTACAGAAGTGTTCGAAAATATCAATCAAGTTCTTGTGACAGAAAGCCGATACTGGACATATTCCCATTGCAACTTCTGATGAAATGTTCTCGGCAATTTAATGAGAATTTAAAGAACTTACTGGTAACTTAACGCTAATTATCAATATTTTTACGTTTATTATAGTGTAAAAGATCCGCAAATTATTACCACCTTCAAAAAGTACAAATGTTAATCATGTTCACAAAAGTGTAGATTTTAGGAAATAAATTTCATTTTGCAAGAATGTTCTCAGAACATTCTCGAGAACGTTTCCACGTTTTTAGAATGTTCTGCAACTTACACATTGCTAGCTAAACGAGACTGTTCGCCCAAGTAATGCGATTTGTGATTTTGCATTACTTGGGAGGGTGCCATTTTTCCGTCTGATTGTGTGTATGGACACGTCGGCACCATCGTCTCAAATTTGTTGAGAATCGATAGTAACGATGTGCTACACCCGAATTAATTATTTTTTATTAAACAGTAACGTCTGCTAACGTAAACCAAATGTTTACAATGAAGCGAAAAATTGAAAAAATTCTGCCGACGTTAAAGTCTAAATCTTTAAGGTAGATGGCGCTACGATGCCACCCTAAGGCATGTTGAAGCAACTGGTTGAAAGATTCAATGGCTCTGACATCTGGTTCGTGGTCCAGTTGGTAGGACGCCCGTGTTGGCCCGGAAAGCCGTTGGAAACGCAGGTCCGAATCCTGTCCTGTCTGAAAAATTTAATTTTCAATTTTTCGCTTCATTGTAAACATATTCCATATTATTTGGCTACATTACGTGCCCAGAGATGTGAGAATCGGTATGGAATAAATAATAACATATTTAATAATGTTTATCCCGCGTAAATTATCGATGCGAACACCTATACGCTCGGATCGTCAAAGGAATCCCCAAAATACCACGTATGCGAGAAATATTTCATGAAAATTCTAATTTAATTTTTATACCATGCGCACACAGATTCATACCTGTGCTAACTCGGGGCACGCTCTACGGATTTCATATCGATAAAACAGATGTCGATATATATTAACACATGTCTCATTGAAAGTTTACGATTACTATAAAACGGTGCGATATCATGTCTAATGAAGTGGATATTTTCATCTAGACGGGCAATCTTTAATATCGACGAATATGTAAAAAATATTGATTGTAACACTTACTATGAAAATTGTTTAAAATAAACAAATAAATAAATAAATATTAAGGGACAATCATACACAAATCGACCTAGTCCCAAACTAAGCAAAGCTTGTACTATGGGTACTAGACGACGATATACATAATATATAAATACATATATAGATAATATCCATGACCCAAGAACAAATATTTTGCACAAATATTTGCCCCGGCCGGGATTCGAACCCGGGACCGCCGACTCAGTAGGCAGGTGTCTACTAACCGAGCCAAACGCGTCGTCAGAATAAATACACGCTTTAATTTGTTTATTGTTTTCATTCTGAAATGAAGAGAAAATAATATATATTTATAAATATATTAATATATATTGTTGACAGTACCATCGATATATTTATTTGTCGATAAAATATTTTGCTACATTACTTTAGTATCGGTGCCCCGAGTTAGCACAGGTATGCAGATCATAGTTCACGACACGATACAGTCGACGCGCCCACACAGATGAAGTGTCGTTAGTAATATTTGCACTCACATATTTAAATCAACTAACTAAAGTATACGTTGTGGGGTGCGTCATTTCAGCTTAGACACTCTCTACTTATAACATTAATTTTTGTATCGTTCTATGTCGGTACTTACTTACCTACGCACGTTTACTTATTTATTTTAATATTTTATATTAGAATTGTATTTGTTGCGACGAATATTGAAGAATGATGATGACCATGAGGAAGGAACTCCACAAATATTATAAACGGTAGAAATCAGCCCACGAATAAGTTACGTTTTATTTCATATATGTAATTCTATTAGGTACTTACAAATAAACAGCCTATGGCTCATCCACGCGCTCGAAAAGCCGCCTTGCATATTTGCTGCTCGAGCAAGCTCCTGGAACGCGCGTATCCGATCTGACACAAGAATTAATGCAATTAGATACTATTTAAACCTACGTATTTCCGGCATGTCGCGAGACAAATGCTACCTGTGCCTGTGACTTTCAAATTCATGTAATAATTTCCTTAAAACTTATATTCCTGATCTAAAAACGCACACACATTGCCTTAGAAGAGCCCATTTTAAGTAATACATTAACTTAAAAATAAAACTATAAATTCCTGAACAAAATTAGTTACATATATTTCATATACACTTGTAATGTAACTGAAATAGGACTGGGCCGGATAAATCTGGTGCATGTCAGAGGACTTGGGTGACGACTTGACGAGTTGAGGGAGATGACTAGAGGACCCGAATGTCTTCCATAAGAACTAGCCCAAGACCGGGACACGTGGAAACATTAGAGAGAGGCCTTTGCCCAACATCACCCTCTTAAATAAAATAAATAAAGTAGACAAACATTAAATAATATAGTAATATGTGGGCATATTTAACCCCATACAAATATGTTTCACGTTTAGCAGTCTTTATCTTTTGTTTATTCATTTTATGCGCCGAAGTTTTATGAAAAATTCGCAGATATTCTTGCGAATACGAATGCGAATGCGAATATACAAAAACTTGCGCCCCTTACACCCCTAATATATATATATATATAATAAGTGAGTGAGTATAATTCGCCGTCGTTATAAACATTGTTCGGTTCATGACGCATTGGTGTAAACTGTAATGTCAATAACCTGTTTTTCAATAAATAAATAAATAATAATAAATAATAAAAGCTAGATCAATTAAATTAGGTACATTTTATATGTTCCCTAACTGCATCCTAACCTGTGAATTTGGGCGCTCTGGTGTTAACTGGGACGAAGCTATGAGGGTTTGAAAATTAGACGAAACGGTTCGAGAAAAGGTAGGTAGTGCCCGCTTCTTTTTTGTTCGTCTTGGCGGCAGATAGGCAGCGCAATAAAAAAAACAATGAAACTTTTTGTCGGCGAAACAAGAACCCCTACACACACTACAGTCAGTCGTAACGCCACCGCAAAACCGTGTTTCATATGCAAAGATATAATCAAATCCAAATGAGAAAAATCTTAACGAATGAATGTGTCTACTATACCTTCACTGCTGCCAAGAAACATATACGCATGTCCAAGTATCGGGTACTCCTTCAGTCCGGAAGGTATCTCCCTGGCGAGTCGGTACAGCCGCCGCCGCGACCACCTGTAGTACGCCGCGCCGAGCACCGCCGCCGCCACCACCAGCTGCCACAACATGATTATACCACAAGGAAACCGATAAATTAACACAAGACAGCTATTTTGTAGAATTCATCTTCGTATTACAGTAGAGCTTGAAATGTGTTGGATGGGATTCTTACCTCTGCTTAAATAATAATGCAAAGGAAAAAATTGGGCAAGTGCGAGTCCGACTCGCGCATGAACGGTTCCGTACCTATATATATATATATATATATATATATATAATCTATAACAAGTTTGTTGTATGGGAGCCCTCCTTAAATATTTACTTATTTTATTTTATTTTTAGTATTTGTTGTTATAGCGGCAATAGAAATACATCATCTGTGAAAATTTCAACTGTCTAGCTATCACCGTTCTTGAGATACAGCCTGGTGACAGACGGACGGACGGAGGGACAGCGAAGTCTCAGTATAGTCGAAGGAATACTTTTTACGCGTGACTACGTATGCCTGCGCTATGCGTGGTTCAAGTAGGTAGGTGGGTAAGTAGTAGGTAGAGATGCGCCTGTATTTCATCTGGTTTCAAAATGCGATACCTATTTTTTATTTTTGCTTGCCAATATGTCTCCAAGAATCGCTTAGTTATTTTATCAACGCAACATGTAGGAATCAGGAGTGCAAGTACAGCCAAGTCCTCATGAAAAAAAAAACTCAGAAAGCACTTTGTTAAGTACTTCATATTGGAAAATGAGAACTGATAAAATATTTTTTACCATTATTTTAGCCAAATTGCTCGCAGTATAATAAATTGATTATTATCATGTGAGGTTTTGAAAGAATAAAGTAACAGAATCCTGTTTGGTATCATTTTCGGATAATTTAAGGATGCCGGATTCATTTTTGATAAGACAAAATATGGTCAGGGATATACTCTTAAAATCATTTGGATTTCTCATCGGCCACCGTAGAAACGATCTACATCTTTCCTATAACCAGCCAGTACAACCCTTTTAAGGCCTTATTCCTTTTTTTTTCATATTTTGGGAAATACATATATTGATAATGTTCATGATAGTATTCGTTGACCCCCACCCGCGCCACCTCGCGCCCTCTTTCCCTCTCTTATGATGACATGGACAGACGGATTTGATGTGCACTCCTATTAGCACGCGAGTGAGGTGCCTACTTAATGGTGAATCCTGGAAACCTGTGCCGTGCCGTTATCCCGCGGGAATTCTCCTGAAGGTCATATCAGGTACGTGCACACAACGACGTGACATATATATAATATTATTTTTAAAATAGTTTATCCCTTAACCCCATCTTGAACAGATAATTTCAACCAACTTTTTGAAGTGAATAATACTTTTCCCTGAGTTCTAGAAAGTAACATAGCTATTTCATGCTTTCATTGCGTGCGGTCGAAAATAAGTAAAAAAATTAGATTTCTTCGTTAATTTCGTCAAATTCGAGTAGGTAGTTTTTGAAACAAAAATTATCTATGAAAAATTCAAATTGTAGGTTTCAAATATATACCAATATATCACAATAGCCCTGATCTAAGTAGTTACATTGAGAATATGTCAAGGAACATGTTTGATCATGAAGCAAAATGTCTGATTAAAACAATCAGCATTTTTGAACAGATAAGAAGCCTTAATTAAAATTTAAAACCTGCCATACATTTTCTGCAAAAATCTGCGATATTTTTGATGGGATAAGGATGATCGGCATAGGTACTAGTCGGCAGAAACCCTAGTTCGCTCATTTCTAGTAAGTAACTATGAGCAAGGTTTTTTTTTCAAGTTTTGTCAACGAAAGGAATAGGTATTAGGGGCCATGTTCATGAAATAATGAACTTTATTCTGCAAATAGGCCATTAGGGCACTTTTACATGTCTGAGTCTACCGGCATTTCACAAGAGGAGACAATTGTTTAGAACAAACGCCGAAAGAAACTCATTACTACGAATCAAGAACAATTAATGATGAAGTGCGTAATATTCTATGCTATCCTATCCTATAGGTACCTACTATGTAATTCAAAAAATAAAAAATAAAAATCATTTATTTCAGACCAATTTTCGATCCATATTTTTGTTGTTTTATGTTAGACAATTTTAAACCTTATTATGAAGTCAGTCAGTATTTTATTTTAAAATTAAAATTAATAAATCCAAGAAAAGAACAGCAAACAAATTAAGAACGTCGTGGTCGCGGAAACGTAAATAGCGAGTTGTGCGCTTTACTTGCTCCTGCCTATAGCCACTTCGACCCAGTATTTTATGAGTGGGCAGTCTAGGCGTTCTGCTAATATCCCTAGCATGCTGTTGCTGCTGCCGCGCACCCGAGCTACCAACGAAGAAATTATTTTCCGCCTGATGGCATAAAAGTCGTCTGTACGCGCATCGGCGAACATGCCTGATGCACAGCAGTGCCTCGGCAGCCTCAGCAGCATCCTAAGGATATTATTGTATTGGACACGCAAAGTGTTGTATGCCCTTTTTGTAAACTTCACCCACAGGCTGCACGTGTAGAACGATTGACAGTATGCTTTAAAAAGTGTCAGCAGTAAAATAAGAACACAAAAAAATAAGCGATGCGTTTACAAACATATGCAAAAAATTAGTTTAATTGATAAAGATGGATATAATAGACAGATTTGGATATAAAAATAAACTAACTTGGAAATGACTTCGTCTGCATCGAATTAGTTGATCGCCATCAGGGATAAAAACGCCATAAAATTAATACAATACAAGTACTCTTCATTGCACACCTTATAAAACATACAGGAGGAAAACAACTCAAGTAATTACAAGTCGAGGTAAACAACAGGCGGTTTTATCGTTAAAGAGCGATCTCCTCCAGGCAACCTGGGGTAGTGGAGAACTTGAAAAATTTATTTAGTTGTTAGGCGGTGCAAAAATCAGAAAAAGGAATAATATGTAAACACTAAATACATACATACATACATAAATATTTATGTACATACATTCAGCCAAAAAATAATAGGACCAGTTGATTAAAAAACGAATTATGAGAGGAAAATAATTAAATGGCACATAATTATCTTATCTTATCGCACCTTAACTTATACAAAAGCTCAGATATTATCGCACTTCCATATTAAATTCCTACCCCATTTCCACCTTCTCATGGGATGATTTCCGTTATAAAAATTATCTTATGTCCTTCCCCGGGACTCAAACTATCTCCATATTAAATTTCAACAAATCGGTTCAGCGGTTTCAGCGTGAAGAGACAACATACAGATACACTTTCGCATTTATACCAATAGGCACTACCTTAATGGAATATTTTGCCTAGCGTATTGTTGTTTGACCTTTTTGTGAGACTTATTAAGTCTCACAAAAAGGTCAAACAACAACTTTAAAAACAAAACATTGTAAGTAGGCAGAGTCGGACTACAATAGCTCTTCCAAGCAAATGAACTGTCAAATAAAAACTAACTAAGTAAAGCCTGACCAGAAATATATGAGGATTGTCAAGAGGGCGCTATTTATAAGATTTATATGGCAACAATTTTGCAACCAATCGCAACCCACTATAATAATATTAGTTTAAATAACTGTCAGTTCCACTATGTTAACCTCGTAATATCATTTAATGGAATGCACTTTTTTCCTGACTGTTTCGTGTAGTAAACACGTGCACACTTTATTTATAATCTTACGTCCACGACTGTGAATGGTTTTCGGCATCTTCTTTGGATAATTTTAAATATTTTCTTTTAAAGAAAGCACCACGAATGTTATTGACATTGTTGACAAACCATCATAAAATCATTGCCAGTGTAAGAAATTAGTTCCAGTGAAATTCCGCAATATGGCGCATCCTCATATTATTTCTGGTCAGGCTTTAAGTATGGCAATGTTTTAATTTGAACTTGACACAGGTGTCAAGTTGTTAATTTGTCATAACAGGGAGCGTATACACCATGTATACACAGTTCATGCCGATGACAGGCGTATGACATCAAGCTACATACTGGAAAAAACGAACTGTTGGTTTTCATGACTGTGGTGTATAGACACCTTTATGAAATAAAGTGTCCCCATCCCCACCACCTGCCCGCTGCCGCCATTACTAAGACAGACGTCAACGGGAGCGGGCAGGTCGTGGTCTACAGTAAACCCGTTTACGTTGTTTCATCGAATCTATTCCCGCCCTGAAACCCTGGACGTCACATTGGCGACGAGGATTAACACACGCAACAAGGAAGTGTACAAATAACCGATAATAATAATCAGTGGTATCCCTTTAATATATTTCTGTAAAAGGAAAAAAAAAAAGGAAAAAGTGGGTATAGTGGCTTAGAATATTAAAGTACCTACAACAAAAGTCGCATAACATTCTGACCAGTACTTTGTGCAGTTATGTAAAAAAAATAAGCAGAGGAATTAGCCGTAGTAAGTGTGGTGAAGTGAATGCCATAATTCCATAAACGACGATATTATACTTACTGTCATATATACATGTCAAAGTTTTAACTAAATAAAGCCTAATAATTCGGGTCATGATTCTTTATCTCAATTTATTTAGTTAAAACAATAATGGAAAAATATTTACGCCCCGAGCGATTCGACGCTGATCCGCCGTCAAACGTGGATAATGCCGCTGCTTGGATTCATTGGCGAAAAACATTTGAAAGCTTTTTGTCGTCGATGCAGACGGCCGACAAAAAACCATGCGCTGAAGAATTGAAATACGAACTACTAGTAAACCAGGAAGTGGGCAACTTTGGCAGTGGACAAGTTAGGAAGTGGACAAGTTAGGAAGTGGGCAACTTTGGAAGTGGACAAGTTAGGAAGTGGTCAGAGTCGACCGGACGGATCTGAAATACTAACCCAAGCAGTTTTTGACGGAGTAGCTGAAGGGGATGAACTGTGCCGGGTGCCGCAGCGGGCCCTCCAGGAAGCGCTCCGGGCGGAACAGCTCCGCGTCCGCGCCCCAGTACGCGGGGTTGCGGGGCGTTCCCCAGATGTTCAGCAGTATTGAGGAGCCCTCCACCAATGTCGTGCCTGATGCTGTAACATAGCCTTAGTGACTGACAGTTCAAGTCTGCTACTTTTTTGAAATATATTTCAGTGATTACAAAATAACCTAATTTGAAAACTGAAAACGCACCCGACATTAGTCTGATTATCACGAGACCCCCATTTAGTGAGCGATATTAATAAATGCCATTAAAATCGAACATACGAGTACTTAATAACACAATTTGGAATTCCTTTTGGCTGAGATCCTGTCACAATTTCCAATGAAAGCTAAATAAATGTTGAAGACTAAGTAGGTATTAAGTAGGGACTTTTGATTCCACCAAAGGTTAGCTAAAGACCCATATGGACTAGGGCATGCTGCTGGTTCTGATTTTGTATGGCAAGAACCGGGAATTCCCGGCTAATCTGGACAGACAAGTTTTGATGAAAAAAGCCGATGCCACAGACAGACTCATAGATATACCAAACGAACAAACTCATAACACCACTAGTTTTTCGTTGGGGCTTAAAAATACATTGTAATATATTGGTAACATGCACAAATCTAAAAGCACTAAACTTCGAAGTATATTTATATGGAGTCTTACGCAGCAGAAAATCTTCGCGCACCTCCCGCGCCGTCACTGGGACAGGCGGATAAAGGCGGAGGCTTTCCTTGATGACCGCTTCCAAATACTTAAGTCTAGAATAAGAATAAGAATAAGAATAAGAATATATTTAATTTGTCCAACATAGGTCAAAAGGTGTTACAATTTTTACATGTGTCTCACTATGAGGCGCCAAAAGGCATACAAATTGTGTGTGGCATGCATGTCATGGGCACAATTTAAAACTTATCATCTAAAAAATCTTTTACAGAATAATATGCTTTTTCAACTAAAAATTCTAGGCAAGTCCTCTGGTGAGACTTCGCGGTCTGAGTCGCCGAACACCTCTCGCAGCCTGGAAATAACAGTCATATATCATGGAGTAAATGGGTGTTGAAGAAAAAGTAACTCGATTAAAGTATTTAAAGTGGAGATGGGTGGCACACTTAACTAGATCAAACAATGGCAGATGATCATGATCGAAAGTGATCACAGAGTAGTGCCCGAGACTAGACCAGAGATGAGAGTGCCAAGACCAATGGATCGATCGTCGGATGATATTTGGAAGGAAGCAGTGAAATTGTGGATGAGACTAGCGCAGGATTGGCAAAATGGCGTGAAACTGAAGAGGCCCTTACTTATCACAGGGCGAATGTAGGCTGAAATGACTATGATGATGACTCTGCTGGGAACTGCTGTTAAATTCTGTTTGAAACTTACTCTTGGTATGCTCTGTCCTGCACGTCAGGGTACCGTTACAGCAAGACGGCAGTGAAGCTGGCGCCCACGGCGGAGGTGTCGTTTCCCGCTATTACCATGATTATCACCTCTTCGCGTAATTCTTCGTCCGAATAACCTTTCTCTTTTCCTCCGGAAGAAATTTATTACCATGTCAAGAAAATTAGTCCCAGCTGTCTTATCGCAGTCTCCATGAAAAATTTACAATTTGACCACCTGGTCAAATTGTAAAAATTTCATTTCGTTTCGTTATACTTAGGTAAGTCAAACTTTTTTTATAAATACACCTGCGCCGCGCTGAGCGACATGCGATGCGAGTGCAGTACAACAACGCGTGGCGCGCAATGTTCCGGCTGCCGCGCTGGTGCAGCGCCAGCGCCATGTTCGCCGAGGGGCGCGCGCCGGGCTGGGCCGCGCTGCTACGCACGAGGAGTGCGAACGCCAGAAAGGCCATCTACGCCTCCTCCAACACCCTACTCGCGGTGGCGAAAGAGTGGGATGCCAGTCCGCTCCACGAGCGCTGGAGAGGCTACCATAAGCCTGTGGTCACGGGGCCGGGGTAACCCGTGGCTAATTATGTGTAGGTAATATGTCAATGTGTATTTGTAAATTGTATTTTGTGTTATGTTTTTGTGTTTTAATTTTAGTTTATATAATTGTAATTATTATTATTATGGAATCTCGAATTCTGGAATAAAATTATTTCATTTCATTCATTTATTTCATTTCATTTAATTTCATAAATTCTGTTTGAATTTGCGAATATACTATTTTAATAGGCTCCCTTCCTACGAGAAATATTGTATAACAGAAAAGTGAATAAATTTTTCACCTTACACCCACGTGAATGTAGCGAAATGGCCAAGCCACATATATTGACTAAGGTGTAGAGTTTGAGAAGTTACGCCTTGTAAAGTTAGGGCGTGTAGAGTCAGAAGCTTGGCTCTACATGAGAGCTGATAACTTTTTGACAGTGCGAGTCATATGGTACCGTCTTGGTGTAATTTTACATGAAAATGTTTTTGGTGGACTTTATTTTAATAACTTCGAGTAGGCAATCAACACTTACATAACCAATTATGTACATACCTCTTTTGTGTATTCCGTTTTCTTCAACTCTATTTCGTTTTATTTGTATAATCTGTAATTTAAATTTTCTGTCACTTAAGATAATTAATATATATTTTGTTTATATCATAGGGGGTAAACGAGCAAATGGATCGCCTGATGGAAAGCGATTGCCGTCGCCCATAATCCATATACACCTGCAACACCAGACGGGTCACAAGTGCGTTGCCGGCCTTTCAGGTGAGAGTACGCTCTTTTCTTGAAGATTTTAAGGTCGTATCGATCCAGAAACACCGCAAGCGACAATTCATTCCACAAAATCGTGCGAGGCAGGAAATTTCTAGAAAAACGCACAATTGTGGAGTGACGGCCCCACCGGAAGATCAGCGCTGGCTCTCACTCGAGCTAACATTATTCTGAGGTGGAACCTTTTCGAGGCACTTCATAATTAGCATTATTCTTAGTTCATATTTTTTTATTTACTTTGTTTGTCACTATTTATGTAATTATGTTTTATTTCCGAATATATGTTTTTCTTCTTTCTTTCGTTCTTGGCGGAACGATGCTATCTGACTTACTAATTTCAGAAAATAAATTAAGAACTTATCTGAACATTTGCGAAGGGCCAACAAAGCCAGCTGAAATGCAATGACATAAATGTTAAATCCGTCTATGAATTTCATATGTCCCTCATTAACGTAACCATACAGCTGTTGCAGATGGAATTTGAACTGTTTATGAATGGCAAGTCTCTTAAAGATGAGATCAGGGTGCAGCTACGGCTGAACCATGCGCCGGGCCACCATTTGACACAATTCGTCTATTGCACGGAGTACAAAGTGGTCGGGATTTTCTTGGGAGTTTACTTTCATGCCAATAGCAGTTTCTGAAAATAATAATAATAATAATAAGATCAAGGGCCAGATACAGAAGGCAGTACTCCTGGTCACGGCGCGCATCGTCAGGAAGTTCCTCTCTCTGCAGCCCTAACCACCGGTAGCCTGGGCCTTGCCCCGCTGCCGGCGGCACCCTAGGTTAGGTTTTTTATAATATTTTTATATATTTTTTATATACAGATATTGTAAAAACCTAGGCTAAGAATGAAAATAAATAAAGGAGGTAATAATAATAATAATACAATACTTTATTGCACACCAATAAAAGTTTACAAAAGGAAACAAGACAAATACAATTTATAAATAACGGTAGACAACAGGCGGTCTTATCGCTAAAAAGCAATCTCTTCCAGACAACCTTTGGGTAGTGAAATTGATGAAAATTCTAACTTAATACAGAGTAGGTGCAGCAGAAGGTGAAGGGAGCACATAATTAGATACTAACAGAAAACAAGTACGCATATGGGTAACTATACACATACATAAATAGATATACATAAACTTACATAATACATACATAAATACAATAATATAAATAGACACTAGACATATACGGATCTTATATAACACAACGCAAAACAGTCAGTGACGAAAAACAGTTTCATATATCAAACCAACAATTTTATTGTTCGAGAGATAGGTAAGTAATGCTCTTTAATCTTATTCTTCAATATAGACAGGGAATAATCATGTTAATATTGCTATAAATAGGCATCGTAATTTCGTTAGCACGGTAGTAGGTACTTTTGATGGCTATATAGCCGATATAAACATTAATAGGTATACAATTCATCTTCATACTCATACTCATTCATCGATTTCATTCCAAACTGCCTTTATGGTTATTGTGGTTAACATGATATTAATTGTCAATATGTCATTTTCTAGTCATCACTGGATGTTCGATCAATATTGAACCCAATTTACTCAAAAAGCATGGAAAATGTCTTAAATATTTACGTGTTTTATAATGACGAAAAAACAATGCCTGCACAAATCAGGTCTTTGTACATTCTTCTGACTTAGCCCTGGACTGTAAAATTAAAATTGCGAATTAAATACACTAATGAGTATGAGTATGAGTATCAATTGTATGTTATTTAATGTTAATATCCCCTCTAACCCTCTTATGCTCATCCCCGGAACTCATACTACTCGTATCTCCATATCAAAGTTCATCTAAATGGTCTCAGCATGAAGAGGCAACAGACAGAGAGGCAGATACTTTCGCTTTTATAATATTATGGAATAAGGTAAGACGGGATAAGACTAACATAGTTTATTGTCTAATGGGTAAGACTAACAGTTAGTTATTTATTGGACTGTGGCAGTCTTCTTCAGTCGAAAACTGGCGAGAAACTGCGCAGGGCCGGGACAAGTGGCGTGCTCTCGTTTCAGAGGCTAAGATCCTGTTTGGGTCACTGAGCCTAAATAGTTAGTTAGTGACACTCTTCTCCCTGTGATAGTCTTACCCCACCTTACCTAGAATACCAATAGTCAATATTTTAAATTTATATATTCGGTGAATAGAGACTAAAGTACTATGTGTGACCTTACAAACGGTCCGGTAGTTTTGAATTTTTTATATGTTGTCTAGAATGGTTAGTCAGTGTTTAAAATGCAAAATTCACAATTCCCCCCCCCCCCCCCCCCGCCGCACCCGACGCCATATTGAAAAAACCGGCACATTCTTCATATTTTTGCTCATATCTTCCTTTAGGAGCATTTTAGGTAGGAGAAAGCTTTGACAATGTTATAGAAAGTTAAATTTACTACATTCTCCATTTTATATTTTGTTTCTAGGACAGATAGTTACGGAGATATATACATTAAAAAAAACGTAAAAATTCGCAATTTCCAACTCAAAAACAAACTTCTGGATTATATCTTCGTTTAGGAGCATTTTAGCTATAACAGTGCTTGGGCAATGTTGTAGAGAATTCAATTTACTATAATTTACATTTCAAATTTTGTTTCAAGGACGGTTAGTTACGGAGATATGCACATTAAAAAAACTGGAAAAGTCGAATTTTCAAGAAATTCCTAAAAATTCTTGGTTTAGAATGCTGTCATTCAGTTACGGACTAGTCTAGGACAGATTAAAACATGTTGGAAATATAATTGCTTATAAAACTCATGTCCATTTTTACATACATTTTCAGAAAATGTGACTTTATTTTTTACATATCTCCGTAATTATCTGTCCTAGAAACAAAATCTGAAATGTAAATTATAGCAAATTTAATTCTCTACAACATTGGTCAAGCACTGTTCTAGCTAAAATGCTCCTAAACGAAGATATAATCCAGAAGTTTGTTTTTGAGTTGGAAATTGCGATTTTTTACGTTTTTTTAAATGTGTATATCTCCGTAACTATCTGTCCTAGAAACAAAATATAAAATGGAGAATGTAGTAAATTTAACTCTCTGTAACGGGTACACTACATAAATACGAAAAACTTAATTCCGATATTTATAATCACGAATTTCAAAATACCGATTTTTACATTTCCGAATAGATCAACATTCCGAATATGATTATTCCGATCCATACTAATATTATAAATGCGAAAGTGTGTCTGTCTGTCTGTCTGTCTGTCTGTCTGTTACCTCTTCACGCTTAAACCGCTGAACCGATTTATATGAAATTTGGTATATAGATAGTTTCAGTCCCGGGGAAGGACATAGGATACTTTTCATCCCGAATAAATGTAGTGTTCCCGTGAAAAACGGGATTAAACTTTGTATGGAGAGCAAATCATTGTAGTTGCAACAACTCCCTACATGTCATCGTTTTGACGTAAACTAATCTACCTACGATAGACCACCAAACGCATACCAAACTATTCTTTGTAAAAAAACAATAAATTCTGATATGGGAACATGTATCCGCAAAATTCGATTAATCGCGTAATTTCAAGAATCAAATACATAAAATTTTACAAATTTGAATCAATCACATTTGATTTGACAAACGTCACACACCCATCTGGCAAGACATGTCAAACCAGTGATTGCAGAAGGGCTACTCCAATGTTCAAAATTTTACTGTCGAATAGTGCCATCCCTCTCGATCTCCTGTCAAGGTATATTTGAGTGAATGGAATAGCACTATACGAAAGTAAAATTTCGAACATCGGAGTAGCCCTTCAGGTAGGTATCACGTTCCGATACGCACATCATCTGAAAATAGTGCCTACGAGCTTTGATTATGTACCTCCGCTTGGTAACTGAGTATAAATAAAGTAGTAAATAACTCAGTATGCAAAGATACGATACTTAACATATATAAATAATCCTAATAATATTATAAACGAGAAAGTATTTACGTTCATTCCCATTTCATTCATCTTAATTTTAAACAATGATTGATGGAAGGTCGCCAGTGTTCGGAAATCGTCGTAAATAAACAGCCAATTGCTGAATTGCCTCTTTCTAACCCATAATTTGGCGTGTATGGTAGGGTGAACAAATTCTTTGACCATCTTTTTCCATATATTATTTTCGAACCAGAATATTTTGCTCAATTTTACCATAACGAGGCTTGAACCAGCGACCTTCGTCATCTTTTGTCAAATTAAGGGCTACCGATGTGCAATATTTATCGCTGAGTACAGTATTAGTGCATAAAGTTTTTGTATTTTTCGGATCTTAGACTCGGATACTCGACAAGACCCGAATTGTCAATCAATTATTATGCTACATAATCGACGTGCTTAAGTCAAGGGCCTGACACGCTTTGATGGAGAAGGATAACCTTATTATGATACTTATAAGAGGAAATAGAAAAAGTGCAATTTTTTGGCTCTATCACCGACCGAGCATTTTTTCATGGTCGGTTTATAGGCACACTTATATTCATGACGAAAACTGGCTATGTGAAAGAACCATATTGGCATCAAAAATGATATTGTTTTCAAAATCAACAAAAAAAGTACCAGTTTTGTTAATGCGCAACTTAGACGCACCCAAATTTGGCAACGGCGCTAGATTGAGAATCACCTAATTAGGGAAATACATTGTGAAGGGCACGATTTTAACGGTAGAAGCCAAGGGACAAAGTGTACTTATACCACGTGTTCCAATTATACCGAATAATTTACCATTTAATTTTAAACGTCTACAGTTTCCATTAAAAGTTTTTAACATTTTCTATGACTATTAATAAATCAAAGGGGCGAACATGAAAAGTAGCAGGAATACATTTGGGCACGAAATGTTTTTCTCTTGAACAGTATGTAGCTTGCTCATGTCTCCAAATCAAAAAAATTACATGTTTTTACTGGCCTAAATAAATAATTTAGGATAATTTATTGAACTATACTTCAATAAACTAAGTTGTAAAAACCAAGTTAGAAAAATAATAGTAGCTACCTAATAATTATTTTGTCCCAATTTCATAATGTGAAAAAATTCTTTGGTGAATAGAACCATACCTTCTTCGTCAGTTGATTATGGACCGTCACCATCTCGAGCCATTTCTGAGCATAGCTTATGGAATCGAATAGGACTTAGCCTCGGATAACTTATTGAATCGAATGGGACTTAGCCTTGCAACTCCAAAAATATTAAAAAAAGGATGTTTTGCATTTTGTCCATGGCTTTCACCCAATAGCCCAGAACTAAACTACTAACTAGATTCCATTCGAGTATTGAATACCTGAAAGGGTTGAAAGTCTAATTGTTTCTTTTTTTTTATTGTCAATATCAATTAACGAGTTCTACGCGTACGAAGTCGCGGGCAAAAGCTAGTATTTCATAAATCCGATTTTTACATTCCCGAAATTACAAAAACCCTAATGGTTATAATAACGAATTTCAAAATTCCGAATCTTTGTACACCGAAGTGTAAAAAGTCCGAACTATTAATATTCCGATTTATCACAAGTACGAATTCCGATTGCTAAAAAACCGATTTTCAAAATTCCGAATTTTAATACACCGAAAAATAAAAAGTCCGAGTCAATATTAATACGAAACATCAAAATACGGAATTCTAATATTAATAATGAGTATAAATATGTATTAGAGTCCGAAATTAAAACTCACATAAACCTGAAAAGCTAATTCTTATGTGAAGCCGATTTGAGTCGGATCTGCCTTAAGCTAAAATAGGTAATGTTAGGATTTTTCGACCACTCGATATAGATCTCCGCGGCTCGCTCACTTCGCTCGCTCGTTAGGAACGTAGTTCAACCTAACACTCCTCCTCGCTTCGCTCGTCGTCGTACCAAACCTAAGCCAATTTTACTTACAATTTGTATTTTTTTTTATTTTGGTTGTTATACAAACGTAACCTAACCTATAGTTTTCGGGGTTCAGCCAATAACCTAACCTATAGTTTTCGGGGTTCAGCAAGTCTGACGCTCCGCTCGCTTCGCTCGCTCCGCTATACGTGGTCACAATACAAACCTAACCTAACCTACAGTTTTCGGGGTTCAGCCAATAACCTAACCTATAGTTTTCGGGGTTCAGCAAGTCTGACGCTCCGCTATACGTGGTCACAATACAAACCTAACCTAACCTACAGTTTTCGGGGTCTAGCCAATAACCAAACCTATAGTTTTCGGGGTTCAGCAAGTCTTTTGACGCTCCGCTCGCTTCGCTCGCTCCGCTATACGTGGTCACAATACAAACCTAACCTAACCTACAGTTTTCGGGGTTCAGCCAATAACCTAACATATAGTTTTCGGGGTTCAGCAAGTCTGACGCTCCGCTATACGTGGTCACAATACAAACCTAACCTAACCTACAGTTTTCGGGGTCCAGCCAATAACCTAACCTATAGTTTTCGGGGTTCAGCAAGTCTTTTGACGCTCCGCTCGCTCCGCTATACGTGGTCACAATACAAACCTAACCTAACCTACAGTTTTCGGGGTTCAGCCAATTCGATATTTGTCCAAATCCGGTTTTCTATTTTTGTTTTAACGTAAAAAATCGGTTCAGCAAGTCTTTTGACGCTCCGCTCGCTTCGCTCGCTCCGCTATACGTGGTCACAATACAAACCTAACCTAACCTACAGTTTTCGGGGTTCAGCCAATTCGATATTTGTCCAAATCCGGTTTTCTATTTTTGTTTTAACGTAAAAAATCGGTTCAGCAAGTCTTTTGACGCTCCGCTCGCTCCGCTATACGTGGTCACAATACAAACCTAACCTAACCTACAGTTTTCGGGGTTCAGCCAATTCGATATTTGTCCAAATCCGGTTTTCTATTTTTGTTTTAACGTAAAAAATCGGTTCAGCAAGTCTTTTGACGCTCCGCTCGCTTCGCTCGCTCCGCTATACGTGGTCACAATACAAACCTAACCTAACCTACAGTTTTCGGGGTTCAGCCAATTCGATATTTGTCCAAATCCGGTTTTCTATTTTTGTTTTAACGTAAAAAATCGGTTCAGCAAGTCTTTTGACGCTCCGCTATACGTGGTCACAATACAAACCTTACCTAACCTACAGTTTTCGGGGTTCAGCCAATTCGATACTTGTCCAAATCCGGGTACCTAATTTACTAATTCCGATTTTTAAAACTCCGAATTTCATAATTCCTAAGAAAGAAATTTCCGATTATTGAATACACGAATGTCATTATCCCAAATATCAAATTTCCGAATAAGTAATGAAGTTTCGGAAAATTAATAATCGGAATTTTGTTTTTCAGGCCAATGACACTTCGGGCTTTTCATTATTCGGAGTTATAAAAATCGGAATAATATACAATCGGAATTTTGAAATTCGGTTAAATAAATTTCGTGTTTTTTAGTAATCGGAATTTTATTTCCTAGGAATTATGAAATTCGGAGTTTTGAAAATCGGAATAAGCAAAATCGGAATAAAATATTTCGGAGTATTTGGGTGTTCCCCTCTATAACATAGTCAAAGCTTTCTTCTAGCTAAAATGCTCCTAAAGAAAGATATGAGCAAAAATATGAAGAACGTGCCGGTTTTTTCAATATGGCGGCGGGCGCGGAGGGGGTGGGGGGAGAATTATGCATTTTGCATTTTAAACACTGCATAACCATCCTAGACAACATATAAAAAAATCAAAACTACCGGACCGTTTGTAAGGTTAAACTCCTTTATTTACTGAATTATATTACATTAAAAAATTTAATGTAATATTTTGCATACATATTATTGCTATTTGACCTTTTTGTGAGAATGTAAAACGTTGAAAGAGAATCTAGAAACATGGGGTAAAATATTCAGCAATTTAGAAACAAATTACAGAATTGGGTGTTCCCCTCTATAACATAGTCAAAGCTTTCTTCTAGCTAAAATGCTCCTAAAGGAAGATATGAGCAAAAATATGAAGAACGTGCCGGTTTTTTCAATATGGCGGCGGGCGCGGAGGGGAGGGGGGGGGGGGGAATTATGCATTTTGCATTTTAAACACTGCATAACCATCCTAGACAGCATACACTAACTTAATATAAAAAAATCAAAACTACCGGACCGTTTGTAAGGTTAAACTCCTTTATTTACTGAATTATATTACATTAAAATTTTTAATGTAATATTTTACATACATATTATTGCTATTTGACCTTTTTGTGAGAATGTAAAACGTTGAAAGAGAATCTAGAAACATGGGGTAAAATATTCAGCAATTTAAAAACAAATTACAGAATATTTAATATTATTTACGCATAATTTACATAATGATTCTAAAGTAAAAATATAAAATAAGGTACCTAACTAAATACACCAGAATATAAAAAAAAATACTTAAACTAAGTTATCAGTATGTACAAGTCTGATAAAGAATAACCTAACTTAAACTAATCTGACCTAAAAGAGCCCGCCCTGCATTATACCTGGCTCAAAGGTCCCCATAATACCAGCAGCGTTGCCCCACTGAATAGCTATGGAGACCTGCTGAACCAGATAGGAGCCAGAGCGGAGATCGCAGCCCCTGTCCCTTAGTCGTCGTCCAAGCTCCCTAAACAGATTGCGGCCTTCAAGACTCCATGGTCCTGCTGTCTCCACAGCGACTGGCACAAACTCGTATGCTGACTGTAGAGCGGAGTACTTGGTGTGCTTTAATTTCGCAGCATTTTCCGCCGCGGAGCCTGCATACCGACAAGTTTGTCTCAAATGGGATGCAGCAAATGTACTGACACATGTGGCATCCCATAGGAGGCAGCGTCCCCTGCGCCAAGGTATAAGAGTTAGCCCATCCGGTCTCATACCGTCTGTGCGGCTTAAACCTCCAATGGTGGCTCCAATATACAAGGCACATTAACTGAAACCATGGCGCGTCGGATGATTTCGTTAATTGAGTGGTGCCTTGGGAACCGACCGGCGCACCTTTGACAGCTGAGGCCGTGATGGCCGCTTTCCTCTACAGTTACTCCACAGCGACAACGATGAGCTTCGCATACTTTTGCGCCTAACCTGAGCGCCGCTGCTATTCTTGAAGTATCGTTGTCTAACAGGGTGCCAAATTGAGGCGATGGCAAGGCGTGTAACCATGCCCCTAAATGTAAACACATTATAGATGTGTGTTCTAAAAAGCAGGTATTTGTTGAGTGCATGTCTGCATCTTGCTGTATATGATCTACGAGGGGCGGGTAATAAACTCTCGGTATTAGAATGAAAACAAAAGAATATGAAAGGAGTGTTTTATTTTTATTGTTTAATGTACTGCCCCCTATGTTTATGCACTTATAAAATCAGTCAATTAGTTTTTTTAACCCCTCATAAACAGTCTCGCTCTATATAGGGAGAAATTCTCCCTCTACTTATGCTGGCAACACTAGCCAACTTAGTACAGAATTAATGATTAAACGAACTTACCTGTAAGAACGTGCCTGATGACTGGAACAAAGGCCTTCTTATCACCGAACCCAAAAAAGGAGACCTCAGTGAATGTGGCAATTGGAGAGGCATCACCTTGCTCTCGATTCCTTTAAGGGTGCTTTGCAGGATCATCCTAGATAGGCTGTCTGGGTCCGTTGTACCTCTTCTTCGCAGAGAGCAAGCTGGCTTCGGACTCAATCGATCGTGCACGGACCAGATCAACACCTTGCGCATAATTCTCGAACAGGCATCAGAATGGCAGAGGGAAATGGTGGGAAAAAGTACCTTACCTTTGTGGACTTCGAAAAAGCCTTCGACACGCTGAGATGGAGCTATATCTGGGGATCGGCTACGTGAAATTAGAGTCCCCAAGAAGATTATTGTTGCGGATGAATAAATAAATAATATATTTTCTTATTTACTTCATGCCCTTAAAAGCGGCTATAATGTGTAAAAAATATTTTCCTAACCAAATATAACGAGTAGAGAAACTATATAAAATAGTCAAGGACCCTAGCGCGTCCGAATAATAAACAAAGGTGACTCATCACTGTAATTTTCCACTAACGACGAGAAGTCGACAACAAATGAGTCATCTTTGTTTACATCTTAGTGCAAAAATTAAGGAAAAATTCTGAATTAATTTGTTTTTCTGTAATATCATTCCTTATGAATAAATAAATAAAACCTAATTTACATTGTGCTATCCGCAACCTGCTGCGAGCACGGAAAACAAGAAACTAACGCAATTGAGAGACCGCAAGAGGGTATGGTATATCTCGACCAGTCGAGACAAAGAAATTGTATCAATATTCTATCATTGTAATTAAACGGGGGCTCTCGTATCAAAATCTCCATGTGCCAATGTGTTTGGGTGTTTGTTTTTCAGTAGGTGTTTTCAAATTCTCGTAAATTATGACAAGCGTCAACTTAATATTTTGACTGAAAATATCACGGTATTGTCGAACAGACTAAGCTTGCGCTTCGTATTTGGTAGAATTGAACCACTCCTTGTACAAATTATACCTTTCAATGAAATTCAAACTTCCGCCAGCAAAAATGTGTGTGGTCATGGATGTTATCTCTATATATCGTCGTCTAGTACCCATGCCCATAGTACAGGGTTTACTTTGCTTGGGACACTGGGTCGATTTGTGTAAGATGGTCCCTTAATATTTATTTATTATTTAAAAAATAAAACCGTTCAGACACTAAAATTTTACGTAATTTTTGTCTTTCATGTTTATTAATATTTGTTTTCTTGGCTTGTTTTTCCGGTTTTTTTTTTTAACTCTTGATTAAATTTTTACCTTCTTTGTTCGTTGATCCACATGTTTTAGGGTTCCGTAGCCAAATGGCAAAAAACGGAACCCTTATAGATTCGTCATGTCTGTCTGTCCGTCTGTCCGTCCGTCTGTCCGTCCGTATCTCACAGCCATTTTTTTCCGAAACTATAAGAGCTATACTGTTGAAACTTGGTAGGTAGATGTATTCTGTGAACCGCATTAAGATTTTGATGCAAAAATAAAAAAATAATAATAAATATGGGGGCTCCCCTACTTAGAACTGAAACTCAAATTTTTTTTTTTCATCAAACACATACGTATGGGGTATCTATGGATAGGTACTCAAAAATGATATCGAGGTTTCTAAAATATTTTTTTTCTAAACCTTTTTTTTCTAAAGTTGCCCCCCCCCCCCTCTACCTTCTAAAATAAGAAAATGAAAAATCTAAAAAAAACATATGATGTACATTACTATAAAAACTACCAACGAAAATTGTTTTGAACGAGATCTAGTAAGTAGGTTTTTTTTAATACCTAACTTTGCACCTAATTTATATGGGGCGCTATACATACCAGGTGCAAACTTAACTTAACCACTTAGGGATGGAAAGTGTTTGTACGGAACCCTCGGTGCACGAGTCCGACTCGCACTTGGCCGTTTTTTTTTTTAATTACACTACACGTCATTTACCGACATATTTTTTGCTATTTTATTTTACGATTGCCTGTTTTGCCAACTAAGCAGCTGCCATCTCTAAATTCGCCGAACATGGACAGTCTTAAAAACCCGGAAATTTGGCGTAACTCACATTTTCCACGAAAAAAAAAATGCTTTATTTTCCCCCGGACGGCCCCCTGACGGCCTCAAACTAGGACAAATCTGGGGAAACCCAGACGGATATCAGCGCTAGTTGTGACTGGTTTATCCGTAGGTAATGGGGACATATAGCTATTATTGTACTCCAAACAACCATCGGTACTGATTGGAGAAAACTGTATCATAACCAAAAAAAAACCTGATTTGATACGTAGTAGGTAGAAAAGACGTAGGCCGCATCGACTATCCGTCGTGCATCACTATGCGCCCACTGGACATCTTACGTCCGCAACGACGACGAGCAAGCATACTGAGCTAACTGCCACTTGTACCACGCCTGCGCTGCCCTTCCCCGATAGGTGTACTGCGTACAGTGGTACAAGTCCTTCCTCCTTCCTTGATCCTTGATCTCGTTTATTAATATTATAGTTCAATGCTAATAAGTAATAAGACTGAATATTTATTATTATTATATTATATATATTTATTAGTTTATGTTTAATACAATATATACGTTTGTAGTTATATGTATATTTATTTATCTTAAGGTTATATTTACATTTAGTATATTTGCACGTTTTAGTTTGTTCGTTTGTCTATCACTTCAATGTCTAGTTTTCTGTCTCATTTGCTCAAAGGTTAACTGGAAGAAATCCCTTACAGGGATAAGTTCGCCCTTGTACACATGTATTGTTTTTGAGTTTTTGTCATCATTGTTTTATGTGCAATAAAGTGTTTACATACATATACATACAAGTGACTTAGCTCAGTATACGATGTTCTAAATTAAAAATCGGTGTTAGTTGTATCAGTATACGTCACTTTATTTCGAAAACTAGCAGTAATTTTGTCATGATAATTTTATAAAATGTAGATATATAAGTACCTATTTTGATCCTAAATATGCAAAAAAACGAAAATCGTAAAAATGTCAGTTGTATCAGTATACGTAGGAGGTATCGATTTTTAGTAAACGGAGAGTCAACATTCCGTAGTCAGTGCGTTGTATCATCGATCCGCCAGTAACAATTATTATCATCCACCTACTTGCGTGTAATAACCATCTTGTCAGTGAACAGTGTAGATTCAGTGCGTAGTATCATCGATCCGCCGTCTCAGTGTTAGAAAAAGGACTACATTAGCTGGGAATTATGTAGTGTAAATTCGAGTGATAATTTTGTGTTAATTTTAGTTTTCGCTCCGATACTTTTATTTGTGTTAATTTTTGTTTTGTGTTAAATATATATATCGTTTCGTTTACCCTTGTGTTTTGTTTCATACAGTAGTAAGTAAATAGAGTCATCATCTCTTTATACCACTGCTCTAGAACTCATCCCTGAGTTATCGTAGATGTCAATGTGAGGACCCGGCCGACACGGCATTCCCTACAATTATTAACATAGTTAAGGCCATCTACGGGATGTATTTTTGCAGAGTAACTCACGACGGCCTCTTCTCGGAGGATATACCGGTCCATGCGGGTGTACGCCAGGGGTGCGTTCTCTCACCTCTCCTCTTCCTTGTCGTCCTGGATGGCATCATGAATAACAACATCAACAGCAAGCGCAGCGGCATAGAGTGGGCTGTCCAACGTCTTGGAAGATTTGGTCTATGCCGATGATCTATGTCTATTGAGCCACACACGCGCAGACATGCAAACCAAACTGGACGACCTACGACGAGAGGCTCTGGAGACGGGACTTAAGATTAACACCCGGAAGACCCAGGAAATAAGGTGCGGAGCGACAAGCTCTTTGCCGTTGCTCAGCGGCACAGAGGGGGTAGAGAGTCCACAAATTTACCTACCTCGGTAGTGTAGTGTCGGAAACAGATGGGGCCGAAGAGGACACCGCTTCGAAAATCGCCTAGGGGCAGGCAACCTTCGCACAGCTCCGTCCTGTTTTGGCAATCGCGGAAACTGACTAGGAGAGTTAAGCTCAAGATATTCCGGTCAAAAGTGAAAACCGTGTTGCTGTACGTACGTGAGACGTGGAAGGTCACTAAAGACATCACGCGCCGGTTCCAGGTCTACATCAACCGCTTTCTTCGCCGAATTCTCGGTGTATACTGGCCCGAGAAAATCTCCAACGTAGACCTGTGGGAACGCTGTGGTGAGACTCCCATCGACCAGCAGATCAAACGCCGCAAGTGGAACTGCGATAGGATTGACCAGGAGCGAAGTGAAGCGCGAAGCCCAAGACCGTTCGGGATGGCGACGTACTGTGGACGCCCTCTGCCCCATCCAGGGGACATAGGACATTAAGTCAAGACCTGTAAGTGAAGTTCTATCATAATTAGACGAAGGGTTTCGGCCGTTTCGGAAGATATTAGTTACTTCAAATTATAATACACAATGTAGTAACGCATAAGTGTTACCACTTCGTCAATTGTTTGGGGAAAAAAGGTAGCCGCTATTGGCAACACTTTTTTTTTTGTTTGTATAATTTTCTTGAGCCCAGCCTCCTCTTCATTTAGTTTAGAGCTTAATAAGAATTATGATATTTCCGATTGGGTGGGACGAAACCCTTCGTATAATTATGATAGGACTTCACTTACAGGTAAGTTCGTTTAAATCATGAATTAATTATACTCGTGTTTCGTCCTCGATATTAGTAACTTGAAATTATAATGCACAATGTAGATGTTGAGAGAATAATAGGAATTATCAGAATTAGTAAACTTTGTCGTAATTATATTAATAATAACAACAGCACATTTATTTCTTTCAAATCTCATTGATAGGCATAGATAACCATAAATCATGATTATTTTAATTACTGTAGACATATATCTCCAGCAAGAACTGTGCTATCCTTATCGAATTCAACAATAGTTCTGTTCTAGAATCTGGCAAAGGTTTGTCAATTTCGAGTAGTTTTTGAAACAAAACCTATCAATGAAAAATTCAAACTGTAAGTTTCAAATATATACCAATTAATCCCAATAGCCCTGTTCTAGGTAGTAACATCAATAATATGTTAAGAAACATGTTTGATCATTGAGGAAAATGTCTAGAATAATCAGCATTGTAAAAGGAATAAGGTGTCTTAAGTTTTTCGTATTTATGTAGTGTACCCGTATATGTCACTCTCTATGGCAGCACAAGAAGCCATCTGGCTCAAACAATTGGAGGAAGGCTTCTGCCCCGCCATGTCAGGTATACCAATTGTCATGTTTTGCGATAATCAGAGTGCCATTAGCATTTGGGATATATTTAAATGCACATCTGTATAATTTTTCAGTACTTACACTACGTAACTCCACTAATTAACTGAATGCATACCAGAAAAACGAATGCTGTGCAAAAAAACAATTGATTAACTGAACATGTCCTACAAAAAAAGCTTAAACATCATACAAAACGAGATGACCTTTTTAACCGAATTCACACCAAAAATATGGTTCGTACATCGGATATATTTGAAAGTTTCACCGAAAATACTGACTTGCACACTAATTATCCTCGCACTGCACACTAAGATCCAACTCGGCCGGGTTAGGTTAGGTTAGTTTTTTTTTTACATCCAGTAAAACAGTTTTGCAAATACCTTTAAATAGTATATTGAATTCGCATTATTTAGTGTGCATAATTAGTGGTGCAAGTCAGTATTTTTGGTGAAACTTTCGAATATTTTGATCGAAAAAAGGGACTATACAGATATCGATTTAAATACATGCCTTAGCATTTCAGGTGATGATATCTACCATGCGCGACAAGCACATTGACATACGCTATCATTTTGTGAGGGAGGGTATTTCTAACAAACAAATCGCCGTGCGCTACATACAAGAGTACACAAGACATGTTGGCTGACGTGTTCACGAAGGGATTGCAGCGTCCTAAGTACCAGGGATCTAATTCGAGAATGCCGTTTGAGAGATCGCAAAACGTCAAAACTCTGTTATATAACAGTGATATCGCCTTTGAACTGTCATTAAAATGCGATGAGATTCAAGTGAAATATCTCATCTCAATTTTGGAAATACGAAGACGATAATGATTGTCAAAAATGCTATTCATGCATATGAATTTCTGTTTTGAACAAAACTTAACTAACTAATTTTATACTACACGGTCAAGTTAAAGTATGCGCCTGTTATTTATGCCGTCACATGCAAAGGAAACGCAAATTAAGCGCGACCGGATTGACGAAGTTGCAATGTTCTAGGGATATCGCCACTTGTCATGTAGGGACACGTCAAAAGTGACGGATGGCGATGAAATGGAGAGATCTTCATCATCTCTCTAAAATTGGTCGATTTACCCTCCAGGTCTTTACAGTCGCATTGGGTTTGCGTCCAGAAGATAGTGTCGAAATATAGAACGGAATTATATGCGCCTGCGCTTAAACGATACGCAAAATTCTACACGTTGACGTATAATTGTTACTGTCATCTTCAAGGTACCCTTCCCTGTATATAAGCGCTGGTACATTGACGTATATTAATTTCGGGCGGGCGGGCGGGCGGGCGTGCGTGCGTGCGTGTGTGTGTGTGTGTTATGCTAGTAAAAGAAATAATGTTCCAAATCGGTTAATAAATACCAGAGTTCTGAGGCAAGAAGCATAAATAATTATAATTATTATTCAAAAATCACTGTTTCGATCTTTTTATGTGTATGACACACAATTACCAAGCTGAATGCAAAATTTCACCTTTCTAGGACACCTGGAAGTAGGTTAGGTTTTTGATTACTAGTCAGTCACTCTTTTTTGGACTTTAATATCTCAATAACTATTTCACCAATATTTATGAAATTTGGGGTTCTAGTTGTTTTAAAGGATCTAAATACATAAACCAAATTTCATGTTTTTATGTCAAATATATTTGGAGTTATTGAGGGGTCAAAAGTGGCTCCAAACGGTTCGTGTAACACACGGCTGCTGCTCGCCAGTTCCTGGGGTAAACTTGGCTAGACACGCTGCCGCGTGTCTAGATGTCAACGTAATTGTTTTATCGTTATCAATTGTTTATTGAATGTACCTACATACAGGGTGTCCCTAAAACCAACGCCAAAATGAAGAGGGGTGATAGAACAGCTCATAAGCAACCATATTAAGTTAATTTGACCTTAATAAAAAGTTCATGGTTTTCGAGATATTTGCATTTAAAAAAAACTCGTGACTTGAGGCCCTGCGTCAGTATGTCGATTGACACCACTGCAAATTTAGGTATTTTTAAAATCTGTTTTTTGCAGGATGTTACTAAAAACATATCCTATCGAATGTAATTTCAATTTATTACATATCATGATGCTTTGTCGGTAAAAATAATAAAAAAAAACTAATTATAGCAATTTATTAAATTTAGCCAGCGGTTTTGATCGAGTTTCATTTAAAAAAAGTATTGTAAACTAACACGGCACACAACATAAAAAGATAGTAAATTTATTGTAGTTTTCAAAAAGGTACAGCATTTTCTAATTTACGCAGCAGTTTACGAGATATTGATATTTTACACTAACAGGAGCTCATACTGCAGTTATTACATAGTATGGAACCAGAGCCCCTACTAGGCTCAGAGTTTGAATTTCGAACAAAAAATAGATTCAAAGAATACACAATTTGAAATTGGAACACAATTTGAAATTCGAATTCAAGTCGGCTTTCTGATTAAAGAGTATTTTAGTAATTTTAGGACACTTCGTCAATTCGTTTGATGTTCTTTATTTAGTTTGGTTTCTTATTTTCTTAAATAGACTTGATTTACCAATAGAACTCGTGTTTGCCTTGTGATTTGGATTTTTGGTACAATTTAACTTTGCTTTGTGCATCTTGGACTCGAGTTCTGCCTATTGATTTTAACTTCGATTTACTTTGGCTCTGTTAAGATTAATTGTAGTGCGTTTGTTACAAATATGCCAGAGAATTATACTCCTCAAGAATATGCCAACATGCATTTTGTCTATGGGGAATGTCAGGGTAACTCTTGTGCTGCAGCTAGACTCTATCGGAAAAGATATCCAAATTTAAGGCATCCGGACCATCGAGTATTTCGAAATGTTCATCTCGCATACTCACAAGGCGTTTTGCCTGGCAATCGTGGTGGATTGGGAAGACCTAGAGGAGATTACGATGAAGATGTTTTACAAGAGATTCAAAACGACCCATCCACTTCGACACGGAACATTGAACGTAATTTAGGGATATCAAAATCTGTTGCCAATAGAACATTACGTCGATATGGATATCATCCATACCACATACAACGTGTTCAAGCGTTGCTGCCCCGTGATTACCCACTTCGTGTTCAGTTTTGCCAGACAATGCTGCAAAAACACAGAGAGGATCCCAATTTCATAAATATGGTTTTATGGTCTGATGAAAGCACTTTTAAGAGAGATGGATTTATGAACATGCACAATTTACACAGTTATGCATTAGAAAATCCTCATTTAATGAGGGAAGATCGGTCGCAGTACCAATTTAAAGTGAACCTCTGGACTGGAATATTAGATGGGAAAATAATTGGCCCATTTGAATTACCAGAAACGCTGAATGGTCCAAGTTATCTGCATTTCTTAGAGAATGAGTTGCCAAATCTTCTCGACGACGTACCTTTAGCTACGCGGAGGTCAATGTGGCTGCAGAATGATGGCTGTCCAGCACATTATGCACGCGAAGTGCGACTACATTTAAACCAAACTTATCCACAGAAATGGATCGTCCGTCTGGGTCCCATTTTGTGGCCTCCTCGATCTCCAGACCTAAATCCTCTGGATTTCTATTACTGGGGTTATATTAAAGAAAAAGTTTACAATGAACCGATTAACAGTATAGCGGAGCTGAGACAACGCATTTACGCAGAGGCCCAAAACGACGTATCAAGAAGTGCACGTCACATCAGTCGAGCATTTTTAAGAAGATGCCGAGCTTGTATTCAAGTCAATGGCGGACAATTTGAACATTTAATTTAGTTACATAAAACAGGTATCGTATTTTTTTAATGTTTTTAGTTTTTTTATTCACTTAACAGATAAAAATGGCAACAAGTATTATTTTTGCATTATCTTATAAACCGCTAAATAATTAAGTCACTTCAATACCATTTTAAAAACAACTCTAAATTTGCTATCTTTTTACGTTATTTGCCAGGTTCGTTATGAACATTTCATTTTTTTTTATTCTAAAATTGAATTGTGTTCCTATTCTAAATAAAGTATTCTTTAAATCGTTTTTTTGTTCAAAATTCAAACTCTGAGCCTAGTAGGGGCTCTGGTACCATACTATGGAATAACTGCAGTATGAGCTCCTTTTGGTGTAAAATATCAATATCTCGTAAACTGCTGCGTAAATTAGAAAATGCTGTACCTTTTTGAAAACTATAATAAATTTACTATCTTTTTATGTTGTGTGCCATGTTAGTTTACAATACTTTTTATAAAGGAAACTCGATCAAAACCGCTGGCTAAATTTAATAAATTGCTATAATTCGTTTTTTTTTATTATTTTTACCGACAAAGCATCATGATATGTAATAAATTGAAATTACATTCGATAGGATATGTTTTTAGTAACATCCTGCAAAAAACAGATTTAAAAAATACCTAAATTTGCAGTGGTGGCAATCGACATACTGATGCAGGGCATCAAAAGTCACGAGTTTTTTTTTAATGCAAATATCTCGAAAACCATGAACTTTTCATTAAGGTCAAATTAACTTAATATGGTTGCTTATGAGCTGTTCTATCACCCCTCTTCATTTCGGCGTTGGTTTTAGGGACACCCTGTATATTGTCGCCTGGTAATTAATTGTTTACAAAACATAGACCGAGCGAACTGAATCTGTTTTATTAAGTTCTAGCAACCCGCCCCGGCTTTGCATGGGTGCAATGCTATATTATGCATGTATTGTACATATCAACCATCCTCTTGAATCACTCTATCTATTAAAAGAAACCGCATCAAAATCCGTTGCCTAGTTTTAAAGATCTAAGCATACATAGGGACACACAAAGATGGAAGCGATTTTGATTTATACTATGTAGTGATAGTGAAGCCTACCTACCTACCTACATTTGATTTTTCATCCTCGAATAATATTCTCGGAATCTTCGGATGGGCAGCTCAAGCTTTTATCTTCTTTGGTATTATAATAGAAGATTATCATGAGTTTCTCCATATATTCTCTAATGTTAAACTGTTTCTTTCATATCAAGAATTCATTTATAGGACGAATGCTTTATTGTTTCTGGAGCCAACAATGCTACATTCAGACAGACGGGTCTAAAATTAAGTTCAAGCCATTAATTACCAGGCGCCCAAATTTACGTTGACATTTTATCTACGTCGACATGAACAAATTTATAATATAAATAATGTAATATAAATAAAACGTTCCGTGAAACATGCCAACTTTGCCCGCTTTTTTCGTTAAAACCCTAATTTCTCTTTTTTAGGGTTCCGTAGCCAAATGGCAAAAAACGGAACCCTTATAGATTCGTCATATCTGTCTGTCCGTCTGTCTGTCCGTCCGTATGTCACAGCCATTTTTTTCCGAAACTATAAGAGCTATACTGTTGAAACTTGGTAGGTAGATGTAGTCTGTGAACCGCATTAAGATTTTGATGCAAAAATAAAAAAAAATATAATAAATATTGGGGGCTCCCCATACTTAGAACTGAAACTCAACAATTTTTTTTTCATCAAACACATACGTGTGGGGTATCTATGGATAGGTCTTCAAAAATGATATCGAGGTTTCTAAAATATTTTTTTTCTAAACCGAATAGGTAGTTTGCGTGACAGACGCATCCAAAGTGGAAAAAAGTTGGTCCCCCCCCCCCCTCTAACTTCTAAAATAAGAAAATGAAAAATCTAAAAAAAAACATATGATGTACATTACTATAAAAACTACCAACGAAAATTGTTTTGAACGAGATCTAGTAAGTAGTTTTTTTTAATACCTAACTTTGCACTTAATTTATTTGGGGCGCTATACATACCAGGTGCAAACTTAACTTAACAACTTAGGGATGGAAAGTGTTTGTACGGAACCCTCGGTGCGCGAGTCCGACTCGCACTTGGCCGGGTTTTTTTTATATGACGGGATAAAGTTTTTTTTTGTCTAACGCATCCATCGTATTCATATGCATGCCTTTACGACAAGAACCAATTTTTTAATCTACATTTAACAAACTTCTTTATCAATTTTCACCTCGGGTAAAGTTATCTAAACTTTTTCCAACATTGCCCAAATCATTTATTGTCGTAAATATAGCCTCTACAACGTTAAGATAAGGATCAGTATAAAATTTGGGGTAATAATGGAGTTCCACGTAAACATCTTGGTCTTAACTATACAAACACGTGTGCAATATGGATGGGCAATGTTACATGGGTATTTTGTTTTTTTCCACACAAGCTGAATCAAGCAGTTTCAAATTGATAGGGTTGTCACTTTTGGTTGAGTAAACTATCTTTACCAATACTATTATCAAAATGAAAAATTTATGCTTAATATTCGGAACTTATAATAAGACGTTTATTTTTTTACTCCACATTAAAATAATCTAAATAAAAAATGGCAAAAAATTTTCAACCAATCGCAACCGACAATAATGACATTAGTTTTAAATGCCTGTCAGTTCCGCTATGTTAACCTCGTAATATCATTCTCTTTTCCTGACTGTTTTTCGTGTAGTAAACACATGTACACTTTATTTATAATCTTAGGTGTACGACTGTGAATGGTTTTTGCCATTTTCATTAGATAATTTTAAATAGGTATTTGTCTTTTAAAGAAATCACCACGAATGATATTGACATTGTTGACAAACCATCATAAAATCATTGCCAGTGTAAGAAATTAGTTCCAGTGAAATTCCGAAATATAAATAAATAAATATCGGACAACCTCACACAAATCGATCTAGTCCCAAATTAAGCTCAAGAAGGATTGTGTTATGGGTACTAGACAACGATATACATACTTATATAGATAAATATATACTTAAATACATAGAACAACCATGACCCAAGCACGAATATTCGAGTTCATCACACAAATATTTGCCCCGGCCGGGATTCGAACCCGGGACCGCCGGCTCAGTAGGCAGGGATCTACAAACCGAGCCAAACGCGTCGTCATATGGCGCATCCTCATACATTTCTGGTCAGGCTTTACATGCAGCTACTGCAAAAGTACAACGGCTTTAATAGAAATACAATTTACCTTACCATAAATACATAACCCTCCTTCATTTACGCAGTCAGGTAAAATTAAAACAAGGTGACAACCCTAACCCTTTTTTTAGGCTGGGCAATGTTAATTTTCATAGGTTAGTAAGTTACTGGATAACATTGCCCACCATCATAACTCTGGTTTTAATAAGTATTTTTAGTACAAACTACAATGAAAATGATCTACAGTACTTATTTTATAACAAGCAGTAAGATACATTCACCTGAGGCTTCCCCATTCTGTAAAAAATACACCAGAACTTCACCTAGAATTGGCCTGCGAAATCACGCACCTTACTCGACGAGTTTCTACACGTTAAAGAATGAAGTTGCGCGCAAATGTGATTCCCAGTGATACCACAGATATAATCTACTTTCCACTAAAAATAGTAGTGTTGCTATAAAACAAAACATAAAATAATAAAATCCAACTTGCATATAACAAAAACATTTGAGAGAATCTTACAAAATTACAATATCAAGCTGCAAATATCAAAACCCACCAGAATAACAAATCGCTCTAAGACATGCATTGATAATGTAAGCATCAATTTTAAAGATCTGGTTATGACATCCGTACATCACTTGAACCTATCCGACCATTCGGCTCAGTTAGTTGAGATTCCAATGAACCGCAAAAAAAATATCAACTACTGGTTTATAAAAAAAACTGACTACTCAAAATGTAACTGTAAAAAATGTAGTGAATGTCTAAAAAGCTTATCGTTTCAAGAAGTATTTACAGCAAGTATTTCAAGCACAGCGTTCAATGCACTTCATGAGCATCTTCAAATGTTTCACAGACTGTGTTTTCCAACTGTAAGGGTAAAAATACAAGCAGTCAAGAAAATAAAATGGATATCAAGATGCATGAAAATCTCGTCCAAAACTATTAGACGTCTGTTCTTGATCTAGGTACATAAATTCTAAAAATAAAAAAGCTAAAAATAGTCTTAAAATACGCCACCAAAACTATAGCAGAATCTCAAGGAAATGTATAAGGCAAGCTCAAAATATTAATAATAACCAATATATAGCCCAACCAGAAAATATAGTCAAGAGCACCTGGAATCTCATTAATGAAAACACTGGATCAAATGTAACTAACCAAAATATAGATTCGATATATTTTAAGGGGCATGAGTTGACGGGAGCGCAGGGTATCGCGAATGCATTCAACAAACAATTTGCTATCTTGGACACCACTCCTGTACATGATACTTTCTATGCCGTAAATAGCCTTTCAATAAATGAGTCTACCATATATCTAAAGCCAACTGATCCCACAGAAATCCTAAAAATAATCAAATCACTCCGTAATACAAAATCCACAGGTTATGACGACTTAACAACAAAAATCATTAAAGATAACGCTATCGTACTAGCTACTCCAATTAGTTGCATAATTAACCAATCCATATCCGAAGGAATAATTTCAAATAAACTAAAAATCACGATTATAAAACCAATTTTTAAGAAGGGAGAGCAGTCTAATTCTGAGAATTACCGTCCAATCGCACTTATACCTATACTCTCTAAAATCTATGAAAAAGTTATATTTAGTAGAATTATCAACTTCCTTGATAAATTCAATATTTTATCGAACACTCAATTTGGTTTTAGAAAACAAAAATCTACGACTCTGGCCATCTACGAGTTAATGAAAGTCATAGCTGAATACCGAGACAAAAGAATGCCCGTCTTTGCCATATTTATGGACATGTCGAAGGCATTTGATTGTGTATCCCATGATATCCTTCTAAAAAAACTTAAAAAATAGGGATTGAATCTTATTTATTGAATAGAAAGCAATACACCGAGATTACGAGATACTGTCCCGAAAGCAAAATTATGATAAAATATAAATCGTCTGATGAATACAGAAGACAAGGCGTACCACAGGGAAGCATACTGGGTCCTCTCTTGTTCCTGATCTATATCAATGATCTGCCTGATATAACTCATCATAAAGTAATCTTATTTGCAGATGACTGCTCACTGATAGTACCGAGTAGTAGTATCACTTATGAATCAGATGTAAATGAGGTGTTCGCGAATGTCAATAAATGGCTAGAAAGGAACGAACTCAAGGTTAACCTAGGAAAAACTCAATTAATGGAATTTTATGCACCACAGAATAAACCTAGAGACATTAAGTTAAGTTATAATGGTGTGTCCATTGAAGCTGTTCAGTCAACGCGTTTCCTATGAATAATGATAGATTGCTATAATAATTGGGAAACCCATGTCGATCACCTACTTTCTAAATTTAACCGTTTTGTATACGCTCTGCGCTGACGCATATTGCTTCGCAACAAGCTGCATTGCTTGCTTTCCATGGCCACATTATGAGCAATCTTCGATATGGGCTGATTCTCTGGGGTAACTCGTCAAGTGCGGAAAAAGTATTTAGGTTACAAAAAAAATGCCTACGAGCCCTATGCTGTGCCCATCACATGGACTCTTGTCGGCCACTATTTAAAAAATATAATATCCTGCCCTTACCAACCCTGTATATATATGAAGTATGCTTGTTTGTAAAGACAAATTTTGACATGTTCAAAATACAAAAACCAAGCTCTAGATCCACTTCTAAACTACATGGCCTAAACTTACAATGCCCAGTGCACAATACTAATACATGCACACTTATTTTAATAAAAGTATTTTTAACATGTCCATAAAAATCTTTAATAATTTGCCAGATGACATCAAGACACTTGACTTTCCTGCGTACAAGCACAAACTTTATGCATGGTGTCTACAAAAAATGTTTTATAATATATCCGAAATTTTCGAGGCTTGAATTGACCTATAAATTAATAATCAATTTGATATGTAGTAGCTAATTAGTAATGTCGATTTTTAAGTATTATTAATATTAGCATACTTGACATATTCACTCACTCAATGATTTCTGTCTCAATGGACCCACAAATTGTATGAGACTTATATTAATTTATTCATCTATTTTACCTGAATTTAATATTATTGTGTAACCTTTAATGGCTGATTATGACGACATATAAATAGTACTTAAGACCTTTTGTAATACTCATAATCTTACAATAAAAATATTGAAATTGAAATTGAATCTTGAAATTGTCTACAGTAAAGTTTCTTCTTTTAAGTAGCGTTTTGGGCAAAGATTCCTGTGGAGGCAAAGTTGGCGTATTTCACGGTTCAACTTAGTAGAGCTGATCTGCTTTTCACTGATGTCTGTGGACAATTATTACTCGTATTGTCCCCACCTAATACTTCTCACCCAGCGAATGTAAACAATAATGGTTAATTGCATAGACAACCCATTAAATCAATAAAAATAAAAATTAAAGCACATTAAAAAAATAACGGATTTAGGAACCGCTCTAGCAGCATATTACGCATACACATATTCAAGAATATCATATTGACTGGTACTCTGGGGAAATCGCACGGACATTGATAAAATATTTGTCATCCAAAAAAAATGTATCCTTATTTTGGCAAACATAAACCAAATGGAATCTTGTAAGTCCCATTTCATTAAACTTCGGAAACTCACTGTGACATCTATGTATTATACTTGCATCATGCCAATTTGTCAAGAAACATATTGACCTATTTTCACCTAAAACGCTAGTAAAAAATAAAAGGTTTAAAAACTTATAACCCAACTACGGAGAAACGAACTAAAAAGTTAAAAACAAGCTAGAAAAATCGGGTATCATCGCCTTATTCCACAAGACAAGACATTTGACATGTAAAATGTTCTTGTATATTTTTCTACTGAAGTCTTCTGTTAGTTAACAACAATAACATTATAATTTAATTCAAATGCCGTATTCGTGCGTTGTGGCATTAACTACCTACGATACAATCTTCCTTTTACATATCTCCAAACAGTAAAAGAGCAAAAATACGAATAAAACCGCTTATATAATATAGTAGCCGTAGCAGCAGAATTTATTTTATCTAGTTTTTTAAGAACATGGTATTTTGTGTAGCAAAAAACCTACCTATAGTGTCTAGTTGTCGAGAATAAAACGGACGCACAGCATTATTACACGGCTACACATCGTTATCATATTGATATTAAAAGAAGAGTTTTACAAGACTACTTTTAGGTACTCAATCAGATGATGATGGCGATCTAACTAGAAATACGGAAATTTCGTTGTATAGTTGCAGTTTTTTAACAGTCGACAACGCACGACTAGGTACGGCATTTGAATTAAATTATAATGTAATTGTTGTTAACTAACAGAAGACTTCAGTAGAAAAAAATATACAAGAACATTTTACATGTCAAATGTCTTGTCTTGTGGAATAAGGCGATGATACCCGATTTTTATACCTTGTTTTTAACTTTTTAGTTCGTTTCTCCGTAGTCGGGTATAAGTTTTTTAACCTTTTATTTTATTTCAATATTTTCAGTTTTTACATAATAACTATGATGCAGTAAAAAATATATAAATGCATATGTTAGTTAAAAAAATATCGCTGTATCGCTACATCCTCCTTTGAAGTCTGTTAAAATATACTCAGTAATCAAAATCTGTCGAGTAGTTTAAGCGCTATCGTGGAACATACATAAATACATAACTTACCTAATACTTTTCCCTTTGACTTTACGAGAACCATAGTCGGGCAAAACTAAGAATAATTTATACGCAAACGTTGAATACCAACGTCTTTCAAAATTTCAGCTATCGAGACCAACCAGTGCCTCTATCGTATTGTGGACCAGTAAGACGACTGAAACCTTATGATGGAAAAAAAATTGGGCAAGTGCGAGTCGGGACTCGCGCACCGAGGGTTCCGTACAAACACTTTTCATCCTTAAGTGGTTAAGTTAAGTTTGCACCTGGTATGTATAGCGCCCCATACAAATGAGGTGCAAAGTTAACGCAACCAACCCGTTTGTTGTATGGGAGCCCCCCTTAAATATTTATTTTATTTTATTTTTAGTATTTGTTGTTATAGCGGCAATAGAAATACATCATCTGTGAAAATTTCAACTGTCTAGCTATCACCGTTCTTGAGATATAGCCTGGTGACGGACGGACGGACGGACGGACAGCGAAGTCTCAGTAATAGGGTCCCGTTTTTACCCTTTGGGTACGGAACCCTAAAAACAATTAAAAAAAAATTCATACACCTCTAATATTTTTACGCTCAAAGTAGTTGTAGTTTTTTTATGGCGGGGGGCTCCGCCCCCCGAGCTCCCCCATATTTCATGTCACCATTGCCTCCGTAGACTCAAAAGTTTAAAAAAATTTGCTTCCTTGTTGCCGTTTTAGAACGTTGTAGTTTTTTTTAGGCGGGGGGCACCGCCACCCGAGCCCCCCGTGTTTTATATCAACATCGCCTCCGTAGACTCGAAAATTCCATAAGATCTGCTTTCTCTTTGCCGTTTTGGAACGTTTACTTTATGGCGGGGGTTCCGCCCCCTTATTTTAGGCCGCCATCGCCTCTATAAACTCAAAAGTTTCATAAGATCTGCTGTCTTATTGCCGTTTTAGAGAACGTTGTAGTTTTTATGGCGGGTAGCTCTGCCCCCCCCGACCCCCCCCCCCCCCCTATTTTATGTCACCATTTCCTCCGTAAACTCAAAAGTTTCATATGATTTTCTTCCTTGTTGCCGTTTGAGAATTTTGTATTTTATTAAGGCGGGGTCCTCCGCCCCCCGAGCCCCCCACGTTTTATGTTAACATTGCCTGCGTAGACTGAAATGTTTTATAAGATTTGCTCCCTTGTTGCCGTTTGAGTCTGAAGCTGCTAGTCTTCTTATTATGATGGTTTTCTTACGTTTTCCATGTTGTTATCATAATAGTATTTGGTTTCATTATTACTATTCTGTTGTTGGTACCTCTTTCATCAAATAGGTTTAGTACGTTACGTGTCATCAAATCATGTAAGATATTTGAATACGAATAGGTATAAATAAAGTATTACTTTGCTTTGCCTTATTCGGGTGAAAGTAATGACTGAAATCGGTTTTATTGTAAGCAATATACTCAACCACACCATCACTTTTTGAAGTCGGTTAAAAATATGGCCTACAAAATGTAAACCGTCATAACAAATCGATGGACACGTTATTGATAAAAATCGGTTAAGTAGTGTAAGCGCTCTGCTAGAGCATATACTTTAATGCAAACATATAGTTCCATTCCAATCACCTTTCGTGGTCTTCTGCATCAGTTCCACTTGGTCAAATTATGCTTTCTGACAAAAGATACCTGAATCACTTCAGAAAATAATAAAGAAATTGTACTTGTTACTATTATATTTGCAGAGTTCCGTCGATTTCTGATGGATTCCATCATCACATCTTTACCATATTTCTAAGAAATAATAACTGAAGTGTTAACTTTCCAACAAAAAAAAGATTTTTTTAAATCTGTTAATTTTTTATTTTTTTTCTGTAGAATTTTTACTCGCACTCGTCCTCTTTTTTTGAAGTCTGTTAAAAATGTAGCCTATGTCACCCGGACTGTAATAACGAATTGATAGACACCTCAATCACTAAAATCGGTTGAGTAGTTTTCGCGCTATGGTTGAACACACTTACATATAAATATACATAAGTACGTAGACTGCTAAACTTATAACCCTTCCTTTTGGCTTTGCCGTTGTCGGGTAAAAAGAAACGATCGGAACTTAAATAAACTCATCATCATCATCATCAGCCTATTCTTGTCCACTGCTGGACATAGGCCTCTCCAGCTGCACGCCATTGTAAGCGATCCTCGGCTACTCTCATCCAGCTTTTGCCAGCCACTCTGCACAGATCATCGCTCCACCTAGTCTGAGGGCGTCACACACTACGCTTGCCGATCCGCGGTCTCCACTCAAGAACACGTTTACCCCACCGGTTATCGGTTCTTCGGCTAATATGGCCAGCCCACTGCCACTTCAAAATTTTAAATTGCTAATACGGTGAGCTATGTCGGTAACTTTGGTTCTCTGACGGATCACTTCGTTCATTTGAAAAATTATTTAATCGGCAAATGTTTCTACAGTCTGGTCTGGACGATTTTTTTTATGAGTAATAAATTGAATATACTTCGATAATATAATTTGTAACTTTAAGATGTGTAAGTAGATGTTAATGTTTATTATTTGAAATTTAAATTGTTTTGTATACTTATAAAAAAAAAATAATGGCAGTCCTCTTATGTTGCAGTGTCCTTGAAGGGTGTCATATGCAATATTTTTTTTCTCAATTACTGTATTTTGTACAGCTTGTAATTTACAGCAACAATTTTCAAGTGTAGGCTTTAATGTAAAATACTGTATCATTAGAAATTATTATCGTGCCTCGTATCTTCTATATTTTTTCCTGTAATTTTAATGTTAAACTTAAATTTAGTACCTACTCTAATTCTAATATTTAATGACTGCATTGTAAACCATATTTTATAAGATTGCTGTGCCCTTGCAGGGTTCATGTTCCTGGACCTATCAATAATATAAGACCTTATTGTACAACATGAAACGCAATAAACGAATTGAATTTGAATTTGAATTTGACTTTGACCTCCCTTTTCATCCTATTCAGGTATGTTTTCCGGGATAAAAACTATGCTATCCTTCCCCAGTATGCAAATATACCAAAATGGTATACCAAAATTCATTTAAATAAGCTCATTAAAAAAATAATCATTCACCGGTTATTAGCATACATAAAATGCAATCCCTCTGTTCACTCTCTTAACGAACAAGTGGCTTTTTAAGCATGAAGAGGTAACGGACAGACAGACACACTTTCGTATTTATAATATTAGTATGAATTGATCCTTGGGTATAAAGTCTAAGTGCTGTGTATGTACATTTAATCGCGCTTCTGCCCCTATACATGCGCGATGCACACTTGATGTCGATGTAATTCAGCGCGTTTGCTCCGTGAAAGATCAAGGTGTGGTCTTCGATTCGCATCTCACATTTCATGAACAGTTGTTTTCGTAGACTCAGCTTTATCATCCGTAACATCAGAACTTCCATGGAATCTTTGGGCGATAAAGTTAGTTTTCTGTGCGTTTGTAAGAAGCAAATTAGAGGCTTCTCTCATTTGGAGCCCTCACGAGTCCACTTAATGCATTGCTTCTTAGTTCTTAGGTTTTTATATAATAAAGATACGGTTTTTGTTCATTTCTATATCCAACAAAGTTCCTGCTTGGCTGTTTAGGGTTTAATTCTCTAGAGGTAAGGCGAAGTAATATTTTGCTGGTCACTGCGTGTCGTATACCTACTACGAGGAGATTCTGACTGTCCAGAACTCGTGCTGCGAGTAGTGACGCTATTTGTAGCTGAATGACGGTCCGAGGATAAACCTTCGACCACGGGTGCGCCCTCAGCTGTGTGTGCTTCCGGCGTGGACAGTGTCGCGCAGGCACTCTCCGCTGCTCTGTGCGCAGGCAATGCTCAATGCTCTCCTGACATCAGCACTATCACCAGCACAACTGTCACAAGCGACTCTTCTCGCGCGAGATAATTGCATGTCTCTTTCTTCGCAGTAATGTGAGAGGGTGACAGGGTAGCGGTATGTCGAGCGACAAGAGTTGTGCTAGACGGGCTGAGTGTGATTTGTTTGCATGGAGATGGGCAGCTGTATGCCGTGAATGTCTGCGTTTCTGCGAAATTATTGATGACATTGAGGCTTTTAAATATATGTGTGTAGTTATTTAGTTTTTTTTGTTATATAATAGCGTTTCGCGCTGCAATGGTCTATAGCTGTAATGCTGTGTAAACTTTATAGTAATTTAAAGAAATAATAAAGTAAAAGTAAAGAGCATGATATGGATGTGCACCGATTGCGCGTGTTCTACCTACCAATACTACGCCCCCCAATTGCACTAGCAAAATCCATCATACCCTAAAAGATGATAAGCCGCATATCGATTTCATCACAATCCTCTAAAGCGAAAACGAATTCCAATCATATACCTACCCCAGTAATTCACTTCGTATTGCACTATTCGAGAGTTACATCGCATTCATTGGCCGCACCCGCGATTTATTCGTTTTCTAACTCCGTTTAATGCAACCATTATCTTCTCGGGCCGCGTCCACTGGCAGTCACAGATTACAAATACTTACACACCGGTCGGTCTCAGTTCCCTCGCGAGCGTCAGTCGCGGCGCGCGTTCAGCCACAACTGTCAAACTTCCCGCGCAAAACATTTAAAAACAAAGTGACTGTGGATTATTGAAACTGTGCTTGTGTTTTGTTTTTAATTGACGGATCAAACGGATGAGGTAATGATTGTGTTTTTATTATTTTGGTGTTTTTGGCTGTTTGTAAACATTTTTGTTGTAGTTCTGAGTTTTTGACCCAAGTAAGGTATTATTAAAGTTGCGAAAATTGACATTTAACCGCAACCGGCTGAATGATTTGGGAAATCTTGACATCTTTACACACTTGTATTCATTACTTTTTTTTGGATAATACAGCCTGTATTGAATGAAGTATATTAATTTAGAAATATTGTAATGTAATACTTTTATTTGTAAGCACGTTTCAAGTTAGAAGTTAGTATGTTTAATACGAAATTACATTGTCTACAGAGTCTACAGTATCACAAGGTCTACATCATTTTGCTAATGTAATTTGAATGCAAGTTTGCTGTACTTACAGGTTTATTTGAATCTAGTTAAAAGATGAAATTAAATTATTGCCCGCACCATTTTTAGCTTAATGAGGTCTAGTTGTAATTGACACTATAATTATAGTATAGTAACAAATGCGTAATATTCTCAATATTCTCATTAAAGGCTGCATTTGGCGCCTATAAGGACCTAAATAATAGGTAACTATCGTGCGCTATATGCTTTTAGTTCATTGACCGCTACCGTAGTCACATTTAACTAACTTAGCTGAACAACACATTCCATAGCCATAAAACAGGATACTAAAATCGATATAAGAACTTTCCTAACTTTATGGTCTATATTGGCTGTAAAACCTGAATTCTCATGCTTATAAAGTGTTGAATTAAATATGCATGCTCAACCTTTCCTTGTCTGGCGGATTTCCCTGTCAAAATTGAAGGTTGTGGCTTCACGAAGGCACACGAAGGTAACCGGCGAAGGCAATCTCTTTATTTTACATTTGGAAGATAAAATAACATCTTTTATTTGTGTTGGGTCCTTTATAAGTCTACATTCGAAACATCTTTAAGAAAGAAATTTGTTTGCCTGCTGGTTTTTTTCGGATTCTTCGTATCCTTAGGAAAAATCCTGGTGACGAACACATATAGGTATTAAAAACATACATAGAGCAACTAATATTGTTCGTACGTCAATATCGATGACCATAATATGATAAGATATCTTAACACGAATTATTCCAATCGAAGACATCTAGATAAGTCTACTTTATCTATTATTATAATATCTCGTAACACTGAAGGTAAACCTTCAAAACTTTGGTTTTGACTGATAAGTCTGGGACAAAACCCATCAAATTGACACAGTGATGATAAAATTCCACATTATCTATTAATTTATCTATTATCACTATTGTCTACCTACATTGAGTATGCGACTCTATATAAATTATCCAGGTGCTTAAGCACATTAAAATAGTACATTACTGCAGACGCCGGGAATTAAGGGCATGCCGGCTGAGTAGGTATAGGATACTGATTCGAAGCCGGCAAGCCCTTTTCACGGCTAAGGCATGTATAGTGCTTTTCTCAAACATATGCAATGAAATAAAACAATACATCGCTCAAGAAAACATAATTCAGCTGTGTAGTACATGAACACAGACAAAATTCCTTTACAGTTCTCTCGAATCGTTCCGTTGAAACGTGACATTTCGAAGCCTGTTTTAACGCACGTTATGACGATATTCCATTGCATGTTTGTGAAAAGTTATTTTCATCTCTCCTGTTCGGAAAGTGTAATTTTCATGAGTAGATAGCCGGGTGGAAAATAGCTTTTCCATCCCTAGGGTGGAAAGTATTTTTTTTTTTTAATTGCCACGGAGTCAAAGATAATTGCCTTCTAGATGCACGTCGTGACCAACTAAATTAGGTACAATCTAGTCGGCCGTGGTAAGTGGCATTGAAAAAAGGTTTCCAAAGGTTAGATATAGGCAAGCTTAATTTATTTATATCTAATTATTAAATATAAATTTCCCTTATCTTCATAATACATACCTACATATAATTCCGTCCCACATTTATTGATAGATCGTACATTTATTTAAAAAATAAAATTGAAACCATTGGATTGTTTTTTTTTTTTACTTTTTAAATGTTGGCGGTACGTAATCGTATATCTAAACTTTTTTTATCTATTCAAAGTAAGAAGAATGAAGTTTGCAGTAGAAAAATCGGGAACACGAGATTAAATATAAATACCGTGTCTTTAATTGATTATTTGTTAAAAATTACATGGACATTAATATAACTCACTCTTGACATTTATGTGCGCGTAGTATTTTATTTTCCTCGCAGTCGAAATGAAAAGTAGAGTGTTTAACTCGGGTGAAATTACCCATTTCACCCTCGAACTATTGGCGCTCTCACTTCGTTCGAGCGCCAGAAATATCTCGGGTGCAATGGGTCACTTTCTACCCTTGGTTAACAATCTACTATTTATTAAAAAAATAAAATAAATATAAATAATAAATATCAGACAACCTTACACAAATCAACCTAGTCCCAAATTAAGCTCAAGAAGGCTTGTGTTATGGGTACTAGGCGACGATATTCATACTTATATAGATAAATAAATACTTAAATACATAGACCATCCATGACCCAGGCACAAATATTCGTGTTCATCACACAAATATTTGTCCTTGCCGGGATTCGAACCCGGGACCGTCGGCTCAGTAGGCAGTTGCTTAACCACTGCGCCAACCGCGTCGTCTTTAACCACTGCGCCAACCGCGTCGTCAAAAGAGTGTTATGTGAGTTATTCTTTCACGTAGTAGATGAAGTTCGTGGGCAACTTCCATATACATTTTAACGTAGGTATGTATTTATTGCGGACTTATAATACTTTGGCTTCTTTTGAATTAAAACATGAAAACTTCCCGCCCCCGATGCTTCTAAACCCTAGAGTGGAATCTTTCTCTCCGACTTAGTTACGATTTGCATCAAAATTATGCCTACCTTTTACTTTGTATACTCGGAATTTATTTATTTATTTAAACATTATTTATTGCACAATAAAAATAAATATAAACGGTGGACTTAATGCATTAAGGCATTTTCTACCAGGTAGTCTGCTACTGCATTGACCGAGCGTCTCGTCACCGTTTCTGCTTGGTCCAAAATTCTTTTGTATGTCCTGATGTTTGAATGTCCTAACGTCCGCGCGGCTATTCTCGCCTATAGCTCGCATATCTCAACCGATTCTCATGAAATTTTGTGAGTAGGTTCGATAAGTATATTGTCTGTTGATCTACCAAAACTGACTGAATACAACCTGTTTAAAAAAAAGCACGTATCTGCGTATCAATTTACAGACTAGATACGACGTTTTGAAGAGTAGTGACAGAAATTTTGGTTGTCACCCGGCGATTTGAAATACTAGCTGTGCCACGGGAACACTCATTTTTTTCGGGATAAAAAGTAGCCTATGTGTTAATCCAGGGTGTCAGCTATCTTCACACCAAAATGTATCAAAATTGGTCCAGCCGTTTGAGCGTGAAGAAGTAAAAAACATACACATAAACACAAACTTTCGCGTTTATAATTTTAGTGTGATATTTGTCGATTCAGTTTTTCAAAATGGCTGAGTTATTTGGGTCGAAAAAGGTCTACAGCTCACAGAATTACTAGTATATCTACAATGCGTATAAATTTAAACGAATACAAGCACAAGATTCGCTAAGTAGGTTGCAGCAGTGGTCGAAGAAAATGGCGGGAAAGCGAGTTTGCAAGAAAATCTCGCGAACACGCGACGCGTGCTCACTAATGGTGGACGCTGCAAATTATGCATCTCGTGTCGAGCTACTATAATCAAATATAATAGGTTAAACACATTTTTTAATTAAATTTCAATGTTTATGACATTGCAATCCATATTCAGAGTAGTGCTCTAAATACCGAGCTACCGCGATGTTAAGCAAACGTTTAAATTAAGCAATATATCGCCATAGTGCCCTCTGTACCCTTTTCTTTGAAACTAGCGACCCGCCCGGCCTCGCACGGGTGCAATGCTGATAAATTATGCATGTATTATACATATAAACCTTCCTCTTGAATCACTCTATCTATTTTAAAAAACCACATCAAAATCCGTTGAGTAGTTTTAAAGATTTAAGCATACAAAGGGACATACAGAGAAAGCGACTTTGTTTTATACTATGTAGTGATGATGCTACAACTATTCACCATACATCCATGAAATGTAGATTGCATGAAATAGACGCTGCTTAACTCATCTGTTACAGATGTAAACTTTACCTTTTACTAAAAGGCTAATGAATCTTTGTATAAAATTTACTATTTCGTATTAACTTTATACTACTAACTCTCTGACGTTAATATAAAATGTCCGCTACCAGGTTGTCTGGAAATCGCTCTTTAGAGATAAGGCCGCCTGTTGTCTACCTCTATTGTAATTTGAAGTTTGTATTTTGCCGTCTATTTTCTGTGTTTCTATTTCTTTCGTGTTGAGGTGTGCAATAAAGTGTATTAATCTATCCCATCATTTCCATGCCCTTATTCAATTTATTTGGGGTCAGCAAAGCATGTTTTCTTCCTCCATTCTTTCCTATTACTCGTCATCTCGTCGTTTAATTTCTCTTATCTATCTATCTTTACGTATTTCAGTATGACTCGTCTGCGTGAAACTCTTTTCTTTATCGGAGTCGGGTAAAATAACCTATGACCATCTCTAAATGTCCAGCTATCCCTGTACCAAAATTAGTTACAATCCGTCCAGCCTTTTAGGCGTGATGATAGGACAAACAATGTTCACCATGATATAGAGCTGTACTTTACGGCTGGTACCTCGTGCATACAAATACCCCTCCATAGAAAACTGAATTTCAATACAATTTAATACTAGCATAGATTATTTTATTATTCTGGACTCGTATGGAGCTCTCAGTGTAAACCATTTAATACCATAATTAAATATGTCTTTACTGACAGGATATTTATTTGATTATACGAAAAATACAATACAAACTTTGCTTTCCACAACACAGAGGTTTCGTCCATACATAGATTTTGTATCTGCGTCAGGGTTCGTCAATAATATTGCTAGAAGCTTCGTCTAATACATTGCAAATCATCCACAACACGCTTCGTTATTATAAATATTAATAAAAATACTAAAACAAAATAGGGAACATGAGCACCACACAAAATGTCCTTATCCGAAATGTACCCGGCTCAAACGTCCCAAGAATACCCGCCGCATTTCTACGTTGGATTGCCAAAGGAATACGCTGGACCAGGTATGATCCAGACTTCGTATCACCTCCTCGATAAATAATAATAATAGATTATTTTGTTGCTCCGAAGGTACAAACATTATACAGACGTGACATTTTATAATTGCAGTTTTTATTTAGCACATTGAAGCACGTCCGCCAGCACAGATATGCTTTAAACAATTTAATACAATAAACAGAATAACTTGGCTAACTAACATACAAACTAACTAACATATCAAAATATAATAACCTAAATCAAAAATGTAAAAAATCACTGACACAAGTAGCTGTTCATCATGAGACCCTCATTAAATGACTGACATAGAAAATGCTACTAAAACTGAACATAACTACAAAATTTGGAATTCTTAGCTTCAATATTGGCTGAAATCTTGGCACTTGTTCCCATTAACGCTGAATATCTTGGAAACTACTGGTCCTATTTCCACCAAGAATAACTTAGAACCATCACGACAAGGTCTCGATTAAAAAAAACGCCCTCAAATTGGTCACAGACAAACAGATACACATGTTAATCTTACGAGTATAACACGTCTTTTTTCGTCGGGGTTTAAGAAAATAAAATGTCATACTACTAACGTCAGCTTACAACCCCAAAATCAACTTCGGTCAACTTTGCGAGTAGTGTGGGGCAGCAATAAGGTAATATGTAATGTAAGAAAGGTACACTCAATACATTGAGGGTTAAAAAATATTTTCGAATCATTTTGCTACGAACAGATATGAATGACTTATGAAAAGGTCATGTTCATGTGATATTAGGTCGCGCGACAAAGAATCGCCAATCATAGTTATCGTGTTAGAGTTGCCGGTCAATCGTCATGTTGTAGATTTAGTAATTTATCGCATACTTATGCCATAAATGTCGACGTCGTCTGGCCACCTGTCACATTTGAGAAACAAGCGTCATATGTTTACATTCTCTCGTCATCCAACTTACTATTCACGCAATAAAAAAAAGCATCACGTAACATCGCAATTCTCAATAGAGTATCTATTAGAAATAGCAAACAAATCTAATTGAAAAACTGCAGTACGATATGAATCATCGGACTAAACTAACACAACAATGGTCTTAATTACAAACGAAATAAGAGCGATCGAATAAAAAAAACCGTCTAGTGCGCCATTATGAGCCTAATTTCAGTTGCATAAAAGTGACTTTAAAGGCCCGAATTCCGTGCTATAACGTGTCTTATTACGATGCTGTAGAGACTATTGGGTGGGTGTTATGGTCCGCGGCGCGTTCCGCCGTTCGATTCCAGCCCCGTTATGTTGATTCCGCGCTACATAATTGCACTAGATCCAGCATCCTTGAAGATGCATTGTGGCTGTAATTTTGTTTGCAAGTGGAGCGGCCTATTGGAACGAATAATATGGATTATCGCATAATATAACTATTAAGAGGCCTTATTCCTTTTAAAATTATGTTTGTTTTAGACATTCTTCTCTATGATTAAACATGTTTCTTAACATATAACTGATCTTACTACCTAGAACAGGGCTATTGGGATTTATTGGTATATATTTGAAACCTACAGTTTGAATTTTTCATTGATAATTTTTGTTACAAAAACTACTCGAAATGGACAGAATTTATGCGGAAAATATTATATTTTTTCGACTTATTTTCGACTGCACGCAATAAAAGCATGAAATAGCTGTTACTACTATGCGTTTAAAATGCTTATATTGCTTATGCGCATTATTGACATACCTATTTAAAAAAAAATATTAATGTGGTATTTCCACATGAAATAGGATGAGAGTTAAGACAGGTGGAGGTCTGTCAGACGAGTTCGAGGTTGTTACTGGCCTAAAACAGGGAGACTCACTTTCACCAATGCTGTTCAACTTGGCACTCGAATACGTCATACGAAAAGTGTTACAATATGATGGGGGTGTTGAGCTGAATGGCAAGCACAAAATCATCGGCTATGCGGATGACCTAGGGCTATTGGCGCAAAACAAATGGGACCTGAAGGCCATGGCACAGTTGGTGGAACAAGATGGAGAGAAAATTGGTCTCAGAATCAATCACCAGAAAACAGAACATCTCCTCATGAAAAGGTACAAAGACGTCAGAGCAAAAAGAGCGGATTTAGCAGTAGGAACAACCATCTACAAAGGCGTAGATAGATTTAAGTACCTTGGTTGCATAGTTACCGACACCAATCACAGGGCGGAGGAGATTAATGTTCGAATCCAGAACGCCCTAACATGCTCTGCAGCACTCCATAGAGTTTTAGCGTCCAAGTTGATCAGTAGACCAACCAAGATTCGCGTCTATAAAACAGTAATCAGACCAATCCTGATGTATGGGTGTGAAGCTTGGACACTGACTCAAAAGGAAGAAAATACGCTCTTAGTGGCGGAAAGGAAAATCTGGCGAAAGATTCTGGGACCAATAAGAAATGAGGATGGCAGCTGGAGAAGGAGAAAGAATAAGGAGTTGGAAGAGCTGGTGGCTACACCCAACATAGTTGGCGAAATCAAAGCCACACGACTCCGCTGGCTGGGTCACCTGGAGAGGATGGGAGACGATCGGGCTGTGAAGAGAGCGTTTCAGGGGCAACCGAGTGGAAAACGTCCGGTCGGCCACCCGAGATACCGCTGGAAAGATGAAGTGGAGAAGGATCTGTGCGCCCTTAGTATCCCTAACTGGCGGGAAAAGGCGCAAAACAGAGAAGAGTGGCGTTCTCTTGTGTCAGAGGCCAAGATCCTCTTTGGGTCACTGTGCCAGAGTAGTAGTAGTAGTAGTATTTCCACATGAAAACTGAATCGATATAAAAATTCTATTTAAAAACCTACAGGTTGAGTTAACATCTTGCAGGTTGTAGGGCATTGGATCAGCCACATTAAGCTAGACACATTGGTGTTATCAGAAACAAAAATACTGAAAGTACGTGAAGATTATTTACATTTTCTTTTTTACCGTCTTTAGAATTATTGTCAAAAATATTTAAGCTAGTACCTACTAGTTTCTTAAATATTTTCTAATAAAAGCACTCTTTATTGTATACCTCATTATACAGGAGACATACAATGCAATAAATTATAATTAGAGATACCTACTTAAACAAAAATATATACTTAAATATCTACGTACATCAGTAATATTGACAGTGAACGATAGTAATCTTAAGCTGCTTATTCACAGTAAACCCTTTATGTGCTTCCTAATTAATGAAATCACTTGCACCTAATTAGAATGCTAATTAACTAATGCAAATACAACTTTCCACTGCTTTACTTACCTTTATTGTCTAAATATAATAATAATTTCTATGGACGCGAAAGTTACAGCCTGTTCCATAAAATATATGAAGCAAATCAAAATATTTTAACACATACATAAATCAGGCATCATGAATATAAATGCTGAAATAATAGGACATACATACACGTAAATATATAATCATGTCGTAGACTAGAATTTATCCATAAGCGTGGATAATAATGATTTTTTTGGTTCACTTTCTGGATTGCTCGACTAAATCATCGAAATTGAATAACTTGAGAAAATTGAGATTTTCACATAAAATTTAAGGCCTAATAGGAATAATCATTCTAATTCACCAGCATTGAATATGGTGCCCAAGACTGGCTTTTCCTCTGAAAACACGAATTAATCTAAAGATTAAACAGACAGACTCTGATTTGAATAATTCATAGCTATTTTCCCCGGTGGCTACAGTATGCAGTTCTTCAAGAGGGGAGTAAATAGGTTCTTAAAGGGTCGGCAATGCGGGTGTGATGCTCCTGGCGTCGCAAGCATCCATAGGCGGCGGTAACTGCTTAAAATCAGGCGGGCCGCATGCTTGTTTGCCACCGTCGTAGTATAAAAAAAAACCGGCCAAGAGCATGTCGGGCCACGCTCAGTGTAGGGTTCCGTAGTTTTTTCATCCTTCACAATAAACTGCTGTTTTAAGCCCGAGGTCTAAGTTAAGAAAGATTTTAAGCTCTATAAAAAGGTCGTAAACGCCCTAGAAACTGTAATCACTTATAACCTTCTGGAAGTCAACTTACGTCCTTTTAAAGAAAAAATATGAAATTTGGCGATAACTCAAAAACGGCTTTACCGATTTTGTTCAATATAGTTTTCATTGAAAGTACTTATAAGGCCTCATTTATTGACCCGTGGTTGAAAAGTTAGAGGGGGGGGACACAATTTTTTTGTTTTTGGAGCGAATATTTACAAAACTGCTGATTTATCAAAAAATAATGTTAAAGTAACCCATATTATTTTTCCAAGACCTATTTAACGACACCCCACACACCAGTGTTGAAAATAAAAAAAAAATTCACCCCCACTTTAGGTGTTCGAGAGGTACCCGAAAAACATAAAATTTTTGAATTTTTATTTTACCGTTCTGTCGGCGTTATACATACACATACTTATACCAAATTTCAGCTTTCTAGTACTAATGATCACGGAGCTAAGCCGCGGACGGACAGACGGACAGACGGACATGGCGAAACTATAAGGGTTCCTAGTTGACTACGGAACCCTAAAAAGTAAAGGAAACACGTACTTTTATGACATTTATTATCTTTGTGACGAGCGATAAAGGTACCTACGTGTGTCAATATTCTGGACTGTACCTATTGCGCTATTCATGAAATTAACCTAGAGACTACACCCTACAGTTTTCCATTCATGGGATAATAGTTACCGATGTTTGCTTCTCAACTTGTGTACCAATTTCCTTACAGACATCGTACCTCGGTTACATAAAGGCCATTGCAGCATCCTCAACTAAAATCGTTCATCTCGATCTTCTCTTTGTGCATTGCGATATCTCTACCATCACTCAACCTGTGCTGTATTGAGCTACAACACGATGCAGTAAGGCTTATAACCTTAAGGGAATCTCTGCCTACGTATGATAAACGTATGGTATACATATTATTATAAACAATAGGTGTGTACTTACGTTAAAACTAGGATTTTTGAAGGTTTCTCAACGCTATAAATGTTTGCGGAAGAGAAAAATTGTATGAGTCTTTTGTTTAGGTACTTCCAATTTGTGATAGCATGTCTCAGTACGGGAGGATTTCGGTTTATAACGAATAAACAGTAATTAATTAACTTAGTTTTATTAATATAACACAATTGTTCTATATATCGAATTTTTCTACAACATACCGTTACATCGAATTTTTCAACAATATGGCGCTAAGATGCCATCATATGGCATAAAAAGTATGAGAAGTTTTGGCTTGTGAAACAAGTGAAAATTTGCAAAAGTATTATTTGAACCTAATCTCCAAATCAGACGTTGCAAATATAAGGTATTCCATTTAATTTCGAGCCTTCAAGTCAGTGCAGAATCTATATCTGATTTTGTCCACAAAAAATATAGTAGAATAAAATAGAATTAAGGCGAAAATAATGAACATTGTAAAACCGGCGCGCAAAAACGAAGGCACAAGTTACGAACGCTGCGAGCTATAAAAATCACAGAAGCAAAAAATTAAACGATCCGGAGGAAACAAAGGTAAGTGCTAGCATGGCGATGGCACTCGTACATAACATGTTATAATGCCAGCACCTCTAGCACAACTATGCTTCGCGACTGTTGTCGCGCGACATAGCGCTACCCGTCACCTTCTCACATTACTGCACAGAAAGAGACGGATAATTATCCCGCGCGAAAAATTGTCGCGTATGCTAGAGGCGCAGATCGTAAAATTCAGGCAAATTCGATTGAAATTACGTATGACAACCAATGACTAGTGACGACTCGCATTTTACGAACCGATAAATAAAACAATTTAAACGGATTCGTTGAAATGTAACTTTGACTGCGAAAAAATGTGTTTTTCTCAGTTAACCTCTGACAACGGTAACATGAAAGTTGCCGAAACGTCAGGGAGGCTCAACTAATTAATATACCCGATATAATCCCTTTAAATTGTTTTATTTACATATGTGACAGTCGCGGAAACAGAAGAAAATTTATGTCTGCAATATATTTATTATAAGTATTTTTGCAAAGTGATAATGAGCATAGAGAAAAATCGAAGGGAGGAATGCTGCAACTGCCAGCGTCTATTCTAAGCAGACTAATCAAAAAAAACCGGCCAAGTGCGAGTCGGACTCGCGCACCGAGGGTTCCGTACAAACACTTTCCATCCCTAAGTGGTTAAGTTAAGTTTGCACCTGGTATGTATAGCGCCCCATATAAATTAGGTGCAAAGTTAGGTATTAAAAAAAAAATTATGGTTTTCGTAATTATTCCTTTATCTATGCTATAAGACGTTGCTTCTTACCAAATTTCAAGATTCTGAGTTCACGGGAAGCACCCTGTAGGTTTTGATTCCCTTGCAAGTGTCGAAAATTTGCAAATTAGGTGCAAAGTTAGGTATTAAAAAAAAAAATATGGTTTTCGTAATTATTCCTTTATCTATGCTATAAGACGTTGCTTCGTACCAAATTTCAAGATTCTGAGTTCACGGGAAGCACCCTGTAGGTTTTGATTCCCTTGCAAGTGTCGAAAATTTGCGGCATAAACGGCTGTATCTTTTGATTGCGTTGGCTTAGAAGTTTGATTTTTTCACAGCTTCAAGGGACAGTAGACCTGAGTAATTGATATAAATTTCAGCTTCATACGTCCACGCGTTCCTGAGAAAAAGGGTATTGACAGACGGACGGACAGACGGACAACAAAGTGATCCTATAAGGGTTCCGTTTTTTCCTTTTGAGGTACGGAACCCTAAAATACTGAATGAATGAAGCAAATCATTCACATTATAAAACTTCGGTTACATAGCGGTTACACATTCATTCAGGCGTCAGTTCTGTCAATCATTCTGAACTGTCAGTTTACTATCATTCATTCATTTTCACTAGTCTGGTCCGTCAGTCCGTACGTCCAAAAAGGCTACACTACTTATCATTCACTTAACATTGATTTGGAGAGTCTATACGTCTCCTTTACGTGTACAAGCGTATTTAGTGTGCCGTAAGTGTAATTATTGTTTGTTTTGAAAACATGCTGGATTTGTTTATTATTATACTGTAAATACGAGTACACACAAAAACTATGGCATAATTGCTGCAAATAATAAACATATCGTTTGTTGTAAACCACGTAGGTACTTACTACTTGAAACAAAGGTCGCATCTCAGTATTGTTTAAGTATGACTTACTGTTGGAGTTTCTTTCGGCTTACTTCTCAACAGCAGTCTCCTCTTGGGAAATGCCGGATTCATAATCTGTAAAAGTGACTTGTAAAAGTGCCCTTGGTGGCGTACTTACTGAATAAATTATTCCATTTCATTCTCTCATCATTCTTGTGACGACGCGGTTGGCTCAGTTTGCAAGCACCTGCCTACTGAGCGGCGGCCCCGGGTTCGAATCCCGGCCAGGGCAAATATTTGTGTGATGAACTCGAATATTTGTGCTTGGGTCATGGTTGTTCCTATGTACTTAAGTATATATTTATCTATATAAGTATGTACATCGTCGTCTATAGTACCCATAACACAAGCCTTCTTAAGCTTAATTTGGGAATAGATCGATTTGTGTGAGGTTGTCTGATATTTATTTATTATTTATTTATTCTGACCAGACCGATGAACTGAACTGACATAAGACTGAGCGTGTAACTGCTGCCTAAGGGTGCGTCTCCACTAAAGCGGAGTACGGAGAGAGAGCGGAGATGAGCGGAATTGACCACAAAAGTGACACGGAGCTGAGATACAGCACTGCTTTGCACTCTATTTCCTATTCTCAAGGACCCGAACTCTCCCGAATATCTCAGAAACTTCTTTCACTACTAAATATGGTGTAACTCTTAACCGTCAATTTCGCTCTTCTGGCAATTTATCTCTTTCCATGCCAAATCACCGAACAAGTTTTATGTCTAAATCCTTTACCGTTCAAGTGTCTCGCCTTTGGAACCGCCTTCGCCTCAAAATCAAGCAAGTCCCGAACAAGTTTGCTTTCAAAAAAGCTTTATGTGATCTATTTGTTGGCAGAAATGTGAACTCATAGCTTATCTGATTACTTTGTTTCTTCTCTTATTTATTTATATGTATATATTTGTATATATCCTATAGAAATATGTATTTATCTAAGTATATATATTTTTAAATTGCTTTAAGTTAGCTACACCGCCCACAATTTATCTGCTTAACCCAATGGTTGACTGGTAGAGAATGCCCTATGGCATTAAGTCCGCCTTCTGTACGATAAGTTATTTCTTTTGTGTAATAAAGATTAAATAAATAAATACAGATTTCAACTCAGGTCATTAGTCTATTCGAGATTCGCTTCAGTCGAGACGTACCCTTAGTGTTGGAAGCACGTGCGTCGTCTTCAGTCGGATCTCACCTTTACGTACTTTTTGCCTCGCTTTTTCCCACTCGTTGTTCGTATGATAAAGCTATTGTTTACTAAGTATCTGAGATCGTTTGTCGTCATTTTTTCAACATAACATTACATGTATAATGTGGGAAAACCGTTTTGTGCAATTAAATTCAATAGCTTTTTATGTCGTAATTGAAATATGGAAACATTATTAGGTATAGATTATGTTATTGTTAAATGAACTATATTTCATATTAGGTAATATCCCGTTTCGATAATTTAACTTTAATTTTTTTTGTTTTCGACCACTCATATCTTCACAAGAACAACAACAGCTAAACACCTTTCTAGAAGAAACCAATCTACCGAACGTTCTTCCTGCCGCCGTCTCTGACTAATAAATATTATGTACAAATTTTGTTCAAACAACTAGGGGATGGGCCTATGAATTCATTCATAAATGGGCCATGCAATTCTGGGTCAGTGTACGAAATTGGACCCGATTTTAGGACTTAAAAAATTTACGACCAAATTTTTTTTTTGTTGGTTTGGGCTTAAATTAGATTGAATCTTGTAGATTACGCTAAAATAATCATATTTTATTCTTTAAACTTTTTCTCTCAGATCAATATTTACCAAGATATTGGGATTCAAATGCATAACATATTTTGATGTAATAGGTACCTAATAGTAGACTAGGTATTTACGAGGGTTCTGCCGCTGTACATAAACAAAAGAGCGGCGGCAAACTCTTTTTACGTGGAATAAGGTAAAATATGGTTTTTACTTTACCAAGTAAAACTTACTCTTCGTCTAACTAATACATGCTTTTCAAGGATAAGAACAAACTTCTTAAAACATCTAAGCAGATAGTCTAAGTATGTTAATTTTAATTATTAGTAAACTGTTATTGGCTTTATGTTGTAGCTATAAGCGTTGTTATATATGTTCTGTAATGCTGTTGATGTTCCAAATAGTAAATAAAAATAAAAACCAAGAGGCGCCCGCAACTTCGTACGCGTAATTTATTTTTGCTGTAGTTGGGTAAAAAGTATCCTATAACCATCTTCGGATGTCCAGCAACCCTGTTACAATCTGTCCAGCCGTTTCGGCGTAATGAGAGGACAAAGGAAATTATGAGAACAGATGGCGCCAGGCGGGCATGGCGCCGCGCGCCTATACAAAACAATAGACGATCCTGCAGCTCTCCATAAAACACAGAATTTTATAATAAATAGTACATATACTACGAACATCAGATATTTGCACGAGGGTTTTACCAAACCGGTGTTATTGGCTGGCACTGACCTTCATTTTTATGCATTACATACGTTCATTCTGCTACACTCCAGCCAACCTCCACGATGTCATGTTGAATGTTGACGCTGGGAAATCCAAAGCAACATTTGAACTCTAAATCTAAACCTGTGATAAAAATGTATGCTTTGCCATAAGAACGAAGGCTATAAGCAGATTTATCAAAGAATAAAAGCATTCAGGTATAGGTATAGGTTTCTTCAAGTATAGAAAAAACACAATCAAATACAGGTACTAAGTTTTAGTTACAAGGTTACAAGTAACTTATTGGGACTTAAACTATATTTCGACTATATGTAACTGATAAGCATCCTTTATCCTCGCGCTTATAATCAGACCAGAGTGGGACTTTCATGGTTGATTTATCATGACATAGATGACAATCAATCAACTTTCTGACAACTATGTGAGTGCGAGAGTAATGGATGCTTTGTCATTTATTTATCTCATGATAAACGCGGCCGTATTAATGTCGTATTCTCTCTTTATCCGGACATATCACACGTCGAGAAGACACTTCTGTGGAACGACTTGTGGTGCAGGGGAAAGTCGAAGGCACGTGCTCTAACGTGGCAGGTCACCGATGCGATGGACCGACCAAGTCAAGAATACACTCAATGGTCCACTCAACGAATGCACAAGAAGAGCTACAGTACGGGAGGAATGGCGACGGATTGTAAAGCTAGCTACCAACCCTGATGTGACGACCACGGCCACTCTGCCAAAAGTGTGACGACGAAGAAGAAAAAAGAAACGCGGCCATCACTTTGTTTTAGGGTGTGTTCCACTGATGCGGAGCGGAGACGTCAGGAACCGACCAGTGACAAAAGTGAAGCGGAGGTGAGACACAGATTTCAACTCAGGTGATTGGTCTATTCCGCACGACTCCGCTCCGCCCCGCGTCAATGGAGACGCACTCTTAGGCTGCCTGTCCACTGGAGCGGAGCGGAGTTTAAAAACGGACTAAGCGTGGATCTGAGGAACAATTCCTCATATTTAAATGTATTTCTTTTGGGGTTCACAAACACGCAGCTTGGTTAATTTTTCCGTTTCAATAAAGTATAAGTATAAATAAGTATCAGACAAGCTCACACAAATCAACCTAGTCCCAAATTAAGCTCAAGAAGGCTTGTGTTATGGGTACTAGGCGACGATATACATAATTATATAGATAAATAAATACTTAAATACATAGAACATCCATGACCCAGGCACAAATATTCGTGTTCATCACACAAATATTTGCCCTTGCCGGGATTCGACCCATGGACCGTCGGCTCAGTAGGCAGTTGCTTAACCACTGCGCCAACCGTGTCGTCAATAGGCGGCTAAGGCCGTATAACATTCCATTTTTCAAAAGCATAATCAGCATCATCATCAGTCGTTCACTCTTGGCAGAGCGTGGTTACGGCAATGGTGTCCACATTTGGGTTCTCGTCCTCATCCTTCCTCCGGCAGACAGCAGCTCTCGCGATGCATCTCCATTTCACCCGGTTGTCTGCGGAGCGAGTGCACTGCACCAAGGAGCTCCGTGTGGTCTTTTTAATAAGGTCGGTCCAGCGAGTCGGTGATCGGCCTCGTCCTCTCAAAAGCAAGCCCTGTTTCTTTCGTTCCTGCAGGAGGAATTCTGGCCGAAAGGTGTCGTGTTCCGGCGATTCCGCGGACGGTTACCCGACACCCAGAAGTTACGTCGCACGTCGCCGAACTAACGTGTTTATGATTATTTTATATATTATTTTGTTATTTTATATGTATGTTAGTTTTAAGGTATTTATCTATGGGCCACAGTTGCCTGAAAATAAATGATATTGATATTGATAAAAGCAGACGCAAACTTCCTACAAATAACTGTTTTTTAACCGAGTTCACAAAATAAGGAGATTCTTAGTTGGACTGTATGTTTTAAAATATCTTGTAACAAACATCGCATCGCAATTATAAAAAGTAAATGATAATAAAATCTAGTTTGACCGCTTTTTATATGACTTCTTATACGATCTGCATACATAATTAATTGAGGATTGATACGTGTTGCGTACTATACTCCAAATACACTGTTAATGCTTCGAATAGCAAATCAATTGCGTAGTTTCAAAACTGCGTATCTAAATACTAATAGAGAGCACAGAGCCTTTAAATAAAACGATTTAAACGGATTATATCGCGTATTTTAATTATTTGAGCCTCCCTGACGGTAACTGACAGTGGCAGTCGCAGAAACCGAAGAAAGTATTACAGAGTTGCCTTGTTTTGTATGGATGGACTAATGTTAAAAAAGTTAACTTTATAGGTCTGTGAGCAGCAGTGTAGACCTTGTAATAATTTTTCGGAATGGCTCAAATATGACGTGTTTTACGATTTCAATTCAACTCGGAGGTTCTACGCCATTTAAAAAAAATCCAAATCAGTAAGGTCCACATCTGGTACGATTATGAAATGACACATATACAGGGAACATTTTAAAGACTGGGCTGACGGGATAGTTTCATCTGAGTGATCTTCCATCGACCTATTATAATTGTAACGCTGGATTTAAAAGTAAAAAAAGTCATCAAAATAAAATATCATAGTATCAGTGACAACCCTACTAATTCAAAGGTTTTATTTACATTTTAAATGACACCTGTCTTTAACTTAAGCGATGTTCAAAAGATGCTAGGGTTGATATACTTATGCAGATTTTTACACTAATGTTTAACAAACTGTATCTCAAAAATGGATAGAAATATTTACATAGTTCATCGGTGAAAAGTGAAGTACTCAGTCTGGAAAATTCCCTGTTTGCTTAAAAGTCCCTCGATCTGTTCCACCCTGTATAAAATTGGTGCCAGTCTACGGGTGAGGCAATTTTAAGGAAAGAGTAAAGTATTTCCAGTACACCTGCTGGCTAGCCTTGGTAAACTAGTTATGGCTGGCAAACTTTAGTGCTTAGATAAATTTAGACAGGCATGACAGGCAGGTATAGATAGTTATATCCGTTTTATGACATTTTATCGTGCCGTCCTGCTCACAAAAAATATTCCATATGAGACCAAGATAGTAGACTCATTGGAAGCAGCTCTTTGGGATGACCACGATCTTCAGTCATGAGGGAACGATAAGACTATATATTCTATATATGGATTTCATAGTAACATACGACTTTTTACTGTATCACGGCAGAAGAGAGGGAGAGAGAGAGAGAGTGAGAGAGAGAGAGAGAGAGAGAGAGAGAGAGAGAGAGAGAGAGAGAGAGAGAGAGAGAGAGAGATCTTTAAAACTAGGAGGCGCCCGCAACTTCATCCGCGTTTTGTTTTTCTTTACTGTAGGTATAGGTGTAAAATGTATGTTTGGGTGTCCAGCTACTTATCCTTGTACTAAAATTGGCTTAAATTTGTTCAGCCGTTTCGGCGTGATGAGAGGACAATGGTAATTATGGCCAACAGATGGCGCCAGGCTGGCGTGGCGCCGCGCGCCCATACAAAACAACTGACGACCCTGCATCACGCTATAAACCATAGAAAATTGGTTTTCAATACAAATGTAGAATTATATAAGAACTAGCTTTTGCCCGCGACTACGTCCGCGTGGAACTTGGAAGTATGGAAGCAACCTCGTACAACACGATAGATATCCACCTAATCACCTTAATTAATAAAATGGATTATTAAAAGCACCTAAGCAAATGTAAGAGCAATTGTGCTTTTGGTCTAATCATTACATTTCCTACAGGGTCATCAATGTCATCATGAATTACTTACTCACTTTTCAAACTTTTTAGGGATAATTTTCAGGATGAAAACTATTCTATGTCCTTCCTCGGATTTTAAACTATCTCCATGCCAAATTTCATCAAAATCGATTCAGCGGTTTAAGCGTGAAGAGGTAACAGACAGACAGACACACTTTCGCATTTATAATATTAGTATGGATATGGATTAATATGGATATGGATAATATGGATTGATAGTATGGATATAGATTCCCTGTATTCAGCTTAGAAAGCGCGGATCAGAAAACTGTATCTACTTATATGATACAAGAATGATCGTAAAGCGACTTAAGCCATGCTATCGAATCTATCATTAGAAATTCGATGCTCGATAATGGTTATCCATATCTATTTTTTATTTTATGTATTTTCTAAGTGAAGTTATTTTATTAATCTTAAAACTGTGAGCATAGCTGAGGTGTTTAGAAAGCGGCTACAAATACCGATATAATTTTATGATACAGAACTGTAAAGCGACTTACGCCATGTAAGTGAATTTATCGTTATTATTTTCTTTTTAAGCATGACTACAACTGTATCAGAGCTGCTTAGCCCTCACTACCTTTGTGAGGGCGTAATGGGGTTCCATTACGACCTCGTCTTCGGCTCGGGCTGCAAACCCGCCTCGACTGTAATGACCAACTAAGCACACTTGTATTATAATGTACTATTATCATGCAGGATCGTAAAGCGCCTTAGCGCACACGCGCACTAGATAACAATTACGAGAACATTTATCAATATCATCATATCAGCCGACGTCCACTGCTGGACAAAGGCCTCCACCAAAGTTCTCCACACCGATCGGTCTTGCGCCGCCCTCATCCAATTTCTGCCCGCGATCCTAACCAGGTCGGCGGCCAACCTTGTTGGGGGCCTCCTCACGCTGCGTCGTCCGTTCATGAAAAATAATCTTTCTGCTCCATCGGCTATCGGTTCTACGAGCAATGTGCCCCACTGCCACTTAGTTTGGCGAATAAATCATATTTATTCACACTTTCTCATAAATTGCAGTTCAATACGACTATTTATAGCTCTATCCACCTATCATTAACTCTTACTGCAAAGCGATACAACATAACATTTCACTATTAAATAGTGGTTACGAGTATCAAGTGCATCCGTTGAGTAACAACGGTAACAGTATTGTGTAATTAGCTATGTCGAATGGATTCAGCGCCGATTCGAGACGTGTTGTGTGTGAAAAAAAATGCTCGTGCTTAATATAGGGTTCCGTAGCCGTTACTACAAAGAATACTATATATATACAATATATTTTTCTAAGTATTTTGTATTAGGTAAATTTTCAACGTGGTATATTTTACAAGTTGTTCGGCTATTACTGTAAGCTAATTTTATGCGTGATATTTTCCTATTCGTCATCTATATTACCATCAGTTTAGCTGGTTTTGGTGGCAGGAAAAAAAGGCTCATGGGAGATTACTGACCCGATGGACCGATGCCGTGAAAGAAGTCAGGAAACTCTACAGGCGTCAATCCGGAAGGCGGAAAACTGTGTGGAGTGAAGAGCTTTTGCGCAAAAAAGAAGGACCTTAAGTGGTCACGACCCTCAGTCATGAGGAAGCGAGGAAAAAGCTGTTTTGGAGTCTCTCACTTCCAAAAATGGTTCAACTATTTTAAACTGAATCTGTCGGACGTTTTAATTGGACTTTGCTCGATGGAAAACACGTTCAAAGCTTTATTGATGGATGGATAGTCAGTCACGATCACGGCCACGGTGCGTGCAATGCCGCGTGTGTCACCTTTTGTTATGGTTTAGCCAGATTTACGTTCTTGCTTTTGGAGACAGCCGTCACCAATATAATGTCATCTAAAGGATTGCTTCGATAGACGCAAATGGCCCAATTACCTCAGACTAAATTTGCCGAACGATTTAATGGGGCTTTGTAGGATAGACGGCTTGTTTGACTCTTTATTGATGGATGGATGCTCAGTCGTTCTATGCGACAATTCTTTCATTCTCACCAGTTAGCTAGTTGGCAGTCCACAACTGTTCGATTTTCTAGAAATTTCCTGCATCGCACGACTGCGTTGTGGAATGTATTGTCGCTTGCGGTATTTCCAGGCCGATACGACCTTCACATCTTCAAGAAAAGATCGTACTGCCACCTGAAAGGCCGGCAACGCACTTGTGACTCTTTTGGTGTTGCAAGTGTCTTTGGGCGAGGGTAATCGCTTTCCATCAGAGGATCCGTTTGCTCGTTTGTCCTCTATGACATAAATACATGCAGTATCCTGCTGTATGACCTTTTTGTTGTGCTTTGGCCAGGTTTGCGTTTTTACTTTTGGAGAAAGCACCAATATAATGTCATCTAAAGACGCACTTGGCTCCATAAAATACCTCGACTGCTAGCTCAAACTGAGTCTGCCGAACTATTTAATTGGACATTGATGGGTGGACGGCACGTTCCTCGCTTTATTGATGGATGGATGGTTAGTCACGGCACTGCGTGCAATGTCGTGTTGTATGACCTTTTGTTGTGGTTCGGTCAGGTTTACGTTTTTAGTTCATTTAAGCGTTCACCTATATCAATATTGTTGTGAAAATATTTACCATACTTTGAGTAATTAGGATAGATGCTCTTAGTGATCCAGAAATTGGTGATTTAATAATATTTGTAGTTAGACTTGTCTCTGGAAACCGACCTAAAGGAGACTTAAGCTAAGTCCACCTGGACAAATGTTTGGCTGGCTGATTTTTCCAAGACGCCATCATGGATAGGGCGAAGTGGAGGAAGAAGATGGGGAAGGCTGGCCCAACCGCCATGTGAGGAAGAGAGAGGGAAATGTTATACAGAAGAAGCTAAAGAAAAACTTGTAAAAAGTTATAACTTTAAATCCAAGTTCAAAACGTTGTATAATATAGAGATAACAGTACTCGCAGACATTGTAAGTAAGCCTCCAAAATCAGTCCCTAACATCATTGCTAAACAGTCTATAGAAATTATAAACATTGACCAATAAACAAACTATTAGCACATGTGTCGTAATGAATAATTTCCGCGTCCGTCCGGCGCGCGTGTCGACACGTGTACTGCGCGTATAAGGATGCCCGGACACTTGCGACCTCTTGATTTGATATTCTTTGCTTGCGACTGACACGCTTTTACCGTTACGTGTTTAATTAGGGTCTAGGCCTGTGTTTTGAGTACTGCACTGTCATTCTGAATATGTGCATTAAATTGCACCTACGTCGTCCCTATTATTATTGGATACGTAAAGTTGTAAGTAATTGTATTACACGTTCTAGACCACACTGTTCAACGTTCTGGCACCAATTGTCGAGTTTGACTTAAGAAAACGAAGGTAACGGTGAGATCTAGGTATGATTACGAATAATTGAGCCTACCTATCTTTAGATAGTGACAATTAGGACAATGCATAATAATAAATGAATTCTGACACGATATAAGGAACCGATCCGGGAGCGAGTTGCGACAGACGACACACTTTACCGTGACATCAGGTGTAGGTGGAAAGTATGACCTTTGTGTCGTTATGGTGGTGGGCTGTTCTGTACACAAGTGAAAATATAGTTAAGACGGATCTTCCCATTCATAACTTGAAAATTGTCAATAGGTGTAATTATTAAAATAAGAAATTCTCCTACAACGCCCTTATTTTCAATATTTACGTCTCATAAAATATAGATATATAACTTGAACGCAGAGTAAATATGGATCATACTATTCATACTCGTAATTGAAATACTACTAGACACGAACGACCTCGACGTGAAGTTAATATATGTATAAGCTAGTGACGAACGATCACTTTAATGGGCCGAATCAATGTCATAGTCATAATACGACCAAATCCATATAGGTAACCAAACACTGACCTTAGTTAACATTGTCATTACGATGCTAAATTAAAAATAACTTTATTTATACGAAATTCGAATATCGAACGTGACTCTTCGAATCGCACATGAACATGATACGCTACACAAATCTAAAATGACGCATGTCCATTGAACTGTGAATACAGATGTGACCTTTTAGAATGCGATAGCGAACAGACATATCTGATAACTCTTGGTCGGTCATGTCGCCCTGGTAGCATTTACGGAGATTGATTCATTGTTGCGCTATTATTGGACGGCAGGTCAAAGTGTACTTGAATCATGAATAATATGCGTATCTTGAAATCTACAAGGCATTATGTCTTGCTTTTTTTTCAATTTGGACCTTAACTTCACTACGTAGTATAAAACAGTCGTTTCCTGCTGCCTGTCTGTCCCTATGTATGCTTATTAGATCTTTAAAACTACGCAACGAATTTTGAAGCGGTTTTTTTAAATAGATAGAGTGATTCAAGGGGAAGGTTTATATGCATAATACATGCTTAATATATGATATAGCATTGCACCCATGCGAAGCCGGGGCGGGTCGCTAGTCATATATGCTCGTACCAGAAGGGCTAGCATATCTTGCCGCGACTTCGCTTGTCGCACGACTCAGCAACCTGTCTTGCTCGCACGGTACAGATGGGAAAGTGACAGATAGTGTTTGTCGCGCTACAGAGATTGTAATTGTAATGATATGTAGCACATGATAGCAACGATTTAAATGATATTGTTACTAATTCATAAATAATTTATGCATGCGACACACATAACATATCGATATATTTGCATGTCTCTGTGACAAAACATGTAGTTCTTTAAGTACATTTTAAGACCAACTGTATGTACCATGTTTGAGCAAATAAAAACTGATTCTGATTCTGATTTGTTACCTAAGAAGATCAGAAGGGATCGACATTTTAAACATACCTTACTTAATTGCATATTGAAGAATAGTAACTACGGTTATTTATTACTTAAAACTCATTATAACAAAAAATCCTTTTTATTTAAACATCTATGTTCATAACTACTATGAGATTGTAGGTATGCCTATTCCATCTGCGATCTGCAACGAATCTGTTGTTTACATATGTACATAGTACTCAATCGATGTTTGCCACATGTTATGCTTGTAATTCTGCCCAGCTGTGGATACTGCCATGACGTACAACACTTGTTCATCTGAATAAAGTGGCTATAAACAAGAGGCCAATTGTGTTAATAGCGGCAGAGATATTTTGTCAAGAGTCTTTAGTTAGGTATTTTCATTTAGGCCAATAAGAGTACAAATATGATCATTGACTCATCGTGGAAAACCAAGCAACAATAAAGTTCAATTAATTTCAAGTCATAAAAACTCATCATGGGATTTGGCTGTTAAGTAATTTTAAATAATTACCTGAATTAATTAATTGGCGAATGATGATCACTGGGATACTTTACAAAATGTTGTAAACTTATAATATTGTTTAAATGCGAAGTTTTTTACGAAAAAAGTGTTAGGTATAAGTGTATTTTTGACAGGCTTACAAAAATCTTCATGTGACATCAAACCCATTACAATAAAAATGTTTTTTTTTTTTTTAAATATTGATAATATGATATTGATAATCATTCACTAACGAGGATATACGCCGAAATACGTCTTCTTCTGGATAAAGACTTCCTCACTTCCCCCAAGGGTGCTAGATCTTTCTCTTGGTCAGAAATAACAATTACTTATCCAATCCCAATGTAAGGTTATTTATTTTTTATTAAAGCAGTAACATCTGCTAACGTAAACAAATGTTTACAATAAAGCGAAAAATTGAAAAAAAAAAAAATGGTTCAGACAGGATTCGAACCTGCGTCTCCAATGGCTTTCCGCGCCAACACGCGCGTCTTACCAACTGGACCACCGAACCAGATGTCAGAGCCATTGAATCTTTCAACCAGTTGCTTCAACATGCCTTAGGGTGGCATCGTAGCGCCATCTACCGTAAAGATTAAGACTTTATAGTCATGTTGAAGCAACTGGTTGAAAGATTTAATGGCTCTGACATCTGGTTCGAATCCTGTCTGAACCAATAAATTTTCAATTTTTCGCTTCATTGTAAACATCTCAAAGGTTACTCTTATCCTTATGCATGAACCTAGAACTCCCAAGTTAATATTCAACCTGTGTAGTAGTGTTCTGCTAAGCATCATTAAACAGCATTAATATGGAGAATCCAATGCCGTACTATTGCATCTCCTCATCGTCTAAAACTATGTCAATATCGAGGTCCATCATACATTAAGGGAATATATCACTGCTATTTTCTTCATACTATAAGTTCACTATGGCGTCGCATACAAATGAGGTCCAAACGTATCGTAACCGGGTTATACAAATCGAGGTTTCGTTCTCGTCGGTTTCCTTCAAAACTGAAGCAATTTTTACAAAATACTAGTACTTAATTGAATGGGCAAGAAATGTTCTGTGTCGAACTGTTTTGATTTTTGCACAGAATTTGTGTACTAGGCGTCCGGCGTCCGTTTGCGGCGGAAATTTTACCAAAAACAGACGCCTACTACTACACCAATTGTATACACGATGATTTTTAATCGGTGATCAGGTACCAACTTTTCTAACTCAGTAATGCCTTGATCACACGTACCGAGAGAGTGGGCGAGACAGTGTTCTCGTCCCTGTTACACACAAGACAAACGGGCGAGACAGAGCACTGTCTCGCCAGTTTACTCGGTACGTGTGATCAAGGCATAATTGATGGCGGTCACGTTGAAGTCGTAATTACATGAAAACAAACTTTATTTTTTTTATGATAATTTTTATTTTAAAACTCATTTGAATAATTTAATGGCAATTACAATTTATGAGTAATAACTTGTCATTGTCATTACCTACATACACAAAGTCGTAGAAACTTTCGTTTTCCCGCCAAAGCGATTGCACTTGACGTAGGTATCGTATCGACGACCATGTATCTAGTGATTTAGATTTAGATTAATTTATTTCATGTGAAAATAACTGTATACATTTGCATTAAATATTCAAAAATATAAGTATTCACATCATGATCGTCAAAATAAAAATATAATAATAAAACTAACTATAACAATGTCAAGCACAAGAAATGTTAAGTGGTTAGTTATGGCGCGAAACCTTGCTTATTAAGTTTAATTTTAGCTGGATATTCATATTTTTCTACTCTTGATCCCCGATTAAGAATCATCGTGTATATTAGAAGCACATCGAAACGGTCCCACTAAGAAAATTATCTTCCTATTCAGGTCCTAAAATTTCGTAAGTTTTGGAGGAGGCCCGAAACCTCGATTTGTATGAAAACATTGCAGTAGTACTCGTACCTATTTCCTCTTAACTACAAACATGACTCACGTGCTGATCATTCAAGCGTTGTATGAAAGGTCTCTTTCTAGACATCGGGCCGTAAGTAGAATAAGGTCACATACGGCTGTACTTCTTTGAGATAACCAAAATAACAAGTTCCTTAATTGGAAAGCGGTGGTTGCAAACTAGGGGTCTTGATATTTTGGTCTACAAGTTTGGGTAATCGCCGACGGATGTGAGTTACGGTGAAGTCCGAAACTAGTTTGAAAAGGGCAGTATTGCCAATATGATGGTTAATTTCCTGGGTTCGCGAATGTTTCGCGGATGATAAATGTTTCGACACAATAAAGATTTGGTTTTATTTAAAGAAATCTATATAATAACCGAATGTCGAATGCAGGTTTTTGATGGAACCTATTTACCATTTGACACACAATCATCAACGAATAAGTAACGAGCATTGGGTAAAATATTTTTACAGTTAACTACAAGTTATTGTCGGTTATATCAAAAATACAATAAACGGAATGTATAAAAATGAAATATGACTGGTACAATAACATTGCATCAGTGTTTTTATGATTTTCATCCCGCGGCAAAAAGCAATTGCAAGGGCAGTCGCGTGGATCGAGAAGTATCACCGTCAATTAGGTCATAGTAGTTAATGTTCGCTCGAGCCCGACCCGATGTACGAGGTAGGGCTGTCATCTCTAAATTAGCCGAACCTGGACATTGTCCAGTGGACAAAGACTTAAAAAACCCGGACATTTGGCATAAATCGCATCTTGTCCCCGGACGTATCCGAAAATAATATAAAAAAAACAATCGCTTTATTTTTCATTCACACAAAAAGTGTCCCGGTTTTTCCCGGACACTTTTTGAAAATCCCCAGGACGGCTTCCAAACTAGGACAAATCCGGGGAAGCCCGGACGGATGGCAGCATAGGTGACATTTATGAGCCAAGACAAAAGAGTACACACCTTGTGGAAATTTTACAGAAAGGGAGAGGTTGGAGGCGTTTGAGATGTGGTTCTGGTGGAGGATGGAAGGCATAAACTGGACGGAAGAAATGTCTAATGAAGAGGTCTTTAAATAGAATAAGAGAGAAAAGGACACTACTAAAACACTAGTAGAAAATATAGCAGAAATATGATAGAGCATCAGCTTAGACATGGTTGTTTCTTCAAAAATATCATAGAAGGAAAAATCGAGGGGAAGCGAGGTAGAGGAAGGCCAAGACGAAATTACTTTAAGCAAATAAAAGAAAAGGTTAAAGTAATGTCTTACCAAGAAGTGAAGGAGAACGATCAAGAAAGAAACGGCTGCCGATTGCTACACCGACAAGAGAGCAGCTCTAAAATTTAAGAAGAATATGTCAAATTGGACACAAAAATTACCAGTTACTTTTGATGCTGACTGTACGTGTACATACAATAAAAAAGGAGTCTTAAGTAAACAAAGCTCCAAAAAAAAAACATAGGTGCTCTTGCCGACCAATAGTGATGATTTGGGTTACGGAGAAAGCCCAAAAGTCAAAACTCAACCCCTTTGATAGTTGCGTTTATTACGCGTTAAATTAATGATAAACTGTCGCTGACTGAAAAGTGACGAATGTTTTATGTGAAAAATGATGAAATGATATGGTGTCCTAATAAGGTGTTTTTATTATTTATTTTTATTTATTCTCAGGTAGTCTTTAGGTAGTCTTTCCTCTCTTCCCACTATCTGACACTTTGTATTTAAATTATACTCTTTTCTTCTCTTCTTCTTAGTCGGCATCTTCATTGCTGAAGGTCGTGTCTAACGTGAAATATTAATTCGTCACTTGATGCACCATGCTTTTCCACTCGTTTCTATTCTCGGCGATCTTGATGGCCTTTGGTATTGACAGGCCAGTGAGCGTTTTTACAAGATCTGACCAACGGGTAGGCGATCGACCGCGCGGTCTTTTTCCGTCTACCTGACCTACTACCATCAGCTGTTCCAGATTATCCGGGTTCCTGCGAGCTACGTGTCCGAAATAGTTTAATATCTGCTGGAAGCAGATAGCGGACAGCCTCTTGGTTATTCCGAGCTCGTTGAGAATGGACACGTTGGTTCGGCGCGCAGTCCACGGGATCCGCAACATACGCCTCCAGCACCACATTTCAAAAGCGTCAATCTTCGCTCTTTCTTTCTGTCTTATTGTCCAGGATTCGGCGCCGTAGGAGAAAATTGAGAAAATCAGCGCTCGCACTAGTCTCACTTTGGTTTTACGGGATATATTCCGATCTTTCCATATCCTAGTGAGTTTAGTCATCGCTGCTTTGGACATTTGGATTCTCCTGATTATCTCCTTTTCGCTGCCACCCTCGTTGTTAAGAAGAGAGCCAAGGTAAATGAACTGGTTAACAAATTCCAGGTCCCTGAGTTCATTGGAACGAATTAGCGTACCCGACCTATCAACTACCATCACCTTGGTCTTAGCCTTATTGATGCTGAGGCCAACTCATTCACTTTCCTTCTGTACTCTGGAAACGAGTTCAGCCAGTTCTTGCTCGGATGACGCAAATAGGGTAGTGTCATCTGCGTATCTCAAGTTGCTGATTTTTCTGCCACCAATAGAAATACCGCCTTCCCAACCTTCCAAGGCTCGTCTCATGATGTATTCCCCGTAGATATTAAAAAGAATTGGGGAGAGAATACATCCTTGTCTGACCCCTTTTTGCGGCTTGAAAGGTTTCGACAAGACATTATTCACCCTTACAACCGTGCTGCCATCCTGATAGAGGTTTGCGATGAGAACTACCAGGTGCTTGGGTACCCCCATTTCAAGTAAGATGTTCCAAAGGCACTCCCACCGTCCCACCTAACACAATCAAAGGCTTTTGAGTAGTCAACGAAACACATCAGCATTGGAATGTTAAACTCACGGCACTTTTCTATGATCTGCCTGACATTCACAATTTGTTCCCTCGTTCCTCGTCTTTTAACAAATCCCGCTTGCTCCGCCGGAATCTGCCACTGCAGAAAAGCTTTAAGACGTTCATTGATGACGTAGAGCAGGACTTTGCTCGCATGGGATATGAGTGCCACAGTCATGTAGTTTCCACAGGATTTTGTAGAACCCTTTTTGTGCAACGGTATAAGAGTGGATTCTTGCCAATCCCTGACCCATTCTCCTGTTTTCCAGATCTGGTTGCATAGACTTTGTAGAAAGTAAACACCATGGTCCCCCATGAGTTTCAAGTCTTCGGCAAAAATACAGTCACTTCCGGCCGATTTATTCGATTTAAGCTTCTTTATAGCAAACTCCACTTCAGATTTCAAGAGATCCGGCTCTAGAGGGACATCGGCCATGCTGTGTTGAAGGTGTCTTGATGCTGCCGTGTCTGCGTATAAGTTCTCGCAATAACCTATCCACCTGTCTACCACCCTATCAGTTTCTGTGAGCAAAACTCCACTTGCGTCTTCTATAGCCCAAGTTTTTGCCTGAAACTCTCGCGTAATTGCTTTTATTTTCCGGAAAAAATCTCGAGTGTGCATCTTCTGGGCGTGATCCTCAATTTCAGTACATATGTTGTTGAAATACTGGTTTTTATCCGCCCTGCATCGCCGTTGTTTTTGTGTCGAGAGAGCTTTATATTGTTCACGACTACCATCATTTGAGAGTGTTTTAAGGAGGTCTTTCCTTTTATTAATAATGTTCCAAGTCTCATCTGATAACCATGAACTGCGGGACAAATCGCGAGCATCAACCTGGCTTTCTTTGTGGGCTGAGAGCACAAGTTCTTTGATTGTCCTCCAGTTCTCATTCACACTCAATCCATCATCCATCTGTATACTCTTTTAACCATACGATAAATAGCAAGTACTTTAATTTAGTTTCAAATACTGAATGGGTAGCTTAATCTAAATCAAATCGGCAAGCCAATTTTGTTACGCCTAAAGTTAGGTTTTATTGTGTTCAATAGCCGATTAGTGTTCGCTGGTCAATTGAAAGGAAAGTGTAACAAGTCTGAATAAAATATTAATCAATTCAACCAAAAAGCGACAAGTATTGGCAGTTCCAATTGCACCTTGAGCAGTGTTTTGTTACCTTAGTTCCTGTTTTGCCTAATAATTAATCAAGTTGGAGTCGCACCAAAGTTTTTGCAAGTTCACTGATTCAACAAGAAACGATGGGCAATCATTCGAGTGTCGCAAAACAGGCCAAGCCCGTACGCCGTGAAGGCGAGGCGTTGCAAGAAGGCATTTTTTTCGTTTATTATTTATTATTATTTCGTTATGGATGAGTTTTTGCACAAAAACTGGGTTTTTATACTTCTTTCTGTCGGTTGCATTTAAACGGAAACTTGTATTATCGAAAAAGTACATTGTATAATTATGTAGTATCAATAAGGTTTTTTGTTGGTTCGGTTGCGGCCAGGAAGCTAAAGCGCCACCGCTATTTGGTAACTAATGAAGTAATGACTTAATTACTGGAGCATTTCAATTTGAAACCTGCAAAAACGAAATAAGACCGTTTACGTGTATACATTATTGAACAGAGATATATAGAGAGAGACATAGATATAGATGTTAACCAGCTATGTCCAACTACAGCATTTCCTTTGTAACAAAGCCATGCATAAGAATTAGTAGGTAATTAGCTGTACCTCCTCGTGGGATGAATCACGACGGTTGTCGGTCGGTTCAGTGGGTCAGGATGTGAACCGGTTACGGGGGCTGCCCACGTGAAGTACATCATTGTAAACAAGTAGCCGTTATGACTGTCAATGTCTGCCGCATGTCCTATCTTTAGTAAAGGCTTCAGTCAGCCTTTTAACGAAAGTTCCGAGTTCAAACTCCTCTTATTTTTACTTGTGTGGACCAATTGATAAAAAATATTTTTTATTGGAATATAATTTATTCAAATATAATATTTTAAGGAAAACGCTTCATTTTTGTTTAAGATCTGAATAATTTAAGGAAAAATAAAAAAGGCACGTTTACCCAGTAGACAGCCCCGGACGTCCTTACGTCAGCCTTTGGGTTTCCAATACTCAGCCGTTAGGTGCATTGGCTGCAAATTAACAATTGATTTGATGGTTGGGTTTAATTTGGTCTATGTACACAAGGCCTTATGCCCTATTTCTGTTAGCCAACTTCTTGACCGCGCCTTTATCTGTATTTGAGGCGTATGTTGGCAACACTGTCAATGGCGGCCCTGCCCGCCGAGAGCGTAGCGTCACGGATCAATACACGATCGATTGTACTAAAATCACTCTAATATTATAAAGGTCAAAGTTTGTGAGTGTGTTTATGTGTATGTTTGTTACTTCTTCACGCTGAAACGCCTGGACCATTTTTGATACATTTTAGTATGAAGGTACCTGTCACCCTAGATTAACACAGGCTATTTATCCCGAAAAAAAATAGTGTTCCCGTGGGATGAACGAGTAACACCGCGTGGCGCAGCTAGTACTAAAATATATTGTTGTCCAATATCTAGTGCTTTTATTGTTAAAATTTCATTATTTAACAAATTAGATCTTGCCTTGAGGCGATAACTTCCATTAAAGTACAATGATGTTCTCTTTCATAAGCCAGTTTCATATACGCGACAATAGAAAAAGACAAATTGCATGCGATTGTTAACTGGCTTGTCATTTTAAGTGCGATAATTTGAAGGTTAGACGTGATTGGTGAGAGAACGCAACACTTAGCACAATTATCAACTGATTATGAGTAGAAATGTAGCAGAACTTTACGATTCTGGTTTGGTCTTTAAAACCGATCTATCAGCCACAGCTGAATGTAGGCCTCCCCGCCACAAAGTGCGATCCCGTGAAGACCGCATCCATTGACTCCCCGCAACCTTAACGAGGTCATCAACCCATTTGCCCGGCGTATCTGCCCGAAACAAAGTTCTTATTGTAACAACGTTATCATCATTAACATCATTATCTATATTATTATACAACTCTTTGTATTAAAATTTAACATGTTTTCTATGGAGAGGGGTCATTTTAGGAAAAATCTTAATAGCGCAATGCTGGATCGTCTTTTGTTTTGTATGGGCGCGCGGCGCCACGCCACGTCGAAACGGCTGGACAAATGTTAAGTAATTTTGGTACAGGTATAACTGGACATCCAAAGATGGTTACAGGATACGTTTTACTCGTCTCCGTAGTAACCTATAAACTTAAGTCGTTGCACATACACAGGTCTTCCCAAAGATTTTCACTCCATTAAGTCTGCGTGCAGTATTACTGCAGCATTATAATCGGAATCAGGCTCGTTACCTTGATACTGTTTACACAATGCCACCGGCTGGGAGCGCGGACTTTTTGTTCATAAACGCTCTCTACCAGTCAAACAGTCACATGGCAATGAATCTGCCAACCAAATCTCCATTGTATTACCAATCAGAAATGGTTACATTTAGATTGGCCGAGTCACAAATCTCATTGGTGACCGGTATGTTTCTAAATGCTGATCTTTTTGATAATGGCATATAAAAAGATGTCCGTTTAGTTTTTACGCTGTATTGTACTTTATTGAGCTGTGATTGTATTGTCTTCTGTTTTCTCAGACATTTTTCTGTAATAGACACGTTAAAGCCCCGAATTAGCCAAGATATAAATATCAATCAGCCTTTTATTGCATAATTAATGTATTAAGCGGTTTACCTTACATGATATTGTCAGAAACGGCCCAACATGTTTCGAACTTGTATGGAGCTCTTCATCAGGGACAACTACTTAACTGTACGGTCACGGCGGCCAGCAAACGACTCATTGAATCAGTAACCATACGGGTTCGAAACATGTCCTGACAATTTCACATAAACAGCTTAATTTAATATCAAAAAAGACTTTAAGAACTCGGACCTCTTTAGCATGGTCCAGAAGACGCCGGCAGCATTTCCTCGCTGAATAGCAACGCTAACACGTTGAGCGAGGAAGCTGCCAGCTCTTCGGTCCCCCTTGGTGTCGACCACTCTTTTTGAAATCTGCTTACATAGTTGTCGAGCACTCGGACCAAGCGTCTCAATTCCGAACGGAATAAAGTATTCAGATTCAAAGACCCCTGTATTTATTAATGTGCTTTGAATTTTTCGGCCGCTTCGGCCGCCGCGCCTGGCTTATGAGATGTTCTATGGAGATGGGAAGAAGCCAGAGTATCGCTTAGTAATTTAAAAAGAAGAAAGGAAGTTTAAAATAACATCTTACATTACATATTACCATATTAGCACTTAGACATTTAAGAGTTGAGGATAGGTATATACCTATCCACTTAATAACAACTTATCCAGAACTACGGAAAGGAAAGCTTGGAAGGCGACATGAAATCAATCTGTCTGTCAGTAATACGTAGTTTACTTCAACGCAATTTCCTTTAATACTAGTGTGGTTCTTGGTTTTTGGGATGAAAGGATTTTAGAAACAAAACATTGTATTAAAAACAAGAGTATTGTTACTACTGAAGCGCAAATGACTAGTCTGAAATTAGCTGAATGACATAGGCTACCTTTTATCCCGGATGCAGGGGTGCCAAGCGTGCCAAGGCATAGAAATAAACAAATTCCTACTATCCATCATCAAAAGTCCTAGTATCATCTTTTGATGATTGTACCGAAAATTCATCATCATCATCATCATCTCAGCCATAGGACGTCCACTGCTGAACATAGGCCTCCCCTTTGGACTTCCATATATACCGGTTGGAAGCGACCTGCATCCAGCGTCTTCCGGCGACCTTTATAAGGTCATCTGTCCATCTTGTAGGTGGACGTCCTACGCTGCGCTTGCTGGTCCGAGGTCTCCACTCGAGCACTTTTCGGCCTCATCGGCCATCTTCTCTGCGTGCTATGTGGCCTGCCCATTGCCACTTCAACTTGCTAATCCGGTGCGCTATATCGGTCACTTTAGTTCGTCTACGGATTTCCTCATTTCTGATTCGATCACGTAGAGACACCCCGAGCATAGCCCTCTCCATTGCACGTTGAGCGACTTTGAGCTTTGAGATGAGGCCGATAGTGAAAGACCACGTTTCGGTGCCGTAAGTCATCACTGATAACACACATTGGTTGAAGACATCAACATCAATGGCGAATACATCACTCACCTTCGGTTTGCCGACGACATCGTAGTCATGGCAAAGTCGATGGAGGAACTCAGCGTGATGCTCGATGACCTCAATCGAGTTTCTCAACGGGTGGGCTTAAAAATGAACATGGACAAGACGAAACTCATGTCAAATGCCAAGGTTGTGCCCATCCCAGTCTCTGTTGAAAACTCGGTACTCGAAGTTGTTGACTCATACATCTACCTAGGACAAGTGGTCCAATTAGGTAGGTCCAACTTCGAGAAAGAGGTCAACCGCCGAATCCAACTCGGCTGGGCAGCGTTCGGGAAACTACGCAATGTCTTTTCGTCCGACATACCTCAGTGCCTCAAGACCTAAAATTATAAAATTGTAAATATGATATTTGTGTCATTTCATAACAGCTAGACAACTGGACAAATTAAAAAAATAGTATATGGGTTATGTACGAGGAAGGCGGCTATCAGAGAAGAATGGCGGCGTGTTGTGAAGCTTGCCACCAACATCGGAAATGATGACCACGACCACTCTGCCAAGAGTGAAAACGACAAAGAAGAAAGAAGAAGATACGGGTTATAGGATACGTTTTATCTAACTACGGAGAAGGAAAGAAGAGCGTTATCCCGGCTCCACACTATCGCGAAGTTTACCGATGCCAAAATGGCTGAAGTATGAGTTTCTGCAGCGAAGTGGCTCTCTACGCTATGTTATTCGCCCAACCTCGGTCAAATTCGCGAGTAGTGTAGAATACTTCTTCCACGCTTCCACGCGGACGAGGTTGCCCCTGCTATTAGTATAAAATAAAAAAGATTTAAAATGTACTGAACTACTTACAATAATAATAATAATGTATTATGATTCGGTAAACATAAACGCTGCCGGGTGTGCAACAGCAAACTGTTATCCATAATATGTAATCTGTAATCATTATGAATAACTTAGAAAGTAAGTTTCTATTTTATGCACTAGTGCATTTATTTTTAATAATTGACCATTAAATATTGAAGAAATCAACGTTGATCGTATTGTAACATGGATACAAAGGATAATTAACCTATTGACCGCCAAGCGGTCTAGCAATTTACCGTGCCACTGACGCCAGAGTAAAAAAAAAAGATGTGCCCCAAAATCAACAGGGATTGAAAAATACTTGTAGCGGTTTGAATTACAAAGTTTTTGATCATTGAAATTTGGACGGCTGTGGCCGACGTGGCGTCAGGGGCACGATTTTTTGTTGACGGCCACAGCCGACTGTGGCGCTCAAAAGGTTGAAAAGCCAAAATTCTTACGCAATCTACTAAAGTGCACGTGGGGATCGAATCGAACCCACGACCTCTGCTTGCACGGAGCAGTGCTCTCACCACTGAGCTATTGGACCGCTACATGGATAGCGTGGAATAATACCTTCTCATTCCGCTTTAAAACGCCCTCTGTATCTTTCTGTTTTTAAAATGCTAAGCGCATTAGTCGATCTCTTGAACGCGTTATAAATTATTATCTAAGTGCATACTGCATTATCTTTATGCCCGTTGTCATATACATGTTTCTATCGATTTTCCCGTCAATACCCAGACATGCACGATAACCGCGGTAAAAGAGAAAACTTACAAACTAAAATTGCTGCCATCGTATCAGTGTAATGACATTCTCTCTATCTTATTGTAGCGAGGTGTGTAGTTATAGGTACATTTCTAAGGCTGTGGACCAGTGGTCGGAATTAGGTGAGCTAAAATACCTACAGTTCGCGGTGAGACATAATATAGAGTGGTTACAACCGGATAAAAATAATGTTTTATTTGGATTCCGGGTATTCGATATTTATTCGGGTACGTGTTGTAATATTGAACGTGACATGTTTTGTTTACAGTGCAGCATGTTTAATGTTAGTTTTTAGTGAAAAGGGCTAGACAAAAGAAGGTATGTACAGGATTTCTAAGAAGTAGTTGTAAGATGAATAATATGTGTTTCCCCACGTATTGTTTGTTAATGACTCTCAAAGGGGCTAGTACTCGCAGTGCCCGGATGAATATCGAATACCCGGAATCCAAATAAAACATTATTTTTATCCGGTTGTAACCACTCTATATTATGTCTCACCGCGAACTGTAGGTATTTTAGCTCACCTAATTCCGACCACTGCTGTGGACACACAATATCTGAACAATTTCATGCTTAGGGCTATTTAAAACGATTGTTTAAAAAATCCCATGTTTCTAAGGTCATCTGTCCGTGCAAATCGCGAATTTTTATTCCTGGGTCATGGATGTTCTATATATTTAAGTATACTTATCAATATAAGTTTTTTTAATTTTTCAATTTTTTTAATATAAGTATGTATATATCACAATATAAATAAATGAATATCAGATAGGAAATCGCCATCAATACATCGCTCAAATGGTTAGTACCAGCTAGGTATATGTAAATATTTAGATGTGGAAACGGGTTCTACGGGTTGACAAAAAAAACCTTCATTACAATAAATAATTAGAGGTTGAGAACCTGTAGAGTTTTTTTCGTCCAAAACCGGGTCACGCTCACGTGCTTTACGTAACATTAAACAGTATTAGTTAGGAATAACGTTGACCGATTTCTCATCGTGGTACCACCCACACTTAAATATTTTATGGCCTGACTCATTAATACCCGTTAATTCTTAACAGTAAATTTGACTTCTTAAACCTAATGCGAAAAACATACCTATTCGGTTCCTCATCACACCAGGTCTATGTCAATGGATTCTGTTATGTTTGAAGTTTTTTACATGCGTTGGCAAGCCAGCCGAAGCATAGGTGGTCTATCGCATCATATTTCGTCACTTGTCTCCATTGCACTGCACGATAAATAATATTTGCCGCACGAAAGAGGCATGCATTGAATACTAAAATACAATAACTAAAAATCAGTCTAAAATCAATCAGATACTCCGAAAAATATTTTATTTTGTCTAGCTTGATTAGACTCCAAGTCAGATTAGATAGATTTAACCCATGCATTTTACACATGCAGTGTGGAATCGGCCTTACAAGGCTCATTACACAAATTGCAGTAATCATTGTTGCTTACGTTGTCAGCCCTGCCGGACAACGTCACATAACACAATTGGAGTATTGACAGTCATAGATAAGAGTGTAGTATATTGACAGTAAAATAATAGAAGGGTCTTTGGTACTGTGAATTTAATGTTTTCCGTAATATTGTTAGTTTACAGAAAGGAATAATAGGCATTATACGTTTAATGCGTGTTTCAATAAGTCTGTCTTGAGCATTATTTCATTCATTCATTCACGCACCTGAAGGAATAGCCTGAGGGGTTTTGTCGCGTTTCTCACGCGAAAGATAAATGACAAAGCAGCTGTCACTATCTGACAAGCATGTGAGTTTGAGAGTGACACATAATCGCGTGATAAACACAACCATTATTGCGATTTGTGATTTCCTTTTTTTATCCCGACACAAAAGTGGACCGGTATATTGAAGTTTAATGTATGCCTGTAATATGGATAGGTATATCGATATCGAAATACCGGTAAGTATGATGTGTTAGTGAAACGTGGACCCTGATTCTGAAAGATAGGGAGAGGTTTGGAGACGTTTGAGATGTGGTGCTGGACGAGGAAGGAAGACATATAAGCTGAATAGAAAAAATGTCTAATGAAGAGGTCTGGAATAAGATAGGAGAGAAAAAGACACTACTAACACAAATAGGAAAAAGAAATATAGTTGGGCATCTGCTAAGATAATATGAGTTTTTCTTCAAAAATATCATAGAATGAAAAATCAAGGGAAAGCGAGGTAGAGGAAGGCCAAGGCGAAATTACTTTGAGCACATAAAAGAAAAGGTTGCATGCCTTACCAAGAAATGATGAGAGCCCAAGAAAGTAACGGTGATTGCTACACTGACAAGAGCGTAGCTTTTAAATTGAAGAAGAAGATATTATGCAACTGACACCATCTTGTTTTTAATAAGTTGAGTATTATAATATCTGTAGGTACTTTTCGATATTTCGATGTGGTAGACGCGTTTGTCCCCTTAACTTACTTTATGTATTGTTAAAACGCACGTGCACACGTGCAAAATGCTTCATTACTCCACCGTGCAATTAAATCATGATATATATATGCTCTGTTGTCAGAGTTATTGCAACAAAGGTGCCATAAATATGCAAAGATCGTGAATCTTGCTGCGACATTGAATAGCGATAACTACTGCTGCCTTTCCACGTTGAAAAGACGTATACTACTATGGAATTAATATAAAAGTACGACCTTTTAATGTAGCACGGTGAACTGCGATCGCGAGAAATGCAGGGATTGCGTAATCTTATGCGAAAAACAATCTATTGTTTTCCTAATAGGTGGATGACACTTAATTATTATGCCAACCTTTTTATTATTCGGTAAAAACACACTTCGCCAAACAGTGAAACAGATTGTTGATGAATTGAGTATATACTCAGTACACACGTTCTATTCGCAACGTCGGTTCTCCTAATAATTTTCATGAATCCCAGGCATAATGTATAAGTTTACCTTTTACGCCGAATATTACATTATTTACTAGGTGGGAAGCTTCGTCCGCGTAAAAAAGAACATTTACGCAGTCTGGTAAAAAGTATCGTAGGATATCTTTGGATGTCCAGCTTCTGCACCAAAATTGGTTAAAATCCTTCCAGGTGTAAATGTTTCGGCGTAATTAGAGACAAATACATATTACATACCTACATATTTAACAAATGGCGCTGCATGGATAGCGCACTCGTCCAAAAAAAAACTGCGATATTTTAGTATTTTCTAACAAGTAGTATAGAAGTGGAGGTGGTTGAGGGAGATGGTCAACGAGAGAAGAACGTGTTGAAAACCATTGAGAATAGGAGGGGTAAGTTATTTGGATACTTGTTACGACACGACGATTAGGTACATATAAACCGTCATAGAAGGAAAATTTGAGGGAAAGAGGAAGGGAGTGGGATCTAGGTCTTTTATAGGCCAAAACAAGGAAAAAGTAAACAGTGTCCCGTATCAGAATATAAAAAAATTATGAATGATAGGTAAGAAGAACATGGGAATTGTTCCACCAACAGGAGACTAAATTTAAATATGAAAATCATGATGCATCTTCAAAAAACTCCACAGACAATATAGCACGCAAACAATCTTAACCTCCACAGCAGCTTGCATAAGGCAGATCAAAATGACCTCAACTAATCATCTCCACCGATTAATCGACTCAGGTATTTACAATAAAAAATCGTTATACAATTCCAGCGTGCGTTTCTTGAGCGTGGCGTGCGGCGAGAGAAATCAGTTATGCATATTTATAGCTAAATGGCTTTCTTTCTTTAGTATTTGAGACGATTCAACATGTGATTTATTCACAAATTAGCATTGTACACAAAAATTGTTTACGCGCGGACTCTTTGTTATTTTTATCGGCGATAATGGCGAACATTGAAACATTTACATATAAAAAAATAATCGAGGAGCAAATTAGGAATTTTACTTGTGATTTGATGTATTTGATGCAAATTTGTAAGTTATCATAAGATATACTCATGATTAATGTGAAATCACTCTTGTTGAACATAGTTGATCTTGAGGAAAGCATACTAGCTGGTAAAGTGAAATATTGTTTCACCATTTTTAAACTCAGGCAGATTAAAGTTGCACCTTTTGTACTGAATTATACCTACCAATCGCAAGAGCAGTTCTGCATTTATTTATGTAAAATTAAACCTTATCTTTTGATTAAAATTCACGGTATTGAATTCGAAAAGAAATAGATTTAAAAATTTGCAAAGTTACGTATATCTTGTGCAATAAATAAAATCTGGGACGTTCCTACGAGTATGAGTGATGAATATGCATTAGTTTAGTTATATCATTCGTCGTAACAGCGACTTAAATATGATTGTTTACGTAGATTACTTGTTTTAGTGTTTGACTGACCATAACGAATTAGTCAATTACATTCTGCGGATTTAAGTTTTATCGTTCCGTTTGGATTATCTAATAATTTCGGTGAAGACCACAGACCATAGTGAAGACTATTACTAAAGACACTATAACGCTATGAAAATTTAAAATGTATTTTGCATCCCAAAATGAATAAGAGGCAAAAACTACCGTTTTTCTAGCAAATTAGAGTTTGCAGAGTGCAAAGTATATAAGAATTCGCTTTTTATCTTCGATCTGTTTACATTGAGCATGGACGACGTAAGCGGAAGACTGCATGCATGAAAAAATAATTTAAGTTCATCAATAAAACGTTCCTTCTCACTCATAACAATATACACTTTCTATATTTCTTAATCTTAGTTGAATAGCAACATAAACTGTACAATAAGTATTCTGAAATGTACAGTTTAGCCATCATCATGTAAGTTGTTAACCTCTTATTCTTATGATTGAGGATCTTGGTCTTCATCGGGAGTTTTACAGTTGAAGAGGACACCAATTTCTTCTTATCTTACTGTCAAAGTCTGTCCTTTAAGTTCAGTTGAAAATAGATAAGCCCTTTACTGGATCTATCGGTAAAGTCATCTATTACCTAAGCTGATAAAAATTCGTTAACATCTGTTCTGAGAAAGAGCTTAATCCGGACTGATCATGCGTTCTGTACTTTCATTAATAATGCAACAAAAACTTCTTTACTAATTAGTAATTACCAAGCTACGTAACTTTTCCCCGAAGAAAGTGCAACAGTCATAACATAACGATTCATTAATGTCATTGTAATTCGAGAAGCAAAAGTATTTTCGAGTAAAAAACGTAAATGGCCGACTCATGAGCGCGCGTGCGCCGCGCGTCACGCTCGATCGCTGACGATCCCTGGCTACTGACATGTACTTATTTGGTGAAATGTTGACAATAGTGATTAATTTAATCTTGAGAATTTATTGAATACTTCGTAAAAAAACTTCTGGGAGGTTTCGTATATGTACAAATAAATAAATAAATAAAAAATGTACCTACCCGAAGATAATAAAATTATCTTCATCATCATTGGTACCTAGTATTTGCATTTGGTGCCATATATATAAAATTTCAGATTGTTCACACAAATTGTAATGTATTGTAATTGATTGAAAATTATGATGAGCCAGAATCAGCAGGGGTTGGATTGTTTCTTTTAGTACCAATCGTAAAAAAAAAAACAATCTGATTTAGTATTTATTTCGCAAGAAGACCGAAGGACTGAGCAGCATTACGGTAAACAATGTTTTGAATTTGGTTAATGATAAATCCTTGACAAATCGCTATTGACGTTTAATAATGCTGTTGAATAATATGAAAGCTGTTTGTAGCGCCACTATCCCTGGGCCGGACCGACGCTTGTTAGACTATACAATACACATAACGTTCATCAATTGATTGTGCATCGAACGAGAAGATAAATTACAATATAATATCGAAGGCAAGACAGCTGACCCGTGGCGATCTTAATGAAGAACACATAAAAGTCAAGGCTAGCGTTATATGATACGGTAAAATTCTGCTCGAGATGCCTACTGACGTAAATAAATGGATTATTCGATATCTGAGATTGTTTATTGGATAACTGGTTTTGTAAGAAGCTTAAGGTAATAGAGTTAAGTTTATCCTTACTTTATACGATGTAACTGTTCAACATTAATAGGTTCCATAGGGATAGCAATAATAATAATCAGTAGGTAGTAACTTGAAGGTATCTAGCGATCACTACATAAAGAGTTGGAAGCGTTTACGCTGTAATCTCTTCGAATAACTTGTATGGCTTCCAAACCCTTAATCTCGTCCGGAGAAGCGGAAACTCCGCCAGTTGGGAATGCTCCGTTCGATTGGAGTTTTCATGGATGGAGTGGTGTGATTTTATAGTACATTACTGCGGACGCCAGGAAAGAAGGGCTTACTGGGTGAGGCCGATCGTATGGAGGCCGGATTGTGCTACGAAGCCGACAAACCCTTTCACAAAATACACCACTCAAAAAATGCCATAAAAAAATACTTTCTGAACGAAATTCCTTTAAATTTCTCTCGAGTTGTTCCGCCCGAAACGTGATACTTGGAAGCCTGTTCTAACGCATGTTATGACGACATTTCATTGGGTGTTTCAGAATATACCATTGCAGTAGTGATTGGGGTTACTCCAATCTACTTGTTTACATTGTTCATTAATTTGAAAACTAAGATGTTAGTTTAGAACTCGCTCATTATATTTTGAATACTCAAATTGAATGCGTTTAAAAATAAACCTATTTTGAGTTTTCATGATCATTACATGATTGACGTGTATTTCATAATTTTGTCTATTGTAAGTTAGGTTAGGTAGTATCTAAGTTTTGCATTTTGACAATCACCTAAGGAGATATTACCGATACTTTGAATTTTGACATAATCATTTTCTGTGTAACGAATTCTCATGTTATTTTCTATTATTATGATTTCTTATAATACACTTTAAAAAAAACTCATAACTTAGAAAATCTTCTAAAATGTACGCATTGCGAGTGTCTCTATGTGAAAAATGGTTGTATGAAACAATGCAAAGACATGCAATGAATGTTGTATGGCTTCCCAAACCTCACATCTCGTAGCGGAAGCGGCGGAAATATCCATGGCCGTGCGCGTTGCCTTCCTTCATGCTTATTAGACAGAACAATATGGACAAGTTGCGAGGAGAGCCGCGGGCGCAAGCTTTACTCGGATTACCTTTTGACATACGTATTTTACAAGGTAGAGCCATCAGAAAACAAACTACGGCATTCCGGCTAGTGACACTCTACGTCACTGATTAGAGTGATTAGCCCCCTTATGGTAACAAAATAAATATTGAGAAAAAAAAAAATTGCCGCCAGTCGTTCAAAAAATAATAATTATGCATTCATGCATTACAATTGTCATGAACTTTGTCTGAATTTTAATTTGTTGTAATAATTGATTTAAACACACACGATTTTATATCATTCATACAGGTAACAAGGGCATCGGGAAGCATTATGATACAACATTGGCAACACAGAAACGGATTGACAGAACCGACCAACCAATCATAGCGATGATGTTGATTTCTAAGATGACTTCGAAAGTTCCGCCTGTTATATAACGAAAATAATAGATAAATCAAAATTATAAATTCAAAATGCAATGCAAAACTTTATTCTTTTAAAAGTCAGATTCTAAGTTACATATAAAAAAGTCAAATATCCAATATTGTTTAAATAAGACAATTAATACATATCGCGTATATTAATTATTTGAGCCTCCCTGACGTTTCGGCAACTTTACAGTTGAGTCATTTTCAAAATTCATGTAAATACCGTAAGGTACTTTGACCCTACATGGTTACTTTGTCTATCCATAAAAATGCATGCATTTTATCGAGTCCGTAAATAATAAAAAAACCGACCAAGTGCGAGTCAACTCGCGCACCGAGGGTTCCGTAAAATGGTAGATTAGTCAAATCAAGTCGTGGTTTTCTATGGGTGGACAAAGTAATCCTGTAGGGTCAAAGTACCCCGACCTTACGGTAGTTAAAAGCTTAATAAAAACAAAATTACGATCGTTTCTTTTGTGTTACGTAAGTTACTCATACGAAATATATGGGTAACTATCGTAACACAAAGGAATCAATTAAGATTTGTTTTAATTAAAGCCCTTATATTTTGTATTATTGATTACATGTATTTTGAAAATCACTCAGTTACCGTTGTCAAAGTTTGAACTCCTTCCAATGTTGTTGTTGTTTTTTGTAGCAGTCAAGCGAAAGTTGTTTGGTTTCCACGGTTCAATAATTAAGCCAATTCCCATGAAATTTAGCATGCTGCGCTTCTTATTGGAGCCATTAGGTACGTATTTTAATCCAAAACTAGAGGCAACTTCGAACGCAAATTGTTTTTCTTTAGCTTAATAATTTTCTTTAACTTACCTTTACATGCGAAAATAAAAAAAAAAAACATATTATGAGAAATATTTTGATAATTTCAACCTAGGTACTTTTTAAAGTGAATAATATTTTTTCCTGATTCTAGAAAGTAACATAGTTATTTCATATTGTCATTGCGTGTAGTCGAAAATAAGTTTTAACCAGTTTTCTGCGTGAATTTTGTAAATTAGGAGTAGTTTTTGAAACAAAAATTATTAATGAAAAATACAAACTGTTGGTTTTAAATTTATACTAATAAATCACAATAGTGTTCACTATCAATCACTGTTCTAAGTAAAAGAAGAAAAAAATGTTTTGATCACAGAGAAAAATTTCTATAATAATCAACATTTTTGAGCAGACAAGGGGCCTTACTCGAAGAAACAATTTATCCTACCACGCTTGGAGGAGCCAGGGAGACGGACGTTGTATAAGCTAGCCAGCATGCATTCTCCAATTTCGAGTTTTTAAATTAGTTTTGGATTTTTCAAAATGAGGGTCACTCGTGCGCACGTTGGGAGGGAGTTCTATTTGATCTTCATGTCCAGCTATCCCTGTACCAAAGTTGGTTAAAATCCGTCCAGCGATTCCAGCGCAATTAGGGCTTGTAGTACTTATATTTTTTTATTATTCGGACATTTCGAATATTTCTTTTCTTCATATTTAAATATCCGGATAAAAGTAATTATTAATGTATGTTTACTTGTTTTCAATAAAACGCACAAAATCTTTAGAAATAGTGTGCCGATTTGACCCTTATTGGGACAAGAGCGTTAAACGTACGTGCTTCAAATTCCCGGACTCGTAGCTGATAATTTGATTATATTGCAGTTGCCTCTATTACTAAATTCACATACATAAATTATGGTATGACCAAGCTGAAAACTACAGAATAAAAAAATACTAAATTCACACATTGAAATTTCTTGGTATTACGAGTATTACTTATGTGATTATTGCGTCAAAGTATTCAAATGACAGCTACTTTGGAACTAAACATGTTTTTATGGTGAAACTGACCCTCGTTATCTCAAAGCGGTAAGTTTTATCTCTCGGCCAAAACGTCTTTATCAAGTGTAATTTTGAATTCTGCAACTGTAATTTGCATTTATTATTCGATGTCTTAAAAAATATACACTGAATTAAGTAGGTATTGTGAAATGATTCCTGGTATTAGCGTTCGTGGTCATGTTTCTACATTTCTACTCCTCCCTATGTTGAGCAAGATCTGACCAGTCCCTTTATAAGGTGCCCTTTCTATCGTAGTAAGAGCAAACCAAAAAGAAGATGGCGGGCAAACTATGTAGCTTAGATAATTTTATTCCGTTTCGATCGTCTAATAAGATTTGACAATCGCGATTAGGTTGCCTGGGGAACTGGGGAGGCCTATGTCCAGCAGTGGACGACTCCGGGCTGATGAGGATGATGATTAGGTTGACTAATACAATATATACAGTGCTTAGAATAAATACGCCTAGAACGAGATTCTTCATACAACAGATTTGCGACAGATGAAGTCGCATTTGGTTTTATGTGTGCGTGATGTCTACGAACCAATCATAGATATGTGTTGCTTGTGAGCTTGACGTTGTGATGTGACAGATGCGCCCACGGAAGACACTTAGCTCATGGCTAACCAAAACTGGCTTCACATTCAAGCGCTGACTAGGTTTTTAGGCGTATTTATTCTAAGACTAACCCGTTCCGGCTTCGCACGGTAGCAATGCTGATATATTATGCATAGTATTATATATGTATAAACCTTCCTCTTGTATCACTTTATCTATTTAAAAAACCCGCATCAAAATCCGTTGCGTAGTTTTAAAGATCTAAGCATACATAGGGACAGACAGACGGAAACGACTTTGTTTATTACTACATAACTACTCGTACATACAGGTTACAACTTCTTGAGTTGGATATCTGCATTCTCCAATGATAATTCCACGTCGTGAGGCACGGAACCCAGAATAGGAGGCAGTAGAGGCCCGTAATTGCAGCATTGCCCAACCTCTGTCGCAACGCCTTGCTGTTTATGTGAGCCTGGTACTTCATTGCAAAAGTTATTTAGATGGATTCGTTATGCGTGTATTTCTGCCTTTTTTATTCAAACTGTAATTAAAATGACCTTGGTAGTTTCTTTTTTTGGTTTAGTAATATAAACTTTGTTTACTAGCGCCTATGAGCGCGTAAAATCTTTTAGGTGTATCTGAGTACTATTTTTAATTTTCGAAACTACGTACCGTTCTGCCGTGATCGTGTCACGTGGAGATATGTTATTTTTGCATGTAGGTATGTTAGTGTAGCCCAAAGTCAAATAAATGATAAAGATACAAAATCCCACAGTATATCCTCGGGCAACATATTATGTCGATCCCTTAGGGCTTAGACCCATTATCATTTGTTGAGGATGAATTTTCAGTTTTTTGACGTGACAACGTCTTAAATTAGGTTGCGCTGGGAGTCGCTCATGAAAAAGTGTAACGCCCGTTCACGTCTGTTAAGAGGGCTGGTTGTCCCGCTAAAACTCGAGAACGGCTGAACCGATTTGGCTAATTTTAGTATTGAAATATTCGTGGAAGTCAAGGGAAGGTTTAAACGGTGAGAAAATATTGAATAAATGAGTGGAAAATAATAAAAAAAAATGGTTGCCTGTAAAGTCGGTTTTACGGGCTAAGGAATATGTTACGTGACAACGTCTTTTTCTCGGTAGAATATTTATTTGTATCATATCCATTCACAATTTCCCTAACAACATTTTAAGTGTTACTTTCTGAACGCACCCATCACATGTGTCATTAATGTCATTATAGTGTCTTTATTTTACATGCTTTAAATCTAAATATGCGATAATCAGACTATTATGCATGTATGTTGTCGATTCCAAAAAATACCGAACCGTCGGAACAAACATCATAAGTTTGACAAGTAAGTACGAACAGTTTGTATTTGTATGGGAATATAAAATTATCGTTTTTATTATTTTCCACTCATTTATTCTATATTTTCTCACCGTTTAAACCTTCCCTTGACTTCCACAAATATTTCAATACTAAAATTAGCCAAATCGGTTCAGCCGTTCTCGAGTTTTAGCGGGACAACCGGCCCTCCTAACAGACGTAAGCGGGTGTTACACTTTTTCATGAGTGACTCCGAGACGCAACCTAATTTAAGACGTTGTCACGTCAAAAGATAATTTTATATTCCCATACAAATACAAACTGTTCGTACTTACCTGTCAAACATGTGATGTTTGTTCCGTCGGTTCGGTATATTTTTAGAATAATTACATGTAGATCTAGACTAAATAGGTATAAGGGTTTGGAATCGACAACATACATGCATAATAGTCTGATTATCGCATATTAAGATTTAAAACATGTAAAATAATGACACTATAATGACATTAATGACACATGTGATGGGTGCGTTCAGAAAGTAACACTTAAAATGTTGTTAGGGAAATTGTGAATGGATATGATATGATACAAATAAATATTCTACCGAGAAAAAGACGTTGTCACGTAAAATCTTCCTTCGCCCGTAAAATCGACTTTACAGGCAACCATTTTTTCCTTAATGTATAAGTCATACGTATACTTAAGTGTTTATAATGACTTATATGCAAAATGTCATGTTTCTAGGAAAAGCTTCCCAATAATACGGGGAGTCAAGGCCGTCTTAAAGCATGCCGGGGCCCTGAGCCCTCCATTATTGGGGGCCTGAAAAAACGTCCTCTAGGTACGTTTTTTCGAGGTTGTTGGGACCCCCACGTGAAATTGGGGGCCCTAGCGAGACTGGGGCCCTGGGCACGTGCCCAAAGTCCCCAGTGGGAAAGAGGGGTCTGTGAGGAGTGGAAGAAAATTATCAAATAGATGTTTCTATAGCTTAGAAAAAGTAAAATATGTCATAATGTTTTCTCCCTGTACGGGCCGTTCTATCACAATTATGCTTTGCGACTCTTACGCGACATAGCATTATGTCACTTTCTCACAGTACTACACAGAAAGAAATAGATAAATATCTCGCACGAGAGAGTCGCGTATCACACTTGTGCGAAGTGGTGGCCCCGTAAAATGATACAAAAAGCTTTTTGAAAATATTTATTCAATTCCCAAAAATAAACAAAAAATACTTTTGTAAAAATGTACCATTATTTTCTCTTCAATAAGTTTTGTCACATCGGTAATACAGGCAATTATTTTACTATTCTTGAACAATTCAGGCTGTAAACTTCCCGGTAAGGTCAACATCAGTATGTCAATCACCTATAATGGACTGAACACTGAACATTAACTAAACAATCTTTAATCAACTCTATAAACATTGCAACAAGACCTAAAATGCATTGCGTGGGCTTGTATTCAGTTTGAAAGTACTTCAGTGTTCTATAAGGCGGCGTTATTGAATTACCGGATTAAGTGTCCGAAATAGCCGATATCATTTAATAACTTAAGCCGTTTTATATTATTTTTGAGCAGTAAGCCTTCAGCTAATTCGAGGTCATGCGACTTTTTCGTCAGCAAAATATCGCAGACGCCAGGAAATAAGGGCTTGCCGGCTGAGTAGAGTAGGTAGAGACGGATAGTGATACGAAGCCGGCAAGCCCTTTTCACGGTTAAGGCATGTATAGTGCTTTTCTTAAACATATGCAATGAAATAAAAAAATACACCACACAAAAAACATAATTCAGCTTCTCCCCCCTAACAAGTATTCTGCACTCGGAGGGACTTCCTTCAATGTCTCTCTTATAGTGTTATTATTAATCTCTCCCAAGATTATGTTTCTCCTTATTTGTATTATCTCTGCTCTTCTTCCGCGGATGATTTGTATTTTCTCTCCCGAGCACTTGTGAATTGGTGAGTCTGGTCCAAGAGGCAAGTTTTTTTTTTTTTTTATTCACAGACTGACCGGCGATTGACCTCAGTATCACCTGATGGAAAGTGACTACGGGGTCGAGGATGTAGCTCGCCGGTTCAGTAATAGCCTATTCACTCTTACTTTGAAGATACCTAAATTATATTTTTTTGGAAATACACACGATGGGAGCGAGTTCCATTCCTTAGCGGTTCGCATTAGAAATGATGAAGCAAATCGCTTCGTGCGAATGAGTGGTAAACTGACAACATAAGGGTGAAAGCGCTTCCCTCGCCTGGTTGTCCGATGTTGAAACGGGGATGGTGGAATTAAATCGTGCAATTCCTAATTAAATAGTGCAGGCATAATTTTGTTATACATTGATGATGGATTTAGTTCGCTTGTGTTTGTGGAAGCCCAGTCAATAAGGCTCTGTAAGCCTATTTGAAGCAACTCCCGATGTTCTAATTCAGCATTAAGTAGTTAATGCCGCCCAAAAGTTTTCAGTTGAGGCCAGGTAGTCCTTTGAAGATTTGAAGTGGAGGAGCTCCTCATTTGCCTTAGGCCCACGAACTCGGTCCCAACTCCTGATTCTATTAATTCTTTAAAAAATATTCCTAAAACTAAGACCCCTCAGTAGGGTGCCCATGACGCAGGCAGCATTCCCACGTATGGCTATGGAAAGCCTTTCGCGAGACTATACTAGCTATACTCCCATACAAAATCCGACTTCTAGCAGTGAGGGCTAACCAGTAGGGAATGCAAATCGGTATTTTTTTTCCATAGAAATTACAGGCAATTACAATTACCGGTTTGCATTTGCTACTAACCAGCCCTAATACTGTTCAAGTCATGTCTTAAAATAATAATAAAAAAAACCGGCCAAGAGCATGTCGGGCCACGCTCAGTGTAGGGTTCCGTAGTTGCTCATCCTTCACAATAAACTGCTGTTTTAAGCCCGAGGTTTAAGTTAAGACAGATTTTAAGCTCTATAAAAAGGTCGTAAACGCCCTAGAAACTGTAATCACTTATTACCTTCTGGAAGTCAACTTACGACCTTTTAAAGAAAAAATATGAAATTTGGCGATAACTCAAAAACGGCTTGACCGATTTTGTTCAATATAGTTTTCATTGAAAGTACTTATAAGGCCGCATTAACATGAATTTTTCCATATTTTTTTGACTTGTGGTTCAAAAGTTAGAGGGGGGGGGGACACAATTTTTTTTATTTTCGGAGCGAATATTTACAAAACTACTGACTTTATCAAAAAGTAATGTTTGAAAACCCCTATTATTTTCAAGAGACCTATTCAACGACACCCCACACACTAGGGTTGAAACGAAAAAAAAAATTACCCCCACTTTAGGTGTTCGAGAGGTACCCGAAAAAAAATTTTTTTTTTAGTTTTTATTTTACCGTTTTGTCGGCGTGATACATACACATACTCATACCAAATTTCAGCTTTCTAGTACTAATGATCACGGAGCTAAGCCGCGGACGGACGGACAGACGGACAGACGGACAGACGGACAGACGGACATGGCGAAACTATAAGGGTTCCTAGTTGACTACGGAACCCTAAAAATGTCCGAGAAAGCTGCCCGCGCGTGGTCCCTTCGGAATAAAAGTCTGGTCGAATATATCCTCAGTGTGAACACTGCTTTACCGGTCATCGGGGTAGTTCACCCGGTCCAAAGGTGAACGATTCCCAATGTTGACACTGTTGTCACGCAATCTATCACCCCATTCCAAAACGACACAACTACATTAAACACCCCTACTCTTACCATGAGTTACAGTTACAGTCACAGTACTCGCTATCGACTACGTAAACTAATTGTATGGAGAATTGTAGTTTTATAAAGTAACCGCTAGGGCCGCTCTGTTATTCTCGATACAAATCGTTTATATCACGTCAACTCACGGTAGGGGTACCGTACATTCTTCAACCACTTACGACCTTTCATAGTTACACGATCGATCACTCTGCCTTATTTTCAAAACGTTATAACTCTGTAAGGAGTCCATGGTTGTTGTGATCCTTTAATTTTGAAGTTGGAAGGGTTTTACCGGTAATTTCGATAGAGACATTGTGACAGCTGATCGCTTTGAGCTTCAATATGTCGTGCGCATTACTAATGAGCAATTTGTTGTTTCAGATAAGCCATGTTTGCGGAGTGATACGTGGCGGGGGAGGTAAATATTACTTATTCGCAAAAAAGGGTTAACATGCTAGAAAAGCGGGCGGTAAGTCGTAAATTACGACCTAGGGCGGTAAGTAATTTTTTCATGCTAGAAAACCGGGTGGAAAGTCGGATATTACGCCCTAGGGCGGTAAGTAATTTTGGTATTGACTGCTATTTATTACTTTTGTTTTGTTTCCTCCAAAGTGTGATGAAAAACGTCGGACGTGACTGGTGGTAAAGGAATTCCTCTTTACCACCCTTGTTACGTAATGTACCTACTATTACATTTATTTTACAATTGTAAGAAATAACGCTTACACTTGGTCAACTGATAGATCAGTTAGTGCACTCAGTTAATGTCTTATCATCATTACTTGACCGCTTCCGGTCGTCATGTACTTATACGAAGTCATTTATTTTGCATGCTCTAACTACAATTAAACATGTAAACAATAAAAGAACAACAATAGTAGGCAACCCACATCACATGTACCTATATGTGTTGTGCTCACCACACGTATTATTAAACCGCGATGAGAAAGGGATTGGATATGACTGTTATTCCATATACATACGTCAAAATGAATATGAAATGACATTTGCTTTAATCTCATTCTCATCGCGGTTTGATAATCATAGTGTGTCAATAATACATTTTGACAAGGTAATGCTTTCCTTACTCAACAGTTTAGGGCATTATCACACTTGCGATTTGCAAATTGCAAGTGTGTTAATGCCCTAAGTGGTTATTTGTCCGGCTGTTACGGCGTCATGAGGGGACAATGAAATGTTTACCAACAGACTGCGCTGTATACACCCCGTATAAATACTGGATCGCGCTGAAATAATGACCCCTCTCCATAGATGACTGACTGTCATATTATTATTATTGTTCATAATAGTATAGATGAGACTGATTTGAAAAGTGAACACCTAGGTATGAGGAAGATAAACGTACCTATTAAGAGAGTTTAAGAAATCACAGGTCTCATGACATGAGATACTTACTGTTACTAGTACTAGCTCTTCATTACGGCTGGCATGAGAAGCCCTGAGCCTGCGACCCTCATCCGAGAACGCGTGGTTCTGATCCACCAAGTGCCGGGCTTTCTACACCTACAGCCCTCTTTCTGCCTTATATGTTTCTGAAGACGCAAAACTATCTGTATTAAAAAGGCTAAAAATGGTCCAGAGTCTGAGACTATGTTTAGAGTAAATCTCTAATGAGACAGCCCTCACGCGAGAGCCGCGTGGTTCTGCTCCAGCAAGCGCCACGCTTTCTACTGCGCGCGCGCACGAACGCATGCGATGCTTGTATTCCAAAATACTCTAAATAAATAAAAGTGGGTAATGGCTACGGAAAAAATGTCTAATGAAGAGGCCTTGAATAGGATAGGAGAGAAAAGGGCACTACTAACACTAATAGAAAATAAAAGAGGAAATATGATATATGGCATCTGCTTATAGTTTTTGTATAAATGCTGTTTTGGGTTTGAACTTTTTGTATGAGTTTCGTCTGTGTCGTAGCATGCAATTTTCAAAATGGTCCTGTGTATTAATAATAATCCACTGCAGGACAAAGAACTTTTGTCCCGTGGTTTGGAACTCTCAACAATTAAAATAATTTAAAAGAACTGGACAGGTTGGTATATAAGTCCTCCCTATCAGAAAGTTAGCCTCTATTTGAGAACCAAGAATCGGGAATGCCTCGAAGAGAGATATCTCTGCGACAAACCATTATAAAGAGTCCGTATCTAATGTCTTAATGCTGGGCGAAATCATTCTCCACCCCCATTTTTCCAAGTCTGATGATGTGCAGGATATATTTTCCGAAATGCATGCACTACGAAATCTTTAATTCAACCAAAAGAAATATGAGTGAGTTGAGCTAAGACCTGGGAGGTGTGAGTTGGAATATTTCAGCGTTTACCAGTTGTTTCAACACTTCTGTTAACGTTAGTTGTTTTGAACACACGTACCTCAAAACCTAAGTGAGTAACTAGTTCGTAGTCTCTTTGCTAGTGAAATCTTCCACAGATGGCGAGCAAACTAATAAGACCTAGCACGAGCCAGCAATAAGACAAAGTCTACGTTTACAAAGGAGCATTGTTGAGTTTGGTGTACAGGTAATAAAACTATGGAATGATGATTTTTATATAATAAGAAGGGGGCACCAAAATGAGAGAAGGGTTGCTTCACCAACTCAATTATTGAATGACCCTATACTATATTGAAATGTAGATCAAACTGTACTTCTATTAACTATTTTAAACACTGCCGCAAAAAAGCAGTATAAAAATCATCACATAAAGATCTCCAGATGAAAATCATCAGATAAAGATCAACAGTCTAACTTCAGAATACACGTATTTAGTCCAATCTCGTATTCTTTTAAAAAAAGTTATTCGATTTATGTCATCGATTTTGGGTTTTCGAGCTGTATTAAATGACAAATGTTATCATTTATTTCAAAAGGTAAATATAGCACATCGCTAAAGCAGACATATAAATCGTTATCTCGAGCATCTGTCATGAGAAACGATAAAATTGGCGCTGTTTAGTTATCCAAGTTCCATTTACAGGAAAACTACTTAATAGTTCAGTCGCTCTAGACTTTTACAATCAAATAACTTAATGACACCCGAATACCAGAATTCTCTCTTTTACTACCCTCAATAAACCATATACTTGTCGATTCGTTCAAAAATGTCTTATGTACATTGGAAACATCAAACGGATCTGACGTTTCTGAATGGTAAATACGGTAAAGTAGTCATTTAGAGCACCCGACAGTTAGTCCCATATCGTTGTCATTTATCTGTCCTGTATGACTATTACGACCCAAAAATCTTATTCCCCACTGTTAAAGCTTTATTTTGAATGACAGATTAAACTGTGCATGATAATTGCTATACCTTATTTCCAACGCAGAACGAAGTAACATGGCATTTTGAACGGTGTTAGTTAACTACGCGCGACATGTAGACTAATTAGATGGTTTACAATGTAATAATGAGTTTGTAGAACTATGGTTATTTAGTGCTGATAATCCAGGGGACATTCCCGCGGTTATAATTTAGATAGCTCACTTTATCCATTTTGTAAATTTCTTCGCTCGTTAACATTCCCACTTCTTTCACGTTCCATTCCCGAATTGTCAAATTCGTTTCTTCACATTCTTGAATCCCTCTTGCCCTTCTTATTTCACCTATGTGGATTCCAAACTTGTTGAAATGTTCAAGATTCCTATTTAAGGGACATGCCCAAATGAAGTTGTCGACGTTTACGAATTTAAAAGCGTTCGCGGATCATATTTAGACCCTTATGGACCGCGGAACTCTGATTGGGAAAAACTATACCTGAATCTGAATGGGTAATGGACGAGATAGAACATTGGTGGAAAGAGGGAATGTTGCCATGTTAAGAGGTTTTTTGAAAGGAAACGCATGGTAGACGATGTCAATCTTAACGACGTGATCATGTCACAAGAGATGGCTCAATGCAATTTTCTGTCGCTTTTCAACTGGGATTCCTTAGTTCAGATTTCGGACACAACTGTCATCTCTATAAAATTCTAGATTTGTTTTGGGAATCAGTTTTCTGTTTTACGCCTTTTGTTTTGTATGGGCGCGCGGCGCTATGCCAGTCTGGCGCCATCTGGTGGTCATAACTTCTTTATCATTTTATGACGCCTAAACGACTGGGCAGTTTTAACCAATTTTGGTACAGGGATATCTGGACATCCAAAGATACGCTTTACACTTCTACGTTATGGAAAAAAAACGACGAAGAATACAACGACGAAGTTGCTATTACTCTAAAATATAGATCAAGAAATATAGACATCAAACAAACCGTTATCGTCAACGTAAGAGGTCAAAAGATGAACCTCGGCATTTGACCGCGTAGTTTAATTCGGACTTCCGAAACGAATCTACCATGGACTTATGAATCTAGCGATCAAAGTGCGTTACCGGCCAATTAGACAAACGCACTCCGGAGATTAATAAACGCAATAAACGCTTTAGCTTAGGTCTGAATTGCGCAAGCTGTTACATGGCTGGTATTCGAGAAGCAAAGTTAGAAAACTCAAATGATTTGGTTAAGGTTTGTTGCGTAATCGGACCTTTAGGTTATTTGAGAGACATGTTAAAAGTGACGACGACGACAGTGGAAAAAGGAATATATTTTAAGGAAAAGCAATTATAGTTTCTATGACGATATCACCTTCTGTTATTGAAATTAGATTGGATTGGATTCATAAAAAAATAGGCGGATGTAAAAAAAAATTAAGCATGAAATTTCTTGATTAAGAATCTAATCTTGCAATACTTATCGCTATTATGTGACAAGTAGCACGACAGGAATTTAATATTTATCTATTGTGTCTTGTTTATCGGGACACTAGTTGACATTGATTTAGCATTAAAAAGTGCTTTCATCATTTAAAGTAAAACTCTAGTTGGTTTCCCCTGCCTGCGAGTGTGACCAAACATCTTCCCTCTCCCTCTTCTCTATGGTGTTGAACAAATTACTTTTTTCTGTCACTCTTAAGTACTTCTTTATGTGTGACTTCAACTTTCATTTAAAGTACTGAATTCCCGGGACTGTTATACTAAAATTTTCCGGGACCGCACACCATGATTTCTTAAGGTATTCTTAGTTGATATTTTTGCAACCGCAATTGCATAAATAAAGATGATTTACTTTTTTTATTTTTTTTTATTTATATACCATAAAATATCTACAATATACAATTACATTATAACTCGCTAAACTGTGACGTTTGATGGCGAGAAGCTATCACGTTGTATCTTTGCTTCTGGACTTATGTATGCGTATGATCAAACTATGCCATGTTTGTCGCGTGAATTGTCGCACCTACCAAAAGTAGAGTGTACTGAGAAGTGGAAATTGAATAACAATAACAGAGACTCGTTTGCTGAATGTTGGGTAAACACTTATCCAACATCCAACCCGTCTTAGAGTAGAGTGGCATATAATGTATATATATATCGTTTATAAACCAGGTACTTTATTCGCTTCAATTTGACGATTACTGCTAGTTAATTTGGTATTCGTATTTTTTTATTACACTCTCGTCTTTCTTAAAGCCCATAGTGGAAACGTATTATTGCTGTAAGGTGTTTCTGGTTTTATTCATTCAAGAGAATGGATTATTGAAGTAGGTGTAAAGGTCTGCAATAACTTTGTAAACAAGCCGGTGAGAACCTGTTCCTATGGATGTCGTATATGTCTAGTATCTATCTCCAATACCTAAAAAACTAAAGTACCAATCTTTATTAAAATTATTATATTATATTGGCCAATTTTAGAAAAGAACTTTATCCCTAGGGCAAATAGATACGTTTAATTGTTTTTCTCCATAGTATTTCGCGGTGACGTGTCAATTGACTTGCCTCGTACCTCAAAACGCCAAGGTCATGTGAAAATCAAAAAAATAAATATGAATAACTTTTCACAGGTGGCATAGTGTCAGAATCTAATTGTTTATTGCGCTATAAGAACCCTATTCCCAGAAATGGTTTTTGAATTAACATAGGTCGTAAAAAATTGGTATATTCCGTTCGAGTTACATGTCAAAGTACAAGGGAAAGCATGGCAAGGAATCTACGCGGGTCTAATAAGGAAGTGACGACTAGACGGTTACGCAAGTGGCTCATTTAATCCAGTGCCCGTGACTTCGTTCCTTACCATGAGTTTACAGTAACAGTACATACTCGCTAGCGACTACGTGAAGGATTTGTATGGAGAATTTTAGTGTCACGTTAACTCATAGTAAGGGTTCAGTACAGTACCCTACCGTACTCCCTTTTTATTTGATAGCTGATTGGCCTGAGTCTCACGACTTTGCAAGGCTGTCTGAGAGTGCGGGTTGGGTCATCTAGGGTACCTCCTGTACCGCAGTCATCATTTCGAACAAAAAACTTTCTAGAAGGCCGGGATTTCTACCAAATAGCTGGAAATAGTAGGTAGTAGGGTAGTGCATAAATATATTATTCATCTCAATGTCAGAGTTATTGTCAGTCACCATTATTCAAGTAGAGACAGCTAGATCTCAGACAAAAATAGATTAGAAGCAAATAATTTAGCCTCAGAATTGTACCTCCACGAAGCTCATCACTTCGGCAAATAAAAAAAACAATATTTCCTCTATTCTTATCATTAGACACACGTTGTGAGCGCCTACAATAGACGCTCTAAATGACTAGAAACCAGCACATAATTCACAGTGACGTCACTATACACTATACACTAGTGAGGGAAACTAAATATGTTCCGGTGATATTTTAGGCTCGTTAAGAAGAAATACTCGTTCTATTTTTTCCATATAAATCGAGATTTCGTTTTCGTCTGTTTCCTCCACCAAAACTTAACCGATCCTTACGAAATTTTACAAACTAATTATGAAAAAAATATTATTTGTGGGACCGTTTACATTTTTGTGCTTATTCATAACATTTGTGTACCAGGCGTCTGTTTTTGCCCAGAATTCCGCCGCAAACGGACGACTACCTACTACACAAATTCTATAATAATTTGCGCAAAAATTTACTAAATATTCCTATTCAGTTTCCAATTTATTACGTAAAGGAGTGAAAAAATTGACCGCGCTAAAGGTCTTTCCCTTGTACACGTGCAACATTATGAACCTTTTGGTGATGCTCATGATAAAATCGTACCTACATCATAAATTTACTATCATCACGAGTATAATTTCAAACAACATGGCAGGGCATCTTGGTGTCTCACTGTTAAGCTGTGTAATCTGTTTAAAATAAATAAATAAAATGGCAGATAGAAAAACTGATGAGACTTAATATTATGAAATACCTACCAACAGGACTAGTAAAAATCATTCAATTTCGATGATAATGGATTTTTATAAAATTCGTAACTGCTAATTTTGCGAAGTGTCAAACATCGAATTTTATTTTCGATAATTTTCTTAAGATGTTTCAACAGATATATATAGCTACAGGCTATATTATGTTCCAGAGAAGTAGGTAGGGCTAATCTCCCAAGTATTTACCGAACCCGATTCCAAACAGATAGATAAGCGATATCGTCAAATGAAATTGAGAACTCGAGTAACTCCCAGACAAATCTACTATCTTAAACAAATAATTCATGCAATATTTTTATTTAAACAAAATTCCATTAGTTCCATTAGTTGAACCATTTCAATGAAAGTCTTCTCCCGATTTTGTTTTATATTGCGTTGTATTTGTAGTTGTGTTTGTGTTGTCTGTCTTATTCTATTGTTTAAATATAAAGGAAAAGATTGTCCAAGAGTTCAATAACTATAAATCAATGCTAATCTACCAAATGAGTACATTGATTAGGAAAATCATCAGCAAATTGGGACACAACAAATTTGGACACAACTCCTTCATATCCGGCAATATCCTGCTCTCCCGACATTCCAATTTCATCACAAATCTTTCCAATAAGCTCTCGGTAATTGCTAAATACCTGGACATGTTATTACGTTATTAGCTCGGAATCTAATCGGCGTATCATCAGATGGTCGCTGTGGGCGGATGGCTCTCCAATTACACCAGACTTTCCACGTCATCGGACAACAAATTGTATGAGTGAGAGATAGCGTACATTGTATTGACGTTATCAGAGCCAAGCGATAGGAGTTCATTTTGACATCATCGTATCAGCACGATATGAAAGGAAAAAAATATATATCGTCACTTGTAATATGAATTAAGGTAACCGCCAAATGACGATTTTTCAGGAGAAGCCAAAAACGAAATTGCAAATTAAAAAAAGTCCAGTAACATTTTATTTCCTAATCCGATTAAAATGATGTATAGTAGTTATAGCTTAATTTTGTAAGATCTTTCAGTTGATAATGGTCTCAAAAAGGCTGCTATTATAGTTTAGAAAATAGCGTGGCTCTTACGTTAATTTTTTTTCAAAAATGAGGAGTTACGTTAACACAACACAACATTGATTTCAAAAAATGAAGAACTATTTAAAGTAAGTCACAAAAAGGTAAAAAAATCTAACGTAAGGGACACACATTTTCAAAACGTGGACTTACATTAGAGGAATTCAGCTATGGAATTTTTAAACTTATCCAATTGTAATAAGGTTTAACATAGCGTTATTTCTTGTTTTTTCAGTTAATTAGTGGCAGGATAGTAAGTCGTGATAAAAACCGGTTTATAAGCGGGAAACAGTTTCTTTTTGTTTATAAAAACCAAAATTGGTAAAGACACCTTTAGATTTAAAGAGTTAAAAAAAACACTCAATTTTCTTTCCAATCTGATACTTTTCCTTACTGTTTTTCCTCACTTAGCTTTTCTTTCTCCCTTTTCTACAATATTTATGTACCTTTTTTACCTACGACTTTTACTGCATATTCTGCTTTCCCTCTTTCTCTTTCTTTTTTATTTCTTTTCTATATAGTTTTCTTCGTATTTATTACCTTCTTTCTGTTACATTCATCAACTCCCTCCTTTTGATTTTAGTGACTTAAGTTTAAACTTCAGCATTATGTTGTATATTGTCGTTTAAATAATCAATGTTGTCTTTACAAAGCCTAAGTCCTTTATTCAGTGTAAGGCTTGTCCCTGTCTGAAACTAGTCGAATGATCTTTATTTGATTCTTCATTAGTAATTTGACCATTTCCTGGCAAACTGGTGACTTAATGTTTCATCACATAATTAGTAACTCACTCTCACATCACTATTATGAACTTGAACGTCAAGGGGTAAATTTACGACTGAAATGCTTAGAATACTTTCGCTATTGGGCTTGGACATATTTCTTATAGAGCTGAAACGGATTTAGAGATTTTCTTATATCTTGTAAGCTGCTGTTTTCTCGCAAACTACTTATTTGAAGCATCATTGGTGTCCCGTTATTAGTAAAAAGTATGGCCCAACTCAACGCCTTTCTCTGGCTGAAAAAAATAATGGTCAAGGGGCAAGCAAATAGTTAACGTATTTTATTGAATCATCGCATCAATACAATGACATTATGTTGGATACGTAGGCTACTGAAAAAATTGATTGGGAGTATCTCAATGTCACTAACCTCCACCATATCACTATTACTACCATCATTCATTACTGTCCCTTGTTTTCTAAAAATAATATACATGTATATACATTTTATTATGCCTACATGTTGCTACATGGTAGTGGCAGTGACTGATTTTCACAGAAAAAGTTTTCACAGTCTGTTTAACCGGACATTTGAGAGATTCCCTAAAAACGAAATGTATTAAGCCAGATTGTTTCAATTAAAAGTACCTAATTCGAGAATTAGACATGGCATACATAGGCATAATAGCTAATTAATAAATAACTTAACTTTAAAAAGTTTAAAACATCAATTTCTACTTGATACTGGAAATCCCGACGAACTTCATTCCGCCTTAGAAATACGACTCCCTTTTTAGGTGATAACAATTTCTATAGTACTTACTTAGTACTTATCTCTTTCAAGTTTCCCTTTATTTTTAAGTATTTTTTTTTGTGTAATATTTTTACTCATTTATTTTTTGTCGTAGAGGGCAAACGAGCAAACGGAACGCCTGATGTAAAGATTAATGTACTTAACCCTTTACTGCATACGAAGCCATTTATGGCCGTTTAAATTTATGACTTTATATGACAGTGTGTCAAAGTTGAAAGTTGAAAAAATATTAAGGTAAGTCATGCTGTAGAGGGTTAACTCGTAATTTGTAACTGTACTTATTGATGTATAACAAAGCAAAGGCACAATACTGTCCTTATCACGAATTGTTGGCACCAGGGATCGTTCCCGGTATTCATAAAAATTACAAAAAAAAAATACAGATTTTATTTCAAATGCCATCACATATAATTAAATTATTGGTACAGAACTTTGAAATTAGCTCCGTAAAATAAAGAAATGTGTAATAATCAGCGAAATACCGAAATTGAATCCCGGTATTTGTATGGAGTCGAATACCGGCATCCGATCGCTGGTCGGTACAAACTAAAGTGGCTATCATATCCATCACAACACCAAATCGTAAACAGACGCACGCGGTAGTATTTGTAATTGCTTCCTACAGGCAAATGTATGGTTGTCTCACCGGTATCTACTCATTAACACTGCAAAGGAAAGAGATGGTCGCAAAGTTCCTGGTAACCAAAATAACGTAAGCACCAGGTCCGTCTAAATTAAGTACAAAATTTTAATGTAACCGTCATCACTCGAGGCTGGGGAAGACAAATAATAATGTAAGAGGCATTCATTGCTTTAAAAACTACGAAAACTTTAATGTTACTGACTAAATGATATATTCACCCAGCTTGTACTAAGCACAACTTGTGACAAGATAAGACTATAATTGACTTTAAATGGTTGCTTTCTTATAATCTCGTTTAATTTTTTTTACCTATCTAATCTGAGCATGTAAATCATTTATGTACCTTATTATCAACATGATTTGATTCAAAAACTAAAAATATAACCCATTTAATGTAAGAACCATTTTATAATTTTTATCTAGCTTTGAAGCTAACGTAACAGTCAATCGGTAATAAAGTGCTGTAAATTGAGTAATGTAAGAGTCATTTATTTACCGATGAGTCTTACATTAATGAATTTTGTTCAACTTTGGCCAATACTTGTGGTTACGTTAATCTGATATTAAGTAATTTACAAACAATGAGCCATACACCAAAATAAATACAGAAAACTAAAAAAACTGGTCAATTTTTGTTTAATGTAACCAACATTTTTTTTCAAGATATTGCAATTTTAATGACAGCAATGGATAGATCGTGAAATTTACAGACGAACTGTATACTTAACTCAATTTCGTCATTTTGGCGGTTACATTAATTCATATTACAGGTGACGATATTTTCCAACAGGAGCCCTGTTTTTCGTTGTTGCTTTTTGGCAACTTTCCATACTAATTACTTGTTGCTTGGTAGTTTTCAACGTTTCTCCAGAAGAACGCAGAGTCGCTCGCGGTGTTTTTAAACCGATACAATTTTCAAACCTTCAAGAAAAGAGCGTACGTTCATATAAGGCCGTTAACGCATTTTTTTCATTGACTTCAACTTAAGTAGGTAAAGGTCAAGTCAATAGTGATGTCATCACAGAATACTTACTAAGAAGAAAAACAATTAAACGTATCCAGTTGGATGGCAGCAAAAGGATGAAATTGTTATCTTAAATGGCCTACGTATATTACACAAGTTTAATAAAAAATGGGGTCACTTTCATTGCATTTACGCAGAACAGAATTGCCCATTCCCCATATTGTACCCAGACGCCTGTCGTAGTGTGTGCTTGTGTAAATATAACCCTGCAGAAATTATTACCTCCGGAAGGGAATTCCACTGGGTAGACATGGAATAAACGTATCTAATAGAAAGTGATTAAATATACTAATTGTAAGAAATCTGACGAGCGCAAACTTTCATTATTATTCACGAGAGTATGTACTCTCGTACCTAAGTAGGTGCGGTTTAAAATAGTGACCAGTGCCCTTACCTTGAGTTTACAGTGACACTTCACTAGCGACTGCGTAAAGGATTTGTATGGAGAATTGTAGTTCTACAAAGTAACCGTTAGGGACCCTACTATTCTCCATTCTAATCATTAACGCTGTCGCTAGCAAGTACTGTCAAGTTAATTCATGGTAAGCGTACAGAAAAGAAAATTAGAAGCCAATTAAAGTGTTAAATCATCACCAGAACGGCCAAAACTACATAATAATTATCCCTCATAGAATTCAATTACAAACAACTCCCTTCATATGTATTATGAGATTAATTCACTTTCGCTTAATTTGAGCATCTGGCTAACAAAAGTGAAAATGATATCTTAAGTAATTTGCCGTAACTGGAGCGCATCTGTTATTTCCAAAAGGTCGTATTTATGTAACGACAAAGTGACTTAATACGTCTTTTTGTGATACACTAAAGAGATTTTGGGGTTCGACGAACTGTAATGGAGATGGAAGGTTATATTGAATATTTAGTTAATTATCAGGTGTATGCATAGCATAATAAAAGGTACTTTATTGGAATAATCCAATATTAGATACAATATCTTCTAGTCTAAGGTATTGTATAGAATTATACAGAATCTGTGAGCTGTCGATCCCGCAATTTTTAAATTCTCATATCACCACCATTAAAAAAAATACATCATCTGTGTAAATTTCAACTGTCTAGCTATCACCGTTCTTGAGATACAGCCTGGTGACAGACGGACGGACGGACGGACAGCGAAGTCTCAGTAATAGGGTCCCGTTTTTACCCTTTGGGTACGGAACCCTAAAAAACGAAAAACTGACTCGAAAAGAAGTACCTATTGGACCTGCTCACAAAATTTCAAAAAAGACGGTTGTGAAATGCTGCCTGTAGGCGAGAAGAGCCGGAAATCCAGACAAACATACGAAAAGTTTTTGACGCTTCCCTCGCTCGGTCAATGATACCCGAATTTTACAGAGTGCCAGTAACATATTTATTTGATTGTAATTGGTTAAAGAATAAGTACCAAGAAATGCATAAATACGTGAAGCTCTTAATATGAAGAGAATTGCAAAAACTGATATTAATGGTAATCACTCCCAAACAAGGGACTTATTGCAATCATCATGATAATTACTGCCTTAATTTGGAACTCGTCCCAAACATTCAAGACCGGCCAAGTGCGAGTCGATCTCGTGCTGTACCATCAATAAAAAAAACATGTTTGTATGGGTCCCTCATCTTTTTTTTCTATCATTTGTTTGTTATAGCGGCCAGAGTAATACACACCTCTACCTATTACGCTTCCAAAGGTTCAACCCTCTATCAGACGCATGCAGGACAGACAGACGAAGTTTGTTTGAAGGGTTCAGTTTAGTTGCGGTACCCTTAAACGCAGCCGCAGCATTGCCAACAGCAAAAACAACATTTCAACCAATTTCAGCTGTCACAGCGGGAAACTGCACTTTTAAGAGGCCTTATTCCTTTTAAAATGCTGATTTATTTAGACATTTTTCTCTATGATCAAACATGTTTCTTAACATATTATCGATGTTACTACCTAGAACAGGGCTATTGGGATTTATTGGTATATACTTGAAACCTACAGTTTGAATTTTAATTTTTGTTCGAAAAACTACTCGATATTGACAAAATTCACGTGGAAAATTCGTTTTTTCAACTTAATTTCGATTGCACGCAATAAAAGCATGAAATAGCTACGTTACTACCTAGAACTCGGGAAAAAGTATTATTCACTTCAAAAAGTTGGTTGAAATTATCAATATATTCGTCATAATATGAAAAAAATAAATTTTAAAAGGAATAAGGCCTCTTAATTGTACTTTTTAATTCTCCGTCGGACTATGGCATTGCATCGTACAGCCACAGAGATTGAAATGGGTTACTTATACCGTTGTAGAGGCATGTGTCCATGACTGTGAAATTACAAATGTTATGGAACGGGACAAACGTCAAATAACTGCTGGCTTTTGTTTTTTTTTTTCGGTTGATGACATTGGAACGGTTTCGCTAAACGGCCACTTACTCGTACTGTGTATATGTATATATAAAGGCAAGGCCTGTATCGCGGGAAACCAGGTATGCAGTTGTACGCGTTTAGTTTTTTTTATTCACAATTTGACCGGCGATTGACCTCAGTATCACCTGATGGAAAGTGACTACGGGGTTAAAAAGCTGATTCTTTTAGACCTTTTTCTCTACGATCAAACATGTTTGTTAACATATTATCAATGTATCTACTTAGAACAGGGCCATTGCGATTTATTGGTATATATTTGAAACTTAATTACCTAAAGTTTGAATTTTTCGTTGATAATTTTTGTTTCAATAACTACTCGAATTTGACGAAATTCGCTCAGAAAACTGGTTTTATCCTATTTTAGATTGCACGCAATGAAAACATGAAATAGTTATGTTTTTTTCTAAAACTTTTAGAAAAAAAACCAGTTTTGAAGTGAACTTCAAAATATTGGTTGAAATTATCAATATAAGGTACCTACTTGCGCCAAAGATGGCCCGGTTCCTATGATAGCCCACTTCAAAATTTTATAGATAACCGTTCGAACGAATTCAAATTTCACGCCAATGTTCGGTTAATACGTGAACGAACGAATTAGTACATGTCGAACATGGGCGCGAAATTTTAATTCATTCGAACGGTTATAACTAAATATTTGAAGTGGGGCTATCTTAGGAACCAGGCCATCTTTGGCGCAAGTACCTAATTTGTCATAATTTGAAAAAAAAATGTTTGAAAAGGAATAAGACCTACCCATGAACCATAATGTTGGCGCTCACCTTGCACTCACAATTCTGCCGTCCTACGTTAAAAGGTCGTATCTTTGTATGGGTTTCATAGTAAGACACGGCTTTTTACCGTAGCACGGCAGAATTGCGCAGACGCATGTATTGTGAGGTCCCGGCCTCGACGTCTTCGTAACGCCCACGGCGCCCTACTTCTGGTACCTTGGAACTTTGAGTACGGGCAATCCGTACGGCGTACCGGCTTAGATATATCATACCGTTAGTAACGAACGTACCTACCTCTCAAAAATTAAGTCGCCGCGGTCAATCTAGGTATATAAGTCATTGTCAGATTTAGGTGCACGTCTTTTCGGTGAACATTTGCGAAATTAAGGATTCCAGGGCCTAATTTTCTGATTAAATGCCTGTGAGAATAAAGAACGTTCCCTCTTCTATAATCCGATGTAATAGCAACATAACCTAGATTCGTACAAGCTCTTAGCGTTTGACCACCGAAGGGACAAATTTTGTTTTTTGAACTGACAATGATCTTAGGTTCATATCTTACACTCCATGACTCCATACAGGGTATAAATAAATAAGTGAATATTAAGGGTCAATTTTACACAAATCGACCTAGTTCCAAACTAAGCAATGCTTGTAGGTAATATGGGTACTTGACGACGAGATACATAATATTTAAATACATAATTATAGATAGCATAAAGTAACCGTCTACTGTATGACCATCGCAGGATCCATCGCATCAAAAAGTACCTAACCACAGGACGAGTTTCGAATGCGTAATCATATTCGATTCACGAGAATCCTTTTATTTGCCTTGCATTGTTTTTGTATCTCATGTTTTTATATACAGCGTGTATTGTTGATATAGCCACAAACTATAACCGAACGTAGATGTTTAAAATCTTATTCAAAATTCAATTAAAGCAAATCCAAATTAAAAGAGTAAATGTTCTATTATTCTATTCTATTTTTTTATAAAAATGGCTACCGGTCATAACTAAGCGACCATTACTGCCAATGTCTCGTTGCCAATCGCACACGGCGACAAAATAGGGGATACCACGTTGTACGGTGAGTTGAGAAAATCGAGCTTTTTGTAAAGTGATAGCGATTTACAAAAAACCACACAGGCTATCGGGCCTTGACCCAGGAAGGGTCCTTCACGCTAATGCTTGACGCTTATGTACGCTTCAAGATTAATTCTTCATTAGCTATTCACTCATTCGTTAGATCACTGCACAATACGCTATCAATACTACACATTGGACAACAAAAATGAATAAATAACGAACAACGAAACTTAAACGCATGCGGCCATCTTGAGTCACGGACCGGAACCCCCGACTAAAATATGTCCTCTTCTGTCAAAATATTAATCATTCGGGGCGCTTGTCATGGTCAAAATGTGCAATGACATAAAAATTAAGACCGAAAGGTTGTTGTTGACATAAATGAAAAAGAAAAAGTTTTGTAAGTAGTGTAAATAAGATCTAAATTATATTTAAATATTATGAACCAAGAAGTAAGAAAATGCAATTTTTAACAAAGAGTTGCCCTTAAAAGTTGCTCAATTGTGCATCTCGAATTTCACTTCAACTATACAACCGTAGGTTGAAATCAGAACGTATTCATCGAGTCTGTTTGTGACAAATTGCTGTCATACAACTGACAACTAGTTAACCTACTAAGCTAAATATAATTATTGGAACTTCACTCAAATGCATTAATCGTCATGATTAACGTCGCATCCATCGATATAGAGATTAAAGATAAATTGAACGAGTTTGTACGAATCGCTTAGTCGTGTTGTGGTTAACATTTAAATAAAGAACTTCCACTGCAACTTCGCAAGATTCATGATCCATTGCTGTTTCAATGAGTAATGCCTTTTGATGATAAAGTATAAAGTAAGCAATGTATAAATATTATAGAGATGGTATTAAAGTAATGGGTTTATTATGGTAAAGACGGAGTCAGATCGTGGGTCGTGACAAAATGCGCTTGCGTTCATTTTATACAGTCGTAGTGATGGGAAAATATTGTTTCGTTTGTATTAAATTATATCGATGGTATATGGAACAAGCCTTGACTTGTGAACAATGCATTACAAGGGTTAGTTACTTCATGAAGTAACTAAAACAGAATGCTTAATGGAGCATGAATTGAAATTCTGTGATATATTGAAATGGATACGGTAGCACACTAAAATTGAATTGTACACTTTTCTTGGAGCCTGAAAATTAACATGACTAGGCTTTAATTCATTCCTGCGATTTTATTATGATTGGGATTATATTTATTATTATTTAAAATCGATCCAGTCAACTTAACCCAGCGACCAGGAGGCCTATGATGATTGCGTTTATCACGTGATAAATAAGTGACAAAGCATCTGTCACTCACACTCGATCATCAGCTCGCTAGTTGCCAAAGACTTCGGAGATCTCTTGAGATATCAGAGATATATATTTACATGGAATTGGTGCCCAGGTCTCAACAAAGGGCCAAAAAGGGGGTCTCAATTAAGTTTACCTTTTGGTATAATGTTGATAGATGACAGGCCCAGAACCTTAAAAATAGTTCTGTTTAGCGATATGGTTGACTGGTCCGCCATTTGTACACTTTTTTGTGCAATGAAGTTTAAATAAATAAATACCTAAAGGGAATACAATAAAATCTAAGTAATGTAAAGTTCAAATTCCTATCATTTAATGCGGCATTTACAGTCTTCTGAGATAAGAAAAGGCTTATAGGTTTCATTGTTTTAGTCTAAAGTTAACGTTATTTCTATAAGCATTAGATTTATTATCACACTGTCATAGTACTCGTAAATAAGTTTCAATGAGTATGGACACAACATCGAGTCACCAATGGAATCCTAACGAGTACGGATCTACCGACGCTCGAACATGTACACTCGCTGTATAAAGTCATACTTATATTTACTAGAAAGTTCTCCACAACGATTGGTCTTGCGCCGCCTTTATCCAATTTTTGCCTGAGGTAGTCAGTCCACCTTGTTGGGGGCCTTCCCACGCTGCGTCTTCCGGTCTGCGGTCGCCGCTCAAGAACCTTTCTTCCCCAACGGCCATCGGTTCTACGAGCAATGTGCCCCGCCCTCTGCCACTTAAGTTTGGCGACTGTCTGAGCTATATCTACAACCTTGGTTCTCTTGCGTATCCCATCATTTCGGATTCGATCCCGCAAGGAAACTCCGAGCACAGCTCGCTCCATTGCCCTTTGAGTAACTTTGAGCTTTGAGCCTTCTTATGAGGTCTATTGTGAGCGACCACATTTCAGTGCCGTATGTCATAAATTCAATACAACTCACGTTGTGTACTGTCGCGCACCCGGGTCAAAATAACACGAACCGTAAAACTACCCAACTATAGTCCAATCATCCAACTATGGTTCAAAACCAAAATCGTTTATTTTTATAAAATCTATATTCTATCAGTGATTTTATACGATTTTATTAAAGTTTGTTTAAGTATGTTGTTCACTTTAGAGTTTATTCGTTATAATTGACATTATATTAACGAGTAACTTTCGGATTAAATTTGACCATAGTTGTGTGGACTGGACTATATTTGGGTAGTTTTACGGAACCTATTTTGTGCGCGAGTGTCGCACGAACACGACACAAATTCGTGGTGTTATGCAGGCGCATGCGCTGTGTACACATGCCCTTACCTTTTATACCAGTCACTGAGCTGATGCAAGATGGCTTTAGAAATCGGACTTTAGCGTCTTGATAGTATACAGCTACCTATAACTTTTGAAGGTATTGTATGATATCTATAGTCAATGAATTTGAAACACTTACCTTTTTCGCTCTTGTCATAATAACAATAAGGGTCAAAAAGATACGTGTTTAAATTTTCTTGACCCTAAATTAAAAACCTATTTCACCTCCCTTTCTGTAGCTTTAATTAATAAAAGGACATCATGTGCCAAACAGAGAGAGTACGGAGTCAAAAATTATTAGACATCGTCTCTATATAGTCTCGTCTTTTATAGTCCGTTAGCTCTCTGATTTTATCTGTATCGCGTAAGAACGAGCGAGACAGGTATAAAACGTGAATATCATTCTGACATTCACGCACTGGTCCTTCCTTCATGTTATACAGCTATTCATAAGTTTGCAAAGATATTGTAGCGTACAGTACAGATATCTATCGCATTCCTATTCGATTCCGACACATAAAACGTGTCGTACAATAAGGCGGACTTAATGCCATAGCTTTTTCGCCTCTTCCTAACCTAACCTAAGCTACTTTACTGGTAGCAGTTCGGTTCTGGCGCTTTGCCGACTGCTGCCGCGATACACTCTACGCTCGCTTTGTTGAAATGAAATTAAATGAAATGAAATGAAAGAAATATTTATTGCCGAACACATGTAAATATAGATAAGATCTTAACAATATGGTTGTATCAACATGTTCTGCCTCTATTGGCGAGCAATGTCATTCCTCCTTAAACAAAGAAGAAATATAAATTTAAAATTAAAATTTAATACTATATGTTGTGGTCGCAGTTCTAACCTAACCTAACCTACTTTACTGCTAGTAGTGCGGTTCTGGCGCTTCGTACGATGCGGCTAAACGGTGGCCGCCGTATTAAAGAACGTATAGCAATAACAATCTGGCTAATCAGTGTCTAGCCGTAATGTAATACGGCGGATTATACAATCTGACTGCCACATATCCATCCAGTAGCCTAGTAGCTAAATAAATAAAAGATAATATCCACATATAAATATAACTCTAAAACTTTCAACATTATGTCTCTTATAACCATTAAATAAGCTTGAGATATCGCTTTCGCCTTCTCAATCAAATCTAATACGCGTACTTTTAGCTGGAGTCTAGAACTGGTTGTAGGTAACCTAATTTTGTCTAGAACGGTACCTAATCGACGTTTTAGTTGCATAGTTTCCGCTCGCCACAATTTCGGTTATTCGGATCAATCCTACTGTGCTTGGGAGGCCTTATTTCACTTTTTTTTATATATGATGGCTAATTTATATTGATAATTTCAACCAACCTTTTGAAGTGAATAATAATAGTTTTCCCTGAGCTATAATAAAGCTATTTAATGCTTTCATTGCGTGCAGTTGAAAAACGTAAAAAAAAAAAACAAATTTCTGCGTGAATTTTGTCAATTTCGAGTAGTTTTTTAAACAAAAATTATCAATCAAAAATTCAAACTATTGGTTTCAAATATTAACCAATTAATCGCAATAGCCCTGTTCTAGCTAGTAACATTGATCATAGTTAAGAAACATGTTTAAACATAGAGAAACATGGCTAAAACAATCAGCATTTTTGAACGGATAAGGATTCGAGCCTTACCATAACTTACTAGAGCGCTTATCATTAAAATATCCTTGTGCTCTAGTTAGTGAACTACTTGACCTATAAATTATCCTTCGATTACCCCGAATCACCGAAAAATTGCTCTAACATTAGCATCAAATGAAAGAAAGTATTGGAAGCAAAGAATTTCAAAGACACTTACCACCTTTTTCTTCTGAATCATGATTGGTTCGCACCTCTGACTTTGATAATGACCCTCTACAATGTAAACATACGCATCGCCCAAACGATAATAATCCTTAACAATTGGTCATAAAGTTGTCGTCAAATGAATTTGTTACGATGGTAAAGCAAGATTATGGTAATTTGGGCGCAAGCAGACCACAGTGAATCATAAAGTTGACATTAGGCGCAACATTGTGAACCAAAAACATAATTATAGATTCTCATAATGCCTGACCCAAAGAATATACATCCATACTAATATTATAAATGCGAAAGTGTGTCTGTCTGTCTGTTACCTCTTCACGCTTAAACCACTGAATCGATTTTGATGAAATTTGGCATAGAGATAGTTTGAGATACAAGGAAGGACATAGGATAGCTTTCATCCTGGAAATTATACCTAAAAATATTGAAAAGTGAGTGGACATTTCTGTTGGGGTGCGGTGACCCTGTAGGAAATGTAATTATTAGACCAAAAGCACAATTGCTCTTACATTTGCGTAGGCGCTTTTAATAATCCCTTTTATCAAGTTCCACGCGTACGTAGTCGCGGGCAAAAGCTAGTATATACTAACGTAAAAAGCCTCGTCGAAGGATTCGGTATTACAAGGTCACCGACGCCCGAGTTACACCGATGCCGCTGTCGCGCCTGAGCCTGACCACCAAACCTCACTAAAATTTCTGTCACTGCTCTTTAAAACCTCGTATCTTGTTTGTTGATTGATACTGAGATACGAGCTTTGTTTTAAGTAGGTATTTGTTACTTCGTGAGTTTTGGTTGGAGACGATATGGTTTGTGATCAATGGTTGATTGAGGTTAAAAAGGGGGCTAAAAGGTCTAGTAATGTAGATTTACCCACTTTGCTGAGTAGATGAGTATTTAAGGGTGTAATAATGCCTCATTGCGGGCCTATAATGATTGCTTTTATCACGCGATAAATCACTACATAGTATAAAACAAAGTCGTTTCCTGCTGTCTGTCTGTCTGTCTGTCTGTCCCTATGTATGCTTAGATCTTTAAAGGTACGCAACGGATTTTGATGTGGTTTTTTAATAGAGTGTGGGTCGGTAGTAAGTGATAAAGCATCCGTCACGTTTTGACTAATTGCGAGTGTGAGTGTTAGATGCTTTGTCACTTATTTATCACGTGATAAACGCAACCATCATAGGCTTACGTTCACTGATACAGGAGCATTGCATGACTTTAACAAAACGACAAAAAAGCTTATAGGCGAAGTGCGGAGTTTTGAGAAGATAAAAAGCTGACCTCAGACGTGGTGCTGAATCACGAGGCTCCTAATTTACGTCTTTAGACGTACTATCCGTGGAAGTGTTAAAATAGGGGTTCAAAAGGTTCACAAAGGTTTCTGCCAAAGGGTTCGTCTCGACCATCAACCTCCGAAAAATTAATCAAGCACTGACCTAACCACTACCAGTCTAAAATTAATAATAAATATTGCTCCGTACGTGACAGAAGACATCGTTTTTTCTCTCACTCATGGCGTCCGAGCAGCGTACATTGCTTCTAGACAATTATTTATATTTTAAATGTTTAACGTGTCACTGCCAATAAATTCAGTGCGCAACTATCCGTGTATGTGATTCCGAACCAGCGCTGCATTAAATTAACAACATTTTTAGTCCTTCGAACCGGATCTGAACCAGTGAACTATGGATAAAATATATACCTTATATCATCATCATCATCAGTGGCCTCTTGCATCTATAAAAGATGATTTAAGAAGGATTCATAGAATGTGCAGCACTTACGAACCAATAATAAATAAATATTAGGCAACTTCACACAAATCGATCTAGTTCCAAATTAAGCTCAATAAGGCTTGTGTTATGGGTACTAGCACCTATAGCACAACTTTGACACGCGACTCTTTCTCGTGCGAGATATGCTACCTATCCCTTTCTGTACAATATCGTGTGAGAGTGACGGGTGATGCTATAAGTCGCGCGACATGAGTCGCGAACCATAGTTTAGCTAGACGGGCCGACGACGATGATACGTACTTATATATACTTAAATACATTGAAGTCAAATATTTGTGCTTGGGTCATGAAGCACAAATATTTGACTTCCTCATTCAAATATTTGCACTAGCCGGGATTCGAACCCGGGACCGCCGGCTCAGTAGCCAGGTGCCCTACCAACTGCTCCAACCGCGTTGTGGAATAAAAGCATAACAGACATTGTCGTGACTAGCGACCCAAATAAGAAAATTTAACAGAAGCAACAATAAAGTCGGGAAAGTGGAACAAACTCACTTTCAACTTATAATGCTTGTAAGGACTTGCTATTCAGATGAACTAGTACACTGTGGAATAATAGGAGTTTTCAAAGCGCTTGCTTTCATTTATTTTGAATTGATGTACATACAGAGACAAAAGAAATGAGGTATGATTTACATTTAGACGTATAATTAAGTACTTTATATGCCTATTCGATTTAGATAAGGATGACATTTATTTATGATAGAGTTTTAAGGCTTTACCTACCTTACTTTAGTGGCAGTGGGCGGGGCACATTACTCGTAAAACCGATGGACGTTGGGGCAGAAAGGTTCTTGAGTGTCGAACGCGGACCGGAATAAGCAGCGTGGGAAGGCCCCCATCTAGGTGGACCGACGACCTGGTTAGGGTAGCGGGCAGAAATCGGATGAGAATGGTGCAAGATCGATCGTTGTGGAGAACTTTGGGGGACGCCTTTATCCAGCAGTGGACGTCTATATCGGCTGATGAGATGATGATGGTGATGATGCCCTGCCTTACCTATCAGGTCAGTCGGGACAAGCGTATCTACCAATATCGAAAATTAGAGATGTGATACTATTACTACTACGTCATACATTAAATTATTTGCGTGGTTCAATTCCCAGATGCAAGAAGCGAACAGAAAATCATTTAATGTAGTTTTGTTCCTTTAAATAAAATAAACGAACGGTTCTTTCAAGTAAAATGAGCTAAATAACTATTTGGATTGTTTCTCTCCAGCCTATGATGGTTGCGTTTATCATGTAATCAATAAATAAAGCATATGTCACACACACTCACAGTTTGTCAAACACCAGTGCCCATAATTTTTTTCCACACACACAATCTGCGGTTGAAAGAACAGAATCACCCAGTTAACACTTCCACTATCGAGACAATGAAAGCACGTCGCCACTTAATTTGCTAGTTAATGTCAATAAAGTCATGGGAATCGCCGGCGGTGACGTAATGCTTGTATTGTAGACCGAGAGTCATCGTCTCGTCGGTAACCTTATTTGATACTGGAAGTCGCCCGACACTAGTGATCGCTTACACTTTACAGCTTTATTTGCAAATGTGGATTTATTTTTTAAATATTATTTTGGAGACGATGATGACAGTAGGTTACACAAAGTGTACTTCAAATGATGACGCCGGAATAGTTGAAACAAATTCTGATCGTTTATTTTAAGTATAGTAATTGAAAAATAATATAATAAAATAAACACTGAAAATAATGTAATTTTAAAACAAAAAACAAAAACATAATTAAGTCACCGTTTTGTCTACTTTTATATTTAAATTACTTACATTTTTACGAACTAGACTTGGAGCACACTTTTTTGGTTCTAATAGGATAGGAGTGAGGCATCGATAAGTGAGTATATCGCTATACTGTCTGATGATAACTAATCTAATAGAGTTCCCGTCGAGGGTCTTTTTGGACTACCTACGTAGCCGCTCTAAAGTTGGTTAGCGATTTAAGCTGCATATTGAAACACGAAACTAATCGAGAACGTACCTAATAATAGAATCGTGATTAGGTTGCTTACCGCCATGGCTGCGCCGCCGCCGCCGAGAAGCTACTACTCGCTTCGTCATGGGCATTGGGTCTGTAGCCATGAGATGGTAACTAACCAAATAGGGTTCCCGACGATACTCTCTCGGACTATATAGCCGCTCCACAGCTGGTTAGCGATTAAGCGCGTGTTGAAACACGGAACTAATCGAGAACGTTATAATAGAATCGTGATTAGAGTTTTATATCGCCGATAAGATTTGTGCAGGGTTATTTTATCGTTTGTAATTGATGTTACTGACTTCCCTGATTGTAATTGAATTACGAGAGTAAGTTGACTGTGCAACATGGTTTTGAATCCAACAGCGAGCTTATGATGGTCGCTTTTATCACGCAATATATTTATCACTTATTAGTGACAAAGCATCCGTCACGTATTGACAAGATGCCAGTGTGAGTGGCAGATGCTTTGTCACATATTTATCATGTGATAAACGAAACCATCATAGGCTCCCAGAGGCTTGTTTGTGGTTAATCTTATTTTTGATTCAGATCCTTAAATATAGAGATTTTTGGTTTCTACTTTATATTCCATATATATTTATTGGTTCAAATCTAGGAAAGTCTCTTGAATTACAATAACTACGGCTACGGCTACGGCTACGGCTACGGCGGCGGCTACGGCTTATTGACTAGGCGTTACAGTACATGTTCATATATTTATGAACGCCCTATATGCTGCGATATATCTGATGGCGACTACCTAAATAACGAGTAACCGAATAGACATGTTGACAATTTATTTTCGAGGACGTCGATCGATTCTATTTTTTATTGTGATCAAATGTCTATATTGGACTGACTACACTTAAACTGCTCTAAAAGTCAGAAATTACCGTCAAAGTTCAACATTCCTCCTACGTAGCGCTAAAAAAGCTCCATACAAAAGGCGTTCAGGCTAGTGACGTCACAGGCCGGTATAGGTACCAATAATTGTATGGAGAAATTAAGAAATTTGCCATTTTCACCGTGAAAAAGTGCGTTTAAGTTCTTGGTTTTCATACAATTATTGTTTTGTAAAATTATGAGGATTCTGAAAACACTTCCAAAATTTCTTTGGGATAAAAATTAAATCATAAAATTTGCGTACATTTGAAGTCACATATTTCCAAAAGAGATCTATTTTTCTGGATTGTTTTCTGTGTTTCGTCATATATTTAGCTAATTTTATTCATATAACTACAGTACGCTGTAGAATTCAACATCAGTCAACATGTCTATTCTCTTACCGGTTAATTAGTATGAATTACAACGGTACAAATACTTTTTAATGTACACCTCAATCATTTTGGAAAAACACAATTACGTTAAATCAACAGGTGGTCTTATCGCTAAATAGCGGCCTTTTCCAGACAACCTTTAGGTAGCAAAGCACTTCATTAAGAAAGTTTATAATTTAATTTAACGATGATAATTGTAGGATTAATGTTATATTTTCATTTATATGAAGATTATTTTCGTTGTTTATCTATTGAATTATTGTATTAAGCGGTTTACGCTCACGTTAAATTGGCAGGAACGACCCGACATGTTTCGAACTCCAATGGAGCTCTTCACCAGGGACTGCTACCCGTACAGCCGCGCGGTAACTTCGTCACTGATTTTTACTTGTTGACGTAAAAAGAAAAGCGTAATGTAGAATAAGCTGGAAATAACTCCACCGGGAAGAGCCTAGCTCTTAAATATGTATGTATGTATGTAAACACTTTATTGTACATAAAAACAAAAAAAAAACTCAAAAAAAAAATAAGCATGTACATTGTACAAAGGCGAACCCTTTAAGGAATCTCTTCCAGTTAACCTTTGAGCAAATGAGTACTAAACACAAATGTAAATATATGATAAGTGTAAACTAAAAATTTTACGCGAGTGTAAACCGTTGAATACAATAATTAATTATGTCTCACGCAGGTTTTATTATAGTATTTTATGCAACAGTTGTATAAGAGGGGGCAAAAAACGCGAGTGGCATGGGCTACGATGTGAGCTTAGCGAACATCGTAAGAAAGATGCCACGAGCGTTTTTTGACCTACTTATACACCGTTGCATACAATATACGGCTCGACATTTTAATAAATAAAATACAAATAAACAACAAAGAAAATAATTACATGTTCCCGCTCGGAACCAACAAAAAATAAAAATAGTCTGATAAACTTTTTTTTATTAACGTCCATCTTAAAAAAAATGAACTTATAGGTACCTAAAGGTATAAGTTACAGTACACAGAGACTGAGACATCCATGCACAGAGGATAAAACTATTTTTTTTAAGTTGGCAGCAATGCATTAGTACAAAAAGTTTATTTTTAAATTGCAAATTGTGTGAATGCAGCTGTTTATTTTGTAATCTGAGGTACTAAGTAATGCTTTTTGGCGACATTATAACATCGTTTAGCAGTGTTTTTTTGGGCAGTACAGTATAGACTTTTATAATTTATGCCTTTATATTAGTAAGAGTTAGTAACTATATAAATGACAGAAAAAAGTACTGGAGTAGAAAAAGATTATTGTTTATTTATTGTTTCAGGACAAACATGGGACGCGGGCTTCTGGAAAGTCATTGAATATTTTCGACACAGGGAACAAAATGAAGTTATAATGGAGTCACCAGTAAGAATATCCTTAGGTGAGTGTCATTCATTTGGCAAATATTACTAATAAAAACAAAAAAAAAGCAAGAACATGAGTGACTGCTCTAAATGAATGCATTTAGAGTTGGTACATCGTATTTCGTTTTATAAATATATTTTAATCTTAGTTAGTTTCTAGTTTTAATCCCATAATTTTGTTATGTTTTTTTTTCCTTTAGCAAATATTTAATAGGATGTTAAAACTTCGAAAAATATTAACGAACAGGATTATTATATTATACTTAATCAAAAATGCAAAGATCGACACGCAAAGCAAAAGGAAAAAATCGAAAGGTTATCTGGCGTTAGAGTGGAGGAGAGGTTAACACGTTGAAGAGGTGCTCCAGAGGTACCGGGTTCGATTCCCACCAGCTTACGTATTTTCAATTTTTCTTTGTGCTTTGATCTGTGTATCAAATTGTTCACGATTATTATTTATTAAAAAGCTAATTAAAATACATGAATATTAGTCGGTTCAAGTGCGTCAGCAGGGGCGAACGGTGCATATCGAAATATCGAAAAGTATAGAACTATAGATGTTTACTACTAACGCTATCTTTTGCCAACTAACTATAGTTGCGTGGGTATAAGATGGGGTTAATGATGCTTTAAGATATTTCATGCATGCAGAATGTTTGTAATATTGTTGAACAGAATATTATATTTATGGGTCATTGTCAGATTTAGGTGCGCGTCTTTCCGGTTGACATTTGCGAAATTAAGTATTCCAGGGCCTAATTTTCTGATCAAATGCCTGTGAGAATAAAGAACATTCCCTCTTCTATAATCCGATGGGACCAATTTTGGTTTTTGAACTGACAATGACCCTTATAGTTCATTTGTGTTTATCCTAATTGCAAAGGTTTGACATATGCAAAATACATCTAAATTACCTATTACCTATACCTAGTTATAAAAGTCGACAGTAAATACTATATTTATATGACGACGGGCAACCTCGTCTAGCTACCTCTATACCAAAACTGATTACAATGCATCTAACCGTTTCAAAATGATGAACAGGCAAAGAAATGTTAACCAACAGATCCATAGAAAACTTATTTTTAATACAATTTGATAATTTAGTAATACTGAAGACATTCGTTAGCGTCCCACTGTTAGTCAAACGCTTTCCATCTTTGTTTTCAGTTTTCGGCACAAAACAAAATAAAATGGAATATCATTGAATTAATATGCTTTCCTTAACGTTTCCAGGTGCGGCATTAGTAGCGTACCTGCTACTATTAAGCAGCACCCCAGCCAGCGGCAACGCACTACCGCTCGACACCACACCCGCCGTCCAGGACGACCGGCCCCGGCCCGCCCGACTCAACGCCACCTGGCCCCGCGGCAGGCCCAGGAACCTCGACACAGCCCTCAACGAACTACAACCCAAAGGCTCAGTATCAGAGGAAAACACGGAAAAAAATGCCAAGTACAAACATAGAGGAAGAGCTAGGTACAACCCCCGCTCAACCACAGAGAGCCCCCTTAGAAGGGTCCGAGCTTCTACGGCTGAGTCGATCCCAGGAGTTATTATAGTCACTCCGACGGCGGAAGTAAAAAAGCCAGGGCAGATAATAGATAGCATGAGGAATTATAAGAGAACAAAAATGCCTGTTAGCACTAGCAGCACGACGGTAGACACTAAAAGTGATGAAGACGATGATGATTCGTTTGAGAAGTTTACTAGCAAATTTCATGATAGCAATTTCTTTACTATACCCGGTTTTGATGATGACTATTCAAAGGATTCTAAGAAAAGTCCAAGTAATAGATACAGCGATTACACGAGTACGGGGTTCAGTTCCTTCTCTAGTTTCTTGCCTAAGGATGATTCGCCCTATAAATCAGACTTCTTCGACTTTGATTCTGAATTAACTACACCTAAGAATGACTTCTTTGATAAAAAATATCAAGATATTTCTTCAAGTATTATCAAAAACTTGGATGCTATAAAATCCAGATCACCGCCACCTAATACAACAAATGTACATACAATAATGAATACAAACGTAGGTTTAGATTCAAACAATAGTAAACCAGGCAATAAATCTACTATAATTATAAAGAATACCAAAGAAACTCGCCTTATAGATAATGACGGAGCTGGGACTAATAACAAAGAGCTCTCTGATGTACACGGTACAAGTATTTATTATGAAATGTCTGTGCTATCCACCGAAACTTATGCTATAAATAATTCAAATGAAGACGATTGTGACAACGATACTTTGCCTACGGAACCTACAGTTCAGACGCTCGTTGAAGATGAATTGGCATCGATTAAAGCAACGCCATCCAATCTATTTCCTATTTCTACAAAACCTTTATTCCCTGATCCGGAATTCGTTTCTACCATATCTTCTAACTTTTTGCCATCTTCAAGTTCACTGCCATCCTTCTTCAGCTCACCAGGCTCAATCCCATTTTCTACCCAAAACTCCATATCATCCACTGAAAAGGCAACAAGGCCGTTTCCTAACAGCTTTAATAATAGAAACAGATCATATTCTAAAAGGTTAACTGGATTTACTGGAGCTAAAGATTCACCAAACAGCGTTACTGTGACAGGTGACAATGTGCAGACTCAAAATATTAGAAACTCAACCAGAAAGTTCCACTACACGACGCCAAAATCGAAACCAACATGGATGAGTCCAAGGCGTAATATAACTAAATCTTATCCAAAACCTACTTATCCTACGACAATATATGCCGAGCATTTCAGCATTAAAGACAGAACATCCACTACGATTCGTCCAAAAGCATCAAACAAGACTGTTCTAACTACCGTATCATCAGACATAGATCCAGTATTACAAAGCGATGTGAGCGGCGTGAAAAAGGTAGTGCAGTCTCAAACGATATCTGACAACAGCATACCTTCGCTGTGGAAGAGAGGATCGACGAAGTTTGTGACAACGACGGCGAACTCTGCGGAGGCTGAGACGGTGAGCGGTAGTGAGCTGGAGATCCCACCGACGCTGACGGCGTGGGCTCTCGCCAGTTTGAGAAGCCCACCGGGCAGCTCGGCAAACGCTACCAGCTCAACGCAGAAGAGCGTCGACGAAAACGAGCTGCAGAAAGTCAATGAAATTGCAGGTTGGTTAAAAACTTTTAAATGATAAAGTTTGTTTAGATTTCTGACAGTAACTCCTTCAATATATAAGTTACTAGCTTTTGCCCGCGACTACGTACGCGTGGAACTTGATAAAAGGGATTATTAAAAGCGCCTGAGCAAATTTAAGAGCAATTGTGCTTTTAATCTAATAATTACATTTCCTACAGGGTCACCGCGCCCCAACAGAAATGTTCACTCACTTTTCAATCTTTTTAGGTATAGTTTCCAGAATGAAAACTATCCTATGTCCTTCCTCGTATCTTAAACTATCTCTATGCCAAATTTCATCAAAATCGATTCAGCGGTTTAAGCGTGAAGAGGTAACAGACAGACAGACACACTTTCGCATTTATAATATTAGTATGGATGGATTTGCTTTTAACTAAACCAATATCATGTTGATGATGCATACTACTACTAAATGAAAACACCCTCCCTCAACCCTCTAGTATCATGGAAGTAAGCATTCCTATGGTGCCTCATTCAAATATAAGAAATTATTATATTTTTTTTAAATATGGGTTTCGTGATGGTTGCTATTATCGCGCCACAGATTTATATAATAATGGATAAATAAATGTTAAGAGCCTGTCCCGATGGAGCGTTTTACGCGCGAGGGCACTGACGGATGAATTTTATTTTTTTGGATGACGTGATTGGCGCATTTCTACTGAAGCTGCCTACTGAGCCAACGGGTTCGAATCCCGGAAAAGGCAAATATTTGTGTGATGAACTTGAATATTTTGTTCCTAGGTCATGGATGTTGTCTATGTAAGGTTTTACCTATGTATATACGTATCTATGTCGTCGTTTAGTGCCCATAACACAAGCTTACTAAAGCTTACTGTGGAGTATCAGACTAGATAGATTTAGTGAGGTATTCTGATATTTATTCAGTTAATTTAATTTAACTACACTCCAAACGCAACCTTCATAGGCGTGCGGCATAATAATATGATTACCTGTCATATTTCAGAAAAGAACGAGATAACCACGAGTTCGACCACGACAACATCTGCTCCTGAAACCAATAACTTAGCGACCAAGAAGATTACAGATATTGACCAAAACAGATTGCCTTGGCGGCCAGTACTTCCTCACGCGTCACCCGACCCAGAGATGAAGACGGAGGCTGTACCAACTGAGACAAAATCTGAACGGTTGCCAGCAGAGAGTAATATTTCTGTGCAGAGTAGTCCTCAACCAGGTACGACTACTGAACGCGTAAAATCTGGAGTCACGGAAAGTACAGCTAAAGCAGAGTCTGAACCTTCTTGGGTACCAGTCTCAGGAGATCAAACTACCAAAGGTGAAGGAAATTCAGCCCCAAACTTTGCTTCAATTACCAAATTCCCTAAGGGAGTAACAACGCCGCTGGATGAGACTGTTTCGAGTACCAAACAAAGGAATGAAATTGTCACTGAACCTACTACCACTGATGAGTCAGCCACTACTGATTATGAAATAACGACAATCCGATTTTCATATGTTCCTACTGAAGCGGTAACTGATAAGGAAGAATTAACTACCGCGAGTGAATGGCGTCCTGTAGCTCCTACCAGAACTAAAGCAACTACCATAGAAGATAGCCCCATAACTACGTATCGACCTATGTATTATACGACAACAGATATGGCAGAAGAAGATATCACTACAAACGTCCCCGAAACAACTCCATTTGTAGAGGTATCATCCCTAGTAATTAATAACGCAACCAAGATACAATCTGAAGCACCTCCAACAACAACGCAAGCCGATAATAAATCTACTTCAAAGGAACCAGTCACTAGCCCTATTGTTACAGAAAAAGAAGTATCAATCGAAACGACCACTAACGTTCCAGAAGTTACCTCAGTAGAAACCGATGACAGCAGTGAAGTAGTCAACGACAAATCTTCAGAATCAGTAGCATCTGAGGCTCCCGTTAGTACAGAGACTTCCGAAACACCACCAAGCGCTATATACGATAAGGATACTAGTTCTGAGGATAGTAGCGGAAGCAATGAAGTCATAACAAAGGAAACCACAAAAATGGCCCAACCTTTAACAACTACTACTACTTCAACTACTACGACAACTACTACTACTTCAACAACGACAACGCCTGCACCTACAACTACAGAAGAAAAGAAAGAAACGACAATGCCTGAAGAAGCCACCACAGATTCTGAAGATATAACAACAATGCTTAATGAAAAAATCATAGAAACATCAGAAGACTCAGCTGAATCGACAACCGACTCAACAACAAAATCGATCAGTGAATTGGAAGACGTTTCAAGCTACGGTGACGTCACGACAGAGAAGCTGACGCCGATGGACGAGGCAGGCTCTGGAGCAGCAGTAGCTATTGCTGTCAGTACTATAGGAGTTATAGCTTTGATACTGCTTATTGGACTATTGGTAAGTATTTTCTTGTTTAATCCTCTATGATATTAACATTGGATAACGCTTCTTCTAACTTTTTTTCCGTGAATCCTACTTGGAAGTCTCTCTTACGTCATTAGCATGGCTCGGACTAATCATCGCTAAACAAGAATTAGGATGAAATCTAAAAAAAGAAAAAGAAAATAATAGAAATACTCACAAACTTTTGGCCAATTTTGGGTTATATTTGGACATATAAATTATATTTATAAACATAAACCAAAATCGGCCAAAAGTTTGTGTGTATTTCTATTATTTTCTTTTTCTTAATTCTTGTTTTGCGATGATTAGTCCGAGCCATGGTCATTAGTGTCAATGTGGTAGTAGTAAGATGGTAGTAAATACTAAGTTATAGATGTTCGTTATGAAGTCCGTGTATAGTCCTAAACAATTTAGATATCTATAGCAGATGCTTGAAGAGAAGGATAGCCATACGATAACGTAATAAGCGAGTTGCATCGATAAATTCAACGGATCAACAACCTAATAAGGTTTAATAATTTATCGATGCAACTCGTTAAAAATAGCGTTGGCAGATCCAACTAATACAAAAATTAAGTAAATTGTTTTGCGTATAACATAAATATTGTTGAATGGCCGCCTTCACGTCTCCCTTTAGTCTCGACGAATAGAAGAAAAATCAAAAATTTGAACGAAAGTAAAAATAAATGTTTCATTATACTAAATCTAAGCTTGACAAACATTCAATTTATTTGCGGTTAAGAAAACTTATAATAATTTTAGACCTTAAACAGCTATATACATAATATCATGTACAAATAGTACCTACCTATTGATCAATCTCTTATCTCAATCAATTATGAGTTTCTTATAATACGATACCGGTAGACTAAACAAATAATTGCAAGGATGCAAATTTAAATTGCTTAATACATTGCTATTGTTATCAGAGATATATGAACCTGCCTACACACAAATGATTCAAAATTACATACTTAAGTCAGTGATATGATGCGGTTAATATTTTCTTGGGTTTCTGTATACCTGGTACTGACAACATCGTAAACTGTATCATATTTTATTCGCAATCTTTAAGAATCGACATTGGAAATGCGCTACTGTGTCTCTAGTACCCGAGTAAAATATTGTCTACATAAGCAAGTCGTAGGTGTAGGTTAAGAGACACTAGAAGATTGCGCACAATCCATGATAAAACTGATGAAACTAGCTAAATAGCATACACATGTATGTTCTAAGATTTGCCTTCCCAAATCGCAACCGAGTTCTTCAAATTCAAATATGATAAGATAATTATAAAAAACGGTTTAAACTCACGTAAAAAATTGTCAGGAATTGAGTTTAAACCGTTTTTTATAATTATTAAAGATGTCTCACGATAGTTTTATTACTTGCCAAATTTCATAGTTCTAGGTCATCGGGAAGTACCTACCCTTTCATTTTCATCCCCATAAGAGTGTCGAAATGTACGTAAACGGCCGTATCTTTTTTTCACGTTAACGTATGTAGAAGTGATTTTTTCACAGCTTCATGGGACCGTAGACTACAAGGTGTTAATATCAACTCGATACCTCCACGCGTTCTCGAGATAAAGGGTCTTGACAGACAGACAGACGGACGGACAACAAAGTGATCCTATAAGGGTTCCGTTTTTTCCGATTGAGGTACGGAACGCTAACTAGGCGGAAACTTCAATTTTGATTAAAATAAGCTACGCGATTTTATGGACAGAAATTATAACAATATCCTAAAAATAAGATCGTTGGAACATAGTTGCAATACATCAATACAGAAACATTAACAATCAATTCTTACCAAGTTTCCTTGCTGAGGTCTCCATCAGTTTCGATCTTCTCCATTCGCCTGTCCCGTAGTATATTCATACAAGATATCCAAAGTAATGAGCATAATATCTATTGGACAGCCTCACGATAAATTACGTTCACTACTTTGGAGACCATTGCAGATTAAGCCCGGGTCTTCTGTTGGATAACCTGGAAGTTTATGCATTTTCATATATATTTTTTTATTAGTCCTTCGATCAACTTTATCCATATTTCTGCTCATGTATTTAGGTCTCAGGGTAGATTCTTTTACAAAATGAATATAAAACCCGGTCAAGTGTGAGTCAACCTCACGCCCAAAGGGTTCCGCGACACTTTGAATTATTACAAGCGTCTACCTTTGAGAACATTATTAAGATCGCTTGTTTTCCTTATTTTAGTATTTTTTGTTATAGCCGCTATAGCCGTAATATGGATTATGCGAAAATTTCAAGTCTCTACCTATTACCTACGGTAACCGTCACAGCAAAAAGTGTAAAATCCTTAATATTTGTCAATTTTGCGCTTATTATTATGAAATTAGTGTTCTAGGCGTTTGTTAGGGTTCCGTAGTCAACTAGGAACCCTTATAGTTTCGCCATGTCCGTCTGTCCGTCTGTCCGTCCGCGGCTTAGCTCCGTGATCATAAGTACTAGAAAGCTGAAATTTGGTATGAGTATGTGTATGTATCACGCCGACAAAACGGTAAAATAAAAACTAAAAAAAAATTTTTTTCGGGTACCTCTCGAACACCTATAGTGGGGGTGAATTTTTTTTTTCGTTTCAACACTAGTGTGTGGGGTGTCGTTGAATAGGTATTTTAAAAATAATAGGGGTCTTGAAACATATTTTTTTGATAAAGTCAGCAGTTTTGTAAATATTCGCTCCGAAAATAAAAAAAATAGTGTCCCCCCCCTCTAATTTTTCAACTACGGGTCAAAAAATTATGGAAAAATTCATGGAAATGAGGCCTTATAAGTACTTTCAATGAAAACTATATTGAACAAAATCGGTCGAGCCGTTTTTGAGTTATTGCAAAATTGCATAATTTTCTTAAAAGGACGTAAGTTGACTTCCAGAAGGTAATAAGTAATTACAGTTACTTTGGCGGTTACAACCTTTTTATAGAGCTTGAAATCTTTCTCGTAACTGAAGTCTATTGTGAAGGATGAGCAACTACGGAACCCTACACTGAGCGTGGCCCGACATGCTCTTGGCCGGTTTTTTTTTTTGGCCAAAATTCCGCCGCAATTGCCAACTAGTACACAAATTCTATAACTATTTGCGCAAAAAAACAAAACGGTCTACCACAGAACATATCTTTCCCATTCCGTTCCTAAAATTTCGTAATGATTAGCTATTTTTGGAAAGAGAGAACAGACGACAACGAAGCCTCGATTTGTAAGGAGTGAAATGTTCCACGGGTAAATAAACTAGGTACTTACATAATATCTAATTGATGATGCACGTTGTATGTAGCAGGTCCACGTAGCGGCAAGCTTAATCCTGTAATTTGTAAAGCGAAGGTGATTTTAGCATTAGGTTTTCAGTTTTATCATCACATTTTCAAGTGGTAATTAAAAACTATACGACAAAAAGTGTAAAATATATTAAAATCCACCAAGCGTAGTGTATTTTTTTAACACTTTTTGTCATAATACTAAAAAGTAGACGTTTTAGGACTCTTGATCTTCAATAAAAATAAAATCGATTGGCATCCTCAAAAAAAATGTCTACACGTCGTTATCAAAATCTGGTTCGGTACTGTGAATCCTCAAAGAATGAGTTCTTTGAGGATTTTCTTAAATCGAAAATTACCTACACTACAGTACCGTAGGGTCCTGAAAAGCCTACTTTTTGACGAAAAGTCTCACATTTACATATAATACGCTGCTGAATATAACCAAATTTTGATAATATATTTTTTTTTGTGGATTTTTTAAGCGGATCAAATATTTTTATTAAAGCAGTAACGTCTGCTAACGTAAACTAAATGTTTACAAATGAAGCGAAAATGGAATGAATGCGATGGTGCCAATGATAAAGTCTAAATCTTTACGGTAGATGGCGCTACGATGCCACACTAAGGCATGTCGAAGCAACTGGTTGAAAAATTCAATGGCTCTGACATCTGATTCGGTGGTCCAATTGGGAGGACGCCAGTGTTGGCCCGGAAAGCCGTTGGAAACGCAGGTTCGAATCCTGTCCGAATCATTAAATTTTTCAATTTTCGCTTCATTTGTAAACATTCGGATCAAATATCTATATAGGATTGGACAAACTACACTTATACTGCTCTAAAAGTCAGAAATGGACATCAAAGTTCAACACTCCTAAGCGATAAAACGGTCCATACAAATTGGACATCAAAGTTCAACACTCCTAAGCGATAAAACCGTCCATACAAATGGCCACCTAATCGTGATATTATGGATTGCGGTTGGCGCAGTGGTTAAGCAACTGCCTACTGAGCCGACGGTCCCGGGTTCGAATCCCGGCAAGGGCAAATATTTGTGTGATGAACACGAATATTTGTGCCTGGGTCATGGGTATGTATATCGTCGCCTAGTACCCATAACACAAGCCTTTTTGAGCTTAATTTGGGACTAAGTTGATATGTGTGAGGTGTCTGATATTTATTCATTTATTTATTTATTTATTTATGGATACCAATATTTATATGGAGACAGTAAGTAATTTGCAATTTTCACCGTAAACAGTGCTTTTAACGCTCACGGATCACGGTTGTCATAGAATTATTTTCTTAAATTATGAGGATTCTGAAAACAATTTCTTCTTAATAAAATTATAGAAACTAAATTTGCGTACTTTTGAAGACACGTAGGTATTTCAAAACATATATTTTTGTTTTCTTTGTTTCATGACATATTGAGCTAATTCTATTTATGTAACGACAGTATTTTCTATAATTCAACATCCGTCTACACACCTATTCCTCAAATTTCGACCATAGCACCGTCAGACCGTTAACAGTCGCGAAACAGTTACGAAAAGGAAATATATACGGTTGAATTTCGCCGTAAAAAGAAGTAACTCAATGCGCAAGGGCATTCCGACCAAAGCTCATTAGATAACTAATGACATGAACTCAACAGGGCAAAGAAACATCAACCTTAAAACTAAAGAACACGATCTCAAACCGTTAAACCGTGGCAAACTCAAGTGGTGTATAAACCGTACGTTGCAAGCAAATATGAATTCAATTGTGTATGAACTATGTGTAGCGGCTGTGTATGTTGTACGATCGTCGTTTGTTTATCTGTCGATAAAAATTCCGCGTGTAACCCGAATCTGCTAATGAATGCATCGGAGACGGTAGATAAGGTTATGATTAGCGGGAAACGGTGGGTGATCAGAATGTCGGTCAGGGGGCGGGCCCTAAAGAAACGTGTTGCTAACCAAGTTGTTATTATTATATTATGTGAGATAAATAAATAATAAATATCGGACAACCTCACACATTAAATCAATCTAGTCCCCCAGTAAGCTCCAGTAGGCTTGTGTTATGGACACTTAACTAGACGACGGTAAATATACTTATATAGATAAATAAATACAAATAACAGCCATGACCCAGGCACAAATATTCGAGTTCATCACACAAATATTTGCCCTTGCCGGGATTCGAGCCCGGGACCGGCGGCTCAGTAGGCAGTTGTTAACCACTGCGCCAACCGCGTCGTCAGATAGAGACATTATCTTATCCCAAATACAGGACTTTGAAAATATCGTCAATTGAGTCAATCAACTTTTTTCTGTTGCTTGTTGCTATGGTGACGTCCCCTGGGCTACTCTTCAAAACTACGATTTTCGGCGGCAATATTCAACAAAAATGTTGCAATGGCAGCAGCTATAAGCCCATTCTTATTTAGAATATCTCTTGAAAATACCAATATTATAGATTATCAACACTTTTCTAAGAAGTTTAATCATCATTGTCTCCTGGGACGGGACAGAATCACAACAAGAAAAAGTTGATCCACCCAATTAACAGCATTTTTTTATTGTACCTACTAAGCGGTTTACGCTCACGTGAAGGAACGGCCATACATGTTTCGAACTCGTATGGAGCTCTCACGAAAGTTTTAATAAAATACTTTTTTTTAACCAGGCTTTTATCAAATCAAGAATAAAAAATTAAATATTGCCCCATTTATTCCTCATCCTCCTCCTTGCGTCGGTTGCCTTATTGCTGAGGGTCGTGGTCATTTTCATTCAACCCATTTATACATTTTTGAAATTATCCCAATTTGTGATTGAAAATTTCCTCATTCTAATATAGCGTTGGCGACCAGTAATTGGTCACAGCGCAGAAAATCATACAGCCGGACTATTACTAAGGCGGATTTAGTATGGAATTTGTACCACTACTCTTTTTGTGTGTTGTGAGTAGAGATGGGCGCTCATGGGTAAATACCCGATAAATCGGTTTAAAGATCTTTATTTCTCATAAGAATTACAATTATTCACTTACATGAGAAAGAAACAATAACGAACATACCCGCTCTAGTCCCCCGATTAGACGGGATGCATAAACGCATTTCCCCAACGATAAAAAAAATAATAATAATGGTTTTTGGTTCTGTTAGGAGTAGGTATGTTTATATCAAAGTGTAAGAAAATTACGTAACAGTTGCTTTTAATTGTTCTTCTCATTAAAACGCCAAATTTAACCCCTGGATGTAATTGTTAAAATCATTTTTTTTACATCCAAGACGAAGTTATTTAAACATAAAATCGTGGTAAGAAACCCAAATCATTTGTCTCCGTAGTAACAGGGATAAATAGCAGTAGAACTTTACTGTGTTTTGTAGTAAAAATATTACGTTTTTTTTCATATTCCATCTAAAAGTTATATTTTGGTGAAATAGCAATATATTTTGAAATGACCGCAAATACAGTGACATAGCAATGATAGTGACTAATACAGGGTGATTCAGGAGTCATGAGCAAGAGTAACAGGGCTGATGGGCAGAACCACATTCAGCAACTTTCACTATGGGGCCAGCAGGGAAATCGCGAAAATAAATCATCTAACTAAAATTTATGGATAGTTAATAAATTGAACGCTAACTATGACCCAAGATGTGGTGTTAAAGCTAAGAGAACTGAAGTGGAAATGGGCTGGCCATGTAATTAGAGGAGGGCATAAGTGGAACAAAGTAGTAACACTATGGTATCCAAGAGAAGGCAAGATAAAGAAAGGAAAACCTTTCAGGAGATGGGAAGATGATTTGACTAAGACAGCTGGCAAAACCTGGACTAGACTGGCAAGGAAAAGAGAAGATTGGAAAGTGTTGGAGGAGGCCTTTGCCAAAGGGCACACAGATACACAATGAATTAAAATATTTGTATAAATGAACTATACCTAATAATACGTATCTGAGAGAAGGCTATAAATAAATAAATAAATAAATAACTATACAAAATGTATGAAGCGGCAGATTTATTTTTTCGTGATTTTATGGTCCTATAGTAAAAGTTGCTCAGTGTGACTCATTTTATTGGCCCTAACACTCCCGCTCATGACTCCTCAATCATATACTGGTATAAGCCTTTAAAATACTGCAAATTATGCAGAAAAATAAAATAGTAATGCCAGCTATTAAAGAGGTAAATTATGTATTCTTTGCTTACATTTACTAATATTAGTGGGTAAATAACTTTGATGTAGTAGATGTAGATTTGTAGGTCCGGACAAGTGCACGTAATATATCGAAAAGTACAGATATTATACTACTAACGCTGTCTTACTTTACCAAATAGCTGTATTTCCTACGGAAACCACCCTTTAGTAAGAAACACACACACGTACACGAACTTTCGCTTTTATAACATTAGTGAGATTTAATATATTGATAAATTAATGCAGACTTGAAAAGTCTAATTATGATTCTTGGCCTCTTAGTTAATCCAAACATAGTAAAAATGTGGACATAACTAAATGATTGCATGTTATTTTGGCTGAGGCATAATTACAAGTTATGAAACTTATAAAATAATTGATAAGTTACTGCCAGAAATTGTGACTGAATAAGGGCCTTTTAAAGGATAAAAAATACAACTTACCGATCCATTCTCTGCCACGCCAAGAGACACTTTAAAATTAAATATAATATATTGTATCACTTTAAACTAAATACTTATTGCTCCCAAAAACAATTTTGTTCTATATCAGCAGAACATATAGTGGCTCGCCACTTCGCCTTATCGTAAGGTAAAGTAGCGTAAGACTACCACAGTCCAATAACTAACTAACTATTGGTCTTACCCCCCTTATCTTAAACGAAAAGTAAATAAAAAAAATAGACTTAATTAGATTGCACCAATTAGAAATTCCTTGTGTGAAAAAACATAAATATTTGTTTCTATTTAAATGTTGTATTGTTTTGGGGAGCAGTGCGACCTGCTCGGTTCCGGTCGAAGGTATGCGCATACTTCAGGGCGTTGGGCGCGGTGCTAGGGCTGCGCTTACGCATGTATGGCTACGCGAAAATGTCGAGCTCGAAGTTTGATAGGGATGGCTGCAGTTGTTATTGGGAGTAATTGTGAATGAAGTCGGTAGTTATACTAGTTCAGTACACCAAATTGCTAAAGTCTAAATCTTTCCAATGAAGCAAAAACTTTTTTTGTTTGGTTGGTTTTTTTAATGGTTGTGGCAGGGTTCGAACCTGCGTCTCCAACGGTTTTCCGGGCTAACACGCTCGTCCTACCTATTGGATCACTGAACCTGATGCGAGAGCCATTGAATTTTTCAACCAGTTGCTAAAGTGTACTTCATAAAAGTCAGAAATCTTACCCGTTTTTTTTGCCTGCAGTAAAACTAACAATACATGTTTTACAACTGTAAATTTTAACAAAACACTACACTCTCGCGGTTTATACACATAATTGTAACTTGTTATAACGGGTCTATCGCGATATTTTTATCTAAATTGCATTATTGGTACCTTCATTCTTTGACAACAGTCAGTAGCAACTCGCCGATTCACCAGTACGTGTGAGACCACGGCATGTCACATCGTTAGACAATGAAATGTAATAAAAAAATATGAACCAGTAATAATAAATTACAATTATGTATACATTTTATGGTTTATTCATGAACTTAGTAGCTCAGACGTGCTCCGTGATGTCACCGAAAGTCAGAATTTTCTACGCAGCATTTAAAACGCTTTTTTGTGTCCTAATCCCAGTATGAGCAAATTATACTAAGAAAATCTCTTTTTTATATTCTCTATTGATTGAAACGCTGCTTAATTGGGTAAATTTCCCAAGCAGTACTTTTTGATGGCAAGACTGAAAACGCAGGTGCAGAAAGGTTGCATAATAAAGTACCATTTTTTTTCGGAAACAGTCCGCCATTGTCTACTTTGGGCAATAGCTAAAATTAAAATATTAACATATATAATAATTAAAAAATATATATTTCGACCAAATTTCTCATCAAGGTGGGTTGTCCCCAAGCCGGTTTTGTTTGTAAAATGCCGGGTAAGTCAAATACAATGCATGACAAAGAAAATCTGTTACCATTATTTTACTACCATATAAATAGGTAACGAAAAAAGCATTACCCGTTTTATATCTCCTTTGCATACCCTTGAATAAGTGCATATACGTTTGTCCCGAGAAAACTTCTCATTACCGCCGACAATGTTTCGAACCGATTTATTTCCCAAATTTGATCAAGTAGGCCCCCCGTCTCCCACGCACTTCAAAGAATTAGTCAAGCTGCGGCGCTCGACGAGGTCGGTTGTGTATAGTGGCAATACATTGGCTTGTATAAACGTGAATATATCATCGCGGTGGACCGGAGACAAAAAAAATGTCATTCCGGAGTTTGTTAAAGCTTGTTTATTTTTTAACTGCGTGGTTTGAAATTTATATATATCAGGTAAAGTATACTCGCGATTTCAATAGTTGCATTAGTTTTAGAAAATATGGGGCATACTTTTTTTTTAAGAAATAAATATATGTCGTGTTTCTCATTCCACCATTCTCATTCCGGTGTTTCCGGTGTAGTAAAATGACTTTAAACCCCACCAAAATGAGGAAAACACCGGAATGACATCAAAGTAGCTTCACTTTTCATAGATATTGTTGAAATCATAATATTTTTTTTATTTTGTTTTTAATACCAGACTAAGATATATGTTTATATTATTATGTAATGCCAATATAATATATATTACGAATATAAAACGTATAATTACTTTCATAATATGCCACTTTTCGTTCATTCCGGTGTATGAAATTTCATTGCGGTGCACTTATTTTATGATCCTGGTGTACATTTATCATTCCGTTGTGTGTTTCATATTCGATCTCGAATATCTCGAAAACTATTTCAGATTTCAGGGTCCCTTTTACATATGTTAAATAATATAGTCTAAAGTATCTCCTCAAATTTAAAAAACTCAAAAATAATCAAAAATAAAGAAACACACCGAAATGATACAAAAAATGCGTCTTGTTGAAATTGACCCAATTATAGGCTTATGTGCTATTCAACGCTAAGCGTCTTCCATGCTTAGAATAATAACGCCTAGAAACCCAGTTCACGCGCAACGGTGAGGCCACTAAAACTTAGCCAGAAATGGCTAAAAGCGCCGATCGGCTTGTCAGTTGCAAGGACGCGTAAAAAGTGTAAAGAGCTCCCACATTTTCAATTATTATGGCGGTTTGTGCAAGGATAGGGTGTCACAATGCATCTGATAAAAAGGATAAACATGCTAAGACAACATTTCACTCGTAAATATTATTCTTTAACTCGTATTTTTACGTAAAACAGTAATCAAAACTTCATATTTTCTATAAGCGGCATGACAACGTAGTGTTTCCAGTGAAAGGGTTTTTTTTTACCCATAATTCTGTCCTGATGACTTATTTTTTGGGAGTCTATAATTAAAAATACAAATATGAAAAATTAAGAAGATAAATCATTTTTTTTATCAAGTTTTTATTTGACTTGCCGTGTATGTTTGAGTATGTCTGGGTAAAATATTGTAAATCAAATTTGAATAGAGTTTAAATTTTGTACACCTGTTTAAATCAAGAGACAATGCATTACAGTGTTTCAAGTCAACAACGGGTCTATTATTCAATTAAAATTTAGAATGTCACCAATCACCACTGGCAAGAGTATACCCCAAATTTCAGGGGAATGTGATTGCGCAGCAACATTATTGCTGTGTTTGTGTGCGTATCGCCGCGTGTAAATACGAGTTGTTCACAACTACATGAATCCATTTTATGCCTCACGTGCGGCGCCTCGGCCGTAAGAAACTATCCTTCTAGGCGTTATTATTCTAAGCTTCCATGGCACTGACCAGATAATATATGATTACACGGGCAATTGCAAATTTAAGGACTAGAAACCAGATATATTTATATAGGGTATCCTATCACAACGCCGAAACAGTGTCATACATCTGTAACATTTCGCCAAATTTTTATTTGTACGAAAGTATTTTTTTCCTAAAACCCATTACATTTGCAGTATTTTATAAACATCGTTTTAAATAATCCATTGGGTTTGTTTTATAATTATTCTGAAAAAATTAACTGTTTTCGGAAAAAAAATGGAGGATAAGTAACCTATGTGTAGGTTTCTGGACCTGATAAGTGTTAAACATAGTATAATATTCTCAGTATGAAAATAGTAATTTTGTGTCAACCCTGCGTTGCCGGTACTTTCTTAGGGCTGTGCTGGATATTTTGCTAAGCGTAAGTGTCGCCGTATCGCTTGGAGGATGTTTTTACAACGCGAATTATAAACAAAGCTCGATGACGGACCGGTAGTGTGCGTGTCCGTTGCCATACGAGAGGTCACGATGCATATGACGATATTCAAAGAAGGTTCCTTCGCAACCTCGACCGCGCAAGTTTATTCTTTACGGTAGTTGACTTAAAAGTACCTATCGTACCATCTTTGGATGTCCAGTGAGAATTCGTTTGAACCAATTTCGTGAATTTTAATCCACACAGCCATTTCGTTGTGATGAGCGGACAAAGAATTCATTATTTCATTATAATAGTAGAGATGTCCGACAAGTAATAATTGTTTTTAGCAGATGATGATTGCCGTATTTATAGAGTGATTGGTAAATGATAAACCACTGACGAATATGCAGATACAAGGCTACTGAACAAAACGAAACGAAAAAATCTTAATTCAACCACCCATCCCACCTCATTTGAATTGATTACCCTGTGCACTAAACTAAAATAAAGTCACAGTGAAGTTTGTGAAAATACACGTTACACGTAAACTAGGTACGTGACAGATTTGCACAAACTTGTGACTTCTCCATATTGACCCATTTGGATTGATCCAGAACCCAGGATAGTCAGTATCCGTACGGTATGTGTTGTATCGTGTCATATTCAGCAATGGAGAACGGCCCATACTAGGGCACTTCATAAGTCATAGCTAAGTGGTACTAAGCGCTGAGTCTTCAACCGCTTCTCACGGCCGGCCGCTCAAGTACCTGCTATTCGTAAGCATTTTTGGAGAATTTGTTGACAGTTCAAATTACTTAAGGTTATGAAGATTATTAGACTGCGATTATTTTATCAGGAGCATAGTGACAGTAAATATTTATATTTAAAAATATAATTCATTGTACTTGCGTATTTTTGCCGGATACTGTGCTTTATAATGTTTTTATTTGCTTATCGATCTAAAATCGGTTGATTTTTTCGGAGAGAAAGTAAATAAATCAATTTTCATATAACGTCGTCCCGATCTGGTATATTTCGTTACAGAAATTCGTATAAACAAAAATACTGTCGTAATTATTATTTGGATTAAATATTAGAAATAAAAAAGTTGATGAATTCAAATTGACAATCAATATTCCAAACTGAACCTCTCGACGCTTCTAGAGGCGCCTAGATTGTAGTGTCTAGTAAGCTAGTGAAGTTATTTACTTATTTGTTAGTTAATGATAAGCAAATATTTTGTACCTTTTTTTTATATTGAAATATTTTATTTACATAAATAATTACACCAAGCTTCAAGTTTAGTTTGGGGCTAGATCGGTTTGGGTAAAATTCCACATTAGAGCAGATATCATAGTATTAAACAGAAACATGCTTTTAATCCCATATATGTAATGTACATATATGTTCCTAACATATATGTTTTAAGGTATAAGATATTTGTTTTAACTATTATGATGGGAATATACAGGATGATTCAGGAGTTATGAGCAGGAGTTATAACTTATAACCCTTATAGGGGTGATGAGGTGGATTACACTACACTAAGCATATTTCACTATGGGGCCAACCACAAAATCGCAAAACAAAAGACACTTACCATACATTTCGGATAGTTAGCGATCAGTTACCTAGTAATTAACAATTAAAAAAACATGATTTCGTGACTGATTCCATAGTGAAAGTTGCTCAGTGTGGCCCTGATCTCCTCTATAAGTCCTGCTCATGACTCTTGAATCACCCTGTATGTATATTAGGGCTTGAAACCTTTAATTTTCAAATTACCAAATAGCCCCCTGGTTTAAAGTAGCCCCACCGTACGGTAAATTACTTCACGTTTATCGTTGTTACAATGTTATTACGGTCTATTTTCGGCATATCCACGACATAGAATTAAATTAGGTTACTTACCTAAGCAGTCGCTTTAATATTTATAATATTAACATTGATGTTTAAAATAAATTGCCCAATTGCGATAATCCTAACAGCTAAGCACTTACGGTATCCGTTCCTTATAAAAGTTAAAGAGTTTCGTTGTTCTCTGTTTATCAATTATTTAATTCGGTCTGCAAAACACTGGTTACAAAGTATTATCATGAAGAGTTATACACTCCAAACATTGACGTATTTAAAGTTTTATTAGTCACTAGGTGCCTGCAACTTCGTAAGCGTATTTTTTTTAACCTTAGTCAGGTAAAAAGTATCTTATAACCATCTTTGGATGTCCAACTATTTCTGTACTAAAATTGATTAAAAAAATCGAGCCATTTCGGCGTGATGCGGGGACAAAGTACATTATGAAAACAGATGGCACCAAGCTGGCACGGCGCCGCACACCCATACAAAACAAGAGACGATCCTGCATCACGCTATTCAGATTTTTCCTGAAATCATGACCACTCCATAGAAAACTGGACTGATACATAGATGGTATATATGTAGATGGTTAAGATTTGGATTTTTTTTACTCTTTGACAGCGTCTTTTTTTCCGTTGCTAGTAATATTTAACGACTAATTTTATACAGTATACCAGGTGGGCCCTGTAACAGGAGCAATAAATTAAAACATAGATTCTACCCCTCAAACTGAACAACATTTATAAAACAACTTTTAAAAATAACTCATTTATAAGTACTTTGTTTGAAATGATGAACATATGAAAACAGTATTTTTAAAAAAGGTTTCTGAACAGATGTTGTTCCTTTTGACGAGTAAAATGTATGTTTAAATTTTTTGCTCCTGTTACAGGACCCACATGGTATAAAATATTTCGTATAGTAAGGTCAGTCGGGACAACCACACCTACCATAATAAAATATCGTAAAATACAGATGCTATTTTACTAACTCCATCTTACTTTTGCCAACTAACTAAAGTTTCGTTAGGTCCGCGCTTGCCCCCTAGGCGCAGTTGTCCCGGCTGATCTAATTTCCAAGTGATAAATAATGTGGATTAAGTTTTGAATTTTTGAGATGTTGCCATTTTGCACCTTAAATTATCTTATACTAGCTACGACGTGCGGGGTTACCCTCTGATCTCACGGGAACACTACATTTTTTCGGGACAAAAAGTAGCCTATGTGTAAATCTAGGGTGTCAGCTACTTTAATACCAAAATTTATCAAAATTGGTGAGCGTGAAGAAGTACCAAACGCAACACAAACACACTGACAAACTTTTGCCTTTTAAATATTAGTGTGATATGGTATAGCCATAGAACATTAATGAGGTTTCATAAACTTACAAAAGTCTTTATATTTATTTACCACGCAGCGAAATGTTTTTTTATTTATGTTTTGAATTTGTAATAAAGCATAATATCAGGTCCCTTATTTCCAGCTCGTGGTCCGTCGGCGCGGGCGCCGGGGCGTATACGCGCAGCGTTGCACCCCTGTTTCACTGGACGCGTACAGTCTGGACAGCGTCAGCGTTGGACACAGGAAGGGCAACCAGCGGCTGCGGGCTAGTAAACGGAGCTATGGCAACCCGGCGTATGATGATGAGGTGAGTCAGAAATAAAGCAATCTTGGTAGATTAGCAGAGTTTATGCGCAGCGTTGAACTCCAGTATAAATTATCTGGAAGTGTTGGACAGGAAAGATAATCAACGACTATTTTTGGTACTTTCGGTCTCATATACACACAGAGTACACAGTGTTGGGCATTGAAAGGGCCACCATCATCAATTTTAGGGCTAGTAAACAGAGCTATGGCAACCCGGAAACAGAGCTATGGCAACCCGGCGTATGATGATGAGGTTTGAATATAAGAATCGCATTGCGCGCCTGTATCGTTGGATGTATTGTATATAGCTTAGACAGCGTCGGTGTTCGACATCCTAAGAGAAACCAGCGATTAAGAGCGAGGTGAGTCACTAATGTAACGAACTTATACGCCCAAAGTTTGACTTCAAGGAAGCCTATACTTTGGAAAGAGTTATTCGAGCACCGCATGGGCATGGGCAGTGACTGGAAAACGAGGCTACGGCAACCCTGCGTACGATGACGAAGTGAAAGCTTAGGAATATAACAGCCATATTAGTTTCATATAAAAGATCAGAGGTGCATGATGGTAACCATCCTGAAGTTTTTAGTGTGGATCGTATTTAAATTCAATTTCTTTCTATTTCAGGTGACATCGCACCCGATGAACTACGCTGCACTCGCCAACTTTGCCCTCGACATGGATTCCATGAGCACCGAGTTCGCTGAGATCCCGTCGGTGACGGTCCGCCCAGACGAGGTGCCGCCGGGCTGCGAGGACAAGAACAGATACTCCAATGTGCTGCCACTGCCTGAGACCAGGGTGCCGTTGAAGAGGATCGGGAATGATCCCACATCGGAGTATATTAACGCCAATTATATCACGGTAAGTGTACAATCTGATAAGACCTCAATAAAGCCCGGTTTTTCGAAATCGAACCACCTGCCTTGAACCAACTAGGTTTTGAAGTCCCGGGAAAAGTAGTATAGAAAATCCCGAAATTTCCGGGAGTTTCGGGACTCTATGAAGTCTTGCAAACTAGAACCAACGATCTAACGCACGACTTGGCACAAATGGGAAGACAGTTTAATCAACATGATAGAGGTTTGAGAGTGTTTTCCAAGCTGAAATTATTAATCAAACAACGGTAACATTGACCGTGATGGTAATAATGATGTCGAGATGGTGGCAAGTCTGTTAATCGAGGCTTTTTTCCATTCCAGGGGCCCGGCAACATCCGGAACTACTACATAGCATGTCAGGCACCGCTCCACAACACCGTCATCGACTTTTGGCGCATGATCTGGGAGCAGAACTCAAGAGTCATCGTCATGCTCACCGAGTACATGGAGAATGGGGTCGTGAGTATTCCGTTTTTTTTTCCTAGCGGAGTGGAGTTTATTTATTTTATTCTTATTTATTTTTATTTATTGGAGATCAAACAGAAACAAGTACAGGATAGTCTTACAATCTATATACAATTAAACAGTAACCATGCACTTATTTCCTAGACAGCTCTCACTAAGACACATTTTGATTAATATATTCTTAACCTACGATACATTCTAGGTACACTGTGCCAATAACAATTCCGAACTTAGCGTGAACCATTCAAGTAACACAAAATAAATAAGCTAGAATAAACAAAAACAAAGAAAGACAAAAAAAAAGAACCACCATCTAGTTTTACCTACTGGTTATAGAACTAAGACGAGCGTGATGCTGAGCACCATAAGTAATGACGACATTATACTAACTTTCGGGGGCAAGAACGTTCAGAATCTGTTTCCGGAAATTGGGTCGACTTAACTTGAAGAGGTCCACCGATATGAACATCTTATTGTACGTGTTGCACAAACGGCGTAAGGGAGCACGTACCCCGGCGTTACTCGCAGCGTTGGGGACGGCAAACAAGGCGGTCGAGCGCGAGGTGCAGCGTGCCGGCACCCTGAAGCGAATCCGCTCCAGCAGCTCAATACTGTTATAATGCCCGTTGCAGATGTTCTATAAGATGGTTGCGTCTGAGCATTGGCGCCTGGCCTCCAACGAATGCAACTTATAGTGATGCAGTAGGTTTGAATAGGGCATTTGTTTGCCAGTCAAACGTCTATTTAAAATACGCAGAATTTTTTTCTGCACCATTTCTAAGGCTTTTGAGTTGTTGATAAATGACATCCATCACTCTTACATCATCATCATCATCATCAGCGGCCTGTACCTAGTACACGCTGATGATGGCACTGCTGGATCAGGGTCTCCTTGCGCATTTTCCATTCGCTGCGACTTCGGACCGCTAGCATTCACTCCCTTCCCGCGACCTTGACTATGTCATCTCTCCATCTAGCGGGGGGTATGCCAACGCTCCTTTATCCCGTTCGTGGTTGTCATCCTTGCTTTGGAGACTAGCGTCGATGTCACTCACCATCACCATTCACCACTCATCACTTCATCAAGAGACAGGAATTAGAAACATTTTGTATAGATATAGTGAGTGTTAATTTCCAGTAGCTAAATCATCGCTAATTTCAACATTTTTCGTTACAGGAAAAATGCTACGAATACCTTCCCCCGTCTGAAGTGTCGGACAACAAACGAACCTTCGGCGAGTACCAGATCATACTCAAGAAACGCGAGCAACGGGACAAGTACGCTGTTTCCAGCGTCCAGGTCATCAACCTGACCACCAGGTATCTATAATAAAGATGGGCAACAAATACACCAATGTGATAGGTTATTTCCTGCTTCTGTAACTATGCATGAAGTGCAGGCTGAAAAACAACGCTGTGCAGCTGACCCAGCTCGCAGCATACGCTAAGCCTGAGCCTGTTGCCACTCACCTACTGCGATGTATGTTGTATAATCTGTAGATTACATTCTGGTACATTAACTGCTGTTCTAATCTCGTTTTTGTGGCAACCTTCGTGGGTTATGGATGTTATCTATGTATTTATTTATATATTATATATATCGTCGTCTAGTACCCATAGTACAAGCTTTTTATTTCGGAACTTGGTCGATTTGTGTAAGATTGTCCCGTAATATTTATTTATTTAAACTTGTAAGAAATGATAAATGTACTGGATGATGTAGTAAATAAATAATTAAATTAACTCCAGGACCTGGCGCGAGGTCACGCAGCTCTGGTACTTCTGGCCGGCGAAGGGCGTGCCTGATGACTATGAATCTGTGCTGGACTTCTTGTCGGAGATGAGGAGTTTCATGAAGGTGTCGCAGACACACAAGGAGTATGATGAAGAAGGTGGGTTTTTTGGGTATCTGACAAAATATTTGGTGAATTTGATAGCGAATGGACCTTCAGCGAAGACACATCGTAGGTAACTTCACAAGGTGAACTAATGATCTGATGAATGTAGTTGAAGTTACGGCGGATACGAGAGACTTGGGATCTCACACTTTAGGATTCTTTAAGAGATATTTTCTGGTAATGATGAACACTAAGTTCACCTCGATACCTTCCATGGTGGACCGTCTGAAGGAATTGTGCACATCTAGCTGAAATTGCCCCTGTCGCGCAACAAAGTATCACCCGTCTTTGTCGCGCAGTATAGAAAAGAACACACATGCATTATTTGTTACGTGTCAAATAATCTCGTGTCACAGTCGTGCTCGTCGTGAGAGGTGCTGATCATACCCTCCAGCGATCAAGTCCCTAATTTTGGTAAACAAAACTATGTGGTCCAAAATATATGGTTAATTATATGTAGGGTATAATAATAAGCCCAATTTGGGTTATTTTAGTATTACGATAATTAAAAATAAATCTGGTAAACAAAATGGTGATGCAAAATATAATGCACCCTGTGTCTAATCCTATGGTGTAGCCTGTCATTTGGGCGACGCGGTTGGCGCATTTTGTATGGACCTACTTACTGAACCGGCGGTCCCAGGTTCGAATCACGACCAGGGCAAATATTTGTTTGCTGACCTCGAATATTTGTGCTTGGGCCATAGTTTTTCTATGTATTTAAGTATATATTTATCTATATAAGTATGTACGAGTATATCGTCGTCTAGTACACATAACACAAGCCTTCTTGAGCTTTATTTGGGACTAGATGAATTTGTGTGAGTCTGTCTGATATTTATTTATTTATTACGGACAAAAGTCCTATAACAAATAGCCGTTTCATATCCTCAAATACTAAACCTGACAATTCAAATGCATCTTCTATTTATTTACAGGTGTAGAAGTAATATACGGCGACGGCAGCCGCTCTTCCTTCGGCAACCTGACGAAGCTGCGTGAAGACGGCAGCCCAGGGAACGGTGTCAACGTGTACTCTCCAGCCAAGGCTGAGGAGATGATGCGAAGGGGACAAGCCACTAATGGGACACTTAGTAGGATGAAGGCAGCATCTGAGATCGAAGGTGAAATTTGATTGCTATTCAATATCCTCCATAGACCTGGTTTTATAAATACTGGTCTCTCCTGGTTCGCTAAAGGCAACACTAATTTGTAATCTTTTGGTTACTAAGGTGAAGTGAGGTGAGACGCCATTTACTGCAAGCTCGGTAGCATAAAGGCAGAAGTATATACTGTCCTTCGAGCTGAGCTGTGAGCACGTCAGCCTTAAGGCCCGTTTAGACGTACGCAATAATCGCCAGGCGAGTGTCATATAAAAATGGTTACATTGATGCGAGATTACGGAGAGTACGGAGATTATCGCCAGGCGACATAGTTTACACGAGGAGCTGCATTCTAAGGAGATATTTGCTTACGATGTCTCGACTCATCTAAACTCGTATGACATTTTTTCACGTAAGTGCGAGTATCGCACGAATCGGTGAGAACCGATTTTCATACGAGTTTTACCCGTCAATTTACGTGATTTGTTGCTAATCAATCAACACTTGCTGACAATACTCGTAATTATATTTATTGTTTCTCATATTTTAAGATAATGTAAGTTGCATTTATTTTAATATTTGCAGATCTCCTTTGTATCCATGTTTTTACCCAAATACGCGTTTTTTTCGTTTTCTTTAATAGCAATTCTTGTTTTAAAAGTGCTGACACAATCAGAACAGCCTCTAGCAATGCACTCATGATGACGACTGATTATCACATGAACTCGATATACGATTCTTGCGATCGCTTGCTTCGTGACATCCAACCATATAAGGCGAGGCGATTCTCGCGCCTTCTAGTGCGATATCGTATATATAGTTTATACGTAATGTTATGTTATTTCTCGTGCTGCAATAATCGTATAGTCGAGGCGAGAAACTCGCACCGTCTAAATGGGCCTTTAAACCACTCGTTGTTAACCTAAATCAGCTGAATCTTTAAAACATTCCGCAATCTATCAAAGTTAACGGGAATCGGGCAAAATGGGGCAAACTAAACTCTAGCTAGGACATCGCAAATACTAATTCACTTGACCCAATGTCTGCCCGTGTGTTTGTAAATAAATCTTGCAAGTTAAATTTGGTATACTCTTTGGTAAACGTTGTCTGGAAGAGATCGCTCTTTAGCGATAATACCGCCTGTTGTTAACCTCTAATTGTAATTTCTTGCATTGTATTTCTCTTGTATGTTGTATGAGGTTTGCAATAAAGAGTACTTGTATTGTATTGCATTGTATTAATTATATTGTATTGTATACCTACTTACGTAACTTTCATGACAATGCAATTATATGTTACGATGGAGCTGGCCTGATGATAGAGCCGGATAGTGGTCATAGGAACTCTGTCTTAAATAACCAAAACCTACTGAGTTATAGTCTTATTAGAATCGTCTTGGCGAGTAGTTAATGGATCAAATGTTTACAATGAAGCAAAAAATTGAAGAATTTAATGGTTCACACAGGATACGAACCTGCGTTTCCAACGGCTTTCCGGGCCAACACGGGCGTCCTACCAACTGGACCACTGAACCAGATGTCAGAGCCATTGAATCTTTCAACCAGTTGCTTCAATATGCCTTAGGGTGGCATCGTAGCGCCATCTACCGTAAAGATTTAGACAAACATTTGGTTTACGTTAGCAGACGTAACTGATTTAATAAAAATAATTAAAACAGAACAAGAATGAAATTTTTGACAGTAACATTTACTTCTAGTTGATTAACTCCAATTATTTCTTAACTCCAGGAGTCCGTCCATGCACGGTGGTATGCGCTTCAGGCGCGGGGCGGTCGTGCGCGCTGATCGCGCTGGACATATGCGCGCGCGCGCTCGCCGCGCACGCGGCCGACGTGCCGCGCGTCGTGCGCGAGCTGCGCGCGCAGCGCCCGCACTCGCTGTCCAACCGGCACCACTACATCTTCCTCTACAAGGTTGGTTACTTTAATTTTCATTTCAATCCATAAACGTACTTTTAATCCTGCTGAGTATAAGCCCCCCAAAAGTCTTGCCGTAATCATCGACTTCGGATCTTTTTTATACGGTACTCGTGCGAGGAAAACCGCCGCACAACGTTAGACACAAAACGGCAGTGTTGCAAAGAAAAAAAGCCCTATTATACACGTATACAACTCGGCTGGCCAACCTTACTGTCACGCGTACAAGAGTGAAATTTGGCCTACCCATCCATATCAGAGCCCATAATAGACTAAGTTTATAGGACTATATCGTGATTATGGTTAGGGAGATTATGTGTACAGAACTAGATAGACCGAAGACCTGATTCAACACCAGGCCTTGGGTCCATCTAGTGAGAAATTGATCTACGCGGCATCTTCCGTCTAATTGCCCCTCGAAACTTTTCAATCCATTGGCCATTGAACCTTTATTCCATCCAGTCCTACTAAGTAATGTAGTAATTCGATAGTCGAACTGTTTGGACATTTTTTTTAATAGACTAGCGAAAGTGTCCTGTTATCTTATTCCTGCCCACAGCCATATCTACTTCCTTATTATGCCGCGCCCCATGCGGATTTGAGTCTAATCTCTAGTCTAATATTGTATGTCTGTTCAGGTGCTGAGTGAATACGGCAACAAGTTGAACGGCGGTGGCGTCGACACCATATAACCTACCTTCGCTGTCTCTTGCTCCATGACATTCGATGAATACTTAGATAAGTAACGGCCTATGCCAATAACCTATTGAATGTGACATAATCATTGAAATATAACTATCCATTGTGCAGTGTTTTTTAAAAACGTTCCGCAATTCTATTTTGAAACACAACTATGTGTTTCGAAATAATTTCTTAATACCTTTTAAAAAATTAAATATGTGCAGAGATCACAAAACGGATGGGGAAATTGAAACCGTACGTGGAGTGCGTCTCTGGTCGAAAGGTTGAGACGTTAAGTAGAAGTAATCCAAAGATACCGGGTTCGAGTCCCGGTGAGGATCACGTATTTCCGCATTTTATTTTTTCTTTGCGAGTAGATCTATATAGCAATTTAATAACTTTTCTTCTAGTAAAAAATCATGAAGAGCCTTCAATGGGTGTTAGTTCAGTAACCTTTATATTCTCTTCCTTACTCATATTTTAATATTCCTTTTTGCGGTTTTAGAATAAACATGCATTAACCCCTCGTATGCGATGTCAAAAATTTGCTAATCACATTGAAATTAACTGATGTTTTAACGCAAGGTTCAAATGTCCCGCACAAATCTGTGCCTAAGGATACAAGGTTAAATACCGCAAATAGAGTGTACCGCTTATTCAATTCAAGCTCTCTATCCAGTTATGTCCACTTCAGGTTATTAGCATAAGCTAAAAGTGAGAAAACTATTGGGAAGATACCAAAGTGTAAGTTACGAGATCTCTTTGAAAATGATCGCTCAAATACTGATGGATATAGTTTAATGTTTACCTTGTAACGTACCAGAATTTAGATCATTATTTTGTAGGTATGATTTTTATTTTTTGTTAAGCCTTTTATTTTTTTTATTTGAGTTGTTAAGATTGAAATATATATTTATTATTAATGTAAAACGAGGTACAGTCACCGTTCCTATCGAGAAGGTACAGTGATTATTTACTGATTAGAAATCAGACAGATTTATTAAATCACGAAGTTGACGCACATTCAGCCAAAAAGCTGCTACGCGAACAAATTATTAAAAATACACACGATTCCTTTGCCAAGAAGGTAGGGTTTGTTTAAAACTCTTTTCAAAAAATTATTATGCGTACTCTTGCTACTGACTGTACTTATTGAAACTGTCACAGGTGCGCTTAAATTAAGTTTAACATCTGTAACCTTTCGCCAAATTTTAATTAGTCCAAATGATTTTTTTTTCAGAATAATTATGGAACAAACCTATCCTAACCTAATGGCTTCTTTAAAACAATGTTTATAAAATCCTGAAAATATTACGCGCTTCAGGAAAAAATACTTTCGCGCAAATGAGATTTTGGCGAATCGTTACAGAGAAAAAATGTTTCAGAGTTAAGATAGCCACTTAAGTACGTCTAATAAGCATACCTGTGCTAACTCGGGGCACTGACAATAAAGTCACGTAGCAAACTATTTTATCGACCAAAAAATATATCGATGTTACTGCCTACATCTAAATGTTTAATCAACATAAACATATATTTTTTCTCTTCATTTAAACAAAGACAATAAACTAATTAAAACGTGCAGGTATTTATTTGTTTATTTTAATATAGTTTTCATAGTAGGTAAGTACAATCAATATTTTTTCCATATTCGTCGGTATTAAATACTGCCGTCTATATGAAAATATCCACTTTATCAGACATGATATTGAACCTTTTTATATTAATCGAGAATTTTCAATGAGATGTATGAATATATATCGACATATTTTTTATCGATATCAAATCCCTAGTATGTGCCCGAGTTAGCACAGGTATGCTAATAAGTGACGAACTAATTTCGATATGTTTTATCATTATGATTATGACTCATCCTTATCGTTATTCGATGTGACTGTACCCACACTATTTTAATAACCAATCGAACAATTTACCTTTACTTATTTTACGTTCATTCCACTAGTCTAATTTACTTTTAAGTACATAATTGCCAAAAATATCAAACTATTCGATTTATTATCAAGCGCATAATTTCAATCACAATAGTTAATTTTCATAATAATTATATGCGTAGTGATTATTGAAATCTGCTGTGATTTCTGTTTATTTCTAAGATATTATTTTAATAAAATCTAGCTTTACAGTATTCCTATAATACACTTTATAAGTAATAAGCGCCTAGTTTTCGAGTATTTTTATAAGTGTCTGTACGTCCTAGTATGCGATATTTTTTAATACTCTTCAAAATCATTATAATTACTTATAAATATAAATAAATTATATAAAACTATATGAAACCATAATAACTATCTCAGTGCGTTTTTCTTTTGTGAATAGTTTCCTTTTTACGCGTAGTTAATTGTTAATATTTGTTGTTAATTTGATAATTTTAAGCTTGTTATAAATCGCAGTTGAATCAATACCCATGGGATTTATATATGACATCAAGGCATTTATTTTATTTTATAATTTAATTATGTATAGTATGTGAAAGCACTGTTTGTCCAACACACATAGAATATAAGTTATATATTATTTCCTAGAATATTATAAAGTATATTAACGACCAAAAATATAAGAAATATCGTTGAAAAATGTCCTTCATTAGTTATAAGATCTGTTTTATAAAGAACGTACATAATAAAATTATAATGTATAGCATGTTTGTTTGTCTTAATTAAAAAAAAAGCCGGCCAAGTGCGAGTTAGACTCGCGAGAGATACAGCCTGGTGATAAACGGACAGACAGACGTACGGACAGCGGAGGCTTTGAAATAGGGTCCCGTTTTTATCCTTTGGGTACGGAACCCTAAAAAACAGCGAAAATTAGAATTATGCCAAGATTACTTAGTTAAAAATGAAACAAATGTGATTTTTTTATGACTTCATAAGTATAATAATATGTTATAAATCTTAAAAGAACTCATATTCCTCCACTTTAAGAATAACAGTAGTTTGTAAAACTTATATGAGAGTTACGATACCCTCAAAGCAAACTAATAAGAACAAAGCAACACTAGCACTATTTTACTTTGACAAATGTACATAGTTTTATATTAACAATTGTCTTATTCGTTAACCTGGCTCTCAGTTATTTTCTCTATTTCATCAGAGGTAATCGTCAACTGATCTGAAGACACATAATCATCTATTTCATCTGGTTTCATTTCAAAACTAGATTCTCCATACTGGTTATCTGCCTCGTCATTGTCATTGTCATAGCTATTTGCCGGGAAATCATGAGATTCATGGATCATTGACATCTTGGAAATTTCTTTCATATCAGATTGCTGAATATCATAGCTATCACCGCTCTCTTCAAATGAACCCTCATTCAGATCTGACTCATCATCCGCAAGTTCAATGACTAGAGACTCTTTCGTTGCTGTGTCATCATCATTGTCTTGTTGTTCATCGATATCATTAATGGAAAATTCGTTCATTTCTTCTTCTGTTGCACCTTCTTCGTCGCACAAATCTTCTTCAATTTCCTCAGACTCGTTATCAGCTTCGTCCACAACGTCATCCAACTCCAACACTTCTGGTAGGCTATGGAAGCTGATGACCTTATTGTAGCTCTTTTTATCTGCATCCTGTCAAATGAACGAAAGCGAAATGCATCCAATTTTTCAATAACTGAGCGTTTTTTTTTTAAGTTTACGTACTTATGTATAAAGGTGTCGCGCAGGATATGGTATGTTTAAGAACCGATCGACACAGAAACACGGAACTGTGCTCCAAAACATGGAATGTGAGTGTCACCTTCAAAACTAGCAATGTTACTACTGGCTTATGTCAAATTGCATACAAATTGCATTTAAGTTACTTTAGATAGAAATGGCTGTAAAATTTCGTTGTCTCAGAAAACTACTACAAATCTCTTCAAAAAAATCTGTTAATTTGTCAAATATCTACAAAAAATATGGCGGTCCTTTTAGATGGGGTATTCTTTTTATGAACCTTTTTTTGAAATTGTATTATAGATTATTTAGTGTGTATATAAATACACACCCTTTTCATATATGTAATTAAATAATATTGTTTCTTGAATAAATTAATTCTTACTCTGTTAACCAAAATGTCGCACACTAGTGTTAGGTAGGTACAAATTTGAAATAAAATTATTTTATGTCATACAAATTTATTGAACAAGTTCTTACAATCAAACACGTCATAAAAATCACTTTTACACAAAAAATAACCGACGCCAACGAAACGAAGTTATGTAAAGCCTGACCAGAAATATATGAGGATGCACCGTATTGCGGAATTTCACTGGAACTAATTTCTTACACTGGCAATGATTTTATGATGGTTTGTCAACAATGTCAATGTCATTCGTGGTGATTTCTTTAAAAGGCAAATATTTAAAATTATCCAAAGAAAATGCCGAAACCTTTTCACAATTGTGAACGTAAGATTATATATAACGTGTACCATGTGTTTACTACACGAAAAACAGTCAGGAAAAGAGTGCATTCCATTAAATGATATTACGAGGTTAATATAGTGGAACTGACAGGTATTTAAAACTAATGTCATTATAGTGGGTTGCGATTGGTTGCAAAATTGTTGCCATGTAAATCGTATAAATTGCGCCCTCTTGACAATCCTCATATATTTAAATAAAACAATTTAAACGGATTATATCGCGTATATTAATTATTTGAGCCTCCCTGACGTTTCAGTACCTTTACAGATACCGTTGTCAAAGGTTGACTGAGAAAAACACAATTTTTCTCTGTCAAAAGTGTCAAAGTTACATTTTTGCAAACTACCCATTTTGTAAATATTAATTTAAAATAAAAGTGTTCATACATGCCAGATGGGCCTAATGTGTAAAGGCAGTTACGGGCATTTATTATAATCCTCATATATTTCTGGTCAGGCTTTAGGTCTTTAAAAAAAAAAGAATTTTCCATATCGATCCAGCCGATTTCAAGAAATCAGGCAACATATTATTATATTTAATATATGTATAAAATAAATATCCCCGACGAACATAGAACACACTCCGTTTTTGACGTCAGTTGAATACGAAATAACAAATCAAAATTGTAGCATTCTATTAAAATACACATAAAATTAGTAAAGTAACAATAAAAATCTTTATAAAAAAGCAATAACAATTCTCCGACGCACTGAGATGCCGTTTTTAGACGTCGGTTGAAAACGAAATGGGTGAATCAACTTTTTCTTGTTGTTATTCTCTCCCGTCACCCAGGGGACAATGGTGGTAATGTATTATATGGGTATTTTCAAGAGATAATTTAAATAAGAATTGACTTAATAACTGCTGCAATTACAAAGTTTTTGCTCAATATTGCCGCCAAAAATCGTAGTTTTAAAAAGTCACCCAGGGGACATCACCATGGCAACAAGCAATAGAGAAAAATTGATTGACCCGAATAACAAATATACCTATATATCAAAATTGTAGCATTCTATCAAAATATAAAATTAGTACAATGTCAATTAAAACCTTTACATAAATATAATCGATGTTGTCATATAGTTTGCTTTACGCTGAAAATAACATAATATATCTACTGAAATATTGCAAGAGTTACAACGAATCTTAATGGTTGCATCGTCTCAGTATGGTAGCCCATAAAACTTTGGCGTGTCCCTTGCAGGGTCATAATGGTCGCGACCCTTGGTCGACGGTCCGTCAACACTCGTGACTACCTGTCCCTCAGTTATCATCTCTACTTCACTAGACACAGCCCTCACGAGCTGATTTAAATTCGTATCATCATGGGGCCTTATTTCGAGACTAAATTGGTTACCTCCATCGTCAGTGTTTCCAGTTGTATTTTGAGTATTCTCATAGCTGTTTGTTTCTTCATCAACCAACAGATTCTTACAAATTCTTTGCATCTCAGACGATAGAAGATCTTCATGGCTATCTACAAATGAACTGTCACTCCCACCTATAAATTCATTAAAACTAACAGTATGTTTTCTTGCCCTGTCTTTGCCGTTGCTTTGTTTTTCATCCGTATCAATGCGTCCATCTTCTCCATCTTTTCCACCATCTTCATCTATTCCTTCGTCTACTACACCCAATTCTTCGTCAATTTCGTCAAACTGATAATCAGCTTCACCTACTTCGTCCTCAACTTCATGGCAATCTACTTCTACCACTTTTGGCAGATTGTGGAAACTGGTCTTTCTGACATTTTTATTTGTGTCCTGTCAAATGAACAAAAATGACATGCATCCTTATTTTTCAATAAAATTCTGCTTAAATGTTTATATGCTTGTATTGGAGGAAATACGCATTGCTTTACTTGAAATTTGATAAAATGTATCCTTTCACGAATTAAATCGTCAATTTGCACTACGTTTACTGGCATAGAAGCGTACCAAACTCGTACAAGGGAGAGCACACTCATATTTTTTTTATAAAATTATTTAAAACGTGAATACAAAGATAGTTTAAATAAAAATTGTGGTGTACCCACATAAAAAAAATGAGACATTACATGTTTCATAAATTTAAGTTACAAAGAAATGTTTTCTAGGAGAAGGATTGTTTCCTTAGTCTAAAAGTACCTATGAATCGAGCGTTTTGAAATATTCATCGAATTTCTATTCCATGACGCGGTCTAGTTTAGCTTACGTGGTCTTATTGCGGCCAAAGTTGACAGAGGTGAAGTTGGCCGAAGTATGAGTTTATGCAGCGAAGTGCTTTTCCACACTATCATATTCGTCTAACCTCGGCTAACTGCGCGAGTAGTGTAGAGCTAGGGCTAGGCTTCAAGTAACAAAAACTTCTAAAAACGAGGTCTTTTATCACTAAATAGTGATATAGTATAGTAGGCCTATTCTAACTGTAACTGTAACAATAACTAGCTTAATAATTTAGTATATCGCTGTCACGTTCTCATAGTGGCCCGGACCGACGAGCCACGAGTGCGATAGTAATATTATGCGTGTGCGACGCCATATACATAGGTAATGGGGGGTCAATGTACAAAATTCTTCGCCCTTAGCGTCTTTACTTTAGTTAGCTTGTCGTGATCTGTGGTCTCAGTTTCAAAACTACGTAACCCATAGAACTTGGTTGTTCTTACCTCCTGCTGCTCTTGAGCATCGGCGTGCCCAGTGTAATAGATATTGGCTCTTTCTCTCTCTTTCTCGCCAACCTCATCAACCTCGCCGGTACCTTGGGCACCTTGGCGCTCTGAGAGCCCGGAGTACGGACAGTACAGCGGCAGCGAGACGAAAGAACCAGCAAGGGACATCGAAGAGCATTTGCTTGCACCTGGTCATGTAATTTTGATTTATTTATTTATTTATTATTAAAATAATCACACAGTATTACAGTTTGACACTAAGGCACTGTGAAATTCATAATATATAACAAACAAAACAAGACACTAGTATAGTACAACAGATAAAACATTAACATTACAAATAATTAACTAAAGAAGGGCGGTCATCCATCACCTCACAGAACCTCATACATTCATCACATATTATCATCCAGCTACATGCAAAAACATCACAGTCAGGTGCTGATGCCAGGAGCTCGTTCAGGTATCGTAAAGCGCGAACAAGGGGTGATTTCCTGTACGATAACGTACGCGCTTTAGGAACCGCCAGTAAATCGCGGGTTCGTGGCCTAAAATTGAACTTGGACTGAGACTGTGAAGGCACGAGAAGGCGTACTAATTGTGATACCAACTCGGGACAGTCTGACTCTCCCCGCAATATTCGACACGCCCCAGTCAACAAGAAGTAATTTCGCCTCGTTTCCAGAGAATTAAAACCTAACGTACCAAGCAGAAACTTTGTGGGATAAAGAAGAGGATAGTATCCGTAGGTTTTCTTATAAAGAAATCGCAGAAATGCCTTTTGAACTTTCTCGATTAGCAAGGTGTAAGTGACCTCGTGCGGGTTCCACACGATAGACGCTGCCTCGAGTTTGCTCCTAACTAGAGCGGTGTAAACGAGTTTAATGACAGTAGGATTGTCAAATTCACGGGTATTGCGGATGACAAATCCTAACCTCCGATAACAGTCGGTAGCTAGCATCTTCATGTGGTCATGGAAGTTGAGATGCGTGTCGAATATGACGCCTAAGTCTCTAACAGTGTCAACGCGTTTAATAAGTTCCGTTCCTAGAAGATAATTTGCTGATATGAGACTATGTGCGCGGCTAAAAGACATCACTGAACATTTTTCAGGGTTAAAATGAAGTTTGTTGGCTATGCTCCATTGGTAAACCCGATTTATGTCTTCTTGGAGTGAATCACAATCGGAAAGCTGTTGAACGCCATAAATGAGCTTTAAATCATCAGCATACAGAAGACACCTGGCATTTCTAGGAACAGAAGCCAAGTCGTTAATCATAATGCCGAATAGAAATGGACCCAGGATTTAACCCTGGCTGACCCCAGAGCGAGTGTGGTATGAATCGGAAACGAAGTTGCCGTGTTGAACAAACTGCTGTCTGTCTCGAAGATAATTGGCAAAAAACCGCAGAAGTTTTGGCGAGAAGCCTATGTTGCATAATTTGTTTAGTAATTTGTCATTATCCACGCGATCAAAGGCTTTCTTAAAGTCAAAGTACAACACGTCAACCTGTATTCCTTTGTCCAAATGCTCGGAAATTGAGTCAACCAGGGTTAAGAGATTAGTCTCAACTGATCGTCTCGGCCTAAAACCATGTTGTGAGTCACAAAGATAGGGTTGTATTTGAGAGGCCAAAAGTTTGCTTATGACTGACTCAAACAACTTGGCAATCGAGGATAGAATGGCTATGGGTCGATAATTTTCGACACCAGCTGTATCACCTGACTTGGGAATCGGACGCACCCGTGTGATCTTCCACTCATTAGGATATACCCCAGTACTTAGAGCTAAGTTAAAAATGTGAGATAATGGCAACACTAGCCATTCCTTACAACCTTTTATGATATAAGCAGGAATACCATCAGGACCCAGAGAGCTTTGAGGTTTCAGACGTGCTATGCCGATTTGTACATCCTGAGGGGATATAGTGCCAATGTGCACATGGTTAGCACAATTTGACAAGTCTTCCTCCATTATCTTTGCATGGTCGAGGAGAGGAACATTGGGTAGAAAAACGCTCGAGAAAAAATCCGCGAAAGCCTGAGCAGCCTCTATCCCTTCATGTGGCTTTCCATTATAAATCACTTGACTCTCAAACCCGCCTTTAGATTTTAAACTACTTTGATCTATTACGGGATTTCATAAAGACTATATAATTCAGTAATTTGGGTCGAAATATAGCCGGGTGACAGCCAAAACTCTCTAAAATTTCTGTCACTACTCTTCAAACCTTGTGTCTAGTTTGTAGATTGGCACCGATGAGTTTTAGTTGTCAACAAACGGTTTTTTGGGAGTTTTGAAAATTGGTAATTTTATAGGTTGCAATGACGTAAGCGGCAGTAACATGAGAAGGCATAGTTGAAATTTGGAAAGAGCACATTGATGTCACGCAGGTAATTAACATCACATCACTGTTTTAGCCGTCCGCCCGCGTCGCCGCGATCTTCACTCTTTATAGAAATATGGACGAAGGTAATTTTAAGGAAAAAATGCCTTATACACAAAAAAAATCTGCTGCTTTAAATTAACATAACGAAGTCACATATAATTAGCATTCTTAGCTTCGTTATTGGCCGAGATCCTGAAATAATAATAATTAGACTAGGCACTTACACCTTTTAACTAAATCCGCTGCCAGCTTCTCCTTCTGTTGATAAAAAGTCAGTTAATAACCTGTTACCAGAAACACAAGAACATAATGTAGCTACTAAAATATTCAAGTAATAAGTTCTACAATAACTGTAATGGTGTTGAATGGGCGTAAGATCTTAGTTCAGGACACTCGCAACCAAACGTGCCAAAAGCATCCAGTTCGGTCCTTGCTCACCGCGCGCAGGCCATTCCTTGTCAGGCTTGTACAAATGCATGGCCCATTTGTGTATCGTCTCCTATACGTAAGAGCCTGTGATCGCACATGCCGTTCTCAAATTGGCTTGTATAGCCATGAAAACGTTGTTGAAACAGTTTCGGATATAACTGCAGTGAAACATTGGTCTGCAGTATCATTTAATAAGACTTTTAGTATTTCACATATTATTGTCGCATATAATTCACGTACTTATGTAGGTATAACTTCGTAGACTACGTTTTATGGTAATCATTGTGCATTATAATTAGGCATTATAGACATTATAGTCTGTGATAGGAAATTAAATCATATTTATTGATAGATTTCTTATATCAAGTTAGTCTTCCAACTATCTGAGTTTTGCAAACTTCGCAAACGTTTTGAACTTTTCAAAACGTCTCTTAACAAACTCTTAACAATTTTTTTAAAGTTTACTGCAAATCAATGGGGACTCATCCTGCGTGTAAAGTTGTAAACGCACATCCTAGGTATGGCTAATGAGCCTAAGCATTTTAAACACATCTGACGCAGAGGGCGCTCCATTAGCGTAGAATTATGGAATCAAATTGGTGTGATTGACGTAACTATGTGATAGCTCATTTGAGAGAGCACTACGCTGGAAACGTCGCAAGTTCGTGACCTGCTTATATTGCAGTGGATCACAGTCATAATTTTTTTCTTTCTATTTGTGAGTTCTATAAACGTCATAAAATATGGTATTTAGTGGCATACCTTGTCTTTAAAATGGACCTTTTCACTCGACTTTCTGGAATGAGTTGGCTCTTCGCGTTTACGACGAACGTTGTATGCACGATATGCTGCCTGAAAAAAAACTCAAGATAAAGGTGCAATTCCGTGCATCACGGCCGATTGCAAACGCGTACGACTGACGCGCGTGGCTGATGCTACAAATGGTCAGTGCGGTGTATAAAAATGTTTGCCATCGTTTCCAAAGTCTGCAACGGACGCAGACACCTAGGCCGCACGCAAGACTAAGTCACATATAGGCTCAATCACCTATCAGTTATCAAATTGTAACCTTAGCTGTACACTACTTGCGAAGTTAATCTAACTTGGGCGAATATGATAGTGTGGAGAGGCACTTCTCTGCGGAAACCCATACTTCGGTCAACTTCGGCCTTAAGAAAACTGGGTGGTTTTCGCTTAAATATACGGCATTTGATGATCAGAAGGTTTCCTTTGGCATGATGGACCTTCTCAAGCCTAGGAATATTTTAAGAACCCTCTTGAATTTTAGTGCAATAAGGAGTTATGACATCATCTATTTTTTTTATATAGGATTGTGACATTTTGTGTTCTGAATCCTATCATGTGGGGCGTTTATTGAAAGAGCTTTATGAGCTGATACCAAATATATAGGTACTGCATTATTACATCACTGCCACCTACTACTTGTAAAAAATCTTAAATGATCAGTTAAGTACCTGTATTTTTGATGCGACGCAATCGTAGTTGACGTCGGTTTCTTGAGTGGCCTTCTTGTATATTTTGAGAGTGTGGTTCGCGGCTAGTGTTGTCTCATCCAGCTCGTCTGCTGACGGCGACTGGAATACAATATAATCATTAAAAAAATACTGACTTCCACGAGAAGAAATTGTATTTCCGAGAACAACTGAACAAGATACCTACTATAATAAAAATGGTATATCCCGTGCATATCCTACCTCGTCAGGAGCCTTGTTAACGCAATTCCGCAAGAGAGCGCACCGAATCGCGTCTGGCATAGCCGGGAGTCCCTTCTATCCTATACTAGTCTTTTGCAGCTAATTGGGTATTTTTTGCAAAATAGTATATCCCGTGCATATCCTACCTTATCAGGAACCATCTCGTTAACGCAATTTTGCAAGAAAGCGGGTTGAATCGCGTCTTGCACAGCCGGGAGTTCCTTCTATCCCATACCAGTCTTCTGCAGCTAATTGGGTATTTTTTGCAAAATAGTATTATCCCGTGCATATCCTACCTCATCAGAAGCCTTCTTGTTAACGCGATTCCGCAAGAAAGCGCGTTGAATCGCGTCTTGTACAGCCGGGAGGTCCTTCTGTCCTATACTTGTCTTCTGCACCAGTTTCTGTAGCAAATTACCCTCGTTCACTGCGAATAGCAAAAACACGTCCTGTTTTTTTTCTTTGGGGTTTGATCACAGTTAATCCAGTTCTGGTGTTTTCAGTATGAAAAGCATTTTCGAAAACAATTGCAATTTGGCTTATAGAAGCTTTATGTATATTAAATCATTCAACGACCATACTTTAGCATTCATAGGTATCATTGGTGATAGAAAGGTCATCAATAGAAATAATATAATGTTCTCTCTAATCCATAAAAAAATATTCTTCTCAATCTGTCTAGTCCGAGTTGTGTGGGCATGACTCATACCAATTACATGCACCACGGGAGAGCACTTAACGTTAAATTACAAATAATTCGGATGTAGATTCCAGCTACCACTGGCCCACTGGGTAGCAACAGCGTTGAAATTGGTAATCAAGTTTTTCGCTTCTCTATTTTATACACAGACAAACCTTTTTTTAAAGATAGATTTATTGAAATAAAGATACAAAGATCGACACGCGAAGAAAAATTGAATTGCGCTCATTACGTGGTCTACACTCGTTATTGCACCGGCAATCCAAAGATACCGGGTTCGAGTCCTGGTGTGGACCACGTATGAGCTCATCATACGTGGTCTACATCGTGTGGATCATCTATATAACAATTAAAAAAAATTGGTGTTAAATTACCCACATAAAAAAATCACTTCGAAAAACATAATTTTGTTTCGAAATAAAATATTAGACTACACAGATTTATATTGGTGAGTATGCATCATCAAAAAATCTGTGAAGTTTAACCTTTGAATGCATGATGACGTATATTTACACGTTATTGAAATGACACAAGTCAAAATCTGAATATTGACAATAAAGACTTTGTCAAGATTGTCCCGAAGTCTCAAACTGATGTGCATTTCCTTGCTAATTACGTCGTTTCAGAAAAATGAATTAGTGTCAGTGTTTACATTTTAAGGGTTAAGTTAAGCGGTGAAATGTCTTTTATTCGTAAGTCAGGACTATCAGCTATCCCTCTCTCGTTCTTAACAGCAATAGTAAGGGAACTCTGTCTGTTATTCTCTTTGTCAACTGGGAACAAACCTTCATCACGAGAAAAGTACTTCGCAACAATTTTCAAAATCTCCTCCACGTCTTCCTCGCTTAGCGACAATCTGCGCAGTTCGACGTCCAAGTCGCGCCAGCATTGGTCCTTGCACACGTCATCGCATACTCGTGACGCAATGAACAGGTGCTCTCGCGCTACTAACAGCACTGAGAGGTAATCAGCGATGAATTGGTAGAGGTTTTGAGGCTGCGCGCGTAGTACCTTCAAAATAATATTTATGTTATAAAATTAAGAAAGTATAGTATAAAAACGACGACTCAATTTTACTGACCACTGAAAGACGAGTGGATCAGCGAGCTGTAAGTAGACCTCTAATAGAGTTTGTTTTGAAGTTGCTGAAATTTGCCATTTTAACCCTCGACGAAAAAAGAGGGCGTGTTATAACTTGTGTGTATCTGTGGCATCATGGCTCCCATATTTAATCGAAAGACTTGTCCGTCGAGATAGTTCTTAGGTTTGGTTTTAATAGCATCAGTAGTTTCTAGAGCTGGGCGTTTTTTTCTGTAACAGTTTCGAGAACGGTTTCTTGCCATATCTAATAACAGTTTCTTTAAAACCTGCTACTACACAAAGCCAATACCATTCTGTTAGCTAAATTTTCTCGAAAGACAAAAAAAACGACTCTTCATTAAAATAGTTTTAGAATAGCTAACTAAACATTTTATGAAAAACTGGTTCTTGAAATAGCGTTACACCTTGTAACTAATGAAACCAAATGCCGTAATAAAGAAACTGTTTTTTAAGTAACTTGTTTTCGAAAAGGTTACCTACTTGTCAAAAAAAAACGGAGACGTTTCGTTTCATCGAAAACGCGTAACGACCCAGCTCTATTAGTTTCCAAGGTATCAGCTTTGATTGGAACAAGTGACAAGATGTCAGCCAATATTGAAGCTAAGAATTCCAAATTTTGTATTTATGTTAAGTCCGTGACGGTAATCTTAGGTATTTCTTGTGCAGTGGGGCCCCAAGTCTTTCTGCACTCTTTGCAGACTGGCACAAGACAGGAACAAGTTCCGGAAGATGGTCGCCGACATCCGTTGAGGATATGGCACAATGAGAAGAAGAAGTATTCATGTTCAATTTTGTAGCATTTTCTATATCACTCATTGAATACTGACACAAGTTAGGAAGAGCATGAGATGGCCAGCTACTTGTGTTAGGAGTGTGCAGGAAGTACTCGATATAACATTTGCAACTGAAAAGGTAGCCAATTGCCTCGCCGACTGGCACGTTAGTTGTGAAAACTCGATGTCGGACCACAAACATATTCTTTTTAGTGTTAAAGGATTAGAAATCGCCGAACAGGAAAAGCGCAGGAATCCAAAAGAGACCGCCTGGGACACATACAGTGCCCTGCTAAAAGAGTACCTAAAGGAAACCCCAAAACACATAAAAACACCAGATTCTCTCAACTCGGCCGTAGAGCTCGTGACAGAAGGCATCAACAGGGCCTACGAAAGGAGCTGTCCTCTGAGGGAACCGAACAACAAAAACAAGACGACGTGGTGGAACAAAAAGCTGGAAAGGCTCCGTGTCTCCACGCGACGCATATTCAATCACTCTACCAAACCTAGCGAATGGGAAAGGTACAAAAGAGCGCTAACAGAATATAATAAAGAGATCAGAAAAGCCAAGAGAGCGTCTTGGAAAAGATTCTGTGAAGAGATTGCCCAAACCCATAAAGGAGCGAGAATTCACAAAATACTAGCCAAGACACCAACAAACTATCTCGGACTCTTGAAGAAACCAGATAATACCTTTACGACCACAGAAGAGGAGACGCTAGAACTCCTCAGGGACACACACTTCCCCGGATCGTACTCCACCAGCGATACACGACGATGCGCCCACAAGAGCTATCAATCTCACAGGGCACACAATACTGACTGGAACTTGGCTGCAAATATTTTCAGACCAAACCAAATTAAATGGGCCTTGGAAAAATTCAAACCATTTAAATCTGCGGGAGATGATGGAATATTCCCTGCCTTACTACAGGAAGGCCGCGATATACTCCTCCCGCTTCTGGTAAAAATATTTAGGGCGAGCTTCGCCCAGAGCGTGATACCAGAGCAATGGACTAAGGTCAAGGTACGCTTCATACCAAAAGCAGGGAAAAAGGACTATTGACAACCTAAATCCTTCAGACCCATTAGTCTAACCTCCTTCCTACTAAAGACTATGGAAAGGGTAATTGACCAACACGTACGAGCTAAATGTCTGGTAACAAGGCCACTCAGTCCATGCCAGCATGCCTACCAAAAGGGGAAATCCACAGAAACTGCCCTGCTAGATCTGGTCGACAAGGTGCAGAAAACCCTAGAGGATAAGCAAACAGCTCTATGCGCGTTCTTAGATGTAGAAGGGGCCTTCGACAACACACCCACAGATACCATCATTAAAGGTATGGAATCAAAAGGTGTAGACGGCACCACAAAAAATTGGGTTCGGAATATGCTCTCGAACAGAACAGTAATACTAACCCTAAATGCCACCACGCATGAATTTCACACCAAAAGAGGATGCCCACAGGGAGGGGTCTTATCACCACTTCTGTGGACTCTAGCGGTGGACCAACTCCTTGTTCGAATGGCGGCCAGGGATTATGACGTAGAAGGATATGCCGACGATATCGTAGTCATAATCAAAGGACCCTGCCTTAACACAATCTCGAACATCATGCAAGGAGCTCTCAACACTATCTGTATATGGTGCAGAGAAAACGAATTGTCTATCAATGCAAACAAAACCATTATAGTGCCCTTCACAAATAAAAGGAAACTCGACAAGCTAAACACTTTAAAGCTAAACGGACAAACTATACCATTTACAAATGAAGCCAAGTATCTAGGGGTCACCTTTGACCAAAGGCTAACTTGGAACACGCATTTGAACAATATAATCCAAAAAGCGAAAATGGCACTGTGGACATGCTGTCGAATGGCAGGAGCAAGATGGGGCGTAAGACCCAACATTGCTATGTGGCTATACACAGCAGTCGTGAGGCCTATAATAACCTATGCCTCCGCTGTCTGGTGCAATAAGGCCAAACAAAAGACAGCGATCCTAAAACTAAGCAGCCTACAACGCACTGCCTGCATTATTGCAACAGGAGCCCTGTCTTCGACGCCGGGTGCGGCCCTGGACGCACTGCTCGACCTAACACCTCTGCACCTACAGGTGCAGAAGGAGGCCGAGCAGTGCATCTACAGGCTCTGCACACTGTCCAAGACGAAATGGCGCTCACAAGCACTGAACAAACTAAAGGCTTCAGTGTTCGAAAACAAACTACTGTGCATGCCCTCTGACGACATGGTCACTGAATGTATCTTTACGCAATACTACTCAGTGGAACTACCCTCAAGAGACGAATGGCTAAACGACCAAATGTCTCTCAAAGAGGGCTGCCACATCTGGTATACGGATGGTTCCAAAAAAGGAAAAGATGTAGGATGTGAGGTCTATGGACAGAGACCAAAGCTCAATGCAAGCGTCAGCATGGGCACAGAGGCCTCAATCTTCCAAGCGGAAATCTTTGCCATAAACAAATGCGCAGAGATAAACCTTGACAAGATCATAAGACACTGCCACATATACATCAACTCGGACAGCCAAGCTGCCCTGTTGGCACTGGAATCACTAGAGGTTAAATCTAAACTAGTCCAACTATGCAAAAACAATTTAAATGCCCTAGGCGAAACTAACAAAGTCACTCTTAGATGGGTACCAGGTCACTCCGATATTGACGGAAATGAACGAGCAGATAAACTCGCGAGAGATGGCGCGGACAAGCCCCTTGTCGGCCCAGAACCGTTCTGTGGAATCACAAAACGCCAGGCTTATTCTCTGCTCAACGATTTACACAAATCTAAGGCGATCGAGATGTGGGTGGCTGTGAAAGGACAAAATCACTCGAAAACCCTTATAAAAGGCTTTGTTCAAAAGTTATCTAAAGAGTTACTACAGCTCAAAAGGTCAAAAGTCTGTGCGGTGACTAGAACTCTGACCGGTCACTGCAGGACAGGCTGCAACAGGACGCAACGTGCAGGTTCTGCCAAGAGTCAGAGGAGACAGCTATGCATATCCTCTGCTCCTGTGGACCACTTATGCACAAAAGAAGTATCCACTTAGGGCAACACTTTGTGCCCCCAGAGGAGATACAACAACTCACGGCCCAAAGAATCTGGGAATTCCTGGACTCAACGGGCCTCAGCAGTGAGCTTTAAGACAGGGCTGCCACAATAGATCAATTCTGGTCGATGCGGCACATAAAAGGCCCAAGCGAAAATAATAATAAATAATAGGAGTGTTTTAAAATATATTTTGTTGTACATTTACAGCCCCGTATCTCCGCCATTTTGCATGCGACCTCTAGCGAGAAGAGTCAGATATAATCTGGCCATCCGGGCAAAAGTTCTGATAAAAGGCAACACTATTGGTTGTGCGGCTGGCTGCGATCATGCGCTAATTTACCCGAAGAAAAGCAAAAGGCGAACCACTGCACCATAAAACTAACGAATATTATCATGAAACCGTCATACTTTTTTGTAGTTTCTATATTTTATTCTTACACTTTTCCTCATTTATATCTTAGAATACACTTTTAATATGTTTTCTTCGAGAACTACGTATAGTTAAGTTCATATTACTGTAATAGTTAAGTACTTATCCTTTATGAAAAAATGACTGACTGTTGAGTTTCTTTCGGCGTTTCTTCTCAACAGTGGTCTCCTCTTGTGAAATGCCGGTAGACTCAGAAATGTAAAAGTGCCCTTGTGGCCTACTTGCAGAATAAAGTTCATTATTTCATTATTAAACGCGGTATACGTCATGATCTTTGCCGCGGTCTGCGGCGGGGGGCGGCGGCCAAAGGAGCAAGCGAGACAATGCGTTTGGACCATCCGCTCCCACGCTTGTGTGAACTCTTTACTTTGTCGACTAGGAACAGTAGGAACAACCAAAAGTGGATAAAATAATTCTTACCTCTCTAGAAATATCCGCCATCAAATCTTTCAGCCCTTCGGGTAGAGCGAGTCTGCAGCTGTCTCGAATTTGTGATTGTAATAAATCTTCCATTATTAGAAAAATATTTATTAATTGAACAGCAAACTAATGACAACAGGCGAAACGATCTTAATGGATCAAGTAAGCTATGACATCGTTTGAACGTTTACATCGACGAGTTATCGATAAACACAATCGTTATTAAAATAAAATACTAATAAAATATAACATTTTTTGTCAAGTTTTGTAGCCTTTATGGCTGTAGATAAACAAAATAATATAATTGCAAACGACTTACATAATTGTATTAGTGCGAACAATCGGTGGCATCGATTAAAAGAACAACAACAACAAATTATAAATTTGGATCACAACAAAAAAAAGGGAGAAGGGTACACGGAAATAACATGTCTAATCATTGTTTTTTTTTCATCACACTTGCTCGTAAACAACGGTTTACATGCTAGAAAAGAGGGCGGTAAGTCGTAAATTACGCCCTAGGGTGGTATGTAGGTAATTTTTATCACACTTTAAGGGTTTACATGCTAGAAAATCGGGCAGTAAGTCGTATATTACGCCTTAGGGCGGTAAATAATTTTGGTATTGACTACTATTTACTACTTTTGTTTAATTTTCTCCAAAGTGTGATGAAAAACGTCGTACGTTATTCTGGTGGAAAGGAATTCCAAACTTGTATCATCAAAAAATTATTCTTATAGATTTAATAGAAACTGCATTTATTTAGTTTTTATAAATCTCAATACATAATCTCATACAACTGATTTTCATGCGGTTTTTTTGAGTGATTTAATTGGAAGGTTGTATAACACATGCATAATTTATCAGCATTGCACCCGTGCGAAGTCGGAACGGGTCGCTAGTAAAATAACCCGGTCAAAACCGCTGTAAAGAATGTGATAATACGAAATGGGATTACTTACAGATTTTAACCAGATTCAATTCCCGGTTATGTACTCGTCTGGACAGAGATTTAAAAAAATTAATGCAGTGTCTATTCAATCTAAAATCGAGGGCATAGTCCCTAAGAACAGATTTCCCTGTCTCTTATAGTTCTCATTTGCTTCCATCTCCCATTTAGATTGATGAGCCTGGATAGTTCCAAACTTTCAAATCGCGATAACTCAAAAAGTTGCTAAAATGACTACACACTTTCTTTTCGTGTACCCTTCATATGAAGAGTGCATTTTCAAAGGGCGTATTTCTCTATGAAACTCATACAAAAGTAAGCCCTTATGAAATGACACTCATATATTATATAAAAGACGCTAAAACGTGTTTTGGCCTAAGGCCCTGGTTCGGTGCCCTCTTCGTCAGTTGCATCAGTGGTGGCAGACTGGTTAGCACCAGAGACAGAGACAGTCGCAGTGGCTTCGGTTTCAGGGTGCGTGTGCTCTGCAGGACAGAGAAGTGATATCACTACATAGTATAAAACAAAGTCGCTTCCTGTTGTCTTTCTGTCCCTATGTATGCTTAGATCTTTAAAACTACGCAACTGATTTGGATGCGCTTTTTTATTATATAGAGTAATTTAAGTAGAAGGTTTAAATCCATACTTCCATACTTAATATTATAAATCCGAAAGTGTATCTGTCTGTCTGTTACCTCTTCACGCTTAAACCGCTGAATCGATTTTGATGAAATTTGGCATGGAGATAGTTTAAGATCCGAGGAAGGACATAGGATAGTTTTCATCCTGGAAGTTATCCCTAAAAGATTGAAAAGTGAGTAAGTAATTCATGGTGACTTTGATGACCCTGTAGGAAATGTAATTATTAGACCAAAAGCACAATTGCTCTTACATTTGCTTAGGCGCTTTTAATAATCCCTTTTATTAATTAAGGTGATTAGGTGGATATGGATATCTATCGTGTTGTACGAGGTTGCTTCCATACTTCCAAGTTCCACGCGGACGTAGTCACGGCAATAGCTAGTTTATAATAAATGCATAATTTAATCAGCATTGCACCCGTGCGAAGCCGGAACGGGTCGCTACTAAAATATAATAAACACTACTACCGTAATATGAGGCTGTTTGGAACCCAAGAGGATATTTTGTATATCTAAATGCAGTATTTGACAATAATTATTGAAAGTAAATTGCATAATTGAAACCACTAAAGACTCATTCAAAAATATATGGATCCAAATAAACAACCGCTAACTTCCGGTCATTATAATATTTTAATTGGATAAGAACTAAAAAGAAAACGTTTTGACTACAGATTTTTATGACGTCACAAGCCAGTATCTCCAAAGAAACGTCAAACTAAGTGATCACTTTACGATTGGAATATTAAGAACAAACAGGGTTCAAAGACTCATAGTTAATCCTATTAGTACAATAAATGTAAAGTTTCTACATATTATATTATGTTTCATTTGACACGATATTCGATAATGACTCGTGTTGTTACTCGGTAATATCAACTATTTCTTATTGTTATTCTGTCTTGTAAACCAGGGGACAATAGCGATTAAACTTCAACTGTTGATATTTTATATACAAGTAACTGGTATTGTCTGGAGATAGTTTACTAAGGAATGGGCTAATAACTGAATCAATAATCACTATATTTTTCTGGCCAAAAGTCGTAGTTTTAAAGAGTGACTCAGAGGACATCGCCATAGCAACATAAAAAAGTTGATTGATTCATATAATAATTATTTTACTGTCAAACGAATTGCCAAAACGAGATTAGGGATACGGGGATTTCTATAGTCTTGGAGGGAAGGAACCATAGATGTGTGGAGTTTGAAATGATTTCAATTTATTTTTTAAATAGTGACTACTCAATATCAAAAGGGAAAATTTTAGGTACATGGTGTAAGAAAACAAGGTATGGCACTCCGCAATGACAGGCAAGACTCACGCTATGATTGGTTGGACGGTTCTGTCAATCCGTTTCTGTGTTGTCAGTGGTGTATCATAATACTCCCCGATTCCTTTGTTAAGTACCTTTATGAATCTCATAAAATCATAATTGTTTAAAATCAATTATTACGATAAAATAACATTTATTCTAAGAACATGTAAAAAAAAATGTACCACTGGCGACGATCATTTTTTCCCTATTTAGCGCCGGCCAGCTCGATGAATGGGTTCTCGGCAAGAATCTTATATACTAACTGGATGTTGCGTGCCGAACTATGAGTTGAAGCCAGGTTCATTCACCTTTGCTCATATGTTTTATCTCTTTTCCACACTGTGATGTGTTACCATGTTATTTATAAAAAAAACTTATTTTTTATAGAAATAAGAATTATCGGGCATTACCAAATTAATTTACTTTAAGCTAATTCCAACAAAAATTTATATTTTTCATATAAAACTTTCTGCGATCAAATTTACTTAGTTTTCTATGTATTATACAAAAAAAAAATAACTGAATCAAAATTCTCATTTCACGGGTATGCACCTCCTACGTACTATGACAACACTAATAATAAAGAAATATCGCCGATATGTCAGAATTGTCAAAAGTCATTCACCAATTCAATAATTTTTTTCGTGAAATAAACGTATTTCGTCGATTTACTTGCGTAATGCGCTATGTATTGCATAGTAAAGCATTGTAAAAGTAATTGGAGGCAGAAATCCGACACAAAATTTTATAGGTGAGTACTTATTTTACGAAAATGTTCAAAAATCTTACTAGCAATCAGTCTTCCTCTATTTTGCTTGTAACCTTTGTTAATTTTTATTCAAGAACCCCACGAATAGGTTTATAATGATAAGTTAGAAGTATATTTTGTTTATTAGAAGTTCAACATTGTCTTAAATGAGAAACTAAAGATTGTGTGGTTTTACAACTCGGGTGACCAATTTGTTTTCATGCATGGTATTTACTCTTATAAAATGGACCTAAATCTATCAACTTAGTACGTTTTCTATTCTCATAATTCATATCACAGAATAACATGTTTATTTTTTGTGTCTTTACAATTTACTTGAATAATATTAAATATTGCAGTTTTCCAAAAGATGAACGAAGGAGGCGGTTTTGGCTGTCGATTGTACCGATAAAGGGTTTCAGAGCGTTCGACAATTTGATGACCCTGCTGTCGAAATTGTTCTCACATGTGGAAATTAAAGAAACTGTTATAACGTCCTAGTATTTCATTATTTTTTATCCATTGACAAAATACTCCCCTTATGTTTTTGTTAGTAACTATTTGTGGCGTGCTCAGGTAAAAGGAAACCTTTTGCCGGATATCATTAAGGCGGACTAAGTGCAGAGTGGCATAGAAATGCAACCAAAAATGGACTGACAAATTGGTATCTTTTACTACAGAACGTCACATTGATACCTACACCAATGGTAAGTATATTGCTAACCTAATCCACTAATGGCTACCTCACTGTGAACTTAGCCATAGTCACACTCGTATTCACAAACACATATAAACAAAAAACATGTATACTAAAATTGCTACTATATTTAAGGATTGGCCTCATAGGTGCTCACAATACTCTGGCGTTGCGTAAAGGCGACTAATACACGGTGAAAAAGGGACGTTGACGTATGCGTCGCGTTTTTCTCCATACATTTAGCCGTCCGTTTAAGTATCAGTAAGTAGCAGACCTAGGAATCCGTGGGGCAAATTTCGTTGACAGGTAGGGACATCCTATATCGACAAATTAAACTATCGATGTTCGTTCTATATACTAGTGATCGCCCCCAACATTGTGTGTTTTTTTGGTCAATTGTTCAACATAGCATATTTTAAATAATCGTTAGGTTACAATATTTAATATAAAGGTAGGGTGTAATACCTATAGCACTACAAAATAGTTAATAATTATCTCAACCTCTTTTGATAATTCAGTAGAAGTAAATTACCTACATAGACAATCGCTAACTCGCTATAAAACAATAGGTACTTGTCAATGTCGTCGGACAGTGTCATTTGTAAACACGTTAATAAGTATTTTATATAAATAAATAATGCCTCCTAAAAAAATAGAAGAATTGCTTAAAAAACAACCTGAAATAATTAAACGTGGGTCCAAGCTATACTGTAACAAATGTCAATCCACCTTTCATCGCAAAAAATATTCTCTTCTCTTTAAAAACGAAGAAGAGTATTGAGTTATTACGTAATTATTATTTTTTACTTTTAATAAAAACTTATTTTTACACTAGTATATAAAACGAACATCGATAATTTAATTTGTCGATATAGGATGTTCCTACCTGTCAACGAAATTTGCCCCACGGATTCCTAGGTCTGTAAGTAGTCTCCAGTTACACGGACACTTGAAATCAGCATTGCCTAGAATGCTAATGTTTTATCGCCGACGTAAGGCTTCCATTCCTTTCTGGTAAATTAGCCAGTGCGAGCGGGACGGCAACGCACGAAACAACAATAAAATTTAGCTATGCATATACTTTCCTATCCTACTAGGATGGGTGTTCACTTTCATGATAAAACAGTTGATCGGATTTGAATTTAATAAATTACAAAATCATCAATCATCAATCTGTTGTACCTATATGTCAAATTCCGCGGGATATTCCTAATGTATGCTTAATCATGGACACCTTAAAGAAAGAGATGCAAGATCGGCGTGACGTAATTCAAGGTCATTTTTTCTGGCTTCAAACGAATGTTCGGCATGCAATATCCAGTTAGTATATAAGATTCCTGGTTCTCGGCTATGTGAAGTGAATATACAACACAATTAGATGTGAATAATAGTTTATTCCAATAAGTAGTTGTACTCACAGTACACATGGGAAACTTATTAGAGAATTATGCAGTATACACTTGTGAAAACACAGTATTACTTTTAAGGCACACTAATAGGCTATTTGACTGATGTTGAATTCTACAGCGTACTGTAGTTATATGAATAAAATTAGCTAAATATATCACGAAACAAAGAAAAAAAATCCAGAAACATATATCTTTTTTGGAAATATGTGACTTCAAAGGTACGCAAATTTTATGATTTTTTTTTTTAATCCAAAATAAATTTTGAAAATGTTTTCAGAATCCTCATAATTTTACGAAACAATAATTGTATCACAACTATGAACTTAAACGCACTTTTTCACGGTGAAAATGCCAAATTTCTTAATTTTTCCATACAATTATTGGTACCTATACCGGCCTGTGACGTCACTAGCCTGACGCGTTTTGTATGGAGCGTTTTTAGCGCTACGTAGAAATGTTGAACTTTGACGGTCATTTCTGACTTTGAGAGCAGTTTAAGTGTAGTCAGTCCCATATAGACATTTGATCACAATAAAAAATAGAATCGATTGACATCCTCAAAAAAAATTAGTCAACATGTCTATTGTATGGCGTCAGTTGTCGGAGTGCGCGGGAGCGGGGGGAACGTATTTCTAACCGTTCACTCACGCGCTGTACGGCACGATTCTGAGCCGTGATTGGCTGTTGCGGTGCAGCAATGGATTCGTCCAATCCGCGAGTAGCTTTCGCCCGGGGCGACGTTTGAGTAGTGCGCGTTATACCTATAATTATTTTGTTATCATAAAGCGGTAACTAATCAGTGACATAGAAAGGCTGACTTGCCGGAGTGCCACACCTTGTTTTCTTATACTATGGGTAGATGTCTCATAAACTAACCAACTATATCTTCATCGACTTCGTCGTCACTTGCGTCATGAGCAGGAACTAGTGCGTGCTCCTCTTCCACTTTTAATGGTTCGCTCTCAAACTGGCCCAGAGATAGTGGTGCGGTCTGATGAAAACAATTTGGTCGGTCATCATCAAAAGTAGTTGCCAATTTTACCACTGGCTTATATCAAATTGTATACTAAAATTGTCAGCTACTTTTGATGCTGATTGTACGCATTTCTTTATCAATTTTACAAAACTTACTGATATTGCACTTTCTCTGCAGAGAAATTCTAGAAAGTTTTCAGAAATATCTGTAAAACTTCCGCAACCATTTTAAAAGTTTCTGACATGATTACAATTAAGCAAAAAAAGTTCTGTACGAAGTTCGTGCATTCAAAACTATGAAATCGTATATAACTGTTAATTGTACATTTTTTATGCATTTATGTCAATCAAAAGAAAGTTCAAGAATACTTTCACAAGTATTTACATATATTCGAGGTTTACCATTGTAAATATGCTACAGTTAAACGCTTGGATAACCAGAAGAATTCCGATGAATTAAGCATAAAATCAGAAATGAGGGTATCCGCATGATAACCAACTTAACATAGGTCACAAGATTGAAGTGGCAAAGGCAATGTAGCCCATAGATGAAAGCAGCGTGGGAATCCCCGACTAGATAGATGGATGACCTAGTGAGGGTGGTAGTGATGGTCACGGCGAGTCGATGGACGCGGTCTGCACAGGATCGGAGTTTGGCAGGCCTATCTTTAGCATTGGTCTGTGGCTGATAGATAGCAAGAACTAGTGCATGCTCCTCTTCCAGTTTTAATGGTTTGCTCTCAATCTGGCCCAGAGCTATTGGTGTGGTCTGATACAAACAACTTGGTCGGTCATCATCAAAAAGTAACTGTCAAATTGACTACTGGCTTATATCAAATTAGACAGATATCTATAGATACCTATAGATAGTACATACCGGTGCAAAGGAGATCCTCGAGTAGGGTCGCTCTTTCTCTGGAGGGTCGTTGATATCTGGTACATTTTCATGGGACGCCACGCTTGAGAATGGCGTGTGTGGATCTGTACGCCGATCTAGAAATTCTATGATTAACATGGTGATTATTACATTTTCTTCTTCTAATTTTAGCTCTGTATTTTGGTTGTATCACCCCTAACACACACAATACACTTACTCTTGCCTTATATTATAATCCTGTTTATTGAACCCTAACTTAATGTTTTTCCATGATTTATTTGAATGATAGAGACTCACGAGTTAGCAACAGTGTCTGTGCCGTCTTAAGGCTGCGGTTCCACCTGAGACGTGTAGCGAGGGATGTGTATAATATGTTAACCAATGGAACTTCAACTTCATTTACTTATCCTTGCTCAGCGCAGTTGAATCTATTGGTTAACAAAAACATATCCCTCGCTACACGTCTCTGGTGGAAACGCAGCCTAAAGCATGCTGGCCTTCAGGTAACCCTATAAATAGGCGTTGGACAGTTAAAAAAGGCATCTGTTTTTCAGGAGTTGTTGGGGGACCCTTTACGTGATATTGGGGGACCCTTTACGTGATATTGGGGGCACTGGTGGAGTGGGCACTGGGCAAGTACCCAAAGTATCAAGTGGGAAAGACTATGATTAACAAGCCGAACTGGCAATGGGCCGGTCACATAATAGAACCGATAACCTTTAAAGTAAACACATTCTGTAGAGGACGCTGCAAACCAGCAAACAGCATAGGGTGCTCTATTATTAGATGGAACGATATTATATTATATTCGTAGAATCGCAGGTTCTGGCTAGAGCAGAATTTTCTCAGATCGTGTGCTCAGTACTAGATTGAAACAGTCTGATTGTAAAGATGTTCAACAGATTTTTTCAAAAGAGAAGTCGTACCTGATTGGATGGGGTCACAGGCGCATTCGTTCTTGTTGTCATCACCGGCAACAGTGAGCAGGTGTGTCGTGTCGTACGGGATTCCCAATTTGTTTCTTTCATCGGTCTCGAACATATACTTGACGTTGGCGGGCGGGACTTGGAGGTTCTATAAACATATAATATGATTAGATACAATCCTACTATAAACTGACATGAAGAAATGTATGAAAGAAGTTAACTAGGATTAGAACTTTTAGTATCATATTACAGTGGCTCTCAAATTGACGAAGTTGCTAATTGAGAACTCCAGTCAAAACATTAAATTTTTACTTGTCTTGGTTATACTAGAATCTCTGCTTTTTCCTGCACGTAACTTTAAGGGTTTTTAATTCCATAATAAATTAACAACTAGCTGCGCCCCCCGCGTTACTCACTCACTATCCCAAGATTGGTCCAGCACTTTGAGCGTGAAGAAGTAATAAACATAAATACAAACTTTTGCCTTTATAATATTAGTGTGATAAAGTTATTTTAACACTTTATTAAATTTAACAGAGTAATTTACCAAATACATATAATAAATTATGTCTAGTAGTAGTAAGTTTCCTATTAAATAAACACATACTATAACGGGTCCCAAGTTTATTTCTCTCGACCCCGCTACATCCAGCGGCGGGCCGGGAGGATCGGTCTTCGGTCCAATCTTTGGCTTCTTGTTTCTGATGGCGAGCAAATTTCTGCGCACATGGTACCCTCTGTACGCTGCCTGCAATAAAACTCATTCAAATAAAACCATTAAATGTCTTTCGTGTCTAAATAATCCTTACACAGAGGTATTATACAGTAAAATCGATATAAAGACATCACTGCAGGGTCACTAATTAATTGTGTTCATGAATGGTGAGGACAGATTGAAGAACGCACTATATTCCTTCCTCAAATAAGGTGAAGGAAACATGAAGGAAACAATCAACTCAATGTAAGTTTGCTCCCTAAAGCTGAACGAGTAGACCACGAAATTCAACGGAAGACGAATGCAATGAAATTAGACAATGGAATGCATGGTAGAGTAGCGAAACTATATGACCTGAATCTTCTCCGTGGCCCGCACGAGTTCGCTGAAGGTGAGGTTGGTCCGTAAATCTCCAGAGTTTCTGAGTATACCGCTCAGTATTCAATGAAATACCTACCAACGTTGTAAGCTGAAGTGGCAATGGGCGGGGAATTCCGCTCAAAGAACCGATGGCCGTTGGGGTAAAAAGATTCTCGACCGGCAAACGCAGCGTAGAAAGGCCACCCGCAAGATGGTCTGCTCTGGTTAAGGCGCATGTCGTATCTCTATTAAGGAGGCCAGTGTCAAGGAGTGGATGTCCTATGGCTGAAATTATGGCTGTGGATGATGAGGCAATGAAATGACGATGACCTGGATCTTCTCAGTGGCCCGAGCGAGCTCGCTGAAGGTGGGGTTGGTCCGTTTGTAAATCTCCAGGGTGTGCTCTGCGGCCTTCTCCCACGGCTCTTCGGGAGCTTTCTTTAAAGACTGCAAGGAAAATAAATTAACCCACGTTAAAAACTGCCTGTTGTTTACCTCACTTTGTAATTTCTTGCATTGTATTTATTTCTCTTGTTTGTTTTGTGAGGTGTACTTGTATTGTGTTATAAACACTTTTTTTTTTTTTAAATTCTTAAATTGTATTGAATGTTTTCTATAAAGAGGGCTCATTATTTCTGTACAGCGTCATTATCATTAGAGAGCCTATGATGGTTGCGTTTATCACGTGATAAATAGGTGACAAAGCATGTCACTCACACTCGCATTTTGATAAAACGTAAAAGATGCCTTTCACTTATTTATGACGTGATAAAAGTAACTATCATATGCACGCAGTTTGTTTCTTTGGCCTCTCATCACGCCGAAACGGCTGGACGGATTTTTATGCAATTATTCTACAGAGATAGTGACATCCAAAGATGGTTAGAGAATACTTTTTAGCCGACTACGATGAAGATAAATGTTTTACGCGGATAGTTCCAGGCTTGCAGGCAGTAGTAATAAAAACACACTCTCTCTAGTTCTGTTTACATTGCTGTAGTAGGAATGCAAAGTGGGTTTATGAGTGTCATAGAAGGACTCAAGTGGTATACTATTGCTCCATCGGTGGTAAAGCTTAGTGAGGCGTTCGTTAGGCCAGTAATCTAAAGGTACATACAGTTAACGTCAAGTGATCATTCAAGTTTGTCGCAGTAAAAAATGAAGTTTGATAATTTCAATATGTCAAAACAGTTAAAAGAAAAGAGAAACATGAGCAGTGCTGCAGCAATTTTGATGTTGACTGTGTAAATATTCATTCGAACTCGAAATAATAAATAAATATCGGACAACCTATGCCTACTCGGTCGATTTGTGTGAGGTTGTCCTTTATTTACTACTAGCTGTGCCCCGCGGTGTTACCCGCTCATCCCACGGGAACACTAAATTTATTCGGGATGAAAAGTATCCTATGTCCTTCCCCGGGACTTAAACTATCTATATACCAAATTTCATCTAAATCGGTTCAGCGGTTTTAGCGTGAAGAGGTAACAGACAGACAGACAGACAGACACACTTTCGCATTTATAATATTAGTATGGATTTATTCCTAGCTTATCAGATAAAAAATAGCCTATCTGTTTATCCAGGGTCAAATGTGTCAATGTCAGCTATCTCCATGCCGAATAATTATTATCAAAATTGGTCCAGCCGTTTGAGCGCAAAGAAGTAACAGATATACTCACAAACTTTCGGCTTTATAATATTAGTGTAATTTACTTTAGGTGTCTGAGATTTGGTTCCTGTAGGGCTAGCATTTCTTACCGCGACTTAACTTGTCGCGCGACTCATCATCCGCTGTCTTGTTCGCACGGTATGGAAAGGTAAGTGGCAGATAGTAATTGTCGTGCGATTAGAGAGAGAACGTAGAGTCGCGTGTCACAATTATGCTAGATGGACTGGTCTGGGTTCGGTGTACGATCAGGTGATAAATTGGTTTCTTTATAAAAAACATGTTCACAAACGGACCTGTTCAAGTAACCTCTTCCTATACCAATATTCGCGGTAGGCGTTCCGAGCCACCTGAATCACTTTCACGGTCACAACCTCGTCTAAGGGATAACTTCGCAGGATCTTCTTCAGAATCTGTCTCTCTCGCACCGTCTCTGAAAAGTAAGTCAAATTACAAATTCGTACACCTTATTATGTTTTCGCGCAATGGAAAGGGCTATGCTCGGAGTTTCTTTGCGCGATAGAATCGGAAATGAGGATATCCGCAGAAGAACCAAGGTAACCGACATAGCTCACAGGATTGCTCGTTTGAAGTGGCAATGGGCAGGCCATGTAGCCCGGAGAATGGACGGCCGTTGGTGCAGCAAAATCGTAGAGTGGCAAACACGTATAGGAAATTAGGAAAGCGCAGCGTGGACCAGATGGATCGATGACCTCGTGAGGGTAGCGAGGAATCAATGGATGCGGTCTGCACGAGATTGCACTTTGTGGCGAGTCATGGGGGAGGCCTATGTTCAGCAGTGGACGTCTGTGGCTGATAGATAGATAGATTATGTCTTCTTTTTTTTAAATACAAACGTTTGCAAACAAAACAATACAATACAGATTAGGTAATCGCCACACGGCAAAAGCGCACCTACCATAAAAATATATTCTTTTAGGGATTTTACTAAAGTTAAACAGTAAGATAAAACAGTTTCATAAGAAGGGTCAAAGTTACTCATAGGGCAATGGAGTGAGTTGTGCTCGGAGTTTCCTTGCGGGATCGAATCCGAAATGATGAGATACGCAAGAGAGCCAAGGTGTAGATCCAGCTTAGATAGTCGCCGAACTTAAGTGGCAGTGGGCGGGGAACATTGCTTCTAGAACCGAAAGGTTCTTGAGTGGCCACCGCGGACCAAACGAAGCAGCGTGGGAGGCCGCCAAAAAGGTGGTCCGACGACCTGTTTAGGATCGCGGGCAGAAACTGGATGAGGGCGGCGCAAGACCGTTCGTTGTGGAGAACTTTGGGGGAGGCCTTTGTCACGCAGTGGACGTCTATCGGCTGATATGATGAAAAAGTAAAACATCGCATTGAAAATTATATTTTGATTATTCGATATACACATAAAACTCTCACATTTCATCAGCAGGCAGGATTATTACCTATTATTAACTAACAGATACGGAAATGGTTGAAAGTAGAATGATACCTTTTGCATCAGGTTCAAAAATAAACAAACTGATCGATCCTATTGTTTGTTTACAAAACAATATAAAAGGCTTTCGAAGTCCAAGTCATAATGGGACTGGTTTGAACAAGCTGTACTTCATCAGACCCAGTAGAGTACCAAGTCATTTACCAAGCTACTGTAAATATAGATACAATTTAGTCAAGTTAAAGTTGAAAATACAATAGATTTTACGTTCAACTTAATGCACTATGGTATTGAAGGTACTAAAGAATGATAGCCCGAGATCCCATAACGAATTCTGAAGTTCGTTCACTGGGTTACACTCATTTAGTCATTTTGACTAGATAAATACTTACTTAGGTGAATATCAATGCACAAACGGCACGTACAAATGAAATTTACGTGACTTGCGTACCCTTTTAACCCTTATTGTCATTGAGACAATAGAGAAAAATGTACTTGTTTAAATTTCCTTGACTGTGTGATTGATTAGGCACACTTAGGCTAAGGTACTCTATTTCTAAACCTGTGATTACTTCACTGGACCAATGTCATACGGTTTAAATCATATGATATGTTTTCAGGGTAAAATCAGTTTGCTTCACTATGACCATTTAATTATTCAAAAATGATAGAACCCTGTAACATTGAGTCGACGACTTGTGTAGAAGGATACTTACTAGATTTCATTCGATAAAATATTGGTACTTACCTTATTTATGGACCGTACCAAAAAATACCACCTACGGGCAGGAAAAAATATCGCTGACAAGTTTTCGTCTAACATCCAACTCTGTGTGATGTTTTCCCACTGACCGAGTTAACTCTCATTTAAAGGGCAATTCAAACTTTTTTCTGTTGCTCATTGCCATGATGGTTAATGGTTATATCTGTCAAAAACTATGTATTTGCAACAGTTATAAGACTTATAAGGCCATTGTTATATGGACTATCTATGGATATAATAACAACAAGAAAACGTTGATCCAACCCAAACCACACTTCCTTGAATATCTAAACACATACGTCACCAAATGAGAAATTTATTTAAGTATAACACAACACAACATATTAACAATACTCATCAAAAATAAGTCTATCTTAATATATTTTGAGGACGCGTTTGGCTCGGTTTGTAGACACCTGCCTACTGAGCCGGCGGTCCCGGGTTCGGATCCCGGCCAGGGAAAATATTTGTGTGATGAACTCGAATATTTGTGCTTGGGTCATGGTTGTTCTATGTATTTAAGTATATATTTATCTATATAAGCACGTATATCGTCGCCTAGTACCCATAACACAAGCCTTCTTGAGCTTAATTTGGGACTAGATTAATTTGTGTTAGGTTGTCCGATATTTATGTATTATTATTAAACTAATGTACCAATTATGTATTATTATTAAACTAATTCCTAATACTAAACTAAAAAGACCACACGGTGCTCCAAGGTGCAGTGCACTCGCTCCGCAGACAACCGGGTGAAATGGAGATGCATCGCGAGAGCTGCTGAGCTGAGGAAGGATGAGGACGAGAACCCAAATGTGGACACCATTGCCGTAACCACGACCACTCTGCCAAAAGTGAACGACTGATGATGAAAACTAAACTATGTCTAAAAAGGGGCCCCGTGGCATTGTACCAAAGACGCTGGCAGCATTACCTCGCTGTATTGCTATAAGACGCTGAGCGAGGCAGCTGCCCTTTGGTCACCTGCACGTAACCTGCACTAGCATAACTGTGACACGCGACTCTTTGTCGCGCAACAAATACTACCTGTCACTTTCGTTTCAATGCCGTGTGAAAATTACAGGTCATGCTGTATCGCGCGACAAGCAAGCGATGTCGCGGCAAATAGGCTAGCCCTGTCAGTAGTTGTGTCGACGAGCCGTCATACGTTATAATATTATTTACATCTACTCCAGCCTGCGGCCCCTACGACACTGTTGTATGTGTCCAGACTGCACTACACGACGAAAGCAGATAGCATCGTTGAGTATTTGCGAGTAAAGACCAACTTAGAACAGTTAGAGTCTCGTCACAATGTGAACTTCGCTTCATTTGTGGTGAGGGTGCCCACTAGCAAGCTGTCGACCTTCCTGCAGGAGGAATTCTGGCCGAAAGGTGTCGTGTTCCGGCGATTCCGCGGATGGTTACGGCCGACACCCTGAAGTTACGTCGCACGTAGCCGAACTAACGTGCTTATGATTATTTTATATTACTGTGTTATTTAAAATGTATGGTATTTGATATTAGGGTGGAGCGTCGATGTATGTAGAAAAAAAAAGTTGTCTGATCGACCTGGAACATTTGTAATATGTTGCCTTTAGATAAGATATTAATGAATATATATATATATATATATGTAATTGATTTTCAATATGTTTCAGCCCTCTAATTGAGCTAGAAAAAAAATTGTTTAGTCATAATTGGTAAAAAAAAAACTTTTCTTTTTTACGTAATTAGTATTAGATTTATAAAGAAAGGTTTCAACTTCAAATGTTTTGAGCTTATTTCATACTTACGGCAACTACTACGTGAACCTGTGACCCAAATTAAAATTCAGTATTTAAAAAAAAATATATTTTTAATAATTATTGTTATATTTTTATGCAATAATATCTTTTATTTCGAGTATTATGTGCTGAGATAAAAATCACTTGACTTTCATTAAAAAAAAAACAAGATTTTGATTAAAAAAAAAAAAATTGTATGGGCTTGATCATAATATTCAAAACGACAGTAGAGGGCTAAAAGTAGTATTGAATATTTTTATTATTATTTTTCTCGTACACCTGGCAGCCTAATGCAACGTTTTAGAGACGTTCTGAGTTGAATTTCCATAAAAAAAAAACGCTCCACCCTATTTGATATGTATGTTAGTTTTAAGGTATTTCTATGGCCACTATCACATCTATGGGCCACAGTTGCCGAAAATTAATAATTGATATTGATATTGGTATATTACGGTGTGGGATCTTAGCTAATAGTAGAAACATAGTAAGTATAACGAACAAAGTTCTGTGTATGCCAAGTGCGTTGAGTCACATCGAAAAAAGGAAAGGTCGAGGCCAAGAATGTCGCTCGCGCACGCAAATGCGTATAGCTAAAGTGAATAGTTATTTTTAGACTTCTGCATACTGATTGGCTGGTAAGAATAAAAATACAATGTTTTGAGCCTAATTTTGGATTACAATTTACATTTGATATTTCCGATAAAGATACTTAATATGCAAGTTACATAAAGCCTTGACAAATTGTTTAATAAGTTTTCCTCGTAATAAAAAAACCTATGATCATCTAAATATGTAGCGAACACTTTGTTATTATTTATAGCCTAATTCGAAATAATATTATTTATGACAGTTGGGAACGGATTTCTAGAGGATTGAGAATTAAATATTATCCTAACAAATCTCAGCGAATGTCTACCCTCGTGCTTCTGAAAAGGTTATATTCAGTGATCGGCTCGGCCCGTGCAACAAAAAAAAAAAATGTATCATCAACATCATTATTATAACAAAACGGGAGTTAATCGCGTTCAAGAAGTGTCTATTGAATTACTTCGACGTTAATTACATCGGATTTACGGATCTATTTATTTCCTCTATCATCGGATTTATTTCCAATGATGATAAATAATGATGATCTATTGAAAAAGAAACCCGCTACCGCCTCCTTTTTATCCGCCCGTCTCCTAAAATGTGTCAAACTGTAGCTTAATTCAATCCCGAGATACAACTTTTTCAGTTTCTTGAAAAGCGAGGTCAATATTTTTTTTTGGAAAATTCTCGCTCAAAGAGCGTTTTTTTTTTGAGACTGACATATTTTATTTGAAGATCTCAAGACGTTACGGACCGGATTTTGGGAATTCAAATTGTATAGTTCTCTGACAGACGCATATTTTGACATATGGCCCATCCATATCTGCGAAACTACAGGGTCACAATTTCATAAATCGGGACACTACCTACACTCGATCTGGAAAACATAAACCTTTTCAATCGCAAAGGCAATCCATACCATCCCCCTCCTCCGGTTCGTTTTTCTCTATCTCTTCCTGTATAATGGCAGCAATGGCAGCCGCATCCGACATCGGAGCTACTCCAATAGCATCAAGATGCTCCGTCAACGAGGGTCGGCAGTCGCACAGGTCTTGGAGGATCTTCACTGCCATCACGCCGTGCTCCCGTGTGATGATCAGGACCGAGAGATAGTTCGCTATGAAGTCGAATATCTTTGGTGGCTGGGCGCGAAGGACCTGGAGGTGGAAGACTTAACTTGTAACCTTGAAGAACTTGTAACACTGCCCTGTTATCTATGTTGTCATCCGATTCGTGATATTCCTAGCAATATAATTCATCAAATTGTGATATTCCTAGGCATATATAATTCATCAAATCGGGATATTCCTAGGCATATAATTCATCAAATCAAATCGGATATTCCTAGCCATATAATTCCTCAAATCGTAATATTCCAAGGCATATCATTTACCAAAGACGATATATTCCTAGGCATAAATATTTCATCAAACCGTGATATTCCTAGGCATATAATTTATCAAATCGTGATATTCCTAGCCATGTGATTCATCAAATCGTAATATTCCTAGCCATATAATTCCTCAAATTGTAATATTCCTAGGCATATCATATACCAAAGACGATATATTCCTAGGCATAAATATTTCATCAAATCGTGATATGCCGAGGCATATAATTCATCGGCCGAGCTGTGAGAGAGCTGTAGACTTCAGGAGTTTGTTTGTTTCGAAATGGCTGAAAATTTGAATTCATTACGTTTCAACTCTTATATTTCTAATTAAAACATTGAATTGATAAAAAAGTCTGTACATGTATCTCAATTTTGTGGGAATCAGTTGAGAAATTTGACCTGTAGGCCGGAAATCCAAACATACTCTAAATAAATTTTGGCAAAGCTGAAACATTGGCACTTTGCTCGCTCGGTCGATTCTAATAATCCGCAATAAGAAAAGAATTGAATACACGTGTGATGGTTTCAGTTGAGGAGTGTCTTTAGAAAAGGGCTTATTTCTTCATAAGAGTCATATATTTAAAAAGAAGCCTTTTTGAAAAGACACTCCTCAGTTATGGATGGCTGTAAAGTGAGGTACCTAAAACTATTTGCCGCATTGCTTTCGAACCTATCGTGTATGATCAGACTTGGGTTGGATCTCATAATAATGTCCCTTGTTCTGGGAAAACTAACGCCGTGGGGGTCTCAGTGGGTCTTACTGAAACCCCTGAAATCAATTTTGGTTGCAGCAGATGAACCAACGTATTTTTATTTTATTATTAATTTTGAGTTATTTTGAGTGAAACGAAACGCAAGTAGTGAGGAAAAATAAAACGACACGCAAAATGTAATCAGAACAACGTAAAAGCAAATTCGTGTCTATAAAAAAAAAACATCTGAGCAGATCCAACTCGGCCGGGTTAGGTTAGGTTAGTTTTTTTTTATATCCTAAAAACCTCTATTGAGGGACATTATTTTAAGATTTTTCTTTTTCTGACAAGTAGTGAGGAAAATAAAACGACACGCAAAATGTAATCAGAACAACGTAAAAGCAAATTCATGTCTATAAAAAAAAAACATCTGAGCAGATCCAACTCGGCCGGGTTAGGTTAGGTTAGTTTTTTTTATATCCTAAAAACCTCTATTGAGGGACATTATTTTAAGATTTTTCTTTTTCTGACAAGTAGTGAGGAAAAATAAAACGACACGCAAAATGTAATCAGAACAACGTAAAAGCAAATTCATGTCTATAAAAAAAAATCATCTGAGCAGATCCAACTCGGCCGGGTTAGGTTAGGTTAGTTTTTTTTATATCCTAAAAAATTCTATTGAGGGACATTATTTTAAGATTTTTCTTTTTCTGACAAGTAGTGAGGAAAAATAAAACGACACGCAAAATGTAATCAGAACAACGTAAAAGCAAATTCATGTCTATAAAAAAAAATCATCTGAGCAGATCCAACTCGGCCGGGTTAGGTTAGGTTAGTTTTTTTTTATATCCTAAAACATTCTATTGAGGGACATTATTTTAAGATTTTTAACTCAAAATAAAAAAATAAAAAAAGTTGGTCCATCTGCAACCAAAATTGATTTCAGGGGTTTCAGTAAGACCCACTGAGCCCCCCCACGCGTTAGTTTTCCCAGAACAAGGGACATTATTTTAAGATTTTTACCTCAGACTTCAATATTACAGGCTTAGAATAAGGACACCATATTTATTCTAAGGATATGCTTAGTGTGGAAGTCACTGTTAAATTAATTAAATGTAGAAACTTTTCTTTATATAAATATATTATTCTTATTCTTATTTTATGAATATAACTAGCGACGCGCCCCGGATTCGCACGGGTGCCTTGCTGATAAATTATGCATTTTTTATACATATAAACCTTCCTCTTGAATCAGCTATCTATTTAAAAAAAAACGCATCAAAATCCGTTGCGTAGTTTTAAAGATCTAAGCATACATAGGCACAGACAGCAGAAAGCGACTTTGTTTTATACTATGTAGTGATTTGCCGTGGTTCATCTAGACTTGGAAGAGGAATTTTATATCAGTATATGTTTTACCTCTCGTGTGATATCGGACATAAGTTCTCTAAGTCCTTCTGGTACGGTAAATACGTTGGAGCAACCATGTTTTTGTAGTAATTCATTCATATCTGTGTTCTTTCATAAAATACAAGCAAGAGAAACAGTAATATTCATTCTGTCACTGTGACAGATGTTGTTTAGTGACTAGTTGAAAACATAGTAAACTGTATCTAGTCATCGAAAAGAAAAAATGTATCTATGGTACCAATGTATAGAATTTATTGGACATAATAAGAATTACTGTTTACAAGCATTTACAAGATAAGCTTTTTATGACTATGAAGAAGTCTTAGAAAATTATTATTCTAAGTGACCTTCTTCTAAGTTACCTACCATAGCGCCACTGATGCCTTTATGTATGCCTTTCAACTGACACTTTTGGATATACAGGGTGACTTCAAACTAGTAAAACGAAATTAGTGTTTGGACACATCACCCTAATATAAACCCCTGTACTTAGTCTAATATGCTTTAATCAGAAGTATGTTACTTTTAAGTTTTAAATTTTTTTTAGGGGTGAAGGGGTGATGCAGTTTTGATTTAAAAACCAAGGAGACCAAAGTGCTTCAAATCAACACTATCCTCTTTGGTTACCCTCTGACACAGCATTTATGAAGTAAACGCGTTTTGATTACTATAATTGTCACTTGTGTTTTTTTTTAGATTTTATTTTTGAATAAATACCTCGTATACCTCTACACTAGCATTCAAAGAATGGATAATGTTCTTTTTTAGGGGTCCGTACCCAAAGGGTAAAAACGGGACCCTATTACTGAGACCTCGCTGTCCGTCCGTCCGTCCGTCCGTCTGTCACGAGGCTGTATCTCAAGAACGGTGATAGATAGCTAGCTATCTACACAGTTGAAATTTTCACAGATGATGTATATTTATTGCCGCTTTAACAACAAATACTAAAAATAAAATAAAATAAATATTTAAAGGGGGCTCCCATACAACAAACTTGTTATAGACCGTCCGTCCGTCTGTCACCAGGCTGTATCTCAAGAACGGTGATAGCTAGACAGTTAAAATTTTCACAGATGATGTATTTCTATTGCCGCCATAACAACAAATACTAAAAATCAAATAAAATAAATATTTAAAGGGGGCTCCCATACAACAAACTTGTTAATAGATTATGGTACCTACGGAACCCTTCATGCGCGAGTCGGACTCGCACTTGCCCAATTTTTTTATTTTACATCGCGAAGTACAGTCATTACCGAAGAACCAAACCATTAATATTTGTGTCACATCATTATCAACCGAGCCATTTTTTTGTATTACAAATTTGAAGTCAACTGTATAGACATATTTTTCCATTGCATAGCGCATACTCAAAATGTTTAGAACGGGGGAGATTTGACAGATCTGAGAAAGGATTGGTCATTTACGGTCTAGAAAAGGGTCCATTATGCACGTGGGCCCACGGATTGTTTTATTTATACATTTTATATCAGGATCGCGTGTTACGGTAGAAGCATTGTATAAAACAAGACCCATTCGTCACATTAACTATTTGTGGAAACTGGAATTCACGTCAAGCAAAGCGCAAAACTAACCTGCATATTTAACATTTGCATTAGACATGGTATGGCCGATTTAAATTTATAATCAAGTTTTGTAAATATTAATAAATATTATATTAAAAAACGTTGTTTTATAAATAATAACAATAATACAGAAATTAAAATCTATTTATAAATTAGGAACTTAACTAACTAAAACATACTTATAAATCGGACCCCCTTGGCATGGTCCCGAAGACGCACTGTGGGACGAAAATAGGCTCTCCATAGAAATAGGGACTTTTTTTTCTAAGTGTATGTTTTTTTGATTGAAATTCAATCTAGTCATGAGTTTTAGGTAAAATAATAAGTATGGGTAGATTTGGCCAATAAACCGAGGAGTAATAATTTTTTAACGAAAATTTTGTATGGACCAAACATGAAAAAACTAAATATCTCTAAAAGTGCAACGAAAACCGTAATATCCTCCCGCATGAATTTAGTATCAATTATTTATGATTTTTTGGTGTATTCACAATTTCCCGGACAGGTGCACTTTTTTTTTTTAAAATCGAAAACGGAATTTAATATAAAAAAAATGTGTTTTAGGCGTCATATCAGACTTAAAACGTATTGTGGGTATATAGTTAACTATAAATAATTTAAACAAATATTTTAAGGGAAATAATATAATAATAATAAATAATACATTGGACAACCTGACACAAATCGATCTAGTCCCAAATTAAGCTCAAGAAGGCTTGTGTTATGGGTACCCTGAGGTAGGGATACCCGAGGATGTAGAAGATAAGCAGATGATACTTGTTCCGAAATGGGGATTTGATGGTGCTTCGAACCAGAGCAGATACAAGCAAAAAAATAGTGACAGTGAGCAAGACGATTCCAACCAATAGATTTTAACCAATTTTGGTAAAAGGACGGCTGGACATCCAAAGACGGCTATACAATACTTTTTACCCAACTACGGTAGAAAAAAAGTTACGGGAACGAAGTTCCGGGCGCCTTCTAGTGAAGTAAGTCGTGATGTGAACGACCTTGTGACCATACGCGAGACAATAGAAAGAGAGTGGTTTGACGAATCAGAAGATAAACCTTCGACATTCGATGGACGGCTGTGTAGCTTGTAGGTGTGGCAGAGTTAAAACGTGCTAAAGTGTCGGGTGCTCAATACAAATGGGTAGGCATCGGATAAATCGGATGCTTTTAGACCTAAACTTTGGCAGCAGCTTTGTTGTTCAATTGTAGGTATAGGCAGCTTTGTTTGAGGTATGAGTGAGATAGCAATAGGATTTTGTCAACTTTAGGTAAATGTCTACCCGAATTTCCGATCCCTACAAATGGGTCAGTAGGGAGAAGTGGCAAACTATAAGAGATAGGGAAATCTGTTCTTAGAAACTATGACATAGATTTTAGATAAAAAAAACTGCATTAATTATTATTTTTAAATCCCATACTCTTTCATAGTATAATTATGTAGATATTATTTATCTCCAAAACGAAAAATTATGACTACGGTGCTAACTGAGATTTGGGTCGTCACATACTAGCTGCTTTGCTACATAAATATCCATCTTTTAAAGTTTTTTTTATTTGTGTTTAACTCAATGCTTAATGTGACGCTAAACCGCAATAATTTCACCACTTGACCCTGTCTACGATTTGACCACTTGACACTTAGTGACATACTATCACTAACCTCATATGTTCATAATTCATATTCGTGGCATCAAATTCTAATGTAGTAGATCATATTATGTATATGGAGTGTAGAAGTAAAAGGGGCGAAATGGTACATGTGACAAAGTTTTAAAACAGCCCAATAGTAAGGATAAATAAGTTTTAGATGGAGTGAAGTGTGGGTTAGAAAATCTTTTATTTATAATCGCCAGACTAGTCGCTATTTAGTTTTTTTTTTTTATGTATACATCCTGCCCCTTACTTCGGGGCTTTAAATGTAAAGTTCGATTTTACTTACTTAACTGATCTAGTTCTGTTATGTGACATAAAAAATATATAATTTAGATAATTTATTAGACCTCAAAGCTTAATCGTAACGTCAGTGTATGTAAATTGCGATTGTTCATTCATTTGACATTTGAATTTGACTTCTCAAAAAGCTAAACATTTAATATCAAAATATGCGGCCAATTTAGCTTTGGATTGCGTACATTGAAAATAACGTTTTACTTGAATGAAAAAAAAAAAAACAAATTAAGACTGGAGATGTTTTTAAAAAGTTGCAAAACAAAAGATGCTCATATTGCAGAGCACAAGTAAACCAGTGCATTTAAAGCCCCGCGCTCAGACACACCCTGTATACAGGAAAAAAACCATAATTAGTTCTGGATGACTTTTATTAAAAATAAACAGTTGCCAAGTATATTAAGTAACTACTGTTTACTACAGTAGCGCCACCTATTTAACGCCTTTTCATTGGTCAATTTTGAATTATATAAAAATACAGTCCGACCAAAAAGAGTAGAAATTAAAAAGTGGCAATACTGTAGTGTCGTCCCCGTTTTCTTATATTGATTAGAAAGGGACGATACTACAGTATTGCCACTTTTTATTTTCTACTATTTTTGGTTGGACTGTAGTCTTCCTCCTTCTACACTCCATACTCAATTACTCATGTGTTATATTCATGGCACACATGGCTTGACGCTCACACTCAAAATAATACCTAAACCTTTGTAGGCACACTGGTAGGCACAGATAAATGAGATGATTTTTCCTTATAAATAAACAGGTGTGCTTTCTTACGCACCAGGCTAAAAATACGATAAATGAAACCAGTTTAGAAAACTGACATCATAGTTTATACCAATTCTAATCAGATAGGGTTTTCTTACGTGTGACGTAAGGGAAACTCGTAGACGTAACACATTGTACCATTCCACTAAAGCAATGTTATATTGGGTGATCAATCCAAATTGGTCAGTAGGGAGAAGTCACAAATTATAAAAGATAGGGAAATCTGTTCTTAGGAACCATGGCGTCGATTTTAGATTTAAGAGCTGCATTATTATTTTAGTATAAATCTCATATATAACGCGGTCGAGACCGCTGTAAAGAATGTTACAATACGACATGCGACTTACAAAATTTTAACCAGGTTCAATTCCCGGTTATGTATATTTTAATTATGTGTGCTTTCTTACGCACCAGGCTAAAAATACGATAAATGAAACCAGTTAAGAAAACTGACGTCATAGTTTATACCAATTCTAATCAGATAGGGTTTTCTTACGTGTGACGTAAGGGAAACTCGTAGACGTAACAGATTGTTCCATTCCACTAAAGTATAAAGATGGGTATGTAAGTCAAGCCTGACCAGAAATATACGAGGATGCGCCATATTGCGGAATTTCACTGGAACTAATTTCTTACACTGGCAATGATTTTGCGATGGTTTGTTAACAATATCAATGTCATTCGTGGTGGTTTCTTTGTAAGACTATATATAAAAATATCCAAAGGAAATGCTGGAAACCATTCATAGTCGTGAACGTAATATTATAAATAAAGTGTACACGTGTTTACTACACGAAAAACAGTCAGGAGAAGTGTGCACTCCATTAAATTATATTACGAGGTTACCATGTGAACTGACAGGTATTTAAACCAATGTCATAATAGTGCGGTTGCGATAGGTTATAGGTTGTAAAGTTGTTGCCATATTAATCTTATAAATAGCGCCCTCTTGACAAGCCTCTAGTTTCTGGTCAGGCTTTAATGTTACACTGGGTGATCAATCCAAATAGGTCAGTAGGAAGAAGTCACAAATTATAAAAGATAGGGAAATCTGTTCTTAGGAACCATAGCGTCGATCTGCATTTTTTTTAAATAGCCGTACCGTACTCGCTAGCGACTGCGTAAACAATTTGTATGAGAGAATAGTACAGCGCCCCCAGCGGTCACTTTGTACAACTACATTTGTTTTCATTTCGTTTGACGACGCGGTTGGCGCAGTTTGCAGACACCTGCCTACTGAGCCGGCGGTCTCGGGTTCGAATCCCGGCCGGGGCAAATATTTGTGTGATGAACTCGAATATTTGTTCTTGGGTCTTGATGTTATCTATACCTATATGTATTTATATATTATGTATGTCGACGTCTAGTAGGTACCCATAGTACAAACTTTGCTTAGTTTGGGACTAGGTCGATTTGTGTATGATTGTCCCTTAATATTTATTTATTTTAAATTTATTCTCCATAAATAATCTCTGTTGGTTTTTGCATTTTCATGTGTATTATTGTATAGTTATAGTTACTCCTTTGTATTGTACATGTTGCTTGGTTTTTCTACCATTTACATTTGTTTAAGCACTCATTTGCTCAAAGGTTAACTGGAAGAGATCCCTTAAAGGGATAAGTTCGCCGTTGTACATGCTTATTTTTTTGGAATGTGTTTTTCTTGTTTTTATGTACAATAAAGTGTTTACATACATACATACATAATGATAAATAATAAATAAAAATTACAGAGGAATTTTCTACGATGTTCGCTCCGCATGTGGAAAGAGCTCCCTGCCGAGGAGTTACTTCCTGTCATCTACTTCATTACATGTCGTATGTCGAAACAGTACTTCACTCCAGCCCATTGCCTACAGCTTTATAAGGCGCAGGTTCGCTCACATATGGAGTACTGTTCTCATCTGTGGGCTGTGGCGCCCAAGTACCAGCTTCTCCCTCTAGACCGCATTCAACGGAGAGCGACTCGTTTCGTCGGCTGCCAGCGAATTTCAGATCGGCTTGACTCTTTGGCGCTGCGTAGAGATGTAGCCTCTCTCTGCATCTTTTATCGCTTATATAACGGGGAGTGCTCCGAGGAACTCCTCGGAACAACTGTTCGGATTGATTCCTGCCGCATCTTTCCGCCATCGTTCTACGCGACAATCCTTTCATCCTCACCACTTAGATAGGTAGTTTTGGCAGTCCACAACTGTGCGTTTTTCTAGAAATTTCCTGCCTCGCACGACTGCATTGTGGAATGAATTGTCGCTTGCGGTATTTCCGGACCGATACGACCTTCAAACCTTCAAGAACACCTGAAAGGCCGGCAACGCACTTGTGACTCATCTGGTGGTGCAGGTGTCTATGGGCGACGGTGATCGCTTTCCATCAGGTGACACGTTTGCTGGTTTGCCCCCTATGACATAAAAAAAAAACGTGTACTTATGTAACTTTGTGCATTAGTGACCAAAAATAACGGAATTTGTTATTGAAAATCCACTTCTGACTGATGATCGCCCGGTTTACCGTTGTATAGTGTTAATGAGGAAAGTAAACTCAGGTGATTATGAATACCGACAAATTTATCAAGAACCGATTAGTAATGAGGTGTGAACGGGTATTTTGAAGAATGAGATATTTGAGTGTTTAGGGAAGAGAGTTTACAAAAATTTGGTTTATTTTATATACAATATTTACAATAGAATTAGAGTAGGTAGCACCCAGCATGATGCTACTTGGTGGGGATACAAAATGGCGCTTCGATGGAGAGAGTGTATACGTGTCGTAAACTGATGCGGTTACGTAACACTCTGAGCTTGTGTGCGCGCGATCGCGCGCCTATAAATTAATGCGAGCAAAAGCGCGCCACCTTTTTCGTCGCCGGCGCTCATCGTGTTCACTCGTCCCAGCGTGTCTCCTGTGCTTCAGCTCGAAGACTCGAAACTTGAAGATTGAAGATAGAAGATGATGCTGACTGAAGATATATTTATACAACTGTCTTTTTCAAGACAAACAACCTGCTCTTTTCAGAGCAAACGCTCAGGCGTCAATCTCGCTGTTTCTATGGAAACAACGTCAATCAATCACCTACATGCTTCCCCTCCTAGTGAAAACGTACCGGCAGGCGGATAGTACGTCCACGGCGGGTTGTTTGGTTGTCTTTGGTAGGTGTTGAGTTGGTTTCTGTTTGTTGTTTCAGGTTCTTTTCTGTTTTTTGTTTCAGGTTGTTTTTGTCTGAGTACTGGTTGCTTTTGTCGTTCTTGCTCTTCTCGTTGTTGCAGGCACTCGGCGTCGTTGTATCTTGTACGGTGTTATTATTCTGCGTAGGTGTATTTTTCTCGGTCGTATTGTTACAGGAACTCGGTGTAATCTGCGTTGATGTAGATGTATTTTGTTTGTCGGTAGCGTTGTTACAGGAACTCTGCGTAGTCTGCGTCGAAGTAGGTTCTTGTAATTCTTGCTCGATGATGGTGTATGCGGGTTTTAGACGGTCTATTGATATGTTGGCTTGTCGGTTAGGTAGTTGCAGTGTGAAAACCTTTCCATTTCGTTTTAGCACTCGATAGGGTCCGTCGTAAGGTGCTTGTAGCGGCTTCTTTACGGCGTCGACTCGTACAAAAACGTTGTCGCATGTTTGAAGGTCACGGTGTACGAAGATAGGTCTTGTGTTGCTATGTGATTTGTTCGGCATAGGTCTCAATTTGCTTATTACTTCGCGCAATCGTTCCACGAATTCGGCGTCCATGTTGGATTCGGCGGCGAGGTCGCCGCGCGGCGTCGATTCCAGGAATTCGCCCGGTAGTCGTACACTGCAGCCGTAAGTTAGTTGTGCAGCGCTGACGTTTGTGTCGCTTCTCATCGCGGTGCGAACTCCCAGTAAGACTGTAGGTATTTCGTCGATCCAACTTCTTGTTGTTTGTAGTCTTGCTTTTAATGCGGCCTTGAGTGTTCTGTGCCAGCGTTCGACGATGGCGTTAGATTGCGGATGGTACGGTGTTGTCCGGGTTCTTTCGATGCCGAGTAAGCGTGAAAGGGACGCAAATACTCGACTTTCGAATTGCCTTCCTTGATCCGTAGTGATTGTAGCGGGACATCCGAAACGCGAAATCCATCCGTCGTATACTGTCTTGGCGACGTCTTCAGCTGTTATTTCGCATAACGGGAATGCTTCGGGCCATCGGGTTGCTCTGTCTATCATCGTCAGTAGGTATTTGTGTCCGCTTGCTGCTGTACTCAGTGGGCCGACGATGTCAATATGCACGTGCTGAAAGCGGTCGGTTGGCGGGAAAGTGGACAGCGGACTCGATGTATGTCGAACGATTTTCGCACGTTGGCAGTGTAAGCACGCTCGCCCCCACTCCGCGATTTGCCGGTTCATCGTTGGCCAAAAGTATCGCTGCGTGATTAGCTTGCGAGTAGTTTTGACTCCAGGATGACTTATGTTGTGAATGGAGTTGAATGCGATGCGGCGATATTCTTCTGGTAGGTATGGACGTAGGCAATCTGTTGATGTTTCGCAGTGTAGTTTTGTGTTTGATCCGGGTAAAGTTATTTTCTTGATAGACAGATTTTCTTGTTGTGCGAGTGTTTCGATTATGTTGCTGTCTCTTTCTTGTGCTTCGGCGAGTTGTTCGTAGTCGATTGGTGATGGACAGGAAATTGTTTCTATGCGTGATAGAGCGTCGGCGGCTGCATTCAGCGATCCACTGATGTGTCGTATATCCGTGGTAAATTCGGATATGTATAGCAGTTGACGTGTCCGACGTGGCAATTCGTTGCTTGTGTTCGTCTTGGTGAATGCGAACGTGAGCGGTCGATGATCGGTGTAGATAATAATTTCTCTTCCCTCGAACATCTTGCGGAAATGCTTCGTTGCCATGTAAATTGCTGTCAACTCGCGGTCGAATGTGGAGTAGCGTCTCTGCGCGTCGGTGAATTTTTTCGAAAAGTAGCCGAGTGGTTGCCATGCGTTGTTGACAAATTGGTTTAGCGCGGCTCCTGCTGTTTTGTCGCTAGCATCGCTGAAGATCGCCAATGCCGCATGGTGCGAAGGATGGGCGAGTAAAGCTGCGTTTTTGATGCTGACTTTACATGCCTCGAATGCTTGGTTTGCTTCAGCGGTCCAGTCGATTTTCGTTCTATCTCGCTTCTTGACGTTGTGTAGGTATGCGTGTAGTGGAGCTTGAATAGTTGCGGCGTCCTTGATATTTTCTCGGTAGAAATTTAGCATGCCGAGAAAACGACGTAACTCTTCGACTGTTTGTGGTTTCGGGAAGTTGTTGATTGCTTCGACTTTTTCTTCCGGTGGTTGGATTCCTTGTTGCGAGACTTGGTAGCCGAGGAATTTGACAGATGGTTGGCCGAAGACGCATTTTGATGGGTTGATGGTGATGCCATATTCTTCCAGTCGTTGTAGTACTGTGCGTAGGTGTTGTTGGTGCTCATCTTCGTTGGTCGAAGCTATGAGGATGTCATCGACGAATGGGAATACGTAGTTGAGGTCGCGTAGAACTTCGTGGATGAAACGTTGGAACGTTTGTCCCCCATTTTTGAGTCCTGCGCAGATCCGAGGAAACTCGTACAGACCGAATGGCGTGATGATGGCGGTCTTCTCAACATCTTGTTCGCTGACAGGTATCTGCTGGTATGCGCGGTTTAGGTCGAGAGTTGAGAATATTTGCTTCCCGGCGAGTTGGTATGTGAAGTCGCGCATGCGCGGTATGGGGTATCGGTCGGGCTTGGTAATTGCGTTTAGCCTTCGGTAATCTCCACATACGCGTATTTCCCCATTCTTTTTAGGTACGACGTGTAGTGGTGATGCCCAAGGACTTTTACTTGGTCTGCAGAGGCCTTGTGCCATCATGTTTGAAAACTCCTTCTTCACAAGCTCGTAGCGGTGGGGAGCGATGGGGCGTGGCCTGCAGTGGAGGGGCGGACCGGTTGTCTCGATGAAATGTTCGACGCTGTGTTTTGGACTGAGTTTCATTGATGTAATTCTTGTTATTCCGGGGAAATCGGCGAGTATGTTGTGATATGATTGTTGGACGTCTATGCTGCGAACGGTTGGGATGTCCGCAGAACAGATTTGTGCGTTTGTTGTGAGTAGCGTCTTGCCGTCGATGAGTCTGCGATTTTTGATGTCCACGATGAGATTGTGGTACTTCAGAAAATCGGCTCCCAGGATAGGCTTCGATACGGCTGCGATGATGAATTTCCATTTGAATGAGCGTCGGAGGTTGAGGTCGAGATCGAGTGTTTTCTCGCCGTATGTAGGTATGACGGTGTTGTTTGCGGCGTACAGTTGAAACGGTAGTGGTTGCTCTTGCGTGCCTTTCGTTCTCGGGAGTACGGAAATATTTGCACCCGTGTCTACCAAGAACGTGAGCTTCGTTTGCTTGTCTGTCACGAAGAGGCGGTGAGAGGTTTCGTAAACGCCAGCGTCCGCCACAGCTAGCGTTAGTTTTAGTTTTCCGGCTGCGGGGCGGTGATGGGTTTGAAGCTGCACGGTGGCGTGCATTTCTTGGCGTCCATGCCGAAGCGGTGGTGGTAGTAGCAGTACGGCATGGGTGAACTGTTGCGGCTTCGGCTCTGCGACGCGTTTCTTGATCGTGATTGGAAACGGCGGCGTGGTCGGCTATCTCGCTGATTTTCATATGGACGTGGATTTTCGTACGGTCGCGATCGGAGTTCGGCGATTTCCAGGGAGAGTCTTCTAATTTCGGTGATGAGATATTGCGGGTCGAATGGTGGATGCGGTTGGTAGGTTGGTTGTTGTGGCAGCGGCGGCGGCGGCTGTAGAGGTGCGGGCACGGTGGGTGCAGCGGTTGGCGCGGGCGTCGCTATTGCGGCGATGTGCGCTGACGGCGTGTGCGACACCTCCATCATCCTGTCGGCGAGGAGAGCCAGATCGTCGAGCGTGGTCTTGATTTGGAATGCCTCGCTGACTGTGAGCACGGAGCGGACGTGGGGCGGTAGATGGTCCAGCCACATCATTTGTATCGTGCTTTCCGGAAATTTCTCTCGGTTGAGATTTTGCATCCGCCGTAGGAGTTGGCTCGGTTTTTGATCGCCTAACTCGACTTGCGACAGCAACTTCTTCGTCTGTGTGCTGCTTGATTCCTCGTACAGAGATATCAGACGCTCCTTGACGGCCTTGTAGTAGTCCTTTTCTGGCGGCGAGTAAATGAGATCGGAGATATTCTGTATGTCTTGCTTCTCGAGTTGGGCGATAACCATCTGCGCGAGTTGCGCCTGGCTTCGTTTTAGATCGGCGGTGGCAGCTTCGAAACTGCAGAACCACAGTCGCGGTTGATCCCGCCAAAACGGCGGTACGCGAAGCGACAGTGATATGCCGGAGACTTCATGCGACGACGGTGCTTGCAAATCAGACGGCGCGGGCGGCTGCGTCTGAAGCTGCGGTGCTACGGCTTGAGGTGCAGGTGTAGGAGCTTCGTTGTTCATGATGTTTCTTGATTTTCTTCCTTTGTAGTTCTTGAGTCGCGGGTCACCACTTTAGGGAAGAGAGTTGGTTGAAGAGAAACTCCGTTGTTTTGTCAGATTTGAGATAATCTATTTACAAAAATTTGGTTTATTTTATATACAATATTTACAATAGAATTAGAGTAGGTAGCACCCAGCATGATGCTACTTGGTGGGGATACAAAATGGCGCTTCGATGGAGAGAGTGTATACGTGTCGTAAACTGATGCGGTTACGTAACACTCTGAGCTTGTGTGCGCGCGATCGCGCGCCTATAAATTAATGCGAGCAAAAGCGCGCCACCTTTTTCGTCGCCGGCGCTCATCGTGTTCACTCGTCCCAGCGTGTCTCCTGTGCTTCAGCTCGAAGACTCGAAACTTGAAGATTGAAGATAGAAGATGATGCTGACTGAAGATATATTTATACAACTGTCTTTTTCAAGACAAACAACCTGCTCTTTTCAGAGCAAACGCTCAGGCGTCAATCTCGCTGTTTCTATGGAAACAACGTCAATCAATCACCTACAAGTGTCTTAAAGTTTCAGATTTAGTCACTCTAAAATCCAAAATGAAACATTTGGTTTGGTTAACTGGTAGAGAGTTCCCCAAGGCCTCAATTCGTAAATATTTGTAATGTATGTTTAAATATATAAATAGCCAATTTCCATTATCTTAAATACTTATGTGATAAAGAAACATTACAAGCAAGTACTTGAAATTGTGCCAATTAATTGAGGTAAATTACCGAAGCGTGACTCAATATTATGTGTATTATACGTTTTTGAATTGACTGTCACATTCCTAGGATGTAACATTCTTTGTTACATCGTTACATGACATTTCGTTTCGAATGTTCACAACTAGTGCGGGAAGTAGTGTCACCCAATGTATGGAACATGCAAATTTTGGTATCGGATGAATTCACTTGGCACAGATGTAGTATACGTAAAACTAAGCTAATTTAGCCCGGTCGCCATACAGCACCCCCTGGCGGGTAGGAAGGGGGGGCAGTCAAAGTTCTATTTACCCAATACCACAAGTATGGTGTAATTTCTGATAAATCGGGTATGAGGAATTCACTTTAGAGACATTTAATGTATAGTTTCATAGAAAAAACCGGCCAAGTGCGAGTTGGACTCGCGCACCGAGGGTTCCGTACAAACACTTTCCATCCCTAAGTGGTTAAGTTAAGTTTGCACCTGGTATGTATAGCGCCCCATATAAATTAGGTGCAAAGTTAGGGATTAAAAAAAACTACTTACTAGATCTCGTTCAAAACAATTTTCGTTGGTAGTTTTTATAGTAATGTACATCATATGTTTTTTTTTGATTTTTCATTTTCTTATTTTAGAAGTTAGGGGGGGGGGGGGGGGGACCAACTTTTTTCCACTTTGGAAGCGTCTGTCACGCAAACTATTCGGGTTAGAAAAAAAAAATTTTAGAAACCTCGATATCATTTTTGAAGACCTATCCATAGATACTCCACACGTATGTGTTTGATGAAAAGAAAATTTTTGAGTTTCAGTTCTAAGTATGGGGAGCCCCCAATATTTATTATTATATTTTTATTTTTGCATCAAAATCTTAATGCGGTTCACAGAATACATCTATGTACCTACCAAGTTTCAACAGTATAGCTCTTATAGTTTCGGAAAAAATGGCTGTGACATACGGACGGACAGACGGAGAGACGGACATACAGACATGACGAATCTATAAGGGTTCCGTTTTTTGCCATTTGGCTACGGAACCCTAAAAAGGAAAATATTGACGAACATATCAAAATCGGTTTGCTATTTTTTTACCAACTAAGTATCAGTATTTTTGAAAATCCTATCCTGTATGATATCAATGGTGTAAAAAACATTTTAAATTGGTATCTATAAGAGATTTATAAGTACCCGGGTAGTGGTAGTGCTTAGAAATAAATGTCTTTTCTGCTTAATTTTCCGTTTTATAAATTAGTGTCACACACATTCATTCTCTTGTTTACATTCAAAGGACTGGCCGAAGCCCCCAAACCTTGAGGTGTTTCAATCCCACGATCGGCCTTAAAAAGGGGCATCCACTGCACGCATACAGCGCAAGCCAGACGTCTGATAGTTTGCGATACGCAATGTATACGCGACTTTTTGGAATATTAGTATTCGTATAGCACTTCAATATAATTTTATTCGTCATAATTATTCTTGGAGGGCCTCCAGTTGAGACCGACAACTGGAGGCCCTCCACGATGAATCATTGTTATAGTAGTTGCCGTTAATGGGCGCAAGTACCTGCGATTTTATCGACGAATTATGCCGGCGACCATTTTATTTTTGATTTTAGACCCACTCTTTAGGGTTCCGTAGTCAACTAGGAACCCTTATAGTTTCGCCATGTCCGTCTGTCCGTATGTCCGTCCGCGGCTTAGCTCTGTGATCATTAATACTAGAAAGCTGAAATATGGTATGAGTATATGTATGTATAACGCCGACAGAACGGTAAAATAAAATTTTATTTTTTTTATTTTTCGGGTACCTCTCGAACACCTAAAGTGGGGGTGAATTTTTTTTTTCTTTTCAGCACTGATGTGTGGGGTTTCGTTGAATAGGTCTTGTAAAAATAATAGGGGTCTCCTAACATTATTTTTTGATAAAGTCAGTAGTTTTGTAAATATTCGCTCTGAAAACAAAAAAATAGTGTCCCCCCCTCTAACTTTTCAACCACGGGTCAAAAAAAATTGGAAAAAGTAATGTAAATGAGGCCTTATGAGTACTTTTAATGAAAACTATATTGAACAAAATCGGTCGAGCCGTTTTTGAGTTATCACCAAATTTCATATTTTTTCTTTAAAAGGACGTAAGTTGACTTCCAGAAGGTAATAAGTGATTACAATTTCTAGGGCGTTTACGATCTTTTTATAGAGCTTAAAATCTTTCTTAACTTAAACCTCGGGTTTAAAACAGCAGTTTATTGTGAAGGATACGGAACCCTACACTGAGCGTGGCCCGACATGCTCTTGGCCGGTTTTTTACATTATTGCATATTTTCTTTTTGGAGAAAAAAAGTGTCTCAATATTTTCTTTTATTATTGTCGATCCATTCCGTTACCATTTCTATAAAGCGGAACGGAATAGAAAAACAAATAATATATGAAACATTTTGGGACACTGTTTTTTCTTCTTACTAGATCGAAAGAGCTCGTGATTGTGAGTAGAAAATACCTGAAATATCCAAAATTTAAAATAAGTGGGGTCTGGAATAAAAACGCCCAGATATTTACAGCTGCCGGCAAACTTTTAGAGCATAACCTTGACTGCGCAGTAGCCGCTTTACGTAGGTACAAATGTACATGCGCAGATCCACCATTTTTGTTCTAAAAGTTTGCCGGCAACTATACGCCCACCTAACATCTGAATATTTTAATGTAATCTAATAAGGTTTGAATACTTACACATTATTTAAATCAGTTCATTCATTCATAGTCATACACATGAAAATATAATTTAAGGTTCATCATTGACATTATCTATGTTATGTAAACAACGATACGTCCCATATATTCATGTAGATGCACACTAACTATAGATAGATATACACGGTAATAAACGTATGAAAATTACCGTTACAGCTAGTTCACGAAAAAATATAGGATCATTATACTAACAAGATAAAAAATGCTTCTGTTAGTAGGTAATATTATAATTCATAATGAGACAAAAATTAGAACTAGTCATAATAATAATAATAACACGGCATATCCACAAAGAACTGCTAATACGGGGTACCTACTTCCTCTTGTCTATAAACCAGTTCTCCTTGACTTCATTACGAACTGATTCTTCCTAGACAATTCTTGGTTTGTGCGAAACTGGACGGGTCACATTACATTGGACAATATGTTAATACCACGCAATTATAACTTTGCAGTTGTTTTTGCGATTCATGCGAATAGGAATCTTATAAGTCTAATCATAAGAATTGCTTGTTTAGTTTGCGCTGCAAGCGAGTTCAGCGTACAGCGTATGTTTTTGATTTCGTACCATTATGATTCCACCGCGGCTCAGGACAGACGTTGCGTTATAAGTTGTCTATAGTGTGTATATAGTACGTGACATGTGAGAACGTTTGTGTTTTGATTGTGATAACGGTGTGTACAAATAGATAGGGCATGTTGTAACACCTTTAGGGCGTTACGGAAGACATGTTTAAGTTTATTCAATTACTTTAGTTGTAGAAATCGGTCGGACAACACAAAAGAAAAGATAGTGACATCAAGTGTTTAAATAATTATCGAAATGGAGATCGCAACGGCCAAAGCGATTGCAGTCCTAGCATTAGGATTAGGATCATTCATAACAGGAATGATACCTGCTGGTATATCAGAAAGCACAAGACAACGGCATCCTTTAACCATATCCTGCTTACTTTGCTTTGGAGCTGGTGTACTTCTAGCTACGTCTCTAGTCCACATGCTACCAGAAGCAAGAGAGGATCTCCCAGAGTATTCTGAATTGCTTCTCTGCGTTGGATTTTTTATAGTGTATTGTGTGGATGAAATAGTGCACTTCTTTTACGGGAGCGGTAGCCAAGGGCATCACAGACAGACTCAAACGTATGGAACAGAGCAGACTAGTCTCTTGCGAACTCATGATGAGAGGGGAGATAATGAACTAGACCCTAGAAGATGCTGTGGGGATACGGAGAACAATAGAATGTGTCACGTTAGCCACACTGAGCCTTGTAACAAGACTTCATCGGGCTTTATTGGACTGCTGTGTGCGTTGTTTGTGCATAGTGTGTTGGAAGGACTTGCGATAGGTCTACAGAAAAGTTCAGCTCAGGTGAGTTGTCTTTGAATAGGCCTTATTCCTTTAAATTTTGTAAATTTTGAGTAGTTTTTGAAACAAAAATTACCAATGAAAAATTCAAACTGTGGGTTTCAAATATATAGGTACCCATAAATCGGAATGGTCCTGTTCTAGGTAGGATAATAATATGTTAAGCAACATGTGTGATCATAAAGAAAATAGTCTAAAACAATCAAGCATTTTTGAACGGATGAGCAGCTTTAAGAAGTTGTATTTTAAAGTTTGTTGTAAATGTTTTGTACTTACATTACAAGGAAGGGTACCCAACCGTCCGACTCCGATTTGATTTATTTTGATATATATTATAGAGTAGTCTAAAATAGCAGACACGTATTTTTTTTAGTTGCCCAAATTCAACCTGTTAGGTTAGGACAAATTGTCCTTCAAAGTACTGAAAATTGGTCAAACCCTCTAACTTCTGTAGAAAGATGTGTCCAAGCAGATTGATAATTAATTACTGGTTTCACTATATGTTGGAGAACATGAAAAAAGAATGGACGCGTGTTTTGTCATTTCACCAAAAAAAAAACATTTTTTTTTTAATTTTTCCAATATGAGTAAGGGTTTTTATGTTCTCCAACATATAGTGAAACCAGTAATTAATTATCAATCTGCTTGAACACATCTCTCTACAGAAGTTAGAGGGTTTGACCAATTTTCAGTACTTTGAAGGACAATTTGTCCTAACAGTTTTTTAATTTGGGCCGCTAAAAAAATACGCGTCTTCTATTTTAGACTACTCTATAACATATGTTATATCAAAATGAATCAAATCGGAGTCGGAAAGTTGGGTTAGTAAGTTACATCTTCGGCTCTGTGGCTAATATTATAGCCCTCAATCATTATGGATTTATGACCATCATTATGGATATATTATGGATTTATGACCAGTAGGTACTCCGCCAGTTATTAAGTTAAAAGTGAAAATAGGCCAGATTTTATATGTATGATGAACATGTGTGAGTATTAAAGGACTTAAAGGTGTTTAAGAAAATTAAGAGGACGTTATTTAGTTTAAGATTTTATTTATTGTAAAGCATTTGTTTATTTTCGCTCGTGTCGTTTTCTTTGAACAAATCAACCCTGATTAAGTTCCTAAAACATAACATATGATTGATATTATCGTAGGAAAACTCGAGTTCATTATGAGCAAACAAATAAATTAAGAGAATTTGCCTCTATTTTAACACTATAGAGGTGTGTTCAGATATTTTTGATCACACACTGTTATGCTTGTGGCTATTAAAGTTTAATGGACGGCTTGTTTAAGATTGTCTGATATAAGAACACATACATTAATTAATTATAAGTAAGTACATACTAGGTTATGTAAATATAGGTAAGTATTTTAAAATGAAAACGTGTACGTACATATTTATGAGTGTAACGAATAATCACTGCAAATATCCAGTCATTATTTCAACTAGATCTTGTGTAAATTTAAAGTTGTATGCATGTCGTTTTACTTCTAGCATTGTTTATCAAATATACATAAATGGTATTAACGAATACTAATTTCATCATAACGTGATGAAATTAATCACTTCATAATAGGACCGCACGGGTCGCAAAAGACAAATAAAACTCATTTTTTCTATAATGATGTTATTAGTAGGTACATTAGGCGATGAATTCGTGAATATCCCAGATCGCAGATGTTTGTGGTCCAAGCTGAAGATGAGGCCCATTAAATATGCAATTTGGGGTTGTACGATTTACCCTCCGTTGTCTGTCTAAAGTTCTGTCTTACCTTTGCCGGGAAGAGACCTTCTCGGGAAGAAAGTCCCACTTAAGGCCTTGGGTGATGTAAAACTATAAGAGTAAAACTTTTGTCGGTGTAGGCTGATGAAGTATCTATCTGTCTCCATCTAACCCTATCCATAGCCACCTCTTTGAGTTCCCTATACGACATGAAGTCTACCTTTTGTTACATATGTTTTATGTTACTTATTCTTGGTCTTCCCCTACCTCGCATGTCTTCAACTTGCCTTTAATAATGTTGCTTATAAAGACGTCATGTCGTATAATAATGAAGGCGTAGATTGATAGAATTTCAAAGATACGGCCATCGAAACTAGATAAATGACCGTATGAAACGAGAGAAAATAAAACAAGAAGTACTAAAGAAGATGAATTAGACGAGAACGGAGTTAAGAGTTTATTTCACGTCGATGACCGTGGATTAGAATCGTACGAACATTAAACCTTGAACTTAGCGTTCCGCGTTTTGCATTAATTCACTTCCACGTTTTTTTAAACGTACGTACATTGCATTGAATGAAAAGTAAGTTGCGTTTGATAATTTCTCTGTAATTTCACCCACTCTAAAAGTTGTAAACTCGTTTGTCACTTTTGACCAAGGCGTCAATCCGAAAACACTTTTACTTTAGATAGTTTAAATACGTATCAGCTTCGGGTAAAAATATCCTATAACCATCTTTGGATATCGAGCTACCCATGTACCAAAATTAGTTAAAATTCGTCCAGCCGTTACGGTGTGATGAGATGAGAAATAAATTATATAACCAACTGATGGCGCCAGACTGGAATGGCGCTGCACGGTCATACAAAACAAAAGACGATCTTGCATCGCGCTAGTAAGATTTTTCCTGAAATCATGACCCGTTTCCATAGAAACCTGATACAAATCTAGAATTTTATTCTAGAATTATAATATAATAAATTATTTTTGATCGATATCAACATACAACATGATTAATGCAACTAGCGACTCTTATTCACTGCGATTACATACCTTTCGTGGAAATACCAATATGTTTGTATACACAATGATAAGGAAACACTTCAGTTTTGTCCATGTGTAGGTACCCCTAGGAATGTGCTCGATTGTATGGAGAATAGTACGGCGTCCCTAGCGGCTACTTTGTATAACGACAATAGGCTAGTAGACCCAGTTTTGAAATATATTTCATATGGTTAATAATGATCTTACTAGCTCTAAAAAAAAATGTCTTGTATTTTTGTGAAAGCTAGAAAGCTAAACTTTATCAATTGAAAATTAGAAATTTCATGAACAGTCAAAAACGCCGTCCGCCATTTTTGCCTTTTGCTAATCTGTGGCGTGACGTAGAGTTACCTGTAAATATTCGAAATTCGACCGTTGTATAGTGCCATTCCGCTCACTCCAATATACTTTGACAGGAGATCGAGAGGGACGGCACTATTCGAAGTTGTCAAAGTAGACTTTCAGTTTTGTTTACATGACCAATGACGTCACTATCATAAGTCATAAGCGAAAATGGCGGACAGCGTTTTAAGCATTTCAAAATACAGATTAAAAACCATATTTTCAAATTCAATTTTTTCAGCCATCTTTCACTTTTATGAATTGAAAAATATATATTTAGGTTTCCTTTGCTAAATACTATACGGAATAAATATTAGTTTATTACAATTTGACATGAGTCAACTAGCCTATTCTCCATACGAAAAGTTTATGCTGTCGCTAGCGAATACAGTCACTGTAAACTCATGGTAAGGGTACCGAAATACGCTATTGTAGTTATACAAAGTAACCGCTAAGGCGCTGCACTATTCTCCATACAAATCATCTACGCTGTCACTAGTGAGTGCTGTCAGGTTAGTTGCCGGCAAACTTTTAGAACAAAAATGGCGGATCTGCGCATGTAACACCCGAGATATGTCGGAACAACGGGGCCACGCCGTTTCATCGTCAAAATAAACATTGTTCGGTTCATGACGCATTGGTGTAAACTGTAATGTTATGTAACCTGTTTTTCAATAACTAAATAAATAAATAAATAAATGTACATTTGTACGTAAATCGGCTACTGCGCAGTCAAGGTTATGCTCTGAAAGTTTGCCGGCAGCTGTAACTAATGTTATGTTGTGTTCACGCCAACCTTGTCAACCCTTTATTTGACAAACAACATTAAAATCACAGTATAATTCAAGGCTCATCTAGGTTCGATACTTTAAACGATTGGGGTTTAGAAAAAATACAAAAGGAGGGCCTAGGTTTTGTCCGGTATTGGAAAATGCCAAATTAAGTGTTACTAAATCATCATAAAATTCTGAAATAGTATTTAAAATTAAACTAGTTTTCTATAGAGTCATAAAAAAGGGTAAAATCATAACGCGGTGTGATTTCTTAAAAAAAATTGTCCGTTGATTACACCGTAACGGCAGGACGATAAGCCCAATTTCACGGTATGTTAATTATAAAAACGGTTTAAACTCACGAAAAAATTGTCAGGAACGGCCCGACATGTTTCGAACTCATAGGTGACGAGAAAAGTACCAGATTCCTCGAACCCCTTCAATTACGTAGGGACATTGGGTCGCTGAGCGTTTTCTATCGCCTATACCATGGCGAGTGTTCTGAAGAGTTATTTTCTCTTATCCCACCCTCCCCTTTCCGTCATAGAACCACACGTGCCAGCTTGCGATGTCATCGCCTCACCGTGGAGAATATTCCCACACGTACCAAGAAGTTTGGCAATTCCTTCATCTGCCGAACTATTAAAGTATGGAACTCCTTGCCGGCTCATGTGTTTCCTCCTTCTTATAACTTGGGACCCTTCAAACGAAGCGTGAATAAGCATCTCTCGGGCCAGCATGGCAGTGTCAACTGACTTGGCACCGTTGGTTTCTCGTCAGTTGCCATTGCGTCTTGGGCTCCCCTTTTTGCTTACCATCAGGCGAAGTGGAGCATTTATGTTGTGCCGTTATAAAAAAAAAAAAAAAAAGAACTCATTTGGAGCGCTTCATCAGGGGTAGCTATCCGTAGGTACTGCTACGCGACTCGCGACCCACAGTCGAGTTTTTATAATTATTAAAGATGTCTCACGTTAGTTTTAATAATATTATTCACGGTATGGCCTACAAAATTTTCCATTGAATTACAAAAATGTATAGAATCTTTTTAACAAAATTTAGTACAAATGAAGAATAAATAAATCGACAACAAAATGAAAATTGGCCCATGGGCCAATTTCTGTAATAGATTTTGTGTAACTCAATGGAAAAAAAATGTTGGACATATCGTGAAATTGGGCTTACCATGTCAGAAGATGCAAGTTTACCAATTCACCAAATTTTATTAAAATCAGTGGAAACAAATCTACAACAAAATAAAAAATAGGCCCTTACATGTTCTGAGAATATTTTCAATATTTACGATTTGTTTAATACGCTATTTTATTTTTATTTTTGATTTTATTTGATTCTTGGTTCAAACAGTTTAATATTGGGCACCACTGACACCCCTAGAAATAGTACGATCACTGTTGATCATGGGGAAAAATGTCTAAAACAATCAGCATTTTTGAACGAATAGGAGCCAAGGTAGTGTCAGTAGTGGAAACTTTCATTACTTCATTAGGTACTTACCTTAATTATTTGTGTAATTAAATACGTACAAATAGCGCCCATATCACTTCTTATCGTTATCTCAGCCCCACATATAGGTCATTGATGCGTCGCTGCTGTTGATAACGATTTAACATAATTCGTCGTTGAAGGTCAGACAGAGGTTCCGCTAACGAATTCGTTACTGTGTGGCATAGAATAATACAAGTACAGAAGACACACTATCAAACGCGTAACCGTCTAGTTTTTTCACCATTGCGGCGCCTGAAAATTTGTTGAATACGCTCGATGCTTTTTATAACCCTTGAAATGATGAAAAGGAGGGGTGTTATTATAAACAACTGTTTTATTGGTGTTTTTATAATCTTTCTGATATAATTCTGTCTGCTGTGTATTCTGTGAGTTGTGCAGTCGCCATCAGATATATCGCAGCATATAAGGCGTTCATAAATATCGGAACATGTATTGTAACGCCCAGTCAATAAGAGTCGTGTTCAGATATTAATTAACGCCTTATAGGCTGCGATATATCTGATAGCGACTGTACGTGTAGCTATTCTAATGGATGCTTCGATTTCGATTCCTTATATGAAAAAAGATCAAGAGCATTTTTATTAATTTAATCTTTATTGAAATATTGAAAGAACTTATCGTACAAAAGGTTCACTTAATGCCGTAGGGCGTTCTGTACCAGTCAACCATTCACTAAGCATATAAATTGTGGGCGGTGCAACTAACTTAAAATAATAACAAAGTTTTTGACTGTAAATCAGTTCTGTCGTTGTGGTTCTGTTTTAACTAGGTACGTGCTTCAGTTTGATTCATTTCAGTTATCAAATAACCCAGATGTTTCTTTATATTATTAGGCATTATTTAGCATTTAGCTTGGCTATTCAGCGGGGGAATGTAGCCGGCATCATGGGCATCTACCCTGCCACAGGGCCGTGATCTGGGGGACATCGGTTTTAGTTAGTTGCGTTTATTTAGGTTAAGTGGATTTCTGTTATTTTTAGGTTTCCGTACCCAAAGGGTAAAAACGGGACCCTATTACTCAGACTTCGCTGTCTGTCCGTCCGTCCGTCCGCCTGTCACCAGGCTGTATCTCAAGAACGGTGATAGCTAGCCAGTTGCTGGCAAAATGTGTGTGTCTGTATTTATTTGAAATGTACCATCCTTAATACCACATTTTACGCAAATAAAGATATTTGTATTTGTATTTGTATTTAGACAGTTGAAATCTTCACAGATGATGTATTTCTATTGCCGCTATAACAACAAATACTAAAAATAAAATAAATATTTAAGGGGTACAACAAACTTGTTGTAGATTATGGTACGGAAGCCTTCATGCGCGAGTCGGGCTCGCACTTGCCCATTTTTTTACTTGTTTTTCTTTAGTCGGACTAAAGAGTAACAACAACAAACTCTTATAAATAGCGTTAACAATGTCTACTTGCAGTGATTATCTTCCACAATGAAATCTACGATTGTTTGCTGAATAAATACGAGCATTACGATTATGAGCCGACATTCTATTGGTTTGCAAAGACAATGGACATAATTCAAACTACATAGTTTACACATTTTCATGCCATCTTGTGATAATGATATTCGCAATGTCTAAGCGTTAGTTGTGGAGTCTAGATTGGAGACAGATTGGAGAGCATTGTACAATACGACACAAATAGTTATTGTACACTTCAAATACATGGGAAACTGCAACATGAGATGCCTACGTTAAAATAACAGTTAAATTTGTATACAGTTTTTTTTAATGTAAATAGTGTATACAAATTTAGTTGTTTTCGTGTACATGTTATTTTTAAGTTTATACGGTTTATGTTTTTATTTATCTATTTATTTTAGATGTTCGATGTTGTGTATTAGGCCTGCTGGAGCTGGTATGTTCATAAAAATGATCAAAGCTCCTTAATTAGTACATTAAAAAAAACAGTTAGAGCTAGGTTTAAATGATAAAATCTGTAATGTAGCTTATAAACAGGATGACTAAAACAATAGGGTCCCCTTAGCGCATACGAAGCCATATATGACGGTTTATTAATGTCGACCTTATTGACACAGGTTAACGTTCAATTTAGAAAAAAAAAATATATGCGGCTTGCCCCCCCCTTGGGGTTAAAGTAGTTTGATTCTACTTGCCAAACTGAGCTAGGTACTTTAAATTCTTTATTAAATATCAGACAACTTCACACAACTCGGTCTAGTCCCAAATTAAGCTCAAGAAGGCTTGTGTAATCGCCCATGGGTACCTACTAAACGACGATGTACAGACTTATATAGATAAATATATATTTAAATACATACAAAAACCATAACCCAAGCACAAATACTCAAGTTTTCGAGTTCATCACACAAATATCTGCCCTGGCGGAGAATCGAATCCGGGACCGCCGACTCAGTAGGCTTGATGGAAAAATCTTGCTTAGTGAAGACTGCCCGCTGTTTTACTTTTACAAGTTTTATGAATGGACAACATCAAGGCTCACTTACTTTCAAATATTATGTGCCGCTATTGTAGAATAGAATATAAACAGAAGCGCATAAAACAAGCGAAACAAGCAAAACTTTTGATAAAAATTTACGCACAGCCGTTTACTTCTATATTTTTATGTCACCCTTGGCTGTTGGCTGTAAATGGGATTTTCGGGGAGAAAAATCACAGTTTCTGGCCAAGGCAAGACATAGAACTTTAAACAAACCTGACACGAAGATTCGTAAAGCCCCAGAACGCATATTTATGGCACAAAACACTTGCAATCTGGGACATTCGCGAATTCGTCGCCCACTGAATCTCTTCCTTTTTAAAGTCGGTTAAAAATAATAAAAAAACATAATAATATATGTAAATGATAAAAATATAATCGATACGTTGTCTTCGCTTCGAACGTGCCGACCCTAGCCGAATAAAGGCTGGGCAATGGACGGGCCGGGGCACAATTGTGACCCGAAATTAATAGTGTTCTTGACACTTGGCACGGAGTGAAACCCCCTTGGCCCTAGGTATGTAATGTACTATTACCGCTTGATCTTTGCTTTCTTAACATACTCGTACCGAACGACGTTCAGGATCATATTTTAGTATTGTACTTAACTTACCGTAACATGACTCACAGTTGGACCTTAAATATCTGTTTATCTTTTGCAAATGTCGACATTACGCTAAATAACTAGAAAATGACGCGAGTGAAATGCGCTTTGAATACAGAGAGCTTTATATTTTGAGTGTAGGTACTTCCGAGGATGGTACCATTACGTGACATTACTAAGGTAGTATATATTATAATACTACCAGGAAAACTCAAAGCAAAAAATAGTGTTTAATCCTGAACCATATCGAGCAATAACTTGCCTCGGATTTATCGTTTAAGTATGCTGTGGATTACCTCAAATGTATTTTAAGATAGTTAACTTAGTATAAGATATCATTTTTAAGGGTGGGTATTGTGTTGATAACCTAGTGCACAGCTTAAATAGACTGCTAACTTAATAGTTAGCATGCTAACTAATTATTAAGTTAGCAGCAATAATATCCTCATACGAGTACCTAAATTTAGAAGGAAATTAGTAAATAACTACAACTGTTATTAGTCATTTAAAAACTAAAGTCATAAGTATTCACGACGTGTTAATCCTTCGTTAACATACTGACATCGAATGCGTAAGTATAATTCGACATGTTCTTGCATAATAACTTATGCAGATCGTCAAACATCAAATGCTGGCCCGACTAAACCACAACAAAAAAGGGTCATTATGCGTTTGATTTTCATTATGGATTATCCGGATCGCAAGTAGCAAAATACGTGAGAATATTTTAAAGTTGTGAGCCGAATACTTTTTTATTTCCCATTATAGTATTCCCTCTTGTTTTTGTCCACGGTACTGGAATAATATTTGATCTGGATAGGGGTTCAGCATTATGTTACTTAGTAAGAAAAACAAGTAAACAAGTTCAAGTAATAACGCCTTTTCTATCGAATAGATAAAAACATTTAATTGTACCTCGTAATTTCGTTGTCTACCATTTTTGTCTGACACGGATAGTAATGGAAAATAATATTTAAAGAGAGATGGTCCTAAAATGGAGCCTTGTGGTATTCCAAGATTTACAGTCGAACGAACCATTCGACCAAATTCTGTTATCTAGCAACTTCTGCAAGCATTAAACTTCAGACGGCAGACCGTGCTTCAGCTTGTAACCGCGTATTATTATGTTTCTCTTAGTCAAACGCTTTAGAAAGGTCAGAGAATACTCTAACGGTATCTTGCAAATTCTTCGATGCATCATGTATGTGCTTTAAAGCATCTCTGTCATATATTGATTTAAACTTACATGTTTTCACACATTATTATAACAAAAAATAAAATTAAAAATTTAAAAAACCCCCGACATGACAACCAATAAAAAGAAAGAAATAAAATCTACGAAATGTGCCTATACAATGAACAGTAGAAAAAGAATCCAAGCTTCGTTGCGTTCGGGGGACCGCTAAGTACCTACCCAAATGAAATGAAATATATTTTTCAACGCAAAATTGCATGTATTATGCATTTGGGCTTCCCACTTTACGATTTTCAGTACATTGCATTTCATTTACTTAGCGGTCCCCCGAAGCAACGAAGCTTGGATTCTTTTTCTACTGTTCATTGTATAGGCACATTTCGTAGATTTTATTTCTTTCTTTTTATTGGTTGTCATGTCGGGAGTATTTTAAATTTTTAATTTTATTTTTATTTCATATTTTTTAAACAAACAGAAGTTTCGTCCCGGAATTTTCTTCTTTTGACACTATTGTTGTTTTACACCGTTTAAGGTCCAGGGTTTCCAATCTTTCGCCGAGCTTGATCCTGGACTATAATTATGTAGGTACAGCAGGATCCCAAGCCAGTGGTAATGAATGCCGTCTTCTCTAAGATTGAAGTTAGGATATATTTTGATTTCAATAGCCTTAAGCAACATTCTGGGAAAAACCCGTTAAAGTAAGACTAGTCAATGCTTATAATGGCAAAATGGCGAAGTTATTAGCCAAGACAATCAAAATATATACTTTAAATGCACTGCTCATGCAGTCAGTCGCAAGAACCTGCTACTTATGGCCTAAAACAGAACCAGGTTTCTATTCTAGAGGATCCAAATAGTAGGTACGGGTGGCTTACTTAGCTCCATAAAAATTGCAGTTGGTGCTAGGTAACGACTTAGTTTTGAGAGACCTAATCATCGATACCCCACACCATGGGATAAACATACAAATGTTTTTAAAAATGTATTCAACCACTTTGTCTCTGAGCTAAGCTGTGTATAGACTGACACAAACTACAAAATCCTAAAAAGCTGTTATTCACTTAGGCAAGAGTACTTTTGCTAAAGCTTACGTGTCATTTAGTCGCGTTAAAATCTTGCAGGGTGTTGCTATTTGTGACCTCAATCAAAGGAACCTGTTCAATAGTCCTAATAACAATTCAGCTTTAGCAGAATTCCGAAACTTAAAAATAGTGACCCAGTACTGTGACAGAAATTATAATGAGTTTTTTTGTCAAAACAGTTTTTTTGGGACTCGGTTTTATTATTGGGGTACTTTCTTACACAAATATTAATTGCTCATCAAGAACAATCAGATGAGCCCAAACACCGTGGGTTTATCTTGTGCTGTTTAGGAGTTCCTACGGCCATCCTCAGCTCCAAGGTACCAAATTATTGTACTGTCAAAAATTTATTAATCTATTGATTATCCTTTCACAACTCTCTGTCAGGCCTCATCATGAGACCGTCATTTAGTAAGTGATATAGAAAATGCTAATAATACATAACATTTAACCAAAACTTTGGAATCCTTGGCTTCAATATTGGCTGAAATCCATTAACAACTAGCTGGTCATCATGAGACCTTCATTTATTGAGTGATATAGAAAATGCTAGTGATACTTAACATTTAACCAAAATTTGGAATCCTTAGTTTCAATATGGGCTGAGATCCGTTCACAACTACCTGGTCATCATGAGACCTTCATTTATTAAGTGATATAGAAAATGCTAATAATACTTAACATTTAACCAAAATTTGGAATCCTTGGCTTCAATATTAGCTGAAATCCATTAACAACTAGCTGGTCATCATGAGACCTTCATTTATTGAGTGATATAGAAAATGCTAACAAAACTTATCATTTATCCAAAATTTGGAATTCTTGGCTTCAATATTGGCTGAGATCCATTAACAACTAGCTGGTCATCATGAGACCTTTATTTATTGAGTGATATAGAAAATGCTAATACAACTTAACATTTAACCAAAATTTGGTATCCTTAGCTTCAATATTGGCTGAGATCCATTAACAACTACCTGGTCATCATGAGACCCTCAATTAGTGAGTCATATAGAAAATGCTAATAAAACTTAACATTTAGCCAATATTTCGAATTATTGACTTCATTATTGGCTGAGATCTCGTCACTTGTTCCAATTAAAGCTGAATATCTTGGAAACTACTGGTCCTATTTCTACCAAACATAGCTAAGAACCATCTAGACGGAAAAGTCTTTCGATTAAAAAAAACCGCACTTAAATTGGTCCATCCGCTTGGGCGCTACGATGCCACCGACAGATACACAGATACACAGATACACATGTTAAACTTATAACACCCCTCTTTTTTCGTCGGGGGTTAAAAACGGGACTTCATCGCTTTCAAAAAGTGTTTACCATGAACGTAACATCACGTTCGAAGCGTCGAGGTAATTATATAAACACTTTGAGCGCGATTAAATGTAATTTTGTTTTCATAATTCCTTATCTCCTGTTTCCAGGTTCTCCTCCTCCTCGGCGCAGTGGCTTCGCACAAGTTAGTGGTAGGCTTCTGTTTGGGTGCGGAGTTGTGCGCGGCGGGTCGTACGCTGTGCGCGCACGTTGTGTGCGTGGCTCTATTCGCGGGCGGCTCGGCGGCTGGCATCGCTGTCGGCGCCGCGTTGGAGTCCGTGCAGTCTATACAGGCCTCCGTCGCTGTTCCTATTATGCAGGTAAGAAATGTTTCTATATCTACTGAATTCGTGACATTCTATATCAATAAATAGTACTTCACGCGCGTATAAATGAATGGATGTATTTATAGACGATTGCATGGATGGATTTATATTCGTATATGGATGGTTGTAAGGGCTAATGTATAGCTGGATGTATGGGAGTTAAAATGTAGGTACGCATGTATTTTCACGCTTCGTTTTAAGGGCCCCATGTTTTAAGATGGAGGAAACATAATTATGTGCAGGCGTGACGTAAGTGTCTTTGGATTTATGGATGGATATATATATATATTTTCTTTTTATTTATCTTTCTGCAATCAGCCATACAGGCCATAATCAGAACTGTGGATGTGTAATGAGTTAGGTAGATGGAGGGAAGCAGATCCACTGATATACTGCCCATTATTGGTTCTTTTTTTTTTACTTTTATTGTGTTTTGTCCAGGTTCATGATGAGCGCCCTCTTAAGGCGGTTAGTATTGCTTGTGGTATCAGTGAGATCATGTGCCAGCACATTCACATGTCTATTGAGCCGTTCTTTATATTTCAGGCTTCTTTTTCTTATAGTCTCTTTGACAGTCTCCATTATGAGGTATTCATGTACTTCATTGTTTCTTATGAACCATATGGTTGAGTTAGTTATGGTTTTCAAGACTTTGTTTTGGAAGCGTTGTAGAATTTTGACGTCAGAGTGACTTGCTGTTCCCCACAGCTTAATTCCATAGCTCCATGTTGGTTTCAGGATTGATTTATAAATTAACGTTTTATTTTCTAGGGATAGCTTTGACTGTTTGCCAATCAGCCAGTACATATCTTTGAATTTTAAGTTTGCTTCTATGCGTTTAGAGTTGATATGTTCTTTCCGGGTAAGCCTTCGGTCTAAATGCATTCCAAGGTATTCGACGCATGATTTGTGGGGTAGAGTTTCACTTCCCATTTCTGCCGGAGGGCAGTCACCTTCCCTGAGAGCAAATGTGATATGATTTGACTTTGCCGGGCTTGCTTGAATTTTCCATCTCTTAAACCACCTGTCGACTTCATGATGGATGGATATGCCTATAGATTTATGGAAGATGATGGATAAAGACTTAAGTAAGTATTACGGATGTATAGAATGATGGATGGATAGATACTAAGACGGGTAAGTATTATGAATATATGGAGCGATGGATGGATGTATTTATAGATATGAAACTGCTGTTCAAATAACTTGAGTAAGTAAAATCTTTTTTATTTATTCCAGGCGTTAGCAGCGGGCACTCTTCTCTACGTGACCGTAAGCGAGGTATTGCCTCGCGAACGCGCTCGTTTCCACGAGCAGAAACGCTGGAGTGGACCGGCGCAACTGACCGCTGTGGTGGTCGGATTTGCGGCTATGTATCTCAGCACGAGATATTTGGGTAAGTCGACTTCCAATCCAATTCGAATGTGCTTTATTTAGGTTTGAAAGGAACGCACAACAACGTGCGATACAATATTCTAACAAAATGTAGTGTTGTATACAGGACCTAGAGGGCTATCTAAATCACCCCCTTGTATGTTCCGCGATTTTTCGTATTTTCGGAGTTATGACTTTTTTTTTAATTTTTCACCTATCGCCGAGTACGATGAGATTTTTATTTATGGTGACGTGAATTATTGCGGTAGATGCTTGATTTTTTTTTTGTGTGCTAAGCTGATAGATAGGCCAATTCAGTAAGGTAACATTTACTATCGTTAGATCTTTGAATGGAATAAAAAAAAATGCCAAGAAAGATAAAATTACCCAGTATGTTCACAATTTCAAGGGCATTAAAAAAAACCATAAAAAAAATACCGTTTGGCTTTTAAAAACTATCTATCAGGTAGCTACCCTGAAAATTGTATTTTATTATTCATAAGGCTTCAATCAAAAAATTTAAATCTAATTGTGGTAAGTGCAAAATTTTAATTTACATGATGATTAATGCAAACGAAGTAAAACCAATTACAAGGTGTAATTACAAAAAAGCCTCCACGGTCCCCCGACCTAAACCCCATTGATTTTTTTCTACATGGGGATACTACAAAGACCTCGTCTACTCGAGAGAATGCCGCAATTTGGACGAGTTAACACGGAAATTGAGAGTAGCAGAAGAAACCATTAAAAATAATAGAAGTGCATTCAGACGTTTAAAAGACAACTTTTTCCGGCGATGTCGCACTTGCATTGAGCAACAGGGGGGCCATTTTTATTTTTTTTGTAATTAAACACCTTGTGATTGGTTTTACTTCGTTTTCATTACTCATCATGTTAATTAAAATTTTGCACTTACCACATTTAGATTTCAATTTTTTTGATTGAAGCCTTATGAATAATAAAATGAAATTTTCAGAGTAGCTACCTGATAGATATTTCACTCACGATATTCACAGACAGACAGACAGAGACGCTCGCTTCGGCGGGAGGCGGTTTAGTCCCCTGTTAAAACTTCCAGCCTCGCAGCGGGCTGCTCCCATTTCCCACTAACTTAATAGTTATCTCCTGAGGGCTATTCAAAAGTCCAGCTCATCTTTCTGATGGCTGGCATTCCACCTTCTCTCGCTAGTCTCTACTACCTACTCAGTGGCTGAGACAAACTCAGACGTGCAGTTACGGGCCGCATACACGCAGGCCCACCTGCAAACGATCATTTAAAAAAAAAACCTGATAGGTAGATAGAGCAAGTTTTTAAAAGCCAAACGGTATTTTTTTTATGTGATTTTATTTTTTTAAAGGCCCTTGAAGTTGTCAACATACTGGGTAAGTTTATCTTTCTTTGCGTTTAATTTTTTTTTATTCCATTCAAAGATCTAACGATAGTAAATGTTACTATACTGAATTGACCTATCTATCAGCTTAGCACACAAAAAAAATCAAGCATCTACCGCAATAATTCACGTCACCATAAATAAAAATCTCATCGTACTCGGCGATATCGATGACCTCAATCGAGTTTCTCAACGGGTGGGTTTAAAAATGAACATGGACAAGACGAAACTCATGTCAAATGCCAAGGTTGTGCCCATCCCAGTCTCTGTTGAAAACTCGGTACTCGAAGTTGTTGACTTATACCTACCTAGTATACTCTACCTAGGACAAGTGGTCCAATTAGGTAGGTCCAACTTCAAGAAAGAGGTCAACCGCCGAATCCAACTCGGCTGGGCAGCGTTCGGGAAACTACGCAATGTCTTTTCGTCCGACATACCTCAGTGCCTCAAGACGAAAGTCTTCAACCAATGTGTGTTACCAGTGATGACTTACGGCACCGAAACGTGGTCTTTCACTATCGGCCTCATCTCAAAGCTCAAAGTCGCTCAACGAGCAATGGAGAGGGCTATGCTCGGGGTGTCTCTACGTGATCGAATCAGAAATGAGGAAATCCGTAGACGAACTAAAGTGACCGATATAGCTCACCGGATTAGCAACTTGAAGTGGCAATGGGCAGGCCACATAGCACGCAGAGCAGATGGCCGATGGGGCCGAAAAGTGCTCGAATGGAGACCTCGGACCAGCAAGCGCAGCGTAGGACGTCCACCTACAAGATGGACAGATGACCTTATAAAGGTCGCCGGAAGGCGCTGGATGCAGGTCGCTTCCAACCGGTATATATGGAAGTCCAAAGGGGAGGCCTATGTTCAGCAGTGGACGTCAGGAGGCTGAGATGATGATGATGATGATGACTCGGCGATAGGTGAAAAATTAATAAGAAAGTCATAACTCCGAAAATACGAAAAATCCCAGAACATACATGGGGCTGATTTAGATAGCCCTCTAGGTCCTCTACCTCCCAGCTTCAGTATATCACTACTTCTTGGGACAACCTGTATATCCTAGTGCAGTTTACATAGCCTTATTTCATACACGAATCTCACCATCATTCATCAAGGTCGAGTGGTCTAGCGACATCTGTTACGCCTTATTGGAAACTATGTTCAGAAAGTGTTGCCACTTCATTGACTATTGAGTACATTGATAGCGCAGCCTAGTCTTGCCAAGCGCCACGGCCACTAGCCCACAGATGGCGCTGTTATTAATACAATACACATTCGGTGAAATACTGAAATAGTGTAAAATAATTATAATCATAAAATTGATAAGTAATAATGATTACAGGTAGGTACAACTATTCCGTATTATTGTGTGTCACGCCAAACAAGTTTAGTACGCGAAACACGCTAGCGTAGGTACAATAAATTTTACGAACGAGGCGTATTTTGATTCCAAAAAAAAATAGGTTTATTATATTAAGAAAACCATTTTCTTAGTAATTAAATTACTATACTTTTTTTACTCTCACCCAATAGTGATCTTGGCCTGTTTTTTTTGTTTCAGATCATGACTGAGCTTAGTAGACTTAAGCTAGATTATTTTAAGAGTAAGTATACGATGCACTAGGTTTTTTATTGACATAAATGAAGATTTAGGTCTTGTTTCACAAGTGGTATTTTTGAAGGTACGGTGTACCAGCATTTATAGGGACAACTTAATTAAGTTTTATGATAGTGACGAATTTATTAAGTTTATATTATGTATGTTCGATTTGTACTTACTAATGATTAAGTACCAAAAATAAAACAAATTGTCTGTTTCAGTTTTTTATTTCATTTAAAATTTCATTTTGACGGCAACAATAAATTGTAAGTATTAATAATGCTGGATTGATTATCTTTATTTATTTACAAAATATTTGACTGAGGTATGTCTAGACTTATGTTCACGCAGCAGAGTTTATTTTTAATAAAAAATAAATCTATCAGAATTCGGTGGCAGAGTAGATTGTACGTATAATTCTAAGTACAAAACGAAACATTCACATTTAAATGAAAAATGGCTTACACTAATTACGAACATGGCACTGTCTTGTGATACTAAGTAATTAACAATACGAACTCAACGGGCTAATGACATCAAAATATCGGAATATATCTTTTTATTACGAATGCGGCATATAAATATGATTACAAGCACTTTGTTTACTACATTTTATTAAAAAGCAATTTCATCAAAATACAATCTTAAGTTGGACAGCTACTCGTCAATAGATGGCGCTGTTTTCAATTATCGGAAATTAGTAGTGATGCTGATGCTTTAGTGATGCTAGAATTTAAAGCTCTGTAATTGACCACTAGATGGTGCTAAATGGAAACTATTGTTATTCTGTCTTGCTATTAAATTACACACCTAAATGCACAAAATAATCTCAGTCAACAATACTATTGTGTTATTATTTACATTCATAACATTTTATGGAAGCGATATTCATCACGCATTCAACATTCATACTGAATATCGGAATACCTCGTATTAAACAGTATAAATAAATGAATATCCTTAAACTACGTTTTAAATACAATAAAAGTATTACAAAATAGAAAATAATACAGATCTTTGACTCGCACTTATGCTAAACGTAGTAAGTACCGTTACAGTGATAACAAAAATCTAAAATGTTAACTTTGAATAAATATTCTTAATTTTAAGAGGAAGAGAGCGTATTATACAGTGGAACGTGTCTGGGTGTGATGGGTGCTGGAAAATATCGCACACATTCAGTAGCGAAATGTATGTGAGGCATTTCAACAGTACCCGTACCATAAGTTAACGTGACCGTACTCGCTAGAGACAGCGTAAATGATTTCTACAGAAAACAGGTATTCTGTAGAACTACAATTCTCCATAGAAATCCTTTACGCAGTCGCTAGCGAGTACTGTCACTGCAAACTCATGGCAAGGATACACATGCTTTAGCCGCGTACGGACGAACGAACAAAAACATGCACCGAAATAATTGGCATATCATAACGTATTGTTGGTCATAAAATCGTTAGTCATAACTCTGAATCTGAAATGATTAAACTTGTAGAGTTTTGAGAGTAAAACCCATTAGCTTAGGTTAGGTTACTAGGTTAGGTTTGTATTACAACAATCCTGAAAAGTTATTTGTATCAGGGAAAAGTATAGACATTATGACTACGACAATTATGACTAATATCAATTATGAATAAGAATTTTATGTGAGTCAATATGGACCTATTGAACACTGTTCGCACGTGTGTACCACTAACGAACATCAAACACAACAGGACGGTTTATAAATGATTCCGTGTTCAAAATATTTTTGTTCGTTCGCACGTACACGGCTTAAGGGTAGGTCTGCTAAACGTATTTAGATGACGTAATAGGGGCAAACTGCAGCGCTATTCCAATGTTCAAAACTCTACCGTCTTAAAGTCCCTCCCGCTCACCCAAATATTGTATGACACGAGATTGAGAGGGACAGCACAATACGATTGTCGAATTTCGAAACGTGTGCAGTTAAAATCGTACCGGGTCAGTAAAAACAGAGAGTTCAGTACGGAGACATGTAATGTGATAGTTCTAAGAAAATTGAGTAATATAATTATGTTTAAATAAAACAATTTAAACGGATTATATCGCGTATATTAATTATTTGAGCCTCCCTGACGTTTCAGTACCTTTACAGATACCGTTGTCAAAGGTTGACTAACGGTTAACGGTATCTGTAAAGGTACTGAAACGTCAGGGAGGCTCAAATAATTAATATACGCGATATAATCCGTTTAAATTGTTTTATTTAAATGTGTGACAGTCGCGGAAACCGAAGAAAATATTAAATATAATTATGTGCCATAAGAAAAAAGTACCATAAGATGAGGCTATTTGTATAAGATGCCGAACCGTTTGGAGCCCCCTATTTTTAAGACCCTGTATTTGGTACTAAGCAAAAAAAGCTTTTAAGCCCAATTTTTTATCATTGGAATATTAAGTGTGCATGTTTTCAGGTATAAAACACTTATTGATTTATTCCAACTGTTACAATGGGAATATAATATTAAGGCTTAAAAAAAAACTTTACTTTGCAAATTACCCCTTGTGTTTAACCTCACCTTACGGTACTAAAATCAACTATCGTGGGTCACCATCATATCCCGGGGGTTTTGGTGCCCGGATGATTTTACGCCTACAAGTTCAATAAAATTAGCTGAACATTTGGCAAAACTAAAGGACAACTTTTATCTATCAGGATATGTAGGTTATAGAGCAAAGTTAAATTTTCTCTACTCTCCCCCCCCTCTCCAGGGCAAGCGTCACCCCCCCACGTCCACGAATGTGTCCCAGAGCGCGGTATTTTCCATTTCAAAAGAAAATAAAAGCTGTCCTTTAATTTTGCCAAAATTGCCAGACATTTGAATTTAATTTTCTTTAACTATACTGTCGGCTTAGTGGTTCGTGCACCGAAAACCGGGGTACGATCACCATTCGTGGTATTGAGAATGAACATTGACTGACACATTTTGAAACTGTACCATACTTTAAACTCCATAGGGTATATATACCTAGAGTATCGCAGAATTGGTTTCAAGAATTGCACGTCTCCATAAGACTTACGCACGAGTATCAATAACACTTCAATTGACAATCATAGTCGGTGTCTCTTACAATATTATTTTGTAACTAAATTGTTATTGCCCACTACAGTAAAATTAGATTCATCAATTTTGATACAATGATCGGAGTTCAATGACTTTCAAACAGCGTGAAATTTACATTTATTCGTTGACTTGTAAGCTTGGTTACTTATTTATTTTTATTAATATAATAATTACTGTTAATTGTGATGTTCTTTAACTAACTTACAAAAAATCTGCTAGTAATTATTATTTGAGTTCAGTTCACGAGTTAAATTTCACGCTGTAGATTTTCAATTCTCAACATATCAGATTAGATAATATTTAATTATACAAAGCTAGTAACAATATAGGTACCTATAAGGCACATTTAAGTTAGACAAGGCACCACAGATCGTTCCATTTCATTCCCAATCGATACTAACTACACAATACTAACAAGAAGCGTAACTATATAGACGAAATTCCGAAAATAAATACAGTAGATACATTCAACCGATAGGCTGTTACAACCAAGCGCTGACTTGACGGCATCGGTAACATAACCTACAGGACGAAAATACTCAGACTCCAACGGTATATGGTCGATATAGAACGAAAATATTCAGGTTCCAACGGTATATGGTCGGTATAGAATAAAAATATTCAGACCACCGGTACATGGTTGGTATAGAATGAAACTATTCAGTCCAACGGCATAATGGTCGGTATAATATGAATTCCTAAAAGAAAACATTGAAATTCCAACGGTATATGTATAGAATGAAAATATTCAGATTCCAACGGTATGTGGTGGGTATAATATGAATTCCTAGTGTTCGTGCTATTTGACTTTTTTATATCTATGTATTGGATATTAATATAAACTCTTTCAAATTAGGCTTTCTGAAAGTCAGTGGTGATTATGAAGCAGTGGCAAAGTGGTAAGGTTAGTGTAGTTGACGAAATATTATTTGCACCAACGAAGCCGCGCTTAGGAGCAGCTTATCTTTTCATTATATTTGGAATGAAAGGATAAGCTAAGATCCATGAATTGTGTTTATTATTGGAATGGCATTGTGTTTAATATTGCCAGCACGAGTCAATAAGATTTTAATAAAAGTATGCAAATAATTTTTCATCAACTATCACAGCATTAGATAACGTCTCAAGATTTTCCTGATAGGTGAAGTTAAAAATAGTATACTTATATTGCATTCGAAAAAAATATTTTATTATTTGATATCCTTAAGCTTTCATGTTTTAATCCTACAATACATTTGGAATTCAAACAACCATAATATTCACCACACATTTTGCTTTAGTGACGCAATATAAACTTTTCTTTCGCCATGCTTTGTTTTGAATGACGCAGCGGATGGCACGTCTGAGTCGTGTCGTCCTGTAATCAAGATCGAATGTCTCCGCATCTGATTGACTTAAAACTAAACTGTTCTCTCGCCAGAGGCCAGACTGACATCACGGAAACCAGAGACGAAGACACTCCCGTAATACTAAGTCGAGATAATTCCTCGTAAATTTGTTCAAAGTCCACTGGATTACACTAGCACTGAGTCCCAAAATCAGGTGTCCTCATCCTCCTCATACCTCCTTCTTGGTTCTTTATTTCTTCTGCTCTGCTTATGGCGTTCTACTTTTTTTTTGTGGGGTTTTGTCCGTTTAGGTGGAGGCGGGGTGATCTGGCATTCGCAGCCCGCTCTAACCTGGACATAGTCCATGGACCAGCCACCTGGAACAGTGATTTCTCCATCTCTAAAGCTCATTTGTTCCCTTCTGTGTCGATGCGGGCTATCGGTGGCTGCTGCAGGGTTGCGAACGAGCGCGTAAGAATAGGAGTATTTCTGGACGCACTTCGAGTAGTTGTAGAGACGGGCGTCGACGAACCGGCAGGGTTTGTCAACGACGCCTTTCGCACAGGAGATGTCGTAGAGTTGCTGCTTGTTTTCCCCGTCTCTGTACAGTTCTACGAACATGCCGCTGAGGGTGCGGCCACCCTTGGGCGCGGTCATCTCGTGGACGGTGGGGCAGCACTCCACGCCGTTGCTGTGGTTGCTGGCCTCGTGCCAGAGGATCGACTGCATCTCGCGCCAGTGCGCCTTCTTCCACTCTTCATCAATCCTGGAACGTACGACACTCAAATGAGGATATATTGTTTCAATATTTATTTTTACCATGCGACTTGATTCATTGTTAATGTGTCGAAGGTGCAAAAATTAGCATATTAAAACATAATAATGTAGGTAAGTACATCACCCCATTCAACGATTCGTTCTATTAGAGTTTCGCCAGCCTGACGATGGCTCAGAACTCGAACTCAAACAGTGCAAGAGTGATGGATGCAACATCATTTACCTATCACCAGTTGGTCAATGTATAAATAAAGAATAAAGGTGAGTACTCACTGCACGCGGTGCGGATGATGCGGTCGAGGCGCCCGGCGCACGCGGCTCACGTTTGTCAACACGTCGCCCGCCACGCCTGCCCCACACAGCACCTGGAACAGAACACACTGTTACTCGAAGTATTGATAGTGCTGGCCTTAGCCTTGGGCAAGTCATGTATTGTCTTGTACAGGGATCGAACCACCCTTTCCGCGGCGATAGGCTGCAGAATGCAAGTCCCTTTATAAACATAGCCCAAATGACTTAGCCATTCCAAATGGCAACCCACGGAAAACCTTTTCAATGAACGTCCAATTCAAAAAAGTAGCCCAATTAATGACTTAAGCTATTTGAACAGATAACTTATTTATTTCACTATCCCTTGCCTTGACAGGTTCCTTAGAATCCTTAGGCGTCGTATACCTGAGCCCCCAACTGAGTTGTATTATATTATATTTAAATGTCTTGTTTTCATCATAATATATGCTCTTAAAAAACAGTCTTTAAACTAAACATGATACTGGTTTTTATAAATTTATGAAACATTTAATGTCTCATTTTTTTAAATGTGGGTACACCACAATTTAAGGTGTAAAAACCTTTCAAATAAACAATGCAAAGATCGACACACAAAGCATAAGGAAAAATTCGTCAGGTCTACGTGGAGCGAGGGTAGCGAAGTGGCTAACGCGCTGGACCGGTAATCCAGAGGTACCGGGTTCGATTCCCGGTCCCTTCCACCAGGTAGCTCCTTTTTCAATTTTTCTTTAGGCTTTGATCTTTGTATTCATGGTTTATGATACTGGTTGCTGATTCATTTATATTTTAATACAAAGCCTAAATATCACATGGCGCAGTCGGTAGGATACGAACCTACGCTTGGGATGTATCGATAATTATGCTAACTTTATGTTGCTAAAGCGAGTGCAATGGCTGTTATTCATTGTTGAATCGTCACTTAACATCGTGTTTGGACCAAATATCTATAGGGGACTAAATACATATATGGTCCTATAATTACTGTTAAGGTTCGACATTCCTATGGAGCGCTGAAAACGCTTCATATACGGCTAGCAGGACATGACGTGATCACCCCAAAAAGATAGATGTATGGAAAAATGATAAAGTTGCCATTTTAAACTTGAAAAAAGTGCGTTTAAGTTGTTTTTTTTTACAAAAACGTTTTGTTGGATTATGATGAAATTTTAAATTATAATAGGTTTTTTGCAAAAAACCAGTTTACACCCCTATTGAAGTTTTTTGTAAATAGTAAAGTCAGCAATAAAATTTTGTTTACAAATGATCGTTGTTACGTCGGCAAACTTTCCATTGTGTAAATAAATGGCGTCTTAGATTAATCCGAAATTCTTTAGAGGATTATGACTGGTTGCATTATCTTTTACATTTGAAGCACTTAAGCAATTATTGATAAGATTATGTGTTTGACTGAGTGAATGAGTTTGATTTGTGAGAGCTGTTTCTAGGAGATAATTTACATATAATGTCCCGGTATCAACACAATTATTATACCTAATGTGTTTTTTTGGGCGTCATCTATTTTGTGTCATTTTTACGTACGATTTTTTTTTCTCCTCACACGTTTCGTATAATTTAATTCCGACGAATGTTCTTGCGGAATCATCGTTTGTCTGAATCTTAATATGCGTTACCGAAATTTAATTAGTTGCAAATTCGACCTCTAGCTAGAGGCTAATATGCTGCCCGAAAAGAAGTTTGGTTAGGTGAGAATTATGACCCCGAAAAGAATATTAACAGAAAAGTAGCTTTATTGGCATTGAAAAGTTATGCGTAAGTCATTCGCCGAAAAGGGGAAAGAAGTTATGTTTGTGACAATATTTTATGCCTATTATGATAATGTGATATAGAATTAACAAAAAAATATGCGTAAAAAAGGGGAATCGTTTTTTTTTTCAGAATAAGTAACGGCTGTGATGATGATAATGATGATAATAGTATTGGAGTGACGAATTTTTAGTTGATACTGGGTCGTATTTTTCTTGTATATATACGATTTTTGGTATACTTTTTTTAAGGTCGATAAATCTGGATTGTTTTATGTCTGAAAGTCGAGAGCGAGATATTAACAAACCATAATAATAGTATCAACGACTGGATTGTCTCGAGAGCATACTTTAGCCGCATGGTTTAAAAGTCACCCTATATATATATATATAGAATGACGACACTAACGTATACCCGACCCGTGACCTCTAATCAAAATACTGCTTCCTAATGACTTGACTACAGCTCCCCAGACGCATTATAAATAATACATTAAATTGTCTTTTAAATATGTAACAGTTCAGATGTTTAACATTATTATAACATGTCAAACGATTAATCGCGAAATTATTTAAATTCGGAGCTATTCGTAGTAAATGAGCGCTATTCGTGTTGATAACTGTCTTGGAAAACAATTAACACACACGAATATGACGAGATTGAATCTTGTATAGAGAAGATGAGAAGTCTGGACCGTCTGACTCACGGTTCTAGCCCAGCCTGTCTAGCACAACTATGTTTTGCGACGCTTGTCGCGCGACATAGCGTCACCTGTCACCCTCTCACATTACTGCACAGAAAGAGACAGGCAATTATCGCGCGAGAAATAGTCGCTTGTGACAGTTTTGGTTGAGGTGCAGATATCCGTAGACGACGAATGATAAAAGCGTGTCCACACTACTCGCGAAGTCGACTGAAGTTGACCGAAGTTGGCCGAAGTATGGGCCGCAGCGAAATGCATCTCCACACTATCATATTTGCCTAACTTAGGCCAATATCGCGAGTAGTGTGGAGCCACAATAAAATATCATTTTTTTGTCAACTAAGAACACAGTCAATCGGGTTAGCTTTGAACCTTCCGTATAACATTGGCCTACACTACTGCTGCTATAGACAACAGCTAAAAATATATTGTTGTAATCTGAGATACAATAAATTTAACCTGTCTGCGCGGGCGCGGAGGGTGGCGAGGAGAGCGACAACCAGAGCAGTGGGCCGCGAGTCGCGTAGCAGCACAGATAGCTGTCCTTGATAAAGAGCTTCGAAACATATCAGGCCGTTCTTGTAAACTTTTACGTGAGTTGAAGCCTTTTTCATAATTATAAAAGATGTGTCACGATAGTTTTAATAATATTATATCACCAATCAAATATTTAAACTAATTAGTATTTAAATCGTCGTTGTATTCGGCCATTATGGCATAGCAACAAAACAAATTTGTATGATTGATAAGTAATCATGCCTATTTGATTAAGTGTGTACTATCAAAATTGATTGGGTTCAGACTCCGTTAGGTGGCAAAATTATGACTACCTAGTTCTTACAACAATTCAACTAATAAAATATTAGGTATATTTAGGCCGGCCACATACAGTCGGAATTCCGGTCCAGTTTACGAACGGAATGACGTCAGCAAGCGAGACATCGCCATATGACAGACAGAGGCAGAGACACTTTCTGTCGTCATTCCGTACTGAAACTAAACGAAAATTCTGAACTTCTGCGACGGCCCTAAGAGGCACTACGACACCCACGCGCGTGCTGTCTTCTCCCGGTAAGTCTTTCCTTCATAGCTATACAGCATGGGAATTCTATTTGCGTCTGGAGATGGCACGAATTTGCGCAGCCAGCAATACCGTCTTCACCATAAGGGCACACGGGGCCCGTGCCCAGGGCCCCCATTCTCAGGGGGCCCCGAAGGACCGACAATTTCTCTCACACAATAAATGGTCATAGTTAGTAAAAAAATCTTATTATAATTCGCGTTTTTTACTTTCCAAAAGGGACCCAAATTCTTGTGTGCCCAAGGGCCCCAGCCTAGTTTAAGACGGCCCTGGCAGCCAGCGGCGTGGCAAGCGGTTGAGCGAGAGATCCGAGTGCGGTGGCCATACGAGTGAGCGAGACCGCTACTGCAGCTGAAATGGCTGGACAAATTTTAACCAATTTTGGTACAGGGATCGCTGGACACCCAAAGATACCCATCTACGGTAAAGAGAAAAAAACGCGGACGATGTTGCGGGCACCTCTTAGTGTTTCATACATTCATCATTTCAGCCATAGGACGCCCACTGCTGGACACAGGCCTCCTCAAAAGACTTCCACATGGGCCGGATAGCAGCGACCCGCATCCAGCGAGTCCCCGCAACTCTAACCAGGTCGTCCAACCACCTTGCGGGTGGTCGTCCTACACTGCGCTTGCCGGTACGTGGTCTCCACTCGAGAACCTTTCTGCCCCAACGGCCATCGGTCCTTCGAGCTATGTGCCCCGCCCATTGCCACTTCAGCTTGTTTACCCGGTTAGCTATGTCGATGACCTTGGTTCGTCTACGAATCTCCTTATTTCTGATTCGATCTCGTAAACAAATCCCGAGCATAGCTCTTTCCATAGCTCGCTGAGTGACTCTGAGCTTCGTTAAAAGGCCGATATAAGAGACAACGTCTCGGCTCCGTAGCTCATCACCGGTAATACGCACTGGACTTTCGTCTTCAAGCACTGAGGTATGGTATGTTGGACGAAAATACACTTCGCAGTTTCCCGAACGCTGCCCATCCGAGTTGAATCCGCTGATTGATCTCTTTCTCGTAGTTGGACCTGCCTAACTAACATTCATTCATCAAACTTATTTTTGCAATATGAACTATCTACTGCTAACCGCAACCTACTTTTTTCAAAAGAAACAATGGCATCAACGGTGTTATGAAAACATTTCTGAAGCATTACTCATGTGACTGACACACTGAAGTCATGCGATTCTGTTTTGTAAACAGGTTAACAGTTTATACCACCGGCTTCCAACCTTTTTCAGTTCGCGGCTCCTTATCCGTTCAAAAATGCTGATGGTTTTAGACATTTATCTCTATGACCAAACATGTTTCTTAACATATTAGGTATTAATTTTACTGCTTAGAACAGCGCCATTGCGATTTATTGGTGTATATTTGAAACTAACATTTTGAATTTTTGATTGATAATTTTTGTTTCATGATCTTTTCCAAATTGACAAAATTTATAAAGAAAACGTTTTGTTTTTTCTTTTCAACTTATTCTCGACTGCACGCAATGAAAGCATGAAATAGCTACGTTACTGTCTAGAACTCAGGGAAAAGAATTATTCACTTCAAAAAGTTGGTTGAAATTATCGATATATTTGTCATATGACGTTTTGAAAGGAATAGGGCCTCCTACGTTCAGTCGGGATAAGTGCACTAGCGGGGGAAGCACACCTTCCATATCGAAAAGTACAGATCTCTACCAAAACGTCATATTAGAATGAAGGAATTCGGTATTGGTTACCCAGAACCGATGGACTTCCAGGTACTACCAACTGGTTCCATCATCCGATATATGAAGGTGGTGGAACAATCCTTGAAAATTAGAGCGCCTTACGGCACGCTATACTTTAATAGCAGTCTTTTCTTAAATCTGAAAGTAATAGGTAACTAACTCTCTGTCGTATCAAGCTCAAGGACATCGTGGTGTACAGTTTGAGAACGCCTGGTTGCTATGGTACCAAAGGCACACACTATGAGAGGCTTAGGATACGTTCTTATGACTTCCAATATATAACCAATATTTGTCACTATACGCCCACTTTAGCGATATGCTCTGTATAGTTTTAAATGAATGTCAGTGTCACTTAATACAGTTCGTAGTGCTGATATTCACAAAAATCTAAGTATAAATGTTTATTCTTTAGGCACACTTGGACAAGTCTGATTTGAATCTATGGGCATTTGACAAGAGGAGACCGCTATTGAGAAGTGAAAAAAACTCAACAGTAAGTATTTTTATCATTACAAAAATTTTAGCTGAGATATTACTAAATTGATGATGTCGCAAAGCTCCGTCTTCTTTCTTTTGTAAAGGGACGTCAAAATTGTTATGACACCCATAAACGAGTAGTCACAGAAGTTAGTTTCATGCGACCTATATCTTTCCATCATACATGATCATGTACGCGGAATCCCGCGAACTAGATTCAAGATGGCTGACTGAAAAACTATCATTACTTGTGAACATACTTAAGAGGCGTTTTATCCCTTTTTTTTTTCAAATTATGACACAAATATATTGATAATTTCAACCAACTTTTTGAAGTGAATAATACTTTTCCGTGAGTTCTAAGATTGTAACATAGCTCTTTCGTGCTTTCATTTCAAATTTTAATACTTGAGTTTCTAAAACAAATTCAATTCAATTATACAAATACATCATAACACTTCCGTTTCCCTTCATCGCTGTTGAACTCTGTCGTATGCGCCATCTACGCCCAAAGTCACATAAGACTTTACATATCTAAATATAATAATCACATTAATAATCACAGCCATAAAGAATCGAAAACGATCGATTTTTTATTAAAAGAACATAAGTTAACAGAACCACATATCAATAAAACCTATAAAACCAAAGCATACCTACTATGAATATGAACCAGATAAAGATAAGTATTGTAAAACATAAGATAATTCTGGGAAATCATCTCGTTATTAATTTTTAAAAATCTAATACAGTTCGTGAAATTAATAATATTCAACGACTTAGATTGTATGAACTCCAATTTAAGAGCTACAGTCGAATGACTCAGGAACCACATACCACATTTTCTTAACACAGTTGACAACTTCATTCTTCGATTTTGTTAGGCAAATTGTAAGCTTTAAAGCGAGAATTGTAGACTCTTTTTTCTATATTTCGTATGTTTTTGGATATGGATTTAAACTGGTCAGTTTGTAATTAGCGGGAAGCGGTATTTGGTTAATTTATTGATATAGCAATCAACTAATGATTGGGATTCCGACACTAGACGTCGTAAAAATGCAGATTGGGACGCATGTGAATGGGGGATTACGGCGGCGGACCGTAACCTAGTAACTGACATTTTGGTGAATTTTAGGTATGTTGTTCATGTTAAATTTACCTATAAATTTTATCATCTAAGGATAAAATGCCCTTACCACAGGTATTCAATACTCAAAAAGGGGTATCAAACACTGTTATGTAGATGATGATCGTGTTAATGATTTTTTTTTCACGACGTAAAAAGCACAATAATTAATGATTATCTATGCATATATCATAATAAATAACTTCAGTGAACTTTAATCTAATTAACGGCAGCGGCTATAGCTTAACAGCGTTTAATAATAAAATAAAATATAAAATGAAAAAAAAAAAGAATTTAGGTCAATTTTTTATGGACAAGGGTTTAACTCATGGCATTAAGTCCGCCTTTTGTACGATAAGTTTTCTTTTGTGCAATAAACATTAAATAAATAAATAAATAAAATAAATAACTACGGCAACTGAAGATAACGTAATCGAAACCTAAGCTGGAGGCTAATTGTCCTGAGGTTTTTGTTTGACGTCATGTCACTGAAACATATTAAATTCCCGCATCAGTTAAAGGTTAACTGGAAGAGATCCCTTAAAGGGATAAGTTCGCCTTTGTACATGTATTTCTTTTGTTTTAATGTATTTCTGTTTTTGTGTACAATAGAGTGTTTACATACATACATACAAATCTGTTCTTTGTTTGGCCTTATGGGCTATGGTTGACTGGTAGAGAATTCCTCATAGAGTTATGAATAAAAATAAAATTAAAAACCTTAAATTTCGGACTATTAGAAATCCATATGTTATTAGTATGTTCACTTCAACGCTGTTAATCGTTATACATATATAGCTCTAGCAACAAGCTTATACATAAATAAATAAAAGCTTTATGTCAGCCATTTGGACTTTTAAGTAATGTGCAATAAAATTTAAGGTGTGATGCTCCTGGCGTCGCAAGGGTCCATAGGCGGTGGTAACTGCTAAACATCAGGCGGGATGCTTGTTTGTCACCGTCGCAATATAAAAAATTAGGCAAGTGCGAGCCCGACTCGCGCATGAAGGATTCCGTACCATAATCTATATAAAGTTTGTTGTATGGGAGCCCCTCTTAAATATTTATTTTATTTTATTTTTAGTATATGTTGTTATAGCGGCAATAGAAATACATCATCTGTGAATATTTCAACTGTCTAGCTATCACCGTTCTTGAGATACAGCCTGGTGACATACGGACGGACGGACAGCGAAGTCTCAGTAACAGGGTCCCGTTTTTACTCTTTGGGTACGGAACCCTAAAAAGGTTGTCTGATATTTTTTTACCGCCATTCATAAATAATATACATATAAATAGTTACACTACAGTTAGACCAGCTTGTGAACTGTTCGCCGCGCCGCGCCGGGTCGCAGCGGGTTCTCAATGGCATTCAGTGTGACCACGTGAAATTTGACGCAGAACCGTAATAGCGTGATAATGACGAGATTCGGTATGGGAATGACACGAGACGGTGGGAATGACGTGTGGTTGCGAAAGATGCAGTGAGAGTTTTTTTTTTATTGGATCAACATAGTGGCTGCTGATAAAGATGGGCTCCCCTTTTTCCTTACCATTACGCGAAGTGGAGCCACTAATGCCAATATGTTGGCGTCATAGCAACATAGTGGCATGTAGTCGCAATGGCAACTGACAAAAAACACACGGGTATTATTTTCAAGCTTTAAATTATTTTGAAGGATGAAAAGAATGGTTTTGGTATTTAGGTTACGTCGCTGATTTTCAGTGGTGTCTGGTCCCAAAAAATATTTTTTTGTTTACAAAAATATATAAACATTTTTAAATTCTCTCGATATTAACTATTGCGTAAAGTTTACCGATTATATTCCCCCTATTTATGTTTAGTATAATTTTTTTTTTGGTGATAATTCAAAGTTATCTTTCAGTTAGTTTATTATGGGAAAATTGTAAAAGATTGATCTTATTTTTCCTTAATTACAACTTTCATACTTTTTTCCAGACTTCGAAAAATATCGTTACTCATTTTAAAGTTGCAGTTAATGTCTTTCCTTCAATTTCTGAAATTCTTCATAAAAATACGAAACACATGAACAAAAAAGCTTGTCAGGTAGTAGGTTTGTTACATAATATGCTTTTTAGAGCACGTATACTAAACTCACATCATCATATATTTAAGAGCTAAGCTCTTGTCGGTGGAGTAATTTCCAGCTTATTCTACATTCCGCCTTCTCTTTTACATCCTTATACAATGAAACATTTATTTTTTCCTTTATTTGCTCCATATGTGTCCTTCTCGGTCTTCCCCTCTTCCTTCTCCCTTCTATTTTTCCTTCTATAATAGTCTTCATGTAATTATCGTGACGCAAGAGATGACCTAACATTTTTCCTCTCCTGTTCTCAATTATTTTCAATAAAGATCTTTTTTCGTTAACTATATTTAAAACTTCCAGATTACTTTTCTTTTCTGTCCAACTGATCCTTTCCATCCTCCTCCAACACCACATTTCCAACGCTTCCAATCTCTCTCTGTCTCTTTGGGTCATGGTCCACGTTTCGCAGCCGTAGAGGGCTATACTCCAGATGTAGACCTTCACCAGTTTCTTCCTGACGGAGCTTGATATTTTAGCTGTAAGTAGGCTTCTTTTAGTGTTAAATACCTTTTTTGCCATGGCTATCCTGGTAATAATATCTGGCGTACATCTAGAGTCCTCTGTAATAATGCTGCCAAGGTATGTAAACGACGTCACTTGTTCTATTTTTGTGTTTTCCAATATAATTGTACTGTCGACTATTCTTTTGGAGACAACTAAAGTTTTGGTTTTGCTTTTATTAATTTTGAGACCCCTTTCCAAAAATACTTCATTCATTTCTAGCAGCAATGCCTGAAGTTCTCTACTATTCTCTGCAACTGCTGCTATATCGTCTGCAAACTAAACTCACACTAAACTAAAAATGTTAAATACTTAACGATTTAAGCTTGAAATAAGCATTAGCAACATAAAAGCTTATTGTAATTTATTATTATAGGTCTCATTATAATATTTAAGATAAACTCTTACCGTAGGAGTGATTCAAGTGTGATTTACTAAGTCGGTCAAAAAGTCAATTGATTTTACTGATTTTTATTACGATGTATACACCGTTTTGGTTTTGGATAAGATTCAACTTTGACCCTAACCTGACTTTTGGGTAACATTAGACGATAATCGTATTAGATTAACTTTACAAGGTTTGATTTGCATATAACACCACTTTTCGGTTTGTTTGCTTTTATTTATGACCACTTGGTTAGTTCTGTGATAGGAGGATGCCTACGAAGCCGGGAGGGGGCCCATGATTGTTGCGTTTATCACGTGATAAATAAGTGACAAAGAATCTGTCACTCACACTCGAATTTTGACAAAACGTGACGGATGCTTTGTCGCTTATTTATCGTGTCATAAAAGCAACCATCATAGGCCCCCATTGTTCAAGAATGTTTGCTACTGGGTGCTGCCAAATTGGATTTCATTCTAACTTCTGCGTGTTACTTATTTTAATCAATTATTAGGTTTTCTGTTTGTACTGGACGTATCAATCAGGTATTACTTTAATGCGAGTTACAGCGAAGTGATAGCTCAGTTGGTAGAGCACTATTCGAATTTTTTTCGAGTCCAGTTTAAAAATTTACTTTCATCATTTCATTTCACTACACTCCATTATTGTACAGTGCTACACAGTGCACACCTGACAGGGTTAGGGTAATGCTCAGGAGCGTTTCAACCGCTCATTCCCTTTTGTTACGAAATCTAGACGAATTGAATCTTACTTTTGGATTCCATCACAATTCGCAACAAGCGCTCTGTAATGAGCTCGCCAATAAACGTTTTTTTTTGCAAAAATAATGTTATAATATTTGAAAAAACGTACCGTAAGTCAAGGAGCGTTCAAAACGCGTAAAGCTACCCAAGTAGCAAAATTCCTGTATCTTATAAACGGTATTTTGTACCTCTATCCTATCCTAATCCGGATAATCTATGATCATGACCGTTCGGTAATTGTTTAATGGATTAACTCAATAATGAACACAAAGCCATGCATCACGCGGTGCATTCAATGTAATATCGTGTAATAAGCTTGTCATATCATAATGACAAATAGCTTTAAACACAATACAAATCATGGACGTGGAAATCATATCGCGAGCGATAAATAATTACTGACAAAGTTAACAATACATATGGTTTTATTTCATGTTTTGTTTCATTTATAGGTAGAAATCGGGGGTTACTGGGGGGGGGGGGGGGGGGGGGGTGTAACTGTAGGTAAATAATAGTAACAATAGCCTTTATTTTCAGACACAACTCACTTTATATTACAATTCCACTATTACCCATCTTTTAAATTTTGTTAACTGTTTGCCCTACGGCAAAGGCCTCCTCTAGCCTCCTCTATTCCTTGCGATCTTGTGCTGTACATGGAATGGATACTTGGATTTCAATATACAAGGTAATTGAGACCTGTTTGAATTCTATGATTTGAAAAACTGTCTTTTGTATTGCTTTTTTTTATTTTAGTTCATAAAATATTTGAACGTTTTGATGTTATATTTTATTAATAATAAGATTTTCACACAGTAAAATATGACCAAATTGCAAATAAATATGATTTATTTTCTTTTAGATGCTATATTATGCCATTAAACGGTCAAGACGTCAATGTAAACATTTTATTTCATTAAATTAAAGACTTTCAATCAATAGTTATAGCATAGTTAACGTCAAAAAGCTTTTAATATAACGTGTTGGCTGTTTTACCCCCAAATATAGCGCAATACAGCAAACTCTTTTAAAATTTACGTAAGTAATCAAATTACAGTAAATCGGGGTCACTTTGACCCTTCTGTATAACATTGGCCCACAATTACACACTGCCAGTTTTAATTGATTTACTGCTACAGTGCATAGAATTAGATAATCTATTCCAAATTGTAAAAATGTTATTGCTGTGAAATACCTTATCTATGCGCTGTAGCAGTAAAACAATTGAAACTGAAACTGCAGTTTGTGCCAATGATATACGGGAGAGTCACCGTGTTACATTGACAAAGTTTAATTTCAGCGATAAAATCAAAAAAAGGATAAAAAAATTAAATATTACCGACATTTTTAATAAGACGGATTTAGTATGGAAATTGTATCACTTTTGTTTTTGTAGGTTGCGACTGCCATTTTGTCAGCCGAATATACCTTATTAAAAGCAACTTGTGACCCAATTTATGAGGTAGTGTGAAATCCGACTGCGCATTTTGCAGGTAGCGTGTCGTTGTCATGGCAACGGTGTTTAGCAATGTGGTCTGAGCCGGCGTGAAATCGGCTTCCACGTCTCTGGTGGCCATGATTCTGAAGTGACACTTGGAATGTTGTTTAACACGATGTTAAATCCAATATTGAGATATTTAAGCAAATTGTGAGGTCACAACGAAATTCTACTTTAGGCCTTATTCCTTTTTTTTTTCATAATTACGACAAACGGACAAAATATATTGATAAGTTCGACCAATTTTTTAAAGTGAATAATACTATAACGAGCAGCGGGCAGGCCACGCCGCCAGAGCCATGACGTCACAGCGCGCGGCACCGGAGCGCGGGCGCAGGGGAAAGCGACGCGCCGTGTACCGTTAGGCCGCTATATAAGCCGACGCGCGCCCAGTACGGGCAGCGGTGTGTTACCATCTCTCGAGCAGTGAGGTCGTGTGAGCGGCTCCAACTGTGAGGCATCGTAAACCATCGCTCCCCGCAGCGCAGAGTGTTTACCACGCTCGTTGTCGCCGCCGTAGGTTCTCCGTCAATCTAGGTAATGGTGTTAGGTCGATATCCAGGTGTCCTAAGCTGAGTCCTAGAGCCGTCCCTAGCGCAGAGTGTTTACCACGCTCGTTGTCGCTACAACCCGGGGCTGTTCCCAGCGCAGAGTGTTTACCACGCTCGTTGTCGCTGACACGGGAACCTAGTGCTTACGCTCCTGGACCAGGCTGCCGGCGCGGTGTGTTTACCACGCATCTAGTCGTCCAAGCAGCCGGGAAATCTATCCTTAAGCGCAGTGTGTTTCTGGCCGCACTTGCGATTAGAGGTAGCTTTCCACGAAGGATACCGACCAAGCTCCCTTGCCACGCGTACTAACCACTAACTGTTCCTCCGACGGGACGCTAACCTGACGCGTGGCCGGGACCCCGAGTCCCCTAGGGAATTTAGGGACGTGTAGGATAGGTCGTCTAGGTTTTAGGGTAGGATTAAGGTTGACTATAAATAAACAGGCATAAAAGCCCTCAGTTTGTTAGTATATGACATCCTAGTTTGATTTATCCCCCGCTCCTTGCCTCCCGAACTAAGCTAGCTCGGAAAACCCTCAAGATCCCGTCTGGATCGAGGGATATGTACTAGTGTCTAGGCCCGTTACGTCCTAATCTACCTAGCGGGGCTAAACACTACGTCACATTTGGCGCCCAACGAAATAGCTCATACAGGAGTTTTATAGCTCATTACAGGCAAGGACTATCCTTAATCTAGATCTACCTTAAACTCTTACCGTCCGTCCGTTTAATCCGTCCATTTACAAACCGTCCGTATACATAATATTGTCCATACCCACGCCAGAGATAAGTCATTGTAATTATAGGTCTCACAGAGAAAAGTAGGTTACAGTTTAGGATACCTAGGCGATGCCCACCGCCTGGATATACCGTCTAAAGAAATCAGAACTTATGAAAGAAGCCGAAGAGAGAGGCTTACAGGTAGTAGGATTAACCGTAGAACAAATACGAAAGGACCTCGTAGAAATCATCAAGGAGGCCGAGGAATTCGGAACGCCAGGAAAACAAGAACAACCAGTCATGTCTGAAAACGATCGTCCTAAGGATGAGGACAGGAGAGAGCTGTCAAAGCAGTTAAAAGATTGGAACCTATCGTTCAAGATAACAGACAATGCCGTCGAATTCCTAGAGAGGCTGGAGGAATTGATGGAGGCCAGCAACGTCGAGCAGAACGACATACTGCAGGCACTTCCGAGGATTTTGCAGGGAAAAGCATTACAATGGCATAGGAACAACGCCCAGTCATGGAAGTCATGGGACGAATTTATTGAGCTTTTCAAGTTGTATTATTTCCCGAGCAACTATGAGGAGGACCTCATAGCGAGGATAGTGGCACGGAAACAAAGGTTCAGAGAAAAGTTCACTAACTATGTCACGGACCTGCAGACGCGGATGAGGCGATATGGAAGCCTGACAGGAGAACAGCAACTGCACCGGATCCATGAAAACATGCTTAAGGAGTATAAGTTATATATAAAAAGACAAGACTATACGAACTTACACGGACTATTAAGCTTGGCCGCTGAGTACGAGAACATTTCCCCTTCGGCGTATGGAGAGGGATACCAGCGAAAGACTTACCAGGAAGAGACCGAAACACCAGACAGATGGAGAAAATACGGGGAAACGCGGGCAGGACCTAGTAACGAGCTGCGGGAAAAAGGGAGAGAGCCCAGGAGAAGCGAAAATGGGATCGCGAAGATTAACCCTAACTACAATCCAAACACGTGCTGTTGGTCATGCGGTAAACCGGGACATAACCTGAAGGAATGCAAAGGCAAACAGAAGATTTTCTGTAGTCAATGCGGGAAGATGGGTACCATGAGTAAAGATTGTTGTAAAAAGAAGAAGTGGGGGAAAAAGGAGTATCTGGAGACAGCCAAGGAACGGTCACGGGAGGATAACCGCATACACCTGGAAGTGGAGATAATGGGAAGAAAATATCGGTGTTTGGTAGAGCAGCGGGCAGGCCACGCCGCCAGAGCCATGACGTCACAGCGCGCGGCACCGGAGCGCGGGCGCAGGGGAAAGCGACGCGCCGTGTACCGTTAGGCCGCTATATAAGCCGACGCGCGCCCAGTACGGGCAGCGGTGTGTTACCATCTCTCGAGCAGTGAGGTCGTGTGAGCGGCTCCAACTGTGAGGCATCGTAAACCATCGCTCCCCGCAGCGCAGAGTGTTTACCACGCTCGTTGTCGCCGCCGTAGGTTCTCCGTCAATCTAGGTAATGGTGTTAGGTCGATATCCAGGTGTCCTAAGCTGAGTCCTAGAGCCGTCCCTAGCGCAGAGTGTTTACCACGCTCGTTGTCGCTACAACCCGGGGCTGTTCCCAGCGCAGAGTGTTTACCACGCTCGTTGTCGCTGACACGGGAACCTAGTGCTTACGCTCCTGGACCAGGCTGCCGGCGCGGTGTGTTTACCACGCATCTAGTCGTCCAAGCAGCCGGGAAATCTATCCTTAAGCGCAGTGTGTTTCTGGCCGCACTTGCGATTAGAGGTAGCTTTCCACGAAGGATACCGACCAAGCTCCCTTGCCACGCGTACTAACCACTAACTGTTCCTCCGACGGGACGCTAACCTGACGCGTGGCCGGGACACCGAGTCCCCTAGGGAATTTAGGGACGTGTAGGATAGGTCGTCTAGGTTTTAGGGTAGGATTAAGGTTGACTATAAATAAACAGGCATAAAAGCCCTCAGTTTGTTAGTATATGACATCCTAGTTTGATTTATCCCCCGCTCCTTGCCTCCCGAACTAAGCTAGCTCGGAAAACCCTCAAGATCCCGTCTGGATCGAGGGATATGTACTAGTGTCTAGGCCCGTTACGTCCTAATCTACCTAGCGGGGCTAAACACTACGTCACAATACTTTTCCCTGAGTTCTAGAAAGAAATATAGCTATGTCATGCTTTCATTGCGTGCAGTCGAAAACAAGTTGAAAAAACAGTTAAGTATCTACATAAATTTTGTCAATTTAGAGTAGTTTTTGAAACAAAAATTATCCAAGAGAAATTCGAATTGCAGATTTCAAAAAATATCACTAAATCGCATTTGCCCTGTTCTAAGTAGTATCATGTTTGATCATAGAGAAAAGTGTCTAAAACAATCAACATTTTAAGGAGCCTTAACACGATGTTAAATCCAATATTGAGATATTTAAGTAAATTGTGACGTCACGGCAAAATTCTACTTTAAAGTGTTTAGAAAGTGGCTCGCATTTCTCAACGGGGGTGACATAGTCACTGTGTGTCAAAACCCCCTTCTAATTAATAAAGATAATAAAAAAAATGGCTCCGTGAGGTGTAGATCTTACGACCTTGTATCAGCTGCCATTTTTATAAAATTTTATCAGTTTCAAAATTTCAAGAGAATATACAACAATACTTTATTGCACACCAATAAAAGTTTACAGAAGAAAACAAGACAAATACAATTTATAAATAACGGTAGACAATAGGCGGTCTTATCGATAAAAAGCGATCTCTTATGATATGTTGAGAAATGAGATCTGACAACTGGGGGCATAATGATGGTTGCGTTTATCACGTGATGAATAAGTGACAAAGCATCTGTCACTCACACTCGCGTTTTGTCAAAACGTGACAGATTCTTTGTCACTTATTTATCGTGTGAGAAAACCCTTGCAGTCCTTACGTCCCTTTTTACTATTTGAGTTGGATACGGTGACAATGTCAAGTTGTAAAAAGGAAAATAGAACGCATCGCTAAAGATGACATGTTGTGGTGATACATTATTCGGACAAAATGTTTGAGATGCGACCTTATAAAATATGGAATGCTTTTAATGTATTTTATATTTATTTTATAACATCTTTAACATTAAAAACCGATCGTTTTATCACTTTATGTCTACGCAAATACCAATAAAAGTCTGGATCTAGAATTCGGACCACCCTTAGCGTGCCGTAAATTCTATACTTATAATAATTTATAAGGGTTTTGTAATCCTAAAATAACACTTATCAAAGTCCTCGCCGCTGCTTTTAGCGTATCTTTGATTCTGAATGGAAAGATAGCACTTCGCGTAAGACTCTTAAGTAACACTTATAACACCAATAACACTTATTGAATGAGTCACCGACAGATTAGTTGCATCTTAAAAACGCATTAAGACTTCAAAATGATATTGGCATGATATGAATGACATTGATATCTTTTTTATTACTAAATACAGAGAGTTATATGCGTGCTTATAGATAATTGTTGTGGACTTGGGGCCTATGATGGTTGCGTTTATCACGTGATAAATAAGTGACAAAGCATCTGTCACTCACACTCGCACTTTGTCAAAACGTGTAATAAAAGCAACCATCATGGGCGCCTGTACGGTCAAAGGCTGAAACTGTACAAAGGAATAGGTATGGGTTGTAGAATATAAGAAGTAATATCTTATATCTGATCTATTTTATTTTACACGGAATTATATATGTATAATTTTAAAACCTGAAAAATGAAAGATATTGTTATTTGTTAGGACCATTAAAGTTTTGTACCTAAATTCATACGATCTAGTTTTAAGTATCCGACATTTGATTATTTTATTTTTATTTGGATGTTTATTATTTAATTCTTATTTTATTTCATTCGCTTGACCTAAATACCATGACTAAACTTTTATTTTTTGTACTTAATTATTTACCTAATTTAAAACTTTATGTAAAATCTAATATAGTTTAGTTTCTAAGATAATTACAATGTCCTGTCAGGGCGTCATGTATTGACTGCCAAATATGTAAACACCCTACTGTACCTACTCATGACTGCAATAAATGAATATGAATATATAGCAGAATAATTAAAAAAGTGCCCAGCGGTAACTAATAGTTCCAATGTCATCCACAATAGCGCTAGAGTAGCAAGATAGCGTATAAAAACGCACGGAGTGAACTGTGTCGAGTTGAAAAAATTAAGCATATACAGAAAAAAATGCATAATTTAGCACATGATGACTTTATTTAATTTATATACAAGCGGTTGGTAAGCAACTCAACAATTATTTACTAAAATAGTGAAACCAATTTAATGCCTTTCGAAGGAAACTTTAGAGATGCAGAGACTCTTAGTTCTACATATACCATCAACAAGTAAAATTCAAAAGCACGATTTCACTTTTATATTTATTTTTATCCGTGAAAGAAACGGGAGAGATTAGTATTTCAAATTAACTTACTTTTTTTTTATATGAGAACGGTTCATTATTAGTCCTTTGGGCTAGCGGAGAGTAATCAAAAATAAGGGTATAACCTTGAAAATAAAAGCGAACTTGAAACTTTAATGTTGCCTTTTACGGCCATATATACGACTGGCGCAAATAACTGAAGTAATTTAAATATTTTTATACTTCTTTGAGTGGCCGTAATCGCCTTAAGCCCTCCCTGTCAGATAGCGTAACTAATCAATATGTCAAACAGAGAGGCAGCTATAATGAGGACTCGACTTAAGGACTTGAATATCGGGACTTAAGAACCAACGGATTACAGTTTATAAAGTATCAGAAGTTTCATTTTGTTATACACAGCTTTTAGGCATATATTTTTTTTATTTGAAGATCCTATTATGAATAAAAAAAGCTTAGCTAAAGTATGAAACAAGAAAAATTAAAAAATGTAATTATACTTAAGGCGTTTAGAATCGATTGGGGACCAAATACAAAAAAAAACAATTGTTAACCCTCAAAATGTTAACTGCTTGTTACGTAAATCGGAGGACTGACAAACTGATGGCTACAATAGTAACCAAAATAAGTTTTTTTTTGGCTATTTTTCAAGTAGTTACCCCAGTTAAGGTTTTTTTTTCAGTTTCAGTGAAGTACTGGCAGCTTTCTCGCATAACGCATTAGCATTGCAATTCAGCGAGGAAATGTTGCGAGCGTCTTCGGGATCATGCCGCGTGCGCGGCAGTTTTCTTCATCAGTTGTATTTAATTTATTTTAGGTTTTAGGTGTGCCGGACAGTCCGCTAGACTTATTTACGGTACTCTATGAAACGGCGAAGCCATACTTTTGAAACCAAGGTGTAGGGTTAGTAAAGCCCGGGCTTAGGGGCTTGAAGCCAGTTGATGCCATACTTTTTAAACCAAGGTGGTGGGGTTAGTAAAGTCAGGGCTTAGGGGCTTGGCTTTTCCTGGGATCTGATAACTTTTGTACAGTGAAAGCGTTCTGAGAATGTGAGTCTTGGCCGCCAATTTTACATGAAATGTTTTTGGTGGGATCTCATTTCTTTTTGTAAGGTGCCCTAGTTTTTAGGGTTCCGTACCCAAAGGGTAAAAACAGGACCCTATTACTGAGACTTCGCTGTCCGTCTGTCACCAGGCTGTATCTCAAAAACGGTGATAGCTAGACAGTTGAAATTTTCACAGATGATGTATTTCTATTGCCGCTATAACAACATATACTAAAAATAAAATAAATATTTAAGGGGCTTCGTGCGCGAGTCCTACTCGCGGTTTTTTTTTAATTTGTTTGGGCTGTAGGGTTTCTTGAGCGTCAACTGACTTAGTAATAATTGTGTATTTAAGAAATACTTAAGTTTAGCCCCATATTATATACACTCTTATTTAAAAAAAATACCGCCCGATATCTTTGGTGCCTGCGATCTCGAAGGTGTTCGAATTGGGTATATGTGATAGACTGACCAGCTTTCTTAGAAAGAACGGATCATTATTTTGTCAGCAGTATGCATATCAGGCCGGTCGCTCAACGGCGATGGCGGCCAGGGACGTTCTAGAAAAAGTTCTAGCCAAGCTTGAATGCAAAAAATGTGTTGCTGCGGTGCTGTTTGACCTTTCTCGCGCCTTCGACCTCGTCGACCACAAGCTAATAGCATTTAAACTCGAACACTATGGGGTCTGGGGTGTCACCCTGGATCTCATTACCTCATTTCTCAGCGAACGATCCCAGACAACGCATGTGGCTGGTGATACATCTGAACCAGGTATGATAGGTGACCGATCTGTCCCGCAAGGATCGAACGTTGGGAACACAATTTTTGTGCTACTTATGAACGACTTGCCGTTTCCTTCCCCACACGTCGAATTTGTCATGTACGCGGATGACATCTGCGCCATTGTAAGCGGAGGGAGTCTCAATGAACTTCGTGAAAATGTTGAAGGAGTTATACAGCGACTTTTGCTCTGGCTTACCGCTAATGGTATGCAGCTCAATGTTGAAAAGACAAATCTTTTGGAATTTTATCTGGCCACCAAAAGAACCGCCAAATTATCAGTGGTGGTAAATGGAGTCAATATTGAGGCTGCGGACCATGCAAGGTTTATAGGTTTCACTCTGCATGATCGATTACAATGGCGCGATCACATTAATTCTCTTTGCGCTAAACTTAACTCTGCGTACTACGCTGTATCCCGTTTGAGAGGGTTGCTGTCTCAACAAAACTTGCTTGCTGCTTACTACGCCTATTTTCACACCCACCTCTCTTACGGAATCGATTTTTGGGGCATGGCTGCAGACAGAGATCGTCCCTTCATCATTCAGAAAAAAATGATTCGTTTAATGTGCCGGGTTCCATTGGATGAACCAGCGAGACAGCTTTTTGTGAAACTGCGAATATTAACAGTAGCATCCTTATATTTATTCGAGTTGAGCAAGTTGATGAGAAGTACAGGCGCTAGCACAGAATCAGGTTCGTCCAGAAGGAAGCCAGGCCTAATTATACCCAAGTATAGACTCGTAAAAACTAGCCATTCATTCCGTATTATGGGGCCACGTATATATAATAAGCTGCCACCTGACATAAAGGACGCTAGCTCAGATTTACAATTTAGGAATAAATTAAAGCGATTTTTAATTAATAAATCATTTTACTCGATTAACAGAATATTTGAACGAACAATGAAATATATAATAATCAACGGATAAATAGTTACCCAACGTATTGGAACGAACCAATTCTAATTAATGTTTTGTCAATATTTTAATTTTATAATTGTTCTAATTTTAAAATATGGCTTCCATCAAAATTATTGATAATTTCGCCAATTTCGAGTTTGCTCGTAGAGCATGCCGTTGTTCGGTGAGGTTTTGCTTTTTGTAAAGTGATAGCGATTTACAAAAAACCACGCGGACTATCGGGCCTTGACCCAGGAAGGGCTATGAACGCTTCAAGTTGAATTCTTCATTAGCTATTCACTCATACGTTAGATCACTGCACAATACGCTATCAATACTACACATTGAATAACAAACATGAATAAATAACGAACAACAAAACTTAAACGCATGCGGCCATCTTGCGTCACGAACCGGAAGACCATTTTATAATTGTATTTTAATTTTAATTTATTTGACATGTACATAATTTACAACAATGACAATGTACCAATACAAATAAATAAATGATATGATATCCCCTATTATGGGAAACCCATACAAACTTCCATCCCCTTATTTAAAGGGCGGGGGGTGATTTTTTAAAAGTCCTACAATATGTATTTTATTTATAACAATAAGTCCCTATAAGTATCTATTTTCAGACCTCTAGTATCAAAATTTGCGGAAGTCTCATACACACTTCCATCCCCTAGTTTAAGCGGTTGGGGTAAAAGTTCCAATTTTTAGAATTATTTTATTGTTTGTGTACTAATACTGGCTTACATTCCAAATTTCAGCTCTCTAGGTCATCGGGAAGTACCCCAGAGGTTTTAATACGTCAGTGTATATATAAGTGAGTGGCAAAATCAGCGTAGGTATTTTAGGTACGAATGAAACCTAAAGTATAAAAGCTAGATCAATTAAATTTAGTACATTTCATATGTTCCCTAACTGCATCTTAACCTGTGAATTTGGGCGCTCTAGTGTTAACTGGGACGAAACTATGAGGGTTTGAAAATGAGACGAAACGGTTCGAGAAAAGGTAGGTAGTGCCCCCTTCTTTTTTGTTCGTCATGGCGGGGGCACTACCGTGCCCCCAGATTCGTTCCAAATGAGCTGATTTAATTCTGTGTTACAATACTAATACTACACCGGTAACCACGAAATATCTAACCTGATCTGTTGTACACTTTAAAATATGTCTCCCACCTGTGTACCCTTACCATGAGTTTACAGTGACTGTACTCGCTAGCGACTGCGTAATCGATTTGTATGGAGAATTGTAGTTCTACAAAGTAATCGCTAGGGGCGCTGTGTTATTCTCCGTACAAATCGTTTACGCTGTCGCAAACGAGGACGGTCACGTGGTAAGGGTACTACATTCGACAATAATAGTGAACAATGCAGTTAACTTACGAAAACAGTTACCATTCCAAGTAGAAAGCTAACTTTAGTTATTTAAATAGAAACCGACTAAAATGGAATTTAGTCACCAATAATTAAAAAAATGATTAACTCCTATTTGGGTTAGTGTGGACACAAATCTTTATAAAAGTCGAAGTGTCACATCCGAACCCCACTTTGAATAATGGTAGATTTTATAAAGCTTTCCTGTTATTATTTATTTCCATTAGTCGTAATCCTTTAGTTTACTTAGACGTCACATAAATTTAGTTTCTCTAAATGCCTATTACGGTGACCTAGTTTGGGAGTGACATTAATTGTTAAAGAAGTGGATGACCCATTTTTTTATTGTATTGTATTATTGGCGGTTAGTTGGTTGTTGTGGGGAAAGAATGAGTATGAAACATTTAAATAATGCGTGAGAATTTATCAAAATTATGTTTGTCGTCAATTATTCTAAAGTAAGTGTAATAAGGCCTTATGTTAAAAAGTGTAATGCCACCTTTGTAAAGAAGTTATGAACTTATGATTAGACTTTTCATTCGAGTCTCACCATTTTAGGTGTCTGTGACGGACAATTTTAAAAGAATTTTTAAAGATAAACATTCAGGTCAAAGCCGATTAAAATATTTAGTACTCAGTATTAGAAACTCTCGTATTTATGACGGACAATGCAATAATGATTAACGTGTGATTGATGTTACACATTTTATACTCGGTTTTTTAAAGAGTTCATGGGTATTCCCGATCGCTGGTATCAAACTCAGAACTTTCTCGCTGTACTGTTGATCACTTATTCTAACGCATATATTGAAAAAATCCATGAGAATTCGCTTCAGTAGCTCTTCGCCGATCGAGAGGCTAAACTATAGAGCCCCTACTGGCGTCTTTTGAGCGGCGTCCTGTCAGCAGCGCCTGCGCATCTCACGTCAACGTCTCCAATGTCTTTCGAACATCTGCGTTTTACCAGCGTTTTGTTAGCACAGCGTCGCTGCGGCGGAAGGATGCTGGCAAGACCCGATGTTCGTTCAAAAGAGCGTTTTATCAAAAAATTATACATATTTGAAGAAAATAAAGTTCATGTACAATTTTTTTAAAGACACTCTGCACTAAGCAAATCTTGCGCGGCTGTTACGCGGACGCTCGCAGGACGCGGACGTCCAAAGAACGCCAGTGTGGGGTATCTCTTAATCCTGTCCCGAGCTAAGCGGCGCGAGCGCAGAGCATAAGCCGACAAGCTACGCGTCACATAAATCAATTTCCCCCCATTGTAACAACGCATTATGAGCTTGGAATACACGTAATATCGTCTAGGCGATACTTAAGGTGAGACAGGTTAACTTTAAGGGGTATTTACTTAATAAACATTTTATTAATACTTGTGAATAAAGTGTTATATGTACATATGTTTTGATTTTTTAATTACGGTTAGTTTTTGATATTTGAGTAAGGCGAAAGCTTCTTGACTTACATTTTCACGAATAATTAACATAATTTTTGCAAAAAAAAAACGGTAATGGGTGAGCTAATAACAGCTAGAGCGCTTGTTGCGAATTGTGGAATCCAAAAATAAGATTTTATTCGTCTTAATTTTGTAACACAAGGGAACGAGCAGTTGAAACGCTCCTGGGCCTTATTACCCATTTGTAAGTAAGTAATTTAAATTCTGATGACTTAAAAAAAATGCGTGTCGGACAGGTGAATAATTTGGTTTGAAAATAATTTGGAATACAGTTATTCTAGTGGAATTAATGATTGCAATTCCCAAGCTTAAATTTTTACTCTGTCTCAGATTACAGATTTCTCTTTCGGTTTTAATTTTGTGGCCAGAAAGTGCTAGTGTTCTCAAATGTTCCATTCGTCTGGTATTAAAATTGGCGAATTAATTCAAACTACACACGTTAACATTCCGCGGCCAACATTCTGTAAATTGATACATTCACTAACACTTCTTAATCCTCAAGTGTTATGAGATTTATATTTTTTAACGCATTCACTTTAATTTCTTGTTTATCAACCTGCCTAACTAACCGGTCGCATTAAACTGTTTTAACGAAACGGTTTATCGACACATAAAAAACGTAATAACTATTTAACGATATTTCAAATAATTTTCATCAAATGTTTCACAATATGTAGTTTTTTCTAAGCATCCTGTCTATACCAGTTGACATATGTGCATGTTGTTTTATGGTCTCTTTGGCAATGGTCATGATTTTTAGGGTTGAGACTTTTGGTGGCAAGCGTAGTTCTAAAATCCATGGAGTCGCAAATTGCAAAAAAAAAACAAAGACTCAAAGCCAAAAACTATATGACGATATATATATATGTGTTATATAATATCATGATTTAAACTAACTACTGATCTTGGCCTCCGACACCAGATCACGCCACGCTCCACGATTCTGAGCCAGTTCTCGCAAGTTAAGGATGCCTAGGTCCCTGAGATCTTTTTGGACTTCATCACTCCAGCGATACCTAGGCCATTCTACGGGTCTGCGAGTACTCGTTCGTCCTAGATAAGCGGTTTTTGGGGGCGATCCTCTCCCATTCTCTACTTTATAATCACTGTGTAGAGTTAGACTTTTAAAACAACTGGCTGTAACCTGTTTGTACTAATAAGATGAGTCTAGTAACTATGATGATATTTAATATAACGTGATATATTTTTAGTCAAATATTGTTTTTTTTTTCAATTAGCGACTCCGTGGGTTTAGAGCCACGGTTGCCACCAAAAGTGCCAACCCTAGTCATAACCTGCTTAAACTTCATATAACTCCAAGCAAAAACGAAACGTTAATCACAAAACTAAAATTGCGGTTATCGTGGTCTTAAAATACATAGAGAAAGAGTCATTTCAGCTTGCACTATTTCATTCATACACCATCAGTGCCATAACTTAGTACTTGACAGCTAAATGTATTCTTGACAACTCAATCTTGTTACTGCCGATTCTAGACTCACATTCTTTGACCAGATTTATTTTGCCGCCACTGAAATATTTGTGTTGAAATTTCACCTTCAAATTGCTTGTAATTCAGTTTAGCAAGTTGACTTGTGATAGTAAATTTAAGTTTGTTTTATGTGTAGGTAATGTATGAAATAGTTCGACGCGATTCGGTGGAAAGTTTATTGGTCAGGAGGGTAAATAAAGCGGGCTGGTTAAGACATGTTTGGACAGGCTCGACTTGGTAATGTTTCCTGGAATCTTAATTGAAAGTTGAATGATTTGTGGGAATGTCTCGGGGTTTCAGTTGGAAGTTTACATTATGTTTAACGACAACAATGCAATGCACAGCTAAATGATATCAATAAAAAGGGACGTCGTCTTAGCTAGTGTGAGATTGTCCAATGCCTATTAAAGATAACCTGATACGTGGTTCTCATTGATAATTTGATACAAGTCATTTAAAATCTTGTTGATTTTAGGTACTTACAAGCGTGTTTCCTGCACTGTAAATTGTACCTTTATATTTCCTACGAGAAAAATATATTATAAAGCTGATTACAGCTTGGTGATTCAGCAAGGACACCCCGGGCCGCTAGCATCTTCGGCACTATGCCGCAGGGGCCATTTTTAGATTTATTTTAACTTTATTTTTCTATAGTTAAGGTCTACTTTTACCATAAGTATTTTTGTACCTGTAAATTTGTGTGTATATTAGTAATATTTATGTGGCAGCTTTCTCGCACAATGCATTAGCATTGCAATTCAGCGAGAAAATGTTGCCATCGTCCTCGGGACCATGCCGCGGGGGCACAGTTTTTCACACCTTTTTTAATTTATTTCAGTTATGTAAATAACTTTATCTACACCCATCTTGTTAAATTCCTGTAACAAGGTCAGATGTTATAAGTAAGGACCTACATTACTATTGGCAGGGAAAAAAAATCCGAGATGTAATTTCATAACAGTACCTACCGCAGCCACCATTACAGTATCAATCTATGATAATGATTATGAATATGTGTGTAGACAAAGTAGTATATGCAACTGTACATAATTATGTCTTAAAACACTCGTGTGATCCTATTGTGAAACTCGCCTACAGCTCGTTTCATAAAACGACACTCGTATTTCAAGACCTCTCATTATGTACCATTTGCATAAACTACCATAGTTTTAGCTTTTTAGGGTTCCGTAGCCAAATGGCAAAAAACGGAACCCTTATAGATTCGTCATGTCTGTCTGTCTGTCTGTCTGTCTGTCTGTCTGTTCGTCTGTCCGTCCGTATGTCACAGCCATTTTTTTCCGAAACTATAAGAGCTATACTGTTGTAACTTGGTAGGTTGTATTCTGTGAACCGCATTAAGATTTTGATGCAAAAATAAAAAAATAATAATAAATATTGGGGGCTCCCCATCCTTAGAACTGAAACTCAAAAATGTTTTTTTCATCAAACACATACGTGTGGGGTATGGATAGGTCTTCAAAAATGATATCGAGGTTTCTAAAATATTTTTTTTCTAAACTGAATAGTTTGCGTGACAGACGCTTCCAAAGTGGAAAAAAGTTGCCCCCCCCCCTCCTCTCTAACTTCTAAAATAAGAAAATGAAAAATGTAAAAAAAACATATGATGTACATTACTATAAAAACTACCAACGAAAATTGTTTTGAACGAGATCTAGTAAGTAGTTTTTTTAATACCTAACTGCACCTAATTTATATGGGGCGCTATGCATACCAGGTGCAAACTTAACTTAACCACCTAGGGATGGAAAGTGTTTGTACGGAACCCTCGGTGCGCGAGTCCGACTCGCACTTGGCCGTTTTTTTTTATTATTGTGTTGTACATAATATTGTAAGTCCCATATTGATGTTACGTGAACGTAATCGATTGTCGGACATGTCACGACTTTCGGCGGCGGCGAGTGGTTGAGCGAGATCCAAGCGCGGCGGCCATACGAGTGAGCGAGACATATACCGCACACCGCTGCCGCTCGCCACTAAGACCGAAGTTGTGGCCGTGCGAATCAAGCCGATTATGTTAGTGTATCAGTTTCATTTGGTAATGATGTTTCCTGGTTCTGGGCTCTAGTTATAATTGCTGTTTAGACTAGGACTAGGATTTCAGCGGTGTTTAGTCTCAGCATTCCAGCCGGCTATTTTATATTTATTTATAGGTTTGGCGCCGTTTTGTCGCCAGTATTATAGTTTTGTCTTCAACATTTTATATCGATATTATTATTAACTATCAATATTATTCATGTAACAATTCTAGTAATTGGCTAGTCGCGATTTTTTTAGGTTCCGTACCCAAAGCGTAAAAACAGGACTCTATTACTAAACCTCCGTTGTCCGTCTGTCCGTTTGTCATTAGGCTGTATCTTATGAACAGTGATCTCTAGCTATCACAGATTAAATTTTCATGACATCAGACAGTGACTACAGATTATGTATGTTGCAGCTGTAACAACAAATACTAAAAACAAAATAAAATAAATATTTCAATGGGGCTCTCATTCAACAAACATGATCGGTTGCACCTCATTTGTATGCGGCGCCATACACACCAGAACTTAACTTAACCTAGCCAGTTAAGATGGGAAGTGTTTTTTTTGCGAGAGAAGTTACTGAAAGATTTTCTCATAAGTAGTGGGGTTTTTCTCATAGGTGGTAGTGCAGATATCTCAAAACAATGTAGCTAAATTACAGGGCGAGTAAACATTTTACGAGAATAATGAGTACATTTAGCAAAATTTCATTTAAACGATTAAACAGTAAACATGTCAGTTGTGGAATGTGTCAATCAGTTACTTGAAAATGTTTATAATTTATGAATTCCTCGCATTTATTTCATGTTATTAATAGATGTATCCGTGGATTTTGTTGTTCAATATCGTTTTTGAAATATAAGAATAAAATTAGGTATTTTCACTGCATTTTGATGTTATTTTGTTTAGCTTTAACCTACGTTTGGAATCATTGAAGAGAACGAAACGAACTGTACATTACATGTAATTATAAAAGGTATCAGCAAAGTTGTTAGGGCGTTTTCGTCATAAAACGTTGTTCATTTTTTTATTTTTTTTTTGCATATGTAGAAAAATTTGCTACCTAATATTATATTTTTTTATGTGTCCTAATATTATTTTAAATAAATAAATAAAATAAATATCGGACAACCTTACACAAATCGATCTAGTTCCAAATTAAGCTCAAGAGGGCTTGTGTTATGGGTACTAGACGACGATATACATACTTATATAGATAAATATATACTTAAATACATAGAACAACCATGACCCAAGCACAAATATTCGAGTTCATCACACAAGTATTTGCCCTGGCCGGGATTCGAACAGGCAGGTGTCTACAAACCGAGCCAAAGGCGTCGTCAAAACTTATTTTATTTTACTTTAATTTTCCATTACTTTTACTTCCACATAAATGTGCTTGAAAAAGGAGCAATAGCGTAAGTGGATTCGAAAAAAATCGGACTTTTTTTTTCGACTAGAATAGTGCTCAGGATTTTAAGTCGAAATTTATTCTGCAAATGTACAAATTAAGAAAATTGACAATCGATATGTGGAATCGCTTATTTTCGAAAAAGATAGCTATCATGAAAATAAGTGCTAAATGGGACTTGGTTGAATAACTTAAAAAGTTCTAAATAATTATAGAGCCATTCCCTCGGAGTTTATTTTCATCTGAATATTGACTCTATTTCTCAATGTTTGCGGAGACAGGTCATCAAAGGGCTCCGTGGCGGGCCAATATTTGGTAAAACGTTTGTACAAACAATTGGACACCAAATAGTTCTGGATCGACGCCTCCGGCCATTGGAGATCCATTTCCTGTTTGTCCAAGATAAGGGATGATGTTCAAACATGTTGGGAATGTTCAACATGGGGTGGACACCGTTCACGCGGTTGTATGATGCGGTTTTCTAATGTGTGTTTGTCTACTGAGTGAGTTTGATTTTTGTAAGTTGGTTTTAGGTGGTTTTCGCTCTACCTGTATTGAGGTAAGAGGTAGGTACTCGTAAGTATATTGGCTATGGGCCCGAGTCTTAAGGTGACGTGGCCAAATATTTTATTATAGAATTGGATGTCGCGCCGCGTAGCTCCACTGCCGCGTAGTGCGTTCTATCTCATACAATTTCATACAAAGAATATTTAATCACGTTGCGTCGCGTCGGTCCGCTGTCGCGTAGTTACGCCCAGTGGTGCGGTCCTATCTTTACATCTACAACGTCTAATAGGATTCGTAACTTAAAAGGGACTGTCAATTCATGACACTCATTCCGCATAAAAGTAGTAAAGTTGCATTGTGATGTGTTCTGAACATTTCTGAGCTGGGACTCTTCTTTAAGACAAACCTATAGTGTTTTGAACAAAAGATCATTTACAATACTGTGGTGTTATTGTAAAGTGAAAATGCGAAGGATTTCCCCACGTAAAACATTGCGTGTATGACGGGCAGTAAGAGAATTACAGACTCAGGCTATTAAAAGCCCTCCGCCTTCGGGGAGTTCGGGATTCTCATAGACCTTCGTTAATAATCCCCTTCTTACGACCCTTACTACTAAATGTACTATTTGTTAAGAGGCATGTGGATACAATTGATACTATAGATACCAAGCGACTGCTTATACATCCATTCTAATGTTATAAATGCGAAAGTGTGTGTCTCTGTCTGTTACCTCTTCACGCTTAAACCGCTGAATCGATTTTGATGAAATTTGGCATGGAGATAGTTAAAGATCCGAGGAAGGACATAGAGTTTTCATCCTGGAAATTATCCCTAAAAAGATAGAAAAGTGAGTAAGTAATTCATGATGACATTGATGACCCTATAGGAAATGTAATGATTAGACCAAAAGAAAAATTGCTCTTACATTTGCTTAGGCGCTTTTAATAATCTCTTTTATTAATTAAGGTGACTAGGAGGATATCTATCGTGTTGTACGAGGTTGCTTCCATACTTCCAAGTTCCACGCGGACGAAGTCGCGGGCAAAAGCTAGTAGATAATATTACTTTACTCTACATTTAACGATGGCTGCAAATGTTCCCGATAACCAACATAAATGAAACATATCTCCATTTATGTGTCTTTCTTGCAGCTCTGGAGTCATTGTGGTGGGTTTTGAAACTATCATTTACTGCTTACAGCTAAAGACGTTTTTTAACCTATCTGATATGAGTTGTCCTTAATTTTCCAATCGTTTTAAAATTCATTACGGTGAATAAATGTCTTAGTAATTGAGACAACACCTTCTGTTTTCCTTGTTTTTTTTTACTAATTGGCGAATTTAAGACTTTTCTTTTATCTATGTCTAAGGTAATTTTCATATTTCAATTATGCGTAATAATGAGTAAATGTCACAAGTCGGTGATGTCAGTTATTTTATACCTAATCGTGATAAGGTACGAATCCATAATTGCTTTTAAGGATAACGATAACTAATTTCAATCATATAATATAATATCAGATTTTATAAAGAATGCCAAAAGGGGTATACGTTAGATTTAACTTTAGCAAAGGAGCTTAAACCATTGATACAAAGATCAAAGTTTAAAGAAAAAAAAATATTATTAAAATTATTTATTAAAGAAAAATTTAAAAATTGGGCAAGTGCGAGTCCGACTCGCACATGAAGGGTTCCGTACCATAATCTATTACAATTTTGTTCTATGGGAGCCCCCTTAAATATTTATTTTATTTTATTTTAAGTAATTTGTTGTTATAGCGGCAATAGAAATACATCATCTGTGAATATTTCAACTGTCTAGCTATCACCTTTCTTGAGATACAGCCTGGTGACAGACGGACGGACGGACGGACGGACAGCGAAGTCTCAGTAATAGGGTCCCGTTTTTACCCTTTGGGTGCGGAACCCTAAAAATGGTGGAAGAGACCGAGAATCGAACCCGGTACCTCTGGGTAGCCGGTCCAGCGCCAACGACCTCTATGTGGATATTAAGGTATTCAAAGGTGTAGAACCTTTCAAATAGACAGGAAACCAATGGTGCCATGTCAGTTGACACTGCCATTCAGGTCCGAGAGATGCTTCTTCACGCTTCGTTTGTTGTTATAAGAAGGAGGAAACACATGAGCCATGATGATGTTTCCTCTTTCTAAACGTAACCTATATGTACCTATATTGTAATCCACGCAGGCACGGGACAGATCCCTGGTTTATCACTTAAATGGGAAAATGTATAAATAATCACGTGAGTATTTCTGTAATTTATAATCATGCCCCGTGGTTTTCCGTGCACAAATGAGGCCTCGTGTTAAATCATTAGTGCGCCGAAAATCCCCGTATTATGTTCATAATAAAGATTACAAAAATGTCCTCATATCACCGGAAGGGTAAATATATAATATTGTCTTTATTTCGGACAAGCAAGGTATCCATAGAGAGTTAGTAAAACAAGCAATATCTTAATCTAGTGTTAGTATTTACAGATTCATTGGTAATTTTAGCATGTCAATAATCAATCTACAATATATATACATGTTGGTATCTATATTATAAGTTGTGCCACACTTTTAATTTGCTCGGTCCAATGCTTGAGGATTGGACAATCAAACCTCTCAGAAATTTCCTTTAGAATGCTGTTGGGACTACATCTCACACGACTTAGTAATGAGACTATATTTTTACGAATTATAGCCTGAAAACTATCCGTGCGAGCTTCCACAAACATGCCCGATGCAGAGCACCTGCTAGGTAGTCCCATCAGGTAAAACCCACAGGTGTATCTATGTATCCATATGTATTTGAAAGTATTTATTATACAGAATTACAGATACATCTGAACAATAATCAGTTTCATAAAAATATGTGGATATGAGTTAGTGTGCGTAGGTATTTATAGATTAATTGTAATCGGTCTTTTGTTTTTTGTATTGCTTTCGCAGTCTTTGTGAGAATGCGAGATTCATTTTATATAGCCTTTCTATGAATGAATCCATAAATGGGCCATACATTTGGGCCGCCCATAGTTCATACGTTAAGGACGGTTAACATTATTCCATCACTTTTTAGGGGTCAGTACATGATGTACGATTCTCAAACATTTATTATATAGTAGTAGTTTATTTCAATAAATACAAGTAAATGAGAAATGTTGAAAGACTAAGCACATAATTAATTTAATTTCCTTAATGAAATTTGTTTATTAAGGAAACTCATTAAGAGATAAAAATAAACTAGTGCCGTTCCTCGGGTGTGTCTGCGTTATCAGTTAAGTATATCAGATACAAATAAAATCGCATACCAAAGATATCAAATCAGTCGTAAAACAATTCAATAATTTATCTCAGTCTGTCGCGTCATTTGCTATCGTTTTATTAATAACAATAAATAGATCGATACTCATTATTGCGGAAAAAACCATTTTTTAAGCTTTCAATGTCATCATACATTGGTATTTTTTTTATGTCATTTTATTTATGACTAGATTTCTCGAAATTTCATTCGCGCGTGGGCAAAGTTCTTCTTGAGCAGTTGTCGAGAGTATTTTTAACTGACTTCCAAAAAATGGAATCCTTGTAAATTCTAAAATAGTATGTATGGGCGCGGCGACATCGCCAGCCGTTGAGCCCCATCTGTTAGTAAAAAATTGGTTTGTCCGCTCATATTGCCGAAACGGCTGGATGAATTTTAACCATTTTAGGCACAGGCATAGCTAAACATCCAGAGCTGGATATAAGATACTTTTTACCCGACCATGCAGACGAAGCTACGACCCTTGTAGTAAATTTATATTTCAGGTATTTTAAACCAATTTGCTTAAACAAATCGCCGCGCACTGTACCCAACTCATTAATCAGCCGCTATAATGCTAAAATCAACATAACACAACTTTATGGGCGTCGTCGTCTGTTACGAAATCAATTTTTCCGCCAATACCGTTCGTTTTATGCAAATTTTATGCATAAGATGGTCGAACCATGCTCGTACACTGTTTCATAATACGTTTACTAGACGGGTATTAAATATTAAATGCGTTGTGGATTTGTATGTACTCTGATACCGACAATGCGGTTGGTACAGTGGTAGCGCAGCTGACTGTCCTAGGTTCGAATACCGGCAAGAGTTGAAATATCAAAGGAAAATATGCTTGCGATTATTTTCTACAACTTTCAAAGGGGATTAACGCGACTTCAGTGTTGAGAAGATCACTTCTAATCTGTGTTCTCGTACAAATTTTATTACCGCGTATCAAATTTTAAATTTATAGGACAGTTTTCAGTCCTGTAACCAAAAATTACGAGTACTCGCGCTCTGCCTCGTAACCAAATGCTAAAATTAATGTGAGATAGTTTTTCAATCCGGTCAAAATATCCGTCAAATGTAGCCACCAAATTTATCGGGACAAATTTTTGATTAAAATATACTCGATTTTCACACATTATAACAAAACGGCACTTAATCGCATTCAAAAATTGTTTATTGAAGACCCTCGACGTGAGTCCCTTTAACGCGAGTCAATGGTTGCGGTCTACACGGGATCGCACTTTGTGGCGGGCAATGGGGGAGGCCTATGTTCAGCAGTGGACGTCTGTGGCTGATAGATAGAGCCCCTTCGAGACAATGAAACGTCGAGGTAATTAAATAAACACTTTTTATACTCGCGTACTTGAATCTGTCAATAAAAATTTCACAGACAAAATAACAATAACGCACTTTTTAATCCTGTATCCAAATTCTATACTCTATGGTATCCGCTACAGAAATTGAATATTCATAAGACATCTCTCTACTCCACTCAAATAATTTCAAAAAGAGAACATCAGCATATTTGATTTAAACAAAAGAACGCTACTATTCACTGAGTGGTTGAAATTACTTGTCAAAAAATTAACCAACCACGAGGCACCCGCCATGACCATCGCGATCATGTTTTTTTTTAATAGGTCAGTTTTAGTTGAAAGAAAAAGGTAACATCAAAAATAAAAATTCATAGTGGTATGACGATTAAAGTAAAAAAAAAAAAATCTGTGTTTTGCTCGTATAAAAAGTATTGTATGCAATAGTTACACTGACTACACAATTAGGTTTTAAAATCTCGTACCTTACTTAGGCCACTCAGCAAGCCTCGTGCCCTAAACGCGGTACTCGACTTTAAGAACCTTCATTGTGCAACGATTGCATAAAATACTATTTCGAACGCGATTAAGTCCCGTTTCGTTATAATAATATCGGCATAATTTATTTGTTTTTGCAGTTTGCAGTAAAGATGTATTACGATATACATATACCTATCACTACGTACATAGTATAAAACATAGTCGCTTCCTGCTGTCTCTATGTACGGATTTTGATGCGGTTTTTAATAGATGGAGTAATTCAAGAAGAAGGTTTATATGTCTAAAACATGCATAATTTATCAGCATTGCACCCGTGCGCAGCCGGGGCAGGTCACTAGTTCACTACAATAAGAGCGTTATTATTTAATATACCTAGAGTTGCCATCTCTAAATTCGACGAACCCAGACAAAGACTTAAAAAACCCGGACATTTGGCGTAAATCGCATTTTTTCCCGGACGTGTCCGAAAATAATATTGTTAAAAAGGCACATAAAAAGTGTCCGGGTTCTCCCCAGACACTTCTAGAAAACCCCCCAGATGGCCTTCAAACTAGGACAAATCGAATCCCGGACGGATGGCAGCCCTAAATACCTTAAAGTTGGCGTGAACTTCTACTGCCATTATTGGAATTGATTTCATGTAACTAATCAAGTAATCAAAACTAGACCGTCGGAGTGTCGATTACTAGCGATTAATGTAGTCGCAATCGTTTAATGGTCGGTGTATCGAATGGCCTGATTCTGGCTTATCGAGACGTTGACCTTTGGAAAACAGACCTATTAGAATACCTACAGGAAAGTGACGGAATTCGGATGATGTCTGATGAATATTTTTTTTAACATGATAATCGATACAATTCGTACACGCCACAGTTTTTATATTAAACCCTTGATACAAAGATCCAAGGTGTAAAGTGTTTCAAATAAACAATGCATAGATCGACACACAAAGCATAAGCATAAATTGGAAAGGTTGCTTGGGAGTTAGGGTGGGAGTACCTAAGGTTAAAGCGCTGGACCGGCAATCCAGAGGTACCGGGTTCGATTCCCGGTCTCTTCCACCAGGTAACGCATATCAATTTTTCTTTGAGCTTTGATCTTTGTACAGTCGAGTTCATTTACATCTACACACTTACGAGAACAAAAATATCTGAACACGATTTTATGCTCCTGTCCATAGGGTCAATGGTTTAATCGATGCAATTTTTTGGAGAAATCACATACTGCAGAGTCTGTGCGGAAAGAGAAGAGTCGTGGTAGAAACGGGAACTAACATGCATTTTAAATGACAATCGAACCTTAGACACATTTCTTTATATATTAAATAAACAAACTTCTGTCCTTATATGTATGCCATTTGTCATTTCACTAGCGAGCGAAGTGTCTCATCAATGTTTCTACATTATATAACAGGGCTATTGCGATTTAGTGGTAGGTATATTTGAAACCTACATTTTAAATTTTTCAATGACAATTTTTGTTTCAAAAGCTACTCGAATCGAACTCGAAAAAAATTACGCAGAGAAACTGGTTTTATAAACTTATTTTCGACTGCACGCAATGAAAGTATCAAATAGCCATGTTACTTTCTAGAATTCAGGGAAAAGTATTATTTATTTCAAAAATGTAATAATTTCAAGTTGAAATTATCAATATAATTGTCATAACATGAAAAAAATAGATTTTGAAAGGAATAAGGTACCTATCTTAAAATAATACTAGTGCTTGCAATTCCGGAATTGGTCACTACAACTAAAGTAAAGTAAGAAGTAAAGTAAGTAAAGTATAAGTTGGTAATATAAGCCTATTCCGGAATTTCAAGCCCTACTTAAAACGTCCCGATATTTGGATGTCAAGATGGTTTCCGGCTGATCTCACCTCACCTAGCGGTTGCATTTCTAAACCGAATCTCATGAAATTTTGTGAGTAGGTAGAACACTTTTATCGATATCGTTTTTCGAAATTAAATCTGTACAATAAAGTGAAAAATTGAAAAAAAATATGGTTCAGGCGGGGTTCGAACCTGCGTCTCCAACGGCTTTCCGGGCCAACACGGACGTCCTACCTATTGGACCACCGAACCTGATGCGAGAGCCATTGAATTTTTCCACCAGTTTTGCTTCTTGCATGCCTTAGGGTGACGGCATGACAGACAGACGTAAGTAGGTATTTAGAAAAAAAATGTTTCGAAAATTAAACAGCTGACATAAGGGGGTTGAAAATATAAAAAATGTATTGTTTTTGTAATTCCGAATCAAACCGCGAGTTCTTCAGCTCACAGCCACTAGTATACGACGCATTTGGCGCTGTTTGTAGTGCACCTGTCTACTGAGCCGGCGGTCCTGGGTTCGAATCCCGGCCGGGGCAAATATTTGTGTGATGAACTCGAATATTTGTTGGATATTATCTATATTATGTATTTATATATTATTATTATGTATATTGTGTAACATTGACCCTTAATATAACTTAACTTTATATCAACACTAGCTGCCCATAATATCGAACCTCAATACGAGCTATTGTACGGATAAGATTACACTTTATTTCTCCGAGTTTTATTATGTTTCTCAGTTGACGTTGAGTTACTATGAAACTTACAGTCTTAACTGTAGCGTAATGTGACTTTATGCGACTGTTCTCTTTCCCCGTGATTGATCGACTTTATGTTAGCACAGTGCCGTTTTGTACTTTACGATCATTTCATTATATTAACAGTACAATTCTTGTTATGTTTCTAACAATATTACTATCGTTATCTCATTTTAGCGATAAGTATACTTAATAAGTTCCGCAATTTCCGCATTCATTGTCTAAATGCTGTCATAAAAAAAACACCACGAAAACTGTCACGTGGTTATATTAAAATGCCATAGGACCTACATATTGTAACTTTTCGGCGTGGTTTATTTGTACCACGAGACTTGACGTGTTAAAGCATAATTAGAAGGATTAAAGACTCGTAAACAGCCACAAATTTCGTATCCGTGAATTATTTAATTAACTCGTTGATTAAAAACAAGCAATCGTTATTGACACTAAAATTAAGACGTTCCCGTCAAACATTAAAATACTATTAATTCACTCACCATTTTAATTGCCATGAGCAAAATTAAATTTGTCCAAGGTCTTGAATAAATCATACATAAAACTTGAGGTCAACACTTCCGTTCATTTGAAAAATTATATTTTTAAACCACTCGCGTGCACCTCTGTAAACTTCCACTGTGACATATTTTATTAAGTTAAAACCTTCTAAAAAAAGTTATTTAGTCTATGCGATCACAGTTTAAAAACAAAAATAAAGATATTTTAAAAATATTCCATTTTCAAATTTTCAGTTCCGCGCGCGGCTACAGCTGTCAGCGTAGCGTAACTTTTTCTAAGACGACTAACGTAGACCACGGCGCGCAACATACTGCCACCATAGTCTCGATCGAGGGAATAAAATGTAGACGACCGGCTTATTGGAAATGCCACCGTTGAGCACCGCCGCAATACGAGTCTGATAAAAGATTTTCCAGATTGTCATCGTCATGTCGGTCAGGCGGAAATTAAAAAAAAAAGCTTCTATTAAAGTTTTTGGCATTATTTGCTGATTGATTTTTTGATGAATTTACAATTACATCCGTTATATGTATAGGGTAGGTAATGTTTTGAAAATAACGTACCACCTATGTGGCTGCATAGCCAAGGATATTTAATTAGGGAATATTTCAATAATTGTTTTGTAAAGAGAAATAACAGTTTCTTTCTCTATTATTTTTCTTTGACGGTGTCTTATCTGAAAAACGAAGTGCCTACATATTGTAATAATTTATTATTTATCTTTTACGTTTAATTTTAATATAATTGTGTCAGATACTTTTGCAAAAATCTATAATTAATTTGAATACTTAAAAATTTAATAATACGTTAAAATCTGAAATAGGTTTTACCATAATTAGTAGCTGCCAAAGTTATTAAAGGTTTTTACTTAACTAAGTAAGTATACCTACCATTTTAATACTTCTTACACTACAAATTCCAAACCAACATTTAATAAATAACCAGAAAGCGCCTGCAACGTTGTTCGAGCGGGGAAAACGAAGCCATAACCCTCTTTTTCGCTTGAGCGTAATCGGGTAAAGAATACCCAACCTTCCATCATTCCCGAATAACGGGCTACGCGTGTACCAAAACTTGTAAAATAGATATTAAATGTACAGACATTCTTTTGCAATTTCATTCTGATAAGTCGTATATGTATTATGGATAAATTTCCTATAATCATTTTGTTTTTCTAATTTTGCACCGCCTATTAACAAAATAATTTTTCAGGTTCTCCACTACCCAAAGGTTGTCTGGAAGAGATCGCTCTTTAGCGATAAGACCGCCTGTTGTTTACCTCTAATTGTAATTTTTTGCATTGTATTTCTCCTGTATATTTTATGAGGTGTGCAATAAAGAGTACTTGTATTGTATTGTATTACAAATAGTTACTTTGACGTTGTGTAGTTTCTAATTAAGCTTGTTTAGTCAATTTATTTTTGCTGACGATGTACTTAGTATCTGTTCTTATAGAACTGGTATGTACTATTACAGCGACTTATTTCAGCTGTGTAAGGGCTGTATAAGCTCTTATCAATACCGTCTTTACCATAAGGGCACACGGGGCCCGTGCCCAGGGCCCCCATTCTCAGGGGGCCCCGAAGGACCGACAATTTCTCTCACAGAATAAATGGTCGTACTTAGTTAAAAAAATCTTGTTATTATTCGCTTTTTTTTTACTGTTGGAGATTCTACAATGAGTAAATGAGTCTCAAACTCAATATATAAACTGTATTTGACGTATAACCCTGCCATACGATTTACTGTAACTATACTAAATAAATAAATCAATAAATTGTAAAAAAGAATCATAGAAGGTAGGTAATTCCTTCTCATTGCTCATTCAAATTAAATTAGCCATAAGGGAGTTGAATTTCGCTATTTTTTCGTTATTTATTTATACTAATGTAAGTATAAAGAAATTGCAGCTAACTGTATAGAGCGAGACTAATTCATTAATGTATTGATGCAAACACGTTTTTTCTATACGTCACCGGCCAGGAATGCAGATTTAGATGACAAATAGCATTGAATCGGTTTTTATTGACATCATTAATTCATTTATTCAGGCTGCAACGAGCAAGTTAGTGATAGCGCAGGTATGTTATTCCTTTACAGAGGTGTTATGTCAGTAAAGTGCGCGTAATAGGTACATTGCATACCTAGGGCGGTGATTTTCGTGAATGTCTCAGATGGCAGGAGTTTGTGCATAAATATGCGATCTGGTGCTTACGAATTACCACCAGTGGTTTGTCTAAAGTTTTACGCCGGAGCCTCACTGCTGCGCACGCTACGTACGGACACGCTATACACGTTGCCCACGTGGGTCCATTGTTATAATATTGGTATCAGTGACGTCATTTCGTGCGCAGCGTGCTCGTGCACCACTATGGAAGTATCTACCTACATTTTCATACAAAGCGTTTTTGTAGCCACGTGTGTAGCTCGACCGTGCGTAGCAGTGGGGCTCCGGCTTTACGTCTTGCCTTGGCCAGCAAGTGATTTTCTCCCCGCCTAGCGAGTCAATCGTGAATCTGAATCGGAGTTTTGCTAAGGAATTTATATGTAGGGAACAGCGAACTTTGTATTCTATAACCGGAGTCAACGAAACGAAATGATGTTATATGACAATGGGATGAATTATTCAAACTAAAAAAATACTTTCAAAATCAGCTCAGCCTTTTAAAAAAATCCTTAAAATTGGGGTAAATACATAAAAACACAATACCGGCAAAGATAACCTGTTTCGTTTTTGGTTAAAAATATGTGATCAGTTGTTTTTTTATGGCGTAAATATTGGGATTAATAACAATACAACAATATTCTATTGATTTCATACTCTCTGATAATAGTATGTACGTAGTGTTATTTATTCGTAGGTACGTGAGATAAACACAGTAAGTCTGTCAGTCATCACATGGCTGACGTCGGTTCAACGATGACGTAATAATGGTGAAAACTATTAAGAGTATCATGGCGATGATAATAGCTTTGTATTTTGACACCAATGAATGTTTTAATTAACAGACTTTGATCCAAGATTTTTCTAGGCCGTATTAGGTTAATTTCAAAAGTGGTTGATAAGAGTCATGATTCTACAAAAAATAGAGGTCGTCGGTGTAGACAAAGAAATAAAAGATGCCCCAGTATTGATCCTTGGGGTACATCGGTTTTAACCTGAATAACTAGAGATTTAGATCCACTTATATGTAATAGTGTTTGTAGTGTATCTATAACCAATACGATTGTAATATCTTTAATATTTCCCATTTTTATGCTGTTTGTCATTTAATTAAGGTTGCAAAATCTAACGATATGTTCTCGAATGCCTTCAACAAATCACAGTGAATAGCTATTAATATTTCGTTAATAAATTATCTACGTTAATCAGTTACAACATAAAAAATGTTTTTATTCATTTTGTAAGGTTTTTTTTTTTTATGGTTGACCCTCTTGCTTGCGGGAATATCGGTTCAAGGCATCCAACGCTGTAGACTTATTTAAATGCGAGAAGAGAGTAGAGGGCACTCGGCATGGGCATTTTAGTTGTAAGGGTTGGTCTGGACAGGTCCACAGTCTTAGCAGGGATCGTAATAGACCAGTACAATAGCCCAAATATCTCTCCGATCTGAGCCGTATGTCCAGCAATGGACTAAATGAGCTGAAGAGCAAACGGATCGCCTGATGGAAAGCAATAACCGTCGCCCTTAGACACCTGCAACACCAGAGGACCCACAAGTGCGTCGCCGGCCTTTCAGGTGGAAGTACGCTCTTTTTTTGAAGGTTTGAAGGTCGTATCGGTCCGGAAATACCGCAGGCGACAATTCATTCCACAATGCAGTCGTACGGGGCAAGAAACTCCCAGAAAAACTCACATTTGTGGACTGCCTATCTAAGTGGTGAAGATTAAAGGATTGACGCGTAGAACGGAACGGAAAAGTGCGACAGGAATCAATCCGAACAATTCCAATGATAATGATGATGATGATAATAATGATGTTGTCGATGACTTACCGCGAGCAGAGTGGTGAGGGCAATCGGCATGCGCATAGTAGCGAGGCTCGGCGCCGGCCGAGAGTACGCGGCGCCGGCCGGCCGCGCCGCCGCATCCGCCCGCCGGCCCGCCGCCGCCTACCGGCGCGGGCGCCGCGCACACATCGCCGTACTGGAAAGAGAGATAGGCTATCACTTTATTATACACGTCACAAGAAATAGAGTCCCTATAATATATTTCTAAATATCTACAATCAGTTTTTCAATTTAGTATAATGGACTGGTGTCCAAGAGCCCCATGATCGACTCGGATACTAGGGAAAGTATTTATTGACTCCTTTCTTTTGTGTAAGGAAATTCGCTGATCTATATCGAGGCTATTGACATGACGTGTTACGAGTACTCGAAGATGCCTAAGCCTATGTCCAGCTGTGGATTGCTATAGACTGATAAAATCACGACCACGTATGGAACTATGGATTGACGAGACGAGATCTCCAATAAGGACGAACATTTGCAATGTCCACCAAGCCAAGACCAGCCCCTCGAACACAACTGTGGCACGCGACTCATTCTCGCACGAGAAATATTACCTATCTCTCTTCTTCGCAGTACTGTGAGAGAGTGACGGGTGATCCTATATCACGCGACACCAGAAGCTAGTTGTGCTAGACGGGCAGGATCAGGATTAGGCAATGAATGTCTTAGTATATTTCAAATTATGGAAATCGCTTTTTAAGTAAAATTTCATAATTATTACAGTAAACAAAAATCATATCCACCTTCAGCCATACCTAACGTACACATACATGAAACAACATATGAAAGTCACGCTTCTGAAACTTGATTGGATATATATTACGAATTAACTGATACACGTCGTTTCGTGGTATGTGTTCGAAGTCCATCAAAATTCCGGGTGGGTAAAAACTAGGTAATTAACAAACTCAAGTAATTAAATTGATTATGGCAGCGTTTTTGGAGCACGACTGATGGTGGTTCTCCGTAAATATGTTAATCAGAAAAAAATATTTATGGAGAACCACCATTTAATGAGACTGCCATTGCCATCCGTTCCATCCATTTGTTTGCGGATGGGATAGCGAGATTGATGACCGAATGGAAGAGAGTGCTAGAGAAAGAGCAAGATAATTATCTTGTAGTTGTAAGTTAGTTAGGTTTTAGTTAAGTATTTAAGCTTAAGAATCCATGTAACGCTTTGGTGTAAACTGTCATGTTAAATTTTTATGTGATTCAATAAATAAATAATCCGGGATATATTTGTATTTCCCGGTTGGCGCAGTTTGTAGTGCACCTGCCAGGTGAGCCAACGATCCTGTGTTCGAATCTCGGCAAGAACAAGTGATGAACTCGAATATTTGTTCCTGGGTCATATGTTATCTATATATGTATTTGTATTATGTGTATCGTCGTCTAGTATCCATAGTACAAGCACTGCTTAGTTTGGGACTAGGTCGATTTGTGTTAGATTGTCCCTTAATATTTATTTATTATTTTATTTTTATATTAAAACCAGTAATATGCATGCCAGTAATCTGCCCTAATTCAAAACTTAATTTTTTCGGAACCTTTTTAATAGCGAACGGACTAATGGAGGAACTTAATTCTACAGCCTAGGATTCCCTGTTCACTGGCTGTGTTAAATTTACCAATCACATTTGTCAGATTTAAAGCACTTCTTTTGTGCTTCACAACAAAAACGCAGCCTGATTGGTTTATTTCCTTTTCCCGCTTTAGTGCACAGGCGGCCTAAGGCGAACCAATGACATTTTAACAACCCCATAAAAGAAGATGGCGCCGGAATTCGTAATGCGCATGTGCGAATCTTCTAATAGAAAGCTGATCACGCCCACCTTGTTTGGGAAGCAGTGCGATACGAATTAGGGGACTTCCGAGTCCGAGGTGATTGGTTAGACAAAATGGGTGGAAAAATGGAAATTTGAAGAAGATATTTCGTTAGAAGAGTTACATTTATAAATTTATGAAACATGTAATGTCTCATTTTTTAATGTGGGTACACCACAATTTTTATTTAAACCATTAATAAAAAGATCAAATCTTAAAAAAAAATTGAAAAAGGAGCTACCTGGTGGAAGGGATCGGGAATCGAACCCGGTACCTCTGGATTACCGGTCCAGCACGTTAGACACTTCGCTACCTTAGCTCCACGTAGACCTGACGTCCAGTCCAGAGGTACCGGGTTCGATTCCCGGTCCCTTCCACCAGGTCGTTCCTCTTTCAATTTTTCTTTAATCTTTGATCTTTGTATTCATGGTTTAGCGTTACCTTTGTTTTAAAGAATCTTTATTGTTGTCGAATGCTTCTTTAAGAAGAAGAAGAATATCAGTTTTCAAATAACTTAACTGTCATGAAAGAAATCCTGTCGAAGCTTAAGCTGCCTATCATTAAGTTAAAATACTCTAATGTGATATCTTTTGACCTAATATTACGTAATGTATCCGCATATAAAGTACTGATGAAATCCTGCAATTACTTACGCAACTAAACTTAATTTGATGACCAATAATTTTACCCTTAGCTTAATAAAATAAACATAAATCCTCACTAATCTGTAGAACTGTATAATGTCTGAACGTTTAATGGCTTTTGCATGTTGTTGTAGTCTTAATGAATGATGAAAACTGTCCCGTTTTCATCTATTATCTTTATAGCATCATTAACCACAATGGATATTTCATTTTCCTTATAAGGTTGATCGGTGACATCACTGTCTTCAGTCACACCTACTGCCGCGTCATCAAAAACTGCAAATATGTCTCTTATCAACAGGATTATCAATCGACGGGCGCCAGTTATCAGATTAGTGCAAATATTTTATTCATGATTCAGTTTATTTTTATCCATACTGTTACGTCAATGACATTGTGGTTTTGTGGGCTACAAATTTTAAATTTGTTTGTCGAACGTTAACTGATTGAACAATGTACGTAGTGACGAACGGATCGTTGTTTGAAATCCGGTAATGTTACTGAAAACTGCGAATGCAGCATGTCCGTTAAAAGTGACTAATTTGAAACTGATGTATGACTCAAATGGTTCACTATAATACTACTGTCTCGGCGCCCAATACGGCTTCATCGCTTTTGGCGTCGAGACACTTGGTCCGTGGGGCCAGGGTGCGTGCGGACTCCACAGGGAGCTCAGTAAGCGCCTGAGGGAGGCAACAGGGGACCCACGCGCGGACAGTTTTCTCGCGCAAAGGCTTTCCATAGCCATACAGCGTGGGAATGCTACCTACGTCATGGGCACCCTACCTAAAGGTCTTAGTTTTATAAATATATATTTTCATCTTAGAATAATTTTTAGTTTTAATACCATAAATTTGTTATTTTTTATGTTTTATTTTTGACCCATGTATGTAAATCATTGGGGTGATGATGATGTTGTATATACATTTATGAAGCATGTAATGTCAATTTTTTTTTTATTGGAGTAAACACCATAATTTTTACATTTAAACCATTGATACAAAGATCAAACCGGACCTGCAATCCAGAGGTACCGGGTTCGATTCCCGGTCACATCCACCAAGTAACTCATTTAATTTTTTCTTTGAGCTTTGAGCCCTTCCCTTTCTTCCCTTTCTTCCCTTTGATTTGATGTATTTATTTATTTATTTATTAAAGGCCGAGCGAGCGAAACGTCTCCGTTTCAGCTTGACCAAAAATTCTTTCGTATGTCCAGATGTCAATGTCTCATATAATTTCACAAGATATAACAACATTTGATATAACGTTTCAATTGGTATAACAACAATAAATATAATTTTAATTGGTAATTTTATTTAATATGCATAACGTTTTGAATGGTATGATGAAAGTTGGCACCCCGGTAAATCCGGGTGTGTACAACATAGGTTACTTTTTATACCGAAAAAATGTAGCGTTCCCATGGGATGAGCGGGTTACACCGCGCGGCGCAGATAGTTATATATATCATTAGTTGTTATATTGTAAAAAAAGATAGTATGGGTGCGTAACGGTCGCACCCATACTACCTTTTTTTATACTACCTTTTAGTTTGCAATGCTCAACGTAAGTACAGTCCCTAAGGAGTCAAATGACTGGTAATAAACAAATCAGGTCAGAGGATGTCGGGACCCCACTGGGCGTCGATTTAGGCGCTAAAGATTCAATGAAATTGGTACTATATCTGGATCAGTCAAGGTAAATCTGCGTGTACGCATCTGGATGCACTCTACAATAGTAGCCTATTGACTCATGTTAAATTGTATCGAACTAATGTTTATTTCGTATAGATTTAGCATAGGAAACCTAAATATATTTTGTTCAGTTCATAAAAGTAGAAGATGACAAAAAAAATATATGGTTTTTGTTCCGTATTTTGAAATGCTTAAAACGCTGTCCGCCATTTTCGCTCACGATAGTGACGTCACTGATCCCGTAAAGAAAACTGAAGGGCTGCTCCGACGACTCCGAATAAAGCCGTCCCTCTCGATCTCTTATCAAAGTATATTTGCGTGAGTGGGACGGCACTATACGACAGTCGAGTTTCGAACATCGGAGTAGTCCTTTTGTTTATTTACTTGGTATTCTATGTCACACCACAGATAAGCAAAAGGCAAAAATGGCGGACGGCGTCTTTATCTGTTCATGAAATTTCTATTTTCAATTAATAAAATGTAGCTTTCTAGCACTTTAATTTAGCACTCTCATAAAAACACAATACACGCTTTTTTAGAGCCAGTAAAATCGTTGTGATTGTGGTTGGTCCATTTTAAACTTCTTCGCTCAAATTCAAATTCAAATTCAAAATATTTATTGCATGGACACATAACCATGACATTGCATGGACACATACAAAGTTCTTACAATAATAGTTTAGGTTCTTCCATATCCTGCCTCACAGAGGCGTGCAATACTGAACTTAATATCTACATATATCATTACATGTAAATTTCTCAATTCTTATTATTATCATCAATATTATATAAAATAGAACTATCACACATTAATTATATCATTACTAAATTCAAATTATTATTATAACATTATTGACATTAATCTTTCATATATATCATTATATTATCATTATTAAATTCCACGTATTGCATTATATTTTATAATGTCATTTACACATTAGATATTTTATAAATAGGTCAACTTTCGATTTAAAAAGACATAAAAATTGACAGTTCTAACGGCATCCGAATAAAATACGTGTTTGGGCGAATCTTTATTTTGTTGTCGATTTCTTATTCTTCTCTGATTTTAATCAAATTTGGTGAGTTGGTAAAGTTGCTTATTCTGACCAAGGCAAGCCCAATTTTACGATATGTCCCAAAAAAAATCCACTGCGGTACAAAAAAATTATGCAATTTGTGTGAATAAATTTTGTACTTTGTACTAAAATTTAGTACAAAATGAGGAGCTCGAAATGAAAAATAAACAAATCGACAACAAAATGAATATTGGCTCATGGGCCAATTTCTTTAATACATTTTGTGTAACTCAATGGAGAACAAATTTTAGGACATGTCGTGAAATTGGGCTTAACATGGTCAGCATAAGCAACTTTACCAACTCACCATGTAATTATATGGTGATGTGGTCGACCAGGGACGTTGATGGGAGACAAAGTATATGCCGAGCTCTAGATAGTAGTGAACGTTTAATTACTCAAAACATTAGCTTATATACATTTTTAATAAGGTTAACGCTTATCCAAGCAATATGCATTAGGCTACAGCTATACTGCATGCTATACTAAATGTAGACATTTACTACATACTACAACCAAATTTTAATGAAATCTGAGAAAAAAATTAAATAGACAACAAAATAAAAATTGGTGACGTGATAAACGAGTAGGTAGCAAGAGGTGCGAAATATGTAGTATTTGGGAACCACTGAATGGTTAATAAAGTTTGGTCAGTTAGTAATTATTTGTGTAGTGACATGGGCGCTAAATCGCTGGCTCAATATTACAGGGTGCTATGTTTAGCTTTTGACAAGTTCAAATTTGAACATTGTCATTATGACATAAAATCTCATTTTAATGTAACATAGAACCCTGTTATATTGGGTCAGCGAAATGTGATGTCACTTTGTGGGTTGTAGTTGCATGAAAAGCCTACCGGATGCGGGACAGGATATAGGCGATCTAAAGCCTCTATTTAGATAACTATAGGTAATACAGACAAGGCAAGTTCACTTTACGCAAAGAGGTGCCCCACTACGTATACTCGATTACTTTTGGGGTGTGGATATAAAAACGTTTCATATAATTCCACTACCTAGATATAACAACATCATCATCCTCCTAGCCTTTTGTCCCATTTTTTGAGAATGGATTCTCAATCGGGGTCGGCTACCTAAATCCCAAGATGTGGCGTAGGCACTAGTTTTACGAAGGCGACTGCCATCTGACCTTCCAACCCAGAGGGGAAACTAGGCCTTATTGGGCTTAGGTGGTTTCCTCACGATGTTTTCCTTCACCGAGAAGCGAGTGGTAAATATCAAATGACATTCCGTACATAAGTTCCGAAAAATTCATTGGTACGGGCTGGGTTCGAACCCGCGACCTCCGGATTGAAAGTCGCATAACCACTAGGCTACCACCGCTTCCAACAACAATAACCATAAAATCATTGGGTATAAATTAAAGTTGGGCAGATTTTATTTCGAATGAGAATAAGAATGAACGGCTAGACGTCATTCACATTAAAAAAATATATATATGATTTATTCTAGAGGGCGTCATTTTGAATGGCGTGAACTAGAATAAATCAAGAATACGTCATTCTGATTACAGCTAACGCGATGATTGAAAGTTTGTTGGAGAAAATAACTTTTTATTTGAATGGCGATTATCTTGATTAAGAGTGATTTTTTCGTATAAGTATTTTATGCATGTTACTTTAGTTTTTGAAAAGTCGAAATTAAACAGGGGTGTGCCATCACAAGGTCGGCAGTGGAGTAATTGGAAGGATTTGGAAAGATGGATACCTAATCTAAAATACAAAGGTACGTTTAATGCAGTGCCTTATCTTTCCAATCCTTCCAGCACTGCCATCTAGACTAATAGACGAAAAAATCGACGCTATGGAAATGTGGTCCTAGAAACGCCTCCTGAAGGTCGTAAGGATCGCTTTTCGCACCAACAACTCGATCCGCAAAGAGAAATCGACAGTATAAATTTGTGCCTATAATATTTGAAGTTTCCTTGATTCCACGTATATCTCGTAGTAAATTTTTACCAAAATGATGTGGGAACATCCTGGAGGGTCCTCTGTTAAAATTTCGAACTTAAAAATAAGTTTCCGTATCGGTTTATAAGCGGCTCTTACGTAAAATAAATAATAAATAGGTACAATAAAATAAAAAGACTAACATACTATAAGAAAAAACTAAAACTATTAACAAAAAAATCAGTATGTAAACAAAATATTGATGCATTTTTAAGAGATAAATAAAGCTTTTATTATTATTATTATCGGTTTATAAAAGACGAAGATGTAAAAATCGTACAGTTCAATTGAGAACTTCCTCTTTTTGAAGTAGGTTAAAAATATATTATAATCAAACAATTATACGACGATAGTGACGATTAAATTAGTTTCACTCAATTTCTTCTGCTTTGATTTATTCATTTTTTGTAAAACTCGTTATTCAAAATAACCTATACTTGAATGACGGTCAGTTGATTCATTCTTGCGGTGCATCATTTAAAATGATGATTTTTTATTGAATGCTCAACTCTGGGTATAATTACCTACAATTAGTATAAAAGACATTCGATATAAAGTTACGGGTTCGAATCCCGGCAATAGCTGGGCCATTTTTTTAAAGTTGTACACCCCGCTTTTTTTTTAAATCTTCGATATTTTGGGTATTTTCTACTCAGAATCACGAGCTCTTTCGATCTAATTAGGAGAAAAAAACTGTCCCAAAATATTCATACATTTTTTGTTTTTCCATTCCGTTACCGCTTTAGTAGGTTATATGGAAATGGTAACGGAATGGAACGAAAAAACTTGGGACAGTTTTTTTCACCTAATTAGATCGAAAGAGCTCGTGATTCTGAGTAGGAAATACCCAAAATATCGAATATTCAAAAAAAAGTGGGGTGTACAACTTTAAAAAAAATGGCCCAGCTATTAAATGATGATAGAATAGAATAGAATAGAATACTCTTTATTGCACACCTCAAGAATAAAGAAATACAAATACAAATGACACTTAAAATTACAATAGAGGCAAACAATAGGCGATCTTCACGAGTTCACGAGTTTATTTTCCTGGGTTATGGATGCAAACTGTGAGATATTCAATAACGTGTCCTTAAACTCCGAGTTACGACGCTATAATACCAGTACCACACATAAAACCGATTTTATTACAACCACGTATTATGATTCACTTGCCTACGCATTTAACCTAACACTAATCTGACCGTCGTTAAGATCAATTAACATAACAATAAATAACGCGTGACTACTGTCCTTACACGTAAACATTCTAAAATATTCACTTCAAGTGTTCCCTTCAAGTGTTATTCATTTTAACCCTTATCCATTAGCGTAAAGTAACAGAATTCATCTACACTTCAACTAAGATGCGCTGGTGCTAAAGTAACGAACTTTGAATTGATTTGACTATGGAATTATTGAATGCTGCATTTTGATTGGTTGCTTCATATTTGACGTATCCTGTTCTGTCTGAAACTGATTTACGATTGGTCTTTTCCAAGCGTTAATGTTATTAATAATATTTTATTATTTACTTCGTCATTGCAATGTAGCTCTTATTGGTACATGGTTTGAGGTATTTATTGATGGTATATTTGTATATATTACTGATAATTTATAAGATGGTGCCTATAAATCACTATGTTGCATATATATATATTTATAGTAAGCTGCTTAACATTAGGTAGGTACTGATTCTGTGTTGGCGCCATGGAAATTACGACTGCAAAATCATTAGACAATATCGTGATTTTATAAGAGAATAGGCGATTTGAAGGTTGAGATATTAGATGAATAGTATTAAAATCCAATGTAAGTTAAGGCGCGATAAGACTAACATAGTTTAATGTCTATTGGGGTAAGGTAAGACTAACAGTTCGTGTGTTATTGGACTTGTGTTAAGCGGAGCGTAGAAAATCAAGCAATTGTGAAGCCCAAAAGGAGTGTTTTTTAATCTGAGGACCATTATACTGTTAGAGGAAGAAACCGATGTTCGTGGAACAACACTAGTTGTCGCGCGCTAGTGGCACATCTCTACCGCGTTTGACAGTTCGCTTCGAGTAATTTTCGAATGTTGAAAAGATAAGCCGTGCTAAACTCTAATTTCCTATTGAGTAAATGTTTAAGTAAATACTTTGTGCTGTTTTGTGTTTAATAGTATTCAGAAGTGAGATTAACTTGCGCTCTTAAAGTGATTCGTACGGTATTGGTGTGATTTTTGTTTAAAAACTACTTTTGTGTGAACTGTAACATTTTGCTTGTAAAAGTGAAAAAACAGTTGACTGGCGATTGCAAAATGGATGCTTTTTATTGTGAATATGCTTAACTAATCCTTTTAGTGCAAATATAACTTATTGTTGAACATTTTGTGTGTCGTGAACCATTTACGTTCGTTCTTAACAAGTTGTGATAAGTTGCGCGCCAGACGCATCAGCTTGTCTTTTGGATTTTGCGGTTTTGGGTGAGGTAGCCAAGACTGCACGATTTGGTTATAATCCCTGAGGCCAGCAGGGTGTGGTGCATGCTACTTTATCTGCTTACAATCTTCATATGCTTCAAAGCTGGTGAGATCCATCCATACTTATTTGTTAATAATAGACTGTGATTTTTACTTCGTATTATTTAAAGGGACGTTGTAAAGTTATAACAATGCAAATTAAGACTAACTACAGTGACAATCAATGGACACATTATATATAAAAAAATATAAGGAAAACAATTATACTGTTTTAAAAGTTTATTTAATTTTTTATTATTTTGGTGTGAAGTGTACAGACTTTAAAATTAAAAAAAAGGACAAGTTGTGACATAAACTATATTATTTTGTGATTATACTGTGTTACCATGGGTCGGCATAAGAAGAGACGTAGATCTCCTAGTTCTACAAGTAGTTCCTCTTCAAGTGGATCTCCTAGTTCAACAAGTAGTTCCTCTTCAAGCTCAAGTGGTGCGAAGAAGCATACAAAAAAGAGTAAAAAATATAAAAAGAATTTAAAGAAGAAAAGCTCTAGGATAGAAGCTTTAGAGGGGCTGATAAGAGAATTGAGGAAGAATACTGATTATCATGCTTCCCAGCCACATACTGGAAATGCATCCCAGCCATATACTGGGAATACATCCCAGCCACGTCCTGGAAATACATCCCAGCCATCCGTAGTTCGCTACATGGGTCGCAATGATTTCATAACTGTGTTTGATCCGCAGACCTCTCAGGTCTCTTTATAAATTGTATTTATCTTGTTTCCTTTTGTAAACTTTTTTGGTGTGCAATAAAGTATTGTTGTATTGTATTGTATTGTATTGTCTCTGTTGATCATTGGATGAGGAACTTGGAGGGAATTGCCAATATGCATGGTTGGGATGAACGCACATTCATTTGTAACTGTGCTTCTAAACTTGGTGGCTATGCAAAGAGTTGGTATGAGCACCAGGCATCCTTTGAAATGAGTTGGGCCGAGTGGAAGGAAAAGATGATAAAAGCGTTCCCTTTCACTAAAAATAAACTGACACAAATAAGAGAATTAGTGAATCGAGTCAGGAAGCCTAATGAAGACCCTATTGAATTTTATTATACAAAACTCGGGATTGGAATGTCATGTCAGTTAAGCAATGAGATCATTACTGAAGCAGTCATAGGTACACTTGGAAATCAATTATGGGAAATTGGCGCAAAATCAGCTGGGTGTCGAGACACCAATTCCTTACTTCAGTACTTGGCTAGTATTAACATTTCAACTGCGAGCAAAGAGCAAGACAAACCTGAAACTTTATTGAAAAAATCTCATGGACCAGACAGGGTGACAAAGTGTTTCTCTTGTGGCAAACCTGGTCACAAAGCAAGCAGATGTCGCAAAGCAAAGGATATCACTAAAATGCATAAAAATAAGGAGAACCGTAAATGCTTGTTTTGTGAAAGGCCAGGTCATACTGAATCAGAATGTTTCAAAAAGAAAAATCAGAGCAAACATTGTTCTTTCTGTAACATTGATGGTCACACACTAGAGCAGTGCAGGTAGAAGTCCAGAACAGGTCCACAAAACCGTTTAGTACGAAGGGTCCAAACTGTATGCTGTGATTCCTCAGACAGGAAGTACTTCAAGGGTGTACTTGTAAATGGAGCTCCGGCAAATGCTTTTATAGATTTTGGTAGCTCGTGTAACACCATGATGCAGAGTTTCTTTGAGACACAGGACTTGGAGCTGAAGCCCAATAATGACACTGTTATAAAGGGATATGGAGATGCATTAACAACACCCTTGGGATCTGTTTCAACTTCTCTTGTAGTTGATGGCGTGGAGAAGGTGAATCAATTCTACGTTGTGCAAGATAACATACAAGAAGTTGATGTCCTTATAGGACAGACTTTCACAGAATCACCTGATGTAGTTGTTGTAAAAACTCCGTCTGAGCTCAACATTTATGAAAATGAAATGGCATTTCAAGTGACCAAATTGTGTGATTCTTTTGGCAAGATACGGTTATATCCACAAACTGATACAAAACTTACCCCTGGAGTCAACAAAGTGTTGGTGAGACCAGATCCTGTTGCTGATGGTGTTATGTGTATTAAGCAGAGCGAACAAAGAAAACCATTATGTGAAAAGGATGTTATAGGCGACAATGTTGAATTACATGATGGTCATGCTTTTATAAAACTTGTTAACAAGACAAACCGGATTCTGCAATTAAAAGAAAAGGACTGTGTTGCCAGAGCAGAATTGCAAGATCAATGTAATGATTATATTAAAATGGGTGATCATTTAAATGAAGATCAGAAGACGTCCTTGAACGAATTGCTAACAAAGTATGAGCACTGTTTTTCCGGCGATGGAATGACATTAGGAAATTGCAGTGTAGTAATGAGCATAAAGCTAACGGAAGACAAGATTATAAATTACAAGCCGTACCGAGTGTCATTCCATGAAAGGGAGATTATAAGGAATATTATTGCTGACCTTCTTAAGGCAAGGATCATTGAAACTTCGAAATCTCCTTTTGCAAGCCCTGTCTTACTTGTGAAAAAAAAAGATGGTGGATATCGTATGTGCATAGATTACAGAGCACTCAATAAGATCACCGAAAAGGAACGGTACCCTTTGCCAGTCATACAAGACTTATTAGACAGATTAGTGGGCCAAACGGTATTCTGCTGCTTAGATATGGCTAATGGATACCACCAAATCAAAATTGCGGAGGATTCAAGACATTTTACTGGATTTGTTACGCCAGATGGCCAATACCAGTATCGGATGATGAGTTTTGGCCTCTGCAATGCTCCAGCAGTTTTCCAACGCGCCATGAACGACATACTAGAGCCAGTAATTCATGTGTGTGCTGAGGTCTACATTGATGACGTCATTGTATGGGGCAAGGATACTGAGGAGTGTCTTGCTAACTTAGAGAAGGTGCTAACCTTGATTTCAAACGCAGGAGTGAAACTAAAGAAAACCAAATGCTCATTTGTCACGAACAGTGTTGAATATTTGGGCCATGAAATATCTTGTGGTGAGATAAGACCTTCACCTCACAAAATCATGGCAGTTTCCAACTTCAAGACACCGACAAATGTCCATGAGATGCGGCAGTTTCTCGGACTTGCCAGTTACTTCCGGAAATTCATTAGGAATTTTGCGAGCATTGCACGACCACTTACTCTACTCACAAAAAAGGCTGTGGAGTGGCGTTTTGGACCTGAACAAGAACAAGCCTTAAAAACTTTGAAGGATATCCTCACCTCTGATCCAGTGCTGGCAATTTATCACCCAGATAGAGAAACCCAAGTGCATACCTATGCTTCAAAGGCTGGACTTGGTGGTGTTCTCCTGCAACGACCACCAAATGGTGAAATGAAGGTTGTCGCATACGCGAGCCGACAAACATCAGAAACAGAACAAAGGTATCACAGTTTCGAATTGGAAGCTCTTGCTGTGGTATTTGCCGTCAACCGTTTTAAAGTGTACCTTTCCGGTGTTGAATTCCGAGTAGTGACTGATTGCTCAGCCTTAAGGATGGCTTGGTTAAAAAGAGATTTGTCACCACGGATCGCCCGTTGGTGGCTCGATTTACAAGAATACAACTTTGAAGTTGACCACCGACCCGGGGCTTCTATGGCACACGTAGACGCCCTGAGCAGAAACCCTTTGACAGTGCACCACATACAGGAAAAGGATCTAATTGACGCGTTACAGGATGATGACAAGGATATTCAAGCATTGATTTTGAATTTGAAACTAGAGCAAGAGTCCAACAAGAAAAAAAAGGAAGGACTATCAAAGGACTATAGAGTCGTAGACGGACGGTTGTGTCGTGTAGTACAGAACGAGTTGAGACCAGTTTTACCCAAGAGTGCAAGGTTCCACATCATGAAGATTTATCATGACGAACATGGGCATTTGGGAACTACAAAGTGTCTCGAAGCAATACAAGCTAAATATTGGTTTCCGAAGATGAGAAAATTTGTGTCAAAATATGTGGCAAGCTGTCTTGGGTGCCAATTTACCAAAAAACCAACTGGGAAACAACCGGGCTTACTACACCCTATCCCGAAGGTGGCCGTCCCATTTCACACTTTGCATGTGGACCACCTGGGCCCTTTTTGCAAAAGCAATGGAAAGACGTATATCTTTGCGATCATCGACGGATTTACTAAATTCGTGTGGTTAGAAGCCGTTGCTACAGCAAATGCCAAAGGAGTAATTACCGCGTTAAATAGACTGAGTCAAACGTTTGGATATCCCGAGCGTATTGTTAGTGACCGTGGCACAGCATTCACAGGCAAGGAGTTCAAACAATTTTGCGACAATAACACAATCAAACATGTTTTAAACGCAGTGGCGTCGCCTCGGGCGAATGGACAGGTCGAACGTTTGGACCGAACGATTTTAAGTTCTCTGTCAGCTCACATGGGCGATAATCAAAAAGGATGGGATGCCTACTTGCCAAAGGTTCAATTGGGTTTAAATTCGACTGTAAGCCAAGGGACAGGCAAGTCACCTTTAGAGTTGCTGTGTGGTTTAAGACCTCGTTTACCAAATGAATTGCAAGGGTCAGTCTACAATGTAGACGTATCAACTTCTCGAGACGAAGCTGCACGAACTATCAAAAAAAAAAGCAGCTCAGATGAAAATACGCTACGATAAAGATCGGCGAGTTGTAGACCCTCTACTCATGGGTCAGTTAGTTATGGTAGAGCGTAAAATATTGCGACCGGGTCTAACAAGCGGAAAACTCGTCCAGCGATATTCAGGGCCATACAAGATTACAGCTCTGCTACCTAACGATCGCTATGAGGTCACATCGTACACGAAGGGTAAACGGGCCTACCGGAATATAGTTTCCCGTGATAAAATTAGGACATGGCATAATAGACGCCGAGACTCCTCATCTGATGAAGATCTGACGGAGCAATCGTGATTTGCTCTTCTATTGATTACCATCCTATTCATTATGTTTCATCTATCGTGACGAACGTATGCTTCAGGGGCCCATGTTCAATGATTAACCAAAAACACCTATCAATAAAACGCTTGCCTACGGGGCTTATACAGCGTTCACTTAAGTGCTTGCTTACGGAGCCTCGCAGCACACATCTCTGTTACTAAATCATCACGCTTGCCTACGGGGCCTACACAGCGTTCACTTAAGTGCTTGCTTACGGAGCCTCACAGCACACATCTCTGTTACTAAATCATCACGCTTGCCTAAGGGGCCTACACAGCGTTCAGTTAAGTGCTTGCTTACGGAGCCTTATAGCGTCTATATCTGTAACTCTTAACATCACGCTTGCCTACGGGGCCTACACAGCGTTTAGTTAAGTGCTTGCTTACGGAGCCTTATAGCACCTGTATCTGTGAGCCTATCGTCACGCTTGCCTACGGGGCCTACACAGCGTTCACCTGTGCTTGCTTGTGGAGCCATATAGCACAATTTCAACCATAAAACGTTTGCCTATTGGGGCCTACATCGCGTTTATAGCCGTGCTTGCTTTCGGAGCCCTACAGCACACATACGCCAATCACCAGATGTTTGCCTACGGGGCCTAAATTCCAATCATAATACCTAAAAGTTGCCCAAGGGGCCTTTCTATCGGATCTCCAGTCTTTGCCTTTGGGGCTTTATAAACTCTGTTCAACGCTTGCCTTCGGGGCCTCACAGCGTTAAAATCACTGGCCTAAAATGGTGAAGATCATCGGTGAAGTCCTGCAACAGGCCTGCAGCTGTGCTGACGTGCCAAGCAGATAGTAATCTCCTTCGGGGACCGCAGGGCTGCAGGATGGCCGAGCTGTTAGAGGAAGAAACCGATGTTCGTGGAACAACACTAGTTGTCGCGCGCTAGTGACACATCTCTACCGCGTTTGACAGTTCGCTTCGAGTAATTTTCGAATGTTGAAAAGATAAGCCGTGCTAAACTCTAATTTCCTATTGAGTAAATGTTTAAGTAAATACTTTGTGCTGTTTTGTGTTTAATAGTATATACATAGGTTCACAACAGTTGACAGGTAGCTTAAGGGTGGGTTGAATTAGACCTACCCGTCTAGCACACTCACTGTTACTATCGCACAGCATTGTACAGAAAGAGATAGATGAATAGGTATCTCGTGCGAGAAAGACTCGCGTATCACTGTTGCGCTAGGGGTGCTAAGACCAGTTTTTATACATTTTGTTTTAAATAACATTAAAAATCATTTTCTATCCATTGCCAGACACTTAGTGTGCTCAGAAAGTTTCGCAATAAGGCTATTGGGATCTTAAGCTAATATTAAATTTATATAAACTGTCTACAGATCCAAATCAATTAAACGTCTAGAAGTTAAATTGGAAATCCGGATTAATGAGAAAATTAAATTAAATTCACCGGCATCGTAACCAATTAGTGCAATTTAGAATTGGTTGCAGTTGATTTAGTAATTCAATCTATCAATTAGTGGCGCAATGTAGAGCGTTTACAAATGTATTAGATAATACGCAAATCGGTGTCTTGATTCGACTTAAGATACTGCCTAATATTCCTATTGCGTTTTCAAGACAACTGTCTACCCAAAGGTGTAAAGGCTTTCAAATAAACAATGCAAAGATCGACATATCGGAATACCGGTTAACCTCTCCACCACCCTAACACAACACAACATCACCTTTCGAATTTTTCCCTATGCGTTATTTGTATGCACCTGTGGTGTTCCCACATTCAAAATAATGAAACATTACATGTCATGTTTCATAAATTTATGAAACAAATATTTTTGTATTAATCGACGCAGGAATGTTAAATCACATTATTATAAAGGCGAAAGTTTACACGCTCAACGGCTGGACTAATTTGATTCAATTTGGACCACCTTGGATTAACACATAGGTGTGTATGCTACTTTTTATCCTGTAGTAATAATTTAATATTGCTAGAGGATGAACGGGTAACATCGAGGGCCGCAGTTAGTATACCAGGTGTTTCCTGCAATAGGAGCGATAAATTAAAAAATAGATTCTACTCTTCAAATTGAACAACATTTGTTCATTAACTTTAAAAAAAAGTCAGTTTTCAGAGTTTTATTATTTCAAACAAATTAAATAGTATTTTCAATGTATGTCGTCCAACATTGATATTCCCTGAGCATTGACATAGCTGTCACTCTACTAATATCGGACATTTCGCAATACATTGCTTCTTTGTCTAAACATTATTCTACAAAATATCATTTAATACACGTTATTTTCAGAAGTTGCTTAACAAATGTTGTTTAGTTTCAAGCGAAGAATCTGTTTTAATTTATCGCTCCTATTACAGGAAACACCCGGTATACCTAATCTTCAAATTCAGGCATTAATCTTAGATTTCTTAAATGTTATAAATATACAATTATATTATTATTTCTAACATCAACGTCTACAAGCCGGTTGATTTCACACAAAACCAATTTCCATTTCACTACAAAACTTAACAATACTTACTAATTCACGCACTGTGATTTTTATCCGCGCGATGAAGAGCAACGTTTAATTTGTTTCATCTCAGCGTAGGAGTCACACAATCCTTGTAACATGGGTTAACGAGCTGGTTTGTTAGTTCACTGGTTTGTTAAATTGTTACTGTTATCCTTATATGGCAGCGTATGGTTCTAGACAAATCAAACGTTATGGGGCTATGAAACGCGGCGTGTGGAGCGTGCAAACCTAACTTATGCTTACCACAATAATACGCAACGATCCGAGTTCGCCAGTTCATCGAGAATTCATCGATTCAAGTCTCGATAACGAAAACTGCATTTTATTAGTTGTTTGTAAAATGAGACGCAATGGATTGTAGGGCAAGGCAATGGTACCGATGCGACATGATGCTAGCGCCGCTACTACTAGTTACGAACGCGCTCCAAATTGCCCGGACAAAAACGGGATGCAGAGCTAAGAACCCTGGTCTATGATGGTGCGTAGTTGCGTTGCGAATGGCAGGCAATTCGCGCTTTGCAACGCATATAATAGAATACTTACTCTTTATTGCACATCTCAAGAAAAAAGAAATACAAATATAGATAACACTTATCATTACAATAGAGGTAAACAATAGGCGATCTTATCACTAAACAGCGATCTCTTTTATTAATAAATGAAATGAGATAAGTAGGTTATGCAAATAGTAATTAATAAATCTAGTAAAAAATTATTAAAATGGCATAGTGAATTCGTCATGTCTAAACAGTAAGAATTTATCTAGATAAATTAACTAGACCCACGTCTAGTTACGTGAGAACAAAATGGAAAAGGATGAATTCATACAGTCCCACCGCTCATTTTCCGAAATGTATCCCATAAAATACCGCTTCTATTAATTGTACAACAGTTTCGTTTTCCGGCTGCCTTCATTAGCGCAGTGTGTATAAATGCTAGCCGCGGAGTAAAATAAAGGGCACTCCCTTATCTTGTTGGTTTGTGTTCCGCCCTCATATATCAGTCGGGGCATAGTATCAATATTCCAGTAACACAACATCAGAAATAGTTTTTTCTTACAATTTGGAGGTTAAATGTGACTTTACTCAATGAGTAAAAATATAAAATGTGTGTGAATGTACACGTATCTACAAAATATGACAGAAATTTAAGAGGTAATTTTTAAGTAGTACGCGTATTCCGCACTATTATAACTATTTGCGTATAGCAGAAAAAAATATCATGTTTGTTTTGCTTACCTAAATATTGTATACTCCCCGGTGTTACCCGCTAATCTCGCGTAAACACTACATGTTTCGGGATAAAAAGTAGCCTAAGTGTTAAGGCAGAGTCGCTGCCTTAGTACCAAATTTTATTAAAATTGGCCCTGACGTTTGAGCGTGGAAAAGTAACACATATACAAACATACTAACAGACTTTCACTAGGTATAATAATTATACATATATATATATATTAGGGTGTTGCTTAAAAATTAACCTTCAAAAAGTCATTGTCTCACCCCGCCATTATGTTCTAGTACCCTGATTAACGAATGCTAGTTTTTTTTCTTAAATCAATTTTAGAGGTCGCTACCGCTTGATAAAGTTTTGGAAAAAACATAATTTAGGTGTCAATATGACAAGCTTGGCAGTCACTATTTTATATTTATTTTACTTCTATAACGTTTGTCGATTGCTTGGGAATCCCCCTTGATCGATACACACCCAGTCGCCCCCCGGCAGGCCGCGTTAAGATAAGCAATCGGTCGAGTTTAGAGTGCACTTCACCCTAATGCGAAAAAATCTACTTTAGTGTCATAAAAATTGAAATTTTAATTTTCTTTTACTTAATATCATAATTTTAATTAATTTTAATAAGAATGTATGTAAATTATATTTGTTTATTTGAACATGTTTTTATTGTTTTTCCAAAACTTTGACAGCTGGTAGCGACCCCTAAAATTGGTTTAAAAAAAAGGAAAAAAACTAGCATCCGTCGTTAATAGGGGTCGTAGAACAAAATGGGGGGTGAGACTTTAAGATTTTTTCCTTTTTTCGCCATATAAGCAACACCCTAATATATATAGTGTGATACGTAGGTAGAATGAAACTTAGAGTGCGTCTCCACTGAAACGGAGCGGAGCGGAGACGTGCGGAATTGACCAATCACAGAAGTGGATCTAAGCTGAGATACAAATTTCAACTTAGGTTTGGTATTGTTAACCTCTGTTAATTTGTTTCTGTATATCTCTCATGTTTTGTATCCCTGTGTATTTGAGGTGTGCAATAAAGTGGATTTGTTTGTTTGTTTGTTGTTTGTTTGGTCTATTCCGCATGTTTCCGCTCCGCCTCGCTTCAATGGTAGGTTGTATGACTACTTCTCTGCGTACACTGTGCCCGCTGAGAAATGTATCGAGAGGCGAGATCAGTAGTAAACGACTGAGCATTCACCTTATTGTGGTATCGTAGTGACAAAATGAAATGTAGGTCGTATATTGAATGTATGCGACTACTCTGTCCATTTACCCACTTGTCGTGGGACATTATGAGGCCTTATTCCCTTTAAAATTCTGATTGTTTTAGACATTTTTCTCTATGATCAAACATGTTCCCTAACATATATTACTCATGTTACTACCTAGAACATTGGGCTTTTATTATATTTTATTGGTATATATTTGAAACCTACAGTTAGAATTTTTAATTAATAATTTTTAATTTTTAACTCGGGACAGGGACGCATGGAAGAATGAGAGGGAGGCCTTTGCCCAGCAGTGGCACAATATAGGCTCTTAATAATAATAATAATAATTTTTGTTTCAAAAACTACTCGAAATTGAAAATATTCACGCGGAAAATTATTATTAGTTTTTTCAACTTTTTTCGACTGCACGCAATGAAAACAAAAAGTAGTTAAGGACTACCTAGAACTCGGGGAAAAATATTTTTAGTAAGTACTTTAAAAAGTTAGTTGAAATTATCAATATATTTTTCATAATATGAAAAAAAATAGGAATAAGGCCTCAAAATATTGGTTTAAAACAGGGGTGTTATAAGTTTAACACGTAGACACGTACATAGTAGCTCCCAAACGAATGGATTTTTTTATCGAAAGACTTGTGCGTCGAGATGGTTCTTAGCTATATTTGGTGGGAATAAGACCAATAGTTTCCAAGATATTCAGCTTTAATTGAAGCAAGTGACAAGATCTCAGCCAATATTGAAGCTACGAATTTCAAATCCATACTAATATTATAAATGCGAAAGTGTGTCTGTCTGTCTGTCTGTTACCTCTTCACGCTTAAACCGCTGAATCGATTTCGATGAAATTTGGCATAGAGATAGTTCAAGATCCGAGGAAGGACATAGGATAGTTTTTATCCTGGAAATTATACCTAAAAAGATTGAAAAGTGAGTGAACATTTCTATTGGGGTGCGGTGACCCTGTAAGAAAAGTAATTATTAGACCGAAAGCACAATTGCTATTACATTTGCTTAGGCGCTTTTAATAATCCCTTTTATCAAGTTCCACGCGTACGTAGTCGCGGGCAAAAGCTAGTATTGTATATACGTTTAGTTTTAGTAGCATTTTCTATATCACTGAATGAATGAGGGTCTCATCACGACCAGCTACTTATGTCGGAGGTGTTTTGAATTTTAATTTAGTTTATTTATTTTTTACAAGCTTTTATTTAACTTGCATTGTATGTTTAAAGTATGTTTGTTCGGGTGAAATCTTGCAACTCAATTTTGAAGCAGATATCGTCAATCGATTGAGCTGAAATATTGCATACTTACTTAACTTTGATGACAATACAATAATATGGTACCATGGGGCTGATCTGATGATGAAGCCGGAAGGTGGCCATAGGAACTCTATAATAGAAAAAGCAATCCTACCGAGCTTGGGCTCTTTAGCATCGTCTCAGTGAGCATTTGATGGATATTCAAAGAAAAGTACAGTCGGCTATAAAAGCTTGCCACTAAAATGTAATTTTTGACAGAAACTTATTATATCATTGTTTTATTTGATATGTATGTTAGTTTTTAAGGTATTTATGTATGGGCCACATTTGCCTGAAAATAATGGTGCATTACTGCACTGCAGACGGAAAGAAGGGCTTGGAAGCCGACAAGCCCATTTCACGGGTAAGGCATGTATAGTGCTTTTCTGAAACATAAGCAATGCAATAAAAAATGAAACACTAAATAAAAATTAAATTCAGCTGTTCAGCCTGTTCATGAACACGGACGCCATGTTTAAAAAAAAAACTTCCCGGCCTAGGCTTTTCCATATTCCTTGACAGTTCTCTCGAGTTGTTCCCCTCGAAACGTGATACTTCGAAGCACGTTATAACGCACGTTATGGCGACCTTTCATTGCACGTAATAAAATAATAGTACATTACTGCAGAGGCCGCGAAATAGGGGATTATTGGCCGAGTAGTAATAGATGGCCGAGTGATAACGAGGCCATCTAGAGATACGAGGCCGATAATCCCTGTTCGCGCCGAGGCTTGTATAGTGCTTTTCTCAAATAAATCCAAGGAAATAATACAAATGTTCAACTTATATATTCATATAAAAACAAATTTATTTCAAATTTAATAAAAAAAAACAAATTCATTTTTTTAAGCTGTTCGGGTCAATGTTTTTGCCACCAAATGTTAAGATGATTCTATTTATTAAAAAATGACAACACCTTATTAATTAGATATTGTTATATTTTTTAACAATAAACGTGATTCCTTGTTTATTTTATTGAATATCTGATTTAATCTAATTTAATAATCTAGTTAAATATAAGAAATAAAACGTAAACATACATGCACAAACTAAGTTTTTTTTTATTGGCAGTATGCCATAGATTATCAATAAAAGAAATAAACCCCACTGAAACAAAAGACAATCTCTTTGTTGGCTACGGCCAATAATGTTGTATGAAATTCCTTTATATCGTTCTAATTTGAAATTAGAACGAATCTTCAACAATTGCTATACAAAGACGTATTTCGCGGTCTATTACCACGATCATAAGAACGACATTTCCTTGGATGTTTGAGAAAAATAATATTAATTGATTGATTGTGCGCAATAAACTTGTCCAGCAGCAGGGACAGCGTGTCTTGTCACGACTTCGTTTGTCGTCCGAGACATCTCCTATCTTGCTCGCACCGTATTGAAAGGAAAGTGACAGAATCGCATGTCAAAGTTATGCTAGACGTACAGGGCGTAAGTTTAGATACGTGTAAGAAGGCGTTGCATACGGTGTGGCCTGCAATAGGAGCAATAAATTAAAACACAGATTCTTCCTTTGAAACTGAACAACATTTGTTAAGCAACTTCTGAAAATAACGTGTAATTAATGATAATTTGTAGGATAATGTTTAGATAAAGAAGCAATGTTTTGCGAAATGTCCGATATTAGTAGAGTGACAGCTATCTCAATTCTCGGGGAATGTCAGTGTTGGACGACGTACATTGAAAATACTATTTAATATGAAAACTGACTTTTTTAGAAAGTAAAGTTGCTGAACAAATGTTGTATAGTTTGAAGAGTAGAATCTATGTTTTAATTTATTTCTCCTATTACAGGCAACTCCCGGTATATGCAAGGCGCCGCGTTCACGGTGATTTCCTTTTGACCACGTTCTGACTAATCTACTCATTAACGGTTGAATGATTACCAGACTAAGCATATCCATTAAATACAGCGACATACCTAGTGTGGTAAATGTCAAATTTATAATTACCAAAATGTATAAGGTGCTACCAACATCAATTAACCAGCAAAAACATAATGATTTTAAAATTTCATTATATTTTTCCATGAGGAGTGATTTTCAATGGAACCCCAAGTTATCTACTTAATTAATTAATTAAAATAATTTTCTTAATTTAGTGTGCAAAATGTCAATTTAATGATATTACATGAAAAAAATAAACTGATTTAAATATTTTCATTACGTTTTTCCCCAAGGAGTGATTTTCATATTTGATATGGGACCACCCCAAGTAATCTACTTAATTAATTAATTAAAATGATTTTCTAAATCAGTTGTTACATATTTTCTTTCAAATTGCAACTTCACTACATAGTATAAAACAAAGTCGCTTTCTCTGTCCCTATGTCCCTTTGTATGCTTAAGTCTTTAAAACTACGCAACGGATTTTGATGCGGTTTTTTTTAATAGATAGAGTGATTCAAGAGGAAAGTTTATATGAATAATACATGCATAATTTATCAGCATTGCACCCGTGCGAAGCCGGGGCGGGTCGCTAGTAATGTATAAAACCGAATATCGAACTAAAACGCATGGAGTTACATAGAGGTTAGTTGCAACAGCATCAAAATATCATGATTTTTAGGACAATACTATTCTCCTTAAAATTCATTGGCGATAGAAAGTATACAGAGTGAATTCAAATTGGTAATTCAAAACACTTGATTGTGGCTCAGTTTTATCTATCTTTAAACTTTAAAATTTGCTTTCTCTATCGTACAAAACAAATAATTAAAGTCCCCCATGTTTGATTACCTAACGGTTACCCTAAATTCAATAGCTAATTGTCATATCTGTCAATCCTCGTTATTTAAGTCATAACATATTCCATTCTTTGAATGTAGGAGTAAAGACGAGGCATTTATTTTAAAATCAAAATGCTTTAATAAAAATTGACTATCATAAATGTCAGATGATTACCAAAGAGCAAAGTGTAGTACTTTAAACCTCTTTGTTTTAACTCATAGTGGTAAGGTAACTGTATCAAGCCAAAAGAAATTGGATGATTTAAAACTTAAACATTAGATGCTTTTGATTATTTTAGAAGTGTCATTAACACTAATTACAGGGCTTTAGATTGGATACAAAACATTAATTTTATATTAATTACCAATTTGAAATCACCCTGTATACGTAGCAACATTTGTATTGAATTGAGCCGCAATAGAATTACCTACATCGTACTTAGGCTTCTGCGTGGCGCCTTAAAGCCCATTAACTATATACTATGTAACAGCCAATCTAAGTATATGTAGGACTGTAGGTACTCAATTCATTACCGGTTGACTGAGCTACTAAGCCTACCTATACGTATATTGATATCATAATCCGGTAATTGGCCTGGCGCTTTAATGATTTAACTTTAAAGTGTAAATTAAAATCATTACATTATAAATAATATTAGAAAAAAAAGGGTATTATTACTGCTTGTGGCGGACCGACAGGATACAGCATGGGAAGACCCGTAACAAGGTGGACCGACGACCTTCAGTTTTTTTTTCAAGTACATTTAGTGTATGTAGGTACAGTGCGACCAAAAAGAGTAGAAATTAAAAAGTGGCAATACTGTAGTGTCGTCCCCGTTTTCTTGGATTGATTAGGAAGGGACGACACTACAGTATTGCCACTTTTTAATTTCTACTCTTTTTGGTCAGACTGTACCTACATACGTTGCCCTGTTGGGCTTATCAAGTAGGTACCTACCTTTTTTTCAACCCACGCCTTATTGCGTATTTACATTTCGGTAAACAATGTTTTGAATTTGGTAAACAACAAATCTTTAACAAATCGCTACTGACGTTTAATAATGCGAATATATGACGTATGGTCATCCCTGGGCCGGACAGACATTTGTTAAGCCATACTTTGACTATTTATTATGCTAAATACGTATTTATTTCGTCATTATGTCAAACCACAAAACACCGGAAGAACTGTTTACACAAGTATCTTAAAGATCTATTTGAAAAATCGCTATAATTTATGACACCTCTTAAATGTATCAGCCAATTAAATTTTATTGCGCCAGCCACGCTTACAATTTGATTGGAAGATCTTAAGATAATGAAATAAGAGCTATATTCGCGTGATTGGGTAATGTAATGACTAAGGTCTGAGGTATTAACTGTTAATGATATCTCTATTGATATTCGATCGATCTCAATCGAGATCTCACAGCTGATTAGCTTCGAATTCCACTTGTTTAGAGCAAACTAGGGTAGGGTAAGGGTAACCAGTAAGCTATAATTTGTAAAACCTTGTGGTTCCTTATATACCAACTTGACGACGCGATTGGCGAATTTTGTACTGCACCTGCGTACTGAGCCGGCGATTCTGGTTTCGAATCCCGGCCAGGGCAAATATTTGTGTGATCAACTCGACACCGTTGACGGATACGTTAAGGAAGGCATCATCAAACATCATCATCATCATCTAATCACATCTAATCTGTATGCTGTATTAATTTACAAGAAAGGGGAACATGATGAAAACACATCACATCTCAGGTCAGATTCCTACTAGAATAGGTATAAAACTTACGTATAAATACTTACGTCTACGGTTGTGCTATGAAACCATCGTTAAGCCAATTTGATGAACTAAGTAGATAGCCCTATTGATGGCACAATAATGTAACCTAATAACCTAGGTTACTGTAGTTAAATGGTATAGCACTGACCCGACCTTTGAGCTTACAAGTCACATTATTGTGTATGTCATGTTATTCGCTGCATACTCGTGCATGCACCTCGACCAAGCACAAAATCATACTTAATGTTTGCGAAAATACACGTCTTTAACCCTTTGAGCGCCAAGCGGCAAAGCAATTCACCGTGCAACTGACGCCAAACAAAAAAAAAGTGCTCCAAAATCAACAGAGATTGAAAAACACAGATAGTAGTTTGAATTAGCATGTTTTTGACCATTTAAATTTTTGACGTCAATAGGCGTCGTTGGCGTCAGTGGCAGGAATTCCCGATGACGTGATTTGCCGTCTTTGGTGGTCAAAGGGTTAGAGTCAGACCACGCTAACTCTTCCAAGGGAATGAACTGTCAAACCATTCAAACTGATTCGCTTTGTCTAGGTTAGTTCAATTGCTAGCTAGAGATGAGCAAATTATGTTACTCAAATGAAGGAGAACAATTCATGTCTTTCATTTTGTTCATTTCCTGTCTCTCATTTCGCTCTTTTCGTTCAGTGGATCTGCAGAGTCAAACTGCTCCATCATATCATAATACTCATTTCGTTCATGTCTTTCATTTCTTTCAATAGTTCATTTGAATGATGCGTCGTAAGAAGTATCGAGAACGTATAAAAATAACTAATGTTAAATGTGGTATTACCACATAAAACAAAATAAGAATCGATAAAAAAGATTCTATACAAATATTAACTAATGTTGCTATTGGAATGTGACTGGTCTCATAATATTCGACAAATTAATTTTATTTTATAAGTATATCTTCATAATATTCTGAGTGGTTGCGAACGAAGATGTAGTGAGTTAGTTCATCCTTCAGTGAGTGAGTGAGTTACTGATTTGAATGAGAAGATGTAACCGACAGCGTACCAAAAACGAAAACTGTAGTTTTAGACCAAACTCACGAACTGAAAAAGTGTTCATTTTCTCGGAAAAGTCAAGGATAAGATTTTCCAAAATAAATTATAAAACTCGACCCGCAATGTATTGCGTCCGCGGCGAGCATCGACCGGTTCAGGCGCTCCCCACTCCACTCACGCGTCAGCGCAAAACATAGCGTTACGCCAATGCGCATCGAATGACATGAATGAATGCAACCACTAAAACAACGCAACCACAGATCACAACTAGTGTACTACCTAACACCAATAACAACTGACCGATAAATTAAAACAAGATTATTTTCATTCAAGCAAGTGAAACAAATAAAACTTGCGGGTTACCTACTAATCATGCGTCCGACCGCAACGGCCAGCGCCCGCGCACTGGCCTGGCGGATCAATGACCGGCCAGTACCGTTATCTGTCCCACTCCACGCGCTCTGTGTTGTACCGTAAAGCTTACTGTTTGTGATATATTGCGTCTTTTACGGAAAATGCTATTTTCATGCGATTTTTCGTGAGTAACGGGTAGAGTTCGATTAACGGAAAAATAAAGAAAAAATTAGAACTCGCGAGGAAAATTTGTGAATTTTCTCAAAGAAATTTCCACGATTTTCCAGCCCAGAATAATGTTCTGAAGCCATGGTTTCTGTTTTCGCTACACCGTCGGTTACACCCTGTATAACTAGATCACTCACTCGCGAACGACACACCTCTACACGACTTGCTTTGGGAATTCAATTCTCTATGACTTCGTCGATCTATAGTCTATTTGCGATTGTGATCGTGCTCTGGATTCGATCGCTGATTGGCAATTTGAAGGATCAGATTGATCGTGTAGACGCCATTTAGATCGATGAAATGGAAGCAGAGAACATAGAACATGTATAATGACCTTATTTAAGAAAGATTTTAAGTACATTTAGAACAATTGACTTGATAGATTAGATTTATTTATTTCATTAAAACAAATTACATTATACATTTGCCTAAGTTAATTTACATGAATTGATATTATGATCGTCAATAGAAACATATATTTAAAGAATAATCATTCCATTCACTCAAATATACCATAATGGTATAGGTAGCTACAACAATAAAAATACAATCATAAAATTCAATGTCAGATATAGATACGTTAGATCTATCGACAGTTACCCACCAAAAAATCATAGCACTAAGAGTTATCGATGCTATATTAACATCGGCTTTTAATACAGCTATTCTAAAGCCAGTATATTTCTTCGACAGAGCCATATCACTCCCATACTATTTGAAACGAACGATGTTAATTAAGTTAAGGCACAATATAGCCTAACCGGAGGAACTTTTAAGAGTAAGTCCATGATCTAAAGGAAATTGCAGAGACAGCGATCGGCAGACAGTCAAAAAACACAGAGAGGTCGCTAAGGTGTAAAAACCTTTCAAATAAACAATACAAAGCATAAGGAAAATAAAAGCAATCACAATTTAATTATAGCATGTTCGGTAACTTTGAATTCTTATCATAGATAATATGAATTCCAATCATTATAATAAAATTTGCACCGGAAGTCTTTCATCGTTATACTTTCCGCAATGTTAGGGAAAATAGTTGAAATAACTCCTCAGATTATAGGTATTTATAGTTAGCGCCCCGTCAGCTGCGCAAGCGCCGGCCTTATGCGCCGGCGCCGCTACTGAGTTTATAGACTTTCAACTTAAGACGAAACGAACATATGATGCCGTTTTACGGTAAAAGGTCGTATCTTTATACGGATGTCATAGTAAGATACGTCCTTTTACCGTAGCATGGCAGTACAATAACAATATACCTACTTGGAGAAACATACTTATTATATTTTCTCTCGTACATGTATATTCTGCCATCGTAGGTTAAAAGGTCGTATCTTTATATGGGTTTCTTAGTAAGATACGACTTTTTTGCCGTAGCACGGCAGTAAGTATTTGAGACAAGACTGCATTTCTATTTTCTTCCACTGTTTGCATTAGGAGTGCTTTACGGCCATTTTCCGAATACATCTCTAAAAATGTTTACAGTTTCAAACAATAACATAACTTGCGAAACAAAACGGTTTGAGAAAAATTGCAGTAGTAGTTAGTAGGTACTCAGTACTCATACTATACAAATCATTTATTTCGGACTTTAAATCCATAGCACATAAAAAATGATATTCAATATTCTATACAGGGTGGAAACATTCCATGAGCTTTCTATTTATTTCGCCAAAAGGAAAGCATGTATCTCGCCCCATCATTTTACTTCTTCTAATAAAATTGCAGGTTTTCTTTAAAATTTAAACATTCTTAGCACTAGGCACGTGTGTGAAAACAGCTCTAGCACACGTTTTCAGATTTACAGTACGTAATCATAAAACTGACACTTATTTACAGAGAATTGTTTAAGCCTTTACTCACGTTTTAAGACTAGTTTTTAACTATTGCGTTTCAGTTATTTTTGGTCAGATATTTTTAATCCAAACTTCTTAGCTTCTGTAGTCTAAACTGTACCTATTAACTCATGATAAGACAGTGATTATAACTTCATAACGACTATTATCAAGTAAATTGCGCAGCCCGCAGCACTGATTAACGCCTATAAGCGTCTTGACAAACGACGCCAATTCAACTAATGGCTGAGTCTACTGAACCACTCATATATAAGGGCTTATCTTGTTAAGCCTATAATTTCCAAACCTACCTTTTCATGGGATCAAAATGATTGGAATATACATTTTATTCCGTATGAGACATGGGTAGTTTCTCAGTAATCCCAGGAAAACAGATACGAGATTGAAGTTAACGGTTGATTAGGAAAACCTTGCACCTTAAGTCATTTTGCGCTTGAAATATTGTTCGAGAAAATGACATGAAATATATGAGTGGGCTTTTGAATGTCACGCAGGATGTCAGAGGTTGTTAGAGAGACTTCGACGCATAGATCAAGATAACTGGTACCGCCGCCGAAGGAAATCATACTCATAATGCACAAATACATTATATATGTCAATTTTACAAAATGGTACAAATTTACAATGTAGTTAGTAGTTATTTTATATGTCAGTTTTCACAGTTATAGTTAGTAATAGTTACATGGCAATTTTTACAATATTATAATAGTACTTTATTTAGGTCACGATACCCAGCTACACAAAACGTATATTAATTGGTTTGACATTAACTTTAAAGTTATTAAATTATAGTAATAATCTTGTGGAAAACTTGTGGAAAATAAAGCAAAGCAACAGCTATATTTCGTTCTATTTTGAAAAATATTTCTGATTTGATACCGTTCTAAGTCATTCTTTCCTACTAGTCACCACTACCAATCACCAATCAGTCAGCACACGTATCAAAAAGCACCGTTACGTTCCGTTTCACTTTGTATTTTTTTTCTGATCCCGTTTTCTAAATCATCCTGTATATTTTCATACCAGCTACAAATCAGGCGGCAACTGGCCCGAGATCCGCGATAACTGAACGACCTTAAAGGCAAACCACAATCCGTTGGTCAACGCGTTGCCAATGGAGTAATGGCCTAAGATAATCTGCTACGAATTGTTTGTAACCTAACTACATAGTAAGGAATTAGCTATTAGAATGATTGGCAACATTTAGAGCAAACGCATCGATTATATTTTTATTATTTATATATTTTTATGATTTTTATTGTTTTTCCCGGTGGTTGCTTTTATGACGCGATAAATAAGTGACAAAGCATCCGTCACGTTTTCACAAAATACGACAGTGAGTGACAGATGCTTTGTCACTTATTTATTACGGAATAAAAGCAACCATCATAGGTCCTGGTAATCTTCGAAGATGTTTTGTTCACCAACTACCTACTACATAATATATCCTAATTTGTTGTATTGGAATGATTCAAGTAACCATAATAAGGCAAAGGCAAGCAAAGCCACAAATAGTGGTGATAGTAATCTACTACGATTTATTAGTAACCTACTACAAAGTAAGCAATGAGTTATAGAATTATTGTCACAGCCTTACGAGTAGATTTGCATGTAGCACGTTCAGAAAAGTACCTACTCATTGTTGTTAAAGTCGAGCCCTAGAGAGGAGTGCTTAGAAACTTAGATGAATATCGTTAAAGTAGAGACATATTTCCTTTTATTTATATTGTCTTCAGGTTCAACACGACTTTAACTTTAATATCAAGCAAACACGAAACTCAAGTCAACGCATAAACTATTCAAATTCACAGACTTTCGATTCACGTCGCCGAAAAAGGAGTAGTATTGTGAAAGATCGTGTAATACACATTGCGAACACCAGCGCTGACAGGACAGTAGTCACTAGTTACTGTGAGAGATAACTGACAGTATAAATATTATAACCAGTACTGTTTCTCTACTTTTGGGTTAATATTTTTAAAGATTTTCACAAATATTGATGTTTACGTCAAAATGGACCATTTGATAAAACGTCAGTCAATAAAATAAGGGAAAATTGATAAACAATACAACATTTCGGCTCTTTCTTTCATTCTGAGGTTTAAGAGCTCGAAAATTCACAACTTTGAAGAAATGATTATACTGAACGTCTGCAGTTTTAAATATGCCATATTCTAAAATTTTGGATATTTTAAATTTTTTCATCTAAAGGATTACATAACTCACATACTTGCCAATATTAGAGGTATGTATTACTTCTGTAGGGAAGTTGTGGCTCGTGAGAGAAGGGAGAACTCAGCAGAAATTAGGCGAACCACTGAAATTATTGTTTATTCACAATCATTTCGATCTCTTTTAACCCCCGACGGAAAAACAGGGATGTTATAAACATGTATATCTATGTATCTGTATATCTGTGTATTTGTGTGTCTGTCTGTGGCATCGTAGCTCACAAACGGATGGACCAATTTGAGTGCGGTTTTTTTGAATCGAAAGACATGTCAGTCGAGATGGTTCTTAGCTATGTTTGGTGGAAATAGGACCAGTAATTTCCAAGATATTCCGCTTTAATTGTAACAAGTGACAATATATCAGCCAATATTGAAGCTAATAATTCCAAGTTTTGTATTTATATTCAGTTTTAGTAGCATTTTCTATATCACTCATTGAATGAGGGTCTCATGATGACCGGCTGTGTGTGTCGGGGGTGTTTTCACTACCTTGTATAAAACAAAGTCGCTTCCAGCTGTCTGTCTGTCCGTCTCTATGTTTGCTTAGATCTTTAAAACAACGCAACGGATTTTGATGCTGTTTTTTTTAAATAGATACAGTGATTCAAGAGGAAGGTTTATAATACATGCATAATTTATCAGCATTGCACCTGTGCGAAGCCGGGGCGGATCGCTAGTAAATTTATAATTTAAGTTATTCGATTCAATGTACTGTGATGTGAAACTTACGTTGTTACAATGGACCGTACAAGGGTTAGATATTCGGTTTTGTAAGCGTTCGGGTCGCGCAACCTTTTATGTATAAATCGCATTTATCTACGGAGCACTGAAATTATGCGATAAATTCAAAGATTATGTTTACTAGTGCGAATTTGTTTGCTATGCTTTAGACCGACCTAAGTTTCCTCACAAGTTCGCGGGTAATAATACTTGGTGTTAGTATTATTAGGTTTTGGTGCATAAATTTAGCTTTTGCCGACAAATGTTTCATAAATAGGTGGGATGGGCACGCTGCCAAAAGAGCCATGTTTTTTTTTTTTCACTTTTTAATACTTTGAGCCACCTTTTAATATAATTTATATGTTTTTATAATGGTTTCTTGTAAATAACTTTTCCCCGGTATATGAAACATTAATTTCACAATTTTCGTTCCCAACCCACAAATGACATCACATGTAAGTGACCTTGCATGGAGCGTTTTTAGCGCTCCATAGGAATGTTGAACTTTGACAGTCATTTCAGACCTTTAGAGCATCCTAAGTGTAGTGCCATATAGACAATATACCCGAATTAAAAAAAGAATCGATTGACATCCTCAAAAAAAATTGTCTACACGCCTATTGGTGTATGGACAAATTTTCTACTTTTCACTCTCCTGAGTCACTTAAGATCCACAGGCCACTGATTGGCCATATCCACGTGTGAACAGGGCCTCAACTCCCGCCGTGAACTTCAAGAGGTCAGTTAATCTGCGGTGGTCTGAACCCGACAGAGCCGGCCTATTCCGCTTAAACCTTCAGCGTTAAGGTGAAGGCTATTTCATAGACCTGATCATCTATAAGAAGTGGCTTAGCTAGTTTCTTAAGCACCTACTTTTTCAGGGTAAAGAACTCCAAAAATCAAGTAGAATGCCGCACCCGTCCAGGGTATCACCAGTTGAGACTAATATGAGAATGACCTAGGAATTCTGCGCTTTTATTGTTATCATTGGAAGCATGTGATCAGAGAATAGTGTTAAGAGGTCAACTAATCGGTGGTGGTCTGGACCTGACGGATTCAGTGCGATCCAGTGTTATCGACCCTACGCGAAGGTGATGGCTATTTGGTAGAGTTGGGGATCTATCAGAAGTGGTAGAGCTAGAATAGTTTGTTTGGTTGAGACTAGAGGTCTCCGTACAAATCGTGAAAAGTTCTCGAGAACGGTTCTTCTCTTGTTCAGGCACCTTTTATTAGAAGCTGCTGGTGCTGGACTATGATGGTTGCTTTTATCAGCGATAAATAAGTGACAAAACATCCATCCACGTTTTTGTTGGAGATAGGTAGGATAGCATACAAAACCTTTTCTTTATGATGAACGAAAATTGTAAGTAACCATGGTTATTCTTTATAACAATACATTTGACAGTACAAACTAATGTGCTTAAGAATTTGGGTGTTTTATTTATAACGGTTATGGGTCTATAGCAAAATGGACAAAGAAATAAGTGGTATGTTGCAAAAGTTTAGTGCGGAAAACTATCTGCAATGGAAATTTCAACTAAAGTGTGCGTTGAAAGCCAAAGGTCTTGGTAGATATATAGAAGATGGAGGATATACCTCCACTCCACTGGGGCACTCGCAGATCAACAGGAACAGCAAGATGCCGCCGTCATGTTCATAATTACGTCGTCGTTGACGTATGAGCAAATGGTGTTAATTGAGAACTGCAGCTCTTCAAAACAAATGATTGAAAAATTAGACTCTATCTATGCTCAGAGATCTGAGTTCAATAAAATGGCTCTACACGAACGTTTCTACCAATATAAAATGGGAGAGAAAGACAGCGTAGCTCAACATATTGCTAAAGTAGAATCGCTTGCTAAGCAAATACGTGAAACTGGAGACAACTTAAGTGACACAGCGGTAATTACAAAAATAATTGGAAGTCTTCCGATTAAATACAAAAATGTGAGACAGGCCTGGTTGTCGATGGATGCCGGAAAATAAACTATAGTCAACTTAACTGTAAGGTTGCTAGATGAAGAAGCGAGTCTTGCCTCCGAAGACGCTGCCGATCCAATTGCCTTGGCTACACTCACTAAGAACTCATACGTAGAAAAAAGAAACCCAGGCAAACCTCCTATTTGTTTCTACTGTCAGAAAATAGGACATATTGCTAGAGACTGTTATGCACGTAAAAGAAGCTTGAGTAGATCTAATCCTGGAGCAAACATGACATACTCTGCTTTCATGGTCAGAACTTTTGCAGAACAAGCTGAAGAAAAGGATATTTGGATCCTGGATAGCGGAGCATCTGTCCACATGACAAGCAGGTTAGATTTCTTTGAGAAGCTTCATGAGTGTAGCACAAGAACTGTGCGCTTGGGAGATGATACTGAGTTGAGTGTCAAAGGAATTGGTACAGTCTACATAAAAAAATTGCTGAACAATCAGTGGTATGATTCAGAAATTAATGATGTACTTTATATCCCAAATTTAAAGAAAAATCTAATATCCGAAGGTGTTTTGACGCAAAAAGGATATACTATAAACAAGCAGAAGTGGCAAGCAAACATTTTAGATATGAACAATACTTTGGCGGCATATGCATACAAGCAACCAAATAATTTGTACAGATTATTGTTTAAAACCGCTGTGTACACAGAAACTCTGGCAAGCGAACTCAATGCTGTCACTGGTGACAGTAATTTGAAAAAGTGGCATGACAGAATTGGACATGTAAACATTGAATATATTAAAATATTATATAACAATGGATTGATACAAGGAATAACACAAAATGAGTTTAAAGATTTTTTTTGCGAGGCATGTGCGTACGGTAAGCATCATAAACTACCATTTCATACGAAATTAGACACAGAAAAGAGAGTATGCAATCCAGGCGAAGTTATCTACTCAGATGTCTGTGGACCAATGTCCACAACCTCCATATCGGGATTTAAATATTTTGTTCTCTTCAAAGATGCGAGTACTGGATACCGAGTGGTCTTCTTTATGAGACATAAGAGCGACGTGTTTGAAAACTTCAAAGAATTCCTACGACTGATACTGATTCCGCCAGACACAAATTGAATTTCCCACGGGCCCATATGATGGAAAATTATCATAGCAATCTTGCCTAGCGCGAAACAATGTAACGCGATACGCGCCCTATGTACTTAACCTAACTTAATCTATGTTGCTAACCTGGATTTCAGCCGAATCTCTTCCCGGCCGCAAGTATGTGTTTCTGTTTTGTGTAAAGTGTAGTATGTGTGTTACTTGCGGCAATAAACGACGTCCCGGTCTGCGCCGCCGCCGCTCTGATCTCGTCAGCAAAACACCAAACACAGTTCACACTGTAGTAGTCCTTATATCACTCTAAATAACAATCCTTGGGGCGCCCGAAGCAGCCCACCGTACAAGGAATTGTGCCGTATCTCAACACTTTCCGTTAAAGCGTAAAACTTCCAAAATCGCCCGAAAACCACGGAGGTTATAATGTTCAAGACCCGTTACGTTAATAGTACATGCAGCAATATGGCGCCGGCACTCGTCCGCCCGCGACCGCGCGCGCGCTCGAAGCGCCACGGAATGAAAATGAACTAACTGGTTGTGTGGCCAGTGGATAAAAACTATCGGTTCTCAACAATCACCCGCCCCGGACCGACCCGTCGTCGGTCCGCTCAAACTCCCGGTAGTCGGGATAACGTTGAAACCGCCCGTCTAAGGATCGAGTCCCTCACTTGTACATCTGCGATCCGTGGAGACCCATCCTTGCCCGCTATCAAGTTAACGATGCGCCCCCGTCGCCAGCACAACGGTGATAGGTTAGCATCCTTAACCAGTACGAGGTCTCCAACGCACGGTGGGGTCGTCCTGTCCGTCCACTTAACGCGTTGCTGAAGAATGTGCAAATACTCAAGCGACCATCGCTTCCAAAAATTTTGAGTCATTTGCTGCAGCATCTGATACCGTGACAACCTATACAACTTAACATCCGTATACGGATACTCCGGCAAGGCGTTGAGTGGTTGGCCAATCAAAAAATGACCTGGGGTAATGGCCTCCAGGTCATTCGGGTCAGCGCTCAACGGACACAAGGGGCGCGAATTTAAAACTGCCTCAATTTTGCAAAACACCGTTGACAACTCCTCGAAAGAGAGGATCGTTGAGCCGATGACCCGATACAAATGAGTCTTGGCAGACTTAACTACTGCCTCAAATATTCCACCCCAGTGGGGGCATCCAGGTGGACTGAAATACCACGAAATGCCCCGACTGGCAATGCCCGAGCCGATCTCTCGCTCATTTTGACTTAAAAATAATACAATTTCCTTTAAACAACGATCGGCGCCCTTGAAGTTGGTACCACAATCCGAACGTATCAAGGCCGGTATCCCCCGTCGAGAAACGAATCGGTCCAGCGCTGCCAAAAAGGCCTCCGTAGAGAGATCAGCTACCATTTCCAAATGAACGGCCTTGGTCGCCAGACACACGAAGACGCACAAATATGCCTTAACCGACTTCGCATTGCGAAGGCGTGATGTCTTGACCATGAAAGGCCCCGCGAAGTCTGTCCCCACACCAGCAAACGGCCGAGCTTCCGTAACTCGGTCGGGCGGGAGATCTCCCATTTGTGGCTGCATTGTGGCTGCCTTGAGCCGGTAACAAGGCAAGCAACGAAACACAACGCTCCGTATCACCCTCCGTGCCGACAAAATCCAGAACTCCCGCTGCAAAATGCCCAGGAGAGTGTTGCAGCCTGCATGTGAATTCCTGATGTGACGGTCCCAAACCAACAGCTCCACCAGAGCTCCCTTCTTGGGAAGAATTAAAGGATGCCGCGCTGAATAGGGCAATTCGGCATTCCGTAGTCGGCCTCCCACCCGGAGCATTCCGTGCTCATCAATAAACGGGTTGAGGCGGACAAGGCTCTTCTTCATTCTGCCCACGCCAGTCCGCAAGATCCTAAGTTCATCCTGGAACTCATTCCCCTGAATGATCCCCACCCAACGTGAGAGAGCCCTTTGCTGCTCCTCAGGTCCCATTACAGGTGACATGTTGCGCTGTGCAGCAGAGCTTCGACAATTATGGAAAAACCGCATTATCCATCCCGTGACTCGAAGTAGCTTCCCTAGTGAGCTATACCGTTCCAAAAGAGTGTGGTCCACTGCCACAGACTCCACTGTAGTCACATTGACTCTCAGACCCTGGTCAGGGGGTAGTGGCTGGCGTCCGCAGTCATTGAAAGGCCACTCCGTATGTGGCCCCTCCAGCCATTGAGGCCCCCACCAGAGAGAATGCTCAACCAGAACAGGCGCCGGGCAGCCGCGACTCGAGCAGTCTGCCGGGTTAACTTCACCTGGAACATGTCTCCAGACCAGAGGAGTCTCCGAGTTATTTATCTGTGACACTCGGTTGGCCACAAATACCTCAAGCGTATGGACCGAAGTCTGCAGCCAGCACAGCACGATCTGGCTGTCCGTCCATGCGTAAACCGTGTCATTCAGATCCACCGTGCCACGCAGGTTCTGCGCCACATGGTTTAGGAGGCGGGTCAGGAGCGCGGCACCCGCCAATTCCATCTTCGGAATCGTCCACCGGGTCCGAACAGGCGCAACCTTGCTCTTGGCCATGACCAAGCGTACAACGCCCTCGCCAGAAGTCTCACCTGTTCTCAGGTAGACCGCGGCCGCGTACCCTTTCTCAGACGCATCGCAGAACCCATGCAGGGTCACCCTGGCTCCCGGCTGAGGGAGCAGTTTGCGCGGGATCTCAATTTCTTTAATATGCGGCAGTGTGGTCACGAATGCCGTCCACTCGTGCAGCAGCTCGTCCGTGAGCTGCTCATCCCAGCCTAGTTGGGCCAACCAAAGCTTCTGCATGAAGAACTTTGCCATGAACGTGACCGGAGAGATCCAACCGTTTGGATCAAACGTTCGTGCGATAGTCGAAAGGACTGATCGCTTGGTCCAGGTCTTCGACAGCAATTCGGCCTCACAATTGTATGTGAAGACATCCTGAGTCGGTCGGTACTGGACCCCCAAAATTGCCAACGCATGAGGATTATCCGAGTCTTCAAACAAATGCGGGTCTTGTTGGTGCTCAGCTGGTAGTCCTGCCAGCACCTCTGGGCAGTTTGACAGCCACTTCCTGAGTTCATAGCCACCGGAGGCCATGAGCGCCACCAATTCATCCCTTAGGATGAGCGCCTGCTCAATGCTGTCCGTGCCCGTACAAATGTCATCCACGTAGACATCCCGGTCGATGACTGCAGCTGCGCGAGGGAAGCGCAGCCGTTCCTGGTCAGCCAGCTCTCGTAGCGTCCGCATCGCTACATACGGGCTGGGCTTTAATCCGTACGTGTTCGTGTTCAGCTCATACGTGATCATCGGTTCTTCTGAGCTCTCTCGCCACAATATCAGCTGGAACCGACGGTCATCCGCATGGATCTCCGTTTGGCGAAACATCATCCTCACATCCGTAACGAAGACAACTTGGTGTCTCCTGAAGTCCGTTAGAATGTCTGCAATGTCTCTGGTCAACTTAGGACCAGCGTGCAGGCATTGATTCAGAGACACCCCGTTAGATGTCGCCGCGCTCCCGTCGAACACGACCCTGATCTTGGAGTCAGGTGTCTTCAGGACTGCATGATGAGGCAATACGTAGTGCTCCTCACAACGCCAGTCTACCCTGGATACTGACATGTGACCCAAAGCCAAATATTCACGCATGAACTCAACATACTTTCGCCGAAAGTTGGAGTCCCGTTTCATGCGCCTTTCCATGGCCATCATCCGTTTCTCAGCCAGGCCCCTGGAGCTCCCCAGCGGAGGTCGCGTCGATAGAAACGGTAGCCGTGTCATAAATCTGCCCGACGGGAGGCGCACCGTGTTGCACTGATAAAATGTCTCGCATTCCTCGTCCAGTGGGTTTGTCCTGGGAGCTGTGGGTGGCTCTTCTGTTGCCCAGAACCTTTGCAGGACCTCCGATAACACGCTGCCGTAGTATATGTTGCTATAATCCGTTGCGTCCTGTGGTCCCCGTACTGGGCCCAATAATGCGTACCCACCTGCGGTACACACGGCCACCAACCCGTTTGATTGCAGCTCCCGCTTACCGCTCCGCAGCAGCTTCCCGAGGACGTCAGTTCCAAGTAAGACGTCCACCCGTCCGGGAATCGCGAAGTGAGGGTCGGCCAACTCCAATCCATTGGTCAGCTCCTTTACCGCCGGCGGTAACCGTACCGGAGGAAGAACCCCGACCACTTCATCTAAAACAATAGCCGTGGCCTTCACCCGCGTGATCGATGCCGAGTCACCCATCTCAAACAGGAGGTCCGTCTGACCCCTGATGTGAGGCACCTGATTGCCACCTATACCTATTGCGCCATCCCGTGATGGCTCCAACCTTAGGCCCAGCCTGGCCACTAGGCGGCTGGACACGATACAACCTTGTGCCCCCGAATCCAGGAGTGACCTCACTGGCACTGGCTGTCCATCCGTGCCCCTGACGGTAATCACGGCCGTCGGTAATAATACCGTCACTGGCGGGGTGGGCACGACGGATGAACAGACTGCTAATTGCTAGCAGGGGGCACCTCCCTCCCCTTCTGCTGGAGGGGGAGAGGGCCCCTGGCCCAGGTATGGGTCCCACCCCGGGTAGTACACCCCTCGACCCATCGGTGCCATGCGCGCCGGCTGGTAATAGCCCATCGGCATCCGTCCCATCTGCGGCGGACGCGCCATCAAGCGTGGGCGCTCTGCGAGGGGTGGAGAGAAGCGACTACTCGGGGGCGGCACCCTGCCCCCCAGCGCGGCCGAGTAAGTCGCGTAACCCGATTCCCCATGGGTCATCTCCGGGCACCCGCCCGAATCTCGGCGCCGATCCCCCCCCCGCGGAGGAGACTGCGGCATCCGGCGGTACTCCGGAGCCCCCGGTGACCCCCCACCCCGGGAGGGGGGCGACCGCTGGTCTCTGGGTGACCCCCCTCCCCGGTGGGGGGGCGACCGTCCACCCAAGGCTGGCTTAGGAGAGGGGGGATGACCTCCCGATGAGGCCCCGTACCGCTCCCCACTCTCAGCCAGGCAGAGAAGTTCATGATGGGCTCCTCCGCATACTCGGCAGTTGGTGGTCTTACTGCATTCACGCACATAGTGTGCGCCTAGGCAGCGGAAGCACAAGTTTCGCTGCTTGACCACCCCCCTGCGCCTCTGCACCCGCTGTGCTCCAAAATCCGCGCACGCGGTGATCGCGTGTCCCCCCTTCCGGCAGAAGGGGCACACCTCCGATTGGAGGGCGTTGTACCGCTGTCCTCCCCGACGGGGCTCCACCGGTTTGGGCCCAACCGTACGCCGGGGTGACGTGGGGGGTTGCGGCGTGGTTGCCCCTTGGCAATCCGCCCGCCTGCACTCACCCTCCAGGAACGCCCTCAATTCGTCAAATGTTGGGAGGTGACTCGATGAATCACCCCCATGTGACTGCTCAAACCGCGCCACCACCTCACTAGGTAACTTGCGCAAAACCCGGTTCACTATAATGTACTTGTTATCCCCTAGTGACAACTTGAGTCGCTCCAGCGTATTCACCGCCACCGTGACGGGATTAAGGATTTTCGACCTTATTTCATGTGCATTAGTGACCTTCGATATACTAAATATTTTTTCGATGAGCCCATCAATAATTAATCGCCGATTATCATATCGGTCAATTAATAGGCCCCATGCCGTCTCATAACTGGCATCCGTAATCTCCAAATGAGTCAAAATATCGTGAGGCTCACCGCGTAATCTCCCCATCAACTGCGCCATTTTATACGCGGGGGTCAAATCCGTGCGCGAGTGCACCACGCTGTTAAAAATGTCGCGAAACCTCGGCCAGTCGGCATATTCACCACCAAATTCCGGGACATTCACTGGTGGCAACGGCGCCATTAGTGCCACACCACTGGGTGCACGCCTTACCCCAACATCCCCTTTTCGGGCGCGCTCGATATCCGCTGCCGCTTGGATGATACTCATCACCATATCACCGCACTGGTCTACATTGCGTTGCACCACTTCAACAGCCTGGGTCCGACTTTCCCCAGTCTCCTCTTCGTCAATACGGGCCAAGTATTCGGCATGCAATTTCAATACCGCGTCATATCTTTCATCTACCTGTCGCGCGCGTGACAATAATGCGTCCTCGCGATCCGTACGACCAATTAACGTAACGACTAATGAAAACCATCTTAATTCCGATTCGACCCTTGACGCGATCGTTTTAACTACTGAGGGAGCCATGGTACCAACCTCAATAACACGGATCAATAATAATATAACCCGAAAACAAATTAATTAATTTGGGTGAATAATTTTGTCCGTGGAACCCCGATTTTCGACAATAACAATCCGTTTTTCTTTTTCGTAACAAACGCGACAACTTCAAAGTTATTCACCCAACACCAATATTACGCAAAGGAAAACAACACTAAATGTATTTAAATTAAATGTATTTTGAGTGAATAACAGTTCAGCGGAACCCCAATTATTAATTACTTATTAATACGTTTCTCCGTATCGAAACGCAACTATATTTACTTTATTCACTCAACTAACATTTCAATTGAAAGTAATAACTAATATTCTTATAATTTAGTTACTCTTAATTACGCAAATACAACTTAACGTTAATAGATTGGAATGCGAAACAAGCGCAGTCCACCGTCAAATTTCAATTATGATTTCGATGCAACTAAATTACTTTATTTCTACGTAAATGAATCGAATATCTTTTCTGTGGATATGAACCACGCTCTGCTACCAAAATTTGATTCCGCCAGACACAAATTGAATTTCCCACGGGCCCATATGATGGAAAATTATCATAGCAATCTTGCCTAGCGCGAAACAATGTAACGCGATACGCGCCCTATGTACTTAACCTAACTTAATCTATGTTGCTAACCTGGATTTCAGCCGAATCTCTTCCCGGCCGCAAGTATGTGTTTCTGTTTTGTGTAAAGTGTAGTATGTGTGTTACTTGCGGCAATAAACGACGTCCCGGTCTGCGCCGCCGCCGCTCTGATCTCGTCAGCAAAACACCAAACACAGTTCACACTGTAGTAGTCCTTATATCACTCTAAATAACAATCCTTGGGGCGCCCGAAGCAGCCCACCGTACAAGGAATTGTGCCGTATCTCAACACTTTCCGTTAAAGCGTAAAACTTCCAAAATCGCCCGAAAACCACGGAGGTTATAATGTTCAAGACCCGTTACGTTAATAGTACATGCAGCAATATGGCGCCGGCACTCGTCCGCCCGCGACCGCGCGCGCGCTCGAAGCGCCACGGAATGAAAATGAACTAACTGGTTGTGTGGCCAGTGGATAAAAACTATCGGTTCTCAACAGATACAAAATAAGTTTGGGCGTCCGATAAAAGTTTTTCATACAGATAACGGAGGCGAGTACTGTAGCAATGAGTTCAAGATTTTTTTGACAAACTTTGGCATAATACATGAAACGACTGCACCCTACACCCCCGAACAAAACGCAAGAGCTGAGCGGGATATGCGTACGATCATGGAGTCTGCACGAACTATGCTACACAACGCAAAGCGGCCGCTCTATCTCTGGGCCGAAGCTGTCAACTGTGCCATTTACGTACTGAACAGGACGCCTTCTAAACAGACACCTGGCTCAACCCCGTATCAAGAATGGACCGGTGAAAAGGCGTGTGTTAACCATACTAAAATATTTGGCTGTGATGCATATATGCATATACCTGATCAACTAAGAAGAAAACTTGAACCAAAGAGTAAAAAGGTAATTTTTGTAGGATGCGACGGGAACTCCACCAACTACAGACTATATGATCCTGAGACTAAGAAGGTACACATTTCACGGAATGTAGTATTTAATGAATCCTCATTCTCGGGCCGTAAAGTTATCATTGACGAGCCATTACGTGTCACAATAGAAAACAGTTTCGAACACGCCCCTCCTGTCGATAATCGCAACCTGACAGATACGTTTTTTGATTCTGAGGAAACGCCGACTGAAGAATTCCCGGCTGAAGAAATTTCAAACACAAGTAGAGTGCTAAGATCGAGGGAAAATCTCAAAGCACCTTGTCGATTTGAAGCTAACTTAATATTGCAAGAACCAAATACTTATGAAGAAGCAATGATGAGTCCAGAAGTAGAAAATTGGAAAGATGCTGTGAATGAAGAGCTTAAATCGCTAAAAGAAAACGAAACCTGGGAAATAACTGAATTACCAAACGGAAAAAGTCCAATAACATGCAAATGGGTTTTTAAAAAGAAACTTAACCCTGATGGTACGGTACAGTTTCACGTTTTAAAGCACGCCTAGTAGCAAGAGGTTTTGATCAGAGACCTGGAATCGACTATTCAGAAACTTTTTCTCCAACCACAAGATACGATTCTATTCGAATTCTACTCGCAGTTTGTGCCGAGAAAAAGTTTGAAATGACACAGTTTGACGTGAAAACGGCATTTTTGCATGGAGATCTTGACGAGGAAATATATATGCTGCCTCCACAAGGACTTGACGTTGATGCAACGAAAGTATGTAAATTGAAGCGTTCACTATACGGACTGAAACAGGCACCACGGTGCTGGAATAAAAAATTGGACGATTACCTGAAAGGAATAGGTTTCCGTAGTATATCTGCTGATTCGTGCGTCTACGTGGGACATATAGAAAATGAAAAAGTTATACTAATAATATATGTCGACGATGGGCTTTTGTTTTCAGAGAAGAAAACTACACTTGCTTCATTTATTAACTTATTTAAAAAACAGTTTGAAATAACCATCGAAGAGGATCCGAAATACTTTGTCGGTTTAGAAATACATAGACACCAAGAGGACGGTACTGTACTCATTCACCAAGGAAGCTATGTGAAAAATATGTTAAAAAGATTTAACATGAGTGACGCTAAGTCAGTGAGCATTCCGATTGAAACGAACTGTATAGCAGCATGCGAAGACACTGACAAAAATACGCCGTACAGGGAGGCTGTCGGGTGTCTTATATATCTCGCTACTACAACCAGACCGGATATTTCTTATGCCGTTGGGGTCGCAAGTCGATTTTTAAACAACTATACTGCATCACATTGGCTCCTTGTAAAAAGAATTATGCGCTATCTTGCAGGCACTACTCAACTTGGATTATTGTATCGCAGTAGGGGGCATACAAAGCTAGCTGGATATTCAGATGCCGACTATGCCACTGACTCGGAGTCCAGACGATCTACGACAGGCTACTTGTTCTTAATGAATGGCGGAGCAGTCACATGGAGCAGCCGTCGTCAACCTTCAGTTGCGCTCTCTACGACGGAAGCCGAGTATATGGCTTTATGTGATGCCACAAAGGAGGCTGTGTGGATACGCCAATTTTTAAACGATATCGATGACAGCCTGACCGAGGCGGCTAATATATACGTCGATAACCAGAGTGCTATAAAACTTGTAAAGAATCCTGAGTTCCACAAGCGCACCAAGCATATCGACGTACGATACCACTACGTGCGTGAACGGCATGAGGCTGGAGACATATCCGTCAGCTATGTCAGCACCAACGAACAACTAGCTGACGGGTTAACAAAACCTTTAGCGAAGGAAAAATTTATGAACTTCCGAACAAAGCTACTGTCTTAGGTAGGTAATTATATAGTGGGAGATTATACAAAATTTACTGTTTGTTATTTTTGTTTTATATGGATTGTTTTTCTTTTTACAAATTGTCTACAGTGTAAAGTTATAGTGGGAGACAGTGGTCTTATTTCTAAATTAATTTGTTTTTATGTAGCTCTCGAATATGTATACTTAATTGTTTGATTTACTACCTTGGGATCCTACCTAAGTGGGAGTGTTGGAGATAGGTAGGATAGCATACAAAACCTTTTCTTTATGATGAACGAAAATTGTAAGTAACCATGGTTATTCTTTATAACAATACATTTGACAGTACAAACTAATGTGCTTAAGAATTTGGGTGTTTTATTTATAACAGTTTTGACAAAATGTGAGTGTGAGTGACAGATGCTTCGTCACTTATTTATCAGTTATAAACGCATCATACCCTTCTTTATTTATATACAGTTGTTGAGCGTAACGCTTCTTTAATTAACTGATTTTATCATTAATAACATCAAAAAAAAAACTCAAGAAAAGAGGTTAAGAACTAAGGAACTAATGTTCCCTCTACTCGGCGCGTCGCTTCAACAAATTCAGCCTGTCAGTACGAGTACAACTACGCTTCGCGACTCTTGTCGACATAGCATCGCCCATCGCCCGTCATTCTCTTCCAGTGCAGCGAAGAAAGAGATAGGTAATATTTCTCGCGCGAGAACGAGTCACAGTTGTACTAGAGGTCCGGGTTTATTTTTATGTTTTTTTTTCACAATCCTATATGTTGGGTCCTTTGATAGATCTTATAATTTGGGTGTAGGATGTAGGTCGCTGAGCAAATTACGAAAATACCCTTTCTTATTAAATAAAGAACATCGCTAAAGTTGTCAAATTGTGAATATTTATAATGGGTGTAGTATACTCAACCCTATGCCAGGCACAGTACAGCTGTTTATATAGGTCACTATGCGAGACCACCAGTCTCGGCAACGGTCGGGCAGCAACTCCCCACTCCGTTGGTTCTGACGTATGCGCACAAGATAAGGATAGCAACACTACAATGGGTAAAACTCGCGGTTTGTACACATTATTAAAACGATTTTTTTTATTTGATATTTCCAGCGCCGTTATACAGCGTTGTGGTCGCGGTGAGCTACATACATATCATATCATATCATATCATATAATAGAGATATCTCAAAGAGATGGGATTAGAAACATCGACAGACTACAGTCTGAACAAAAAGAGTAGAAATTAAAAAGTGGCAATACTGTAGTGTCGTCCCTTTCTAGTCAATCTAAGAAAACGGGGACACACAGTATTGCCACTTTTTAATTTCTACTCTTTTTGGTCAGACTGTAAGCTTAGGTATTAAAGGCTGAGAATCCAAGAAGCGCACAGGCTGCAAAAGCATCAATACAGCCTTTATTCAGCTTAAATCAGTAGTATTAGTCCTGTATAAGCGTTTATGCAGCCTGTGTACTTGGGAAAGGATGAAGACAAGAGAAAGGAAGAGGAGGAAGGCATGAGAGTTTTTTTTTTTATAAAAATGTATAGCAACTCATTTCAAATTTTTAAAATGCGCCAATTCTGCGTATTCTATAGGAATACTGAAGGTGTCGTCAACGCGGAAGTGGCTAGTTTATCGACTGTCCGCGTGTGTAGAGTGTGTCATATGAACTATGGAGTGCAAAAGGGAGGAGCGGAATCTTCATATATCCAAACTAGGCCCGCAACTTCGTCCGGGTGTTTATTTTCTTCACCCAAGACGTATAAAAAGTATCCCTATCTTCGGATGTTCACTATCCAGCTATCCCTGTACCAAAATTGGTTAAAATTTGTCCAGCCGTTTCGACGTGATGCGAGGGCAAAGGAAATTATGGGAAACAGATGGCGCCAGGTTGGCACGGCGTCGCGCGCCCATTGCCCATGATATCACGCTATTAAAAGGTTTTTCCTGAAATCATGATCCCTCTCAATAGAAAAAATATTTTCAACACAGGTCTAGAATTTTATAATAGTATAGAAGTGTCCGCTGAAAGGTGTTAAATTGGTGGCTACTGTGGCTGAAAGTAATTCCGTTACTTAGCTACAGTTGGATTATAATATTTTTTTAATAAAACTGAATTATGCATTTTTTCTTTGAAATATCAAAGTTTTCAATTCGACATTTCAATCCGTCTAAAACTTGAATTATTTTCATACTTTCTTTCTTCTTTAACGCTATCGCCGACGGCATTGGGACATTTGGAACTATTATTTCCTGCTTACTGCTGATTTTTTTCTCTTCTATGAAAGATTTCGCTCCTGTCTTTTACACTCCATAATACGAACACAGTCACCTGATAGTGACTAGACAGCTGTTCCATGACAACAAACGAGCTTCAACTGGGTCACGCCACTCTTGTTACGTGAGAAATGTAATGTTGTCCCCCTTACCTACCCCTTATCGTCCGCTCAGTGTGAGAGAGATGGGTTGATTTCGGTACCTATCTTCTATAAAATTCTAGATTTATGTTGAAAATCGAGGGGTCATGATTTCAGGAAAAATCTTCAGAGCGTGATGCAGGATCGTCTTTTGTTTTGTATGGGCGGTGACCATGTCAATCTGGTGCCATCTGTTGGCCATAATTTCCATTGTCCTCTCGTCACGCCGAAACGGGTGGACAAATTTACCAATTTAAGGTATTACTACGTCTATGTTTATTAATCCTAAATTAGGATTTCTAATATTTATTCATAAAATATAAAGCGATTAAATGTAACCTATTAGGTTAGGTATTTACTTATTCTTCGTAGCTAATAACTTTTGTAATGTCACATTTATACTTGTCTCTTTAAGTTAAAATATTCCCAGTCTCGTGTATCTTGAGATAAAGTATAAATTAAGTTGATAGGTAACTGCTTTTAACAATTTGCATGTAGCTGGGCTAAAAGTCCTTTTATAACTGGTACGGTCCACCAAGTGTAGCATGGATGCAGCTCAGTGGTGAATTGTATGTATGTATGTAAACACTTTATTGTACACAAAAACAAGAAAACCATTCGAAAAAAATAAGCATGTACATAGGTGAACTTATCCCTTTAAGGAATCTCTTCCAGTTATCCTTAACGATCCAGGATCGACTTCTTTGGAGACTACAGATTAGGAGAATCGACCCAAAAAATGGTACGTATGAAGAAGAAGAAAGATAAATACCGAAAGCGCAAATGATATTGCGATTTGTTGTATTGGGTATTTGTACTTGAGGCTCATCTCGCTATTGATTGTCACTACCATCAAGTAGGAGTAACTCAACTGAAGGCGATGACGAGTATTCGTTCGTGAATACTACGTGAATATAAATACGCCTTGAAACCCAGTCAGCGCTTGAAAGTGAAGCCAGTTTTGGTAATCCACGGCCTTTCATGGGCTTAGTTTCGTCCGTGTACGCATCTGTCACAACCTCAATGCCACCAACAAAACGTCTCTTTGATTGGTTCGTAGACACGCACACATAAAACCAAAAGCGGAGATCTTTCGCAAATCTGCTATGAAGACTCTCATTCTGCCGTGCTTTTTTAAAAGCATCAGCCTTCTGCATACAATGTTCATGTAGAAGTCTGCCTTTTAGTAAATGACGGCAGAATTCTAGGGGTATTTATTTTAAGTCGTGAATCGTACCATCATAAGCTTGCAGACGAGTAGATAGTAGTAGTACATCAACTATTCTAATTTTGTAATAAAAAATATTTTAACTATGTTTGTCAAATAGTGTGTTATGTAAAAGGTTCTTTAATCCAAAGCCCTGTGTCCACTTTGTCAAACTGTCGATGCCTCGCTTAATTACATGGGACAGGTACATATTAACCAGCGATTACAAATCCCACGTTATATTGTAATTCCAAGTATGTTTACCTTTTAAGATTAGAACGTAATTCACTGTTTTACATAATGATATAGTATTTATAATATAAATTGTAGTACGGCGCCAAATGGGCAATTGAACTTGTAATTTACACCATTGGAATCATTATGTTGTGGGTATGTAAAGTAATTGAATGGAATACAATTTTATAACTTCTATTTGTATAGAACTACATATTTAATAGAATATAATTGTAGGTATATAAAGATGTTATATCTTAATATAAAGTAATCACTGTAATAGTATTAATAAAAATCCATTCCTGTTGTCTTTTATAGTCGACAATATTTGAATAAGAATCCATGATGTCGCAAATAAATACACTATTTTAGACATAATAGGAAACGAAAAAAATAGATGTGTCTTTCTTTCAATATTAATACAATTGATTTTAGAATTAACTATTTCTAGGATAATGCAGGTTAGTAGGTTAGGAAACTTATTTGGCGAACTTTTAGTTCAACGAATGAAAAATAAACTCACTTGTGAACATAATCTGTTTTTCCATACCAGTAAAAGGCATGAAGACTTGTAAAACTTTACAATAATTTCGCAAAAATAACTGTACGATTAAATACGTGTCCGAAAGATATACGGTTGACATAAAAAATGATTGCGATCCATGACGAGCCTGTCACAACCTCGGCGCGAAAGCGTGCCGAATCGACTCCCGCGCATGTAGGGATCATCGCGTACCAAATTGTTTATTTATTACTTCGTGATATTTGCTTAATAAAATTAAATGATACAGTAATAAACTTTGTGATGTTTATTTATGTATTATTTTATTGAGACAGCTACCTACTGTTTTGCGTTTAGTGACCGTCAGTGTTTTTTTTCTATATCCAAATATTTTAGGAGCTTTAATTTATTGTTTTTTTGAAAATACACTCACACAACACGTAGTTAACGTCATCAGTCAAAATAAATATTTAAAATAGGTATGCCCAGCAGTGAAGGTCCACTCTATCTCTATATCTACTGACATAAGAAAGAAAGTACGGAAAAAGAACTGACTCCAACGACCTTCACTCAATCATCAGCTCACCTTGTGAGGCTATATCTATACGTATCAGCTATAGCCCAACATATCTTCCATACAACTCCTTGATACTTGAATCCTTTTACTGTTATAATATATATATAATAGTCTACCGGAGGATATTAAATTATTACAGGGTACTGATTAAAAAAAAAACAATTACCAAATTTCTATCTGAACATTGTTTCTATAGCGTCAAAGAATTTTTGGGACATAAAAGGCAGAATATAGAATCATAGTATTAAATTATTATTATTTTATATTATTCATACTGTGACATTTAAAATTTTTAATTATGCTCTCTATTTATTTTGATATAATCATACTGTGACATTGAAATTATTATAGCCTAGTGAAATATTATTATTATTATTGTTAATGTTACATGTTTTAATTTGTGAATCTGATTTGATTTTGCATGTCAACATCGTTCGATAGAATACTGGACTTTGTAACAATTACAATAACACCTTGTACCTAAACTTAAGTAAGTATTCCTACAAATAAACCATTCTATTCTATTCTTATTCTATTCTATAAAATATAATTATCAGTACCAAAAGGTATAATATAATCTGAGACGTCATTAGGTCACTACAAAGCATAAATTACACATTTGCACACAAATAATTTAATACAGCGCACCATTAACCTACAGGGGCGATAAAAAAATTAAAATGTTTATTAATGTTGTCAGCCGTGTCAGTACATTTTATTTACGCCACAATAATTGATTTCACCCATTTATGTTTCGAGGTAAAATATGTTCGTAGTAATGAAATGAAGATGCTGACAGAGATGCAAAAACTTTATGATAAAAGGCTAAAGTTAAATTATTAAATTGAATAAAGATAAGGTCAGTAACGACCTACTTTTTTTTTAAAGACATGACTTGAGCTGTATTAGGTCTGGTAGCTGGTAGGTAGTCCAGTAGTCGGACTTTGTGTGGGAGTACGTATAACCCGCTAATGGGATTATCTCCGCGCCACAGAAGTAATTTTGGGGAGGGTGACGCGGGCGCACTGGGCGCAGGAACTGCGTCGTGAATAGACTGAACCAAATCAGTCTGACTTAGGGTGGGAGAAGAGGGGAAAGAAAGAGAATCGTGCTAACGACCTACCGTTATCACCAGTGGAAAGACGTCCACTGCTGGATAGGTTTTCCTCAAAGAACGCTACCTTGGTTGGTCTGGTCCTGCGCCGTTAGCGGTTCTTACTCTTCTTACTCCCGTGACGATATTATTATCTTGTAATTCTTTTTTTATTTGGGGTCGGCGCAGCATGTTATCCTTAATTATGTTTAGTGGCTTATTCATTCCTTAATACCTTCTTCTCCATATCGTCTACACGTCTATTCATGTATAATATTCTGTAGTCTTCCTCTTTTTATAGGCCTTCACAATCGATAGAAGCACACTTATCAACGCTTTCAGATCACGATCAGGACTCCTGCGACCCAAATTGTCATATTTTTTTGTAGATACACAGTCTCTAATTTTTTTGCAGCTTGCGTCGATCAGATTCTGATAACCACGGCCATGATTATGGAAGTAAGATAACGGTAATTTTAACATATCCTGGTCCGCCATCTGGGGTCATACTCAGAAGTATACTCCCAAAGAGACAGAAAAGAACGTCAATACGATAATATGATAAAAACATAACTCGGTTATGGCTGTCGTGCAGCCGTGTAAAAAATTATAAGAACTAGCAAAACTATTACATTTTTTAATAACATTGGGCTCATTAAATATGTTTAATGATTTTTTGGACATATTAACTCAGACTTTAATGATGATACTTTTATACTGCCGAATTAAGAGTTACATCACTTTAGTGCGCGACTGCTTGCGCTCCTGTTGACGTTGATATTTGCATATTGAAATGCCCCGATAATGGCGGCACGTAATTGATACGCGTGCATTTTTATAAAACTGGTAAGCAAAGTGTTCATAAGTTTTATTTGTATGGTGCGAACAGCTTTGGGGCGGTTGGATACTAAGAGAGACAAATCCAGCAGGCTTATATTGCTCAATGGCAAACTAATGACACACTGCCTGTCAACTGAAGCGGAAATGCGTAAAAAACCGGCCAAGTGCGTGTCGGACTCGCGCACCGAGGGTTCCGTACAAACACTTCCCATCTTAAATGGCCAGCTTAAGTTCAATTTGCACCTGGTATGTATGGCGCCACTATACAAATGAGGCGCAAAGTTAACGCAACGATCACGTTTGTTGTATGGGAGTCCCACTTAATATTTATTTTATTCTGTTTAAAGTATTTTTTGTTATAGCGGCAATAAAAATACATCATCCGTAAAAATTTCAACTGTCTAGATATCACGGTTCATGTGATACAGCCTGGTGACAGACGGAAAGTGGAGCCTAAAAATAGACCAATTATGTTCCTCAGATTTAAGTCCTATATCTTTGGCGCTCATAAAGACGCAGTCTGGTTGGTTATTTTTCTTCGATCCGCTCAGTGGATAGGCATCCTTAAGCGCCTATACACTCTCACAGACTGTCCTAACTACCCTAGTTAGCTCTATACTGGGATTATTTATTTATTTATTTATTTTAACATGTAGTCAGAACAAGTCAAGCTTCTCGGAGCCAAACAGTACTAGAGTTGCAACAACAGCACTTTGACTGAGAAAGACATGACGAGCACTAAAGATCACTCATATTCCCGGATCGATAAGACCTTCAAAATTTCAAGAAAACAGCTAACTCCCAACGGCCGGTAATGCACTTGGTACTTGTAACTGACCTGGCCTTGGGAGGTATTTATGGGCGAAGGTAATTATTTACTATCAGTTGATCCGTCTGCTACATAGTTTATCATAAAAATAGATGCTAAGGACACTCATAACTTGGAAAATGCACAACCTGAGTCGTAATATTAATCATTTGGGTTACTAATGTGTTGCACAAAATTTATTGGCATATTTTCGTTTCGCACAGCAACCATTGGCACAATCATCATTTCGCACAATTGCTTTTTGCCTAAATTTCTTAGCATACTATCACTTCGCACATGTTTCTTTGGCAGAATAGTACATTGGCATAATGTCGATTAGAATAATACTCCTATGGTCGAATAATTGTGTCGCCGAAATTTATATGGCATAATATTCCGTTTGCATCCTTGAGTGTAATTATGTTATAGTAATGATGTAGAAAGCATTAATTGGTCATATATTTTTAGTAGGAGCTCATGCTTAGTTGTGTGGGGGGGGTACCACAATAATATTTTTATTGATGTGTCACAATATTTCTATTCAATATTTCCTAGATGTTGTTTACGTTTAACTGTATTATGCAGTCTTGTCGTTAATAATACGCTAGTAAAATGGAGATACCAAAGGAAAGTGTTTTAAGAGTGTTTAAATCAACAAGAGGTGCATTTAAGTTGGAAATGGACGGATTTGTGTATGAGAAAAGTAATGTGAAAGAGAAGAAATTCTAAGAAGTTCTGTGTTTTTTTAACTGTCCTACTCCATCAGGTTTTGTGGGGGACGCAGTTTCAACCTAACCTAACCTAGTTTTCTGGCAGCGATTCGTTTCTGTGAGGCACGCAGTCAAGTTCGTAAGCCAAGTCGGACCTGCGCGGCTCGCTCGCTTCGCTCGCTCGTTAGGGTCATGGTTCAACCTAACACTCCTCCTCGCTTCGCTCGTCGTCGTACCTAACCTAAGCCAAGTCGGATCTGCCTTAAAGTGAAATTGGTAATGTTAGGAATCGTAAGCCAAGTCGGACCTGCGCGGCTCGCTCGCTTCGCTCGCTCGTTAGGGTCGTGGTTCAACCTAACACTCCTCCTCGCTTCGCTCGTCGTCGTACCTAACCTAAGCCAAGTCGGATCTGCCTTAAAGTGAAATTGGTAACGTTAGGAATCGTAAGCCAAGTCAGAACTGCGCGGCTCGCTCGCTTCGCTCGCTCGTTAGGGTCGCAGTTTAACCTAACACTCCTCCTCGCTTCGCTCGTCGTCGTACCTAACCTAAGCCAAGTCGGATCTGCCTTAAGGTGAAATTGGTAATGTTAGGAATCGTAAGCCAAGTCGAACCTGCGCGGCTCGCTCACTTCGCTCGCTCGTTAGGGTCGCAGTTAAACCTAACACTCCTCCTCGCTTCGCTCGTCGTCGTACCTAACCTTAGCCAAGTCGGACCTGCCTTACTTACCTGCCTTACCTTCGTTTCTGTGAGGGACGCAGTTTCAACCTAACCTGTGGGTATGCTATGGTACAATTATGCCGAAATAAATTCGGCGTAACTTATATTGTGCTACATAAAATTCTGCGAAATAAAAGTTGGCGATATTAGTATTCTGCTATTCAAAATTGTGCCAAATGAATACTATGCGACATAACAATTGTGGTAAGTATATAATTATGCGATAGTATCATTCGGCTAAAAATTATTGTGCGAAAACGGTTATGCGAAATGTATTTTGGACAATAGAGATTGTGCAAGATAAGGGGTACCTTAATCATTTATATTAAACACAGTTAGCCAGTCCTCCATTTCATCCCATAGCCCAACTATATGTTTTTAGATACAATAAATCAATAGTTATTGTATCTAGCGGATGCTTTCTCTGTGTGCGTCTCATGACACGAGCAAAGGAAAGCATCCTTTCTGTGTACACCTTACATTTAATTATATGAAATAAAATAAAAAATAGTCGTAAGGATCTCCCTCCACGCGTTGGTTTCGGCTCCGCGCACGGTTCCTAAAGGTCCGGGACACCATTATCCGACATACAGGTATAATTGATATAGACCTACTGTATGTTTGTGTATATTACGTACACGTGGTGACCAGTTTGCGGCTGATTGCATGCGTTTATCACATCGGCGTCCCGACCACGGATGTTGTACGTCACTCAACCAAACACGTATCGTATTAACACCGAATGGTTTTAACTGATTGAGACTAGAGACAGGAGACATAGGTCCTCTCCAATGAGCACGCTTAAATAGTCAGCGGAATAGTACTTCACAAATACCTCCTTTTACCGCTCTAAGCATGATTTTACCCAATAAACAGCCCTTATTCAAGTAAAAGGTCTAAATGCCGGTTAAAGCTGAATAGCAGCAATATAATGATACTGATTTTGGACATAATGCAGCTGTTAATCAGACTTAAAATGAATAAAAAGTAGTGAATGCTATTTTGCAGCTGGAAGCGGTAAAACTGATTAGAAGCAATAATTATGACACCTTTTTTTGGACCCATGTAGCACACAGGCTACAATTATAGGCGCTGATACAGCTTTTATTCTGCTTAAATTAGCAGTATAAGGATTTTTTAAGCGCTTATGGAGGATATATAGGATCACTTTGTTGTCCGTCTGTCTATCTGTCCAGATCCTTTTTCTCAGGAACTGGTATCAAGTTGAAATTCATACTAAATACTTAAGTCTACTGTCCCTTGGAGCTGTGAAAAAATCAAAATTCTAAGCCAACGCAATCAAAAGACACAGCCGTTTATGCTGCAAATTTTTGACACTCAAAATCAAAACCTACAGAGTACCTTCCGTGAACTCAGAATCTTGTTTGGTACGAAGCAACGTCTTATAGCACAGATAAAGGGAAAATTGCGAAAACTTTACATTTTTAGTTACATCACATTATACGGAGCCCTCGATGCGCGAGTCCGACTCGCACTTGGACGTTTTTTTTTAATATTATGATGGTTAAAAGTATATTTAAATGGAAAATCAGCAACGCAGTAATAATAGGAAAAAGCCAGCAATAACTTTACGCAAATTTACCGCCATCTTCATCACCGGTTAATACCCATAGGTAATATTATTGTTTTACGACCATAAAGAGAAAGATAATCCGAATGAGAAAGCTGTTTAGGGTTCCAGGTGAAATGTACCGGCTCCTAAAATTGCGTCGTCTTCTATACTATTATTAATTCTAGATTATTCCCAATTAAAGCATTCTGGCATTAAAATAATCAAAAGATATCACGTTAAGACATTCTGATAGTATTATCCTCTTATCGTAAAGACAGTTGGCTGTTAAGAGGTCTTCCTTTTAAAATGCTGATTGATTTAGACATTTTTCTCTATGATCAAACAAGTTTCTTAACATATTATTGATGTTACAGGGCTATTGGGATTTATTGGTATATTTTTAAAACCTACAGTTTGAATTGATAATTTTTGTTTCAAAAACTACTCGAAATTTACAAAATTCACGCGGTAAATTAGTTTTTTCAACTTATCTTCGACTGCACGCAATGAAAGCATAAAATAGCTATGTTACTCTTACTACCTACAACTCGGGGAAAAGTATTAAGTATTCACTTCAAAGAGTTGGTTGAAATTATCAATATATTAGTCATAGTGGCGAGCTCTTGTGTCGGAGACCAAGACTCATTTTGGGTCGCGTAGTTAGATATGTTTTTTTTTTTTTTTTTAAGTTATACTGAAACGGAGGCCTGTGGTCTTTTCGTGTTAGTAAGGTCAGCGCTTGTGGGGACAAAGTCAAGTAACGAAGTCGGTAATAATACCTTTATTACATGCGAAAGAAAGGGCGGTAAAATGAAATTGCCGCCACCAGAGCAGTTTGCATTTTATTAGTGGTTCTGAATATTAATATTTTTGTGTAATGGCCGCGTTTTACGGTGGTACGTAGGATGGCTTGGGCGTGCAGAGTTGTTAAAATTGTGGTTTTGTTTTTGACTATTTTTAATATGTTTTGCTTGGAGAACTGGGAGTCAATGCTGCATATATCATTGTTGAGGGTTTATTTTTTTTAAAAATATTGAATAAAAAATATACATTCGAATTAAGTGGTAAACAACTTAAAAACCTAAAACCTACACTAGGTAACCTAAACTCTAGCCAAGGTCGGTCATTGGCGGAAGATGCTGGCGGCGTTTCCCCGCTGCACAGCAATACTGAGCCTTTGTCCGAGAAACGCGCCAGCTCTAGGATCACAGGTAGTTCGTATTAATTTTTTTTTAGGGAATCAAACAAATTTTGAGCGGCTGAGCCCCATGGGCCTAGAGTCTCTACCGCAAACAGCGCGAAAATATAGTTGTCACCTAAATTTTGTTTATAGCAAGGCGCGCAGAGTGCCCCGCAAGACTCTGAGTGGCACTGCCCAGCCGGTTGGTTCTGGTCTTCGGATTGCCATACCGAGTAAGGCCCTCTATGTGTCGCGCTTGCATCACTCCGCCGTGGCTGATGATGATGTGGAGTACGTTCGCCGGAAGACTGGCTTCACGCTGAGGGTGCAACAGCTGCAATCCCGCCATTACGTGCACTTCAGATCGTTTGTGGTGCGCGTACCGCGGCCGCTGCAGGACACCATCGCAAGTGCAGACTTCTGGCCGAAGGGTGTTGTGTTTCGGCAGTTCCGGGGCAATCTGCCGAATCCTGCGCCAGATCAGACGACGCAACGGAGCCACGCTGTTACGTCGCCTAAATCAAACTAGATTTAAGTTTTTATTTTTATTTTCTGTATAATTTTGTAGTTCACAGTGCCTTGGTTTAATTACTGTAATGCAGTGTAACTAATTTGAATAAATAAATAAATAAATATCTGTTGTCTATGTTTTAGTTTATCTATTTTTAATAATATTGTTTTCTTAGTGCTTGTCAATAAATTCCCGTGTTGAGCTGCTTGGTTTTCCTTCGCTCCAGCTATCGAAGATTCCCATACAGTCATATCTCACAAAAAAAAAAAAAGTTTCTTTTTAAGAATTTTAAAATCCACATATTCGTAGCTGAATTAGTTTCAAGACTATGCAAATCTTTGTACGTTTATTTATATTTATACTTTTTGAGAAGTTAGTGGATGGGATGACCGCTTAAGAGGCCTTATTCCTTTACAAAAAATATTTTTTTAGTATTATGTCAAATATATTGATAATTTTAACCAACTTTTTGAAAGGATTAATGTTTTTCCCTGGGTTCTCGAAAGTAACATAGCAATTTCATGCTTTCATTGCGTGCAGTCGAAAATAAGTAATAATAAGTTTTTGTCAAAAATGTCATTTTAGTGGCAAGCTTTTATAGCCGACTGTAATTTTCTTTAAATATCCATCAAATGCTCACTGAAACGATTCTAAAGAGCCCAAGCTCGGTTTGATTGCTTTTTCTATTATAGAGTTCCTATGGCCACCTTCCGGCTCCATCATCAGATCAGCCCCGTGGTACCATATTATTGTATTGTCATCAAAGTTAAGTAAGTATGCAAAATTTCAGCTCAATCGGTTGACGATATCTGCTTCAAAATTGAGTTGCAAGATTTCACCCGAACAAACATACTTTAAACATACCATGCAAGCTAAATAAAAGCTTGTAAAAAAACAGCTTTTCTGCGTGAATTTTGTTAAATTCGAGTAGTTTTTGAAATAAAAATTATCAAAGAAAAATTGAAACTTTAGTTTTCAAATATATACCTATATAAATCGCAATGGCCCTGTTCTACGTTGTATAACATTTAGTTTTGAACATAGAGAAACATATCTAAAACAATCAGTATTTTTGACCGGAAGCCTTAAGGATAGTAAACTTGCAACATTTTTGTATTACATAAAAGCTTGTAAAGTAGATCAGTGTCCGGTGCCGCTGATAAGTTTCACATTTGAAAGGAAATAAGTGGTAAAAATGTACGCCTCACATACACACTTACTACCTTCTGATTGCAATAGCTTTGGTAATAAGAAGCTAATGACTTAACAAACAACACGCGATGCTTCACGGCGGGAAAAAAGGCCTAATTATAGGTATTTAGCGGCATCTTAGCTAACAGCGTGCTATCTGCGCAAATTATAGGAGATGAGACCAGAGAGAACAGTCTAGGTGGTTGTAAAAAAAGTGACATTATTCGCTATAATTTATTTCTATTAACAGTAACGTCTGCTAGCGTAAACCAACTGTTTCTGACAAACTGGTGGGTGATGGTGGTAGTAGCAACTGGTTGAAAAATTCATGGGCTCTTGTATCAGGTTCAGTGGCCCAACAGGTAGGACGCTCGTGTTGGCCAGAAAAGCCATTGGAGATGCAGGCTCAAACCCTGCCTGAACCAATATCTTTTTAAATTTTTCACTTCATTGTAAACATTATTCACTATATGTTTAAACCATCAAAGTCAGAAGGTCAGCGCAGGATGCGTTCCTTGTCAATCTGTCATCTCGTTTCATTCTCACACTATTCAGTTAGAATTTCCTTAGTATAATTCTCACTATATTTACACCGGGTGTAACCTGTGTCAGTAGCAGTAAAATAAAGCATAGATAGGTATTACTCACAAACGGAACAGCGTTTTTATGTTCAAAATGTTTTGGTTCTTTTCTCAACGTCTTAAAATAATGATAAGTATGCAGTAGACCCATGTCGGTTGGAAGCAATTTGTCCGACTTTGATTGAGACTTAATAAACTTATTGTTTTAGTGTTTTCACAGAATTGGACACACACAGTGTAGAATATTATACACATTTTAAAGGAAAATACGTACATTATTTATTAGGATTATGATATAATTATATTTTGGAATTACATATTATACTATATTTAGACAAAATTAGTCCTTAGTGTATCTGTGCATACTAACTTATTCGTTTATCTATGTTCATGGATATCACACTTCTATGATTTGCTCAAAGGTTATTTTGAAGAAATCCCATACAGGGATAAGTTCATCTTTGTAAGTTTGTACGTATCTATTTTGAAGTTTTGTGAATTATTTGTATGTACAATAAGATGTTTACATAAATACATTTTTGTGCACTGATGTTCATGTCATCCCATAATCGAAAATGTATAACATGTGACTTTCACTATTTAAAGATATAATAGTTGTAGAAATAACAAACATTGAAATTTTGTGTATTATGCGTGATTGTGCATTAAAGTTAAAATTAATAAATATCCACCCTAACATACGACTATATAGGTACTTACATTGTAAAGCATGGACACACGAGTTCCGGGTGTTCATGTCCAGTTGGAGCGGACGTAAACCCATGCTGTCATGTAATTACATGACAACGTGCCAGTTGGCAGGACTCGCGCCATTACCTACGCATGTTACGGTAGGGCAACATTAAACTAGCACAAGATGATATTGTTAGCTCTGTGAAAACTAGGGCCCTTCCGTTCGCAACGAAAAAATGGGTTATTATTTTCTGGGCAGCTAAAATAATAATTTAGTATCAACAAAAGCTTGGCATTGGTCCTTATAGGAAATAGATAGATTACTTCTTATGTGATAACATGCATTTTATGATTTACAAAGCGATGTATGTACTTTGTAAGTCCATAAATTCATGTTATCATAGGATTAAGCGTTTCAGTACAACTTCTACATCTCTATATTGAAGCGAAATTTTAAAGTTGAATGCTTCAGGCGGTGTTCGAACCCGCGTCTTCAACGGACCTGCGGGCCTACCTGCGCCTTACCTTTTAAGCCACCGAAACTATAGCTCAGGCTATTGAATTTGTCAACCTGTTGCTATATTTCTTACATGCCTTAAGGTGGCATCGTAGCTGCATATACCATAATTATATTATTATTTTTCATTCATAACTTACATTTATTTCTTTACTTTAATTTAACCCAATGAATGCGCCCTTATTGTTGAATGTCTGCATTTTTAAACGTTTTCAATGAAGTTAAAATTTAAAAAAATTAATATAAAAAATTAAAAAAACAAATTAGACTTCGCAGACGTTGCTGCTTTAATAAAAATAAGTCTGCCTTTTATTTGCGTTCGACGCCATGACAAATAAAAGCTTGTAATAAATAGCAAGTTATTTCCTAGGTTCCCCGCCATTTTATAGCGTGAGATTCGTCATCCTACGCGCCCTTCAAGGTACGCAGTACACACTTGGAAGCAAATAAAAGTTAGCCCGGAGACATTGATTATATCACACGAATACCTTGTCCTTTAAGATCTAGTGAATAACGTTTTGCCATCGTAACTATATCGTCAGGAAAGCTCGTTTTAATTTCTATATAAACTTTTTCACCGAAGCTAATAGAAAAATCATGCTAAAACGACATTTAGTATATTTATAAATATAATTCCAATATTGCCTAAGATAAATTTTAAGGTATGTATACATTTTTGTATCAAACTAGTAATAAATAAAATATTGGACAGTGTATGGGCAACATGATTTTTGACTTTCTACAATGCATTGAAAGGTACACGGTAAAAACATGTCTAGTCACATTAGCAACGATTTGAAAGTTTGTAACGATGTAATTACCCATATAATTTTAGTATGACAAGCTTTTAAGTGATAAAAGAAGACAAGTTATATAAATATTCGAATTTGTAATTGAGTGGTAAATTATAGTTCTATGAGTGCTCTATATTTTGAGACTAGAGTTACGTTAAAACAAGGTCTAGAGACATGTTCTTTCCGTGTTGTAACACTAGAATTATACATTTTAAACAGCTAAATAAATGTGGTTGATTTAACTTACAAGTAGCGTGGCGTCAAACATATCATGGTATAGCCGTCCCCGGCGTACAAAAATATTAATTGGTTCTTTTATTTGCATCCGAGTGTAGATCCATCCAGGAAGAAGGTTATTTTATAGAGCAATAAAAACAAACACCATTCAAGAAACAAGAGAACTACGAAGCAAAGGAAATAAAACGGTTCTAACACTAAACGTGTGAACCTAATGCTTTGGACTAACCTCACGGCTTTTATTTACATAGGGCACATTGTCTAGACATAATAAAAATGTATATCAACCTTTATTGGCTTTCGGTTGCTCTAAAGTACGTAATTCTAATTGTTGTTTGTTGTTTTTCTATTTTTTCTACTCAGGAAACACGTTTTTTTTTAACATATTTTAGTTTTAGATTCAGTTCAGTTTAGTAATGTATATATTAGATATACGTATTAGTTGTTAATCTGTTGTTATGTTAATTTAGGGTTCCGTACCCAAAGGGTAAAAACGGGACCCTATTACTGAGACTTCGCTGTCCGTCCGTCTGTCACCAGGCTGTATCTCAAGAACGGTGATAGCTAGACAGTTTAAATTTTCACAGATGATGTATTTCTATTGCCGCTATAACAAGAAAAACTAAAAATAAAATAAAATAAATATTTAAGGGGGGCTCCCATACAACAAACTTGTTTTGTGGTACGGAACCCTTCATGCGCGAGTCGGACTCGCACTTGCCCATTTTTTTATAAGTAGGCTTCAGACTTTTAGGAGCAGGATAGGACTTTACGTTGGAGAGTTCAGGTGATTACCATTAAAATGTGCTCAAACTCAAAAGTGTATTTAATTTCCAATTAAATTATAAAAAGGATAAACTTGGAAGAATATCTTATAAAGTCATGATTTTGGTAGAAATTGTTTTGTTTTCCATTTTTGGGATAATTCACATAGTTAAATCTTATTTTATTTATATTTTAGTATTAGAAGTCATATAATAGTAGGGAAGTTTAAATAAAATATGAATAAGTATGCGTAAGTATGAGTATTTTTTTTATGTTAATGTCGGCTCCATAGCTCTCGTTTATCTTATGCTACATCTTGTGCTATGAAAAGTTCATAGCACAGAATAAAGACACTAGGAAAGTGACGTTTTAGGAATTGAGGAACTGTATTGGATTTCTCCATACTTCACGCTGTTACAGGTTACGAGTTACAATACAGGGTATCCCACGGCTATGCCACATGGAGGGGAAGTACCTTAAATATTTTAGATAGACTATTTTGCTCAATTGAGACATACTGTTATTTTTAAAATTAAGTTATACTACATTCACAGTTCAAAAAAATTGCTTGTCTCACCTGGAAATCGAACCGACCGAAAGTGAAAAACATCCTGTAGTTTTGTGATGCCAATCGAAAGAATAAATGGCAAAGAATTATCTTTGAGTAACATAAAATGTTAAAATAAAGGAACAGCGAAATTTTTAACATTAATAATTTAAAATTAATATAATAGGTCTTGCTGAAAATGTTCATACAAACTTTCCATATTTTTTTTTAACTATCAATTTAATTTTAAAAACTTAATTTTAATAATATAAGATTGTCTCAATTGAGCAAAATATCCTGTCTAAGATATTTAATTCACTTCCCCTCCATGTGGCATAGCCGTGGGACACCCTGTATACCTAGGGAATGTAACGAAGTCAGTCGTCAGTCAACATTCGAAAGATCATATTGTATAGGTAATCCGGAAGGCTAAGGAATGTGTTAAGGTTACTGCTATTCAATAGCGCTTGACTCGATTACTGCAGATAGGGTTAAGAGGTCTACTATTTATTATCAAAACGGTTATAGTCAAGTGGACTGTAAACCTATAGATGGCGTGTCTATCAACTGGGGTTCAAGTGGTCAATCCGCTTGGCTGCTGTGGTATGCAGGAGTTGTATAGTGCTAGAGAATTTTGATAGCGTTCATTCGGGTTACTAAGAGCCTTTAACAGGCCTTACTTTTAAAATGCTGATTGTTAAGACATTTTTCTCTATGATCAAACATGTCTATTAACATATTATTGATGTTACTACCTAGAACAGGGCTATTGGGATTTATTGGTATATATTTGAATCCTACAGTTCGAAATACCTACGAAATACGTTCTAATTTTTGATTCAAAAACTACTCGGAATTGACAAAATTCACGCGGAAAATTAGTTTTTTCAACCTATTTTCGACTGCACGCAATGAAAGCATGAAATAGCTATGTTACTACCTAGAACTCGGAGAAAAGTATTATTCACTTCAAAAAGTTTGTTAAAATTATCAATATATTTGTCGTAATATAAAAAGTTTTTTTTTTTTAAAGGAATAGGGCCTCTTAAGGTGCGTCTCTTCTGAACCGTAGTGGAACGGACACGTGCGAAATTGACTAATTACAAAAGTGAAGCCGAGCTGAGATACATATTTCAACGCAGGTGATTGGTCTACTCGCTCTCCGCTTCAATGGAGCCGTACCCTTCATCATCATCATCATATCAGCCGATATACGTCCACTGCTGGACAAAGACCTCCCCCAAAGTTCTCCACAACGATCGATCTTGCGTCGCCCTCATCCAATTTCTACCCGCGATCTTAACCAGAGCTAAGGGTGCGAGCTCCACTAAAATGGATCGGAGCGGAGAGGTGCTGAATCACAAAAGACCAATCATAGAAGTTAAATATGATTTCTACTCGGGTGATTGGTTGATTTTGTACGTCTCTGATTCGCTCTGCTTTGATGGATTTAGAGCCTAACGGCTTGGCCACGACATCGGTGGCAAGCGGCAAAAGCGGTGGCAGCCAGTAGGAGCAGAAGAAACGAATGCGGCCTCTCGCTCCTCCTAATGCCACCGCTCGTTTCGTCTCTCGATCCGCTACCCGCCTGCTTGTTTGTGTTTTTAAAAAAATTGTGAAATGGATAAAATAGAGAATTGTTAAAAACCAAAATTTGTTATTTTTCTTAGAATATATCGTTGCGATTGTTTTTTTCGTGGGAGTCCCTTTAGTTTGATGTCGATTGAGTTCACGTTACCTTTCAAATAGATACCTTAGTTTACCCTCGTACTAATTACAACTATTTTACCAATTAAATTTAAACCACATAGATTTGTGCACTGACGTCGTAATTGCAACTTTTTTCCCGAAACATTAGGTAGTACTATTGGGCTCTAAGGTATCGAAATGATATTTTGCTACCAACAGTTGTATTTATTTTTATACTTTCTCTAAGGCACCTTCCATTCTATTATAAACCAACGTTTAGAAGGCTGGTTCAAGTACGTGTATATTACTTATACCAGTTAAACCCTTCTCTTCTCGCCGTACTCTGTTAAAAACGCACATTTTAAAAGGCTGTTAACCCTGTGAATTATGTGCCATTTATAAGTTGAACTGCTCAGCTCATACATGTACAGTCAGTCGTAACTCACCGGTACCTGCAGACACTCGTAATCTGTACGATACGCATCGGGGAGTGGCGCGGCAGATGTATGGACGACTGTACTGTCATGTGCAAAATAGACTTTTTAAATGCATTTTCTTTATTATTTGTTTATTGTTATAGTTCTTTTTTTCGAGTAAAGTTGTATTTCTTATTTTTTTTTGCTATTTTTTGGGAATCGTCAATCTTGAATGTCGTTAAGTGACTGCAATTTGAGATTAAATTTTCAATTGTGCATTTGACAAATAAGACTTACTTTAGCATTAATAGTTTATTAAAAGTTTTTTATTTTCTCTTACCTCTTTAATTTAAATATTGTAAATTAAATTTTTTTTTTAATAAACTGTTAGTCACTCAAATAATAACTTAGGAAAGAAAATTTCATTACGGTTACTTCGAGTCAAACATATTGCTTAAGCAGACTTGCTTATACTGGTAAGACCTAGAGATGTGTCATTTTCGAATGTTTCCTCATTTTTATGGTAAATTAGGCTTACACTGGTAAGACCTAGAGATGTGTCATTTTCGAATGTTTCCTCATTTTTATGGTAAATTAGGAAAGTTTCCGGAATTTCTCGGAAACAGCAGAGATTCCCTAGTAAGACCCCGGCCAAATCAGATGTCATTATAAAATTTTGAACTCCATTTAATACTATTCTTTCCTTAATTCCACTTGTCTCTCCCACAGTACAGTCGGTTAAGTCGCGATCTGATCTCGGCTCATTGGTCTCGATGTCTCAATTAAGGCGGACCGACCAATTTGTATCCGAGACGAAATAAGAGAAACGAATCACACTCACAGAGCAAGGATGCTAATTAACGAGGTTTAACCAGAGATTATGTGATTAAATATGTATACGTGATCGTGACATCCAAGGGTTAAATTCCACAGATATTACCAGTAGACGTAAGGTGCTTTGGGGTAAAGTTGAAAATGGGAATAAGTCGAAAATCACACATATCTACTAAACTGGGAACAAATTCTACGCTTGCAACGCTTGTCAAAACGCCATGTTTATCTCCTCCCCCGCTTCAGTTCACTTCGCATCGCTAGTCGTGAGGGCACGTGTGTTGCAGTCGATTTAATAAAAGCAGTGCGATTTTTGGATCTTTGCAGGGGTAAATTAGAACTAAAAAGAAATATGATTCTTAAACTCATATTGCATAAAATCCAGCTTCGAAATTACCCCACTTACTTTCGAAATTACCCCACTCCTTAAGAAATAGTATTCAAAATATTTTTTTTTTATTCTAATCTGTTTCCAAATTCAAGCAACGTATTGAAACGCTGTGATCACAAAGCGTTGATGAATATATCCAATTTCGTAAAGATCTCATTACTTGGAAGGAATACTTCTTAGGTTCTGACTTACGAGCCCAAACCCTAACATACTCTGCACTCGCCTAAAAATATGTCGAATTTACCCCAAAGCACCTTATATAAAGTGTCAAGTGACAATATCTCAGCCAATTTTGAAGCTAAGAATTCCAAAATTTCTAGTTATGTTCAGTATTAGTAGCATTTTCTATCATTGAATGAGGGTCTCATGATGACCAGCTACTTGTGTCGGGGATATTAATTGTTTTTAATTTTGGTTATTTCTCATTTCTCTTCTCTCTTGTATGTTGAGCTATATCTCAGACCGCCATAAAATTATTCTAAGGTGGACCGACCAATTTGTATCAGAGACGAAATAAGAGTAGCGAATCACACTCGCAATAACGAGGGTTTAAGAGGCAGCTAAAGAATGCAAACCGGTATTTTTTTTAATGATATTTACCGGTAATTTGCGGTAGTCCGGTAATTTCTATACACTTTTTTGTCCATCGCATCCCTCCGTGGGATTAGTTACCGGTAATATTGAGCATTTCATACGTAAATGAAAATGTCTCATAATTATGATGATGATGATGACTATAATCTGGTGTAGATAAAATAGTGCATGCTACTGTACCTACGTTAGGGCGGAGCGTAGACGTGCGGAATAGACCAATCACCTGAGTTGAAATCTGTATCTCAGCTCCGCTTCAACTGTCTGATTGGTCGATTCCGCATGTCTCCGCTCCCCTTCGCTTCAGTGGAGACGCACTCTTACGCTTTAAAACACTCGTGCGTTCCTATTATGACATACTCGTGTTTTAAAGTAACTTATTAAGTAATTGTTGTATAAACTGCAAAAAATTGTAAGTGATCAATAATGAATGTGAACATTTATTCATACTGTTCGTGTATCACAAAAATGTGCGCAACTGTGTAGTTTACCTACTTCGCGTATTTATGTGACCGCTCACAATAGGGGGTGACCCATTGTGATACATTCTAAAGAACTATGTATAATCACCGTCGTCTCTCTATAATACACGTAACAGATATAAATACTAGCCTTACTTTTCAAAGAGTGCAGAAAATGAACATTCAAATTGACTTACCTACATATTTTTTAAACTTGACTTACCGCACGCAAGCCCATATTCAATTTGTAAAACTCTTATTTTTATGTTGGCTGCCGACAAAACAAATCGGTTTACTACCGTCCGGAGAGGCGACGACATAATTTATCGGCGACCACCCAACGCTATCACTATCCGTTATTTCAGTAAGCAATATTATATTATATTTTTTAAGTCACGGTGACCATGACGACTAGGGTTGCCTACGAGTAAAAGAAGAGATATTTATTATATTTATTATTTATTTATCTAATATTATTAGTTCTTTTATTATTATATTATTTTTTTTCTGATTTTTGCACCGCCTAATAACAAAATATTTTTTCAAGTTCTCCACTACCCAAAGGTTGTCTGGAAGAGATAGCTCTTTAGCAATAAGACCGCCTGTCAGCCGCCGACTTAAATACTGTATACTGTATGTTTTATGAGGTGTGCTATAAAGGGTACTTGTAATGTATTGTATTACTTCAAAAAAAGCTCCTACATATAATTAGTGCGTTTTATATGCAAGATAGGCAAGCCTTAGGTTTTTTTTTATACTGGTACAACAAAGTAGCTCCACTTCACCTGATTGTAAGCAAAAGAGGGGAGCCCAAGTCGCAATGACAACTGACAAGAAACCAACACACTGCCATGCTAGTACAAAAATGAATCAGGTAAACCAGATACAACATTTATATGACTGAATTTATATGCCATGGCAATTCATTCATTTGAAACAAAATAATCAGCAAATTTATCCCTTATTGCACTACATATATTACTTGAAATTCTAAATTCTAGAAACATTTTCATTTATATTATGTAACTGACAGTCCAAGACGCGGATCACTCGCCGCGATTTCCCTGCGAGTACGAAGCGAAATCGTTACGTGCTCGCGGCGAATTCGTTACCCGCTCGCAGCGAACTCGCTGCGCGCTCGCCTCGCTTTCAACTCGCCAGCAAATCGCAAGTGGGCAACCTCAGTAGGATGTTATTTAAGTACTTAAACGGGTTTACTCACGTCGTAGAAGTCGAATAACGCTTGTTAACGACATGTTTCGAATCGGTACGCGATTCATCATCAGGAGAGACGATCAGTCACGGCGGCGGTCAAACGAACACTGCGGGCATGCGCCCTGTCCGCGCGGCTACTCGACGCGGGTGTCACTGGCGGAGGCGCAAAACTACCCTCATCATCACGCACAATGCCAATTGTCGGGTTGCACACAACACTCACTACGTCATTTGCTAAGGTCTCGTCCACACTAACCACCGATGTAGTATCCAAAACCGTCCTCCAACTAGGGGGCACTGACCATCCACAATCTCGGTTAAAATTCGGATGACGACTAATTTCGATAGCCTCCCGTACTTTCCGCGGAATGGAAAACTTTTCTCTCGCCAGCACAGTTACCTTATCGAACCGAATATAGTGAGACGTATCCGAATTCAGTGAATGTTCCGTCACTGCAGAACCCCGGGTATCTTGATTTTTCATACTACGTATGTGTTCAGTCACTCTTGTGGAACATGTCGAGCGCTATTCGACGTCTACGACGTGAGTAAACCCGTTTAAGTATTTTAATATGCCTGAGACGAAATCAGTAGGATGTTTCCGTTAAACACCATGCACGGGGTTTACCGCATCAAATTCTCAAGCTTCTGAGCACCCTACACCACTATATGTAAAGGCCATTGCCATTCTCTCCAGAAGTAAGCCCCGGCCGACTTCCATCGACGCATGTGCCAATTCTAATACAATAATTCATCTCCTAAACCATCAAGTACGCAAAAGGGCGTAACTTCCAGCAACTTTATACTATTACACAACTTTTTAGTAATATAGTACTCTATACGTTTTTCAAGAATAAAAATAAAACTAGCTTCTTTTAACTGGTTTAAATTTGGCTGACGAAAAAGTATTATGGTACAACAACGTGCAGAATTATATCGCGAGTTTTTGACGCGCGACAAACACTACCTGTCACTTTTCTTTCAATACCGTGCGAACAAGACAGGTGATATTGAGTCGCGCGAAGTCGCAACACAATATGCTAGCCCTGGTGATGACGCAAACCACTTTCAGTTTGGCGATGAGGAAGTTATTTGCTTGAAGATATTTTTGCATCTGATTGGCTGCTGATGGTTTTGGTATCTTTAATGTTCAAGAAAGTTTCTGTTTTTTCATTAGCAATGAACGTTTTTTCTGTGTCTGTGTCTACTACGTTGTCTATACTGGTTATATTTTCATCCTTTTCGTTATTATCCTTTTGCTGTTTTCTATATTTTGAGCAATATCTCCTAATTTTTCTTTGGTTGTTTTACCCGTACGGTATTTAGTATCTGCGGTCTGATCTATAGATAAATCTTCCACCAGCAGTGAATTCGATTTCGGTTCTTTATTTTTGCGATTCATTATTTTGTTGAGACTTGTGTTTATTCATATTTTGTTTCATAGACGGAACGGTGAACGGTGGCATATGGCCGAAGGCGGTTGTAGTGGTGCCTACGACTAGGCCAGACATTAGTGAGTAGACCACCAGCTCACTGGTCAGTTCACATTTGGAGAGTCAGGGAAATTATGGATCAAATTACCGCAAAACCGGGCAAACTGGTGTGAAACTGAAGTGGCCTTTACTCAACGGTAGCTGGATATAGGCTGATATGATGCTGTGCCTAATCATCGTGCAAACATTTCAAGGCCAGCAACGCATTTGTGACTCCTTTGGTGTTGCAGGTGTCTATGCGAAATCGCTTTCCATCAGGCGATGGCGATTCGTTGGCTCGTGTGCCCCATATGACATAAAAAATACAAGGGCACTATATTTATTTATCTTTATTGCACAAAACAGATCGTACAAAAGGCGGATTTAATGCCATTGGGCATTCTCTACCAGTCAACCATCGGGCAAAGCAGATCAGGTGTAGGCGGTGCAACTAACATATAGGTTTGATAGATAAATACTTAGATAAATACATATATAAATAAATACTGACTAAAAAGCAAAACAGAAATGCTAAGATTTTTGCATTCTGCTAAAGAAGAGGTCACGCAAGGATTATAATACTTTTGTATCATATAAAAAAATAAAGACCCGATATGGGTTTTATAGCTTGCGCCAACTGATGGCATAACTGTAGCACTTATCCTTTAAATCATCGATACAGGGCATGTATGATTGATTCACACCCAAAAACAGATTAACCTCCCATTTAGTAATCGTAATCACTTCACGTGTGGCCTGTTTACATAACCGCCGTGATTAATGAACAATATTAGCAGAGCTCAAGCTTGATCTCGCTTACTAATTTAAGCATTAAGCGACATAGCGAGTAACAAGATTAAGCGATCTTTGAGAACCAGTATTGATTTTAAATTGAACTGCTATTTGCGACTGCAGTGCTTGCTAAGCCGGCGGTCCTGGGTTCGAATCCCGGCAAATATTTGTGTGATGAACTCGAATATTTGTGCTTGGGTCATGGTTGTTCTAAGTATTTAAGTATATATTTATCTATAAGTACGTATATCGTCGTCTAGTACCCATAACACAAGCCTTCTTGAGCTTACTTTGGGACTAGATCGATTTGTGTGAGGTTGTCTGATATTTATTTATTTATTTAATTTAAAATGGCATCTACGATACTGTAAAACGCTCTAATGTAACACTTTAACCACTAGAATTGTTAGCCCTAATCAAGGCAATTTATTCATTAACTAATAAACAAGAAGTCATTAGTAGAAAACTAATTTAGAAATGCAAATTTTATTGTTTACTCGATATGTTTATGGCGTAATACCGACCGCAGTAGGTAGCAAAAGGGCATGTGCCAATCCTCTTGTAACTTGTGTAATAGATTCTAAAATATTTTTCCTATACGGTATTGAACATTGATCAAATGATACCTCTTTTAAATAAAAAAAAACCGGCCAAGAGCATGTCGGGCCACGCTCAGTGTAGGGTTCCGTAGTTGCCCATCCTTCACAATAGACGGGCGGGTTAAATTACGAGAAAGATTCCAAGCTCAAAAAAGGTCGTAAACGCCGAAGTAACTGTAATTACATATTACCTTCTGGAAGTTATCGATTATACGCGGCAGATTGAGCGGAATTTTTTAATGCAGTATGGCACTTAACTAATATGTGTAACGTTCGAAGTATAAGGACATCGCGTGGCACGTCATTTTGAAGAAAATTATGAAATATTGCGATAACTCAAAAACGGCTCGACCGATTTTATTCAATATAGTTTTCATTGAAAGTATATACGGCCTAATTTTTATGAATTTGTCCATAATTTTTTGACCCGTGCAATACCGTCCCTCTGGCTTCACAGAAAACTGCACCGTGGGCATTGCTATACCTAGCCAAACCAACAGCATTGCTGAGTGGAGACCATTTAGGATGCACATCTCTTATACACTGTCATCAATACTTATATAATATTGTAATGATCTGTTATCTTGAATAAAACTTTTTCTAATCTATTCTATTCAATATGCACCTGCACACGCTTAGAAACAACTGCACTAATCACTATAAATAAACCAAGTTCGTCCGTTACCGTCACACATTCACACATCTTAATATTCTTAATTAAAACCGTATAAACGCGCCCATTTATTAACTAAAATACCTTTTAAGTTGATAAAAATCAGCGTTTAACATTTAAATTGTCGACACGTAGCACTTGTGGACATAGTTTACTAGAGCAATTACGCTTAGTAATCCTGTTTCTTTTTCCACAACAGCTTATGCACAATTGAAACATTAAAGAACTTAAGCCGTTTTGGATTGGATAATATAATTGCGCAGGCATTCGTTATCCGTTTAAAATCACGTTTATTAGTATGCAACTGCTCAGTGAAGAAAGGCATTAAGGGTTTATGATCTGTAAAGATTCTTGGGATGTTTCTTGTTTAGAACACGTGGAGACTAGGTAAACGATGTCTAGTGGCTTTTATTCATATGAAGGCGCCATGATCACGTCTGAAGCTTCATCATATTTGCATACTAGCTGTGCCCCGCGGTGTGACCCGTTTATCCCACGAGAACACTAAATTTATTCGGGATGAAAAGTATCCTATGTCCTTTCCCGGGTGTCAAACTATCTCCATACCAAATTTCATGTCGTTTCAGCGGTTTAGGCGTGAAGAGGTAACAGACAGACAGACACACTTTCGCATATATAATATTAGTATGGATTTATTGCACAAATAATACTGTTAACTTTTTCTACTCGATTCCTATCGGCGTGCATATTTCACGTCATTTAAAAGAAGACAATGTCTATAGGTAACGTGAACAAATTGTATCATTGTTATCTTTTACGTTACAAATACTAAACATTGACGTTTATGACAGTGGTGACCGCGGACCGGAAGACCAACGACTTGGTTAGGGCCGCCGGGCAGAAATTGGATGAGAGCGGTGCAAGACCGATCGTTGCGGCGAACATTGGGGGAGGCCTTCGTCTAGCAGTAGAAGTCTGTCGGCCGATATGGTGAGGATGTCCTGCACGTTCCCTATACCGGCAATCTTTCTTCTCGTGTTCCTCATTGTTGAGGATCGTGACTTCTGTTTATTACTTTAATTTTGACGATGTTACGCCATCGGTCTCTGTCATTACCGAATAAATAAAGGTAATAAATAGTAAGTAGTAGTAAAGTAATAAACTAAGTCTCTGCGGATTTTCCTGAGATTTATTTCACACTGAAGAGGCCAAAATAGTCACAGTACAGACTGTAGCATTGTAAAGTAAATACGTACATAGAAAGTCTAGATTTTATGTCAAGTACACAGTATATTACATTGTTGTTAATATCTTGATGACATTGAAAAATTGATGACGCGCACTGTCATAAAAGTCAGCGACAATGAACCGACTGAAACGAAAGTTGGTAACAAATACCATCGACCCCACGTACAAACTTACGTTCTTCACCAACAAAGGTCGAAATAGATAGATAAAATGCTTCATCAGGCGCATAAACAAGTTTGCTTAATCAGAAGCTGCTCTCTCTTGTAAATATTATGACCAATTCACTTCAATAGACGCGTTGAATGAACTTGACTCTGAAATGGCAGCGTCATAGTTGTGCAATTTTTTATTGAAATTTACGGGCATGTTAGTGAGCTACTTTTATTTACCGCTTTTACTTTCTATTTCAGCCTAGCGTTAAATCATTGATGACATACGGAACTGAAACGTGGTCGCTCACGATGAGCCTTATAAGAAGTCTCAACGTCACTCAGAGAGCAATGGAGAGGTTTATCCTCGGAGTTTTCGAGATCGAATCAGAAATGAAGAGATCCGTAGAAGAACCAGAGTAACGGACATAGCCCGAAGGATAGCAAAACTTAAGTGGCAATGGGCAGGGCACATCGCTCGTAGAACCGACGGCCGCTGGGACCATCGAGTTCTTGTGTGGCGACCACGCACCGGACGGCGCAGCGTGGGTAGGCCCCCCACAAAATGACCTCATGACCTGGTGAAGGTCGCTGGAGTCCGCTGGAAGCGGCTCGGGACCGGTCATGGTGGCGTTCTCTGGGAGAGGCCTATCTATGTCCAGCAGTGGACGTCTTTTGGCTGATAATGATGTTAAATCATTCATGCTCCCAAAACCCCGGGATATGCTTCGAAGTGGTGGGGAGGAGGCTGATGTCAGTTTTAAAAAGATTCACTTTTATGATATAAGTAGGCCGGTAGTGCAGTATATTTACCGCTAGGCCCACAAGACCCGGGTCTAGGGGCCCAGACCCAGAAGCAAAACATCAGGACTTGCACCATAATAATATTCTCCTTATATGGGAGGGGGCCCCAAATGCCAAGTGCCTAGCTAAACAATAATAGGTACCTACTATTATTGAGCATTATAGTAGTTTGACGTTAAAAACGTTCAATTGACAAGTAATTTTCATCATATCTTAAGAACATTTCAACTGGATCATTTATAAATCTTATCAACTCAATCAAGTCATGCGCACCTAATAATACGGCCCTCATGAATCCATTCAAAAGTTTCATAAGTGAGCTAAAATCACAAGTAACATATGCCGTTTTGTATACTGCTTTTGTATAATCGATGTTTTTACATGATCTTTTGGTCTTCAATTAGCTACCGACGGCGCCGTATAAGGATTATCTTCGATCAAGTTGTGGTTTCTTGTACATTTATACTCAGGCGTTTTATTACGATAGTCAAGAATGACACAAAAATATGGAGTAATTGCATTTTTTTTATCCGTACCTAAAAGGTATTCACAAGTTTATTTTAAATATAATATAAATCTTTGAATGGAAGACCAAAAAGTTTACAGTTTAAGTTTAAATCACTCAATTATAATTTGTATGAAAGTTTGCGACGACAATTAACCATCGAATAACGTACTTCAAAGTTATATTTTAAGTAATTGTATTAAGCGGTTTACAGTCACACACATGTGAAATTGTCAGGAACGGCCCAACATGTTTTGAACTCATATGGAACTCTTCAGATGTCGGGCCGTTCTTGACAATTTTTACGTGAGTTTAGATCGTTTTTATAACAAGCACTATACGCAAAAAATAAAAATAAACATAAACGGTATTTAAAATCAATCAATTATTTCGGGACATCATACAAAACTACTCAAAAGCGCCTGTCATGTCAACACATGCTTTTATGAATGAACAATTTCAACTTAAATGTTGAGTGACACAATCATCACATAAAAATATGTCTTTATAAATTGAAATGTAACGAAAACCGTCATTCTTCAAAAACATTCGAAAATAATCCTTAAAACTTAACGTACAAGGCGTCATTGGTTTTCATCGTTTAAAAATGGAACTGGTGAAAACAAAAGAATGATGAATTAACTTGGACGCGAGTGAGTTGTCATTTCACTCATTCAAAGCAAAAGGTCTCAAGTGAAGAAACGTATAATTATTCATTCGGAACTTTCGAAAGAAAACTTCACGGTTGAAGATCTAATGGATTCGTTTGGAGCATAGTGCATTTAGATTTTGATCGCTTTAGTAATTTGTCTCTGAAGCGTCACGCTCAGTATGAGAATAATTGAAGCGACTAAGACTTCAAAGATGTCAGTTTTGATTATAAATCTTGTAAAGCAGGCACGAAACAATTAGGAAGTGACAAAGTATTCGGTGATGTGTCTTTGTTATAATTACATAGTCGTTATTAATGGAATACAGTCATGTCTAAAAGCCATAAAATGGTCAGACATATATTTTTCACGTCTCCTACTCAAGAAGTTAAGCTTAGCTTCATGAAGCGGTGCTAAAGTGGTCGTTTTACTCCCTACAGTTTAAATGGAGATGTAAAAAAGAAACGTGTTAGTAGCAAGCTACATAATAGATACGGATCGGTCAACATTTTTCCGATTTGATCAGGTTCAGTTCTTAATTTTTAAATTACTGATATCGTTGGCTGGTCAAAATAATCACTTCGTATCATACTGGCTTTATTTAGAGCCATATCAAATATCAAACAATACAAAACAACAAGAAAATATCGTGCAAAATGACAACATCTACCAAGTCTCGCGAACGTGCATTGCAAATATATTTCAAATATAAAACGCAATATTAACTTAAACAAGTTTTATGGCTTTTGAATCAGTTTTATTGACCATTAAAAGATGTATACTCATCAAAACGTCATTATTAACACTTCTAAACGTCAATCAAAAGACGATAACAATAAGGAGACAATTGAGTATTATTTTACATCAATAAGAATATTGATGCAAGGATCAAATTCGACGAAATGATAGTGCAGAATTATTTGGAATCACCTAATCTAAATACAAACGAAATGGGTTACACACGTCGCACAAGTCGCTCTATCGCTCGACATGCTTCGAATCGGACAGTCAACCAATTTGATTCCTAGCCCATTTCGTACCTTGTCACAGTCAACGTCAATATGAAAGCCGCTTGAAATCTCATACATAGTCATTGTGACAAGGTTCTATAGGCCTAGAAATCAAATTGGTTGACTGTACGCGATTCATCGCTCGCGTCGGCGACGGCGAAATTCTGCTTATGAAAATTGCCAGTGCAACATTTTGTAGAAAGGCAATTAAAAAAACGACGTCATGCACTTTGTCCCAGAGTCAGGTAAGTATGTAGGTAGGTATATATTTTTACAATATGCAAATGTTTTAATAGTGGATGTTCTATTTTTTTATCTTTTGGGGGTGGCCTAGCGGTTACTAACATTTAAACACAAGGAATAATTATTAGAAACTTTAAATATTCAAAGTATAAACTTTGTTTCCATACTTTTGGGCTGGGTGTACATACGCCTAGTACGAGTCTTCATACAGATTTGCGAAAGATGAAGCCACTTTTGGTTTTATGTGTGCGTGTCGACGAACCAATCATAGAGAGACGTTTTGTTTGTGACAGATGCGTACACGGGCGAAACTTAGTCCGTGGCCAACCAAAATAATGGCTTCACTTTCAAGCGCTAACTTGGGGTCTAGGCGTATTTATTCTAAGTATTCATGATAATGTGTTGAGCAGTTTAAAGAACATCAGCTGTTTTCTATGTCTTTAGAAATAGTTTCAACTACAACTTTTAACCCTTAATTTGTCAAAAAATGACGAAGGTCACTCGCTTCAAGCCTCGTTATGTTAAAATAGAGCAAAAAGTTCTGATCCGAAAAAAATGGAAAAAGATGGTCAAAGAATTTGTTCACCCTGCCATACACTGCCAAATTAAGGGTTTTACATACCTTGACAATTTTGAACTCCTTATGTGCTGAAGCGAGTGAGAGGTATCTGAAACAAAATAATACATTTTTATAATTTCATCTAGTTCATGTGGTCCTTCATGGGATTATTTTATGGCATCTCTAGAACTTGTGTAGGTATACGGCTATGGGTCAAACGATCATGTAGCATACAACGTGCTTCACTTGAGAGAGTTTTCTTCCAATCAAATTACTTAGCCACTCAATCGCTTTTGGCTACCTGCTATGGCTCTTATTTTATTATATAAATAGAGTCCAACTCAAAATTTGAAGAAATTGAGTGTTTAGAGAATAACTATATGTACTAGGTGCATGATTAAGTACTTGTTTTCGACTATAAGTTATCACTATCTCATAAAACAAATGCGTAAAAAGGTTACAAAATGTTAATCAAGCTCTTATCGAAACAGCATACCATTTCTATACACCGTCACATTCTAAACACTTGCAGAAACGCCTGCTTCTTACCATATCTGATCAATTCAAATGATTTCGCTGACAACCCTAACAAACAACGCAGCAGGAGCACTCACAACTCTACTCGCAATTGTAAATACACCATCCATTACAATCCCAACTGTAATGCCATTAAAACTAAGTATATAATACCTTAATCAAGTCCAAACACGTGCCGGATTATCGATAAAATGTTGGCAGAATAACCAATTGTATTACGAAACGCAATGAATTGAAATTAGTTTGCAACCACTCGAGCATCTCCATTCACGAAATATCACTCCTTGACTGAGCAAACACGCCCGTAAATACAAGCCAAACATTATGATTTGTGATAATTACACTTAATACTAACGTCGAGTGTAATGCATTCATAAATCTAAGGGTAAAATAACTATGCCGCGGACTCAGTCCGCTGATGTTGATACTAAATATTTCTTCCAAGCATCCTCATATTGACACCATTACAATGGTGTAGGTGCCTCTCAAATTGAGCACCTATCTGAACGCCAAGATTTGACGTGCGCAAACCTAAGTTTGTAAACGTCAAACAAGGATCAAAAGTGAACAGCGATTACACAAAAATCCAATCCAATTACCAAGTCTTTTGTGGACTAAAAGCCGCTATTGTGGCCCAAGAGGAGTAACCGAATAATCCGTATCAATATTTGTGCTTCAATTTGTTTGTGTAAGTTAAGGGCAGGCGCCCTTCAGTGTTACATTCAACAACCGTAGTTTTATTTCCCTTAACATGAGAAGATCGGGCAGGACGTCGTGGGAAAGCGGGCCTTACGCAAAGGTCAATATTGGTTCACACAATTTGATTGTTGCACTCCGAGTTAGGAGGTAGTTTTTCGGAGGTACCGTCAAACAACTTGGCCGTACCTTTTACACCTACGTTGGTCAGGTGTTTGCGTTTGTAATTAGTTGTTCTGTCGCCGATATATAATGGTAAATAATGCATTGTTGTGGGTCACTTTTATGACGGGTATTCCGGCGTTCGTCATGGGCGGTCGCTTGCTTCAATGTAATAACGTTGTTTTCCTACAGTAATGGAAGTTATACTGTTTTATTTCTCACGATCGCGTGCATTTAAATGTTTGTGTTTTATCTGTTATTTATTGCATCGTGGCAGTTGAATTTGGTTTTACGATAAACGCTTGATTTATCCGACGGATACATTCTATCTATACTCTAAAATAGTGATAGTCCAGTACATGAACAGTGTCAGCTTTGCAAATCGACATCAGGTAAATTCCATTGGCCAACTAAGTAGTAATTGTTTTCTTCATTTAAAGAAGCAACCCACATTGTCTTTGTTATGAAAATAAAATATTGAAACAATTGATGTTGTCAAGTTGATGTTTAATTTAAACGATTTCTATTGTATAAACTGATTTATTATCTATTAATTATTATTATTTAAGAGTTTCACTCTTGTCGGTGCATTTCTCTCCAGTCCGTTCTACTTAACGCCAGTTCTTTGACTTCCCGATACGACTCGACGTCTGCCTTTTTCTTGGTCTGGTCCAAATAGCTAATCCTCGGCCTTCCTCTTCCTCCCCTTCCATCAATTTTCCCCTCCATTATCTTTTGTATTAGATCGTCGTGTCGTATCAAATGACCTATCATTTTCCCTCTTCGAGTTTCTATTGTATGAAGTATATGTCTCTTCTCCTTTACCCTTTCCAATACTTCCTCATTGGTGACTCTTTCTGTCCAGCTTATTCCCTCCATCCTTCGCCTTCGCTTCTATTTAATATATAATAAATATTGAGCTATTTCTGTAAATAGACCACAAGAGATTTTATAAGCTTGCATCTACCAGCACTTCCCAAGAGGATACCAATGTTGAGAAGAAAGCCGAAAGAAATTCAACAGTTACTTTTACAATATTTGCACTTTTTGCTGTAGTTATTAATTCATTCAACTTCGTTCCAACATGATAATAATCTACATAAGATATGATCGCAACAAAACTAAGAAGCTTAAACCATAAATTAATTACGCAGGTACTTATATAAATAATCTGGATGCCGACTTGAAGGACTAAAGTAAAGGGTCGGATGGCAGGCACGATTCAATTTATCTGTCAAAACGCGCAAGTGATTTTCTAATTGGTTCCACTGTTTAATTTGCTATGATCATGTTTCGTGCCTTGGTTTTTATTAAAACACTGTATTAGTAGTATAAGACAGAATTATTTGCCAAATTTTATAGTTCTAGGTCAACGGAAAATGCCCTGTAAATTTTGATTCCATTATTATTAAGAGCCTATATTGTCCCACTGCTGGGCAAAGGCCTCCCTCTCATTCTATTTTTTTTTTTTTTTTTTTTATGTCATAGGGGGCAAACGAGCAAACGTATCGCCTGATGGAAAGCGATTACCGTCGCCCATAAACACCTGCAACACCAGAGGAGTCACAAGTGCTTGCCTACCCGGAGGACGAAGATAGAATGCCTCTATGCTAGTAATTTCACCGGCTATCTTACCCCCACACCGGAACACAACAATGCGAACATTGCTGTTTGGCGGTGGGTTAGTAGGCAAGACGCGTCCCATGCTTCTTCTTCCTCCTTTCATGATTCTTCCATGCGTCCCTGTCCCGAGCAATCTCCCACCAGATTTTAGAGATTGATTCCATTGAGTGTCGAAATATAGGATTTTTGCGACATAAACGGCCGTATCTTATTAGTTACGAAAACTAAGAAGTATGTTTTATTACAGCTTCAAAGGACTGTATATGGTTTTAAATTCAACTCGATTCCTCCACGCCTTCACAAGATAATGGGTCTTGAAGAACATACAGGCGCACGGAACTTTTAAGATAATAAGCGTTCCGTTTTTCCTTATGAGGTAAGGAACCCTGAAAAAGTCAGTTTATTGTTTTTAGGGTTCCGTAGCCAAATGGCAAAAAACGGAACCCTTATAGATTCGTCATGTCTGTCTGTCTGTCCGTCTGTCTGTCCGTCTGTCCGTCCGTATGTCACAGCCATTTTTTTCCGAAACTATAAGAGCTATACTGTGGAAACTTGGTAGGTAGATGTATTCTGTGAACCGCATTAAGATTTTGATGCAAAAATAATAAAAAAATAATAAATATTGGGGGCTCCCCATACTTAGAACTGAAACTCATTTTTTTTTAATCAAACACATACGTGTGGGCTATTTATGGATAGGTTTTCAAAAATTATATAGAGGTTTCTAAAATATTTTTTTTCTAAACCGAATAGTTTGCGTGACAGACACTTCCAAAGTGGAAAAAAGTTGGTCCCCCCCCCTCTAACTTCTAAAATAAGAAAATGAAAAATCTAAAAAAAACATATGATGTACATTACTATAAAAACTACCAACGAAAATTGTTTTGAACGAGATCTAGTAAGTAGTTTTTTTTTTATACTTTAATACCTAACTTTGCACCTAATTTATATGGGGCGCTATACATACCAGGTGCAAACTTAACTTAACCACTTAGGGATGGAAAGTCTTTGTACGGAACCCTCGGTGCGCGAGTCCGACTCGCACTTGGCCGGTTTTTTTTTCTTAATGGTGAAGATTTGGGGGTTAGAAAGGCATAAAAAGACATACGGCATCGCTAAAGGGAGCTCACGGAGTCACTAGTGTTTAACTGACAAGTAGATTATTAAGGATTGAGTGTTGCAATTCAGTATGAATAGGTAGTTACAACTTGATATTTTCAATGAGAAAAGTATGACTCAATATATCATTGAAACCTTAGTGATATGACTTTTCATTTTGAATTTACCCTATCAAAATAAAATTAACAGTTACGTCGAATCGAGAGCATATCGCTAAAGTCGACATATCTCAGAAATATGTCAGCCATTACGCAGCATAATGCCGCAACAATCCACTATTTTACTGTTACTGAATTAGTCTCCAGATTAGCTGAATGAAGATCGACGATTTATTTTGTTCAGTTTCATGAAGATTGATTTGACGTTGAGGTAGGTTGAAAGTAGATTCGATCGACTTGGACGCATAGTGCGAGATCTCACTGGTACATCGCTTACCCTAACCTTAACGACCTTTACGAAAAAAAAACGATTATATTTTCATGTTATGTTGTTTTTATTGAAAGATCCAAACAATCAACGAACAAATTTCGTTGTTGTTGGATAAGTATGTTTTTTTTGTTTTATTGGGGATAGCCATACCCAAATCGATCGAGCCCCTAACTAATAAATACTTGTACATACTGTAGGAGTGGCCGACGATATACCTACCTACAAATCTCAAAAATATAAATTCGAATTCATGGCTTTAAAGGATCTCTTTATCTCATAATTTTTACGGAAAATATTTTATGCTTTTGATGGGATTTATAATATTCTCTAAAGATGGGAAAACCTATGGGTGAACGATAGAAGTAGTGGTTATTATTATTATTATACTAACTAATATAATAATCAGATGTTATTAATATTTTTAATTAGGTATTTACTCAATTTGAAATTACTATTTTCCCTTATGTAATATTGACGACGCGGTTGGCTCAGTCTGTACTGTAGAGACCTGCCTACGAACCGGCGGTCTCGGTTTCGAATCCCGGCCAGGGCAAATGTTTGTGTGATGAACTCGCATATTTGTGTTTGGGTCATGGTTGTTCTATGTATTTAAGTATATATTTGTCTATATAATGTGTATCGTCGTCTCGTACCCATAACACAAGCCTTCTTTAGCTTAATTTGGGACTTGCTCGATTTGTGTGAGGTTGTCTGAAATTTATTTATTTATTATTTATTAAATCGTCTGTACTATACAAAACGGTTTATTATTATTCAATTTAAATTTGTCAATGTCGCAGCTTGAGTAGCAAAACTGGGTATAGAGTGGCCTTATCTCAATCATCAAACGGTAAAAAAACGGGGGTTCATCGCTCATATAGCAATATGTCATTATCAATTGAATTATTAATGTATCGGGAAGAGGATGAGATGACCAAATTCAACACAGGACCCCAGACTAAATAACTAGCGAGTACCAGATTTCACGCGCTCTAGTATTTCAACGTAGATTGAACTAACGTTACCTAACTACAAAGGTCCCAGACAGGCGATATTTTCTTCAGGACTCGTGAAGATTGTCGTTAAGGTAGGTTAAAGCATTTATTGTATGAAAAATACAGGAATAACACTTTGCGAACGCTTCGCATGTGGAATGAGCTCCCTGCCGAGGTTTTCCCCGGGGGCTACTGCAGTATGCGGTTCTTCAAGAGGGGAGTAAATAGGTTCTTAAAGGGTCGGCAACGCGCGTACTGTGATGCTCCTGGCGTTGCAAGCGTTCATAGGCGGCGGTAACTGCTTAACATCAGGCGGGCCGCATGCTTGTTTGCCACCGTCGTAGTATAAGAAAAAAAAACAAATTTAAAGAGAGTAGATTCTTATATGAAACCATTGATACAAAGATCAAAGCTCAAAGAAAAATTGTCATTTTATTAATAAATGAGAATGAGTATGAGTATGAAAAGCGTAACCTGCCCGTCTAACACAACTATTCTTCGCGACTTGTCACACGACATAGCGCTACCCGTCTTTGCGATCGATTTTTATGTATTATAGAACTCGTAAATAGGTATCTTAAGCTCATGTATCAAAAAATCTATAGAAAGGTCACAATTTGAGAAAACATCTTAGCATATATTGATTTCAGCGCCATCTTTATGTGCCCATCACGCCAAAACGGCTTAATGGATTTTAAACAATTTTGGAGCAGTGATAGCGGAATATCTAAAAATGGTCAAAGGATATAAATAAATAAATAAAATAAATAAATATTAAGGGACAATCTTACACAAATCGACCTAGTCCCAAACTAAGCAAAGCTTGTACTATGGGTACTAGACGACGATATACATAATATATAAATACATATATAGATAACATCCATGACCCAAGAACAAATATTTTGCACAAATATTTGCCCCGGCCGGGATTCGAACCCGGGACCGCCGACTCAGTAGGCAGGTGTCTACAAACCGAGCCAAACGCGTCGTCAAAGTCGAGTACCTAAGGATACTTCTTACTCGACTACAACGGCGAAAAAAGAGAGTTAAGCGTACAAAGCGCTTCTCGCCATTAAACGTCACAGTTTGGCGAGTAATACTACATTGTTAAACGTTATTTTTCTAAGTAAAAAAAAAAAGCTCCAGGCTTCTTCTAGTTTTGTATAAGATCAACACAGTATCTCGGCTATTGTTATCGCCTGGAATTTAAACGCTTCACAAGGATTTGTCGAAAACTGACGTGGTAATCAAATACCCGTATAATATGTAGATACCAATAAAAGAGTTCTCGCCTAATTATCGCGTTTCACACTGCTCTCTAGCGGGATAATTACCAAGGTTCTCATAGAAATATCACCGTGTCAATGTATGGTTGGTTATTGGACCTAAGCGACTTGTTTACTATATAATACAAAGAATAAATAATATTTCTGTCAAAAAGAAACATTTTTGTGTCAATTTTTTAAAGCCAACTGTACTTTTCTTTGAAGATCCATCAATTGCTCACAGAGACGATTCTAAAGAGCCCAAACTCGATATGGTTGCTTTATTTATTACAGAGTGTATGTCCACCTTTTAGCTCCATCATCAGATCAGCTCCACGTCATCATTATATTGCATTGTCACGCGATTTGTATATTCGTGCAAAATGTCAGCTCAATCGGAAACCGGAAAGTGGGTCAAATTTAACTTGCAAAATTTCATTACAACGTGACAGGTGAGCTTGTAATGTAAAAAGCCAACATTTTACGCTATCCTCTGCAGTGCTAGCGGGAATCGAACTTACGACCTCTGCTTGGCCGGAGCAGTGCTCTCAACACTGCGCGCTATATGAATATTATGGATAGTGTAATGTCTTCTCATACCGCTTTTTAAGCGCCCTCTGTAATTTTCTGCTTAAAATGCTAAGCGCATTAGACAATCTCCTGAACGCATGCATTCACGTACGTACTATGGGACTTGGTTAAAGGCAGTGTAAGTTGCTACAAAAACGGTTGAGCGAGCATAGACGAAAATTATTTGATTAGCGTTGAGCATAGGAAAATAGAAAACTACACAAACAAAAAAAAATACACCATCAGAAAAATGCGCCACGAAATAGTTAGACATTGCGCCTCTAGCATAATTGTGACACGCGACTTTCTCGCTTGAGAATTACCATCTCTTTCTTCGCTGTACTGTGAGAGAGTGACGGGCGATGCTATGTCGCGCGTCAAGAGTCGCGAAGCGTAGTTCTGCTAGACGGGCAGGTCAACTAGTTTAATGTATGACTACAGAGGAAAAAGAATCGGCGAAATGAAAATTCAGTTGTATTTCCTAATATCATAAATAGCGCCCTCTTGACAATCCTCGTATATTTCTGGTCAGGCTTAAGAGGCGCAAAATCGAAACGGTCTAATACAGAATATTTCCTTCCAAATAAGATCCTAAAATTTGCTTAGAATCGGTTATGTTTTGGAGAAGAAAACAGACGAGAACGAAACCTCGGTCTGTATAAGCCGGTTAAATTAAGTTTGAACCTAATTTGTATCCGACGTCATGTTAGTTACCCAGGTGAAAACTCTTACCTTCGAATTTGAAGTTCCGTTCGTTTTATTACAACTTAAGGGTGGAGCCAGACGAGCGTAATTTGAGTCGCGTAATTTCGGTCGCCCAACCGAAATTGCGCGACTCAAATTACGCTCGCCTGGCTTGCCTCCCTGACCTATATCCTTCGTGTAATCGCGTTAATGGTCGCACAAAGCTATCAACACCGCCACAGGCGCCGCCTCCATAAACCGGATCATAAACCGTTAATTACTCACACGTTTGTTAATCGCTGGTCCTTTTGGGTGATTTGTGATCGTAAAACGCCCTGCTTGTTTTATAAGAAAGCTCAGTCGAGTATCAAGAAGTGAAATCCAATTACCGACGACCCGATTTGATGACGCGGTTGGCGCAGTTGGCGCACCTGCCTACTGAGCTGGCGGTCTCGGGTTCGAATCCCGGCCAGGGCAAATATTTGTGTGATGAACTCGAATATTTGTGCTTGGGCCATGGTTGTTCTACATATTTAAGTTTATCTATACAGGGTGGAACATTTGTAAATACTGAGCTGACAGGATAGTGTCATCTGAGTGATCTACAATCGACCTATTATAATTATAAAGCTGGATTAAAAAGTAAAAAAAAAAACATCAAAATGAAACATTTTCATATCAGCGACAACCCTAATAATTCAAAGGTTTTATTTACATTTTAAATTGACACCTGTCTTTAACTTAAATGTTCAAAAGATATTGGGTTGACATGTGCAGATTTTTACACTAATGTTTAACAAACTGTATCTCAAAAATGGATAGAAATATTTACATAGTTCATTGGTGAAAAATAAAGTATCACCTTTCTTGAGATACAGCCTGGTGACAGTCGGACGGACAGCGAAGTCTCAGTAATAGGGTCCCGTTTTTACCCCTTGGGTACGGAACCCTAAAAATCACAAAATTAAACACACACACACACACACAGCAGTCTCACACTCTTAACAGAACTATACCTGCCAAAGCGAAAATAAAATTATAAGCCACTCTTAAAATACGCTTCAAAACTGGTGCACTTAAAGTGGAACATAAAATTAGGACGCAATAATGTTTTAATTATAATCCCGATATTAAGTAATTTGTTAATTTACGAGTGAACAAAATAGCCTTTTGATGGCGGCTGTAAAATTGGGGAGGTTTTATTCTACCCAAGTAGTTAACCCAACGGTTCATTTACGGCAGTTTAATTCAAGTTTCGAGTTTAAAATTAAACGCATAATGGACCAAGAAAAACAACCGAGTTATAAATATGGGTACTTTAATTAGTTGATCAACTAGAAATATCATGGAGTAGCCTGTTGCACAAATGCTCAATAAAGCGAGATTGATTTATGTATACTATCATTAAAAGCTTTAGAGTCACCTTTGTGCCACACAGTGTAGCAATAACAGTAACAGAATGCAAAAATATTAAGTTTTGTGCACTAGCAACATCAATTTGAAAAATCTGCTAAGCATTGCCAAAATACTACCATTTTTTCAGCTAACATACTTACAATGATATACGTATGTGGTGTGTTGTAAATTCTGTTGGTACTATTATAAAATTGTAAAAATGGAATGTCTGTTCCGAAGAAAACATCGCATCTTAACTGGCCGGGTAAGTTGTACATGGCATGTATGGCACTTGATACTAATGAGGTGCAAAGTTAACTCAACCGATCACGTTTGCGGCGACTTAGTAAAAGAGTCCCCTAGGGAACCGGTAAAAAAAATAAGCCACTGAATCAAGATTGGTTGTAAATGTGTGAAAATTGTGTATATTTAAATTATTAAATAGTTTACATAGTAGGAAACTTGTAAAAGTCTAAGAAATATAATTTAGCTTTTCACGGATTACTTATGCAGTCCCGGAAACATAGAAATTATGAGAAATAACAGCATCGAAACTTTAAACTTTAGAACTTTGTCACAGTAACAGAACATTCCTGCTGCAGTATAAAAGTGTCAAATTAGTAAAAGCGACACGGTACTAAAACGAACTTCTATTGACGCTAATCATACAAACCTATTGGCTTTAAGTGTCGCAGTTAATGTCATTGCACAACCGGGGGAAGAATTCGATATGACATTAGCTTAATTATAACCAATCAGTGGGATGTATGGCTATGCTTATACTTAAAAATCATTTAATGTCAATATGAAAATGTTCATAATTCAATGCACTAACGCATATAAAGGCTCAACCATACAGCTTTAAAAAACCGGCCAAGTGCGAGTCCGACTCGCACACCGAGGGTTCCGTACAAACACTTATAAATCCGATTATAACTGTTAAGCTTGAACCTGGTGTGTATGGCACAGCAAGTTAACGCAACCGATCACGTCTGTTGTATGGGAGCCCCATTTAATATATATTTTTTATTTTATCCGGTATTTAGTATTTGCGGTTATAGTGGCAACAGAGTAAGTAGCAAGAGAGAGAGGGCGACAGAGTAGCAATACATCGTCAGTGAAAATTTCAACAGTCTAGCTATCACGGTTCATGTGATACGTCATACATCCTGGTGACCGTAATGAGAAAAAAACGGCAAAAAAATTACGTTTATTGTAAACCCCACTTAAATATTTACAGTTCATGACATACAGCCTGGTGACAGGCGGACGGACAGCCAAGGCTTAGTTTTTACCCTATAGGTACGGAATCCCAAAAATGGCGACGCACCGCACACGCATTGCATGACGCGTGACGTTCGCGGCACTTCTCTTCATACATTTGACTGGCCTTATCATGTATGAAGGCGATTACGCAGGGAATTCGCCGCGACGCTTATTCGTAAAGAAATCTTGCTCGCAAATCGCAAGTGTTGCGCTTTTGGTGCATCAACCTATTTTGAGCGGCGGTTTGGCCCTTTATTATTGAACAACCGATATGTATGTATTTTTGATTTTCGCTATTCAAGCTTATTAAAAATATATCCTTAAATGTATCGTTCAATATAGTACTTCCTAAAAGTGTGATATGCATGTCACCAATGCTAGACGAATGTCAAAATAAACATTGGTAGGTATTCTTGGCTTCAATATTTTCCGAGATCTTGTCACTTGTTCCAATTAAAGCTGAATATCTTGGAAACTACCGGTCGTATTTCCACCAAACATAGCTAAGAACCATCTCGACGGACAAGTCTTTCGATTTAAAACAACCGCACTCAAATTAGTCCATCCGTTTGGAAGCTACTATGCCACTGACAGACACACAAATACACAGATACACATGTTAAACTTATGACACCCCTTTTTTCGCTGGGAGTTACAAATTACATACCTAATAATTACTTTGAATAAAGCACAACATAAGGTAAAGGTTATATCTCGGAAATATGTATACGTATAGTCTCTTTTTCCGTATCGAATGTGGTTCAGAGTTAATTTCCTTTACTAATACTATAAATTATGTCACAAATGTGGTCTGGTTTGAAGTTTTACAATGAGCTTTACTCAACAAGGTACTACGTCAACCGGAGACTGAGTACGTCGCTTTGAAAAAGACGTAAGTGAATGGGAGTTGCATAGTTAGATACGACCTTTTATGTATGCAGGGTTTGCTGTTCAAAAACGATGTAGTGGCCTAGTTACAGATAATACTCGTTTAATTATAAATTAAGAGAATAACTGATTTTATTTATAGAGGTACAATGTAGACTACGTTTTGTATGAAGTAATATCAAAGTAAACTCGGTAAGAACACAAAATAAAATATACAACACAATCTCTTCAATCTTTGCAAAGATATTTGTTTTATTGGTTGTTTGTTTTTATCAAATGCGTCTCTTTCAGTCCAGCCTGGGGCGTGGCAACTATACCGAGCACAAATCGATGTACCTATTAGCGCATGTCGAATGGGACGTATTTATCCAAAAGGGAACCAACCCAAATTAAACGTTTTTGTACTTTATGCTATATATAGTCACAGGGTTCAATGTAAACAGTTTTGATATGTGGACTGGTTACCTTTTGCAAAATACGTCCAATGCAGGTTATGTTCCGTGTTCGTAACGCACCAAGTGGTCGCGCGAGTACGTCAACTGCATCGCACCGGATACAACGTGATCTCTTCAGGTGCACAAGAACTACTCCGCGATGATCGAAAATCAACCGTCGTGGTGCTGTCACACTCACACAAATATAGTTTAACAGGAGATCGAGAGGGACGGCAATGGATTGGAGTATACTTTAAACGTAAGGCGCTCGTTTTTCCGACTGCATCGCACCGGATACAACATGATCTCGTCAGGTGCACAAGGACTCCGATGTTCGAAATTCGGCCGTCGTAGTGCCGTCACACTCACACAAATATAGTTTTACAGCAAATCGAGAGGGACGGCAAAAGATCGGAGTAGACTTTCAGGAACTAGGTGCCATTAACGTAACGGGATACGTCTCTTTTACTGACAATGGTGACACTTAAAATCTGTGTTGAAAGGGCAAATGACCATATGTGATGCTTTGATAATCACTTTTTTTCAAAAAATAAAAAAGCGACAAGGATAGACGGTGAAGATACGAGGCGTAGTTATACTTTCCGAAACCAATCGTTAGATAGAAAAAACCCTAAATCTCAAAAGTACGTTTTAAACTTTAGAAAATAAAGCCAGTGTTAACGACCAAATGAGGGTAAATGATTTCAAGCTTGCTGGAATTTAATTCTTCAAAAGCCCCAGATCGAATATTTATGGCCCTCGCCTTCGGTTCGTGCCACAAATACCTGCGATAATAATCATTATCACTAGATAGTATAAAACAAAGCTTCCTGATGTCTGTCTGTCCCTATGTATGCTTAGATCTTTAAAACTACGCAAAGGATTTTGATGCGGTTTTTTAATCGATAGAGAGATTCAAGAGGAAGGTGTTATGTGTTAGTTTATAATAATACATGCATAATTTATCAGCATTCAGCGTGCGAAGCCGGGGCGGGTCGCTAGTATTTAAATAAATTGTATCGCAGGCACAGTATCGTTTAATCAAATCTATACGCTCATCAAATTCAAAATATGTGATAGGAAACTGATGATGGTTGAAACAGTAACTTTCGTAGAACTGCCCTATTACTATAATATACAGTTGGCGATCAACTTACGAGTTACAGTTTGTACACTCAGGAATTACATTAATGACATAATTACCTTAATTCTGTAAGAAAGCAAGGGCACACTGGATGCAAAAATAGCGTTAGTTACTAAGTACCCAAGTAGCACACATGCAATTTAATTACGTATACAGTCTTTATACAGCTTAAATTAGAGTTATAATGGGCAAACCTGTGCTAACTCGAGGCACGGGTACAAAAGTGATGTGGCAAAAAATTTTATAGTCAAAAAATATATCGATGTTACTGTTAAATATTAGGTATTTATTTTCTCTTAATTTTAAAATAAAATCAATAAACTATATTAAAACGGGTATTTATTTGTCTATTTTAAAACAGTTTTCATAGTACGCAATCAATATTTTTTCCATATTCGTCGGTATTAAAGTTGCCGTTGAGATGAATATATCCACTTTATCAGACATAATATCGCAGCTTATTAAAGTTATCGAGAATTTGCAATGAACAAATGTAGGTATTAATATATTATATCGACATCTTTTTTGTCGATATCAAATCCCTAGAATGTGCCCCGAGTTAGCTCAGGTATGATAATGGCTGTATTAAGCTCTTAGCTACAGCTTGTTTGCTACCTGGGTACTGCCGCTATCTTACAAGCACGGATTTAAGCTATCTAAGCTCATTCCTTTTATTAAGAACATGGCCGTTAATGACCGGAGTTTTTTATAAAACTACTATAAAATGGAATTGGACATGTTATAAGAATAATAAATATGCCACTCCGAAATGACAGGAGAGACTCACGCTATGATTGGTTGGTCGGTACGGTCAATGTTTCTGTGTTGCCAGTGTACCTAATGCTGCATCATAATACTCCCCGTGTATTATAATACTCCCCGTGTATTATAATACTCCCCGTGTATTATAATACTCCCCGTGTATTATAATACTCCCCGTGTATTATAATACTCCCCGTGTATTATAATACTCCCCGTGTATTATAATACTCCCCGTGTATTATAATACTCCCCGTGTATTATAATACCCCCCGTGTATTATAATACTCCCCGTGTATTATAATACTCCCCGTGTATTATAATACTCCCCGTGTATTATAATACTCCCCGTGTATTATAATACTCCCCGTGTATTATAATACTCCCCGATTCCCTTGTTGCCTGCATGAAAAATTTTGTTAAAGAACTGTAATGCATAAATGCATTTGTTTTTTTAAGACGGGCGGCAAACATTTTTTCCTTATAATTATTAATTTCCTTAAGGTTGTTACCATAAAGCGGCGACTAATCGGTCTCGTATAGTCTGGCAAAAAAGAGTAGAAATTAAAAAGTGGCAATACCGTAGTGACGTCCCTTTCTAATCCATCTAAGCAAAAGGGGACGGCACTACAGTATTGCCACTTTTTAATTTCTACTCTTTTTTGCTAGACTGTAGAAAGGCTGACTAGCCGGAGTGCCATACCTTTTTTTCTTATACCATGATGTATACCTACCATGGAATTGAATTGAAAACCTCGTACAGAAATAATTCGGAACCAGCTTCCTTTTTCTCACACGACTCGCAAAAATCGCAGCCGACTGTCCCCATACATCACCGCAAGGTGAGGGTCAACGACCTTGGCTGGTCCAGTTGCAACCAGATGCAAACCACCTTGTATCAGGTGGGAAACAATACTAGGTCGAAAACAAAAGGTAACATCAACGTTGCCGTTACAAGGTACTTTGGACCTTTCTTCAGTTGCAGGGAATAATGTTGCTCATAAGTAAAAGGTTGTATAAGCGGTTGTCACTCATATGCGGCTATGCCATTTTCTGGCTTAGGATATTGTATGTCTTGCGATTTCATAACTACTGCAGAATTTCAAGATGAATCCTTTGATAAAATATAATTGATACAATACTCAAGTGATCATGTGCTTTACATCTACATTATACAGGGTGGCCCATTTAGATCGGTATGTATGGGAAAGTCTGAAACTATAAGACATACGAATATCTGTTCTTAGGAACCATGTCATCGATTTTAATAAAAAGAAAAACTGCATTCATACACTTAAATAAAAACCTGTACTCAGCTCAGGAGTCGAATCCGGATGTTTTGAAAAATAAATTAAAGAATATGAAAACAATGCATTTTATTCATTTTAGACATCATGTTTCATTGTAAAATTTACTACTTAAGACCTACACAGTTGATATTTAAGTAGAAATAATGTTAGTTTAATTTTTCACTTCGTGTTGTTGCAGTTTTTATTTTCATTAAAATCGATGACATGGTTCCTAAGAACAGATCTTCGTATGTCTTATAGTTTCAGACTTTCCCATACAGACCGATCTAAATGGGCCACCCTGTATTCTCAATTCCTTTGATAGTTACGCGAAGTGTGAGATTTTTGGATTATTTAACTCTATAAGTGACCCTTTTTGAAGTAATCTTTGACATAACTAGAATTGCCTCTTGTTTCTACTTCCCATCCTTTTCTAACACTATTAAACCACGAAACAAGAGCATCTCAAACAAACCCCCCACGTTGCCAATTTAAATGCAAAACCAGACGACTGACAGACAGTAATATTAACATTACATAACCAGTCGGGAAGTTGCAATTCTCAGCCCTTTGAGGGTCGAACAGTGTATTCAAATATGTCTGCATAACGGCTCTATTATTACGTTTTATTTGACTCTACTTTGATTGCTGTGTGAGAAAAGGATCGTGTAACAAACACTTAGTATTGTTTTGGCTTTATTTTGTATAAATAAACGTGTGTGTAGTATGTAAATTAGCTATATCGCAGTCTACACCTTGTGAAGTGATATTTTCGACGTATGAATCATAGACATACTTAATATAGAGTTAAAATGCTATTTCATCTAACCGGGTATAAACTTAGTAAATAGTATCCATTCTTTGGATGTGCAACTATCTCTAACCGTGTTGGGCATGGTAAGCTTCAAAGATTCTCCGGCCGAATCAACACCCACAAAAAACAACTCGCATTTATGATCTCTTCCCATAAAAAGCCTTTTCGTTCCGCTGGCAGAAGCAAATTTTCCTAGTTTCCTGACTGCACATCGTACGTGATTTTATGAAGGAGTCTGGACACTAAGTCCGTTGCCTAACTATTTCATACAAAATTTGGTAACAAAGCATTGCCGCATTATTTATCTTCCAGTTTTTATTGCTTGATAAAAATAATATTAACGTATAAATTAAAATAAAATTAACGAACTTTTCTAACTAAAACGGTGTAAAATACATATAAAAAAAAAGACTTAAAAAATCAGGCCCTTTGGCATGGTCCCAAAGACACTGGCAGCATTTCGTCGCTGAACAGCAACGCTAATACGTTGAGCGAGGAAGCTGCCAGCTCTTCGGTCCCCCGTGGTGTCGACCAGCCTTTTTGCAATCTGCTTAGAAGAGCATTGGGCCCCCACGGACCAAGGGATAAAATCATATTCAGAGCTGAGACCCCTGTATGTTTGTGCCTTTAATTTTTCGACCGCTTCGGCCGCCGCGCCTGACTTATGAGACCATGGAGATGGGAAGGAGCCAGAGTAAGACCCATACTAGCTATAATATACTATACATACCAATATTAAATTGTTTAGATACAAGAACTGGCGATGTGCGATACAAGAAATTTTAAAATTATGTTAGTTTGTTAATATCGTTTTATTAAACATTTTGTTTGCAGGCTAAACCTATGCTAAAGTGCCACAACGAATCTCAAGTGTTGACATAAAACATGAGCAGTATGCCAAACCCCACAAAGTGAACGGAACACTTCACTATTTAAGGACAGTACACATTATTCGTTAAATTATCAGTTACATTAGTATACTTGTCCTAAACGCAACATAATAAATACTAGTCAACTCGAAAAGAGCGTATGTGGGTACCCGAGCCTGATTACACAAACAGCTTTTTGAAATGATAAAGTATAATAGTTGTGAGGAATAGCAACTGCATTCGTCATTGTCACCCTTAGACTAATATCTGTAACAGATAAAGTTGTAGACAGAAAGGTCACTCAGAATTTAAACTTTTGAAATTAAATGGCACGTGGCTACCGTAGAAAACTATATCCAATGAATTTCCTTGGCATTTAATACGTTTTCGCTTTTTGCCGTCGATGTGTGAACAAAGTCTGAATCTGTACAAAGAGTGTGAATTAACGTTTATCACACTAACATATTAAGGCGAAAATTTGTGACTGCGTTTGTATGTATGTTACTTCTTCACCCTCAAATGGCTGACCCAATTTGGATAAAGTCCGTAGCTGACACCCTGGATAACACATAGGCTGATAAACTGCGAATTCACCGCGGGGCGCTGCTAGTGTATAAAGGAATTCAAATTGACGTCAACTGAAACGCAAGGTGATATTTCCTTTAAAGTCGTTTTAATCGTCACCGACTTATTAAAAGACTCTTTAATTTTAATACCTATTCGTTTATATTTTATTAAAAACCTTTAATGAACTATGAACATTCACAGTAAAGAGTTTGATACTCGTTTTACTCGTGTTTATCGCTAGCACGAATTATTTATGACAATTATGACGAAAATACCTTTTCTTACTTTTATTGACCCGCATGTTGCTCAACAAGTGTCTGTGTGTGTGTGGTTTCTTAATGGTTATAAAATGACGGCATTGTAAGTCGTAAATACGAGTTATAAAAAGTTAATATGCAAAAATGTATCGTTAAGCTACCAGAGAAACGAATGTAAAAGTTTTGTACTTATAACTTAGTAGATTTTATCGTGTTTGTTATATCAATACATATAAAGACAATAACCCTAACTGGACTAGGCAACTCGTATAGTATACCACAGAGTTTAATAAGTAATTTGGTCGAAGTGTATTTTGCAGAAGTAGCGACTAGTAATGGACCAACAATTATATTGTGCAACATACTACAATACCTACAACAATAGTTTCGTGCATATTATTGATAGAGAAATTAATAAAAAGAAAAGCCTCTTAGTCTTGTAAAGAAAGGGCAGTTTGGACAAGTAATTAATAGGTAGGTACAGCTACAAAATGCTTTAGTAAAATTTTAACGAAATGTAATATTTTGTCTAAATTGGACTACAGCAGTTACAGACAAAGTGCACATTCTGTAATTATCATATCTGTGCCCTTTGCCACTGTTAGCGTGACAAACAACCAGCCTGTCAACGCTCAAACGTGACTCCACCTGTTTGGTTACGCGTGTAAATTTAACTATTTTGTTACCCTGTCTGTTAACGTGGGAACATGCTTTGACCCTGTGGGGTCAAGATCTGATGTAGGTTAAATGTAGGTCAGAGATTAAGGTGATTACAGAGGTGACACATTGAATTTGGTCGTTTGATTCTGTTTTTAAGTAGTGATATAAACATAATACAAACGATGCTTGATTTTGTACTTGTATTCCAGTGCAAGGAGAAAGCTATACAGATAGAGTGTGTGGAAAAAAATAGCCCTGAAGGGAAATTGCCTTAAATCCTTGTTAGCTCTTTTGACTTAAAGGAACCATCCGTATAATTAAAAAGAAACAAAAATGCAAGCATAGATTTGCTGACTGCAACGCTAAAATAAAATAAGTTTAATACCAATTACTTAAGTACTCAAAACCCAGACAAATATTTAGACTAAGCTATTAAAAAAACTAACATATGGTATTTAAATAAAACAATTTAAACGGATTATATCGCGTATATTAATTATTTGAGCCTCCCTGACGTTTCAGTACCTTTACAGATACCGTTGTCAAAGGTTGACTGAGAAAAACACAATTTTGTCTTTACACATTAGGCCCATCTGGCATGTATGAACACCTTTATTTTTAAATTAATATTTACAAAATGGGTAGTTTGCACAAATGTAACTTTGACAGAGAAAAATTGTGTTTTTCTCAGTCAACCTTTGACAACGGTATCTGTAAAGGTACTGAAACGTCAGGGAGGCTCAAATAATTAATATACGCGATATAATCCGTTTAAATTGTTTTATTTAAATGTGTGACAGTCGCGGAAACCGAAGAAAATATTAACATATGGTACTTAAAAACACCTTATCGAAAAGAAAAAGACAGCATGATTGTAACTCATGTGTAGTTATTGCCTTTTCAGTCAGTCGTGTTCGCAAATAATACTCACAACAAAGGTTGGTATGTGAACCTGAGACCGTGAGTTCGGGGAAGACCAAGCTGACCTTGGTACATTTGGTTTTCAACCGAGTTTTAAATAACTGAGTTGTAATGTTCTGGAGATTTATCGAGAATCATTGATACAAAGATCAAAGCTCAAAGAAAATTGAAATGCGTAACCTGGTGGCAGAGACCGGGAATCGAACTTGGGATCTCTGGATTACCGGTACCTTCCCGCCACCCTAACGCACAGTTAACCTTTGGAATTTTTCCTTATGTTTTGTGTGTCGATCTTTGCATTGTTTATTTGAAAAGCTTTACACCTTAGCGCCCTCTATGTGAATACGTTAATATTCACATCTTACAACACTACTTTACAGCAGTGAACGAACAAGCGACAGAGGGCGCTGTTATTTATAAATTTATGAATCAGGTATTGTTTCATTTTGTGGGTACACAACACAATTTTTATCGATTTCATTTTAACTATGTGGAAATGCCACATTTTGCACAGTTAGTAGCACTACACCGGGAACGTATGATCGCAGGTTCGAGTCCAGCTTACATTGTAGATCATATCACATGTTTCTTTAATAATTTACCTTTGTCACAATATCCATCATAAATGTCGATTCACAAAATATAAGCAAATTTAAAGCATTACATGTTACAAAAAAACTCGTTCGTTCCAAATGACAGGAAATAAAAATCGAAACATTCCTAAGTAAAGAAACGAGACAAAAAAACATTTCTGAGAACCTTGGCCCTCGGTTCGCATGCCACCCTGTTAGCATACTCTTGATAATTCCTCCTTGTTCTAAGTATAAAAACCAAACCGATGTGTGTCCATTTCTTAAGACATTCTTGTAAAGTGACGAAAAAAATATTTGGTTCATAAATATAAATGAATCGACGTCTATTTTTTTGATCAAGTTAGAACAATATTTCATAGACAAGTAGAGTCATAGGTTAAAAACTATGCATACAGATATGGTTCTGACGTAGATTCAAACTTTCGCAATAATTGGTTCAAAAGGAGAAGCGACTTTAATACCTTGAAATCTACCTGCCAATCAGAGGGTCTCATGGCTTGGCTTGTTTCTTTGTAGAAACAAGATTATTGAAGCCGTAAAAAAGTAAACAAATGGATAATGTATATGGACAATAAACATACTCACGTCATAAACATAAATTTAGGTATATATTAGACGCTGCTTTTTATAGATGAAAAAAGCCCAATGATGAGGTACATTAAAATACTTAAACGGGTTTACTCACGTCGTAGAAGTTGAATAATGCTCAACATGTTTCGAATCGGTACGCGATTCATCATCAGGAGAGACGATCAGTCGCGGCGGCGGCCAACCGAACATGGTGTTCGGTATTTTAATATGTCTGAGACTTACGGTAGTTTTCGATGAGGTACATAATTATGTCTTCAGTTTTTTTTTTTAGTTTTCCATTCTACAAGTGCGTTCAAATTTTAATCGATCATACATATGAAGTTCATCTTTTTACCCCACTACGGCACAAAAGATCATCACGAGCTGTAGTCATAACATTAATCAGTTAACGCTGCACCAATTGGGCGAGCATTTCAAAGGTGGCCGGTATCGTGTCGGCAAAATAGCTCATTGTTATATTTTAATGGCCCTACCACTTTGTATTTAATACGTAGACCGTATAAAGAGGCTTGGTGGAGATTTAAACTTCTAACTGGCCAGGTAGAGAGTTTAATGAACGTTCAATGGACTTTTTTTTACACAATACGACAATATTTGTTGTAGGGTAAATCGCCAATTATTCGTACTAAACATGGCCAGTTATTAAAGGATGGCCAGTAATTGACACCTTAAGGCCGTTCCCTGAGCCAGAGCCCCGAGCCCCTCCTCAGGCCACCCGTCCCTGTCACATAACAGTCACATTTCAAAAGAGTGACGGAGATAGAGCTTGCGGGCCGTAAGGCGATATCTTTTTACGATAGAATTTGTCGATGATTATTTATTTTAAAAATATTGCCTCAAATTATTGAAATTCGGAAGCTGTCAAATTACTATTTTAGTTATGATTGATTTTTCTCCTTTTTTGTTTCATAGTGTCACGTAGTGAAAAAACAAGTAAAGTTGGAGTAAACATTCGAATTGGAGGTTACTTTGGGAATTAATTGTATCGAGCGAAGTGTTATGAATCGTGTATCGAATGCTGTGTTATTAAAGATAATATAATCAAGAATGATATATATTTTTCCCTCGTTTACTAATATCAACGTTTCGTAGAAAAATAGGATAATTTTTGGGGTATTTTTGCATTTCTGGCTCAGGGAACGGCCTTAATACAAAAATGAATTCAGTTTGTAGGTGAACAGAGGTAATTTTAGTATGAGGTGGCCAGTTTTTGAACGGTGGTCAACAATTGTCAATTTTCTCTACCTCCTTGTGGATAGATCCAGTCGGACCGACGGTGGTTGTGAAGATCGCGGAAAACTGTTTGATGCGGTACAGCAGAACCATGGGGTAAGACAGACCAGACAGAAACAGTTACGTAGATATATGGACCATTTTACAGCAATAGAATGGAAGTAATTGAGCTCAGATGATGATGATAATACATCTTCTTGATGGCACTATCATTGAATCTATATACATAACTTTCTATTTGAAGATTAGACTTGGTTTTCTTCAAAGATCATTTTTTTTTTCGATAGAACTTGTAAGGATCTACAGTCTGTTGCCGCTATAACAACAAATACTAAAAACCATAAAATAAGTGTTTAAGTGGGGCTCCCATACAGCGATCGGTTGCGTTAACTTTGCACCTCATTTGGATGCGGCGCCATACATACTAGGTGCACACTTAACCCGGCCAGTTAAGATGGAAAGTGTTTGAACGTAACCCTTGATGCGCGAGTCCGACTCGTATCATCAAATCAGTAGATAATTTAATTTAACCTTCAGCACAAAACCTTTTTCTAGGAGCTCCACGCCTTTTTTAAAGATTTCCACAGCAACCATACGAATGCCCAATTTAACGCCATCCAATAGTTTCCTGCAATCAACGTAGGTAACTGCAATCAAAGGCGATAAAGTCTTGCTCTCCATAAGTTACTCTGACATACTTTAACTGTATACATTTAGCAGTTCTCAAAGTGTGCTACGCAGAGGCGGGACCTCAGGCTGTTTATTTGTCGTGTAAGATGATTTTAACTACTTTCCGCCCTCGTAAATACTTGCGTAAGAAACATCTAGACCATTCCCTCTCCCTCCAAATTGTCTTCTATACATTAAATCCTTATATTGTATTGAAAATCTGAGCCCTCCCATGACCCATCTCGAGGAAAAATCTTAACAGCGCGATGCAAAAGAGTGGCCAGCGCCGTCTGATTATCTAAATTTAATACAGGGATAATTCAAATATTATAGTTATACTTTTTATCCGACTATGGTAAAGAATGAAAATACACGGACAAAGTTGCACCTTCGAGTACGTAATAAAATTAGTATTCGTAAGGCCTCTCCGAAGTCTCCGCCATAACAATATCGACACTCATCTTAGACCTCGAAAAGGTCTGAAAGTTCTTGATCTTATCTTATCTCCTTTTCCCACTGCTCAAGGGAAAAGTCCTTGCAATTTTAGTTGGCTCATTCCCTTGTAAAAAGAAATAATTGAACTGTAAACTTTATTTTTTAGTCAATTTCGAATAATGTCAATAATGTCGATTAGCAACTATTTCATAAATCCTTGTTTTTAAGTATTTATAAGCAATTATTTTATGTTTATCTTATGTTTCTTTTTAGAATTAAAACGTGATTCTGATTTCCATTAAATTTGTAGTTCTTATTTTTTTTTATGTGTAGTAATTATGTTCCCCTGCTTTGAACCTTCGTCCGTGGTTCAAAAAGGTTCTGTCGATAAAACGTTTGAGGGCTGCTGGTATACGCAATCCGATATGGCTGCTAACTTCCGTATTGTTTACTGTCGCCGGTCATCACTTATAATTTATAGGTTATTTTAAATCCAGTTAGAAGTAACGGTGAAAGGTTTTATTGTTTCTTTTAATGTATCAAACGAATTGCTCAATGTCTTTATTGCTTTTAATGTATTTGTGTGTTTCTCACTCGAAGTGTTTCAGGTGCATCTGAAAACATTGGACATTAATAAGAAATAAAGTGGTCTAAGTGTGGTTATATAATTGTTTGATTTCACAAGCAAAATACGGTGCAATTAAGATTGAAGGTAAGAGAACTTGTAACACTTAAATCAGACGTAGTATAAGTAGGTACGTAATAACATCAGATTGTTACACAAAGTATCGTCAGATTATTAATCAGATGAACAAAGATTAAACCTGGTCAGAATCGATTATAACACAGTATCTAAGTATTTACGCCTTTGCCATTATCACCTACATCTGAGAACAGTATAGTCGTATAACAAGGGTAGAGTGAAGTATGCACCTGAATTGTACAAAGTTGCATACAAATGAGGTGCAAAGTTAATATAACCGGGGTATAAATATCACCGTAGTACCGTGTCGACAGTTCAATGGGAGCTTATCGATATAACGACACCGATCATGTTACTAGTTTTGTAACGAAATATCGATACCGGAATATCGTAAATATCGATAATATCTCTGGATTGCGCAAATGTCACGACACTACTGATATAGCAAAGCTGTACAATGATTTAGCTTTAGCTAAAGAAGTAGTTATAGATAATAAATCAATTTAGACGAGATTTACTAATGACATATGATATTTACATGCCTATACAATTTCAAAAACTAACTACACATAGGTACTACAAATAAATCCTTATATGTGAAGATTTCCTAATATAGTAAACATTATAGTTATATGTATGAGTGCATTAGCTCTCACACAATGCAAAACATGAAGTTTTTACTACTCCTTAACCCAAACACTAGTAGCCGTTTGACGTTTGTAAATAAACACAAAATTTTCCCATAACACGTGGTCAAGATTTATATTGAACAAACATTTTGCTAGATAACTGTCGCAACCTTTCAATCTATGCCATTGTATTATAGATAAAAATCTTAAACAGTTAGATATAAAGCTCACTTTTCTAAACATCTCCAATAGAATAAGAGGTTTAAAGATGATCCATCGGTTTATCACACGAGACCTATCCAATGCGTGTATACAAACACTTAATGAGGCGAAAAGTCAAAGAAAACAAGCCATGTAAGACACCCACGCAAATTCCTCGTTGTATGCAACCGATGGAACTTGAGCTGCCTAAATCTTTTGATGGCTGACAATATGAAGAGATAAGTGAAGACTGAGGGGTCTAATGTTACTGGTTTTTAGATACAATCTCTCAAGAAGACGATACAATTCACGTATTGGTGACGTGAAGTTTCTTTTTTGATTGGATTGCGTAATAAGTATTTGGGTTTTAATAAGTAGGTAAAGACAACCTAAAGGTATGTAATTAGAAATAGGACCGACTGTTTTTTTTTCAAGTTTATTGCATAAATCAATAGTACCTAAGAGTAAATTACATTATTGTATAAGAGTCAAAATTGCCGATACCCGAGTATTGTAAAATTTTTGCGTTATTTGTATTACATAACCTAAATATTAATATTCTATCGCGAATTGCTTATTTACTCGTTTAAATTTAGTGTTTCGTATTTTCTTATGGGTCCAATAAAAATTGTACCGTTGTCTAAATATTGTTACAGATTCTAAATTCTTCAAAATTATGGATAGTACATAATGTATTTACAAAAAAAATGTTAGTGTTTATTCTCCTAGATAAAATACACATTGCAGACAGAATCATGGAAGTGATCTCTCTTCGGCGATAAGACCGCCTATTATCTATTGTTTAAGTTAAAGTCTCAACTGTTTTTTTTTTCTTGTTGGTGTGCAACAGTTGTAAGTATTGTATTATATTGCAGAAGTTATAGGAATCAGTGTACACCTATCAGTTTCACTGCACATGTGTCATTGTGGACAAGTGTCCGACTAGCCGAACAAGTGGTGTCTGAGAACCCTTGTGGGCGCCACAGAAACCTTGGGAATTGCCCATCACACCTTTGTAAACATAACGATGTAAACAATATGCGTGACTAAGTTTAAACACTTTGAGAGATTTATGTTTAAATGCTTATCCCGACAGTACTATTCTGCATAATATAGTTATAATGTCACTTAGATCACTGAAAGTTATGTTGTAGATAACGGTAATAATATGTATTTTAGCAAAATTGTGTTTTTTGTTTTTTGCTCTTTCTTTGTGTTTTTTTATTTTTTGTGGTGTCAAAAAGAGTTTATTATTATTATTATTTATTTTATTTTTGCATGCACTAACCATTATGAAAGTTTCTAGATATACTTGGTGCGCCCGGATTTCATATGTTTTTATGAACTTGGTAGTTACTGCACAATTTAATGTGGTTATTAGATTAATGGAAATGAAAAATGCGGCAATTTTTTCTTTGTTTCGCTTCTCTTTGCGCTCAGCGATCTTGTTTTACCAATACACGGTGACTCGAGCCTTGAAAGGTACCCAGAGACAGGCAGAGTTCATATTTTTGAAAAGCATTAGCTTACCTGTTTAAGAGTTTAAAGACCATTAGTAAATTGTCAACACTAAAAAATATTCGGAGTTATTTGCATCGGCCGGCCTTTGTAAATACGATGGTGTGAGTACTAAACAATATTTGCTTTTTAAAAAGACCCTGAGACTATTTTCACAGCTTTCTTGAGTCTAAATAAAGGAGCCTGTTCAAATGGCAGAGACTTAAAACGCTAACGCAATATGAACTTTGACATAGAGTAATTACCGCCTAAACGAATCCATTTAAATAAGCCCAACACTCTGATTCATCCATCACTTTTAAGTATCATTCGTTTTTACTCCGCAGTGATCACTCAATCGTTGTCACTATTGATAACATACCATTTAATTTGACTTTCAATTTATATACTGCTGACAAAATACTTCAGACAATACTCAACTTTAAAACAAGACGTTAAAGAAACGTTTTTAAGACTTAGTGACAATTTCACGGTGGTCAAAACTTGTGCCACAGAAGGTGATTCTCTTGATACGCTACAAGAAGACTTAATGAAAAATTGACATATTGAGGACGCTACAAATGGGTACTTCAAGTTTAAGAATCGAACAGCACTTTACAAACGGAGGGTATCAAACGGAAGCACACACTCATTTAATTTTAGACTCTATAAATAACTCATCAAGGTTAAAACGAATTATCAAATGTTTTAAACACTTTAGTGTTGTCACCGTAGCTGCAAGTGCAAATGAGAAAAACACTTTAAATGTCATCAGAGATAACCGTACACAAACAGTCGACGACAAAGAAGCGAATGTTTAAATAATGCTGGAGTGCGATGAAGATGGACTGATAATAATGAATTAAGCATTCCAGTGGCGCTAATGTTTGTCTTAACTTGTGTTGCTTTTATTTTATCTCAAGTGTTTTGGTTTGCAATAGGTACATGGCTTTTATGTTTATTATTATAGTCTTCAGCTCAAACCATAATGTGTAAGTGCAATACATTTTAGGATGATCGGAAACATCTTGATATAAGCATTAAGTAGTATATCTTTATGGGAGTCATGTATACTTACTTGATAATTATTAATATAGTTAAAAGACAAAATAAGAATGATAAGCCAAGGAATCTAATAGTTTACTTATTAATAAATTACAAAAAATGAAGGTCTTTTCAAACTTAATTTGATACAAAGGGTCAGTTTTTGTGAAATAAGATCTTTGGTCGACCCTTCTTTTTTAGAAAAACATATGAAAACAACAGATGTGATAATGTCCAGCTAACACTTTGAAAGAGCAAATTAAGCAATAAAAACAACATCTTTCTCCACCAATTCTATATATACGTTTATCGATGTCTTAAAACCGCATTACGAAGGTATATGTACATTTGTAAAAACTATGCGATTCAAACGAGCCATAAAAGCAAACACTTGCCGATATCGATACACCGTTGGCCGTTATTTTATTTTTACGTGGATAGTTGCAGCTTTACTTGAACAATAGTAAAAGGGCCCTCGACAATGCGCGCGCATGTTGACATAGTCGAGATAGTGAACAAGTGGATCATTGGTGAGGATCGAATTTCGACGCCGGCGCCACAGATATTTACCGTTTTTTTTCAATTGGGGGTTTCCCGTAACCATATGCGGTATAGTTACAATTTAACGTGGTGACATTCGGAATTTGTTAAGTGAATGCACCATCTGAGTTCCGTCAAAATAATGTACAATAGTAGAATTTAGTCATTAAAGAATATCAACGATTATAAATATTGAATGATCTATAATTATTGAAAGAATGAGGTTCCTAATTCTAATTTATCGCTTTCAAATGTCTTCTATAACTTGTGCAGGTTAGGTCATCATTAAAAACAATAGCAAGAACAGATCAATAACTAATCTAATATACCTACATTTTTATGTGAAGTTAATCAGTTCCTACCAACACACGTTCTTGGCTCACTGATTTATTTACCCACATCAAGTAAACGAGCTAAAGATTTATTTAACCGAACTTTCAATCAACTTTGGACGCCCAAAATACAACTTCCCAAAACACGTGTGAAGGCGTGGATTTACAAATGGACACAAATCCTGCTCTGTCGAGAGAACTCCATAGGGTCGTTCGAATATACTGTACATGTACATCATTCGGACTAGTGAACGCAGCAGCGTTGAAATGCTATAACTCTTTAAGGATCTAAGCGTTGCGTATAACTTTTCTTGGTAGGGAGCTACTGCGTGTCGAATGCAGGATAGTAATAAATCAAGATCAGACGCTTGTCGGCAACATGTCGGGGGTTTAAGGCGGGTGCTGTTGGGAAAGTGGTTGATTGCGTGTCGGACGTGTGTGTCGCGACCCCTTTGGGTTAAGTCTGGTAGGTGGCGTAATCATTTTAAAATCGTTGAATACATAATGATGTCAACAGTTACATGATGTCAATAATTCAATTCAAAGTAAACTACAGCAACAACTACATAATTATAAGTGTTTTAATGTAAGTGTTATTGAAGGTGTGGTGGATTTTCAAATTCAATCTACCTAGACTAGTTCTCGTGAAGGTTGTGGAAGCTCTCTATTCAACAAATCGTCTAGCTGTTACCAGGTATATAGTAACAATGGATCCAATGAACCGTGCTACTGATTCGGTATCAGGAAGAGTTAATTTGGGAAATTAACTTGGCTGAACCCTTCTAATGTGTTTCGCCTATCACTATCTTTTGCATTATTAATTTCTGCTATCTGCTTAAGGGAATAAGTACAGGTTTTTAAAATTTGTATATAAAAATCATTATCTTGTTTATCACTTGTCGGTGGTTGTCATTTTTTTGGTTGTCATAAGTTTTAATTTCTTTAATTAAGATTTATCCCCTTCAATATAATTGTACATTATATAATCAAAACTAAAATCGATTCAAAGCTCTTCAGCATCATTTTAATCACAATTAGGGCGTGAAAGTACAAAACCAGTACCAGAACCGGTAATTCCCGGTTCTCGCCATACAAAACCAGAACCGGAAGCATGCCTTAATCAATATGATATTATAATAACCTTTAGTGTTCATTTTTAAGACTTCACAAACTCATTTTAAGTTGATTTGAATAAAAAATATCTGGGAATACCACCATCCTGAATTCTCCATGTAATAAATAATTAATGCTTCAATCAAAGCCAAAGGTGAATCGAAAATATCACCGCGTATTCTTACAATCTGCAGCGAAACTTTGAAACCTTAACTTATTTCTAACGCGATTAAAGGCCGCTTCCTTTTTAAAGTGAATGTTTCACGGAGATTTAACATGCATATGCGAAGGGCATTTTTACAACCCAAGTACAATCCAATTCAAAGAAGGTAGTAGTTCTGTTGGTACTATTGTGATATACAACTTCAGGGATATTAAGGCATTGACGGTGAATCGACGAAATACTGACTATATCGACGTTATAATATCCCAAAGTAGCAGGCATGATATATATATATAGCCCTTATACAGCTGAAATAAGTCGTATAAGAGCTGTATAAGATCTTTCACAGCCAGTGTGTAAAGTGAGCCTTATGAATACGTCGATTCTCATTTCTGTATCTCTGGTAATTTAATATAAAAAGAGAATTTCTATATGGTAAAGATATTTTGTTAAGAGACTACTTCTCTGAAGATTTTTGTCTCGATTGATCTCGTTGGGATGAGCGGGTTGTTTAAACATCCAAAAGCTAAAAAGGTGATAAAGTTTCATAAGACTCCATTGATAGCTTTTTTATCTATTTTTGGTGGGTTTTTGTTTATATATAAATGTTCGTGTAACATAGCCATATCACAGTATTTTCGATCCTCGTGAAGTTGTTATTAATAAATTTCATCAAATGTTGACTACTAACACAGTTTGAAAAATAAAACGTTTGGTGTAACCGTACTGCGGTCCCGCCAATTGTCCCTTTTCTAAGAAAACAAAAGTCCAACGCAACGCCACCACAATTCCCAGAACATCGCGCGACACCATTGTCCAACTGTCGTTATTAACCATCGCATATTCATTTCGCAACGATTGATGTATTGAAGAATGCTAATTTTAATATTGATTAGGGTTGCATGAAGGTGGACCCCAACGGGTACACGCTTTAGTTTAAACTTCATTTATTCGGGTGGCGGGCAACCACGGAGTAGTTGATCCGAATATATCTCAAAATGGCGGGCAACCACTCCGTGGTCGATTTTATAAGACTTGAACTTTCCGACTATTTGGTCATATTTGGGAAATTATCAGAACGTTTCAACCGCTATCACGTTTCCATCGTATATATTGAAGAAATGAACCATAATAATAGAAAATAAACACATAGGTAGTGTGTTTTCATGCTAGCTCAGCAAATAGGTTTATGACAATTTACCTAGCTATTTTTTTCAATATATGTGACTGAAAAGCGATCGCGGATGAAACGGGTCTCCCTCGCGATCTAACATCGTTTGTCCTAAAATCACTTGCCCGAACTGTTTTGTACTAATGGGCATTAGCCCTAACGATCTATTGCCATAACAATCATTTTCCATAACGTAATGGTTGTCCTAAAGCTCATTTGTCCGAAACATCAATATCCCTAACTATCAATATCCCTAATATGATTAGCCATATTCCTCGCAATCCCTAAAATAAATTTTCGTTTTTTAAAGTCCCCGCCCCTTTTGTAACCACCGAACTGCTACCAGTAAACTAGTTTAATGGGTTAGGTTAGGTTAGAACTGCGACCACAACAGTACTCGAGCCGAGCGATTAAGGCGATGGGTAATGCGAAACTAGCGCCACTTGCGAATTTTTATTATATCTTCTAAACCAGATCAATTTTCAGTAATTACAAGGTATGAGGAGCTGTAAAAACACCTTTAGTATTTATTAAATCATTATACACAATTTCTTGTTCTTTAGTTGTCTCTAAAAACTTGCCCAAAACTATTGTGGCCGCTTTTGACGTGAACAAGTTTTGTAGGATAAACTACAGTGAACAAATTGTGTAAAGTCATTTAATAAATATTAAAGGTGTTTTGCTAGCTCCTAGAATTCAGCTATTTGTAAAAAAATATCAGATTATGAAGGTATAAGAAAAAAATCGAGGGTGGCGCTAGTTTCGCAGTACCCGTCGCCTTAAAACCAAAATTAGGGCATATGAGAGTTAGGACAAATGATCATTATGACAAATGACATTAGGATAAATTATCAATATGGCAAGTGGCATTAGGAAATAAGATATTAGGGAAACCAAAATTAGGGCATATGAGTGTTAGGACAAGTGATCATTATGACATAAAACGTTAGGAATGCAAAAATAGGTTAAAAAACGTTAGGGATTCAGATATAGATCCGATGAAACGTCCTTAGAACTACCCAATGGCAACTAGGTATCAACAAATTGGTGGCGAGCGGTGGACATAGGTACTAGAGAAAGCTATTTACTTATAATACATCAGTATCAATAAACGTCAGTAGCGATTTGTCAAGGATTGTCACCAACCAAATTCAAAACATTGTTTACCGGAATGCTGCTCAATTGTGCGTTCTTCTTGCGAAATCTATACTGAATCCTATTGAAAAATAACTTGACTTTCATCACTATGGATAGTTTTGGCTTTATTTTGCAAAAAATACTCCATATTTGCGGAATATTTAGTCCTGTTTCCTCTTGGTTTACATCAATGAGATTCACTGACTTTCAACGTCAGTTACCAAAAATTGGTCGCGACCAGTAAAATAAATTAATACCACCAAAACATACTATACCTACGAGTAATCTCGTATCCTTTGACACTATTGAAAAATCCTTCGTACCTATTTTCTTTTTTTCGTTCGGTTTATAATGGACCCCATAACGTCACAAGCCGTTCATCATGTCATGACTAACGTCACGACAATGTGCCCCTTATCTCAATGAGTTTAAAGCTTGAACCTGCACTTGACTCGGTTGACACTTACACGTGGTGGTTATCTATGGTAAGGACGAAAACACGTGTTTGGGTATACTTCTCCTTTCACTTTATTTGATTATGCAGATGGTGAAGTGTCTCTGCTCCTATATGAAGGAATCGTATATAGGTGGTAGACCGGCTAAGTGGCAATAAAAACATTATTCGATACAATTAGGTCAACTGACTGTCAAAATGCTCTAACATTATGAGATCTATATATTATGTATATCGTACATACCCATAGTACAAGCTTTGCTTAGATTGGGATTAGGTCGATTTGTGTAAGATTGTCTCTTATTATTTATTTATTTATAACAAAAAATTAGTTATGGTTACGACGTCATGAATCGATCTTTTTGTATTATTATTTTTCACAAAAATATAATGTTATGTTGTGTACAAATTTCCTTAAATTCCATTTCTTTTTACATAAATGAAATATTCATTCATTTGCGTTCACTCACCTGAGTTCGACCATCTCACACAGCTTGTCTGTCCCATGCAAAGTACAAACAGATAATCAAAGCACACTAATGACCAATTGTTAACCAGGCGCGTACAGCAAGCCAAAAATCTACCACTTTTCAACTCTATTTCATAATTATGAAGGTCTAAAAGTGCTACCACTGTCTGGCTTACCGTACCAGTACCAGACCCATTACCGTAAATCGGGCAATATACTGTGAAACACCCTGCATAGGGTAAAACGACCAGTGACTGGACCCCATTCACCGGTGCCATTGTGACCATTTAATGTACGGGTAAACCCAATCTTGAATATGAGCTTGATCTTGGTGAGTAATAAGTAAGTAAACACTTTATTGTACACAAAAACAGTTAAAAATATATCAATCAAATAAGGGTCCTTATTTGATCGATATATTTTCTCCTCTCATCTCTTCCAGCTAACCTTTGTGCAATTGAGTGATTACGAGAAGAAGATAGACCAACTAACACCGTTGTAAGATCGATGTTAGCGATGTTTTAGATTTAGACAAAAAGCCACATACCAAAAAAGTACTTCCCTGATATACAAAAATTACTAATTTGTTTTGTATGACAGAGGACACAATACGGTTCGTCGTCACAGTACCTCGACGGGGATTGGCATTCCGAAAGGATTGGTCGGTTGCTGCTTTGGACAGGGAAGAGTGAAAAAAGTGACAAAGCCTTTGCCAACAGTGAGTCAGTTCAGGCTGATATAATATAATAATGACGGAGGATTACTTTTCCTCTGCGAATACAATCATAATCACCTAATCAGTAACATGACTTTTCCAAAAAAGTGGTTTAACTATATTCAGCTGATACAAAATCTGTTTCATACTAAGGTATATAAACATGAACAACTATTATACATATTTAATTAAAAGATTTACTAAATCGATCATTTTTCAAACATCATGTATTTTTTTATGGCGGAACAACAACGGTTGTCCAACGACTACAAAAAAGCTTGACGCTTAAAACTAAACTCTCTAAGGCCCCCACATCACACATTGTGCCTTTTCATCTAAATGGCCGTCACCGAATGGCGCTTTTAACATTGATCCAAAAACGGTTCCCTAACCCTACACTAAACGGTTTTACGACAAAAACCCGTCGCATAACTCATTTAGACGCCATTGATACAAATCTGATGCACCGATACGCGGTCGTCGACACCCGAGGTGTTGATGGACTGATAAATTATATTTATCTCACCACGCACCAGAAGCGAGGATTCCTACCGGCTTGCCTATTTTTCGCTTGTTTTAACACACTTTCCTATTGCTCTTGACGAAGAAGTAAGCCTAATCTGTTCCGGCTTGCCAAGCAGTTTGTTTGACGCAAATATTTCACGCCACTGCCACACACACAATGTTCGTGTGCGTGCAGCACGTATGCATTGACGTACGCGTTGTAAAGTATGAATTCTCACATAAGATGACGCACTGCTTGCGTGTGTAGCATGCCTGCAGCGAGCGCGTCCTTGACAGGAGTGCTGCACACGCACACACTGTGGCTTCCTAAGTAACAAACAGGCTGGATAAGATATTATGCAGCCATTATAACTCTTAATTTGAGTGGTCTAAGGGCTGTAATATGCGCAACAGCCTAACTGCTACTTGGGTTGGCCCTAAACGATTTTACGACAAAAATCCATCGCATAACTCATTTAAACGCCATTGATACAAATCTGATGCACCGATACGCGGTCGACGACACTCGAGGTGTTGATTGACTGATAAATTATATTTATCTGCCTATTTAAATAGGAATGATACAATCAGCTACGAGTATGTTACGGTAACGGGGATTAATTTAGTTTTGTCATTTGAGAATGACATGGCGGTTCAGGTTAGATTGATTTTACTGGTCTTTAGAGCTGCTGTCTAACTATCCGGTCAAGTTATGTATGCACCTGATATCTACGCCGTCACATAAGAAGGAGACGCAAACTTAAAGCGAACGCGACTCGCCATCTGTCACGTTTAAAGTGATAGATGGCGATATAACGGAGATATCTCAAAAATTGTGCGAATTGAGACCTTGACTGTCAAATTTGTATTACGATAATGCAGCCAGGGGCGATATCTGCCATCTTCTTGACGCATTGCCTCTTTAAGTATGTTTAACAAATAGCTATTTATCCCACTATTTATAAAAGCGAATTTTTGTGTTATTATAATAATTTTTTTTTTTTATTAATTTTACAACAAAGATTACGTATAATCTAAAGCCCTGCGAAACTGTGTGTGTATTGTAAGGTCCGTTAAGTATGGATAGTCAAACCTTATTGATTGTTGTATTTGTTTTAATAATTCGCGCCATTATAATGTCATAAAATATAAAACATAATGTAGCCTTAGACTTGGCAGGTCTAGGCTGTATGCGTGCGGTGCACTGGTCTATGAACTGATGGAGGGAACGATGACAGACAAAAAAACATGTCAGATTTGGCGCGGCGTGAAGGATAGAGGATGGGATTTATTGTGTTTAATGTAATATGCTGGTTTTATGAAAAGTGTTATTGATGGGAGCCAATACAAATGGAATTGTTATGCGTGCATCATGTGGTTTCATTCCTGACCGAGGGATATACCCTTACAGTATGTTTGTTACTTCTTCACACTACTGCTGGACGGATTTGCATGTAATTTGGAACAGAGATAGTTTATACCTACCCTATAACAACTTAACTCTATACACACATTACTTTTTATCCCGAAAAAGCATGTTTGTGTATGCGATTTCAACGCAAACTAAGCTGCGGGCAAAGGGTAGCTAATGAATATTTTGATACGAATCTAGGAGTTATGTTAGGTAAGATTAGCTCGCCAGCGCGATTTCCTGATAATATCGATTGGTACATGAAAAAAATTTAATAAAATAAATATTAAATACATAAATATTAAGGGACAATCATACACAAATCGACCTAGTCCCAAACTAAGCAAAGCTTGTACTATGGGTACTAGACGACGATATACATATGATATACGATATACGATATGATATTTAAAAAAAACTCACAAATAACTCAATCTGTAAGGAGTAGGTATGAAGTACGATCAGGATACACAACATTTTCTTATCGTCAACATGAAGAATGTAAATAGTAAACTATCCATTTTTTCAATGCCAACAAGAGTAAACAAATAAAAGAAAAACATAATTTTAGTTTTAGCTACAATCGAAGAACTCGAGAATTATGATTTTCACCCGCAGGTAAGTCATAAGCAAATTCTAAAACATAATTAAACATGACCAAGGCTGGCAGCTTCCGCCCTCGCTCAGCGTCTTTAGTATAGTAATACAGCGAGGTAATGCTGCCAACGTCTTTGGTACAATGCCACGCACGGGGCCCATTCTTAGACATAGTTTAGTTTTAGATTTAGTTGAATATTACAATTATTTTTAATGAGTAAATGTTAATCTGTTGTGTCGTGTTATAAATAAATTTCTTAATTAAATCTTATATCACATTGAGAGCGGAAACACATGACTGGCCGACCGATTATGTCTCTGGCATAAAACCGAGCCGACGTTATAAATACATTTTAATTAACAGAGTCCACTGGATCAGTCAGTTTCCAATCCGATTTCCTTTGTCAACGTTGCTCAACCACCCGTGAGCGAACCAGGCGATAAATCACCATGTACTTTAGGTAAGGCTGCAGCGGAGGTTGTAGTGTAGTGATCAGCGTTTTGGTATACAAATTCCGCTTCCGCCTAAGGCCGCGGCTGTAGCTTGCCACCGCTGCACTGGCTTGACCGGGCTAACGTTAGTTGTTCGTCTCTAAGTGACATTAAGAGAAAGACAGTTCTTTTTAGGAATTTTCTGAACGGCTCGTCGACACCACTTGTGACCAATGGGCAGGCTGCAGCTACCTCGCTCAACGTCTTAGTATAATGCTGCTAGCGTCTTTGGTACAGGCGAGTTCATTTACATCTACACACTTACGAGAACAAAAATATCTGAACACGATTTTATGCGCCTGATGTAAATGAACTCGACTGTACAATGCCAAGGGGCCCACTTTTAGACATAGTTTAGTTTTAGTTTATTATATAACTAAAGATGGCATAGGGATCTTGGCGACTGTGTTCGGCGGTGATAGCAACCAGCGACTGGTTGACACGTGACTAGTGGATAGCGTACGTCCATTGGCGTTGCTTAGTACATTCATAGAAGACAGCCTATTCGGTCTCGTTCATTCGTCGCGGTTACGAATGCTATCTATACAAACAAAAAAATAAGACAACAAGGCATAATATTCTATACCTCAAAGTTATAGTTTCAACGGGAACCGCTACCGCTTCTACCATGGCCCTAGTCTTACGTCTCTAGAAGTATTGAAATCGCCGCATGTGGCCGTACAGATGTGCCGTGGTTTCACGCGCTTCTTGATATGGTAATTTCGGTAATAGCGGAAAAGAAGGTGATTAAATTTAAGGTTAATCAGTTACAAGTGGCGAGTTGATGTGTAGCTGGTGTGTGGCAAGTTCCATTCCACAGACCATAAGAATGTTCCATTCCAATTATATTTTGACAGGTTTGTCAATAAAATACTCCGCTAGTCGACCAATATTATCCCAGTAACGCGAATGCCACCAAATACAGTCCGCGCGTGAGCTCCGAGGAATCAGCATGGCTCAGTACACCTGTCTTGCTCACACAGTATTGAAAGGAAAGTGACAAGTAGTATTTGTCGAGCGACAAACAGTTGCCTGTCAAAGTTGGGGTACAGGAGCTGAGGACGGGCGACTGTTTGTCGACTAAATGACAAGTCTAGCTCATGCATATTATTACAAACAAAAAAAAATTGAACAAAATTCCAAACAATACTCCCGAGTTTTGTTCCCCATATATTTTTTTGTTAGTAATTAAGATATTTAATTTAAAAATTACTAGAAACTACCATTACATTTATGTAAGTCTTGTTCTATTTATTTATGTAAGTATTGACCCCTGTTTGGGTAAAGGCCTCCTCCAACTTCTTCATTTGTACGGAACCCTCGGTGCGCGAATCCGACTCGCACCGGTTTTATGTCTAATGTTTTCGCTCTTTACTTTTTAGTCTATGTTGTAGGAGTCAGGTAAATATGTTTGATATAGTTTCCTACTGATGTGGGTTTTAGGGACGCACTGTTCATCAACTATACCTACTCAAAAAATGTATAATATAATAAACTTACAATAATTAATTGCTTGTTAACAACTTTGATAAATCTTTACCATTAAAACCATTTCTTATAGAATCAGATCAGTCAAGTCCATTGACAAACAGAGTAAAAAATTATTACCCCAATCAATCACTCCATAAATCACTCGTGAAATGCTACCGTATGGCGTACTCATCAACACCATACACGCTGGGATAGGTCAAGCTCACAAATTCACCCATTACTCTGTCAAGCGCATCGTAAATTATAAAAGGATCTCTAAGTTGTTCGTCCACCAATGCTATAAGAAGTAGCTAAGCGATGCGCGAGGAAAAAATATACCAAACATATTATTTGCTGTCACTCAGTGTAGCTTGCTATTGTCCGCGCGGCTGCTCGACGCGGGTGTCACCGGCGGAGGCGCAAAACTACCCTCATCATCACAAAAAAAAAAAGTAATCCTGGCGTATATATGATTCCGTGCTCCTGTGGGAAGAACTATATAGGAGAGACTGGCCGGAACATTTCCACAAGAGTGACTGAACACATACGTAGTATGAAAAATCAGGATACCCGGGGTTCTGCAGTAACGGAACATTCACTGAATTCGGATACGTCTCACTATATTCGGTTCGATAAGGTAACTGTGCTGGCGAGAGAAAAGTTTTCCATTCCGCGGAAAGTACGGGAGGCTATCGAAATTAGTCGTCATCCGAATTTTAACCGAGATTGTGGATGGTCAGTGCCCCCTAGTTGGAGGACGGTTTTGAATACTACATCGGTGGTTAGTGTGGACGAGACCTTAGCAAATGACGTAGTGAGTGTTGTGTGCAACCCGACAATTGGCATTGTGCGTGATGATGAGGGTAGTTTTGCGCCTCCGCCGGTGACACCCGCGTCGAGCAGCCGCGCGGACAGGGCGCATGCCCGCAGTGTTCGATTGGCCGCCGCCGCGACTGATCGTCTCTCCTGATGATGAATCGCGTACCGATTCGAAACATGTCGAGCGTTATTCGACTTCTACGACGTGAGTAAACCCGTTTGAGTATTTTAATATGTCTGAGACTCACGATAGTTTTCTATGTAAAATAGCTTGCTATTATTACAAGACTTTCCTAATTTGCGCTAAGAGGCATGTTTGTAATATAAATAAATAAATATAAATATCGGACAACCTCGATGTGCCAAGCTTTTCTAATCTCAGAAACGGCACAACATTAAATAAAAAATAAATAAATAAACATCCGAAAACCACACACAAATCGATCTAGTCCCAAATTAAGCTCAAGAAGACTTGTGTTATGGATACTACACGACGATATACGTACTAATGTATGCAGATAAATATATACTTATATACATAGAACAACCACGACCCAAGCACAACTATTCGAGCTCATCACACAAATATTTGCTCTGGCCGGGATTCAAACCCAGAACCGCCGGCTCAGTAGACAGAGCTGTCTACAAACTGTGCCGAACGCGTCGTCCATTACGCTAATCTTCAGACATAATCCACGTCTCGTCACAGCCACGAAAAGCTAGTAGTACGAGTAGCTCACAAAGCTTCGGTGGATGGACAGTCTAAGCGTGCATGTCAAATGATTATACACGAATACACAAAACGTCGTGATTTCATATTAAATAACAGTTAGTTACGACCTTTTAGGCAAATAATATCAACCCAAGATATAAAAAGGCTACTTAGTTACACTGTTTATGAATGAAGGACGGTTAAATATGGGTGGTCGTAGACGAACAGCTGGAAGCAGTAAGTTGTTGTCACTTTCACCAGCGACTATACTTTATATCTATGTATGTTTTTTTTTACTACGACGGTGGCAAACAAGCATTCGGCCCGCATGATGTTAAGCAGTTACCGCCGCCTATGGACGCTTGCGATGCCAGGAGCAACACGCGCGTTGCCGTCCCTTAAAGAACCCGAAAATGTATTTAATTATAAAATAAAGAGCCTTGTTTAAATTAGAAAATTATTACATCGTTTATTTAAATAAATTCCGGTTCCAGGGAAAAATTATACCAAAAATTGAAAAAATATGGTTCAGACGGGGTTTGAATCCGCGTCCCCTAAGGATTTCCGGGCCAACACGGGCGTCCTACCTATTGAGCCACTGAAGCTGATGTGAAGGCCAATGAATTTTTCAACCAGGTGCTTCTTTAATGGCATCGTAGCGCCATCTACCGTAAATGATCAATTAATAAATTGATCGAACTATGTAGTTACAGTGTTCATATTTACGAGAGTTAATGAACAACTCACATACAATTTAACGCTAATTTACCTCCCGTATGATGTACGAAGCAGCCGGCGCTGATCCTAGGTACAGTTAACATTAAACACTAACTAAACTAACATTAAAGTCTCAACCACTAGACACTCCATAACGCAACCGCTAATGAAAGGAATACTCCCGAAAATAAACCACAATAAAACTATTAATACATCGTAACACCTAATAAGAGTTCTTAATGATCCTAATGAAAACGTATTAAACGTATTTAGATCGGTAAGTGACTTAATCCCTTTTTAAAGTGATATGCACGAGTTCACAATTTGTCAAAGCGCGCATAAGTTCGTCGTTGTGTCCTAAGAGGTTTACGAGGGAAAGCTGGTGCAAGTTGAAAGCTGAAGCGTTTCCTATATTATTCACTTTCAGGCGAGTTATATGTTATATGACAATATTTTAGTTATTTTACCAAATATTAACGCATTCGCATAGAGATCGCTAAGGTGTAAAGCCTTTCAAATACACAATGCAAAGATCGACACACAAAGCATAAGGAAAAAATCGAAAGGTTGCTTGGGAGTTAGGGTGGCGGAAAGGTTAACGCGCTGGACCGGCAATCCAGAAGCGCCGGGTTCGATTTCCGGTCCCTTCCACCAGGTAACTCATTTAATTTTTTCTTTGAGCTTTGATCTTTGTATCAATGGACTAATTGGGTTATTAAAATAATGGGAAATATGCTTTTAGTTATTTTTTACTTGATGTTAGAGAAATGACCTGCTTAAATAAAAAAAAAATTGTTGTCGATTATTGAATGTTTTTTTTAAGGCATGACTTTTATATCAGGGCTGTATAGCTCTCACTACCAGTGAGTCGGACTTTGTGTGGGAATACAAACTTAGTAACGGGAATATCTCCGCGCCACAGGACTGATAATCACACTAATATTATAAAGGCGAAAGTTTGTAAGTGTGCTTATGTATATGTTTGTTATTTCTTCACGCTCAAACGCCTGGACCAATTTTGATAAATTCTGCTATGACATGAAGGTAGCTGACACCCTGGATTAACACTCAGGCTACATTTTATTCCTAAAAAAAATAGTGTTCCCGTGGGATGAACGGGTAACACCACACGGCGCAGCTAATGAATTTTAAGGGTGAAACCTGAAGAGCGTAATTTGAGTCGCGTAATTTCAGTCGCGCGATACTTAGTGTGACGCGATCACGTAACATGATGTATGGCGCGACCGTAATTACGCGACTCAAATTACTCTCGTCTGGCTACCCTAAGCGAAAATTTGTCGCTTGTGCAGCCTGTGCGGCATCAACATCAACATTTCAGCGCGGGGCGGCTGCGGCTGTGCACTCCTTGATTTAACCCTGTACTGATCTTGAGATGTATGGTCACAGTGTTTGTACGAGTGTCTGCCTTAAATATCGAAAGTCCAATATTGTAGGGTTGGTAAGTCCCGCCAGTGACACACAACCCTTTCTCGCGCTTTATTACACGTACTACCCGGTCAAGTTAAGTATACGCCTGTTATTTATACCGTCACATACAAAGGAGACGCAAATTAAGCGTGACTGGATTGGCAAACTTGTGATGTTCCAGAGATAGATATCGCCACTTGTCAAGTAGGGACACGTCAACAGTGACGAAAAGTGTACTTCACAGTACTGTGATCGAGTGACAGGCGATGCTATACTTGATATGCTTTTTACTTGATTATAGAGAAAAAGAAAGAACTGCTCAAAAAATCAAATATGGTCGAATATTTAATGTATTTCTTATTTTTTTAAGCATTCTTTGAACTGCATCATGGCTGTTTAGCCAATGAGTCGGACTTTGTGTGGGGGTAAAAACCCACTAACGGGAATTTTCCCACGCCACAGGAACAGGAGTGATAATGCATCTCTAAGCGAAAGTTCGTCGCTTGCGCAGCCTGTGCGGCATCAACATCAACATTTCAGCGCGGGGCGGCTGCGGCTGTGCGCTCCTTGATTTATCCCTGTAGTCTGTACTGATCTTGAAATTGTACGGGCACAGTGTTTGTACGAGTGTCTGCCTTGAGGCTCCCTGTCCGTTCAAAAATGCTGATTGTTTTAGACATTTTTATCTATGAACAAACATGTTTCTTAACATATTATCAATGTTACTACTTAGAAAACGGGGCCATTGCGATTTATTGGAGTATATTTGAAACCTACAGTTTGAATTTGTTATTTATAATTCTTGTTTCATAAACTACTCGAATATGTCAAAATGCACGCAGAAAACTGTTTTTTTTTTTACTTATTTTCGACTGCATGCAATAAAAGCATGAAATAGGTATTTTACTTTCTAGAACTCAGGGAAAAGTATTATTCACTTCAAAATGTTGGTTGTAATTATCAATATATTTGTCAATAATAATAATAATAAAAGGAATAAGGCCTCTTAAATGCCTAAACTCCGATGATTATAGGTTTGATAAGTCGAAACCTGGGCTAGAATTCGTCGTGGCCTACCAAAAACCAACAGTCTCTATTTTTTTCTCTAATTTTACCAGTAGGTATGTTCGTATTAGGTATACCTATGTTTATTTTGTCTTATTTAAACTTTATTGGTCGACGACGTGGTTGGCTCGGTTTGTAGAGACCTGCCTACCGAGCCGGCGGTCCAGGGTTCGAATCCCGGCCAGGGCAAATATTTGTGTGATAAACTCGAATATTTGTGCTTGGGTCATGGTTGTTCTATGTATTAAAGTATATATTTATCTATACATATAAGTATGTATATCGTCATCTAATACCTATAACACAAGCCTTCTTGAGCTTAATTTGGGAATAGATCGATTTGTATGAGGTTGTCTGATATTTATTTATTTATGAAATAAAATAAAAAATATGAAAAATTAGGTACACGTTATGAAGAAGTAAGTACAAGTGGACTTATGAGGTAATATCATTGCTTATTTTTCTATACAAATTGAGTTTTCATTTACGTCTGTATCCTACTCTAAAATTTGACAAACCTTCACGAAATATTAAGTAACTGAAAGGGAAAGAAATGTTTTTATGAAATTTGTGTTATCTTTTTTTAGCCAAAATCCCGTCACAAACGGCCGCCTAGTACACAAATTCTATAATCATTTACGCATAAATTACAGCGGTCTTACACAAAAAAACCTTCCCATTCAGTTTCTAAAATTATGTAAAGACTAGCTTTTGCCCGCGACTACGTCCGCGTGGAACTTGGAAGTATGGAAGCAACCTCGTACAACACGATAGATATCCATATCCACCTAATCACCTTAACTAATAAAAGGGATTATTAAAAGCGCCTAAGCAAATATAAGAGCAATTGTGCTTTTGGTCTAATAATGACATTTCCTACAGGGTCCTCAATGTCATCATGAATTACTTACTCACTTTCAATCTTTTTAGGGATTATTTCCAGGAAGAATACTATCCTATGTCCTTCCTCGGATCTTAAACTATCTCCATGCCAAATTTCATCAAAATCGATTCAGCGGTTTAAGCGTGAAGAGGTAACAGACAGACAGACACACTTTCGCATTTATAATATTATAGTAAGTATGGATTGGTAAAATTTTGGAGGCAAAAACAGACGAGAACAAAATCTCGATTTGTATAAGCCGGTTACGTTAAGTTTCGACCTCATTTGTATCCGACGCCATAGTGACCAGGTGCAAATTTAACGTAAACTGATAGTATGGAAGAAACAGTGGGGCGTAAGAGAAAATAATCCCGTGAGAATTTTACGTATGTGCTATTTATATGAATAAAATATCAAGAAAGTGAAACTACTGTACTTTATGTTCTTAATGTGCCATTTCTATATTGTTATTGTTACACGTATTCAAAGAAAACAATACTAATACCAAGTACTAAACCAGCCTCGATAACATATAATATAAGTTACACTATGGCAGTAGAATGCATGGGAAGTAGATTACAAAATTTATTTAATCGCTACCCGCCCTAGCTTTGCACGGGTGAAATGCTATATCATGCATATAAACCTTCCTCTTGAATCACTCTATCTATTAAAAAAAAAAACTGCATCAAAATCCGTTGCGTAGTTTTAAAGATCTAAGCATACATAGGGATAGACAGAAGGAAGCGACTTTGTTTTATACTATGTAGTGATACAGAATTGATATTATTAACTGAGCTACTGCGAAGCGATTTCACTTCAATTTAGCCAAAATGCTTTACCAATTTCCATTCAAACACGTTCCTCAGAGGCTGCCCGGAGGCATCGGTTTAGGAGTCATGGAAATCAAGAGGAGGGGCCTTCACCCAGCAGTGAGACACCTATAGGCCAACTAAATAACCGTATGTCCGTTTATGGGGCTGTTCTTGTCTACAGTTTGCATTTTCAAGCGATTCTCACGAAGTTTTGTGAGTTAGTTCGATTTGGGTATACGTTTTTGTCGATCCAGTGTTTTGTCTCTATTTCTTAAGAAATTTGAAAATGTTTAAATGTTCGTTCAATCTCACAAAGCCTCTACTTATTATTGCATGCTTTAGACCATGTCCTTCCTGTGGTACAACACACCACCTAAGGCAAAATTAGTCTCTTTAAAATAAGTTAAATAAAAAAAAATGTTATATATTTGAAATCGTCGTATAGGTATTTGTGCAATGCCTATTAATTTCTGTATAGATAGCTTAATATTTCTTTTTTTTTTATTCATTGTGCAAAATTATGAAAAATGGAATATTTCCACGATTATTTAAACATGACTATAAAATTCGTATTTTTTTTAAGTATCGACGAACATTCCAATATAGTACCTATTTATTTTATGTAATACTTAATATGTACATAAATTACTATGCTGCAATTTAAACGCATATTTGCATTATAGTTTAATAGTATAGTTCATTTTTTCTTTAATTCGCATTTGCTTTGACCATCATTGTAAACATGAAAAAAAATCATAGGTAAGTCTTATCCATTTAGAAAACCAATAAATAAAATAATTCCTAAATTAACAAATTCACGTACTTCCTACACTTTACCTTTATCTGGCTTGTACCTAGTAATAATTACAACTACAAATCCCAAAACCCTAAAACCATAAAGTTACCTCAGGGTATTCCCTAAAGTCCCTTTACTTAAACGACACTGCTTACCTGCACCCACGTTCCACTCGAAAAACATTTGACAATCACAAACACCACACAGTATCGTTTAATCACTAGTGTTAAAATCACTCACTAATAAATAATCGATATTTGAATCGATAGATCGCGGCATCGAGTCGATAGTATGCGTGCTGCCGGGGTGCTGGTATGAGCTGTACTGTACCGCCATGCGTATTGAACTTGGCAATGTTGAGCTTTGCATGGCTATGGAGTTGGCTAGAGATGCGCCGAATATCGACGAACGTTCGGACAAATGGGTTTTGTAGTATAATTGTAAAGCCTAGATTGGGACCACTGATTAATTGTACGATTCTAATTTCAGTCATTTAATAAGAATAAAATATTTTTATTTGTATGTTTTTACATGGAAAAAGCTAGAGGTGGCCGTAATTTGTCAAACATTGATGTTGTCGTCTTTTACGATGACATAAAAACGAAAACAAAAAAGATACTACTCATTGGATGTTTGGTCAAGTAAAGTGGCAGGTTATTCGGTCATGAATGATTTTAAGATCAGTTATATCACCTATACTAGTTGATTTATATTTTGATGCATGAGTATATAGTAGACAAGACACATCATTATACAATACAAATACGAGTATGTCATGTTCTAGTGTAGATTCAACTCAGGATATGAAATGTACTGAGATGACAGATGTCCCACGCACTATGCTATATGAAATAGACTATAGTGTAATGATTTATTACTTATCTTATTTTATCTTATCATTATCTACATAACCATATAGCGCATCCCTACGTCTAGCGGCTTGTTATTTCGAGCTGGTTTTCTAAACTGGACGTTTCGAGAAGTAAATATAACCTAGATAAAGATAATATTATTATATCTGACATTTATGAGTGGCGCCCGAGAATAACATAAAATGAAGCTGTATGGGCAAATTTTATTAGAGAAAGAACAAGTTAAATACAGTTTGTTGCGAACACGCAGCTTTTATTGCTTTTTACGCACTTGTGCAGTAAATACAGCAGCCAACACTGGTCTAAGGAGTTTAATAACATGCCACTCACCTCACACAAAGCATTATTTAACTTTACATACAAGTATACCGCTACTAGAACATTTTATTTGTGACTGGTGCGTGGAACCTTCACGAAGAAAGTCATAACTTTTATTTTTGGTTCTGCGTAGTTGGTCAAAACAGTATCTTACGGCGTTTCTTTTCAATGAAATAGTGACCATTTTGGGCTGGTAAAATGAGACTTATAAAAGTACCCTTGCAGCCAGTGTTCGAAATTGTCAAGATAATTGCGTTACTTGATAACTATCGGACAGTTATCAGATAATTATTGGATAATTATCACCTAACCCAATGGAAATAGGATCAGTAGTTTCATAGATATTCAGCTTTAACTGAGAAGATTTCAGCCAATATTGAAGTAAAGAATTCCAAAATTTGTAGTTATATGTTCACTTTTAGTAGCATTTTACATATCACTCATTGAATCTCATGATGACCAGCTGCTTATGTCAAGATTCTTTTAGATTTTTTTCTTATACGTACTGGTTTTACACCTACTTTCATAATATATACCTATTCTAATTATTCTCAAAGGAAATATTCCGCTTTAAACCACAACTTGCTTAGCTTCCTCACTACCAGTATTATATAATACTTATTATATATATATTATACCAACCTCAAAAACAAATGAACTGCAACCAAGGTTCACTTAAACCACAAATAAATGTCAGCCATTAAGAACCTTAACGTGTCTATTTAAAGATAACTTTCTTTCATTCATGTATTTCCATTTCGTTGTGTTTTTGTGAGTTATTGTTTCATTTCTACCTGCGTTTACACCGTAATTGCGTTCATTGTTGTGAGTTTGTGTTAAAATGCGCTCAAAACCGTACATTTAAGGACTATGTCACTTTTACTAATTCAAGACTCTTCAACTGGAACAGTATTGCTATGTTACAGTGACAAGGTGCTAAATTGATCAGCTACTACAGTCTTAATGCACAAGAGAGCTAATTTGTTTGAAAGGGTTCCGTAACTAATTTTGAGTAAAGAAATACTATTAAAATATTTTTACTTACAGACTTGTTTTATCTGTATTGAAATACGTTTTTGCAGTAATAGCGGGTTAAATGTTTGGCAATGTATTAGAAATTGTACTATATGTTTATATTTTTGAGATAAATAAAATAAATAATAGCAAGATGATGTTATATGTTTTGAATCCTGTCAGTATTAGGAATACGACACTTGATATAATTGTCAATTGTCAATATCACTCTGACAATCATGTAATTCTTTTGGATTAGTTTAGAGACTCATATCAAATTATTTATTATGTAAGTAGGCCACAAGGGCATTTCACAACACGAGACCGCTACGCTGTTGCGAAGAAAGCCCAAAGAAACTCAACAATAAGTATTTTTTTCGTAAATTATACTTAAAACTATTACAATTATATTATAACTAGATAATTGATAGGTGTACCTATAGAGGATAACTATGTAGGTACAAGAGTCTCCAAATCAAAGTGTTATTCCAAAGATTTTTTCAAAGCTGTATACGTTAATAGTAAGAACCACCTACAACAGTACGTCTAGCATAACCTGTGACATGCGAATGCGACTCTTTCTCGCGCGAGAAATACTACCTACCTCTTTCTTCGCAGTACTGGGAGAGCGTGATGGACGATGCTATGTCGAACGACAAGAGCCACGAGGCGTAGTTGTGCTAGACGGACAGTTTGTATTGTAGTAATATCATAACTTCGCCGTAGTTTCTTATGTTGAGGTACCACTGGCGTGGTATAATAGTACATTACGAAACAAGGGTGGTAAACGAGGAATAACAAACCCGAAGGCGAGCGCTTTACTGACACGAGTTTAGAATTCCTTTACCACCAGAGTCATATACGACGTTTTTCATCACACTTTGGGAGGAAATGAAACAAAAGTAATAAATAGTAGTCAATACTTAATGATCAAACGAACTTAACAAGTGAAGTTCGATCACAATTATGTGAACAGCTTCATTCGACGCGATTTGTAGTTTACATAGTGCAATTATTTACCGCCCTGGGGCGTAATATACAACTTAACGTCCAGTTTCCTAGCTTGTAACCCCTTTCTTTATGAGCAAGTGTGACGAAAAAGTATTTACAAATAAAAACCCTAACAGAAAGTTACCCTTATCATTATCAGTAAAGTAACACGTGGCAAGGATTATCACAAGTTGGAACAAAAGAGGCGATAGCGCAGGCGCGTGGGAATTTTAAAAGGGTTTCCAGAGATAGCTATCAGTCCCTTAGTCTCAAAGCCACTCTTAGGGCCTTATTTAACTATTTGCGAGAGCCAGGGAGTGTGATATATTTCATGAGCATATCATGAGTTTAAAATTAATGACAACTCATTTCTGTGGCTTGGAGACATTCCCGTGGGTGTTTTCCCACAAAAAGTCTGACTGGTAGCAGACTAAATAGTAGAGGATACGACCTCTACTCATCTGTTTAATGGATGAAATGTATTTTTCACTTCTCCTGCTCAAAAAGTACGTCATTTTAAGTTCGCAAAGCGGTGCTAAAATAGTACATTTAGCCCCTAGGGTTTAAAAGGCAACCATATAATCCCATACAATTTTCTATACCACTGAAAAAAAAAATCTTGTCACCGGTCAGCTACATACTATTTACAAATAAAATAAACCAACCTGCAATCTGATCAGATCGACTCAATAAAAAAAATAAAGCAAAAAGTTTTTATTTACAATGTACTGGAATATTAACTGAAATTTTATTTTAGCACGTTTTATAATCAACGAAAAGGCTGTAACATTAAATGTAAAAAACCGGTCAAGTGCGAGTCAGACTCGCGCACCGAGGGAGAGGGCCAGCCTCAGCCGCTGCGGCTCGCTTGATGCCCGCACTTTCTTACGCTAGGGCGGAGGGGCTGCACATCCCGCAGCGCCGGAGCAGATCGGTTCCACGGAAAAGTCAGATTAGTTTAGTGTCGTGACACTTTTAAAGGGCTCATTGACTTTCGGGATTATAAAATTTCGAGATTTTAAACTTTCGGGATTATGAAATTTCGAGATTTTGAACTTTCGATCTTTTGAAAATAGGTATTTTGAGCTTCGGTAGGTATATCGAATATCGGCTTTTTAAACTTTCGGTATTTTGACCATCGGTATTTCAACTGTAGGTATTATGAACTTTCGGGATTGTAATACGTAACCATTTATAAGCGTAAAAGATGATTCGCTATGGGAAATAATCTTGCAACCACAAGGAACGCAAATATATAGTAATCAATCAAGAAACGGTTTTTATTGGTCGTAATATTACCTAACAACATAGTACCAACATAGTCAGTATTCATAAAATGTTCCATTGTTAAGAAGTACCGTAATTTTAATCAACTTTAAGGAAGTGACATTGTAGTAAAATATTAACAATCCTTCATTTACGGGCGTTACCTTTGATATTTAATTGAAATAATTACAATAAACGTCAAGGATATTGCATTTAAGTGGCGGTTGTGACACAGAAGAATATAATTAGTGGTGCGCCTGGAAAACTAGTTTTCCCCGTTAGAGATAATATTCAAAATATTTTCTCAAACCTGCAATGAAATGTCGAAACGTCATAACGTGCGTTATAACAGGCTTCGAAGTATGACGTACGACTTCGGGCGGAACAACTCGAGAGAACTGTAAAAGAATTTCAAACAAAATTGAAGGCCTAGGCCGAGAAGTATTTTATTTTTCGCTGAAAACTCAGGGCCGCAGGTTCGACTCCTGCTTACATTGCAGTGGATCACATTAAATTTTGCTTTCATAATTTACCTTTGTGTCAATATTTATAAGATCTGGTACTGTTTAAGTGTGTAAAAGAAAACAATCATAATAAAATAATGAATCGATTGTGAAAGTAACCTCTTTCGATGTGAATATTACCGCACCATCTCTCGGATGATTCGCGTACAAAGTTGTAGGTAAGCTTTGTGGGCCTATATAAAAATAATCCGGATTCATATGAATTCGTCCGACAAGTCAAATAATGCAATCAGAACATTAGGAACGGGTCGTGTTACCGTTGTGTAACATTAACGGAATCAATCCAGCTATATTTATCTTCCAGCTATTTATAGTATTGAAAATAGATGCTGCAGGTGAAGTGTACAGAAAGTAACTTGTTTTTTTCCGTACACTTCACATTAGAAAATAACTGGTTTTTGACCTCCGACGAAAAAAGGTATTAGAAGTGTAACGTATGTATCCGTGTGTCTGACTGTGACATCGAAGCTTCCAAACGGACCAAATTGAGTGCAGTTTTTTTATCTCGATATAACTGTTTTTCTGCTATGTTTGGTGGAAATCGGACCAGAAGTTTCCACAATACAATATCAGTTAAACATGTAAAATAACTAAAAAAATATGTTTCCTAATGATGATGAATCTCAGTAGCTATATCAGAATTGTCAAGTTATTGCTTCACCTGACAGTTTTATTGCTTCTAAGCTATGTTAATCTAGATAAAAGCTAGCTCGTGTAAAATAACGTTAAAATAACAGCGAAATTATGAAAATAAAGATTTTGCTGTTATGGGCGTATATTTCAACGTAATAAACACTATCCATGAAGCTTTGCTACAAGAAGTCTTTGAATTGTTTTTGTCTGGGTTTCTGTTTCCTCAGGGTGTTCAGGGCCGAGGTACCCAACTCGTGGCCACGCGTAACTCACTTAGCAGTAATCCAACGGTTACCTTGTACCTGATTAACCAGCTCTGGTATTCTTCCTGATAGATCTTGAGGCACTACACGGGTTTTCAACTAATTTGAAGTCTGTTTTAATTCTTAAGTAGACAATTAATCACTACCAGCAATTTTGGGGTCTCCTTCGCAATCCATATTATCGTATGTCCTAAAGTCAAATGCCATACCACATTTACTCTAAACACTTTTGACACATCAATCATTTGTCATAATGATTATTTGCCATAATGATCTTACATCCTAATGATCATAAACCATAATATTACATTACCTAAGGCTCTAAATACCTAAAATGTTTTGTACTAATCTATTAACACATAAAACTTACGAGTCATAATATACAAAACCATAAATCACATGTCCTAAAGTCAAATGCCATGATGATTACTTGCCATAATGTTCATAAGCTATAATAACATTACGTAATATCCTACTTTACGGCAGGTCAGACTTGGTTTAGGTTAGGTACGACGACGAGCGGAGCGAATTTTGATATACGGGCATTCGTGACATTCGTATTTTCAATAATCGGAAATTTATTCCTTAGGAATTATGAAATTCGGAGTTTTAAAAATCGGAATTAGTAAATTCGAAATTAAATATTTCGGAGTATTTGGGTAAAGATTATTTTTTTTACCAATTTTTTACGTTAAAACAAAAATAGAAAACCGGATTTGGACAAATATCGAATTGGCTATATCCCGAAAACTGTAGGTTGGGTTATTGGCTGAACCCCGAAAACTGTAGGTTAGGTTAGGTTTGTATTGTGACCACTTATAGCGGAGCGTCAGTCTTGCTGAATCCCGAAAACTATAGGTTAGGTTATTGGCTGAACCCCGAAAACTGTAGGTTAGGTTAGGTTTGTATTGTGACCACGTATAGCGGAGCATCAGACTTGCTGAACCCCGAAAACTGTAGGTTGGGTTATTGGCTGAACCCCGAAAACTGTAGGTTAGGTTAGGTTTGTATTGTGACCACGTATAGCGGAGCGTCAGACTTGCTGAACCCCGAAAACTATAGGTTAGGTTATTGGCTGAACCCTGAAAACTGTAGGTTAGGTTAGGTTTGTATTGTGACCACGTATAGCGGAGCGAGCGAAGCGTGCGGAGCGTCAAAAGACTTGCTGAACCCCGAAAACTGTAGGTTGGATTATTGTCTGAACCCTGAAAACTGTAGGTTAGGTTAGGTTTGTATTGTGACCACGTATAGCGGAGCGTCAGACTTGCTGAACCCCGAAAACTATTGGTTAGGTTATTGGCTGAACCCCGAAAACTGTAGGTTAGGTTAGGTTTGTATTGTGACCACGTATAGCGGAGCGAGCGAAGCGAGCGGAGCGTCAGACTTGCTGAACCCCGAAAAGTAAAGTTTGAAAATCTGTGCGTACAAATCTATACAGCATTAAAATTGTGACATTAAAATTAAGACATATGATGACTATGGCAACTAGTATTAGGATATATAACTGATAGGACACTTGATCATTAGTACTTAAGATTATAGTGCAAATAATCATTAGGATATTCAATATTAGGATGATCAATATTATGGCATTTATATTAGGATAAACGTTGTTATGGCAAAAGATCATTATGACCACAGTTATTATGGAATTCACAAATCGGACAAAGGAAATTATGGATTCCAATATAGACCCGCAATTTTGCTGCTTTTCTGCCCGACTCTAACGGTAAAGATTAATCAAATTTTTCGTCAAAGGTTACATTTCATAGAAAGCAATTTCCCTGAGACCGTTAACTACTTGGGATTGTTAAAAACAAGCTTAAAACCTAACCTAATAAATAGGAATATATTTACAAGAATTATGGAACATTAATGATTTCAGAGGAAAAAAATCGGCGTAGTGAAAATTCGGTGAAATTTAACTACCGTTGGCATAACCATTACCACTATAGGTGAATCTTGCCTTTGATAAAACAAACATATAGGTATCCTACTACGCTATGCACACAACAGTAATAAGGTTGCCTCACAACATCATGTAAAATTCTGTATGATGGCAAGACAGTGCGAACAGAATATTCCCTAGCAACTTTAAACTCCTGTTAGTGGTGACTATAGTTTCGACCAAAGTGTCAATTCGATAGGTAACTGTCAACAGGTAGTACCTACAACTGCATTAACATGACATGTGAACCAAGCAATTTTTTCCCTACTACCACTGGCAATTACCAAAACTGACAAAAATGTCTACCATATCTCAGGTTTTTTATTGGTTTTAAGTAAAAAAATAGTAAACAGTCATGTCGAATATTTAAAAATGTTTTTGGAAAAAGCATGAAGAAAAGTTTTGCTTTCCTAATAAGTAATCAAATCGTAAGTTCGTATTCTTCGTTATCTACCATGTTTATGTACACTTAAAAAAAACTAACTGCGCTGGCTCAGCGATCTAAAATGAGTCTTGGCCTCCGACACAAGAGGTCGCCACTTTACCCGATCCTGTGCAATCTCTCGCCAGTTTGTGGCTCCGAGCTCAAGCAGATCCTTCAGAAAACTTACACACGTTTTTTCACTTTTTTGTACATTTAATTCGCTTTATTTATAGAACTAAAAATATTCGCAAGCTTATTTTAAAAATGTAGGTACGGTAAATTTTATCGAATAGGAAACATTTTGGACACAACACAACCCATGAGAAAAAACAGTAATTTACAAAAGTTTACAAGAAACATCTCACGAGAGTTTTAGTAAGACACATTTCTAAGTTGTGCCAGTTAAAAACGGGCGCACTGCTTTTATAGTTATGCCTAAAGCGTCTATTGCCAAAAGCATGGGCTTTAATCCTAAAGTTGATTTTTGTAATTATTAACAAGCTAAATGGTGAGAATCGTCGTGTAGGGTGTAGGTTTATTAGTGGGTGGCTGAGTGTTTTAATATTAATGTGGTCTCGGAAAGATTAGCATCGGCGACCATTAATCCATATTAAGGCATTTATTCATCCGTTTAATTACTTATCTTGATATAATTTAGTATTGATTAATTTAAATTTATGAGTGGTGTGGCGGGTAGAGAAGTAGAACCAATATTTAGTGACAGGCGTGTGCATTGGGCGAGTATGTGTCTTGTGGTATTACGGAAGATGGAGGTTAGAGTGACGCAACGTGCAATGGAAAAGGCTATGCTCGGAGTAGAAACTCCTCGTGTCTGATTTAGACCACGCAGAGAACGCGTGGTCTAAATCAGACACGAGGATATTCGCAGAAGAACCAAAGTAACCGATATAAGCTCACAGGATTGCACGGTTGAAGTGGCAATGGGCGGGCCATATAACCCTGAAATTCTGAAGTGGTGACCCAACAGTGTACCTCTGTGGCTGATAGATAGAAGAGTCTCTTGTGGTATTAGGTATGTATAGTTCTCTTCAATTTGCCGAATTATTTTTTGTCAAGTGTTTAATTTCGCAGAAGTGTGATTTCGCAGAAAAAAAACCTCTGAAAACGTAAACTATTCGGGATTGTTATAAAACAAACCTATATCTATAGGATGGTATTTGCAACAATTGACAACATTTCATATTTATAAGGTTTCCAATTTTATTACTCCTCTGAATTCTGCTTAGAAAAGAAAATAGAAACATTGATTACTTCAATCACATTTTTTCTGCGATAACTATTTACTATATTATTAGTTTATAAAAACTTAATCATTTTACAAATTTGTGGCAGCATCAAAACTATGACTCAGTGGAACGGTTACTTTAGTCCGATTTCTAATTAAAAAAACGCAATGACGTTGAGGTCACATGACATTGTCAAAATTAATTTTTTTTTCGCTGTTAGGTCTAAGACGACAACCGTATTCAGGCCTAATTCTCGTAGATTGCGGTAATTTTATGTATTTTCTTATATTTCTTAAAATTCAAATATTTTTTTGCACGTACACGACACGAAGCCCTGTCGATCTCTATATTAATTTCCACCTGTTAGAAATATGAAATGTTGTCGATTATGACAAATGTATGGCTGACTACGGAGGACAAAAAATTCTGCGAAGTGAAAATTCGGTGAAATGAAGCATTCCACGAAAAATAGTTCTGCGAAAGGCAGAACACCACTACTATTTTTTTTATTATGAATCATAAAATTACATATTTCAGCCATTTAAAAAAAAAACAGTTGTAAGTAGTGGGTACACGATTTAGAAGTACTGCACTAGTGTTACTAGAGAGCTAGAAAGAAACTATGTTGGTCGGTGGATTTTGTTCCATTTATAATTTTTCTAATAGTTTTAATATACCAGAAACCTAATATAAAATTAACGCCTAAGGTTTGTCAGCATTATCTTGAACTTAGGAAACCATTTCTGTTTTGACAAGAACCCAATGAATTTGATGACACTATCTTTGTGATAAAGGGCACCTTATATAGACCAATTTACTGTTAAGACCTCGTATAGCGCTAAGTTTTCAATAGAATTCAAACCTTACCTGTATTAAATTACGTTTGTTAAAAATATAGAGTTCTGTGATTTGAAAATTACTTATCGATATTAAATATGCATAGGATGAAGTATTGGTTCGTTATTAACAGTAGCCGTAAGACAACTCCTTTATCTGAGATAGTATTGACGACTTAGATCGCATTCCGGCTGCATTATAATAGTGTTGATTAATTCATTATATTGTGTAACAACCACGTCAAACTACCCACATGATAAACAATAATTTCTGTACATTTATTCTTTATTTTAAATCATCGGGTAGGCCAGTACTGTCGATAAAGGTTATAAAAGACGGTCCTCCGGTCCAATTCGGGTCATTCGCTATCGTCCGTTGAAGGTGTTATAACCTAAACTGAATTGCTGTCAGTTGGTCTAATTGTGAGATAGTTAAAATCTATATTGTATTATAATTGAAGTACAGAATAAAGTGAAGTTGAACAATATTACGGTGTTTCTATCCTGACCCTTCTGGAGGTTTCAACTTCAGAAAGTGGGATGGATACGTCCACAAAAGGTACGCATATTTTTTTTCCCTTCGTTACGCAATTTTTTTCGGTCGTTTTTCTCTTTTGCTTTTGCTTTCATTTAATAGTAGTAATAAGGAGATAGTGCTTGCCTTAGATTAAATAGTTTTGCTGGTGCGATTGTCGAACAAACCGTATTTACCGTAACGGAGTAAGTCCGGAGGTTTATACGGTTAATCAAACATGTTTATTTTGCCAGGGTACTCCCTGGATTTCAACATGTTTGACGTTCATATCCTTACTAAAGAAATAAAGGGAAAATAAACTGTATTTGCCGTAACGGAGCAATTCCGGAGGTTTATATGGTTAATCAAACATGGTTACCTTGCTAGGGCACTCCCTGGATTTAACCATGTTTGACAGTTATAACCCTAATATCTTTTAAACAAACCGTATTTACCGTAACGGAGCTATTCCGGAGGTTTATATGGTTAAAATTACATATGATTATCTTGCCAGGGTACCCCCTGGAGATGGTCATTTGTAATGTTTGAAGCGATAAATAAAAGTATTAAAAACGCCCGTTGAATATGTTTTTGCAACAAAAAGAGTGTTAATTTTGAACGTAAATGTGAACCATCTGAGCGATCGAATTAGTTATGTATTCATTACAAGTAATAAAAGTTTTGGCGTCGTGTTTGATCGTCATCCGCCTTACAAATTAATAATTTTACTGACATGTACACCAACATGATACCCTTTACTTACAATTCGAAATAAAACAACCCTAAGCTCTCAATCTATGCGATTTTTAACCGAAAACGAGAAAATTATTATTAATTTCTAATAAAAGCTTACTAGTCTTTAATATACTATGTATGGCAGTAAAAGAGTGAGAAAAATTTACCATATAATGTTCGAGTTTCAGGGATGGAGTCTGATAACGGACCCAACCATGAGCGCCGGAGCCGAAGTCCCACTAAAAGCCCGACATTTAGATCACTAAGGGAGCGGCGTTTAAGGACTCCAAAACGAGATACCAAGAGGAGGAGTCGGATTAGCGAAGACGAACGCGAACATAACCGCACACCCTCCGTTCCTCGCAGTCGAAGTCCACTGATGCGACACAGAAATGAAGAATTGGAGAGTCAAAGACAGCGCATCGCAGCATTAGAGAGTCAATTGGAATACGAGAGAGCGAGACAACGTGATGACGGGCAGCGTTCTCCATCGGAAAGGAGGCGAGAATCTCCGCGAGAAAAACCCAGGTATGACTCAGCATCGACATTTCTTGAGGAATTTATGAATTTGTTAAAAAATAGACCCAGTGTTCGCGAAAGTTTTCCCACAATGACTAATGTAATTCCCGAATTCGATCCACTTTTAAAAGAACAGACAATTAGCGTGTGGTTAGGGAAGGTAGATGAGTGTGCTGAGATATACGGCTGGACAGATAGGCAGGTCATACATTACGCATTACCCAAGCTTGTAGGGCAAGCGAAACTCTGGTACCAGGGCTTACCATCTCTCAAACGTACATGGACTGAATGGAAACAACTCTTGGAGGAGTCGTTCCCATCTACTGAAAATTATGCAGAACTTCTCGCTGAGATGCTTAAAAAGCGGGCTCATTTTGGAGACTCGCTTGAATTATATTACTATTCCAAAATCAACTTGCTAAACCGCTGCAAAATTTTCGGTAAAAATGCTGTGGACTGTGTCATTCATGGGGTAGATGATAGAGGGGTAAGGGTAGGAGCTCAGGCGGCTAAATTCGAAAAACCGGAAGACGTGCTACAATTTTTCAAGAGTGTCCGTGATAATAGTGATCGGAGTATGAGTAGGGATAAGCGTTACGGGCACGTAAACTCACAATCACGTTCTAGGCTTAGTGGAGACCAGGCTAACTTAACAAAACCTTCTCCGTCATCTCAACAGATAACTTGTTTTAATTGCAAACAAAAAGGGCATCCTAGTTTTAAATGTCCCAAACCAATAATCAAGTGTACATATTGCCAATTGATGGGCCATTCAGAATTGGAATGCCGTAGAAAAAACGGGTTTGGAGCACCCGCTGATAAAAAGGATAAAGAAAAAGCTGTACTAAGGGTTTTAGTAGACAATCCAACTGACTTGGTAACGCCATATGACTGTGTTGGTGATACCGTTAATAATCCCAAGGCTTCCAACCCTGAACGGAGCAACAACAAGTACCAGTTAGCAATAAAGATTAACAACACTTATATAGTAGCCCAACTTGATCTAGGTAGTGAAGCTACACTTATCCGCAAATCCGCTGCCGAACGTTTAGGATTAACTTGGGTGGCGGTTAGAGGGCCCTTTTTACGTGGGTTAGGTAATGTGCCGTATCTACCAATAGGTACCACGCACGTGACAATCGAAACACAGGGAGTAGTAGAAAAAAATGTCGAGGTCTATATTGTAGAAGACCATCTAATAAACTGTACCGTTCTATTGGGTCATACATTTAGTGAACGTCCCAACTTACGCATTATCAAAACTGCTTCGGAGTTACGTATAGAAAAGGATGTCGGAGATAACGTAGAAAAGGTTCCCTTAGTAGCGTCTCTAGACGTAACTATGTCCATTGGTACCCTACAGCATATTCCAGTCAAAACCGACTTAATGGAGAATGGGAACATCTATGTGCCGGGTTCAGTTCGTGGTCAGCCAGGCAGTGAATACTATCTACTGCCAGGTGAATATCAACTTGTTCGGGGCGTATGTAACTTATTGGTACATGGGTTGGGAACAACAACTGTGCTACTTAGAAAGGGGTCTTTGATTACTCGAGCTAGGAATATTTCTCCAGAGCGAAGAGTCGATTTAGCTGTAGAAGTAGAAGACAATTCTGCCCCGAATTCCATTATTAATTGCGGTAGTAATTTGTTACCAGATGAACGAAGAAAATTAGAAGAGCTGTTGTCGGCATATAAAACTTGTTTTTCTTGGGGTATGCGAGATCTAGGCTATACAACTTTGTCGGAAATGGTAATTCAACTTAAAGATTCTGACCCAGTCGTATACAGACCCTATAGACTGTCTTTTCATGAGCGAAAAAAGGTTCAAGAAATGGTAAACGAGATGTTAGAGCATGGTATAATTCGTGAATCGTGTTCGCCGTATGCTAGCCCAATAGTACTAGTCCAAAAGAAAACTGGAGATAAACGCCTGTGTGTCGATTATCGCGCGCTTAATAGCAAAACTAAAAGGGACCACTACCCGCTACCCAGGATTGAAGATCTTCTTGATAGACTGTCAGGACAGTCTGTCTTCACCTCTCTCGATCTTGCCTCAGGATATCATCAGATACCGATCGCTGAGGAATCTAAAGATAAGACCGCATTCGTTACACCGGACGGCCAATACGAATATAATCGTGTGCCGTTCGGACTAGCGAATGCACTGGCTGTCTTCCAAAGGGTTATACACAAGGTTTTGAATAATGCCCGCATCAAACATTCTATAGTGTATATGGATGATATCCTGATTCCATCTAAAACTGTCTCAGAGGGCATGGATCGTTTGAAAGACGTTTTAGATGCGTTACGAGATAGTGGTTTGACATTAAAAATGGAAAAATGTCACTTCTTTAAAGAGGTTATTGACTTTCTAGGGTTTGAGATTAGAAATGGGGAGATTAGACCAGGCTCTCAGAAGACTTTAGCAGTTTCAAAATTTGCACCTCCCACCAATCAGCATGAAGTCCGAAGATTCCTTGGACTTGCTAGCTTCTTTAGGAGATTCGTCAAGAACTTCGCTACAATAGCTAGGCCGTTGACCAACCTCTTAAAGAAAGATGTTCCATGGAGGTGGACTAACGACGAAATTAACGCATTTAACACCTTAAAGCAAAACCTGTCGGGCCGACCTGTACTGGCATTATATGACCACATGGCGGAGACACAACTCCACACGGATGCCAGCAAGGTCGGTCTTGCTGGGATTCTACTACAGCGACAAGGCCCTGGGCCCTTCAGGCCAGTGGCGTATTTCAGCCGTCAGACCACCACGGACGAGCAGAAATTTCACTCTTTTGAGTTAGAAACTCTAGCAGTCATTAATTCGCTTAACAAATTCAGAGTCTACTTGTTAGGAATTAAATTCACCATATTTACAGATTGTCATGCCCTGCGTTCCACATTCACTAAAAGAGATCTCATTCCGCGTATATCCAGATGGTGGATTCAATTTCTCGAATTTGATTGTAGCGTAGAGTACCGAGCAGGCAGTAGAATGAGTCACGTCGACTGCTTAAGCAGAAATCCTATACCAGATGAGTTACACGAAACTCACACACTTGATATTCTCACGGTGAATACAGATGACTGGATCTCCACCGTACAATCGGGCGATTCTGAGATCAAGCGCATTAAGGAAATCCTTGAAGACCCCGAAACGGCCAAAATCGCATCCGCATACAAGGACTATAAGCTTAAAAATGGTCGATTGTTCAGAGTTATTGATAATAAGACAGAACGCTGGGTGGTTCCAAGGGGAGTGCGGTGGCAATTGCTTAAATCAAATCATGACGATGTTGGCCATTTCGGATTCGAAAAAACACTAGAACGCATTCGCGCCTTCTTTTGGTTTCCTAAAATGCGTAAATTCATAAAAAAATACGTTTCATCATGCATTAGCTGTGCTCACCACAAGTTGCCATCGGGGCCTAAAGAGGGCGCCCTACACCCTATTCCTAAAGTAGAGATACCTTTCCATACTGTCCACGCCGACCACCTTGGGCCGTTCATCCGAAGTACAAAGAAAAACGCATACCTTCTAGTATTGGTTGATTCATTCACAAAATACGTCATCCTTTCACCTGTCCGCTCAACAAGGACTAAGGAAACTATAAAAGTGTTTCGTAATTTTATTAGTCTGTTTGGGGTTCCTATTAGACTTATAACTGACAGGGGCACTAGTTTTACGAGCAAAAGGTTCAAAACTTTTACGCAATCCCTGGGGTTGAAGCACATACTAAACTCTGTCTCCACTCCTCGTGCAAACGGGCAAGTGGAGAGATATAATCGAACTATCTTAGCCGCGCTAGGTACTATGACTCACGACAAAAGTCCAGACTCCTGGGATACATACGTGCCCGACGTTCAACTTGGTATCAATACATCTGTACATGAGGTCACAAAGAGGACTCCAACTGAACTACTCTTTGGTAAAAGGAGCACCAATTCTTCACAAGGTGTATTGAATCAAGTCGTGGATGAAGTAGGACAGGCTATTACGAATAGGTCGCTAGATGACATACGAAATCAAGCAAGTGAAGCTATTAAGAAACACCAGGTAATCAATAAACAGAGATACGATCACCGTAGGAAAACTGCCACCAATTACAAAGTAGGCGATTTGGTAAGGATCGTAAGGGCCGTACCTTCTGGATCTGGGCAATCGAAAAAGTTAGAACCAAAGTGCCAAGGTCCTTACAGGATCAAGAAGGTACTGCCGCATGATCGGTTCGTTGTAGAAGATACTCCTCTCACCAGAAAAGGAAGGCGTTATGAAAACGTTATCGCAATAGATAAACTTTTCCCTTGGCTAAGTTATGGCGCTGACTACTCCTCTAGCGAAGGTAGTGAAGACGATGAAGGTTAATTTTCGCGTACACTGGGCATAGATTTCCTTTTATTTGATGTTTTTACTTAGAATATTTATACGAGTTAAGTTGTTCTAAAATGATGCTGAGTCAACTAGTCAAATGTGATAAGATATCATTAGCATTAGAGATGACTATTGGTACTCGAATAACAGAACATCATCAGCATTAGAGATGACTGATGATATCCGAATTGCAAAGTATCATTAGCATTAGAGATGACTATCGATACTCATATTCAGTCATTTTCGATGACAGTGACGAAAGATTTTCAATAACCTTTAATGTGATTACGATTTTGTTCAAGTGAGTAATTGTCATTTGAGATGACAAGGCGCTAATTATTGTGATTGTAACTAATAAATGTAAAACGCTGTGAGATTTAGATTTAGAACTATATTACGAAAACGAAGGGACTCGTTTTGGAAAGGATGGCCGACTGTAACAACCACGTCAAACTACCCACATGATAAACAATAATTTCTGTACATTTATTCTTTATTTTAAATCATCGGGTAGGCCAGTACTGTCGATAAAGGTTATAAAAGACGGTCCTCCGGTCCAATTCGGGTCATTCGGTATCGTCCGTTGAAGGTGTTATAACCTAAACTGAATTGCTGTCAATTGGTCTAATTGTGAGATAGTTAAAATCTATATTGTATTATAATTGAAGTACAGAATAAAGTGAAGTTGAACAATATTACGGTGTTTCTATCCTGACCCTTCTGGAGGTTTCAATTGTTTTGTATTGTGATAGATTTATAACACAGTACCGGCTACAATTAAATAGTGCCAGTAATATTAATCGGAGCTTACAAATAGCTGTGTTTAAAATTAAAGTAACTAACAATTCTATATTCTACGTCTTAGTTTAATTTACTGATGGATTTACCCCAGTAGTGTCTGATTCCCTACTAATAGTACCTACATGACAAATATGTATGTATATCAGGTACAATAGCTCATTTACTCGTAACAGTCACACGACTATTAACTTTAGAATAAACTAGTACCCCGATGGAAAAAATTGCAGTTAGTTATTTTTTAGTGCAGTGTCGAGTCTGTGCCATATCATCTAGACTGCTTCCTACTTACGTTGATACATTTCACTTGCTATTTGTGACAATGCTCATCACCATACCTTTGCTCAATCTCTTCGACTGCGTCTTCAATTGTTTTTGTTATTATTTATTTGTTGAGTAAATGCTTCTATACACTATCGGACTATTTGACATGTGAATTTTAATTTTCAATTTATAATTACTGATTTCTTTTATTTATTTTTTTCATTTCCCAGTACAATAATGTTGGTAGATAACATTTTTTTTGAATACAATTCTTTGATCCTAATATGTTTCTTAAATGAAGTTGCTTTTCTTTTAGTTTGTATCTATAATATAATTTGTTATTAATTGCATGGTACAGTTAGCTGCTAAATGGATGTTTTTGTACGCCAACTGGCAAAACATAGTGTTACTTTATATTTTTGTTCCGCCTATATTCACATATGTTTTACAAAATAAAACACTGACTTTGACTTTGACTTTAATTTTGTCTTTTGACTTATCTGATCGAATTGTTTCTTCTCCGGTCAGTGTTGTCCTCAGTATAACACTCTAAGGAAGACGGAGTTTATCAGCCAATTTGCCAATGGTGGTGGTCTTCAAAAGTGAATTTACAAATTCACTGCCTGGACCTGTTTTTCCACTTTTTGCACCAAAAATTACGATATTAGAATGTGCATTGGCACAAACGTGTGGCGCCTGCGACGCTGCCACAATATTTATCCGTCACTGTCAACATTGGCGGCAACTCTGTAAACTATCCTACGTGCCTCCCGGTTAACTGTCTTGCGATTTTCCTTGTCTGTGTTTGATGTTCTTTGATTGTTTAATACACGCCAGTGACGAGTCTGTAGACTGTTCAGAGAATCCTGTCTTATCTTCCGTCTAGACATCGTTCCCCAGTATTTCCCCATTTTCGATTATATAACATCAGCACCTACTGTGAGATGCAACTCTTTCCTATATATATATATATTATCTATCTGTTTCTCTGCAGTACTGTGAGAAAGTGACAGGTAACGATATGTCGCACGACTAGAGTCGCGAAACATAGTTGTGCTAGATTGACTGGTATAGTTTTCATGTGTTTTTTTTTCCTGGCAGGATCGCCATGTAAGGATGGGCGTTGATGCAAACAAATGTTTAGTTCTAAGTATGATTTATTACTAATAACTTACACTAGGACATATGTGCATGGTTATATAGGAAAGGAGAGATGAGTGTGTGTGCGTTACGCTGCACACTGCAATTGTTCATATCTCAAAGCAGCTATTTCATTATCAAGAAGAACCATCGTAAGTATTTATGTTTCATTTCCTGTACCTCTTTCACCAATAAAGAAGAAATCTGCACGGAAATTATTTAGCATTCATTTTAATTCATCAATATCGTCTTTCACTCTTCTCTTACCATACGTATTTTTTCTTCTTTTACTATTTTCTAACTATATAACTAAATACTAACTAGACGAAAAATATATTGTTTATTTCAGTAAATCAATACTTGTTAGTATTATTTTCTAATAATATCTCTAAACTCTCCCTATGATTGTTGTCAAGATAAACACAAGTGTGCAGTACATTAACACTCGGAAATAGGTGTTGATGTGTTTATTGTTTGTAGGAAGATCACTGTTATGACTGGCGACTATTGTCTAAACTGTGATTGATACTATTTAACACCGATTCTATTATTAGAGTTTAGAATAGAAGCTAGCATGGCCAAGTTACTGATATTTTATTTTTCTGTGTTTTCTAATTTCAGCTGGTATCTGCATTCATATTTTATGGCTCTATATTAATATTATTCGGGTAATATAAGGCTACATTAACCTCGATATTTGTTTGCGTTTTTAGGGTTCCGTACCCAAAGGGTAAAAACGGGACCCTATTAGTGAGTAAGACCACTGTCCGTCCGTTTGTCTGTCTGTCACCAGACTGTATCTAATGAATCGTGATTGCTAAACAGTTGAAATTTTCACAGATGCATTTCTGTTGCCACCATGCCAAATACTAAAAACAGAATAAAATCAATATTTAAGTAGAGCTCCCATACAACCAACGGTGATTTTTTGTTGTTTTTTTTATTTATTTGATAGTAGGTACGGAACCCTTCGTGTTTTACTCCCGGCGGGTTATACTCCCACACAAAGTCCAATTCACTGCTAGTGAGGGCTAACCAGCCCTGATACAGTTCAAGTTACATTAGCTTTCCTAATACACGTATTTAATGACAATAAGAAGCTATTTTTAATGAAATAGCTGCGTAGAATGATACATTTGGGGTACACTGACACTACAATACTCCGAAGTTTTATTTGTCCGAAAGCATCTTCATTCCGAATTTTCATGATTCCGAAAACCATGTTCTGATATAATTATTAAGATATTTTTTGGGATATCATATAACCCTAACCTAACCTAAATATTATAGTATGTAACATAATATGATCCATGGCGAAAATGAACGTTCCGGATTATTTCACTTTCGGAATTTTGAAAATTCGGAATTATGATGGTTTCGGATAAATGAAACTTCGGAATTTTGAGTGATCCCGATAAACTTACACTAACGTGTACTCAAAACCACTAGTTACTGCAGGAAGTAATTTAGGCACGATTTAACCAACCGGGGATCGGGCAGAAACAACATCGGTATTTACTTCTGAAGCCATTTGCAAATCTACAATAACTTGGCGCCAAACGCATCAGAGGTAGCGAACGATTGGTTTGTTTGTAAGATTGTTGTTTTGGTTATGAAGCAAGGAAACCAACTTACCTTTGAGCGCACTTTTGTTTAAATTTAAAATTAACGTCAGTCAGAACAAAACCTTTCAGTTGGGTTATTTTTTACCTATGTTAGTTTCATTTCAACTGTTCTTTATTAGCCTGTATTGGTGTGCCTCTGGTGGACAAAGGTCTCGCCCCTCGATTTCCACAACTCCCTGTTCGGTGGTATTTCTGGCCAATCGTTTAGGAACGTGTCCAGGTCGCCCTCCGGTTCCGCCTCGGTCTCGGCCTGCCACGTAGCCCATCTGTCAGGGTACATGCGGCATACGTGGCCTGCCCAGTCGCACTTTAACCTGGCGGTTTTTTCTCCATCGTCAGCAATACGCATTTTGGTGCTCCATACGAGTTCGAAACATGTCGGGCCATTCCTGACAATTTCACGTGAGTGTAAACCGCTTAATACAATAATAAAAAAAAAATATACATATATATACTTATCGTTGAATAATTTGCTTTATTGTAGTTACCGTAACAAATGTAAGTTTTCTAACCAATTTCTAAATTCCAGTAATATATTGTATTTAATAAAAAATAGTGTTTATTTACAAATGAAATCCAACATCATTATTCCCAACGTGCTTTGCCACAACTTTACTTCCTCGTTCAGATTACGTAATAACTGTAGCTGTTCAAGTTTCAAAGCTTTTAGAAATGTTAATGAAAGGGCAGTAAAGTCATTGTCTTTACGATTCATTGTAGTTATGAATACAAGTGTGCTGTGAGCTTACTGTTCCTAAGCTATACCCACGGTAGTTTGGCATTCATAAAACCACAAAATAAAACAATACAGTATTTTTTTTCCGCATGAGTTGAACTATAGGTATCAGGGCTAGTTAGTTAGCCTTTACTACCAATGAGTCGGACTGTTTTTTGGGAGTACAAGCCCACTGAATGACTTCGCGCACAGGAGTTATTTTTGCAGGCTCACTGTATCGTGAATGGCAGCGTTGGAACTTGGAAGGCCTCCAACAAGGAGGGCCGACGACCTGGTTAAGATTGCGGGTAGGAATTGGACGAGGGCGGCACAAGATCGATCGTTGTGGAGAACTTTTGGGGAGGCCTTTGTACAGCAGTGGACGTCTATCGGCTTATATGATGATGATGATGATGGTGATCGTGAATAGACTGAACCATGTTAGTTTGACTTAGGACGGGAGGAGAAGGGAAAGAGAATCGGACTGTAGGTACAGCACCTCAAGCACAACTGTGACACGCGTCTCTTTCTCACGCGAGAAATATTACCTATCTCGTTCTTTGCTGTACTATGAGAGAGTGACGATGCTATGTCGCGCGTCAAGAGTCGCGGAGCGTAGTAAAGTTGTGCTAAACGGCCAGTAGTGAGCCCCTCTCGGTAAAGTTGATTCCAAATGTCACGGTGCGTGTTTATTTATGAAATATAAGCGACTCGTATGTTCATTTAGTCATGATTCTGTCTTATTATTTGACTAATATCTTATTAATCATATCTTAATTTTTGTGCACAAAATTATAATATTTTTGAGAGGCGTTTGATTGATGTTTCTTTCTAACAGATAAACAGCTCCTGCAGTAAATCTGATAAAAAATTTAAGATATGTGACCGGTTTTCTTAAATTTAGACGTTAATAGTGTTTTAAAAGTATCCGAATAAAATTTAAGAAAAACTTGTTAATTATAAAATTATTGCAGTAGAAACTGTTGGCGATCACTGACCAAGAATTATTTTATTTGTACCGCTGGGTTTAAAAGTCAACGACCCTTAGGTTTCACAATGTTTTCAAAACAATTTTAACTGTTTCATTTATTTCACAGAAAACATGAAAATAATGAAACATATTTCAAGTCAAAACATACAAGTACGAGTAAGCTAATTTTGCGGCGTATTTAGTTGTTTACGAGTGCAATAAGAAAGTACTATGAGTTCAGGGGAGTTGTTATTTTGTGCTTAAATATAGTAAACTATTTGTTTCGTGTACGTGTTTTCAATCACATAGCAAATACATTTTAATTATCCTCCGGAATCATTTGTTTCTAGTTTAAATAAATAAATAAATATTAGAGGACAATCTTACACAAATCAACAAATACACTATCACTAACCGGCACATTAAAAAGTTTTTTATTTTTTATAATTATAAAAACGGTTTAAATTCACGTAAAAATTGTCAGGAACGGCCCGACATATTTCGAACTCATATGAAGCTCTTCATCAAGGGCAGCTATCCATGCTGCTGACGTGAGTCGAGTGGCCCGAGAGTCGCGTTTTTATAATTATTAAAGATGTCTCACGATAGCTTTAATAATATTAAGTATTTTTTCGTTACGGTATCGTCGTTGCATCCCTAAAGAACTGCGTATTTTTTGGGAATAGATAGTCCAGTCAGTCAGTCTGGGAATTTATCTACCACTTTAGAACCTTCTTCTTCTTCTACTGCCATTCCCTAACGGGTGTCGGCGACCACCTTTGCGAAGTCCTTTCTGTTCTTAGCCAATCTTGCGAGTGTGACTGCGTTCTTGATGTTGGTCCATTTTTTGATATTATCGAGCCAGTTCATCCTCCTTCTTCCTCTTCCTCTTTTCCCTTCTATTTTCCCCTAGAACCCTTTTTTTTCTTTAGAACCTTAATACATATAAAATATGGTCGAAAAGATGTAGACGAAATTCGTGGCTTACGGTACCTTGCATGCTGTTAGGCTAAGCTATCTCCTATCCGACGCTATGCGCAGCGTACAGCGTCTTTCCATACTAATGATAAATATGAATAGATAAATAATATGGAAAGACGCTGTACGCTGCGCATATAGCGTCGGATAGGAGACCTTAGCCTTAGTGGGTACATTAATGATGGTAACTATCTAGCTATCTATCTATCTATCTGCCACAGAAGTCCAGTGCTGAACATAGACTCCATAGGAACAATGGGCGATCCTGTGCTGACCGCATCCATCGACTCCCTGCGACCATAACGAGGTTATCCGTCCACCTAGACGGGGGCCATCCGATGCTGCGCTTTCCTATACCTGATGGTGAATGATGATAACTTACTACAGTTGTAGTAAGTTTAACCAGTTGGTTAATTAGATAATTTGGTATGCGAAATTTCGTGTTGCCAGATCTCGTAAATATTATCGTAACTAACAGTTGTAAATAAAGTTTGTACTTGCATATTAGTTACTATAGTCTGGTTCATACAGCTTGGTGCGTGTGTGACGTCAATTATCTTAGTCGATTTTAATCGAATTTAAGTTATATAATCACTATTAAGCCTTATAAAGGTCGCCGGAAGGCGCTGGATGCAGGTCGCTTCCAACCGGTATATATGGAAGTCCAAAGGGGAGGCCTATGTTCAGCAGTGGACGTCCTGTGGCTGAGATGATGAATCACTATTGCACATAAAATAACCGACTTCATGAGCGAAATGGAACAAGCAATAAGACTTTATGGTTTTCTCATGGATGCCTCTGTCAGAATTGTACCAAATTAAAATGGGACCATACGGGAAGCACCAGCTTTCAATTAAAAAAACCCAGTCGTAAGTTCTGAAGTAACAAATATACAGTCGAATTGAGAACCTCCTCCTTTTTGAAGTCGGTTAAAAATCTGCTGAGATGACTGATATCACACGCACAAAGCTACATGTATCAGAAGTACTATAATATAAATAGTTATTAACGATAGCGACAAAAAAAGCACTTTTATATTGTAAACATCTGACTAAGTACTACTTCCGAGTACTAAACCCAAAAAATACGTTAAATTAATTTAGAACAAAAAAGCCCGGTATCCAGTGATTTGTCGTCCGCAGGATTTACGAGCCGCGGAGATCAAAGACGGTCGGATCAGAAGGTTTCGGCGGCAGGGGCCAGTAAAAATAGACGGAGTATTCACGTTGTGCCAGTACTTGGGCGAGTAACTGGAACGGAAGTTTTAAAGAATGTAAGAAGACGATCGTATAGAAATATTGTTTTATTTGCAGTGATCGGGGATTTCTATGCCACAACGCGGTATTTCGTGTACCTATATTCTTTTATATGGACATGGTCATTATAATGTGATCCGGCTATCTTGGCCGAAAAAATAATTGTATTGAGATTTGATGAGATAATCTTGACTATATTGAAATTAAAACATATATTTCTTTGACGACGCGTTTGGCTCGGTTTGTAGACACCTGCCTACTGAGTCGGCGGTCCCGGGTTCAAATCCCGGCCGGGGCAAATATTTGTGCAAAATTTTTGTTCTTGGGTCATGGATGTTATCTATATATGTATTTATATATTATGTATATCGTCGTCTAGTACCCATAGTACAAGCTTTGCTTAGTTTGGGACTAGGTTGATTTGTGTATGATTGTCCCTTAATATTTATTTATTTATGTTGAAATACCGCAGTGTGGCATCGAAATCCCCGACCACTGTTTATTTGTATCGTTTGTCATCATATAATCGTTTTCGTGACTATTTTTTTTTATTAATATCGCTGGCGGGGTTCGAACCTGCACTTTCAACGGCTTTCCGTGCCCACACATAAAAACGAGCCAACATCTACTTTTCAAAACAAAAGTATTTGTTTATATTTTATTTCGGTAATTAAAAATGTAAGACTAGCTATGACTAAGAATTAATTTATTATTCACTAATTCTAAAAGACACTTAAGTAAATAGATACTGCATACTGTTGAAATAAAACTGTAAGGCTACTCAAATACAAATAAAATTACTTAAAATCCTATGTCGGATTTTGAAAAGAAATTGTTCACTGGCAGGTGCTTTTGTAATAGCCAGTGGTCGGAATTAGGTGAGCTAAAATACCTACAGTTCGCGGTGAGACATAATATAGAGTGGTTACAACCGGATAAAAATAATGTTTTATTTGGATTCCGGGTATTCGATATTTATTTGGGTAATTGTTGTAATATTGAACGAGACATGTTTTGTTTACAGTGCAGCATGTTTAATGTTTGTTTTTAGTAAAAAGGGCTAGACAAAAGAAGTACAGGATTTCTAAGACGTAGTCGTAAGATGAATAATATGTGTTTCCCCGCGCATTGTTTGTTAATGTCTCTCAAAGGGGCGTGTTAGAGCCAAGCGGTGTAACAATTAGTGCTCAAAAGATAAGGGAGATAGTAAAAGGTCAAGTACATACTCAGATAGGTAGATGGACTCATTCGCTCCTGAACCCTGGTCAGTTATGTTAGTGCGTGTGTGGTTTACTGGATTTATCGTAACGATTTGTTTTTGACTTTGGCTTGTTTTATGGTATACTGGATATTCTTCAATTTATGACCATGGTCTGGAATTAAGGATTACGATTTGCTGCGTTTTATATATTCGTTCACCTGGATCCCATACTAATTTTACAATACAATACAATACAAGTACGCTTTATTGCACACCAAAAAACATTTACACAAGAAATTACAAATAAACAAATTAAAAACGTAATTATTAATTATTATTAATTTTAATATGCCACGTGGGAATTTTATTGCACTAGATTCTTATTTATCTCCATATCTACTTCTAATTTGATTTCCTGTTATTCATATTTTGCAAATGCATAAGTACGACATGCACTCATGGTAAAATTTTATGCTTACAAGTTTGTTAGATCGATTTTAATTTGACGCTAATACGCTACTCTGACAAGCATTGACAATGAATAGGTAAACACGGATTACTAATTTATAATAGATTTCACATTTTCATTATAATTTTAACTTTATGGCTAGAATGTAACCATTTTCATCATTACGGCTAGTACTCGCAGTGCCCGGATAAATATCGAATACCCGGAATCCAAATAAAACATTATTTTTATCCGGTTGTAACCACTCTATATTATGTCTCACCGCGAACTGTAGGTATTTTAGCTCACCTAATTCCGACCACTGGTAATAGCATAGCAAAGCATTCGGTCTGACCTTGCGTTGTTTCAAATTTCTTTCTTTCTAATGAAAATGAGTAATATGAGTACTTAATCACTCCACCGGAACTTACCTGTAAAAATGAAAAAGATATTGTTAAACAAAACACTCAGTTACAATTAAAACTAAATATAAATTCTAATTACTTGTAGCTGAAAAATTAAGCTGCTACTTTTGATTTTTTTATAGAAATGTTCATATTTTATTTCTATTTAGTCAATGACAAACGTGGCCTGGGTAAGCTAAAGCAGATTAGACTTTATATTTCTTTAAGTCCCATAATTCAATATAACAAATATTAATATTTTCTTCGGTTTCCGCGACTGTCACACATTTAAATAAAACAAAACCAACCTTCAACCTTGAGTCAACCTTTGACAACGGTATCTGTAAAGGTACTGAAACGTCAGGGAGGCTCAAAATAATTAATATACGCGATATAATCCGTCTAAATTGTTTTATAACAAATATTGTCAATAAGTACAAATATTGTCAAAAAGTCTTGTAATAGGAAACCAATGGGGATCGGGCTCTATATGGACGCCAATGTATACGCCTATATTATATACTACATATATGATATGGACACCACAACATTTTTCTTCAACCAGTTTTTAGTGACATGCGCTTTATTAACCTTCAAATTAAAATCTGCATTGTACAATATGTCAATGTCACTTACCCGCGTACTAAACACAGGCGATAGTCTAAACAAGGCATCAGATACGTGACTACTGCGTGATTCGATGTTTAATGCCAGAAAGCTGCGTTATTTATGCCCTTTATTTGTATGTGTACTGGAATGATTTAAGCGCCTTACAATAAATACTTATTACGAAGAAAAGGCCTTATCACGTGCTTAAAAGGTTAGATTGAATAGAGAGAACGAATTTGAGATTCGAAAATGGAATCGAGAATTCTAGGAATGTGTCGAACAATCGAAACTAGTTTGGAGTGTTTTTGTCTTGAATCGAAATCCTGCATAGTTTAAGTAATTTGATTGCCTAATTCCATGATTTTGATGAAAATCTAAGTCTAGGACTTAATTAGGGTTTTTCTTATCATATCACAGAAACGAAACTTGCGCTTTATACACTGAGAAAAAATATAAATGAATATTACATTCTATGAGATTCTATGAAAACTGTGATTAATGGTAATTGAATTAGATTTCCGTTCTGCGCCAGTAAATCAATGTTTTCCCGTATTATCTTTTAATCAATTCCACTTTATTAGCATTAAGAGCGAATAAAACTGAAATGCTGTTCGTAATTGTATCGAGAAAACCAGAGGCTTAGTCATTATATCAACCGCAATCAGATTTATATCTTTTGACACCTATAACCTAGGTATACCTAATATTGTAAAATTTATGAAATCCAGTTTTCCAGTTTATTGTTAGTAGGTACCTAAGGTTGGCCATAAAAATAACTTTTAACCAAGAATTCAGAACAAAAAAAAAAATTGTGTAATGCATATTTTGATTTTCTCCCCTGCGAACGAATTAAAAAAGACCGATATTTTTGACTTTTGGCTTTACCTGTACCAACCTTGTTCTAAATAATTGGGAAAGGCTTGACATTCAAAAAAGTGAAAGCCGCGAGATAATTTGGTCCATTTGTGGCAAATTATGTCAAATTAGTTTGCACGCGATCCACCGCCTGCACACAATGTAAAGCTAGAGACATACGTAGTTATAAAACGTCAAGGATGAATTTTTAGGGTTCCGTACCCAAAGGGTAAAAAATGGGACCCTGTTACTTAGACTCCGCTGTCCGTCTGTCTGTCTGTCAATCCGTCTGTCACCAGGCTGTATCTCATGGCCCGTAATAGCTAGACAGTTGAAATTTTCACATGTGGTGTATTTCTATTGCCGCTATAACAAAAAATACTAAAAACGGATCAAAAATAATACCTAAGTGGGGCTCCCATACAACAAACGTGATCGGTTGCGTTTACTTTGCACCCCATTTGTATGCAGCGCGATACATACCAGGTGCAAACTTAACTTTACCCAACCAGTTAAAATCGGAAGTGTTTGTACGGAACTTTCGGTGCGCGCGTCCGACCTGCACTTCGCTGGTTTTTTTTAATTTATAAACTGACCTGCGATTGACCACAGTAACACCTGATGGTAAATGACTATGGGGTTGAAGATGTAGCTCCGGTTCAGCAATATTCACAGCCTTAAAGAGACCCAAGTTATAATTTTCAGGAAAAACAAGATGGGAGTTCCATCTGTAGCGGTTCGCATTAGAAATGATTAAGCAAAATGCTTCTCGCGAATTAGTCGTCAACTGTTATGACAAGCATTTTTGTTTGGTTCGCAATTTATTTGTCTAAGCTTTAAAATTGTACAATTGAATTAAATGTACAAATGGGTCAGACAGAATAACGGAAGTTACTATTTATTTACTCATGACGTAAATTTAAGTACCAAAATATCAGCTTTTCTTCCAGATACATTGATAACATTTTTCTATAGATAAATTAACACTAATTTGTACTTACCATAAATCAAAGAACAAGCAACTTGAAATGGCCACTTGCGCTTTCGTGCACTTATGGGGCCATATTTACTGCAATTTGTGGCCGGCAACTATTATGGTCGTCCTCCTCTGACACCCTACGCTAGAGGAAGATTCAATTAATGGCCGGGCCACAAATTGCAGCAAAACGTGGCCAGTTTTTAAGCCCTTTTACACTTGCACGGGTAATTGCCCAAATGCCTGTCTTAATTAACGCATTGGCATTAATTTTTCGGTGAAACATAATTATAGGCAAATCAAACAGATCGTTTTTGTTCACATGTGTAGAGCTATCATAACATCAGGCTTAAAGTTGAATGGCCAGCTAAACGATTGATACGTTGTGTTTAAAATATTTTTCACTAAATATTTCTACAAACTGATTCACAGGTTTTTTTTCACCCAAAAGATATAAGACATATACATCTGTAAGTATTTATATGAGTCATACATTAAATAAATTAAATACAAATTTTATTTATATCACAATATAAGGGATTTGAAGAAATATTAAAACACATATGAAACGGGTTTACTTAAGTCGAATATCGCTTGATATGTTTCGAATTTAGTTCGCGATATATATTTTATTATGTCTGAGACTTACTGGAGTTAGCTATGCAAAATAGATTTAAAGAACAGCGATACTTTTACGAGAACCTATCGTACTTTTAGGGTAATTTATCGTAACTTATCGTAAAAGTATCGCAGACGTGAAAAATATCAGCAAATAAATTATTACAATTATTAACTGCATTTCGTGATCATCATTTGTTTTGTACATTTATAATTCGAGCATGCAAGCGAAAAAAAGGCTTTTAACTTACTGAACTAGTTTACTTTTGCAAGACCGATGTATAAACGAAGAAAATCTAAAATATGCATACAATATTGATATTAACTAAATGGTCAGATCACTGTTCTCAGTGCAAGGTAACGAGGAAACATTAACAGCTAAATACATAAGTAAATTTTGGCACAAGTCAAAGCAAATATATCACTATAAGCGCCAGGCGATAAATCAACATGATCTTCAGCGTCGCAGGCGCAGGACTGACGGATTTTAGCGCATTAAACAACATGGCTGCCATTCGAATATAAATCTTGATAAATTGAATTAAAGTTCTCAGTTATTGCAGTTGTAAGAGATCTCATTAGTGATATAGGAACTGTCGTATGTTGGGTATTATTTGGATGGTTGACTGGCTAAACTGTCACACAAAAGGTGTAACGGTTCCGAATGAAACACACGTATCATACACATGTTCTTTGCGTAAATTGCGATTGATTGCTTAGCACATGAAATATTTGCGACTTTCAACACGCTTCTCATGGCAGAAGGAAGCTACACTATAAGCTTCCTTCTGCCATCGCTGACGACTCGTATGCCTCTTCGCTTTAAGTTATCGGCTTATCTGCCCTTAACTATTATTGCTTGCTTCTATTTATAAACATGGAATCTATTTCTTGCTATGTAAATGAAAAATAAACACTATTTCAACTACAATCTTAAATTAAATATTGTTTATTTATTTTATTTTTAGCCTTTGCTGTCCCACTGATGAGCAAAGGCCTCCCTTTGTCTCTTCCAGTCGTCTCTCTTTATAGGGGATCGGACATTTTAACCCATCGAGCTCGTCCGGTGCGGGTTGGCGGGTGAACGGTCAGCCTGCTAACTTGGCTCGTGCGCTGCCGTAACTGATGTGCTCGACACATTCCTCCGTCTCAGCTCGAAGCTGATTCTTCTTCTTCTTCTTCGTCGTTCCTTCACTGATGAGCATTGCAACCACATATATTATCTGTTCTGCGTGAACCGCCCGGTACATGCTGCCGCCCACTGCCTTCTTAACTGTGTCAGACCATCTAGTAGGTGCCCTTCCTTGCGCACGTCTGCCATCAATTTGCCTCCGCATAATATATGTCTGAAGAAGTTCAGGGCTCGTTTCCGACATATAGAAAGAGTCATAATTCGTGGCATATCGCGAAGCTGATATCCTTACCAGCTGTCCCAACAAGGTCAGGGACGTATTTTGAAATTTGGCGCCTGGGGCCTGTAAGTTTCGCCGCCCCAGAAGTCAAGGAAATATTTAACGTTTTTTTTTGTACAATGGATAACGGTAGTTGTGTCTATCAAGCACGTGTAAGTGTTACAATTCTCTATAATGCATGTGACGGGACTGTATTATTAAATATAATATACTCAGAGTAAGTCCTTCAGTATAAATGCAAAGATCTTCACAAGCATAAGATTTTACGTAACCCCGCTTAGTAACTGTAACCAAAAGGGCCTCTTGCGTCACCATTGACGCACAACTCTGATCATAGTTAATCCAGCATAGTAATTGGATTAACCTTATTTTGATTCATCTGAAACCCACATTCTTGACTCGAAATACAAATTTAATCTAAGCGTTATGTGTGCAAAATAAATGCCTAAGAAACTCAATTCAATACACAAATATTCACAACATATCTAAACAGTAATTTATTTAGAAATACAGCAATCATATTTTATATTCGATATTTGACTAAAAATACTTTGGGGTATTCTTAGTATGTTTTTCAAATTTTTGATATGTGTCTTTGTGGCCTCATCACAGCAAAAAAAGTGAACGAATTACGTCCATACCTACTCAACCGGCAAGACCTTTTCACGGCTAAGGCATGTATAGTGTTTTTCTCAAACATATGCAATGAAATAAAAAAAACACTACTCAAAAAATATATAGGTAATTCATCTGTTTAGCCTGTTCACGAACATAGACGCCATGTTAAAAAAGAATTACTTCCCAGCCAATACAATAGATACCTACTTACAGTTCTCTCGAGTTGTTCCGCCCGAAACGTGATACTTCGAAGCCTGTTATAACGCGCGTTATGACGACAATTCATTGTATGTTTGAGAAAAACTTCTTCTGCGCGGTCGAAGCCGACTACGAACCTTACATCTTTCAGTATTTTCGGTTTATAGGTAGTCTCAGGAGCCAAGCAAACTTAACCCAGACATGGATTATGGCCGAGTAATTCACAATTTTATGCTCATCCAAGTATTTACCATCAAAATTTGCATGAATATTTTATTTCTGCTAGTATTGACCCTGTCATCATTATACGTGATTGATCGACTGCCTGAAATGGTGGAACATTATTATTTCACACTGATATGCTTGGTATTTGGGGTAAGCTGAGATGTAAGTACTTTGTTGACTTTGCATTAAATCACATTTATGATTCATTGCTCTTTAGTTCATCCACCAGTCGTGACGCTAAATTTAGTTATCTAAAATATCCGATTTGTTATATGTTTGTCGTTCAGAATTCTGAATGTGACGAGGTAGGGGTTCTTTCTTTCCTTTTATATAATGTATCAGGTAGACCTATCTCTACCATTTTTACCCGACTTCCTAAAAAAGAGTTTGTCTTATAACTCCGTCATTCATTCAATTTGGAAAAAAAAAATATATAGTTCGAGAGCAGAAAACTCCAAATTGGTCACATAAAATTTTGGTCTGATGACGAGATCTATGAGAAATCGAAGGAACTCTTATGGCGATGAAAATGTTTTTATAGTAATTAAGTTCAGTTGTCCTCGAAAATATATTTATTTTAAGTTATTAGGACAGCTGAAGAGAGAGTAAAAGAAAGAGTCGTTTTTATCCCCGTGTAAACATAGTCCCGATCGCATTTTCGCAAAGATAATATTTACTTAACCCAAGACGAAAACAGTAAATAATCATAACTATTTCGTTTATTACCCGCCACTACGAGCCCATTATAAGTGCGCGAGAACTTAAATACCTTCTTCTTATAGTCTGGTGCTATCTTCTCTTCTAATTTCTTATTGACAAACGTAAAGTAGGTCTCATTGCAAACAAGCTATCAGAAACATGTAAAACGTCCTTGACCAGTAGGTATTTACTATTTAGCCGTTACGTTGTAGTAGTGGCCATACCATCTGAGCTATAGTGATGTGGTACCGATAATATTTCCAGACAGAGAGAGACAGAGGCATGCGCACTTCTAGTACTGCCGTACATCAAATTTGCTCGAACAAATGTAAAGCTGAGCAACCTGGTGCGTAGGCTATTTAGTAGTAGTTCGGGTTCCGATCACGTCTTAAGCTCGTCCTGATACTAGTTAATTATTAGGCATTTATTTTCTACTCCCAATTACCTAATAAACAGTAAACCAGAAAACGTCTGACCTCAAATAAAGAACCAAGATACCATGGACGGCACCGTGCCTTCATCTATCAGAATTTGGCAACATCTGCTGCCTTCTGCTTCCGTCGAATCACTGAACAATATAACCAGAAAGAAAAATGACAAAGTGGAAAAGCTCCTAGTAACGGGAAAGGTTAAGGAAGAAGACCAAGAGAAAGGAGTCGCATGCGCTGGACCGATGAGACTCGGGATACAATGGTTACTAAGTCGACGCTAAGTCATGCGTTCTGCCGTAGGTAGATTGCCCGAAGAGTGAGTCACGACCCACAGCAATGAGGAATACGACACAAGAAGAAGAAAGAACAAAGAATTACTTTCCATTACTTTCCAAACTATCAATGAACCGCGATCATCGATAGGTAACTCCTATCGATTCGTTGAGCAGCACTGACCCGGTGAGTAATAGCCTTGTTTCGAGTGAGAACTAAGCGATTCTAGTTCTGTACAAACACAAAAGTTACCGCGACTGGTATGTTAATTGGTTGATTAACTTTGTTTTGGCAGCGCTGTTCGAGTAATTGCTTGATATTACAATTAATTAAGAGAAACTATCAAATTGTTCCGTAATGGAATTTGCCTTAAGGAGTGTCGTTTATAGACACCGGAGGCTATATTCAAATAGATAACCAAAAGGTACATGTAACGTCATCCGCGTATTTTTCTTTACCGTGGACGGGTAAAAAGTATCCTATGCTCCTATCCTAAATCTTTGGATGTCCAGCTATGCCTATCTATACTAAAATTGTTTATTTGTTTAGCCTTATTGGCATGATGAGAGGACTTAGACTAACCATCAGATGAAGCCAGATTGAAAGGCGCCGCGCGCCAATACAAAACAAAAAATGATCCTGCATCGCGCTTTTATACCAAGGCTTTTCCTGAAATTATATCGATTCTCCATAGAAAACTGATTTTCAATGCGATTTACGGAGAAATATCTTCTTTAGCGAGGTACTACATTTACCTTTAAATATCAACTGGTCAGTGAACGAATAAAGCTCGAATAGAAAAAACGTATAAGGAAATAATTAATCTTATTATTTTATTATCGTATGTTATAAATGAGAAAGAGTGTTTGCTGGTTTATGGACTTGTCCTTCTTTTACGGTGGAACCGAGCAAAGGATAGATGTTATTTTTGTATATTAGTGATTGAATATGGATGGCCACTACCGGACTACAGGAGGCAGAGGACGCCCCCTTGCTATGAGGTGGTCCACTATATTAAAGGATTTTTAATAGTCCTAGATGAACGAAATGATAACCCACGATTCACCGACTGAACGAGGAGGGCTGACCCCAAATAATGGGAATATGCGCAGAAAGAAGAAGATAGAGGGTGTATGGGCTAGTTATAGAAATGCAATTTGAATGTCTGTTCTATCCTATTTAACTTTTTGTATTTTCAAACTATTTTATTCACTTTTTAAATTATTGGTATACTGCAATACTGTGGAATATGTACTTTGATGTTGTTATCAAGTAACAACTGCTAATAAACTTACTTATATCCTCGTCCTGCCCAGTGTTCTCTATAAAGAACACATTGGACTTAGTGGGTCCTGCCCAAAGTTTTTTATTTATACTTCAGGATTCTGCCCAACGTTCTCAATTAATCACATATTCAAATTTGGCGCCTGGAGTCTAAAATTTTGGTGATTTGCGGTTTTATTTGCTTGTTTCTGATTGGTAAGAGTATTGGCCAATACTTGGTCAAGGCCTTGCATCGAAGTTATTTGAACTCCACGATCAGTGTCACGCCAAGCGTCCAGGATGCCACATCTTCGCTAAAGAGGTAAGTTTGATCCATACTTATCTTAGTAATCGTGCATGTTTTTGAATAAATACCAGATTAATTTAAGCCCGAATAGTTCTAATTTATAATTAATAGTTTATTTTTGTAATTTAGGTTATTTTCGATTTTTCAAGTTCATTTTTCGAAATGTGTGATTTATTGAGAACATTGGGCAGAACTGACTACTGTTTTTTGTTATAGCACTGATTGATCGAGTCGAGGGATTGAAGGTGTGTTAAGTCAGATAATCAGAAATGTTATGCCAATAGCAATTAAAGATGATGAAGATCACTAACGACGGCGAAGAAGATACACATTATACGCCGCCGCGTCGTTCCCCGATAAACCCTAGTGAGATCAGTACAGATACAGCAGCTGAGACTGATGAAGTACCTATACCATTTTCGCTGAGGTCAATCGATGAAGCAGATAGATGTGGCAGTGGTGGACGCGGTCGCAAACGTGGTGGTCAACGTGGAGATACGTAGTGGACAAAGTGGTGGCAGATGCAGTGAAGGCAGAGGACTCCAAGCTCAAGTAACCCGTGCGTCGTTAAGTTTTTAAGTTTTGTTGTTAAAATAGGGACTTTATATGATGTTTTGTTAGAAATTATGCCCATTAGATGCCATTAACAAGTCGTCAGTTGTTATTTTCATTGATCTCAACCCTTTTTTTACTATTAAAATACTATAAAATGTAAATCTGCTTTATTTATAATCTCGCAACTGCTAATTAAAGAGTACGTTATAATCAAGATTTTTATGCCCAATGTTCTTAATAAATGACAAAAAATAATATACTATGTAGGCAATTCTGCCCAATGTTCTTAAAAAAGAACAAAAGATATAGACTCCTAAACAGGCTCAGTCTATCAAATACATACCCATTATAACCTAAAAAATAATAAAAAAAAACTGGCTTACCTTTAACACAACAATTTCAATAAAAAACCGGCCAAGAGCATGTCGGGCCACGCTCAGTGTAGGGTTCCGTAGTTGCTCATCCTTCACAATAAACTGCTGTTTTAAGCCCGAGGTTTAAGTTAAGACAGATTTTAAGCTCTATAAAAAGGTCGTAAACGCCCTAGAAACTGTAATCACTTATTACCTTCTGGAAGTCAACTTACGACCTTTTAAAGAAAAAATATGAAATTTGGCGATAACTCAAAAACGGCTTGACCGATTTTGTTCAATATAGTTTTCATTGAAAGTACTTATAAGGCCGCATTAACATGAATTTTTCCATATTTTTTTGACTTGTGGTTCAAAAGTTAGAGGGGGGGGGACACAATTTTTTTTATTTTCGGAGCGAATATTTACAAAACTACTGACTTTATCAAAAAGTAATGTTTGAAAACCCCTATTATTTTCAAGAGACCTATTCAACGACACCCCACACACTAGGGTTGAAACGAAAAAAAAAAATCACCCCCACTTTAGGTGTTCGAGAGGTACCCGAAAAAAAATTTTTTTTTTAGTTTTTATTTTACCGTTTTGTCGGCGTGATACATACACATACTCATACCAAATTTCAGCTTTCTAGTACTAATGATCACGGAGCTAAGCCGCGGACGGACGGACAGACGGACAGACGGACAGACGGACAGACGGACATGGCGAAACTATAAGGGTTCCTAGTTGACTACGGAACCCTAAAAAGGTGTTGGGCAGAACCCATATAAATTAGAATGTACTTAATTTAGAACATTGGGCAGAAACGGGATGACTATCGAAAAATGCTTGGGCAGGACGAGGTTATAAGAGAATATATAGGTTTCTTTTAAACCTTATTTTCAGCAATCTGTGCTATAATTAACTTGCGATGTTGTAAAATTACTCAATATAAGTTACCTAAAGTAATTTAGTTTTGCAACATAATTGCAAAATGAACTCCGCTACCAATTTACTGGAAATAATCCTCCGCCATTAATCTAGGAAACGAATCAAAACATTAAACCCAACTTTACGTCGACAGGCGATAAACTACTGTATATATGGAGAAACGCCAATCCTCTCCATTGCTACCGAAACACGGCTCATATAGGAGCCACAAGCAATTTAGTTAAGTAAGAGGTTTACCCGGCAAGTTGCCAAAGGTTTGAATTGATATCAATAGTTGGCTCCGGTTGGAGCCATTGGCACTCAAATATAGCAAGGTAAGAGGTTTAGCAAATGTAAGTTAAGACCTAATAAAATATTGTCGCGTCGATTTAAAGCTTTTGGATTCTGTGGTCAATAGGACGTTACTGAAGCTGATTTTGTAGGTGGATACGGCGTTTTAGGGTTAGAGTAGTCTAGTGGGTCAAATAACCGTAAAGGTTCCGCCAGTGATAAATAGGGCAAACTCATATTATTGAAGTGGCTCAGTCAATAGTTATCATGAAACAATTTGAAGATGTGGTTATTGTGTGAAAAACCATGAGTCTCAGTACTGAATATTATGCATATTGTAGTCACAAATGAAGAAGTATTTAAAAGAGTAATAGAAAAAAGGAAATTGTTGAACACCATAGAAAAGAGGAAAGGGATGATGTTTGATCACTTTTAACGACATGACGCTTTTATGAGCAACGTCGTCGAAGGAAAAGTTGAAGGGAAGCGAGGCAGGAATAAGCTACTTAAAACAAATAAACTCAATCAGACTGTGGACGACTCTGCCCCATCAAGAGGACACAGGACCATGAGTCAAGTAAGTCATAAGCTCGTGTAAGTAGGTATTATGCAACATTACATATTACCACATTGGTACAAATGAGAAGCGATCACGCCAAATTTTCATCGCCCTTATATTACCTCATATCATTAGTACTGAGAATCTCAAGTCACTCCAATAAAACAATGTTTATCTAATTTCTAAACAACTTACAGTTCATCAACAGTTTAAGAGTCTAGACTTAGCCCACACAGCCAAGGACATTTAGGAATTCGCACTAAAACCTACGACGCTGCAAACTTGAAACAGCGTAACCACCATTATCAGATCAGATTCATACGCCTTTTTTAACTCAGCTGCTATTCGTCTAGGCCACTTGAAATAACAAAACTTGACGTGATAATATTGACCGATGATTTGCAGCCAGTTCTGAGTATGGTAATCGTTATAAATTCAATCGATTAATATCTATCTTTCAAGTGTTTGAATCGATTTGTTCATTTTATTCGCTTAGGTTAAGACAGCCGCAACTGACAACTAATAAGTTCAAAAAAACCCATAAGTACATACATTAAAGACTGGACAATGTTAGTAAAACTTATCAGGGCAGCAAAACAGTGGAACCCTCTTCCTGCGCACATTATTCGTGAAAAACATAACTCTTATACATATAATATCTTCAAGTCGAGATTGAATAGGCATTTTCTAGGCAAGCATGCTATGATTGCATTGACATGACGTGCAAACAAACGAGCATATTTTGTGATAGAAAGTTGTTTATGTATACCCATAGCCAATCAATACTATCTTAACTAGTATCACTGGAAGATATTAATAAAAATAAGTTAAGACATCAAAAGACACAAATTCCACCCATGGAACGCAAAACAGCAACCTTGTCGTTCAATACACTGGTCTTCCTAAAGATGAAAGATTAATAAGTACGGATACCAACGAACATCAAAGGTAACTGGCTATTGCACTTGAATTCCTATACAAGCGATTTTCATTCATCAATCAATATACAATCAAGCATTTAATGCTGAAAATCCTGTGGGGCTCCACCTGAATGCAAATTACGCAACATTGCATTGCATAATCGGAATAGCAAAAGGAGAGAAAAGGAAAAAATAATGTGTCAAACTCAAATTATTGTGAACTTTTTGCCGACGATACGATTTCGTAACGACTAAGTGACGATGCAGTCGTTAAAAGTAAAGTCTTTGAACAGCTTTGAAAATACTCCAATAATAACATAAAGGTAATTTTTTAACCAGGCATCTAAAAATAGTAAAAGTCTAACCTAACATACAGACAAAATAACTTGGAAGCTAAATCTATAAGTTCCCATCTATTTATTGAGCATAGATGTCAAATAATTACTTTAAACGCCAAGTACCTACTTAGATACCAAATTAATAAATTTTTAACTGCCCTGAGAATAATATCCTAAATATCATTGCATCGAATCTAATAATATCACAAGACGAGACAAATGCAATTACAATTATTTAATGGTTTATCTAATTAGGAACTATTGAATCGTATAATGTAAATGAGGCTTGTTTTACAAATTGTTTAAATCAGGCGTGGACAAGCGACTGGTGCAACTGTCCAGAAATAAACGAGACACAAAACGATGACAGCGATCACATCCCAGTAGAACAACGGCACAACTGACTGAGGAGTCCAAAGTCACATACGGCTCTTAGGGCACGTACTAACATGATCATGCATGTGTACACTTATTTTTTTTTTTTTTTTTTATTTATTTAAATCAACAGTTTTTTTACAATGTTGTAAATGTTGTATTGCCACCTTTTGGAAACCCGGGAGGTTTATGTAATAGTGGCAAGGTCACGCGTTTCGGTCCGCATCACTATTCATCTTAAGTACGAAGAGTTTCATTATTTCATTATTTCATTATTTTATTTATTTTAAATATTGACACAAAGGTTAAAAAAGTGGTACTTCAACATTAAAAACAGAATCCATAGAAAAGATTAAACTAAAACATACTCATAATGTACCTCTTTAACGACGCGTTTGGCTCGGTTTGTAGACACCTGCCTAGACTAGATCGATTTATGTGAGGTTTGACACTTTATACTCTCGCGGTTTGTACACATAATTAACACAAATTATAACGGATCTAACGCGATATTTCTTATTTACCTTCATAATCTATCTATCATAGATTATGGAGGTAAATAAGAAATTAGACCCGTTATAATTTCTATCTATCATAGATTATGAAGGTAAATAAGAATTTAGACCCGTTATAATTTGTGTTAGTTTTGTGTAAGGTTGTCCGATATTTATTTATTTATTATTATTATTATTTATCTTTATATTGATTTAAATTTGTACGATTTTCACACATTGTTATAACAAAATGGGACTTAATCGCGTTTAAAAAGTGTTAATATTTAGTTACCTCGACGTTTCGAACGCTGCTACGTTCATGGCTCGAAGAGACTTTTTGAACGCGAAGTTTTGTGATAATAAAAGTACTTCTTTATTTTAATAAAATGTTATTATCGATGTGATGATTTCTATATTGGACTCAGGAAGCAGAGGATGCTTTAAAATTTATGATTATGATTAAGTAAATTATTAACTACTGGAGTAAGCCTAGAATCGCTAAAAAACTATGCTAGCTGTGGATTATAGATGAGTTAAAGGATAAGTATTAGATAAAATTGGGAATCTCATCCCACCACATATTAAGATAAAAATAAAAATGTAATTCCCAGCTCTATTTGAAAAGAAAATCGTCGCTACTTACCGTTATTAATAATAATACTATAAAAAATATTACTCAAACCTACTAAAATTTACTATTTAAGTTGTTAAAGTCAACAAATACTGTAATATTTCCTGCAAATATTTCTTTTATCTCAATTACACTACACCTCTATTGAACCACTATCAAAGACTGAGTATCCTCTACAAGACAAAAGCGGCTTGCTTCAAATCTACCGCTTATTTGTATACCATGTACACCAAAAAACCGCAACCAATCAATCAAACGATCCTTCCACACTTCCCGATCATTAAATACGTGGGATACGTGGGAGTACGCCACAATGATATTCGGATGCAATAAAAGATACCGAACACGATATTAATGAGGCGGAAAACGATGCAATTAAGTTAATTAATTACTACTAAACGTCTGTTTCAGCTATTGGGAATGATGCAACAATAAGAAGAATCGGTACCTTGGCTGTGGATGGCGGTGAGAGTGCGCGGTCCGAGTTATAAGCGGGAGCAGTTAAGTTGGTTCTTCTAGTTAGTTTACTAGAGTACAACTCATCGCTCTTTGGCTTTGAGTCCGTTACTGACAATTTGTGGTATGCACTTTGCGACGCACCGTCTATGGTGGCAGAAATTACTGATACAAGATTGGCATTTAACCGGCCACATGACAAGATCATTTCGGTATCCTGTCCAACTTATGGTCGAAAATCTTCGAATAAGAGTGAATTCGCCGTATTCATAATCTTGTCAAAAGTTTATCGAATGCTTCATCAACGTATCTTGATCGTTCTTGTAACTTCATCAACAAAATTTGACATACCTATTTTGATTTCATTTCATTTCATTTCAATTGATAAAATAGAATTTACTTATATGTAGTGTATGTTTTAATCAAAGGTCTTTGACACCATCTGCAATTTGAAATGTGTAGAAACTTGTCATATATTTTGCTCTTAATAACAGTTAAATGTGTAGTTTACATAATAAATAATGCAACTTAAACGATTAAGTTCCAAGTTGATAGCTATTTCCTAACGTAGGATTTGTAATTTTACTACTATCGCCGAGTATAATAAATATGTCCATGCTCTCATAATTATATTAATAAACTGTAATCTAGTTTAATTGAATTGCGTATTTAACTATGTAGGTCAAATCGTGTTATGTAAATGTGAGCTTTGGAGGAAAGTTTATTGGATTTAATTCGTATAATTAATAAATAAGCATCTGTATTTGTATGTGTAGTTGTAATTTTCACAGATAATGTATTTCTTATGATATAAACATTTAAATGGGGATCTCTTTTTGCAGCACATTCACCTCATTTGCAGACTCGCACTTGGCTGGGTTTCATTATTTTTTAATTGATATGTTGTATTATTTTTAGGGCAATAGTTGCCTGAAATGAATGTTTTTTTCATAAATCCGTTGATCTCTTGTAACTTGCATCTGTAGCCGCAAGCAGGTGCCACCATAGCCAGAGTGGCATCTTTATATCCATAACGAAACTTAAAATATCCCCGATATATCGGCCTCGTTTACTTCTATTATTTGTTTCTAAAATATCTCAACCTTGTCGTAAATTTCTGTAATCCTAGTTCGGGAAAGGTATTGATAATTTTCGTCGAATCTAAAAGGGTTTTGACGCTTCAATGATTATAAATATGTGTCGAGATGAACTAAAGTAAAGATTCGTTATAAATAAATAAGTAATGTATTTATACTTAATAGGTATTTGATGAACATGACTTTTTGAATTTAAAATTTTGGGTTTACAATATCTTGGGCATTTGACATAAGTTACTTTAAGGCTTAAAAATAATTTGTGCCCTTTAAAACAAAATTCTACGACGAAGTGAATAAAAAATTGGGTTCCGTACGTATTTCACACTCTTTTGACCACTGGAGAGATACTTAGAATTCTGTACCATCTGTAACTTCTATGATAAATGATAATACTATCGCGCATGATTGTATATTTAAATTTTAATGCTTACAATAAATACTAGAACGAGAGTCTTAATACAACAGATTTGCGAAAATTGAAGCCGCTTTTGGTTTTATGTGTGCGTGTCTACGAACCCATAATAAAGACATGTTACTTGTGAGCTTCACTTTGTGACAGATGCGCAACACGGACGAAAGATGTGCCGTGTTCTAACCAAAACTGGCTTCAAAACGATGCAAACGCCTAAACAGAAAGACCCGTCCAAAGCCTTCTTACATTGGCGTATCTAAGATTATTCTTCAGGTGGGGCTTGGGTGGGGGCCTGGGCAAGGCCTATGAGTTGAAGTCATGACTTTGTATGGGTAACCTAAAATCCTTGGGTGGGCACTAGACCATATTGGGGTGGGCACGGCCCACCCGGCCACCCCCCTAAATACGCCAATACTTATACCTACACTAAGGTGAGTTGCATTGTGCGCCTTGTAACAGAACCTTCAAAACCAAATTCGGTTTTGCAAGCCACATTCGTGCACATGAGCGGTGCTCGTGAAGGTCATGGAGCCAGGTTTCGCCATTGACGGATACGTCAAGGAGGACGATATATAATTATATGTATAAATCTGGCTTCACTTTCAAGCGTTGACTAGGTTTCTAAGCATTATTTATTCTAAGGTTTAAAGAGATTTAACGGTAGCTCTTACTTTTCTTTTGATTTTTTTATGCACAGCTATAATCTTAACAGATACTATATGTGATGTAATTATTGTGTTTTATTAGATAAACACGTTATAATTGAAGGCAGGTTATGCTAATATATATTATATCTTGAACAAATCGTTGGCAATTGTAGTGGACACTTTTATAGGCCATAATTCCAAATAACACGAGTAATTAAACATAATAAAGCACTGGATACTTACAAGTGCTGATATTAACATATTATAGGTAGTACAATAAAAGTCACATTTCCCAATAACTTCGACTAAGTTTTATAAATTTACAAAATGTCTTCAAAATGTGGATTAGATGCAAAAGATTTTCTTTAAACGAAGTAACCGTAACCGGCCGAACGAGCGAAGCGTTTCCGTTTCAGCTTGGCTCAAAATCCTTTCGTATGTCCGGATGTTTAGATGTTGGGATGTCAGGATGTTTGGATGTCCAGCTTTCCGACTATTTTCACCTAGAGGTCGCATTTCTCAACCAACTCTCATAAAATTTAGTAAGTAGGTTAAAGGTATACAGGGTGAGTCATGAGCGAGAGACGGGGCTGCTGAGGAGAACCACATTGAGCAACTTGTAGGTATATAAGGGAAAGTTATGCTTATCGCAAATTTTCCTTTATTTGTGCTATAAGACGTCGCTTCGTACCAAATTTCATGATCCTGCTCACGGAAAGTACGCTGTAGGTTTTGATTCCCTTGCGAGCGTCGAAAATTGGCAGCATAAACAGCTGTATCTTTTGATTGCGTAGGCTTAGAAACATGATTTTTATACAGCTCTAAAGGACAGTAGACTTGAGTATTTGATATGAATTTCAGCTTGATACCTCCACGCGTTCCTGGGGAAAAGGGTCTTGACAGAAAGACGGACAACAAAGTAATCCTATAAACGGAACCCTTCGATTTTATCCTTTGGAGGTATGGAACCCTAAAAAGAAAATTTAAGTTGTGAAGTAGACTTCGTTCTATATTTGATCAATCCTTTCGCAGACTCAGGTCAGGAGAAATGGAAAGTGCTCAGCCTACGCGGCCGATCTGCATTTCGATGAGTATCATTACTCAGTGTGTGTTATTGATGGTAATGCGGTGTTAGGAGTGACTGCCACGTGAATACAATGAACATGATAAATTGATTGTAACCCACAAATATTTTGCGTTGCACCGCTTAATTCGTAAATGAACTGTTTCACATTTAATGCCAATAATTTGTAATTAAAAACGCGACACTATACATAGATGGATAGATAGATTTTTAATTTGTAATAATCATACATCGTTATTCTTATTTTACATTTGGTCACAGAATATTTAATAGATTTGGTATAGGTACATATATTATGTACGAGTAGGTACGGAACCAATAAGTTTAGTGGTACAAATAATTAAGATTAATTAGTTAATAATATTAAATGAGATATCAAAATAATGGTAAGATTTTAAAATGAAAAATAGAAAATAATGATTATACAATTTCAATGAAAATACATATTATTATTTAATCATCTAGTTATGAACTCATTTATAGACTAATAAGCCTTCTTAGTGCATAACATTTTGAGTTTATAGGTGAACGCCCGCTCAGTTGGTGAAGCCCTCTTCAGGCTACACTCATTACACTTTCATATTATATTTCGTATATATCTATCCCTTTTCCACGGGGGTCGGACGGGAATAATGAGTGATAGTTGGCGCCATCTAGCGGTGAAGACAGAAGAAACAAATATGGCGATTGTCGCGGTTCGCTAACTCCGGCCGGAGCGTGAAAATAATCCAATAAATCAAAAATGTGCAAGTGAGCTCGGTGGATATTCCCTGGGGTGAGTGTAGCGCTTATTTATTTTACATTTTATGTTTGTACTTTGGTTAGGAACACGAAATAGGCAGTTGGCCGTGGTTTCGGGAAGGCCAGTAAAATTTGATCCAGCACCTCTAGCACTTCTAAGCTCCGCAACTCTTGTCGCGCGACATGGCATGGCCCGTCACTCTCTCACAGTACTGCGAAGAAAGAGATAGGTAATATATATCGTACGAGAAAGAGTCGCGTGTCACAGTTGTGCTATAGGTGCAGCGCATGCGGTCATGTTAAGTCCAAATATCGCAGGTGGACGAATCGGGCAGGCTTAACATTAACATGAACAACTGTTGAATGATCAAGAAAAGGGGTGTGTAATAATTCATAGAACAACAAATGGTATAACGTTCATCACATCGAATAACATATAATATAATTTCAAAACATAGAATCGATCAATTGTTAGAATTATCATTTCGTAGAAAATCAGTTCATATATTTTCATTTCTTATAACAACACTTGATATATTTTTTGTTTCGTATATAAACACTAAATATAATGAACACTTAATATAATGAACATTTAATATAATAAACATTTAATAGAATAAACAAATAACATAATGCATACTTAATATAATGAACATTTCATACAATAAACATTTAATAGAATAAAGAAATAACATAATACACACTTAATAGAAAGGTACGTAAATCTCGCTACGCTTCGCTCCCACCTGATCTTCTAACCTAACCCGGCCACGTCGGATCTGCTCTGGAAGGTTTTGCTCGCTCGCTTCGCTCGCTCGCTCGTATGTTTTTTTTTGCCAGTACTCCGCCTTAGCTCCGAACTTAATACTTTCCTGGAAGTGGTTGGGTGGATTTGTTCTTGTATGTAAACAGTAGGTATGAATACAACCAAAACTTTTTTCGGTACGCAAAAAAAAATAACCTCGAAGGCCAGGCGGGAGCTCGCTACGCTTCGCTCCCGCCCGACCTTCTAACCTAACCCGGCCACGTCGGATCTGCTCTGGAAGGTTTTGCTCGCTCGCTTCGCTCGCTCGCTCGTATGTTTTTTTTTGCCAGTACTCCGCCTTAGCTCCGAACTTAATACTTTCCTGGAAGTGGTTGGGTGGATTTGTTCTTGTATGTAAACAGTAGGTATGAATACAACCAAAACTTTTTTCGGTACGCAAAAAAAAATAACCTCGAAGGCCAGGCGGGAGCTCGCTACGCTTCGCTCCCGCCCGACCTTCTAACCTAACCCGGCCACGTCGGATCTGCTCTGGAAGGTTTTGCTCGCTCGCTTCGCTCGCTCGCTCGTATGTTTTTTTTTGCCAGTACTCCGCCTTAGCTCCGAACTTAATACTTTCCTGGAAGTGGTTGGGTGGATTTGTTCTTGTATGTAAACAGTAGGTATGAATACAACCAAAACTTTTTTCGGTACGCAAAAAAAAATAACCTCGAAGGCCAGGCGGGAGCTCGCTACGCTTCGCTCCCGCCCGACCTTCTAACCTAACCCGGCCACGTCGGATCTGCTCTGGAAGGTTTTGCTCGCTCGCTTCGCTCGCTCGCTCGTATGTTTTTTTTTGCCAGTACGCCGCCTTAGCTCCGAACTTAATACTTTCCTGGAAGTGGTTGGGTGGATTTGTTCTTGTATGTAAACAGTAGGTATGAATACAACCAAAACTTTTTTCGGTACGCAAAAAAAAAATAACCTCGAAGGCCAGGCGGGAGCTCGCTACGCTTCGCTCCCGCCCGACCTTCTAACCTAACCCGGCCACGTCGGATCTGCTCTGGAAGGTTTTGCTCGCTCGCTTCGCTCGCTCGCTCGTATGTTTTTTTTTTGCCAGTACTCCGCCTTAGCTCCGAACTTAATACTTTCCTGGAAGTGGTTGGGTGGATTTGTTCTTGTATGTAAACAGTAGGTATGAATACAACCAAAACTTTTTTCGGTACGCAAAAAAAATAACCTCGAAGGCCAGGCGGGAGCTCGCTACGCTTCGCTCCCGCCTGACCTTCTAACCTAACCCGGCCACGTCGGATCTGCTCTGGAAGGTTTTGCTCGCTCGTATGTTTTTTTTTGCCAGTACTCCGCCTTAGCTCCGAACTTAATACTTTCCTGGAAGTGGTTGGGTGTATTTGTTCTTGTATGTAAACAGTAGGTATGTATGAATACAACCAAAACTTTTTTCGGTACGCAAAAAAAAATAACCTCGAAGGCCAGGCGGGAGCTCGCTACGCTTCGCTACCGCCTGACCTTCTAACCTAACCCGGCCACGTCGGATCTGCTCTAAAAGGTTTTGCTCGCTCGCTTCGCTCGCTCGCTTGTTCAAATTTTGTAATTTATGAATTCGAAAGTATATTATACGAAAAATACATTCTATTAAACGTACATTATATGAAAAGTACATTCTATTAAACGTACATTCTAAGGAAAGTACATTCTATTATACTTACATTCTATGAAATTATTGTTATAAGTAAAGTGCATTATATTAAACGTGCATTCTATGAAATGATTGTTATAAGAAATGACTTTCTATCAATTGTGATTCTACGAAATAACGATATATGAAATAAACATTCTATGAAATGTTGTTATACAAACTGAAAATTCTACCAAACGTATGTTCGGTCATATGAAAATATGTTAATTGTTTTTCTATGAAATGAGACGCACCCCAAGAAAAGACCGTATTCCCATCTGAAATTTCAGAAACGCACCTCTAAGGGTGCGTTCCACTGAAGCAGAGTGGAGTGGAGTCTTGCGGAATCGACCAATCACCTGAGTTGAAATCTGTCTCTCAGCTCCGCTTCACTGTGATTGGTTGATTTCGTACGTCTTCGCTCCTCTCCGCTTCAGCTTAACGCATCTGGTGTTACAGATGTCTGTGTGGTGATCTATCTGTTCATTTTTTTATTTTTATTGTCCAAAAGAAAATCTTGTCATACAAAAGGCGGACTTAATGTCATGTGGTATTCTCTGCCAACCTCCGGGCGAAGCAGATAAATGCATATTCGTATAGAAGCAACCTAATCATAATTAATTACTTATACTTATAGATCATGTAAAAAGGGAAAGTCAATAAGGTAGTTGATTAACATTTTCAAACTGAATCGTAAATAACCTATTATATGCAATGTAATATTAATATTCTCCTAATAGATTCGGAACCTTTTAGCAGAAGTTGTATAGTTTAGCATGCCGTTAAGATATTGCATACTTTATACTTAAAAGGTTATTTAAAAGTTTATGAAACATGTAATGTCTACTTTTTTAAATGTGGGTACATACCACATTTTTTATATTAAACCATTGACCTTGACGTATCTGTCAATGGCAAACCTGGCTCCATGAACCTCACAAGCGTCGATCATGTGCCCGAATGTAGCTTGCAAAACCATCGTTACGAGTACAAATATCAAAGCTCAAAGTTCTGTGGTGAAAGAGATCATGAACCGAACACAGGTTAACACGTGATTTTAAGGCGAAATAAAACATTTAGTAGGTTTTTAGGAGTCCAAGAGCTCCCGGTTTCCAAACATCGTCATTTCAATTCAATCCAATTCAACGACATCGTCCAATAAAGTTGACGGTGCCAAAATAATGTCATTAGAACCCTAATTCATTACTGCAAAGATGCACGAAACTAGTCTATTTACATAAATTGACAAGCAACATCCCGGCGCCAAACAAGTATTATATAAAGCTACACCACTTAGCCCGACAGCAAACACCAAGGAACTAGAATCGCGATAAAATAATAAACTGCGCCCACGCACGCTTGTCGTCTAAACGTAAATGCTCGAGACCATAAAGTGCCTAATGGCCAAGTTCGGTTCACCGGCTTGTAAGTACGACTTTGTAGTGTAGTGTCACTTGCAGATTTTAAGGCGATTGAATCAGCGGGACCTACTTTGGCTGTATCATTTATGTGTATAATACCTAAATTAACATTTATGTGGATGTATCATTAAATTTATGTGTATAATATCAAAAAAAAGTTACTCAAAGGAAAATGGAGCGAGTTTTTCTCGGAGTTTCCTTGCGTGATCGAATCAAAAATGATGAGATACGTAAGAAATAAATAATGAAAAATAGTGAAATAATAAGAAAAGAATCAATAATGTTGTAGGTAGCTCAGACAGTGGCCAAACTTAAGTGGCAGTGGTCGGGGAACATTGCTCGTAGAAACGAACGCCGTTGAGGCAGAAAGTTGTGTGACGCCTGTGGACCGGAAGACGCAGCGTGGGAAGGCCCACAACAATGTGGACGGACGACCTAGTTAGGATCACGGGCGGAAATTGGATGAAGGCGGGCAAGAACGATCGTTGTGGAGAACTTTGGGGGAGTCATTTGTCCAGCAGTGGATGTCTTTCAGCTGATATGATGATGACGATAACGATAATGTATCTATATCGTATCTATTAAAATTTATACATGCAAACGACTAGCTAACTTCCTATTGTAATACCCGATTAAATTTAGCACCAAGTTTCTACGATCATTATCTTTAAGCAATTTTACATAGAAAACTATCGTGAGTCTCAGACATATTAAAATACTCAAACGGGTTTACTCACGTCATAGAAGTCGAATAACGCTCGACATGTTTCGAATCGGTACGCGATTCATCATCAGGAGAGACGATCAGTCGCGGCGGCGGCCAATCGAACACAATCGTGTTCTTCTATGACGTGAGTAAACCCGTTTGAGTATTTTAATATCTTTAAGCAATTTAAAAATTACATGCACTTTCTATAAATCACCAACAAACAAAACAACTCTGTGGTGGAGATTTCAAGGCAATAGAAGCCTCCAGAGCTTGGAGTCTAAAATAATATTAGTACATTAATTACTACGATAATCAAGCAAATTAAATATTATAAGCTATTAAATACTCTGACAAAGACTTGTCGCGCTCTTGACGTCTAAACGTTAATGGTCGACGGGACCATATATATTTTCTAATGGGTACGTTTGGATTCACCGACTGCTAATTACAACTGTGTGGTGTACTTTTGTTACTTGTATCTGCCTCTATTTTGCCCGTTTATTCCGCTACAACAACTGAGAAGCATGCAGTTGGAATTCCTAATTCAGAAAGTATATCTTCGTACTAAATGCTGAAGGTTCAACCGAGGATTCAAAAACATATTTTTACCTGATTTTCAACAAAACTAATGATACTATCAAATTATTCACACCATACGAATTGCCATACGATAATAATTCACACAAAAATGGAAACATAGACGCAGTATTTAAGAAGTACAGTCGAGGAAAATGAATGTGTTTAGCAGTTTAATCGTCCTCATAATCTGTTCGTATAATAATGAGAAACTACGTCACGAACTTATGAAGGTCTCTAGCTAAGGATTTATTTAATGCTGGTTAAAACGATAGTTCGATTTTCAAAGAGTGAAAATTGTTTGCTAATCGGATTCTGACAATGACAAAGATACGTCAAACGTAATATAAATATTGTTTGGATTCTTTCGATATAACTAATATCAATATTATTAAGAAAATGCCGCTAGCGATTTCCAATGATGATCGCCATAGAATAATAAATCTTCATCAAGAAGGACGAAGTATCAGTGCGATATCAAGAGAGTTATTTATATCGGTAGGTTGAAATAATATATCAATACAGTCATGCATTTATAGGTAAGTAAGCGTGCTTCTATGATTGTGATGTTAACTAAATAAACGTTTATTTTTAGCGAAATACAGTCAGTTTTTGGGTCAGAAGATACGCAGAAGAAGGCGAGGTTGTAGACCATCGTGGAGGAAACCATCGCGTAGCGGCTTTATCCAATGAACGACGCATGGAAATGTTACGGGCATATGAGATAAATGGGTTTATACCGACAAGATTTTTTGCGGAGAGATATGGTGTCACTGCTAGGATGATAAGAAATACTCATCACTCTATGAATATTCACCACCGGCAGCCTGCTTATAAAGTAGATCTAACTGATAATCAGAAAACTGCACGTCTGAATTTTGCTCGTGAATATCTGGATTTCGACTGGTCGTCTACAATTTTCACAGATGAGAAAACGTTTAAATCTTGCACCCATGGCCGATTAAATTTATGGCGGTATAATTATACTCGTTATCAAGAACAAAACGTCGTACGAAATAGAGAATCTGGTCGAATTGGCGTCAACTTGTGGGGCTGGATGAGCGCTGACGGCATAGGCGAACTCGTCCAGTTGCCTCCAAGAGCAAAAGCAGTGGATTATGTTACAATGTTAGAGGAGAGTATGCTTCCCAGTGTGAGAAACGTGTATCCACAACAGGAGATGCCTCAGTTTTCTTTCGTGCAAGATAATTGTAAGATACACACAGCTGGAGTAACTGATACCTGGTTCCGTCGTCACCCTGAAATAACGAAAATAATCTGGCCGGCTAAGTCACCTGATCTTAATCCGATCGAAAATGTTTGGGGTTTGATGGTGCAGAGGTGGGATCATCGCAACGAAAGGAGAGTCGAAGCCCTCACTCAACATTGTCATCAAACATGGGAAGATATGCGAGGAACCGACCTCTGCACTAAGCTAGTAGGTTCCATGCACGACCGTCTCTTAGCAGTCATAAATAACCACCGGGCCTACACTCGTTTTTAAATATAATTCACTTCCTACTAATAAATATAAACAAGCAAATAGTTTTTTTATTTCATCTAACTTGTTAGATTAATTGAGCCACTCAATAGCTTTTGGTAACTACGGCTACCTGTTAACGCTCTTATTTTATTTTATAAATAGAGTTCAACTCACAATAATTGTTAATGTCACAATAATAATTAGAAGAAACTGAGTGGTTAAATGCCAGATGAGTAATATGCCAAACATAATTCTTTTGGTGGTGTTAGTGTGATCGAGTTACAAACTTCAAATATTCACACAAACTTCCACATTTATATGATTAAGATTAACTTCAATAAGATTCAAGATAATCTTTTGACCTGTCACTGACGTCAATGCTAAAGAAAGATAGGAATATGCTAATTTCTTCTATTTTACGATTATACACACGTCGTGGTTCGTTATCAGTCGCTTGCCGTCGGAAAATAGTAACACGACCAATTTCAGAATTATGTCAACCTGCTAAACATTCATTTTCCTCGACAAATGCATGTTTTTAAATACATACACTAAGCAGCTCATGTGCGCATTTGTGACGTCACACCTGCGTGTTTTTTTTCTGTAGAGCGCTCTTAACAAGTCTCATTTTGAGTCCCATTTCTGAAGTTCTTAGTGTCCTAATCACATTTGTTAGTGTGGGACATATGTATTGTATAAAAATCTCATTTGATTGGTACATGTCTTTTTTAGTTGTATTGTATGCTCCCATTTCATGTAGAATTGTGTACCAATAATTTCCTGTGAAAATATGCGCTGATAAGAAGTTACACCCAACCATTCGCAAGCGAAAATTAGTAAAGGTTAAGTATTGGGTGGTCAGAAGCCATGATAAAATAATCTTAAGATCAGTAGTTAAATAGTCAAAATTTTACGATACTCATACGTGGGCCGGTCAAGATAGTCGATAATATCACCCATAAATTATCTATATTTTTAATTATAAGTGACTCTATTGAATATAATTATGTTAATGAAAGACACTTCTGTTCTAACCGTTATTTTTATCTGGAATTGCGATTGATATACTTTCTTCCGTATTTCTCATTAGGGTGACTCAGAAAGCTACCGCACGGCGTCCCGCAAGGCAGTATCAAGCGTCCCACGCACTTCATACGCTTGATTTACTTATCCCAACTTTGAGCGATAGATCACTGAGCGGGAGGACAGCCTGCTTCGATCTGCGTGTGGTCTGCTGATAATTGTTGAATTAACTCGTTAAGTTAATTGCGTGATAAGATTAATTTTATCGGATTTGATTGACAAGACAATCTAGTTGCTTTATAAGATTAAGTGAGCTTAAGACGGATTTATTTTAACTGTTCGAAATACGTTTCTGTTTTTTGATAAACTACAATGCGGTATAAACATATGCAATTCAAGTCGTGATTTTGGACTATTGTTCCTGAAACCGTCGACATAATAGTTCATTGATAATTATATATGATCACTAAAACACACACCAGCTAAGGTGCCAAAAATTTTACCTAATGACAGGGTATACTTGGCAAGATTTTGGTTTTATGGTCCATTATGGCATCCTTTTACATGAGTCTTCCCTATATTTTAATACTACGTTAAAATTTTCTTGTAATTATATTGAAGAATATAATCATATCCTAGATTCTTAGACCGAGCCCAAATCATATTGCGCCTTTAGAAATATTTATACGTGAGTACTGAGTATATCCAGAATTTACATCCTATTCAACCAAAGTGTAAAACTCACACCTATATCTAGTAAAATGACACAGACACAGATTGTGGCACCAGCCGAATGCCATAACTTCAGGGTCCACTCATAAGGAACAAAGCTTTTTCTTTATCGCTGTTTTACGACTTGGTCTCTGTGACTAAGTCCCAGTGGGTCATAAATCTGACATACCATTTAGCATCTATATTATTTGCAGTCTGTCCGTCTGCTTATCGCACTCTATTCGCTATCCAAGTACCGTCATCAATACGGAAAATAGGACTTTAATTGGTGCTAAATTTAATCGGGTGTTACAATAGCACGGAGTTGGCTAGTCGTTTGCATTTTGATGGAGAGAAAATTAGAAGTTTGATATTGACACGTCATTGAGTTGTATATAACTACCTACATATTACCGGGTGGAACGGAACGAGGGCCTTTCCACCGAGTTGATTGAAAATTACAATTCCGATCAGCTTTTATCATATGACCTATATCCAAAAACGAACAAAAAAATGATTTCTCCATACAAAACATGTGGTTAAACGACCACTTTGTAACGGGGGATCAATATTTTGGTAAGATTTTCAATGTTGATGGTCTCATACTAAAGCCTTTAGGATACTAATGTCTGTAAGGAGAAATGACGAGTATAAAAATGACAAGAAACGTTATATATAATTGACTATATGGAAAAATTACAAAGTATCTTAGTTCGAGGAATAAAACTGACGAAATAAAACTTAGTCGAGGTATTAACAAAAAAGGAACTTCACACTGCCTTAAACTTGGCGTAGCTTCACTTCGCGGGGCTCCTATTTCTGTGCTGCTCTTCGGGCACCTGAAGATAACTAACGAACCTAATCTACCTAAATCGCCTATATTAGGGGTTTTTCAGAATTACAAGTCTCGACATTTTTGCGTTTCGTCATTGAAGTATTCTTTTGGTCATTTCTATTTCTTGTCAATAATTAGTGTTTTGACATTTTTATGCGATGTCATTTTTCCTTATAGACAAATTATATATAAATAAATAAATAAATTATGCCTATTTTTATTAAAGGTTGATCGTAATTATGAGTAGGAATAAACCTGGGTCGTGAGTAAGTACATGCATATCATATACACGAACATACAAATTGGATTAAGTAAGATCACCTAAGTACATCATCATTCGACTAGCACTAATAATACACTGTTCATAATAAAATCAATCCAATTACGTCATCATTAACCATCTACGGAGACTAACGGACAAATTCACATTTATGTAGGTTTAATTATGCTTGTAGACACCACAACAAGCTATTGAGATAAGCGAAATAGAATCACTTAGTTAAAGTCTTCTTATGGTATGTTCACTTACTTTACTTTGCATAAACATTCTAGGGCGTTTTTCAAAAAGTGTACCTACATGAAGTTGTTTTGATAATAATTATAGTTGCGTTTCAAACTGAACAGCTTTCATATGGCAATAATAATAATAATAATAATAATTCTTTATTTCCAGATAACTATGATCCATACATTAGTTTTTAGTAAAAAATACTTATACCTATGTTAGTTTAAAAATAATAATAAATAAGTTAATACATTAAAACAAATCTCCAATAAAATTCCATCAAAATTCCAATTAAAATAAAATGTCAGATTACAAACACAAGAACAAAATTTATAAGTAATTAATTTAAAATCTAATAAAATGAAATAAAGAAAATAAAATTGTCAAACTAAAATTGTATAAAAAGATTAAAATTGTAAAATTAAAATTGCATAACTAATAAAATGAAATAAAGGAAATAAAATAAAATTGTCAAATTAAAATTGTAAAATTAAAATTAAAATTGTAAAATTAAAATTAAAATTGTATAATTAAGTAAATTGAGAATTAATAGATAGTGCGAGCCACCGGTTTGACTTGCCCAATCCAGTATATTAATATTGGGCAATCATATTTGTCAGCAATTGCATTCAGAATACTGTTGGTGCTCTGCCTTACCCGTCCTAGGAGAGACACAATCTTCTTGCGCATGATGGCCTGGAAGCCGTCAGTGCGCATCTCGCAGAACACTGCGAGAATACTGCGCATACGTCACTAGCGATTTGTCAAAGATTTGTCATCAACCGAATTCAAAACATTGTTAACCGAAATGCTGTTTAATCCTTCGTTCTTCTTGCGAAATAAAAACTGAATCCTATTAAAAAAACTTGACTTTCATCACCGTGGATAGTTTTGACTTTATTATGCACAAATTGCTTGAAATTTGTTTCGGACTCTTTGATATCAGTGATATTTACCGACTTTCAAAGTCAGTTACCAAAAATTGCTGCCGTTCTCGGCTTAATAATAATAATACCAAAAATTGGTCGTTGGCAGTAAGATAAATTAGTACCACAAAAATCCGGAATATGGCGTGAGCTGAAAGACACCCTGTTGGGCTTTACAAGTACAAATATTCCTGCCTGAGTAAATCATGCGCATTCTCGTATTGTGCCTATTTTGTTTATACAGATGTGCTCTTCCCGATTTGTATGGAAAATGTTCACCAGAACGTTCTTTCCCCATTAATTCCCCTTTCCACATCTCTAATTGTGTCCTCACCTATATAACAAACATTAAAGTTTTTAGTGTTTCATATCTTTTCTTATTCTATTTTATGATTCATAAACGCATCGTAAAAAGTAATCTTAACGTCAAAGTGTCTAGTGTTTTAACGTTATTTTAATTAAGCGAGTATCTGTTTTAAGAGGCTTACATTTCATAAAAAAAAAATCTAAATATTTTTTTTTCTGAGTTTTAGAAAGTAACATAGCTACTTCATGCTTCCATTGGGTGCAGTCGAAAAAAAACAATAACTTGCAATAACCCTGTTCTAAGTATTAACATGATAATTTATGTTAAGAAACATGTTTGATCGTAGAGATCGATTGTCTAAAACAATCAGTATTTTTGTAGGGATAAGGAGCCTTATGTAGTAAAAATAACAAAAAAACACACAATTACAAAAGTCATATTAATCTCACAATAAAAAGAAAAGAAAAATAAAACAAAATCTAATTAAATAAATAAAAACCTATTGATTTCAAACTAATGTCAGTTGATATCAAAAAGTTCAATACAGTTGCATCATTATGAATGAAACTTTATTGAATCTAGCTCCAAGCGCCACGCCACAACTATGCGTGTACGCATAAAACGGCGAGCCATTGATAATTTCCGATAAACCGGTATATCAACGACTACAAAAAACGGCCTAAGCGCCCATACAACCAATACACTCATACTACGTTTCGTATTCAGCGTTTCAGATAGTGAAAACCAAATAAAAAGGATTTTACGGCTTTTAAATGAGGTGGGCTGTAAATAGGCCTATTGAATAATACTAAAATGTTTGTTTTATTGTTTTGATTATGAGCTCCATCCTGGGTACTAATGAGGCGAAATTTTGTGGTTATTTTACGATTTGCTGGTGCCTTTATAACTTCATAGAAAAGATTGTATGGGTGGATATTGATGGGAGATAAAGTTTTTATTGGTTAAGTTTTTGAGACCCCGAAAATACATCCTTCAAGCAAAACTACGGCTATTATCTATCTATCTGTCAGCCATAGACGTCCACTGCTAAAAGTAGATCTTCCCTATAACTCGCAACAAGGTGCCATCCTGTGCAGACCGCATTTATCGACTCCTTGCGACCATCACGAGGTCATCCATCCACCTTATCGGGCCACGCTGCGCTTTCCTGTACATGGTCACTACTCCAGGACTTTGCTACCCAACGGATATCCGTTCTCACTCCTATCGTGCGCTATGTTGCTGTGAGCTATGTTGGTTACTTTAGTTCTGCAAACATCCTCGTACCCTCATAGCCCTTTCCATTGTACGTTGCGCATACGACCAGAGCTACTTTCGTTGTATAGATGTGTACTATGGCTTTGAGTTGCATTTATTCTCCACAAAACGTTGACACACATTCGCTGTCCCGCTTTAGTACGGGGCTTTTGAGTATAGTGACGGGTGCGATTCCCGGTAAGGGATTTTTTTGTGTGATAAGCTCGAATATTTGTCCTGTGTCATTTGTGATTTATATTTATAGCATATGTTTATCTATATAAATCGCCTTTCAAAAGGGGCCGTAGAAGGTCACTGGCCCGATAAACGGATGCCGTGAAAGAAGCCTGTCAGGAAACTACAGGCGTCAATACGGCAGGCTTGCAACTTTGGTGCAAAAAATAACGACCTCAAGTGGTCCCAACCCTCAGTCATGAGGAAGAAGATGATATCAAAATACAAGCCTACTAGATATTAAATTGGGACTAGGTCGATATTTGTATTAGGTACTCTGGTATATGTTTATTATTTATAATAAATTAATCTAAGTCTATCAAATGTTCATAAACTAATATATGAAGTCGCAACAGAACACGCTTGCAGAAATAATTTAGAATGTTCATACTTATTCACAAGTACATGAGGAAATGTTAATAAAATAACCGCTACGAGAATGAATCATAAGCATCCAACGAATACGGTTAACCCTGAGGGTTATTTATACGTGCAAGTTCCTGAAGGCTTAATTCATTTTATAATAAAGTTGCGGTCATTTCATTGTGCGTAGCTTGCTGTACGCGTGTAGCAGTAGATAATTTATTTTGTTGAAATATAAATCGGCTATGCTACACCACAACATGGAATGACCTCTTGCCATCTGAGGTTGTTGAATAGGTACAGAAAAGGACAGGAGACGTATTTTTTTTTATATTGGCACAACACTGTAGCTCCACTTTGCCTGATGGTAAGCAAAAAGGGGATCCCAAGTCCGAATGGCAACTGAGTACTGACAAGAAACCGATGCTTTGTCATTTGACCGGCGTTAAATGTCATGCTGGCCCGAGAGACTTTACTATGTGTAGTGTAGTGGCTTACTATGTTCAGTCCCTAACTGGACTTTCTGCCTTTGTCAAACTATACTTGCTCTGATGACTCAGTGACCCAAAGTTAGTCTTGACCTTGATAAGAGATTCTGCCTCTTCTAGCGATCTAGCGCTTTCTCCATCTAGTTTTTGTTAATCAATTCCGCCAGATCCGCCTCCACTGTATCTCTCGTGCGATACCTGGGGCGACCGGTTGTCCTCCAAATGGTCGACCACTCTCTTAATACTACGAGCATCCCCCATCCGTATCACGTGGCTAGCGCAGTGGTGAGTTTTTGTCTCTTCCAAATATGAATATATAGTATTATGAAATGAGAGATCGTGTCTATGTAAAGCCAATACAAAAGCAACTTAAGCGACCACAAGCTTGGCAGATATTAAATCTGCCTACAAGCGGTGTCAAGCCGAACTTGATGTCTTTAGGCACATACTTTGTATGCCAGTGTGTTGAGATGACTTATCAGTTCACTTGTCGCGTGACTCGGCATCACCTGCCTTGCTCTAACGGTGTTGCAAGGAAAGTAACAGATAGTATTCGTCGCGTGATAAAGAGTCGCGTGTCAAGTTATGCTAGACGTACAGTTCCCTCCATTTGTCCCCAACTGAATACACATTATAATCACCAACGACCTAACAAGACACTTGTTAAAAAATACGTGACACTCATAATTTACTGTCTCTAAAAAAAACAAATTCCCACTAAAATCCATTAAAAGCGTACTAAATCAACATAAGAGGAAGTCCCAACCCGGTGGCAATTTTGACAGCCGTTAAGTCGACATTAAAACAGTTGTCCAGTACAAATTGTTTTCTTTTACGACTCGGACACTTAAACGTTTAACGGCTTCAATGATTTACGCCTTTCCTCTGCTCCAAAACAAGGTACGAGTGTGGATGTTGACTCTCTCATAGACAAGTATGAAAAGAATTTGGACTACGTTTCATCCCAGAGACCTCCTTTGATAAGCTCGGATAACTGAAGGAAAGAAATGGATGCAAACATATAAGGGTGCGTGTAAACTAAGGCACAACCCAATTACAAAAGCGAAGCGGATCCAAGATAAAGATTTTAACTCATGTGAATGGTTGATTAGTGATTACTGACGCACAGTAACACTCCGAATTAGATACCTTACTTGTGATAAACTCACACGAGTTGTCATGTAATTATTGAAGTTATATTACTCCTGCCAAAAAGCAACCTATCAGCTTGATTAAGAGTAATAACTGACTGAAACTTTATAAAATTAACTGATATGATAAAAGACCTAGACATAGAAGCAAACTGATATTTTTGTGTGTTGTGTCATTCTCAAGTAAACAATAGCTTTCTATATCACACTACTTAATATTATATAGGCGAAAGTTTGTGAGTGTGTTGATGTATATGTTAGTTACTTCTTCATGCTCAAACAGCAATTCCATTTTTTTTTAATTTATGTATGAAGTTAGCTGACTACCTGGATTAACACATAGGCTAGTCTTTATTCAAAAAAAATTAGTGTTTCTTTGGAATGAGCGGGTAGCACTGCGCGAAGCAGATTGTAGTCTTATATTTAGGAAAAACAATCAATCACTCAAATTCTTTCAGTCAGGCTACATGACCTAACCCATACAGAGAGATTAACGTATTAATAAATACACCGATACAAACGTTAATCTAATGACCTATAGCAACCGTACCGTCTTTTCTCCGTTGTGGTTAAAATAAAAATTTGTAGGCGCTCCATAGTTTTTTCATACTCTATGCGTTCCTCTAGGCTGTTATAATATATATGTACCTCTACATATTTAATAGAAATGCATAGTTTGCCTACTTAACAACATGTTAGGTCAGTTTCTGTGGGAAGTTTACCAGTTTACGATGTATATTCCTGGAGATCGGATACAGCATTAAACTTCGCCATTTTGATTGATTTTCATAGGTACAGTTAGGACCATAAACTTCGCACAAATAAGCAGGGCCGCATTATCGTATCGTATAGTCCATGGCCTTATGTAGGCAACAGTCTATGGCCCTTTACATCCCCGAGACTTGCATTGCCTAAAGGCATGTGTATGGCTTAGGACTGTCCTAATAAGTACAATACAACAATTATTTATTGCACTCCAATAAGAAAAATAATACAATATAAACCTTAAACTAAACAATGGTAGACAACAGGCGTTCTTATCTCTTTCAGACAACCTTTGGGTAGCGGAGAAAACAATATATTGTTGCGATTCTTTTAATATTTAGTGTCGCAGTGCACATAATTAGTGTCGCAGTGCGCCGAATTTAACTTAGGAAATAAACTTGAAAAACAGAAAACAAAGATAAAATAAGTAAACGTCACATATATCACGTTATAAAATACGAAAAAACTTCACCACACTAGGTGGTAATAAAACTAACAAACTACGTCGACTTCATTCACATTCCATAACTGGTTCATTTAGTCCGTTTATCGCTGAATTTTGAATTAATCAACCTGTTTATCACATAACGTCATTGCATTAATAAAAAAACCGCGTAGTTACGTCCTTTTAAAAATAAGCACAGTCCTCCGCCACGTGTGCGCAAGAGTGTCGTGTTTTACGACGTTTTTACGGCCCCGATAACCCCTCGTACAAATTGGGCTGATATTGAAGACCAGTTAATATTAAATTTGTTGTCAATTAATAAAATCTCGAATGCTAGATGAGCTTGTAATTGAATTCGGGTTACGATTAATGTTTGACCCTTTAGGTTTTATGTATCCCAGGATCTTTGTAGGGAAGATGTCTGACTTGATATAACCAAGCATGTAATATTATCTACTGATGTAGTAAATAATAATCATTACCTAACCTGTAGTATACCTTCTAAGCCAGAGGTTCTCAAACTTACAGTTCTTGGCGCATCCATAAGTTTAATATCTTGTCTCGGTTTCCCTAGTTAATTATGACGGATAAAGATACCAAATTTTAGTTTCCGAATAATAGTAAACAGGAGAATCTCGCGGCTCTTCTTTTAAACTCTGTGTGGCACACTAACGTTGCCGGTGCACACTTTTGGGAACCCTGAAAGCCATATTATCGTGCAAGTCTTAATTAAGTGAAGTAACTGATTATTACATAGCAGTAAAATATAAATGTTAAATTACATTAAATGCTAATCGAGTAACTAATACAAACTATATATTTTATGCCGATAATAAATAACCGCTTCCTTACAGCGATTAATTTAAGTTGACGTATTATAAACTACTTGGACAATTTAGGCTTTTAAAGTAAATTGTTTCCGACCAATACGTCAAAAAATAAATCATTCGAAATTCACCGTTTAACCGAAAGTGAATCGCATACAGAGAAAGATCGAAAAGGGAGCAGAACTGGTAACTTTCAAGGTTCGTTGACTGTGTGTTACCCCCAGGCTACGCTAAGTTACCATTAGTGTTCCTCAATTTATGGTTACCCGGTCCCTGGGGAATCGTGTGAGACCGCCTTGTTAATGAATTAAATAAAGATAGTACCGACATTAAAGTGACTTAAACCCACACGACTGCGTCAATTTTTAACCCGCGACGAAAAAAAGGGGTGTTATAAGTTTAACATGTGTATCTATGTGTCTGTCTGTGGCATTGTAGCTCCCGAGTTGGAGGACCATTTTGAGCTGTTTGTTTTTACTTGTCCGTCGAGCTGGTTCTTAGCTATGTTTGGTGGAATTATGACCAGTACTTTCCAAGATATTCAGCTTTAATTGGAACAAGTGACAAGATCTCAGCCAATATTGAAGGTAAGAATTCCAAATGTTGCAGTTATTTTCAGGTTTAGTAGCATTTTCTATTTCACTCATTGAATGATGGTATCATAATGTCCAGCTACTTGGTCGGGGTGTTTTAATTTTTTTTTTAATTTACGTTATTGTTTAAATTTGAAGTAAATTCGAAATAGACCTTACCACAAGCACAAGCCCAAGTTTATAAGTGGGAAAGTTTTGGTTTATTGGTTTCAATTCTACTCAAAATAAGGCGAATACATTAACAAGTCATTACTAGGTATAAAAAGACTATTACGTATAGGTAGATGGGCGTTTTTCAAATGTATCGCTGAATGTTTTGAAGTTGAACCCGATATAATACTCGTAACAGAGTGACACTCAGACAAAAGGGGTAAGTAATATAAGATATAAGAACTTATGCTATAATATTCATATTATATACGCTCATATTGTATAAGCTTGTTTTGTATACCGTTCAAGGTGTATAACGAACGTTGGATATAACATCAAAATATCTATTTTTGTTAAGTATAACGTTATTTAAGTATAATATCATTGTAAATAACGATCATAACGTATAACGTTCATAATATCTCAGATTTATAATGTATATTACTCAATACATCTAACACCAAAATGCATAATGCTCGTATAGAATAACCGTCTGCACATCAATTGTGTACATACTTATGCTATAGTTCGCTGTAAAATTTTAATATAATTATGTACCTCCATGTTAGCAAGCATTTTAACGCTCCGCTCACTCCGCTATCCATGGTCATAAAACAAACCTAACCTAACCTACAGTTTTCGGTTTTTGACCCATATTCTATTTTGTCGCAGTTCTTCCAAACGGTATACTCGTATTCGCCAGAATTTCATCTGCCATTATCATTGTGTACATACTTATGCAATAGTTCGCTGTTAAATTTTAATATACCTCCATGCAAGGAAGCATTTTGACGCTCCGCTCGCTTCGCTCGCTCCACTATCCATGGTCATAAGACAAACCTAACCTAACCTACAGTTTTCGGTTTTTGACCCATATTCTATTTTATCACAGTTCTTCCAAACGGTTATACTCTTATTTGCCAGAATTTCATCAGCCATTATCAATTGTGAACATACGTATGTCGTATGCAATAGTTCGCTGTTAAATTTTAATGTAGGTACCTCCATGCAAGCAAGCATTTTGACGCTCCGCTCGCTTTGCTCGCTCCGCCATGGTCATAAAACAAACCTAACCTAACCTACAGTTTTCGGTTTTTGACCCATGTTCCATTTTAGGGGCATAGGGGTAGCAGTTGTAACCTATTTAGTATATCATACGCTATTATGTTTTCTAATCATTATACTAAAAGAAGAAAGAAAGATACTATGATCGATATAGGTTATGTATGTTATATCAACTGAATTTAGAGTATTTGAGTGTTATATAAAAAATTATTCTACAACATGAGTATTATACTAATTGACCGTTATTCCTAATAAAAATATTGATTTTGATGTTATAGCAAAAGTTCATTATATCTTGTGAACGTTATTAATATGAAATTATATATTATGTAGTTATATCTCATGGGACCCCCTACCTATAGGGTCATCATCATAATATCAGCACTGCTAGAGAAAGGCCTCCCCCAAAGTTCTCCACAACGATTGGCCCTGCGCCGCCCTCAATTTCTGCCCGCGATCGTGACCAAGTTGTCAGTCCACCTTGTTGGGGGCGCAGTGTGGGAACGCCGCGTCTGCCGGCCCGCGGTCTCTACTCAAGAAACTTTCAAAAACCTACAGGGTAGAAATGTAGTATTTTTTAAACTAAGGTCGTTCAAACAATAATAAGTAGACATAGTATGGACTATGAATAATGTCCCTACCTCATTGTTACCCATTATAGAATAATATATTTCCAAGTGAATGAACCAAGTGAAGAAAACCTAGTACCACACACAAACCAAAGTCACAATATTGTTAGTTAATTTGCAACTAATTATTTATTTATTTATTTATTTATAGCAACCATGGTATTATAATAGGTGTTACAATTACATATATATATATATATATATAAGGTACATCATGGACCCTGTTAGGGTATAGCTTATTTAACTTAATCTAAGGGAACAATACATGCAATGTTTGACATTTGTTAATTTAACTATAAACATACACATATCACAATAATATTATTAAAACGGTTATTTACAATTTTAAAAATCAAATTTTACATTTATCTTAATACTTATTAATTATTTCAATGTCAAAAGTTTTCATTCAAAATTATTATCATTAAAAAAGTCCCATTAAACGGCGGTTAGAGTTGAAATTGTAATATTTCTGCGAACACCGTCCCAAAATTTGATATCTCAATTGGATCGATTATTTTTATGGATTTATAGCCGCCTAATAACTGTGGTTAGCTGTGAGCTCTTTTGTTTGTAGTTTCAAGTATTTGATCGGTTTAGGGCCACTTTTCTTGAGTCAATATTTACCTTGTTTAGTAAATAATTTAATTGTTTGGCTAAATTAATATGTACGTCTGCTGCTTAAAATGTGCAAATTGGAAACGTACGTAGAGCCCTTTGCACTTACATTTATTTATTTAGATCAACTGTATTGCACAAATGGCGGACTTTGTACCTTAAGGCATTCTCTAACAGTTCATTGGGTTAAACATAAATATGTAGTTGGTGCAGGATTATAGAGTATCGATAAAAAGAGTAAAAACGACACAAATCAGTCAAGTAACATATCTTCTTATTATATATATTTTATGGAGATCTTTTTTTGGTGTTATCCATATGTTATAAGAAATACTAGTCTGGGTTCTATTATGCGATAATACTCGAAGTAAAAAAACAGAAGTTAGGTCTTTTTTAATGCCATAGGGGGAAACGAGCAAACGGATCGCCTGATGGAAAGCGAATACCGTCGCCCATAGACATAGTTGCCAGCTTTTCAGGAGGGAGTATGCTCTTTTCTTGAAGGTTTGAAGGTCATAATCAGATACAACATAAGAAATAAAAACATAGGGATAATACTGACTTAAACGACATAAGATTTTCATGCAAAATTGTCCATATGTGCATCTTACAACACACGCCAACTCCATGTTGACTGACTGTGATATCCTAAGGTTTTGCGCCTGTGCAATTACTCAGTAAAATAACGATGCCGACGACGCTACTATTGACAACTTTTTAGAAATATGGCAGTGCGACCTGTAGGGCTATAAACAAAATCTCAGACTTCATAAACAACCAAGCTCCGAAAAATACCGGTAAATCTAGCGAAATCGACAGCGAATGCAATTCGCCCAGTTCATTATAATATTCTGTGATATGCCACGCCCGGCACATTTATCCTATTACTAAATTGTTTTAAATTGAGTGCGACTCGGAATAAATCAGAGTCGGCGAGGATTAGTAAACGCTAGGGTGTGATTAGAAGGCGATTAGTGAACGATTAGGAAGGCGTAGGGAATGCGCTCGGTTTTCAAATGTCATTAACTCCTTGTTAGGATTTCGTACCGAACCTAACGGGCCCTTAAGATTAAGCGCTCGCTGTCTCATCTCCATCTTTAGTCCAATCCTAATAGTTGAGACACTTGTTTTTTTTTTCGCATAAAGTGTGCAACAAATACTGGAATTTAAAAAGTTCAAAATCAAAGGGGATCCCAATACAAAAAACTATGGCCAATATAATAACATACCTACTAAAAAAGAGCCAACTTTTATGATGGTACGGAACCCTTCCTGCGCATTTGCTTGGCTGTTTTTTTGTATTCTTCAAAAATAACAGAACTATTTGTCTCTTATGGATGTTTTATTAGATTCAATGGCGTTGATTTATTATTTAAGTAAATAAAATAAAATGTTTACAATGAAGCGAAAAATTGAAAAATATAATGGTTCGGACAGGATTCGAACCTGCGTTCCCAACGGCTTTCCGGGCCAACACGGGCGTCCTACCAACTGGACCACAAACAAACCAGATGTCAAAGCCATTAAATCTTTCAACCAGTTGCTTCAACATGCCTTAGAGTGGCATCGTAGCGCCATATACCGTAAAGATTTAGTAATACTTTATCGTCGGCACCGTCGTCTCAAATTTGTTGAGAATCGATAGTAACGATGTGCTACAACCGAATGAATTATTTTTTATTAAAGCAGTAACATCTGCTAACGTAAGCCAAATGTTTACAATGAAGCGAAAAATTGAAAAATTTAATGGTTCGGAGGGATTCGAACCTGCGTTTCCAACAGCTTTCCGGGGCAACATGGGCGTCCAAGCAACTGAACCACGAACCAGATGTCAAAGCCATTGAATCTTTCAACCAGTTGCTTCAACATGCCTTAGGGTGGCATCGTAATGCCATCTACCGTAAAGATTTAGACTTTATCGTCGGCACCATCGTCTCAAATTTGTTGAGAATCGATAGTAACGATGTGCTACACCCGAATTAATTCTTTTTATTAAAGCAGTAACGTCTGCTAACGTAAACCAAATGTTTATAATGAAGCGAAAAGTTTAAAAATTTAATGGTTCGGACAGGATTTTTGATTTTTTTTCAATTTTTCGCTTCATTGTAAACATTTTGTTAGCAGACGTTACCGCTTTAATAAAAAATAAATAAAATAAAACAAAAATAAAATAAAATAAAATTGAGCATCCCTGACTTTTCCGCAACTTTCCAGTTACTTTTGTCAAAGGTTGACTGAGAAAATCACAATATTCTTCTTTGTCAAATTTACATTTCTGCAAACTACTGCTTTTTTTAAATATGAATTTAAAAAATAATGGATTGACCTAATGTACCAGAAAAGCATTAATGATTTTTTTTAACCAGCGGTTTGCTTGCTGAGGAGAAAAATTGTGTTTTTTTTTAGTCATCCTTTGACAACAATAATACTGGACAGTTGCTGAAACGTCAGGGAGGCTGAAATAAATAATTCGTATACGCGATATATTCCATTTAAATGGTTTTATTTAAATGTATGACGGTCGCGGAAGTCGTAGAACATAGTTTTAGTGTTAAAAATGTCATCACCTCACAAAATAATACTGTAGAATATAATATATAATGAAGATAATTTAGAATCTTGAAATTTATTAATTATTAATATCCATAACTGCAGCCATTATGAATTTATGCAAATCACATTGATTATGCAATTAAGAATATTGAAACTGTGAACAACATAGTAATTAAATTGCAAGAAATGACATAATAAACTTTATTTTTTAATATCACGAAGTTCAAAACGAGGACAAACGGATCATTTGTATGAAAATATTTATATCACTGAGTCGAAAATATGAATAAACATTTCTACTGGAGCATAATGCCGGTTACGTGTCAAATGTAATCCTATAGTATACTACAGTCTATTATAATGATATAGTTCACTCGTTGATAATGATTATAATATACTAGTATGTGCCTGCGACGTCTACCGCGTATCAAAGTCAAAATGTTTGTTCTATAAGTAGGCCACAAGGGTACTTTTACATGTCTGAATCCGAATCTACTGGCATTTCACAAGAGGACGCTGTTGAGAAAAAAGCCGAAAGAAACTCAACACTAAGTAATTTTTTCGTAAATTATACTTAAGACTATTACAATTATATTATAACTAAGCCATTGATACACATAGAGGAGATGTACAAGACGGAGACGTAATAGTTACGTTATATACCTAGGGCGGTAATTTCATGAATGTCCCAGATCGTAGGTGTTTGTGGGCCGAACTAAAGGAAATTGAAACACGGACCCTTTTCGCTCTTGTCATAAATAAATAAAGTACTTTACTGTACATTATTGCGATATAAAAAATAAAATATCTTTATTTCAAAAAGATTAAGAACTACATGTATGTGTGATGAACCATATGAAAGCGGTTTGCAGCACCACTATCCCAGGGCTAAACCGCCACTAGTTACGCTATAACTTAGAATCTATTCCAGTAAAATATATTTAAGTAAAATACGAGTATCTGTTGGTATATATACCTTTTGGAATCGCGCTAATTTACGTAGTTAATGCGATGAAAAAAAAAACAGATGAGAATGGCATACGCTACTTCATCGGCCACGCAGACAAAGCTGCAGAAAAAATATAGTATCAACAACTACGTACATATTAATAATTCTCACACATGACTGTAACACGATCTCTTTAACACTTCTAGATATTAATCTGTATAAATTTTGCGAAAGTATCTCAATCGGGTTCCGTAGATAAGATCTTCGGATCATCATGCAAACGGGCCACATTCGTAACTATCGTCATCAAGAATAATATACAGGGTGTTTTCTTAATTTGCGACTTAAAAATAATCATTTTCATTTTAACTTCAACTCAAAAAAAAAAAAATTATATACGCGAGTATAATTTATGAGATAAACTAATTATTTGAACTCTTTATGCGGCTTACACTAGTCCATCAAGTACTTAACCAATTCACTTTAAATAACATGTCTTAGTTGGCAATTTTTGGTTGAGCTAAATAAAGGCCCGATTATTAGGTCTTCGTTGATACAATGACGACGCGATTGGTGCAGTTTGTAGTGCGCCTGCCCTGCCTACTGAGTCGGCGTCCTGGGTTGGAATCCCGGCCAGAGTAAATATTAGTTTGATGAACTCGAATATTAGCGTCTAGTACTTACCCATAGTACAAGCTTTGCTAGTTTGGGATTAGGTCCATTTGTGTAAGATTTTCCCTTGATATTACATAAATGCATAAATGTATCTGTAGAAATATTATTTATTACATACTTTATTTCGCAGTTCTTTATTTCATATTTTATCATTCTATATTTTATTATTTTGTTTTAAATTTTACATTGCAGAAAATCATTTCAGTATTTATCATTCTACAACTTTAATGAATTATGTGAGGAACTAAACGCAATGCGCTCGCGGACGGATGTGGGTAGATATTATGTTTCATGTGTGTACCCTATATTATGTTATATGTTTACCTATGTCTGCGAGCCGTTTCGTTTTTGGGGTCATAAATAAAATAACCCTAACCTAACCTAACCAACCTATGGCTGCGAGCCGTTTCGTTTTTGGGGTCATAAAAAAAATAACCCTAACCTAACCTAACCAACCTATGTCTGCAAGCTGTTTCGTTTTTGGGGTCATAAAAAAAACCCTAACCTAGCCTAACCAACCTATGGCTGCGAGCCGTTTCGTTTTTGGGGTCATAAAAAAAATAACCCTAACCTAACCTAACCAACCTATGTCTGCGAGCCGTTTCGTTTTAGGGGTCATGGAAATGAATGAGTTGTATAATAATACGTCGATGAAATAATATAAATTATTTGATGTTCTGTCTTTAAAATAATCTATTAAATGTAATTTTAAGCATTTAAAATTCCTTATAACATTGCTCTAATAATTGTTCTCATATGTAATGAATAGTCGATGAAGCCATAATACTCCAAGAGATAATATTTATACTGAATATTCTATGAATCGTTTTCAATGAAATGAAATTCGATGAAAAGTTTGTCGAGATTTCAAGGGGCACCCATTGAAGTCACCAATGCACCCTGTATAATTTTTACGTTTTAGACGTTCTGAGGTGATCTTGCGACAGATTATAGAACCTGTTCATAGCTCGATGTCTCGATAAGTGTTAATTATCTTTGCACATGTAATTTTAATGACCTGTCTGCTATGTGATATATCTTCGAAGATTTCCGCTTTAAACTGTCCATGTCACTATAAGTACTTTTGAATAAAATTTAGTTTAAATGATACATGAAAACTGCATAGCGAGCTATTTACTATTCGTGAAGGCGGAGGTATAGTTGGATAGATAATGCTCTTTCAGGTGAGCTTTGAAAGAAACAAGAGATTTAGCGCCTTAAGCTCACAGGCAAGGAGTTCCACAAACAGACAGCTTTAAAAGAAAACGCATTATTATAAAATTTTGAGACAGAAGACGGTACGGCAAGAAGCAAATTTTGGGCAGATTGAGCAGAAGTGAGATAAGTGAAGTGCTCCTTGAGATAGCGGGGAGTTGCAGGATATAGTCGTAGCTAATTTTAATAAAATCAGAAAGAAACATATCATCATTTCTGTTTAGCAATAGCAAATCTAATGGCCAAGCGAATCGAATTCCACAAATTTGCACAAAAACAGAACTCTTTCTTGTAAATCCTTTGACGCCACTACGTTGTCTGGCCAATGATTTACATTCATAATCAAAACCAACCTAGAATAATTAAAGATAACATTTCCAGTCTTAATTGAGATAATCTTTTGCAAAACGACCGCACGGAAAAATAAATATTCTTGGCGCCAGCCGAAGACATCTTGAATGGAGGACAAAATAAATGTTAATAATCGTATTAATTGTAAAACTGGATGCCCCCAGCGGTGTTCCTATCCGGCGGATTAAAATACCTATTCCATTTAATAGGCCACTCAATAAGACGCTTGATAAACGCGTTCTTGTCAAGTTTGACGTTCTGAATGAAGCGTGACTTTATGGCACGAGGTGGAAAAATACGTGATAACTTGGCAGGATATTAATACCCCGAGGTTTTTGATGCATAAGTTATAAATAAGAAGATAGCAATAAAAAATAGTCATTTTTTGAACTTAAACCATAACGTTACGTATGCTACAAGATCCAGTCAGGAGCATCTATCGGATTTGTTTCCTAAATAATAATTATGTGAATCTAGTTAAAAGGGGTTTAAGTAACATATACTTAACCCAGGAACAAAGGTGCTCAAGTCTTGCAATAGAGTTATGAACTTGTATTTCTGGTTTATGTGTGAAGAAGTCTGTAGCTCTTCATCAGACCCAAACTCTTTAGCCAAATTGTTTGTCTTCAGATTTTGTGCAAACGAGATCCATCTTACTGATTTTTATGGTTATCGAATTAAGTGTAACCATTTTCACTTGGAAATAACTAAGATTAATCAAAATCGTGCAATCAATACCTTTGTCAAGTCCACTCCAAACTTAGAACACAAGAATTTTAATTATTTCCGATAAACCAAGGGCCATGCCGTTTTCCGTATCCCACCCATCACAGACAATCAAAAGCCCAAATTAGACCAAGACAAGCAATAGTTTGATCCTTTGACACAATTCTTGGTCGAGTGATTTTTCTTCCCAAGAATCCGACCAAACGAATCTCGACATTTTCTAAAGATTTTAGAGTACATTATTCGAATTTTGAATTATAAGATTTTGGGAAGTCAATCTTCAATGTAAACATTTTAAGAATGTGTTTTTCAGACAAACCATTGAATGGTCGTAAACTGTGGAATGTTCGTTGGAATGCTTTTTGACAAAGTCTTTGGATGAGGCCGGATTTGAAGTTTTGCACTTACATATTACTCTTTCCTTCATCTCAGCTTAACTTTCATCTGAAACAGAATAAAAGGCGATGTTAAATTTTAAATAAACATCAAACAAGTAGTAAAATGGTGAAGGGACTGTCGGGTTACTTTTACGACGAGACGTTATAACTGTAGGTTGTCTGATGGTTTGTAATATCTTTCATATCTCAACCAATTGTGAAACCTATTAATTGAAAATGATATTGCAACTTTAAAACTGTACAAAGGATTTATGTTACAAAGAGATTTTAAGGATAATTTTAAAGTTAAAGCTATATTAACTCGTCATAAACTCTTACAAATTATACAGCAAGTTTCAGAATCGACAGTATTTGAACTTCGTGGTGTTGCTCGTTTCTATATGCGACAAACATTTTTCTTTTACAGTATGAGATTTTCCATGTATGAAATTATCCCTCTTTATATTTGTCAATTGTGCCAAGAGGAGATGATAGTCTTGATCGTAGTTGGAAACACAGATGGTAAACGAGCTCATGAACGATCCCCGACCAGATGGACCGACCAAGTAAAGGACACGTCTTCCTCCAAGTTTTGCTCGGTTGTAAGGGATGGAAGCAAATCATTGACTCCAAGTGTAAGCCACTCAGTGATGACCACGATCCTCAGTCATGAGAGAACGACAAGGGAAAGAGAGACATTTGGTTGAATCCTTTAAATCCTATAGTTACCAATCACGTGGCAACAAGCCAAATGTTTCCTATCGGAAACCATTTTCTAATAGCTCCTCTATCCAACTGACATTACGACTTTAATTAATCGTAAAATGTGTAAATTATGAGTCAATCAATCAACGTGTCACGCGTGGTCGAGTAAACGGTTTTATAACCTTATAACGCAACGGTCGACTAGCGCACCACAATATGACATCAATTATGACTATTTTGTCCTCTTTGTAACAATTTAATCATTCATGAATCACGATACGTCTCATTTACAGAGTTAATGATTATCGTCAATCGGTCGCTGAATTTAATATAAATATGTCTTATAACTGTTGTGTTGTCATTATTGATTATTTTTCTTTAATAATGAGGTAATTGCGATTTCAGTGCCTATCGATTTGATTCAACTTTTAGTTTTTCGGGGGTCTAATAATTATTACCGCAGGGCAGCTTATGGCGAGCTGTTGGGGGGTAGCAACCCCACGTACCTGAGTGCTCCTGGGGGTCCTGACGGGGGGTGATGGGTCGGGGCCTCCGCCTCTGCCTTAACCGGCCGGGCAGAGTGGAGTCGCGAGAGTTTCAGCTCGGGGGCGGATGTGGAAACGTAAGGGGTTAGTTGGCTGCGGTTTAAAGCCCAGTATTACACCTCTCCGCCCTTAGCCTTCCGCACTGGTGTTGCCCTTAGGCCACTCTATGTGTCGCTTTTTATGGGGGCCCATCTAGCGGGAGGCGAGTCATCGTCTACCAGTTTTTTTGCTATGAGACACTTTTCTTGGTAGACGTCCGGCTGTCTCAAACAATAGCCCAGTAGTTAGTCCATCGCATTTCATTTAATAGCCTAGTACCATGTTTAGACTCCATACAACCACAATAGTTCTTACATCTTGCGGGTGCTGTCTCTGTGTGCGTCCCATGACACAGGCAGGGGGAGCATCCGCATGGTGTACCCCTTACATTTCATTAAATTGTCGAAAGGGCCTCTGCTCGTTGGCTTCGGCTCCGTGCACGCCTCCCAAAGGTCCGGGACACCATTGTCCCGTGAAAGGGTGCGATTACAATACATACAGCAGATAATGAAATACACATTAAAAACTAACAAAGGTCATAGGCTATTATTGCTGAATAGCCATTATTATAATTTATTGTTTGTCTTTTTGATCTTTTATAAACAGGTATTGATTTCTTGAAAATTGATATCACGTTCTACCCAAGCAGCACAGAAGCTGCATAAATGCTTATACAGCTTTTATTCAGCATTTATTACTTATATAAGGGTTGTATAAGCGCTTATGTGCAGCTTGGGTGGTTGCATTAGGAATTTATGAATAGTTCCTTTTTGCTTACTAGAAATACCAGGAGCCGATCAAACAAAAATAACAATTAGGCACACGTTAAGTAGTCCAAAGAAGACATCAAACAAGGCTCTTAAAATTCGGTAAAGTGTCTGTGGTTCCTCTTGTGTAACTGTACTGTATGTGCAAGTATAAGTTTGTCACACTAACAATCAATTCATTAAATAAAGGTACTCTTATTTTTTTTACCAGACACTATAGTAGCCTATTATATATTTATTGGATATCATATATACAGTACATGACTTTATAACAGTCAATGGAAAAATAAAGAAAAATCTACGACCACCACGATCGATCGGTCAAGAGTGACCGACTGAGATGATAGGAAACTTGACTATCAATATCTTCGTCAAGCCTCGCAAATCAATATTAATTGCTTTGAAATAAAGGACCTAATACACTAACGGTACTAAAACCGGAGCGTGCCGCGCTGCGGTGGTCCGATATGGCCAACTCCATATCGCCCACATATCTGCGACATACCAGTTTTTATCACATCATCCTAAGGTGTAATTTGCCTCGATCGATATTAAAGATAAGGTGGTAAGCTCATCCGACCGGTTGCCATACATATGATGACACTAATCTTTAAAACAAGAACGAAGTAAGCGCATATGTGCTCCGTTGAAATTTGTTGCGTTGTCAGAATAGAAGACACTCAGACGCCCGCCTAGACGCCACGGTTTATATCGTTCGACGTGTGTTGAATGCTTTACGGTGATGTCGGTGATTGATTTGAATTTCGCAGTCGCTGAAAATATGAAGCGATGAAAACAGTTTATCGTTCCGTCAGCGCACGCGCTAAAGTGATATACTGTATTATGATAAAAGCTTGGGGTTTGCATGTTTTGTCGTAGCGTGATTACTACCATTTTGGTGTAAGGTGTTTCAGGACTAAGTAGAAGTTGGGACCTTACTGAAATGTTCATAATAATATTCAAGATCGGAAGATAATTTTGACCAGCAAAGAGGTCAGCATAAATATTATATACCTTTCTAATTATACTATTTAATTTTGTAATTTTGGTAAACATATATGCGCACAGACACACCTTGCAAGACGACTCAATGTTTTTATGTTCAAGTACCCTTTAAACCGAATTTTACTGCAGATAAATAGTAGCAGGCTTAATATTTCTGAAGATTAATATCAGCTTGGACCAACACATTTTGTCTAGTTGCATTAATTGATGTTATTCTAAGAACAATACACAATACTTACTCTTGGATACAAATGTCTCCCATATTAGTTTTGACATTACTATCACAGAGTAAGCGTTTTATTCTTGGAATAAAATGTTGGTCGAAGCAGCCTTAGCAATATTTAGAAATATGGAAGGGCACATCAATTCACTACCTACAATAAGGAAATTATCGATCATAAGTCTGTCCAGTCACATAACTTATATCCGTGTATCCTTAATGACGGTATTCGCTTATATTGACCAAAGAATGTTTGTATCAATATGTCTTGTACTACGGTGGCGCCACCTTAGACGTTATACCGTGATAAAAACGACAATTGGAATTCGTTAAATTTAACTTTGTGTTTCTTAGGTCCTAGCAATAAGAGCTAAAGCTAAAGGTAAGAATAGTTTGGGACGGTAAAGTTGTTTGCAAAGATATACGCGAGTCGACTTTGATGGGAAACAGTCTCAATGTATTGGCTCATTTCGAAGCCAGCCCTCTCATACAAATTGCATATTAGCAGTTGTTTAAGCGGAGCCTTTCCTTTTTACATTTGTCATTGTGTCCCGTTCGTAGTTTACTACGGGGGACGGATTATGTTTTGCAAATTGCTTCAGCGCGTGGCGAAGAATGTTAAATGTTGAATGTTGACTGCAAAACGATTGATATGTCAATTGATAGTAATTGAATCGAGTTTATGATGCATATAATGAATGAAGATAATGAAGCTTAAGGCTTATTTTTAAGAAAAAATCATGTACTGACACAAGACAAATGTTATTTCGACTGTAGTTCGTTTCTGTTTCCCAGTGTTTATAAATAATATAAATTAATCATAGTCGAACTAAAACCTACAAACCTACTTAGGGCCTAACAAGGGTCGGTCCAGCCCAGGGATAGTGGCGCTACAAACAGCTTTCATATGGCAATAATGTGCATACGTCATATCATAATATTTGCATGATTACATGTCAGTACCGATTTGTCAAGGATTTGTCATCAACCAAATTCAAAACATTGTTTACCGGAATGCTGCTCAATCCTTCGTTCTTCTTGTGAAAAAAAAATACTGATCTCTATTGAAAAAAAAACTTGACTTCCATCACCGTGTATAGATTTGGCTTTATTATGCAAAAATTACTTGAAATATGCGGAACATTAGTCCTGTTTCCTCAGTGACATTCACTGACTTTCAACGTCAGTTACCAAAAATTTGTCGTTGCCAGTAAAATAAATAGTACCACTAAAACTTCGCATTATGGCGTGGGCTGAAAAACACTGTTGGGCTGTACATAATATCAAATCTAAACACTTAGTGGTCAGTTTGTCTCATCTGAATATCTAGTCACTTACCAACTTCTACGCAAGTCGAAGCTATTCAACACCTTTTATATGCATTTATATTATACTTTAGGGTTATTATATACAGCATTACCAAACATGATTGCAATGTTCCTACCAAAAACATCAAATTGACTTAAAACTTGGTCTACAGACCCCATTGAGAGGATTACTGAGTATTTACGATACTAAAATAAAGTCCTAACTTAGATTCTGTCTCGTTTTGTGGGAAGCAATCACGACCAGCAAAATGTCACCAATAATTTGTATGATTATCTTCTTTCGGTGTACCGACCGCATATTTTCAAGTTAATATGCCTTATGACCATTGATTTAAAGTTCAAAGCAGTTATTCTGTTTTGACCGGGTATAATCCAACCAAATCATGTCATTAAAATGCATGTGATGACGTATTTTATTCTGTAGTGTTTATTGTAATTGGTGGGAAAGAAATATTAATAAACTATTATTGAATACATTCCCTATTAATTTAATAACATATGAGTGATGTTATTGGTTAATATTGTTAGGAGGGAATTGATGAATATTTGTGTCGTAAATTATTTAGGAATGGATTACTTAACTGATGCAGGTTCAGCTATCGTATTTATGTGCCAGTAGTGTTGTACGAATCGGGGGCTAAATTCCATGACATTTTTTAGCAAGTTATGATCAGCAATATATTATACATTTTTGCTATTCAAGCTTTTGGTCAACGTTTTAAGTAGGCCGAATTCAATTTTCCCTAAGGGTGGTTTGAAAAAAAGTATAAATTTAAGGGCTTAATCAATACTATTATTAAATTCTAGATTTGTATTCTAGTTTCCTATGGTGAGGGGTCACGGTTTCAGGAAAAATCTAGATAGTGCGATGCAGGATCGTATTTTGTTTTGTACCTAGAAACGCGCGGCGTCATGTCAGGCTTGCGCCATCTGTTGATCATATTTTTTTAGGCCTCCCATCTCGCCGAAACGGCTGGACAAATTTTAACCGATTCCGGCACAAGGATAGCCAGACATCCAAAGATGGTTATACTTATAAAAAACTTACATACTTACATACTTTACATACTTACATACTTTACATACTTATACCTTTACCCGACTATGGTTAAAAAATTGCTTTACGCAGAAAAAGTTGTAGACACTTTCTAATAGTCTTTTGGTAAACCATTGATACAAAGTCTTTTAGTAGTTCTAGTTTAACAAATTAAATTGTTGACTGACGTTTAATAATGAAGGTATAATTATGTACCATTTCGCTGACTCAATATTACCTACAGCATGTTATGTTTCACATTTACCTAATTGAAATTCAAACGCTGAAAGAGACACACAGTCTTATTATAACTACCCTCAAAATGAAACATAGAACTCTGGTATTGACCAGCATTTCGTGACGCAATTGCCCATATTATATTGTACTTATAGGCAACTTCATCACGTTATTTTATTTAACTGTATCGATGAAAACCCATTATTAAAACAAAACAGGACTTAATAGCGTACAAAAAGTTCAAAGAAAGCCATTTACAACCGCATAAATCCGTCCCACCACACCATATCTGTTTGTAGAACAAGTTCCGCAAATCAATTATGCATCTGATTGTAAAATGATGCGCAGTGTCACATAGCGTCTGGGTCACGTCGCCCAATCAAAACGTGTTATACCCTATTGAAATCCGAATACACTTATGACCTTTTTTTATTAGACTAGAAGACTTATCGCACTACTGATCGAAACGATACATAAACCTTTGAAACGGTAATGTACTTAAGACTTTTTGTTTTCACAATGGTGCATGGGGAACGAATATGACCACCCGTTGAGGATGGTCTTGGCCTTTATTGTCTCTTAGTTTCTTATGTTACTTAAGAATTTGACATCATTAATTACGGATTACTTGTAATTGTAAGTAGAACGAAAACCTCTTCTAAGATTTTAAGGAACCCGACTTAACAAAAATTCTAGAGTGGTCTAGCTAGTTAAGGAACACAAAAGCGAATCCAGTTCAAATCATTCCTGTTGCTCATAGTCATGAACTTAAAATCCACTTGAAACGTAATTGTATAAAAATTGTGATGTAAAAGATAACAAATATACTTGTAAGCTTAACAGGGCGGAAAATCGATCATAACTAGTGAAAAAGTTACCGCAAGACCGTACGGGTAGCAGTCCCTCATGGTCCTTCATACGAGTTCGAAACATGTCAGGCCATTCCTGAACTTTCACGTGAGTGCAAGCCGCTTAATACATTTGTTAAATAAACTTACACTTAAATTTACAAATGCGGTATTTTTCTTCTTTAACAACTGGTTGCGAAACTTGGTTGCCAAAACGGCCGGAGGGAATTTTTACGAGTCATTCTCACTTGTGCCAAAAGTACGTTTCATTTACAAATAAAAAAAATACTGAATTAATTTATTTATTATTTTATATGCGAGTAATAAATGTACTAAAAGGTGCTCACAGTTTTACGTAGACCTTTTTTTTCAATTTATTGGATGTACCCCAACTGGTTAAAATCCGTCAGCTGTTTTGGCGTGATGCAACAATGGCGCGGGCCATATTCCTACTGATAGTGACCTTTCTAATCAATATACAAAACAAAAAATAACTTTAATACAGAAATCATGGCGTCTTGATAGAAAATTAAAATTGTAATTCAATAAATTTTCTGAGTTTTACAATCCTATCGATTCACAAGCACTAAGATAGAACAGTGAATCACTAGAACCCCGGATGTGCCCGTATTAATGTGCGATGCGCACTGGCAGCACAAACACGCAATAATAACATATTTAGTGCTCGAGTTAACTAAACACAGGCTTAGCGCTAGTTGAGCCCGATAAAGTTCTGCGAAGAACGCCCTGGTGATGGTTATAGAGCATTTACGGATATTTGTACAACTTACTTGGTTGAAATACTATTGTTCCTAACTGGATTCAATCCCGAATTTTTCAAGTGGACTTCAAAAAGAAGGAGTTTCTTACCACAGAACTCCGTCATTTACGAATCGTAGTCTGTAATTTATTTCCAGATCGGTGCCATAAAGATTTGGTGAAGATACCTGATGATGAAATTCATGAGGAATCACCGGAACTTTTTATATATTATATTATAGGATACATCTCTGTCAATTACTGTGTCTTTTATTTTATTATTTAAATTAACTCGTTTAGTTGTTTCTGTAGACATGATTTGGTGACAACATGTTATGGGTAAGTACAATGAGCATCAGAGATTTGGTGTTTTTTACAGTAATTCTTTACTTGTTCTGGGAAACACGATTTCTACTAGTTGATTTAGTTTTATTTTTGTGAATTAATATCATTAATTATATCAGCGTAACGTTCAGCGTCGATTTTTAGAAAATCCTTTCTTCATAAATTTCATAATCCTCTCGAAGTTACTGCACAAAGTCTCCCTCTCGAAGTCTTCTTGAACGTACGGTTGACCAAGCTTATCTAAATGATATTATATACTTAATAACAACCCTCTTGAGTAAACGCCCAAAAGTTGCATGTACCTACACTTTGATGCAGGTCTAAATTCATCTATAATTCTATAATTCCTAACTAGGGATCAGAACAAAGTAATTCTTGAAGATTAAAATGAGATCAAGAAAGCGTACACTCCTAACAAAACTGTTACCCAACCTCAAGAGCATGGAAAATATTACACACTATCGGAAAATCTTGAAATACTTCCAGAACCACCAAATTTTATTGTTTTCCAACAACTTAACTGATCATCCATCAAACAAGAAGCATTCAAAACGCACCCATGCTCCCAGAAGATACAGATCACAAGGAATGCTATCGACTGTAATATAAAGATTGTAGGCCAGTAAAGATTATCTGAAGGATAAATAGTTCGGTACACAGACATGACAAAGCCAACTTCGACTTCATTAAGAGATAAAGGGTCAATATGTAACCATTAAACTTTTATGTACCCAAGTATCCAATGCGTGAGCGATTTTGGATTCTGTTACATCGTACTAAGGACTTTACGCTGATACGAATCTTGGAGTTATAAAAACGAAGTGCCAATAGGTATGTCGTAATGTTTACAATAATGAAATATTCCTGCAAAGCGTGATCGTGGTGTAAGCAGACAAGGGTTCTTTCTTCCTTGTAAAAGCGGTATTGAATGATTTTTTGCGGCTAACTAAATTCTTTTATTTGTTAATTTTGTTATTTTTTTAAAGAATACCATGGTCGTGATATTTTTTTAATTATATTTAAAACAAACACTAGGTACTCATACTGTTAAATGCGATGCAAAAGTTAAACACATTGAAGTTAGATATTTTTTTCCACACCGGGCGAGTGATCTTCTAATTGAGCCAAAGGCGCGTGTTAAGAGCCTTAAGAGGTCGTAAACATTTTGCGATGTTGATACCACTGAATTTTGTACGTTTAACGGCTTTTCAACTGTCAGCGCATCTGGTGAGAACTTATGAAGTTACTTCACCTTAAGCGGCAACTTTACAGTTACCATTACCACACTTTAGGGAACCAATGAGGCAATCTGTAAAACAAATCTACTTTAAATATTTTGCTTTAATCTCAAAACGGTTTATGGATTCTAGAGTTAATACCCCTTTGATTTAATTTAACATAGTGGATACAATGTATGTAGTCAGTATTTTTGATAACTTTTCTATACTTAATAAAATACTCTGTCGTTAACCACTGAATATACTACCTACTGATGTGGGGTCGGAAATATATTTATCTTACACGATTATCACAAAATAATTATAACAAAATGGTCCCTTCATAGCATTAACTATTATATTAATCTGTGGCATTACGTCCAAAACTTCAAGGTAAATGTAAACACATTCTAGAACGCGATTCACTCCCGTTTCTAGTAGATTAGATAACAATCTAATCTAATAAATTTACATGGATAAATCGTGGTAACTTCTAATAAGTAATAAGAATTTTCCAAATTTAATTCTTCTGAATTTCTCATATTTTTTGGAATCTTTTCGTATATTGCATATTTGTAAATTAACCTAACCTTGGTTTGGCGCCACGCTATTAGTACCTATATCTATAGGTACTAATAGCGTCGCGCCAAACCAAAACCCAGCTGGCCTATGATGATTGCTTTTATCACGCGATAAATAAGTGACAAAGCATCCGTCACATTTTGACAAAATGCGAGTGTGAATGACAGCTGCTTTGTCACTTATTTATCATTATGTTATTTATCACGTGATAAACGCAACCATCATAGGCCCCAGGATAAGCTTAAGTAGATTTCGCTTACTTTTTAAAAGAAAATGGTGCACAATCGTCCTGAAGGCCAGCCGATGGGAATTGGGTTTTAAGGACATCATGCCACTGATAGGTGAACAATCTTTTATGTGGAGATGAAACCAGATGATTCCCAGCTCAGCGGAAGATGATTCTTAGGGGCTGATGAATTTAACGTGTAGCTGTAATAGGGTTGACGGCTGATGTTAAATTGTACAGCATACTGTAATAGTTATATGAATAAACTTAGCTCAATATGACATGAAAGAAAGAAAAAAATCTTGAAATTATATGTGACTGCAAGGTACGCAAATTTTGTTTTATATCTCATAATTTAACAAAACAATCTTCTTCTTCTTATAGTGCCTCTCCAACTAATGAAGGTTGGCAGTCAGCTCCGCATATTTCTCTCGGTCTTTGGCGAGGTTAAAAAGCTCCGCTGCACTGGTAACTCCGGTCCATTCCCGGATGTTTCGCAGCCATGATTTCTTCCTGCGCCCGACAGCTCGTCTTCCAGCCACTTTGCCCATGATTATCAATTGCAGAAGTTCGTATCTTGAGTGCCTAAGCACATGACCAAGATAGGCAACCTTTCTTCTTTTGATGGTCTGCATTAATTCTCTTGTCCTCCCAACTTGACGCAGAACTTCAACATTGGTCACTCGGTCCGTCCAGCTTATGGCCAACATGCGTCTATATACCCACATTTCAAATGCTTCTATACGTTTTCGGAGTTGCTCTTTAAGGGTCCAGGCTTCACATCCGTATAGAATTATGGACTATATATAGCATTGCAGGAGACGAGTGCGCAAAGATATTTTGAGGCTGCGACTGCAAAGTACCTTTTTCATGTTATTAAAGGCACTACGGGCGATTTCAACAAAACAATAATTGTATGTAATTGTTGCCTTGAACTTAAACGCACTTTTTCACTGTGAAAATGGCAAATTACTTATTGTCTCCATACAAAATAATGGTACCCATTACATTTATAACGACATCACGATTAGGTGGTCATTTGTATGGAGCGTTTTTAGTGCTTCGTAGGAATGTTGAACTTTGACGGTCATTTCTGACTTACATTTGATCCCAATAAAAAATAGAATCGACTGACATCTTAAAAAAGAATCGTCATGCCTATTTCCTAACTCCTGCCTAACCCTACAAATTTTGTAGCGGTATTTTAGAAGATCAAATTAATTAGTACCTCTTAAAAATCAAACAATTTTTATGGTCTGCGTCCATATGGATAGTGTTGTGCAAGACAGGTGTTAACAGTGTGAAGGCACGCATAACATCCATCTTTATTAATATTGATAAACTGTGCGTTAATTAAGCATTTACCTACTTCATAACTGAGGATTTATGTCTTAACTTGTCTATCTTGTTCTTTAATTAATAACCTTGTCGGTATACTTATCGTTGTATTTATATAATTGACTAAGGATTTAGCCTCCTAATGGGGACTTACTTAGTCTTTTTTTAAGTATTGCTCTTACCCTTATCCGACTACGGTGTTTTATATCATAAGCCCACTCTTATGTAGACTATCTCCTGACAATACTAGTAATATAAATTATCAACACTTTTCTTAGAAGTTTAATCACTATCGTTCCCTGGGTCACGGGACAGAATAACAACAAGAAAAAGTTGATCCACCCATTTAATCACTAGGTATTTTATGTCTATTACAAAAATAAACCTTCGATTGTGAAGACGGAGCAGAAATTCTTCACTAAGCAAGATTTTTCCATCAACCTCCCCCTCCGCCTCACTTTTAACTCCTCCACTGCCGTCGTCACCCATTATTTGTATATTTTCTATATTTTATTTCAATAAATTTATTCTCAAAATATAGCACCGTGGACCACATCCATACTGTTCGGCAGGTTATACAGAAGTCCGAGGAGTATAACCAACCGCTGTGTATGGCGTTTGTGGACTACGAGAAGGCCTTCGACTCTATCGAAACCTGGGCCGTTCTGGAGTCTTTGCAGCGATGCCAAGTCGACTGGCGGTACGTGGAGGTGCTGAGAAGTCTCTACCAAATGGCGACTATGTCCGTCCAAGTGCAGAACCACCAAACAAGACCCATCCAGTTGCTCAGAGGTGTAAGACAGGGTGACGTTATTTCCCCGAAACTCTTCACCAATGCACTGGAGGATGTCTTCAAGACCCTGCGGTGGAATGGAATGGGCATCAATGTCAATGGTGAATGTCTCACACACCTCCGCTTTGCTGACGACATAGTTATAATGGTAGAATCGCTGCAAGACCTGCAGGAAATGCTGTCCGGTCTTAATGCTGCCTCGAGACGCGTTGGGCTAGGGATGAACTTGGACAAGACTAAGGTCATGTTCAACGAGCACATCGTCCCTGTGCCCGTATCCGTCGAAGGTGTAGCCATTGAAGTTGTCCAGGAGTACGTCTACCTAGGACAAAAGTTACAGCTGGGTAGAGACAACTTTGAGGGTGAAATCGCCAGAAGAGTGCAGCTTGGCTGGGCAGCATTTGGAAAGCTGCGTCACATCTTCGAGTCACCCTTGCCACAATGCCTGAAGACCAAGGTATTCAATCAGTGCGTCCTGCCGGTCATGACATACGGAGCCGAGACGTGGAACCTGACAGTGAAACTAGCCCACCGACTACACGTCACACAGCGAGCTATGGAAAGGGGTATGCTCGGAATCTCGTTAAGGGACAAAGTCCGGAACGAGATTATCCGACAAAAAACCAAAGTCACTGACGTAGTTCAGAAGTGTAGCAGACTGAAGTGGCAGTGGGCTGGTCACATCTGTCGCAGAACCGATGATCGGTGGAGTAGACGGGTTCTCGAGTGGAGACCACGACTCGGCAAGCGTAGTGTAGGACGCCCTCCGGCCAGATGGACCGACGACCTGAAAAAAGTGGCTGGTGGTGACTGGATGGCGAAAGCGGGAGATCGGGCCATGTGGCGAACCCTGGGGGAGGCTTACGTCCAGCAGTGGACTGCAATAGGCTGCTGAAATGATGATGATGATGATTCTCAAAATCGATTCACAGGATTCTCCATATCAATGTTTACAGTAAGTACCTACACACATGTCGTACGTTATTACGATATTTATGATAATAGTGTTCAGTATATTCTAAAATTGAAATTCAAATAAACTTTCACATGAAATAAACTTCGCAACACTTTCACTTGCAACGAAATCTATTAACTGATTTTCTCAGAATAAAGTGCAACGAAACAGATACACTTCTTTATGATTTTACTCAAAAACTAAAGTGTTTGTACAGTCAGCATCAAAAGTATCTGACAGCGTAACTATTGGCTTATATAAAAAAAATACGAGCGAGCGGAGATACTTTGCTTCAGCTTCGTCGTTCTTTATGTTTGGATGTTCGGATTTTCGGCTTTTTCAGGGCACATAATTATCAACCGATACTTATGGAATTTCGTAAGTCGTTTCGATGTAAATAAAAAAAATCAAGCTTTTACGGAGATTCAGTTAAAAAAGAATAAATTGGTGGAGGTGTGGGATAGAGAAAAAAATAACAAATTTCAGCCATTTTAAAACAAACTCGCCAGGTTTATAGCTCACAGACAAACTAGTCCTAAAATTAAACCATTGATACCTGATATTTGTATCGATCGTTTCATACGAAAAATTGATAAAAAAAATTAGACATTACATGTTTCATAAATTTATAGTACTAAAATTGTCAGTTACTTCTGACGCCGACTGTACAACTTGTACACAGTCGAATATGAACACGTCAGAGCTGTCAGGAGATCAAAAGAACTTACTTTTATTACTTTGTGAGGGCCGGTATCTGTCAAAATGTTTGTTTGTATGTATCTGGCTTCCGTGTTTGAATTATGGTTTTGCAATTTGCTGAGAAACTAGGGTATAACACTAATATTATAAAGGCGAAAGTTTGTGAGGGTGTTTATGTGTATGTTTGTTACTTCTTCACGCTCAAACGACTGGACCTATTATGATTGGAAGGACAGAAGGTGGGCAAGAAATAAATTGCTTTAATAGAATTCCAGGAAGAGATCCTCAGCTAGTCCGGCTAACGCTCTTTTCTCTCTTCCTAAGGACTTATATTCTGCCGTGTTACGGTTAAAGGTCGTATCTTTATACGGTTGTCATAGTAAGATACGTCCTTTTACCGTAGCATGGCAGTATTAAAGCAATTTTCTTGGCAAAGGCCTTAGAGTTGATAATCCACCAAAATGCAACTTATCTATCAAACACGCTTCTCATTTATGACGGACTATAATGACGTAAACCACACAACAGTACTGTTTTTGTTAATGAGATCGCACACAACGCCAACCGATGGAAATGAAAGAAGATCAATTTCTCAAAACAATCTCAACAAACGCACAAGACTGCAAACTAAAAAACCAACTAAGAACAAACTCGTATGCAGATGCAACTGCAACTAATCACCGTAGTCCAATCAACAACAACATCCCAAAATAAGCCAGTCAAAAATAGATCCGGGTAGACGTGTAAATAAGCGGAGTGATTGAAACGCGGGATCACGGTGGGTTCACGAGATTAGCGTAAAACAGAAGCTACGGAGCGTAGAGACGCACTTTCAATCAGTAGACACGCTCATAATAATTTTAAGCGCTGTCGTTTGTGAAATTTGTTAACCCCTGATGAAAAAAGAGCGGCGTCTATTTGTGTATCTGTGTGTCTGTTTGTCTATGGCCTCGTAGCTCCCAAAGGGATGGACCAATTTAAGTGCGTTCTTTTTTAAATCGAAAGAATTATCAATCGACATGATTTTAACTTTAACCCCAGACAAAAAAAGATGGGTGTGATAAATTTAACATGTGTATCCAATGTACCTATCTGTGTTTCTGTCTGTAGCATCGTAGCTCCCAAACGGATGGACCAATTTGAGTGCGGTTTTTTACCGGCTTACGGCTTACGCACGGCTTATCCGTTGAAATGGTTCATAGGCATGTTTGGTGGAAATAGGACCAATAGTTTCCAAGATATTCAGCTTTAATTAGAACAAGTGACAAGATCTCAGCCAATATTGAAGCCAAGAGTTCCAAATTTTGTAGTTATGTTGTTTTAGTAGCATTTTCTAAACATCACTCATTGAATGAGGGTCACATGATGACCAGCTACTTGTATCGGGGGTGTTTTAAATTTATAATTTAGATACGTACACTAGGTACGTCCTACTTTTTTGTTCCCTTTGCGGTGGAGACAGCGGGTTGCTGGGGGTCAGATGCAAAATGTTTTGTGCGCGACGTAGGCCGTAGACTCAGGCAAAAGGGGGAAGACCCCCGCTCCGAGTCATTTCTGGTACAAAGGATGTCCATTGCGATCCAACGTGGAAATGCTGCGAGCGTTATGGGCACCTTTGGACCAGAAATGACAGGGAGCGGTGTTTTTTGAACCTTGTTATTTTTATAATTTAGTTTTAATTGAGTTATTAATTATTAAGTACACATTTAGATATTTATATAACAAAGCTTCGACTACGTCGATTTGTGTAAGATCGTCTCTTAAAAAATTATTTATTTATATTTAGTTCTTGTAAGATTATTGAGTAAATAATTTACTCTTGACACTTTTGGAACTGTATTTATTCAGATTATTTTCTAGAATATGCTAACGTGAACGTTCTCTCCTTCTCTCAGAGGCATTATTATCTAGATAATAGTCCTATAAAATCATACCGCAGAGTTATATCCATTCTGTTATTATTTTCATCTATCCTTATTTCAGTATTTCCTGAGAGGACCGACGTAGTGGAATTCTTACTATTCTACACTAAACTGAGAATTAATTACATGTAATACTATATTTATCCCGAGGCTTCAAATGTGTGGGAAGCTTGTTTTGTATGTTCTTCAAAAAAGGTATGTACAATCCCTTACCGAGAATTATAGTTCAATAAATTAACCGCAAGGGGCGCCGTATTCTCCATAAAAATCGTTTACGCTGTCCCTAGCGAGTACGGTCAAGTTAACTCGTGGTAAAGGTACCTACAGATTTACAAAGGGTCGACAACACGCTTGCGAATCTCTTGGAGTTGCAAGCGTCCATGGGCTGCGGTACGGTAACCGCTTACCATCAGCGGGGCAGCACGCTTGTTAGTCACCTCCGTGGTATAAAAGTTCCGTACCATAAAATAAAATAAGTGGCCGGGTTAAGTCAAGTTTGCAAGTTAAGTTTGTCGGACCCTGAATAAAATGGTTTATTTTTACAGTTTCTCCCGTTTGAGTGTACGGTACCTCGTGAAATAAAGTATTTGTGCAGTAAATCGAATCCAAACAATTCCTTGAAAATGCAGTGTAGTCACAAATCAAAGTCATATTAACCCCATAATTACTAATTCAAAAGAAATCATCGGAATTGTTCGTATTCTGTATAATAGTTGAAAGTCAAGTTTATTCCGTCGTGTTTCCGCGGAGGTGTCAAATAATTTTCACGTGCCGTTTATTTCAATTAGTCTGAAGTCTGAAAAGCAGGTCTTTATGTAGTGCGAAATGCGATTTACGTATCATTATTTGGTCGCAAGCGCCGTCTGGATTTTTTTTAGGGTTCCTCGCTTGTTTATTTATTTATAACTAGCGACCCACCCCAGCTTCGCACGGGTGCAATGCTGATAAATTATGCATAAACCTTCCTCTTGAATTACTATATTAAAAAAACCGCATCAAAATCCGTTGCGTAGTTTTAAAGACCTAAGCATACATAGGGACAGACAGACGGAAGCGAATCTGTTTTATTATACTACTTATTTTACTCGCGTACTTTAATCTGTCAATTACAATTTCACAGACGATATCAAAATAACGTACTTTTTAAACCTGTAACAAAATTCTATACTCTATGGTACCCGCTACTGAACTAATATTACAACTCTACTCAAAATAGTTTCAAAAAGACAATATTAACATATTTGGACATTATTAATACAGAACTCACAAATAAAAATGGAAAACTTTTCTCATTCGAGAACCGAAGTGCTTTGGCAACAATTTGAGCGAAAAAAGTCGCGGATTAAGTTTGATAAATTGCTTGATAATTTCTTAAAAGAAACCGTATTTTCATACCTCGACGTTTGTGAGTCACATTTGTAATGTAGTATATAATATATACGTATAAATGAGTTTGTATGAATGTACAGTCTAGACATTTTAAAAGAATTATTAAACCGCGTGTGTGGCAAAATAAAATGCAGTTTCAAAGGTCAGTCAACAGCCAACACATTTCATAGTCACATTTCAACGTCTGCCAAATACATTGTCAAAAGATACGCCTCGTATACCGGCTATTTCTGCCTCTGTCCAACCCGCTGGCTGCACGCTTGGCTTATAATATGATATGACGAATAACTTTTTTTAACTGTCATTTTTCCAGCCAATAAAAATAATTTTTCACGACACTGCTCGAAAATGTGGTTATAGAATACCTGAATCCAGTACACAAAACAGCTCTTATATGTTCATTTGTAAACTGTATATGTATGTATGTAAACACTTTATTGCACATAAAACAATGATGACAAAAACTCAAAAACAATACATGTGTACAAGGGCGAACTTATCCCTGTAAGGGATTTCTTCCAGTTAACCTTTGAGCAAATGAGACAGAAAACTAGACATTGAAGTGATAGACAAACGAACAAACTAAAACGTGCAAATATACTAAATGTAAATATAACCTTAAGATAAATAAATATACATATAATTACAAACGTATATATTGTATTAAACATAAACTAATAAATATATATAATATAATAATAATAAATATTCAGTCCTATTAGCATTGAACTATAATATTAATAGACGAGATCAAGGATTGAAAAGCCATAACTTTTTCAAATTTTCCTTAAATGATGCCACGGATTGTGATTGCCTCACTGACACTGGTAACGAGTTCCACAACTTCACGGAGTGAACTGTGAAAGATTTCCTATATGTGCGCGACTTATTGGGTGGAAAGGCAAGAGAGAGATTAACACTCGAGCGCAGGCGGTGACCACTTCCAGCCGCCATATAGGTAAATCTTTCGGAAAGGTAGAGAGGTGAAACCGGTTTAAACAACACATTATAGAGCAATGACAGGACATGCACATCCCTACGACGACGAATCGGAAGCCAGCCCAGCTGCGAACGGAACTGAGATATATGATCAAACTTCTTAAGGCCAAAAATATACCGAATACAGACATTTTGCAGACGCTCCAGCTTGTCAAGCAGCTCCTCTGTAAGGTCGAGGAATGCAATGTCACCATAATCGAGAATAGGGAGTAAAAGAGAACGGGCGAGAGATAATTTAGTTTGAAGTGGAAGGAAATTCTGTAAACGCCTAAGAGAGTGGAGTGAGGCAAATAATCTCCTGCTGACCTCTGAAATGTGCGCTGACCACGAGAGTGTCTGGTCCATGATGATGCCCAGATTTTTGACAGTAGAGGAGAGGGGAATCGTTATTCCGTCAAAAATAACGTCTGGTACCACCAGGCTTGACAGTTTGGAGACGAAGTGAGGGCTACCAAAGACAATTGCTTGCGATTTCTTTGCATTAATTTTCAAACCAAAATTTGAAGCCCACGCTCGAATGGATTCCAAATCTCCGTTAATTTTTCCAACCACCGAAGGAAAATCATCTATACTGGCCGCAGCATAAATTTGCAAATCATCTGCATAAAGATGATAGCTGGATTTTAATGACTTAGTAATGCCATCAATAAAAATGGAGAACAGAAGTGGTGAGAGAACACCTCCCTGAGGGACACCAGCGGAAAGATCGCACCACTCAGAGACTTTGTCGTCAACTCGGACACGCTGGCGCCTTCCAAAGAGGTACTCCCTGAACCACGCTAAGGCGCTATGAGAGAAATTAAGCGAACAAAGGATTCCTAAAAGAATATCGAAGTCTACGGAATTAAAAGCACTACTAAAGTCTAATAAAACAAGAAGAGTCAGCTTCTTGTTTTCAATATTAAACCGAATGTCATCGCTGACTTTGACTAAAGTAGTAACAGTGCTATGCCCAGGACGGAAACCAGATTGAAAGGGATTGAACATGTTGTGCCTATTGAGATGTGATAGGAGGCGACGATTAACAAAATGTTCAATAACTTTGGACAGCACGGGGAGAATGGAAATTGGGCGGTACTGGGACAAGTTGATAGGGTTTGGGGTTTTAGGAAGTGGGATGACGTTAGCATATTTCCAAATCGAAGGAAACGTTCCAGAAGAAAAAGAGTAATTAATTATGTCCGAAAGAATAACGGCGATATGGTCCGCCACGAGCACGAGCATGTCTAAGCTTAAGCTATCTTCACCGACAGCCTTCGTTTTAATTTTCTTTAAGATAGCAAGAACCTCTTGCGGAGAGATGCTACCAAGCTCAAAGGTAGATGAGTCGGAGTGTTTGGTATTGGCAAGAAAAGAAAGAGTTTGTTGTTTGACAGAAGTATTGAGAGTAACCGGTGAGGTGCTGAAATATTGATTGACGGCGTCTAGGTCAAGAACACCGGTAGAAGATTGGGAAGTTTTGCCCACTCCAAGTGTTTTCAAAAATTTCCAGAGCTTAGCCGGAGGGCAATCAACGACAGACTCGTGAATATATCGGCGTCTCGCATCCCGGCAAGCTCTGTTGCAGCGGTTACGCAATGATATGTAACTTAGACGATTCTCCTCCGAAGGATGGGATCTAAGTTTGATGCGAGCCTTATTCCGCTTTGCCATTAGGGGTTTAATGTCGACTGTGAGCCAAGGCGCAGGGAGATGCTTAACACGCATCGGTTTTAACGGTAATATATTATATCTATGTTAGCTCCCAACACGACAACAATGTAGCACCTTAGGGTCACAGTTCGTATCTACACATGAATTTCATAGTAAGATACGACTTTTTAGAAAATATTTCGGGGTTATTTTCTCGGCCGGCTCAAACGACAATTTAACCAATCAAAGCTTAATCATCTGCTGCATGTCAAATTAAATTGACCAATGAGAATGCGTCATTTATGAGGTGTATTTTTCTCTTAAACTTATAAATACCCGCAAAGGAGTTTATTTTCTTAAGTAAGATAATACTCCTCAGGTTTACTTTTTAAAACGTTTTCGTTAAAAAGGTTTTACCCCGAAAATCATGAACATTTATATTTTAAAATTAGTAATGGGGCGTAAAACAATTTCCTAATTTCTGCAATTACTTATTTTTCAACAAATTAACAGTTTTCAACAAATAAACACATAAAATTATATAATTATATATTGAGTTCATAATATTTTTTTAATTCGGCTTAAAAGCCATGACTCCATTACGATGCGCGCATGCGCTACAATGCAGCCGCCATATTTTAAAAAAGCAAATGTATTGTTAAGTAAATATTAAATATTGGTTTTGTGATGTGCTTAATTTAATAATGTTCTCATTGACTCGCGAAATAAATAATATTAGGAACGTATATTAATATTGACGCCTAACGTTACAATGATCTTTCAGTGTAGAATGTATAGTTGAGTCGTTTAGCTGAGTGTAACCAAGTGTAACCTAGACTAAATGTTTAAATTTTGTTGAAAGTGAGGTAAGTTTTAATATTTTTGTTATTTCTTAATAAATGGGTTTAAAATCGTCGTTGCGTCGTTTGAATCCGGGGGCACAATCAGCTTTACGTATAAAATAGCCCTAATTTTTACAAAAATGAGGCTGCAAGGCGCCTAGTTTACATAGTAGTATATAAAATACTCGTATTTTAATGTATTTCCTCGCAGTAGTCGTGAAAAGCACTCTGTTCAGTCTCGGCTAAAAGTACAATAGATGAAATCGTATTATCGAAGGCCTCCCCTGCGGGTTGGCCTTCAAAATTTACTCGTTCATCTATTGCTTACTTTACAGCCTCTACAACAATGTACTATTCTTCCGATTTCAAATTATAACGATAGATAATATATAATAACGAAGTGAAAAAACAATTTTAAAATTAGAATAAGTTCGGCTCTCTTTACCCTTTTTAAATTACTCCATAAACTGTATATCTTTCCAGCCAGCGTGTCATCAAATAAAAATAATATTTTGCTTCCGATTTGAAATGAATAACGATTATGAATACTAAGAATAGAATAAGTTTGAATCGCTTCACTGTATTTTATTTTAACAATAATAAATTGCTTCATAAACTGTCAATATTTCCAGCTAGCTAACCAGATTTGAAATAAATAACGATAAATAATTTGGAAATTAGAATAAGTTCGGATTTAGAGTCAATTATTATAATTTGACAGTTGCTATCGTTACTTTATGTATTTGCCGGCCTAAATGGTAATGGCGAGACAAATCTTAATGGGGGGAAATAACTGTGGATCTAATGTGGTCCATAAATTTGATGGCATCAGCTTTCTTGACTTATAATATCTTTGCATTCGTGTACAGTTTCAAACTTATATTCCCAGTGAACTTAATTTCTTTACAAAATAAAAAAAAATACTTAAATTTACAATAGCGGTAGACAACATGCGTGTTATCGCTAAAGAGCTATTTCTTCCAGACAACCTTTGATAATAGTAACGTGTTAGTATTTCGCTAAAAAGCCATCTGCTAGGATTTAAACATTATGAATAATGTTCAATATAATATCGATTATCAATTTATATCCTTGCAGTCAGTTTATATAATAAAGAATAATGTCAGTAAAGAATGTATATAATAAAGAATATGTAATAGTCTAAATACTCATAATTTTTCAGTTCCCATTCTAACTCAAGCACAATTATATTCCTCAACACATACAATGAGAAAACACACCCACTAACTTTTACCGCCAGCGTAAAGCACCTCAATAAATATTAATTTCGCAGCAAAATTCACTTTTCCGCCCAGACTAGAATGAAAAATGTGACATTTTGTTAGACAATATAAGCCGTGAAAACTGTTGATAGCGTCTAATTTATCAGATTAAAGTACTCCAGACACTAAGGAACGGACAGCAGAGGCGGGAAAACTGAATTTTTCCCACGGATTTTGTCGACAGCTTTATATGTCTGCCAACTTTGATGTTGCGATCACAGAAATGTTGTTTTTTCCTTAACACGTCGGAATTGAGTGCTAAATGAATTGCCCATTGATGATGTTAATGGTGTCGGGATTATGAGAAAAAAGTCACGATTGCGAAGCGTGCGGTGCATTATAAACAAGCAATCTGACGCGACTTTACTTGTTTTTACTGTGATAAAATTGTGATATTAAAGCGCTTATTGAGGTTTTTATCCCTTTTATAGTACCTACGGGTACTAGACTGATAGATGAATTGTGATCAGACTGCCAAACTATTAGCTACTATAAATTTTTACATTTATAATGTACCACATTTTTTTGGTTAGATAACGATGTGGCAGCTCAGTTGGGGCACTACGCAAATCAATACATTTTGTACTCTTTTTTTATGTTAGCCTGGTATACGGTCCCACTGCCGGGCAAAGCCAGGGCGAATTATTGATGAACGCGTCTAGGTCGTCGCGTCATCTCCGCCTGGGCCTTGTGTCAATATTTTAAATTTTTAATTTCTTAAGTCTAGTCTAGACTGGCTCGTCCACGACCTACACGCTAAACGTCTAAACACGTCATGCGGCTTTTGGCAAGCGCCTGCGCAGACACGGCAGACACTTTACGATGTCATTAGCCGCGACGGCTAGATAACGACACTATGTAGACTAGACTGTGACGTCATAGACTGAAAGCCCCATTGTGCGCATGAGTGCTTGTCTAATTATCAATGAGTAATTGTATGGTAGCACTTGGTTGATTTGATTTACCTATAAATTTAGGAAACATGTAATGTCTCATTTTTTTAAAGTGGGTTTATACCATTGATTTTTCGAATTTAAGTTTTTCTTTGAGCTTAGATCTTAGTATCAATGGTTTGATTTATAGGGCTTCTACATGGGACATATTTTTACTGCGATTTGTGGCCGGCAACTATGGCCGTCCCTCTCTGACACCCTACGCTAGAGCAAGATGCAAATAATGGCCGGCCACAAATTGCAGCAAAACATGGCCCATTTAGACGCCCCTTTACCTATTTTGGTTAGTCTGTGTCTGTGACTGGTCTATTTATTATTATATAGGTCGACGACGCCGTTGGCGCAGCTTGAAAGCACCTGCCTACTGACCCGGTGGTCTCGGGTTCGAATCCCGGCCAGGCCAAATATTTGCGTTTGCCAACTGCGTTGTGGTAATATTAAATAAAAATTAAAATAAAATATTTATTGTACAAAAGAAATAACAATGTTACAATAACAATTCACAGGTTACACCTAAACTAGGTGTAACCTGTGACTTAGGGGCTTGAGTTCGTCCGTACAGTGTCTGATTAAAAACCACAATTTGTTTGGACAGTGTAACAGTACAATAAGTATATTAATAAGATGTCGACGACGTAAGATGACGACGCGTTTGGCTCGGTTTGTAGACACCTGCCCACTTTGCGGCGGTCCCGGGTTCGAATCCCGGCCAGATACAAGTACAAATATTTGTATTGTAAAAAATACAAGTAATTGCAATTATATCAGGGTTGCGTGCCTCGCGAACACTAATCAGGCCTCGCACGGAGCTCGGACCTCAAGCTAGGTCTGACGTCAATAAATACTAAAGATTTATTGTTGCTCCCTACGAAATTATTGATTAAAAATCGCCCGTGAGAACCAATTCATACTGCTGAGATGCATGACACGTCGCAATAGGATCTAAATTTGGCGCTTGACTTTGAAAATCAAATTTCTATGGAGACGGTCACAATTTCGGGAAAAATATTAATAGCGTGATGCAGGATCGTCGTTTGTTTTGCATGGATGCGCAGCGCCATGCCAGCCTGGCGCCATCTGTTTTCATAATTGCTTGGATTAACACATAAGCTAGGTACTTATTATCCCAAAAAATTTAGTGTTCCCGCGGGATGAGGGCGCAGCTATTATTAAATAAAAAAAAAATATTACAAACCTAATACAGACAAGCAGTCGATAGATTATCACAAAACCGTCCGCAAGATAATAAAATAACCTACATGCTACCGTCTAGACAGCCTAAACTCACAAGTCTAACGATAAATTGAGCCAATTTCTCAAACGATTTACTAGATCGGGAATAGGTTATGACAACATTACGTATTTAAAATTATTTATTACTTTTTTACAACATGATATAGACAGATAGATTATCATGCTGTAAATCACTGTGTAAATGGGTGGATCAACTTTTTCTTGCTGTTATTCTGTCCCGTGACCCAAGGGACAATAGTGATTGCTAAACTTCAAAGAAAAGTGTTGATAATTTATATTACTGGTATTGTCAGGAGATAGTCTACATAAGAATGGGCTTATAACTGCTTAAATTGTAAAGCTTTTGCTAAATATAACCACGAAAAATCGTAGTCTTAAAAAGTGACACAGGGGATATCTCCATGGCAACGAGTGGCAGAAAATAGTTGATTGACCCAAATATACAGTGTATATTTAAACGTTTATGTTTAATATTCATGTGTATTCTTTCCTGTTCTTGCTCTCTATTTTATAGGTTTTATTGGTTGTGTAAAATGCGGTGCAATTGCACCGATTAGTAGTTGCCGACCAATTGGTCGGCAATTCAATTCCTAATTTGAATGTATTTTGTAATATCGCTAAATTAACGATGTTTCAGGAATATTCCAGGAACATCCTGTTATTAAAACGCGATGTTTGCAATTCGAGTGGCATAAAACGGCATTTCACGTTACAACCCAGTTTCCGCCTGATTATGGCTTCGCATATATAAATGAGGCGTAAACATAACGCGACTGGGTTGGCAAAGTGGTGATATACGAGGTATATCGCCACTTCAGAGATCTCTCCGAGATATCCAGAGAGATGTATATGGAATTAGGCCCAGAGTATTCGCTCTTGCGTAGGTAGGCTACTACCCCGGTGCGTGACGTGTAGTAAGCCGTCTTGTTTCTCTTTCTAATGTGTATTTTAGAGTCGAACAATGCACTGCAAGACTAGTAAATTTGCCACTAGTTAAAACGACAAGAAAAAGACGCAAATCCATTGACTCCTGTCTGATTTGAAAATACCCGACATTTATTATTTTCAACTTCATAACATGAGAAAAGATTTGTCATTATTTCTATTTTCGTAATTATCTAATTACAAACACTATTCGTTGCAATGTTGAGTCTAAGTTTAAAGTAATCATGTGATATATATAAGACCTTTTAGAATATCGTTTTGCAAATATTGCCCATTGTTTCAACGAAGCTAAAGCATCGTGTTTCTTAAGGAAAAATAAGAAATTCAATATTAGCAACGGAAAGTTCGTTTTGTTTGCTTGTCTGATTGTATTATGGAAGGTTTAATACCTACAATTTCATTTTTGTGACAAGTTACGTCATCATAATATTGCATTGTCACGCGATTTGCATATTCGTGCAAAATTTCATCGAAAACCGGAAAGTGGGTCAAATTTAACTTGCAAAATTCCATTACAACGGGACAGGTGAAAGTAAATAAAAGCTTGTAAATACGTTATATTAAGGAACAATCTTACACAAATCGACCTAGTCCCAAACTAAGCAAAGTTTGTACCATGGGTACTAGACGACGATTTTCACTCCGGGCAGGTGCGGCCGGCTAGCCCCGCCCCCTGCCATTAACAGACATTCGGATGCAGGCATACAAGGCTTCCGGCTTCCCAAAGTAGAGAAAAAAAAAAAAAAAAAAACTAGACGACGATATATATAGTAATATATAAATACATAATATAGATAACATCCATGACCCAGGAACACATATTCGAGTTCATCACACAAATTGCCCTGGCCGGGATTTGATCCCAGGCCCGCCGGCTCAGTAGGCAGGTGCAATGTCTTAAGCTGCCTATCCAAGTATCTATTACAGATGCAGAGCAGAGAAAATTTACCAATCAGACTACGTCTTTGTGAAGCTCAAAAGACGTGCATTTAAAAATGAGGAATATGATTGATCCAGAAGCGGTGGTAGCCTAGTGGTTAGAGCATGCGACTTTCAATCTGGAGGTCGCGGGTTCGAACCCGGCCCGTACCAATGAGTTTTTCGGAACTTATGTACGGAATGTCATTTGATATTTACCACTCGCTTTTCGGTGAAGGAAAACATCGTGAGGAAAACCACCTAAGCCCAATAAGGCCTAGTTTCCCCTCTGGGTTGGAAGGTCAGATGGCAGTCGCTTGCGTAAAAACTAGTGCCTACGCCACATCTTGGGATTTTAGGTAGCCGACCCCGATTGAGAATTCATTCTCAAAAAATGGGACAAAGGCTAGGAGGATGATGAATATGATTTATCCATTTTACACGTCTCCACTCCGCTCCGCTTGGGGCTTGTGCACAAATCACGTGAGGTTCAATAGGGGAGAGGGGGAGTCACGAAAAAATCACGATATATCACGTTGGGGGAGGGAGGGGTATCAGGAGACCTCACGTGTATTTTCCTACAGTGAACCAACTAAAAAAAAACAATATAATTTATTCTTGGTTTCGTTAAAAATAAATCTTCTTGTTAAATACTTCAAAATAGCAAGTCTATTTTACGAAATTTTGGCGGAAAAAAAATACACGTGAGGTAGCAAGGGGGAGGTGGGGTTAGCAAAGAACCTCACGAAATATCACCAGGGTGGTCAAAACGTAGCCGAAAAAACCTCATGTGATTTGTGCACAAGCCCTTGTGTGGAGAGGCCTTAAGGTGCGTCCTTTTGAAGCGGAGCGGAGTGGAGCGGAGCGGAGCGGAATCGACCAATTACGGAAGAGAAGCGGAGCTGAGATACATATTTCAACTCAGGTGATTGGTCTACCCCGCACGTCTCAGCTCCGCTCCGCGTCAGTTGAGACACACCCTTATACAGTCTGTATCAGAACGAAAAGCAAAGCTGAAAGCTGGTTGATGGTTAAGTGGAGTATGTTGTAATAGCATACTCATAGTATTAAATTTCAGTAGTTTTTGTGAATTTGCTCAATCTCAACATGACTTTAGGTCCTCTTATTTGCATTCGGTTAAAGATTCTCATACCATCCTGTAGAAACTAAGACGTCAGTTTATTAACGTAAACAAACTAATCAACATATCAGATTACTGCAATTTCAACTATGACCGCACTACCACATATGCCTTGTACGAAACACTAACCACTTACTGTAATCATCATTTAGAACATAAATTATTTAGGTATTACAGGGAATTCGCATAACATTGTAGTTCACTTCAGTTCACTTTGACATTTTAGATTTGTCACCTTGTAATTATTGTTTTGAAAGAGGTTAGGTTAAATCACTTTTTTGGACTTTTTTCTTTAAATTTAAACTTCAAGTCGAGGTTTGACGTTCGTGTGTCAGATAAAATCTAGATAGAAATTCAACTGAAAAATTAAAACTGTAAACTTTTCTGTGGATGAATTTGTGAATATGATCCTTGATTACGAAGAAAGTAGGAGTAACGGGAATGCTCTTCGTCTGTGCGCGGAGAGGTTTCCCGCACGAAGGCAACCCAACAACGCCCGTGTGATCGTCAATGCGATTATCTGTTTAAATAACAATAACAACGCGCCGGTACCAATTAATCGAAGAGGGCGTCAACGACTTCACGTGAGAGAGGAAGAGCAGGTATTAGATATTGGTTGTTGGTATTATCAGCTGGTATTTATGGCACTTATGTCATTTTATTAGTTGTGAATGTTGTGATTGATAAGATTGTAAATAATTAATACAGGATGTTATAAAATAATGGTTTATTTTTCACTCCTGCAGTACTACTGCTGTAAAAAGATGCTAATTTTCCATAAACCAGGCACCATAGTCATATTTATGGTCTAAACATTGATGGGTCTCTTTCTTTGCCTTTCGTTCTGTTACATACTGTATAGATTTAGATTAGATTTATTTATTTCATAAAACAAATTACATTATAAATTATCCTTAGTTAATCTATATGAATTTTGATATTATGATCGTCAATAGAAACATAAAATTTTATAATAATCATTCAAATAGGTTTTTTATAGGGTAAATAAGTTTTCTTTAGATACTACGAAGACAGAAAAAATTAACAACATTTAATTAATAACAGACGCATTATTTTTCTATGCTTTTATTGATGGCCCTTGAGAGCTGGACTAAGCTGTTTGAAGAGAGTTGTTTAACACACTTCTTCTGCTTCTGTTAGGCAACATCACTTTTGTCTATGATTTCGTTCGGTTCACCGAAAAGTCAATTTTCCCATGTGTTATGCTACGACGTGATTTGAATCGAAATACATAAATCGACCATAATTATTAGTTGTACTCTCTTAAGAATCAATATGACGGTAGAAAATTACACAGAAACGTTTCCAGTCCTGCGCGAGCGAAGCCGCGCGCAAAAGCTAGTTTATTCATACATTTCAAATTCGAACATAACAAAACTCTAAATTAGGTTGAAGTTCAACCAACCGTAAAAGGCAAACAATAATTTTAATTCGATAATTATCATAACCAACCGACATCTGAAAAAATAAAATCCAAAGACAATACAAATTCTTACAATGGAAATTAAAATTCTCAAAAGTAATAACCAATTTCACAGCCTGTTGAACACAATATAACAATCGTATTAAGATATCGATTACCGACTCAATAATAAACGCATTCGATTCACAAAACATGAAACGCAAGTGATGACAACTATTGTACAGTAATCGGATACCCGCCAAACAACTTAATCGACAATCGAATGTATCGATTATCATACTATGGATTCGAGTTGAGAACGAGTGACGATAAGCAACGCATTGACAATGGAATACGATTCTGTAACTTTCAACAGAACGATTGGGATTTTGAATTTGGAATTCAATATTTAGTTAATTTTGACTGGGTGACGTTTAATATCAGCCGTTGACTGAACTTGTATAAAGTTAATAAAATTGGTGATTTGTGTAAGTATAAAAACAAAACAGAGTATGAGGATGTTTTGACAACAGTTGAAAACATTATGAATGTATTGATCTAAGTTGAAATATTATTTGCTGATTGAAATAACTATTTGAATTTGGTACACGGTAACTTTATTTGATTGTACTTACGTTTATGCACTAACAATTTACCAGTCTATATTAATGGTAATGCGAAGTAAACTTGAAAAATTTAATTTTGTTCATCTTTTAAATCATAAAAGCGAAATCGATTCCCACGGATCATTATGTCATCATATTCGCCGAAATATTATAATAGAAGAATAAAACTTAGCTTAAATTCTCAAGAAAACTTTATTGAAGTAGAACCTACTTAATAAAGATACTAAGAAAGATGATACTGATCGAAATGCCAATGCAAATGTGGCTTTATAGTTGTTATTGGACAGACTTTATAAGGCAAGTGATTATGATGTTACCACTATGTAAGTATTTTAATATCGCCAACAGTGATAAGAATCAATAATGTTGATATTTTAACATTCGCATCAGTTCGTAAAATTTTATAGGTATTCTATTCCGCACCATTTTGAATTAATTGTAATTAATAATCTAAATCCAATGTCCCATATTTGGGATAGATCTTCGATAAGATCTTTACAGTTTTGTCGTATTATTAATTTTGGTTTGAGTAGTTATGCCCGCGCAAACTTTGGAAGATATAAATTGACTTTGGAAGTGCAAAGTCCTGGAGTGGCGACTATAGAAAAACGCAGCGTGCGCCCCGATTAGGTGGATGGATGACTTTGTCAGGGTAGCATGGAGTCGATGGATGCGGTTTCTCCAGGATCGCACCTTGTAGCAAGCTATGGGGAAGGGCATTGTTCGGCAGTGGACGTCTGTGGCTGATAGGTAGAAACTTTGGAAGTACGACCTTTGAAACCAAATTATCAACATTAATTTAAAATGTATATAGAAGGCGCACTTCTTTGTCAAGATGTCAATCGGGACAGCAATACATATCAAAACAAAAATGTTATTAAATCATAATTTGCTGCAAGTTCCGTCAAAGGAACACATTTCTTGAATACAACACGATAGGCGACAAAACCAGATGAAGACGGCGAAACGTTCTAGTTATTTAATGATTGGTTAGGAACAGCTAGCGACAAAGCTGATAGGAATACCAGGCTAATACAAAACAAATGAATACTCGACGCATGTAAGACTAAAATTGAGCAAGAACAACGTCAAACAGTGATTTTTCTATCTAGGTTAGAAGGTTCAAATTGTTATGACAGTTCAATGAAAAATCACTCTTAGATATTTGAAGCGACAGTATATTCGCCTTTGTATTTCTACCCCTACGCGTTACCACCCTCACAAACTTAGGTCAGCGAATTGGAGTAAAGTATACACCCTGTATAGGGGAGGTGTCCCTTCCTCATAGGAGGGTTTTGAGGGAGAGTAGAGGAGTATTGGTCTGTTTCGTTACGATATACGACTATTCGTGTAATAGGATCGAAAGAATCGATCGTTTACTTTTTCAATTCAATATACCCAGTCTTTTTTCTTTTCAATAAGAAGCTCTTCCGATCAAACAGCAGAACAGTAGTGAACATGTAAAATAAAATAAACGCTGTTCAAATTCTCCAATTGTTTAATAATTTGTATAAATCAAGTTAGTGATAAATGAGCTAATATTAGGATCAACACCATATTTGTGAGTAAGCAACAGATTTGATATCGTTGAAAACATTACAAGATTCTAAATATGTAGTTATTTCTTAACTGTTTTATTTTGCGCAACTAGTTCGATTTCTTTAAAACCGTAAACTTTCAGATCTTTTATAAAACAAGCCTAACGTAACCTACTGAGCTCTATGTTGTACACAACGATAACAAAATAACAAGAAAAAGTTTTGGTTTCGAATAGTTAGGATTTGACAAGTTTACAAAATGAAACGTGTCAGGAGAATAGTTAGGTCAAAAGGAAGTACATTAAATTGATACTTCCCATAAACGACTAAAAATCATAGGCAGATTAATACACAAATTCATTAATCTGTCATAGAGTAGATATTTTCCCACGCTGGCCGCGCGGTAAAATATGCTTCCAGTTATGTTCAAAACCGCTCTGCACGGGTGCAAAGCACGCTATCCAAACAAAAATACTGGTAAGACACTGATCTGTATGTCACATTACCCGTGTACATTAACATAAAGTTGTTTTGCTAAACCAAAACGTAAACCAAAGCAAACACAACAAGCTCAAACATTTCAATTTCCGTGACAAACTCTAATAAGAGACGTTTACAGACTAAATATTTACCATACTTTCTCTTCCTACCGATTTAATGTCAGTCAATAGTATGCTAATATATTCTGTGGCTCCTCCTATAGTAGCCAGTTTAGGAATGACGTGGATTGCGCTTGTAGCGGTGGTCTAGAAGAACGAAGGTTACCGTTCTTGAATGGATGATCGAATGGTTGTGTCAACCAATGGTTGCGGCGGCTGCCTATGGCGTCATTGTTGTTTCGAATGACAATATTCGATTGGTTTCCATGTTTCCAACTTGTTCATTAGGTAGGTTGTAATTTAATGGCGTGTTGGGACCATATTTTATTCTACGCCAGAAGCTATGTTTGTTCATCGTTGCAACCGAGTTTCGATGATAGATCGTCTTTGATTAGGAATTATTTGAACAGTTTAGTGGAAAAGATAATTAAAAACAGCTTTGTGTTGTTTTGATTTCTATTGTTTGTTTATTTGTATTCAGTTCGGTACACTTAACAGTCAATATAACTAAATTACTGTGCGTAATTACCAAACATTCAGCCATTTTGTGTGATGAAGCCGCAAATATAACTCCTATAAATAAATATAAAATAACTTGCATCGCGCTGTTATAAAAATCCCTACAACCTTATTAACAAAAATATGGATTGAAATGTTTAATCTTAATTAGATATTATTCATTAATTCATTCAGTTGAAAGAGGCTATCCTCTCCCCACAGAAACAACTTCAATACAATACAGGGTGGAACATTTCTAAAGACTGGGCTGACAGGATAGTGTCATCTGAGTGATCTACAATCGACCTATTATAATCGTTAAGCTGGATTTAAAAGAAAAAAAGTCGTCATAATAAAATATTTTAATATCAGTGACAACCCTAATAATTCAAAAGTTATATTTACATTTTAAATTGACACCTTGTCTTTAACTTAAGCGATGTTCAAAAGATGCTAGGGTTGATTAGAGCAGATTTTTACACTAATATTTAACAAACTGTATCTCAAAAATGGATAGAAATATTTACATAGTTCATTGGTGAAAATTGAAGTACTCAGTCTGAACAATTCCCTGTTTCCTTAAAAGTCCCTCAATCTGTATAAGAACTATAATAATAATTTCCATCCTGTATAAGAACTATAATAATAAATATATAAATAAATTATAAAACTACATTATACAGGTTATATTACTATTGCAATAATGCGGTTTTTACTCGCAATACCTAAGCTTATGATAATTGGCATAATTACCTTCTAGATTAGGTCAAACAAGTAATCACCTTAACTTACAGTCAAGCTTAATCTAATAAAGCAGTTAATTTTATGAGAAACACATGCTAATTCCTCCATGTACAAACTTATGGATTAAATTATGAGTAGTATTTTTATGGTTGAATATAGATGTAAATCCTAATCAATTATACGAAATAGCGGGGCTGGCGTGGAAAAAGTGTCAGTTATGCGACGAGTAATTACTTATAGTTAAGTATCTAAAAACAAACTCTTTTTGATCTTTTGTAATAGTAGTAGTAGACAGACATTTAGATATGATGTCACTGCTGCGCATAATTTGCCTTATTACTTATTACGTTGGGTATAGCCATACATAAAGTATGAATGAATGAATAAATGAATGAATGGAAATTGATTCGTTAACATACACATACAGCACATTCGAAATAAAATAAAAGTACCTACAGGTATGTGGCAGGCGATTCAGTAAGAAAAGAAAACCTTTAAATCATTTTAGTTCGTCCAAGTTCAATCAAATGTACATACGCATATATGCTACTTATGACAAAATGTTGACTTAGTTGAAAATCAACAGTTAATTATATATATAGAATAGAGCATAGGTCTTCGTCTTCGTCTGCCATTTTTTTTTTATCGTAAATATCACGACGGTTACAGAATTTACAGTGAATTAGCACCCACATTGAAGTTCAATATTGTTTGCTGGGTACGTGTTGGTTTGGTATGTGTATAATTGTATATGTGCAATCGTAGCTCTGTTTGTTCAGTTTTCCTTTGTTTAAAGGTGACTTGGTGGTTAGGGTGTAGCAAAGGGGGGGCTGGATTATGACACCTATTTTTTATGATGCCATCGTATAGAAGACGCTAAAATAAGCACATTTTATAAAAAAAACTTTTCTCTAAAATCAAAAATGGCCGAGATATTGGACATCAAAGATTGATGTTTTTGAAAGGAGCTGGGACTTAGAAAAATTTCGATGGATGTTGGTGTCATTATAACACCTATTTTTTATGATGCTATCGTATAGAACACGCTAAAATAAGCACATTTTATAAAAAAAACTTTTCTCTAAAATCAAAAATGGCCGAGATATTGGACATCAAAGATTGATGTTTTTGAAAGGAGCTGGGACTTAGAAAAATTTCGATGGATGTTGGTGTCATTATAACACCTATTTTTTATGATGCTATCGTATAGAACACGCTAAAATAAGCACATTTTATTAAAAAAACTTTTCTCTAAAATCAAAAATGGCCGAGATATTGGACCTCAAAGATTGATGTTTTTGAAGGGAGCTGAGACTGAAAATTTTCGATGGATGTTGGTGTCATTATAACACCTATTTTTTATGATGCTGTCGTATAGAAGACGCTAAAATAAGCATGTTTTGTACAAACAATTTTTCTCGGATATCAAAAAAGGCCGAGATATTCGCTCTCAAATATCGATATTGTAATTTATTTTTTCCTTTTATTCATTAAAACGGCATCGATTATAAAAAAACGCAAGATTTTTAAAGAACATAACATGTAGAAAACATGACACAAGCAAAAAAATAAATTACAATATCGATATTATATTAAAAAAAAAATTGTTTACATTTTGAAATAGCCAATTTTGAAGGCATTATTTTATTAAAAATTGGAGCGCAGCGCACGTCCGTACACCATGGTGCCCGATCGCGCGGTGTGCCCGCGCGGTTTGATGCGTAACTCGTAAACCCCCCACCACGTCCCGGACCGAGGTGATGTAGGCGCGTGAATATCATTGAAATTTTCATACTAATTTCTTCGGATTTTAAGTGTGTTCTTGCAGTTTCTGGTTTTGGATGCTAGTTCTTGTTTGGGATTTAGTTTTTTGGTAGTTTTTTGTTGTCGGGGTTGAAAGGTATTTGTTTTATTGGGCTTTATTTCGGGGTTTATTATTTTCGTAGTTTTCTTTCGTCGGGATTCATAGGTGTTCGTTTAGTTTGGGGTTTTAATAGTTTTAAATTTTCATTCATACTAATATCTTCGGATTTTAAGTGTGTTCATGCAGCTTCTGGTTTTGGATTCTAGTTCTTGTTTGAGATTTAAAGTGTTTTGGTAGTTTTTTGTTGTCGGAGTTAAAAGTTATTTGTTTTATTGGGCTTTAGTATTTTCGTAGTTTTCTTTCGTCGGGATTCATAGGTATTCGTTTAATTTGGGGTTTTAATAGTTTTTTAATATATTTTTTTGTAAAAATGTTGCCTCTGCAGGTAATTTTGGCGCGAAATTTCAATTTTTGGAATTATGCAGCCACTATTGCTTCGGAGGAGCAAGCAATTGAGGCTGCTCAAGAGTGGCTTCTGTTGCCAAAAGAAGCAAAATGTCCTACATGTAGGGCAACAATGTCGAAGGAAAAGAAAGCTTCTTACAAGCTGGGATTTCGGTTCCGTTGCTATAAAAAGGAATGCAAGATTATATTATCTCCTACTCATAACACATTCTTTGATCAGACCCATGTCTCTGTTCGGGACACCCTAAGGCTTTTGATGCACTTCTTCAGGCGTGATAAAGTTAGCCAAGCGGCGAAAGACGCCAAAGTAACTAAAAAAACTGCTGTGCAAATGTTCCACTTCTTCCGAGAAGTATGTGAAGTGGCCGAAGGTCATGACCGTGAGATGATTGGTGGGGACGACGATATCGTCGAAGTCGATGAAACCCACCTATACACCCGAAAGTATCACAGGGGCCGGGTACTTAAGAACCAAACATGGGCTTTCGGGTGTATTAGCCGATTGACTAAAAAATTCCACGTCGAGGTGATCTCAGACAAAAGTAGAGCAACGTTGGATCCCATCATGGCGGCCAATATTAAGGAAGATTCCTTCATTATGTCCGATTGTCACCGCTCCTATACTGGCGTTCACTTACGTTTGGGTATGCGTGGCCATGCCACTGTAAATCACAGCGATGAATTTGTGAACGGAACTGTGGACATACCTGTGAACGCCAGTTTAGGAGCGCCGATTCCTGGGACAGACTTGGTCCGTGTTAAAGTTCATAGCAACACGGTGGAACGGCAATGGCTGGAATTAAAACGCCATTGCCGTACGTGCCGCAGTGACAGGCGCATTAAGTGGTACATGGGAGAATATATGTACCGCCAGAATGTCCTGCGGTACAAGCCAAGTGATGCGGCGAGGTTCCGCCGTTTGCTCGCCGACATCTACCGGGTCTACCCTGGAATCGGTCGACATGGAATCAAGCAGGCCAACTGCAGATGCAAGTCCAATTGTCCGCGGAGAACGTAAGCCTTCGCCCACTATCCTGAATTAATGGGGGTGGTGTCATTATGACACCTATTTTTTATGATATCGTATAGAGGACGCTTAAATAGGCATGTTTTGTATGAGCAACATTTTTCTAAACTTGATAATTACCAAGATAAATGACGGATTGTAAAATGTAAAATTTTCAATGATCGAATATTATGTATACAATATTAGGCTGCGAAAGGCCGAATCTAGGGCTCTCGCTGGTTAGGACGCGTGCCGACACTGCGCGCCCTAGAGTGTTTTTATAGAGCCGGAGGCGCGGAGGGAGAGCAGCCCTCGCCCGCCGTGACAAAGCTTGGGAGCCGTGCGAAGCGAAGCGGCTGAGGCTGGTCGCCGAAGGCGACCAACAAGCCGAAGCTGCGGAGCGGAGTACGGGCGACCGTGCTTTGCCACGCAAGGGCGGCAGGGCTGCACTTCCCGCAGCGCTGGAGCTAAGGCAGTGTCTGACACAATATAAAAAAGACATGAGCTGAAAGAATACTCAATTGGGAGAGTAAATAAGCATAATTTGTAGGAAAAACTAATTTTATTTTTCCATGTCAATACGGGTTCCTGATAAGGAAAAGTCTTCCCGCACCAATGTGGATAAAGAGGGATTCACACTGGTGGAAAGGAAGAGCAAGGCGCGCAGTGCCCCGCAAGACTCTGAGTGGCACTGCCGAGCCGGTTGGTTCCGCTCTATGTGTCGCGCTTGCATCACTCCGCCGTGGCTGATGATGTGGTGGAGTACGTTCGCCGGAAGACTGGCTTCACGCTGAGGGTGCAACAGCTGCAGTCCCGCCATTACGTGCACTTCAGCTCGTTTGTGGTGCGCGTACCGCGGCCGCTGCAGGACACCATCGCAAGTGCAGACTTCTGGCCGAAGGGTGTTGTGTTTCGGCAGTTCCGGGGCAATCTGCCGAATCCTGCGCCAGATCAGACGACGCAACGGAGCCACGCTGTTACGTCGCCTAAATCAAACTAGATTTAAGTTTTTATTTTTATTATCTGTATAATTTTGTAGTTCACAGTGCCTTGGTTTAATTACTGTAATGCTGTGTAACTAATTTGAATAAATAAATAAATAAATAAAATAAATGTCCCAACTTTCGTGCCAACTTTGGTGCCAACTTTGAGGTCCAATATCTCAGCCATTTTTGATTTTAGAGAAAAGTTTCCCATACAAAACATGCTTATTTTAGCGTCTTCTATACGACAGCATCATAAAAAATAGGTGTTATAATGACACCAACATCCATCATAAAATTTTCAGTCTCAGCAAAAACATCAATCTTTGAGGTCCAATATCTCGGCCATTTTTGATTTTAGAGAAAAGTTTTTCTAATAAAATGTGCTTATTTTAGCGTCTTCTATACGATAGCATCATAAAATGTGCTTATTTTAGCGTATTTTGCATATTCTCAAAAAAAAAACTAAGTCCCTAATCGGCCCCCCTTTTGTATACTCTGACCTGTATAGTTAGACAACCGAAAGAAAACCAACAAACAAGCGAGTACTAGTGGTTGCCGTGCAGTCAATACTGTTGCGTCACAAATGAAACAGTTCAAACATTGGAACGGTCTTAAATTTCGCTTGTTCACAACTCACGCTACTTAATAGTAAATGTATGGGTTAGGTAGACGACTGCACGAATTGGATTACATACACCTTGCGTTGGTTGCCTCATTGTTGAGGGCCTTAGTCATTTTCTCGGAACAGTCTCTCCCAGATGATGCGCTGCCATCTGACCCTATCAGTAGCCGTGTGATGAGCATCATGAACTGTATTGGCAAAGGTTGTGCGAATCTGGTCTGTCGGTCTCCTGCCTCTTGGTCGCTTGCCTTCGACTTTTCCAGGTTATCACTGTCTTTCCTGGCAATGTGACCAAAGTACTCCAGAACCCTTCGAAGACAGGTCGTGGACAGTCTAGTTCGGATCTTGAGTTGGACTAAGATCGATGCGTTGGTGCGGCGTGCCGATGGTATGTGCAGCATACTTCTTCAGCACCACATCACGAAAGCAGCATCAGGGTCGGCAGTGCGTGTGATGCTCCTGGCGTTGCAAGCGCTCATAGGCGGTGGTAACTGCTTAACATCAGGCCGTATGCTTGTTAGCCACCGTCATAGTATAAAAAAAAAACATCAATTCGATCACAGTCCACCTTTCTTCAGGGACCATGCCTCTGAGCCGTATTGAACATATGGAGAACACCAGAGTTCGGACTAATAACACTTGCTGCTAATATATCGCCTTAAGACTAGTGTAGTGTTGCTATCCTTATCTCGTGCGCATACGTCAGACCAACGGAGTGGGGTTACTTGCTACCCGACCCTTGCCGTGACTGGTGGTGTGTTGTCGAGCTAAGTTCTAGCATAGTGACCTATATAAACAGCTGTACTGTGCCTGGCATAGGGTTAGGTATACTACAAGTGGCGACGAGGACAAAAGTGAGTAGAAATCTAATTACGCCTTCAAAAAAAAAAGAGAATAGGCGGGAACACGACAAAAGCAGTCTAACGTGTACTTGCACAGTAAATGTATAATAAATACAGGGCAAGCTCGATAGTGATATGATACATTGTCATTGAAGTTAATTTATCCAAGTTATAGTTTCACTAATAACTGGGGAACAAAAGACATCCACCCAGTACAGGGATCGACTCGTAAACAAGTTTTAGTTCGTAATGGGTCATTCGTTTAAAAAATAACGGTTATTGCACATTTGCAAATAACTCCTGGCGAATCATGCAGTTTTACTTATTTATAGATATTATTTTTGTCCGATATTTACTAACGGTATTAATGTCTAATATTTTTACCGGAAATGCGTCGATACCGCGACTCGTATATAATAAAAGATGTGTAAACCATAATAATTATGTACCTACCTAGGCACAATAAGGAGGTATTGTTTAATAAGCGCAACGTATCTATTAAGTACCTATCTACTCGCGCCTACAACGTAAAATTAATGCAATTGTACAGTTAAAAACCATTGGACAACATACAATAAATAAGAATAATAATAATAAAGTGTGATAAAATGTTATATTAGTTATGAAATAACGATCCGACTTAGAAGTGCAAGTTTATAGTCATTTATAATAAGGGCTTGTAGGTAGATATATTTGAAAATTTGCGATAGCAAAATTACTCAAGTAAACTAGCTTTAGTAAACAGTTCAGTTGTCAGAAACATTATCATTAATTATAAATAGACTTCAGTTGCTTCTAACGGCATTTGAGGCAGACTAGATCGGGTGCAGTATAAATTGTTTACGGGGTTGATAAATAGGTAACTAACTAACTACATTGTAATAATACCTTGCACTGCGGGGTCAATATGTATGAAAGTAAACATTGAAGTGTTTAATGTTTATTTCACTTAGTTATTTACGGGAACGTAATATGTATGATGAAATATCCGTGTAGGTATATGTGTTTATGAGTGGTTAAACTGTATGATTGGTGTTGTAAATAAACTTGTAAGCAGAGTATATTGTACCTGGTCATTTAATTGACAAGAATAAAATGTTTACTAGTCATTATGGTATACTGATCATTCAATTGATGAATAAGACAACATGGTCGTGTACACCTAGCAACTGAAATCAAAAATGTTGTGTCATTTAATTGACATATTGTTTTAACACTTCTAACATTGACCAAGGTCATGGTATAGCAGTAGTTAAACGGTCGTTAAAACGACTAATGGCTAAAGGGCCAGTACGAACATTAAATTGTTTAGCAAGCGGTTAGATGAATGCTCCGCTTGAATCATTTGATTGATTGGTTCCGAGACGCCCCAAAAGTACCCATGGCAGCCATAACTTTGGAAAAAAACCATTGCGAAGGCGATACCTCTTCGATCGGTCTGAGATGGAAGCGTTCGAAACGAGCACTCCATGTCTATTTGGAGGTGTCAGCTATCGCAGATAGCCAAAAGAAGAGAGCAAGCCTCTTGCATTTCGGAGGAATTGAGCTCTAAGAAATATATTACAATATCCCTGGAGCGGACGCGGAGCCAGGTGTCGGCACAGATGTATTTGCGATAGCCTTAGCAAAATTCGATGATAACTTTGCTCCTGCAAACAAAGTACGGTCTATGAACGCCACGTATTCCGTTTGATGAAACGGGAACAGGACGAAAAGTTCGAGAAATTCCTTGTACGGCGGCGACAAGCCGATAAATGCAATTATAAAGATGAATATGAACACATCATTGATCAGATCACGAAAAAATGCCTAACAACAGTTACGTAAAAATAAAAAATGAAAAACTATTAAAACACAAGTTTTCGGTTGCTAAATGTAAGATAATTTTATTGTGGGTAGTGTATATTAGTCACGGGGTTCGTGCTGAGGCCTACCCACGACATGAGGCTGAGGCCTACCCACAATGCACCACTGGGTGGAAAGTTGCTTAAATAAATAAGAAAACGGGCAAAGTGTATTATTTTGAATATTAATTAGTAGTTGTGCACTCGAGGAATATGAATATTTAGTAGTTTAGCGTTATTCTCGAATGGGTCGTGTTACTAATCTCCGACTGCGCAGTGGCGCAATGGATGACGGATCACAATATAATAATTATGAACAAATTGGGAAAACGATTGGACTGCCTAGGCGTCTATTTAATTTACATGACTTTTCATTTGTGCGTGCGTAATTGAATACGCTACTTAATACTTTCCTATGGAGTGGGCTTGATTGTTCTGAATTCCAAAATATATTGACGGGTTAAATATTATAGTGTGATAAGCTTAATTTGTCTTTATGTTGAAAATGTATTTTTTTGTAATAATTATCTAGAGTATCTTGTATAGTTGATAAACAGTATGAACATCCAGCTTAAGGGTTGTGCATTAATAGGTACATATGACACGTATAGGTGCATATGTCACATGTAGTCAATTGGGTATAACAAAATCAGTAATTAAATAACAGCAGACACGTCTTGAAAGGTATAGTTTAATATAGGTATAGTATTTGATAGGCCAAACGGGTTTAAAAGTGATATGGAAGACTCATAAGTGCAAAGTCATTAGTCAATATGATAAGCTCTGACTGTATTGTTACTGGAAACTAATAGCTTTATGTCAGGGGTCAATTTGATTTATTTATTTATTTCAAATAATTACACAGCTTTACAGTTAGTACTAATGCACTGTGAAGTACAAGAATAATTTGAAATAACATGTTACATATTAGGTAGATTCAATTGCTGAAAAATTACATCCATCCATCGCCTTACAGTACCTTAAACATTCACGACACACAATTATCCAGCTACTTCCAAAAAAAACGTCCAAATCCGATGCTGATGCGAGAAGCGCATTAAGTTCTCGTAAGGCTCGAACTAGAGGAGAGTTTTCCGCGCTATGGTTCGCGCCTAGGAGCAGCCAACAGTAGCCGGCAGCGTGGACGAAAATTGAACCTCGATTTAGAAGGGACGAACAATCGGATAACCTGACTGACCAGCTCTGGACAGTCAGAACATCCTCTAGTCAGCACATAATTTCGTCTAACCTCGAGGGAATAGATTGATAGACCACGCTGAATTGCCAATATGATAGGCTAAGGCGTTATGAGGTCAATTTGATAGACCATGCTGGATTGCCAATATGATAGGCTAAGACTTTATGAGAGGTCAATTTGATAGACCACGCTGGATTGCCAATATGATAGACTAAGCGGATTGTTAAAGCAAGCGAAAGGCATTATGAAACGTCTATTTAGTAGACTGCGGGAACCAAACTATTCGTAAGAAAGATAGTAAGGCTTAACGGCTAAGCAAATACAATTGCATGGAAGGTCAATTTGAAATACTATATGTATTAAACCTTCCTTTAAAATTTATATTAAATAACTCAAAGCGTTCATAAACTGGAGTATGTGCTTTTGAGACTCCCATTAAAACTTGAATATCGATGGCTTCGACGCGTCAATTAATTTGAAATATACTGTGATTTAAAGCTTTCATTCAATGGGAAAAGGCTGTTGTTTTAGGACTTCTATTAAATTGGAATATCTCAGGTATCAGAGGGCCGGTAACATGGGAATATGACGTGTTCTTGACTCCCATTCAATTGGAATACTCGAGGTCTCAAAGCCTCCAGTGAATTGGAATTGATTGACAACCTTAATTGAATTGACAATAATAGTTTGCTACTTCAAATGAATGCCTGGATAAAACTGTAAGAGTTTGACATCATTTTTAAATTGTCAAAAGTGGCATTTAAAATGAATGCCTATATTAGGTGGGATTGTTTAACAACCTCCATTATATTGAAAAAAGTTTAGTATTTCGAATAAGAGCTTCCATTAAGTTCGAATCGTTTGAAAACATTAAGTAAATTGACAATAGTCCGGTATTTCAAACGAATGCCTCCCTCAGATAGGAATTGTTTATCAACCTTCAATTGAGAATGGTCTGGTATTACAACTAAATGCCGGAATTAAATTGGTATTGGTATACCACTGATTTAAAACCTTGACCCAATTAGAAATGTGGCGGTTTAAAAACCTCAATTCAATTGGATTTGCCATTTAGTTTAGTACCTCAAATAAGTGCCTTGATTAGGTAAATAGGAATCGTTTCACAACATTAATTAAATTGCCAATGATGGTCCTGTATTTCAAATGAATGGCTCCATTAAACTGGAATTATTTATCAACCTTATATTGAGAATGATCTGGTATTCTTAATTAATGCCGCAATTAAATTGGAATTTGTTTATCTGTGATTTAAAATCTAGATCGAATAGGAAAAGACGCGGTTTCAAAATCTCAATTCAATTGGACTTTAGTTGCAATTTCGAAAATTTATTTGGATTCTCATATTCTTTTGAATGGTATATATCGTAATTTCAGATGACAAATTATAATGATGACTTTAGTGAGAATATTGAACGAGAGTACATGATGACGTGTAAAGCAAGTTAGCTACTTAGAATAGAATAAAATAATTTTTATTTTACCAAAAGAAACATTTTTCTACATTTAACATAATTTAACAGTGACTTCCACACTAGGCACAGCCTGTATCGTGGAAGTCGTATCATACACATCAGGTTCGTTAAGAATGCGGCTATAGACATGCCTTAAACAAGAAATTAAAATTAACAAATGAACAGTACTATGATTAATACATATATACTACAATTTCAGTTTCATGAAAAAAACATTTTTTGAAGATGGTAAAAGGGGGAAAAGAGCAAGCTATAGTCCTTAAGCGCTTGACAAAGTGGTTGTTGTGAAATAATTATCCAGATAAGGCTACATGTCACAATTCTTAAAAAATCTAGAATGAAGTGACAAAGTGGTTGCTGTGAAATAATTATCCAGATAAGGCTACATGTCACAATTCTTAAAAAATCTAGAATGAAGTGTATAACCCTTGTTTTGTATAATTCATTTATTTTTCAAATAAGTTACACAATATTACAGTAATATAACCTACATGCTTTGGAACTACAAAAACACATGCAGACCAAACTTAAAACTAGTTAGATTTAATTCAATAAGCGCCTTAATGGCTTAAGCGACATAATGGCGTGGCTCCTTTGCTTTGTTTGACCTCTGGCATAGCTGTCATGTGCGACTATTTCTCGCGCGAGATATTTGCCTATCTCTTGTAGCTGTGCAGTGGTGTGAGGGAATGACGGCTAGCGCTGTCGCGCGACGGGAACCGCGAGGCGTGGTTATGCTAGACAGGCTGGCGTAGGATTAGGCAGATAGTAGCAGCCTGTAGCGGCTGGGACACGCGTAGCTCAAACGAGCTGAAGTGGTACACCTTCATGTCCTGGTGGGACACGGTGTCGCAATCCCAAGAACTGAATTAACCGGCTCGCCTGTGCCACTTAGTCTTGCGGGGCACCAAGCGCGCCTTGCTCTTCCTTTCCACCAGTGCGACTCCCTCCCTATCCACATTGGTGTGGGAGAACTTTTCCTTATCGCGAACCCGTACGGGGCCGGTTAGCAGCGACAGACTAACCGGCGACTACAGCATATTGCACGCTGAAGCAACTTCGTATCGGTATCCTTTGTGTATCCTCAATGTATCCTCTATATTGTTGTGTCAACAAGGTTCGCGGCAAGTTTATATTGCAAAGCTAGTTCTAAATCAAATGAGATCACAAATTAAACTATTAACCGGTCTAGATAACATAAAACAAGACTGATTAAATACTTTATGGGTTTTGAGTGAAACAACCTTTTTATTTAAATAGATAAACATTCACATATTATTATTTATACGATCACCAATTAATCTAATTTTAATTAAAATAAAAAAGGGATGTAGTGTTGCTATCCTTATCTCGTGCGCATACGTCAGACCAACGGAGTGGGGTTACTTGCTACCCGACCCTTGCCGTGACTGGTGGTGTGTTGCCGAGCTAAGTTCTAGCATAGTGACCTATATAAACAGCTGTACTGTGCCTGGCATAGGGTTAGGTATACTACAACTAGCTTGAGGACTGTTTTAGTATTAGATTTATTTGACCGACCCTTAACATAATTTCACTAACAAAAGCTTATTATGCATACAAGCAAAGCCCTTTCCCGAACAGACGTGATAAATAGTAACAATTTACACTACGACATAGCAGCCCTTCTGCATATTAAGTAGTTTATGATACCAGGCAAATTCGACGAAGCATTGCGATATCCCAACTCGGCATTACAATGGCGAACATAGGTATTTTTACAAGCTTTTATTTAACTTGAAATGGAGGTATTTATGTAACTATGTTTATTCGGGTGGACTTTAAAAATGTTCGTCGCAATAAAAAACGAACCTGCAAAATAATTATTTAGAATAAAGTGTAAAATACGAATTGAAACGCTCTTTGCCCAGCTGTTTACGTAATGGATGAAAAATGTTTTTTGTCATTAAGTAGGTCAATATTTATATATAATGTAAAATAAAAATAAAATATGTAGTACATGCACGTCGCGCGACGCTTGAAAACCTAGTTGATAAAAAAAAATTTGATTCTCTTAAAATCAAACCCTGTTAGGAATTTTGAGGCAACGCATTCTCGATATATTTAAAATTAACGTCGGAAAGTAACTGAAAAGTTGCCGAGACGACAGGGAGGCTCAAATAATTAATACATTTGTTTTATTGAAATGTCTCCGACAAAATTCACTTCATTGTCTACGTGGAAATTAGCCTTAGTACTTATGCTTACATTGAGAATTACACAAACAACAAACTACAAACTTAAAAGAAGTTGCTTGACATGCGTCCGTCGTAATTTCAACAAAAAAAAATGATTGTTGGAATTAAATTGCAGCCATCACCGCTTATTAAACCACCGTGAGCCAAATCATATCTCGAACTATGAGAGTTCATTAACTTTGAAGAAGTCTTTACGTGTTACTCGAATTCTATGCTCATTTTATCTCATCCAACACATTAAAGAAGTCTCCGTCAACAACAAAAAAGGCAGTAACAGTGCTACGAACACCAATTCTTAGGACTTTTTGGTTCTGGGTGACAGTATCGCTGTATCGAATTAACTTTCACCCGACGAAGTGTAATTAACGACCTCCAGCGGTCATAAAGTGAGGTGTTTATGAACGATGTTTTTACGCCTCTAGCTTGTGGTGATGGGTTGTATGATTTGTATGAATGAAATGAAGAATATAATTGAATCGTTCAGATTTCGGTGGTTGATTTTATTAAAGTAGATCAGTAAATCTTACAAATACTCTATAAATGTATCTCTTTCTTTCTTTCTTTTCTTTTTTATAAATAATAGTACATTACGTAATAAAAGGGTGGTAAACGAGGAATTACAAACGAGTGTCTTTAATGACACGAGTTTGGAATTCTTAACCACCAGTCACGTAGGTACGACGTTTTTCATCGCACTTTAGAGGAAATAAAACAAAATTATTAGTAGTCAATACCAAAATGACTTACCGCCCTAGGGAGTAATATACGAATTACCACGTTTTAACGTGTTTACGAACAAGTGTCATGAATATTAATAAAAACACCATAAGACATGCCCTGATACAGTTTAAGTCATGTTTAAAGAAACAGCAAGATTGTTTTATATCCTCCGCCCCACTTCTGTAGACAGGTAGCTAAAACAGGTAGATAAAAAAAACTAAATAGCATTTTTTTTTAATAAATTTAATGTAGTAAAAAGGCCTCTTATGACCATAATCTACCAATATAAATATATAAAAATCTTTTTACCTGGCCAAGGTAATTCACCGGCTGCAACTGCTGCAAGTTGTAAAGATGTTTGTGCAACAACATTATTTTTTAATTTGTCTCATATCAAAGGCGAACTTCACTGGTTGATAGTAGCATAAGACCAAAATTCCATAATTAACTACAAATCTGACTTGATCATTGAATAATTTATTAAAAGATACCGTTTTAATACGCGTAATACTAAAACATTCATAAACTTAGTTCACAATTCGAAGAAAATATAGCCAGTCCCATCAATCAAAATTAACAACATTAATAAAACATATTAGAAGAATAATAACATGATTTTTGCGAAAAATGCCTTAAGCCTATATTTATAACATAATCTGTGGTCATAAATTCAGTTTATCGTTCTAAGTCGGTCATTATGTAGGATTTACAAGTCGTTAATTATTACTAAAGGTTTATGATCCGTTTTGTTATGTATTTTCGTGTGACCTTTCAACCGAGTGGTCAATTTCAAAGTCCGTTTAAGTGACACGTGTAAATTCATGCTTTCATTCAGGAAATCTGCAGATGGCAGCACTATACTCGTATATGTCATTGTCAAGTATCGATAAAAAGATAATTTTAGTTTCCATAGTGTTGATCATATTGGCACAATTTGTTTTAAGCTCAACAGGGTGTTTTGCAGCCCACGCCATATAACGGATTAATAGTGGTACTAATTTTTTTTACTGGTAACGACAAATTTTTGGTAACTGACATTGAAAGTCGGCGAATGTCACTGATGTAAACAAGGAGGAAACAGGACTAAATATTCCGCAATTTTCAAGTGATGAAAGTCAAGTTTTTGTCAGTAGGATTAAATTTATTTGAAAATTGGTACAGTTATACCTTCTGGTGTCTAGATGAATATTACGGACTTCCAGGATCCATAATCAGGATTATTTCATGATACCAGCTCTAACTGCTCATCAAGATGAGTTGAAATGCGAAAACCGCAGATGTCTACGTTAAACGCATCTTGAGATCCGATCCATTACGGGCTTCCAGGGTCCATCATCAGGGCAATTTTATGATACTGACTCTACGTGGTGATTCAGGATGAGTTGAAAAGCGAAAACGCTTATTCCCAAATGGGAATTTACCGATAACGGGAATTTCTCAACTGCACAACACTAGTGTTATGATGAACAACTACGAAAAAACCCTTTAGGTGAGGCAGGTCGGTTTCGTGAAAAGTCAATGTAGTGAAACGTCATGTTAGTTTTACGTCTATTTCGCAGGACGTAATTTTCTAGGGCAGTCATCTTCTAAGTAGGTCTATTTTGCAGGATGACATTTTATACTTTAGTCATCTTCTAAGAGGGTCTATTTCGCAGGACGTCATTTTCTAGTTTAGTCATCTTCTAAGTGGGTCAATTTCATAGGACGTCATTTTCTGGGTTAGTCATCGCCTAAGTAAATCTATTTCACCGAAATTCTGTAGGCTTGTAACTATATTATAATATCTTTTTGTAGTAACCCTTTGTATTTTATCCGTAAAAGTTGTAATTATATTTATAGTGATATGCAAATGACGTTGAAGTTGTTAAACGTAGATGACCTACTAAGAAATTGACTAGCTAAGAACATGACATCCTTCGAAATTGTCAGGAAGCGAACATGACCTGCTGAGAAGGTGACCAGCTGAGAATATGACGTCCCTCGAAATTGACACGAAACGAAGATGAGCTGCTGAGAGTATGACGTTCCTCGAAATTGACACGAAACGAAGTTGACTTATTAAGAAATTCACTAGCTGAGAACATGAGTCCTTCTAAATTGTTGGGAAGCGAAGATGATCTGCCGAGAACGTGACGAACCGGGAACATGACCTTGCTCGAAATTGACTCAAAACGAGGATGACCTGCCTCGCCTAAAGGGAAAAAACTATGATTCCTTGATATACTATTTTTTTATATTTTTGTTAACTTAAACACCCTGTAGCTCCCAAAGTATTGAGTAAAAAAATAAACCAAATTTGTAGAAACTTTTGTGCGAAGTAATTATAATACGGCGGTCCCGGGTTCAAATCCCGGCCAGGGCAAATATTAGTGTGATGAACTCGAATATTTGCGCTTGGGTCATGGTTGTTCTATGTATTTAAGTATAAATTTATCTATATAAGTACGTATATCGTCGTCTAGTACCCATAACACAAGCCTTCTTGAGTTTAATTTGGGACTAGATCGATTTGTGTGAGGTTGTCTGATATTATTTATTTTATATTTATTTATATTTCTACAAATATTCGAGATATGAGCAAAAATGTGAAAAAAGTCACCTGCAAATCAATTTTAAAATTAATCTGAATGGCCACTTCAACAGAACCGTGGAAAAAAAATTAAATAAAAATCAATACTTATAAAACGAATTAAAAAATACTGGATTTGAAATTAATCGCTCCAAAACGTCGATAAATCGAACAGAAATAAGATAAGTTCAAAGCATGTCGGGAACTACCGAACATTATTCAAGTATTTAGATAATGTTGTTCGTGATATATGCTATAAATTCGTTTCGACACATTCCTGAATGTGTAGCGATGGGTTTGTTTCCATTGTTTGGTTCCGGGTATTCAGTAAAGGCGATGGCCAGACCCGGTCTTTGATTACATGTGCCGTTTTCGTATACCGATTTGTATGGTAAAATAACGTTCTAGAGAGCACATCCCATACAAATCAGGAAACGTTCTCGAGAACGGTACATCTCTAGTCATAGCCATTCAGGCACCCTAGGTAACTCATTAATTTTATGATGCTCTAGGTGCCTGAGATCTGCGGGCCTATGATAGATGCGTTTACCACGCGATATATAAGTAACAAAGCATCCGTCACCTACAACTCTAGCAAAACTCTCATACGTGATTATTTCTCGTGCGAGATAATTACCTGTCTCTTTCTGTGCAGTAGTGTGTAAGAGTGACGGGTAGCGCTATGCCGCGCGACAGGAGTCGCGAAGCATTGTTTGGACTCATATACTTATCAAAAAGTAAACTAAATCATCATAGCCCTAGAACGCTCTGAGGGAGCCATTGCCCCGGTCGGACGCCTACCGCGGCCTTCATCCCCACCCCTCTAAAGCCAACACTGAGTCGCCGGATGGTTGACAGCGTCCACTACGCACTGCAAGTTGCCAACGTTGGCAACGCGTCAGCGCACCAGGGTGGTCTGTTTTGCCTTCCGCCTTTTTTGTTCAATAACCTCAATTCAAAATTTAAATACAAAATTTGAAATTCTTAGCTTAAGTATTGGCTGAGATCTTGTCACTTGTTCCAATTAAAGCTAAATATCTTGAAAACTACTGGTACTATACCCACCAAACATAGCTAAGACCCATCAGGACGGACAAGTCTTTCGATAAAAAAAAACCGCACTCAAATTTGTCAATCCGTTTGGGAGCTACGATGCGATGCCACAGACAGACACACAAATACACATGTTAAACTTATAACACTCCTCTTTTTCGCCGGGGGTTAAAAATAAAATTAATATACCTAATGCCGTTTCATTATGGAAACAAGCCAACACCACCATAAGTTGGCTCGTATCAGATCACAATCCACATGCTTGAAGAATGCTACCGTAGAGCGAAATCTTCACATTTTGGAATACCGTCTCAAAGCAATTAATTATTATTGCCGCATACCAGTTCAAATATAGAAACTAGAAACTCTAATTCTTCGAATAAGCCCCCAAGATGTTTTTGGTTATTTCAATAATTTTACAAAAGAATTTAACCTCAAATTTCAATTATTTATTGTTTTGTACAAAGTTACAGCATGATATTTAGTAGCTACAAGCATAAACATATTTTCATAATATGACGGCAGCCGTATCCAATGCTAATATAACCTACGAATGGATTTCATCCGATATGGCTAGCCAAATTTACTTTTAAATACTCTTACACGTGTGACGATAAAATACACTTGAGATTCATGTAAACCTACAACGAAATATGAAATCAAATTTTCTGCCAAAACTCCGTTCACTCCGTCTTTATAAGCATGTCGCAGTATAAATATTGTTAAATATAAACATCAATGTTTGTCAAAACACAATTAGCAGTCGTCTCGTCGTTAAATAGCGTGGTTATTCCTGTCACCTGCAGGCTGCGAATAGCGATCGTCAACGCCACTATTAATACAATCAAACCATTTCCTAGAATTCGAAAATTAAATTCTTCAACGCTCCCATGTGTCTACTCAAACGTGGATCTTAGACAAGCGTTTGACAATGTCAACCAAGTTTTTATTACAACAAAATTGTATATTCTTTGAGACGATGTTGATAGATACGAGTTTGGAGAAGTAAACGGAAGATATTGGGTTTATTTGCAGATTTGATCGTGTGATATTTTTTGTGTTTGCGGTTTGTGTGGCTCATTTGGCAGTGCGCCAGACGTTTTATTGTTGTAACAATGGACCGCCCTGAGTCTCTATTTTCTAATGAAAAAGAAACAGTGAATGCTTATGGTATTGTTGGTGCTGATTCGTCTGGATAGTTTACGTATACGGGACATTTTGATATTGACATCAATTTATGTTTGTTTGATGTTCGTGTTGTCAACTCAGTATTAGACACTGACATTCTGTTCAAGATCTCGTCGCGACATCTTGATATAAATTGTACCATGTTCGTGTTTGTTTGATGTTTCTTCCTTGTCAACTGGGCCTAAATATTTAACGTTTGACAGTTACATCTATTCGGGAGCTCATCACTACATTTCTACTTTAATTAATATAATTTAACTTTATTTTATTTGGATATAAATGAATACATATTTTTATTTAATTGTATGGAATTTGTCCTGCTTATATTGTAGAAGATCACTTTTTTTTTCATAATTTACCTTTGTGTCGATAATTATAAAATTAATTAATATACTTAAGTACTTACTGTAATTTAACTGTAAAGTTTAATAAATCAGGTTGCCGGTATTTTATTTTCTTTTGAGCAGTATATGATTATAGTATAGGTAGCTAACTTCACCGATAAGATCTGCGAATCTCATTCGTAAGATTTCCTGAAGAAGAAAATTGGATATATTTTTTTCGAGTTAGCTTTTATTTGCGGTGCAGAAAGTACACATGCACTTGTGTTTTAATGCCAAAATGTCCGATTAAGTTATTGTTTACGCGTCTTTGCTATTTAATACTCATTGTCACTTGAAAATCACCTCCAAATTTAATATTTGCGATGAATTAGATCGATAACTTTTCATTCAACGGTCCACACTAGTTACACTGGTGACTAGCTAGGTACTGGGTCTCCCCAAAGATTTATCGTTGTGCCGCTCTTGGTCTGAAAGTAGTTTTATCTTGGATCCTGAGCCATTTATTTATTTATTTATTTATTGAAAACAGGTTACATAACATTACAGTTTACACCAATGCGTCATGAACCGAACAATGTTTATTTTAACGGCGAAACGGCGTGGCCCCGTTGTTCCGACATCTCGGGTGTTGGATTTGGTAGGTTGCCCCGGAACCGACGAAACACGACACCTTTCGGCCAGAAATCAGCACACGCGATGGTGTCCTGGAGCGGCCGCGGCACGCGCACCACAAACGAGCTGAAGTGCACGTAGTGGCGCGAATGCAACTGGAACACCCTCAGGTCCCTCCGCGAGTAGCCGGTTTTCTGGTGAACATACTGCGTCACTTCTTCAGCGGTGGCAGTGTGATGTAGGCGCGACACGTATAGCGCCTTGCTCGGTGTGGAGACCCGCAGACCACAACCAACCGGTTCTGCAGTACCACTCTGACTCTTGCGTATCTTACGCTTTCTTGACACCGTTGTGAAATCCTCCTTGTCCACACTGGTGCGAGGGGTTTCCTCTTTTGGAGGATCCCGAACTTCACGCGCTTTTGAGAGTGCGGCTTTCCGGCGGGCTGGAACAGGCTCACCAGCAGAAACGACGTCAGCAAAACGACGACGTGGTTTCGATGAAGCGTTGACGGGAGGCCCCGCGAGGAGGGGGCAGGGGGGCCGCGGATCGCCATGCACGGTGACATCGCTTTGCGCAGTGTCAGCTACCATGCTGGTATTAAACAGGTAGACTCCTGCGCTAAGCAGGCTGCGGCTGTTGATAAATGCCCTACACAATTGACAACATTTCATATTTATAACAGGTGGAAATTAAAATAGAGATCGACAGGGCTTATGTCGTGTACCTTAAAAAAAATCTTTGAATTTATTCTTCTGTATTTAAAGAAATATAAGAAAATTCATCAAATAACTGCAATCTAAGACAATACGGGCTGAATAGGGTTGTTGTCTAAACCAAAGAGCGAAAAAATATATTTATTTCTTATTTGACGTTGACAGATGACAGATGCATACCGAGTTTTATTAAGTTTTTTTTTAATAGAAAACCGACTAAAGTAACCGTTCCATTAAGTTCTGGTTTTTGTGTTGCCACATTTTAAAATGAGTATTTTTTTATAAATTAATAATAAAATAAATAATCATCTCAGAAAATAAATAAAAACAGAGATTACTTCATCTTTTTAAGCAGAATTCAGAAAAGTAATAAAATGATAGTCTTAAAAATATGAAATGTTGTCAATTCCAGGTGCCACAGCCAGGATATGTGGACCTCTGCCAAGGCTACTCTGTTTGAGCACGCGTCTCTCTAAAGGTAAATTATTATTATCTTTCTACGTTGAAAGTTCCTGTGATCTAACAGAATTGCTGTCCGTTTTGGGGCGCTGCGCTTTTCAGTACGTACTCGCCAATCGAGATTATTTCTGCCCCAGCGGCAGTTGGTTCAATAAGCGAACAGTTCAGATCAAAATTGGCATATATGTACTAGAAGAGACCTCGCACTTGGCAGATTGTTTACCGTAGCCAACTAAAAAGTATGTTCTATGACCATCTTTAGATATCCCGCTATTCCTGTTCCAAAATAGGAAAATGTTCATTGTAGGTATATTCCTACCTTATAGATGGCACTATGTCAATAAAAACTGAATTTGAAGAAAGGATTTTGCCTGAAATTTTGCCCCTTTCCATATAAACTTGGTTTTCACTACATTTTTAAGGTTATTAATACTACGGCTTAAGAAAAATCAAGGATTCACCGTCCCACACGGTGTTACACCATTTATCGATGCGCCCACGGTAAACAAACCCTGCTATTCTAAGTAAAAAAGAAGTAAGTATATTTAGACATGAAAGGCAGTTACTACCTTTCTCCTCGGGACGCTTACGATCGATCTTGTCGTCCCGCAATTACCGAGTGTCTCACGCGCATCATATTTACACAGGGTTGCCAATATTTATTTAGATTTGAATTTACTACTACTTTTTTATACAGACAAATGCGCGTCCAGTCAGGGAAGTAGCATTACAATTGAATGCTGAAAATTCAATCAAAAATATTACAGAGCTCGTGGTGAGCGGGCACCTTAATCTGAAAGTGTGTTTATTGGATTCCAAGTTACGTAGGTGGATGGTATCTAATAAAGGCAATAAAGGCTGAAGAAACTTTAATAACCATCGTAAAACAAAGGTTAACGGGTCACTAGCTACTGTTTAACCTAAAATAGACAAACGGAAGATACAGTGGTACCACAGAAGTGGTACTTATAACACGTACATACATAATGATATAATAAATGACGCACCTGAGGTATTTAGGTTATGTGTTACGTTTTTTGTCCCGGACCCTTTAGCACAAACGTAACAAGCGACTCTTTGTCGTGCGACAAATATAATCTTCCTCTCTCCTTTGAATACCGTGTGAAAACAATGTTGAGCGACAAGCTAACTACAACTAGAATCGCAACTAGATCTGCTAATCCTTTTGGAGGATTGGTGTTTTTGTTGATACAGACATCAAAGAAGATAAAAACAGAAGTGAAATTGACAACTACTTTTGATGCCTTAGCTTTTCAAGGACCTCCCAAGGAGTGCATAGAAAACCTGCTCTTATTCCAGTATCGACTGCACTAAGTCTTTCAATCGTCGTCGTTTTTTAATACCTTTATTTAGAGAAAATTGTGCATCAATGCATTTTCCACTTAAATAACTATAGGTAAATAACTTCGTTTACTTGACAGCTAGATTGCGTCCCAGTTGGAGGAAATGATCCTTAATGGTGCAACGATTAAATACCTATATTTTCTCGTAGCATTTAATCTGATTGTACAGAGTATCTCAAGGATGTCAGTGTCAGGTCATGGTCGTTAGCAATGGTTACTTCTCTTCTTCGTCGATTTCACTCTTCGCAAAGTGATCGCCCCAAAACGGCGCCATTCTTCCCTTATAGCTTTTCGTTTTTATTGAATCTGTCCACATCATAGGCCATGTTTTACAACACTTTAAAGAAGCACCTGTGTGAGTACAACTATCTATTCCTCTAATTTTAATTCTAAACTTTATATTAAGGCTACATTTTTGAAAATTTTACCATCTAAATACGGGTACAGCTCCCAGTGGAGTTTTATGGAAAAGTCTTAGATTTATTTGTCACATGACAGTGAATTCTGCTAAAAGATTGAACTTCTATATGCTATACGAGTGTAGAAGGATACAGCAGACACACGAGGGGCCAGCCCTACCTCAAGTTATGCCGGTTATGCCAAAGACGTGATTACAGACATCCTTCCAACCACATGCATATTTCATGAACTTGTTAAAAACGCGCCAATACCACAATAAAACGCATCACATCCTAAACCCCATCAATGCATTCTCAATCTTGCACCCACGCATCCACGAGCTAATCAAATCTGAATTTGAGTAGTTGAATTTCGAACTTGAGGCTTTTTTGTTGGATAATCAGTTATTGATATTGTTGGTTATCGAGCCGGTAAATTGTGGTGTTGATCGTTGATTTAATAGGTGTTTATGATTGGGAACTTGTCATACTTATGTGTTTTTATTTTGCAAATCAGGCTAACTAAACTTAATACTAGGAAATATAATAAGGGTCAAAAACGTACGCGTTTCAGTTTCCTTTACTGTAACTATTATTTGAACAGCAGACATAATATTCGCGGTAATAGGGTCATACGAGTATTCAGGATATTGTGTAACTGTTATTCATTTAACAGGTATATTTTTTAGGGAAGCTTCGTGATTTATCACCTTATAATCATTTAATAGCAGGTACCTTATGTATATTTGTTAATATAACTATATGTATTAGAACCATTGATACAAATATCAAATATATGTATGTGTTGTTGGTTGTATTATATTATAATGTTTGTATACATTTATCAATGTAATTAATGTATTTTTTATTAAATTAATTAATTGTAACTGTTTCTGTATCAACACTTGCAGTACAATACAATACAGATCCACTTTTTTGCACACCTCAAACACACAGGGATACAAAACATCAGAGATATACAGTAAAAAATAAATAGAGGTTAACAACAGGCGGCCTTATTGCTAAATAGCGATTCCAGACAACCTTTAGATAGCGGAGAAGAAGAGAGTTAGAATTGAGTAGGTGACGCAAAACAACTATAAGCCACAAAAATAAACAACAAAAATTAAAAACAATAAACATACATAAATAACAATAATCAGATATACCTACATACAATACTTAGACATAATAACAACATATAGCAGAGTAGAATAGATAGCAAACCAGTCAGTCGCATAGTACGAGTAAGAGGAGCGATTTTCAACGCAGTGTAAATTAAGGTAGAGATAAATAATGACGTTTAAGGTTAGATTTAAATATACCAAGAGATTGTGCACGCCTTAGATCAGAAGGTAAAGAATTCCACAGAAGAGTAGCCTGAAAAGTTAATGAATTATTGTAAAAGTTGGAAGAAGAAGAGGGGATAGTGAGAAGAATAATGTGTGCATACAGGTTTTGCTGTATACTAATCCGCACCAATAATGTTTCTATTTGGCCTTATGCTTGACCGGTAGAGTATGCCTCATGGTATTAAGTCCGCCATTTGTACCTACGTTTGTAATGTGCCATAGAGTTTAAATGAATAAATTAGATTACTTAGTGATGAAATTAAGTCAAAGGTGCATGACATCTATAACCATAGAATAAAATGGTACGCCTGTCTACAGTTCATAGCTCACTTTATAGTAGGAAAACAGAATATTTGTTCAAGTGTTCATTAACACTGTTTAAAAATAAATGGGTTGCGTGCATTTTACCGTTAACAAGAAAGTGTTATGTAATGGAAGATGTTACAAAGTGCGATTTATGAAACTATAGAGTAAAAGGTGGTTAAAGTAAGTAAAGAGTCAATCTTTTATACTACAGTAACTATACTCTAACATGCGTATGACCTCCAATTATATTTTCATATGTGGATAAGCAAGCAAGTGACTTAAATTGTCCCGTTATTATATACATATGTAGTCAAGGTAAGCAATGTTCCTCAAATATCCGGACAGCTCAATAAACCTCCAGCATTACACTTACCTAGTGCAGTAAATATGGCTTTCCCTGCCTATTGTGAGCATAACAGCATGATTTTATGTATCATGCGTCAAGTGAAAACTGGACTAGTCTATTCGCAATAATGCTTTTTCACGTAATGTATACGTTTGATCTGTAGACCGTTTGTTACGTAATCCAGTTGTAAACGCATAAAGGTATTATGGCGTTTGGACACTATAAGTCAACGTAATCAGTCAAGTTCATCGATCTATGCCATTTCTGTAACTATCTCTCAGATTTCTGTGATATGAGAGATATACCTACTTACATCAACGATAAACTAAGTTAAAAATTTAAAACACCCCCGATTCAAGTAGCTGGTCATCATGAGACCCTCATTAAAGTGATATAGAAAAGGCTACTAAAACTGAATATAACTCATATAAAGTTTGGATTTCTTAGCTTCAATATTAGCTAAGATCTTGTTACTTGTTCCAATTAATATCTTGGAAAATACATATGAATGAAATGTTCTGCGTTGGACAGTTTCGATTTTTGCGAAATTATTGTAAGATTTGTGTATGAGGCGTCCGTTTCCGGCTGAATTTTGCCCAAAAGACGCCAAAACTTTCCAACACGGTTCCTTTCCATTCAGTTCTTAAATTTCGTAAAAATTTGCTAGGTTTTGGAAGAAAAAACAGACAATAATGAAACCTCGATTTGTATGAAAAAATTAACAGTGATGTACCTCTTAAGGTAAAGGTGTTGGTTTTATTCCACTATAGACATGTTGTAAAACAGTTAAAGGGACAATTAAAGTCTCAGAACAACGGCCTTGCGGCGCCTCGGTAACTCACAAGGCTCGATATTTTGACAGCACCACATTCCGCAAACTGCAGGGACAATAAATAGAGGCCCCTGTCATAACATTTTGGCATTCCATTATACAGAATCATAAATATACTGAGCCACTTCTAACAGAAGCTGCTCTTAGATCGATGGGTTCATGTTTCACTACTTCAATGGGAACCACAAAATTTGAATGTTCCGGATTCATAGTATCATCCACTGAAACATGAAAATTAATAAGCACTACTACAAAAATTGCCTAACAGTCTGACGTTTATTCAAGTGCTATCTTTGTTATTTTACATAGAAAACTACCGTGAGTCTCAGACATATTATTTATTTTTTCGACTTCTACGAAAGGAGTAAACCCGTTCATGTATTTTAAAATGCTTACTTTGTTTTTCTTTGTCTGGTTTATTTGTATGTGATTTGATAGCTACACCAAAAACATCTTTTAATATCTTTATTTGAGTTGCATTTTTATCTCCGTGTGTTACATCGACAGCTTCGTTTTGATCCCCATCTTGATTTTCTTCAGTTTCCTCTTCGGATTAGGTATCTTCAATAAATCTTTCATCTAAGATAAAGCGTTTTTCAGTTTTGTAAAACCTAATTTATTGTTTTTTGTGTGTTAACTTTTTTTGTTTTGAATGTTAACTTTTTTTTTGTATCGTTAATCGAATTTACAGACGGCAATGTACCTAGAGAGGTTAGTTTAGCTCTGTTGTCCTGACATATCCCATCAATTAAACGACGTGTTTTAAATTAGGCTTTTTAAGATGGTTATCCAGACTTTTTCATCGATCTACCCATGATAAAAATTATTCTCCCGGCTTCTTATTTATTAATGCATAGGTATAATAGTCTGAAGCCTGTCAGGAAACTCTGTAGGCATCAATACGGAAGGTGGAAAACCGTGTGGAGTGGAGAGCTTTGGTGCAACGGATAACGGCCTCAAACGGTCACGACCGTCTGTTATGAGGAAGAAGATTAATAAGAAGGTATAATAGTATATACATGTTACTGCAGAGGCTATTAGGAGCTGAGGGATTGCTAGACAAGTTTGGTACGAGTTTGCCTTAAGGCGGCATACAAGAGGTGAATCAACCACTAATAATCACATACTTAAAATCCAAAATTTCAAGTCTGTAGGTCATTTAGTTCCGAAGTTAAGCGAAAGCAAAGTTTCGCATTTACGACACTCACTCACTCACTCATGATCATCAGTAAAGAACTAGTACTTCCAATAAATTCAGAGAGCTGAAATTTGGTACAGAGTTAGGGTTTAATGGCCACATAAAGCGAAAACTATAAAAATTGGCCAAGTGCGAGTCCGACTCGCGCATGAAGGGTTCCGTACCATAAAACAAGTTTGTTGTATGGGAGCCCTTAAATATTTATTTTATTTTATTTGTAGTATTTGTTGTTATAGCGGCAATAGAAATAGATCATCTGTGAAAATTTCAACTGTCTAGCTATCACCGTTCGTGATATACAGCCTGGTGACAGACGGACGGACGGACGGTCGGACGGACGGACGGACGGACAGCGAAGTCTCAGTAATAGGGTCTCGTTTTTACCCTTTGGGTACGGAACCCTAAAAACTAGGATAATCGAAGATCTGGAGTACTCTGATTAGAAAACACAAGAGCCCAACCAAACTATTAGAGATCGACATACCGCCTTTACAAAAAATATTCAACTTGTTGCTGTATTCGGTCGGCCGCCGTCGCACCTGATCATCTCTCCTGATGATGGATCGCGTACCGATTCGAAACATGTCGAGCGTTATTCGACTTCTATGACGTGAGTAAACCTGTTTAAGTATTTTAATATTCAACTTAGTGGGCCGCTTCATTTGATGTCAAAAATCCAAGGTCTGAAGTATTTTGATGACGCGTTTGGCTCGGTTTGTAGACACCTCCCTACTGAGCCGGCGGTCCCGGGTTCGAGTCCCGGCCAGGGCAAATATTTGTGTGATGAACTCGAATATTTGTGCTTGGGTCATGGTTGTTCTATGTATTTAAGTATATCTTTATCTATATAAGTATGTCTATCGTCGTCTAGTACCCATAATACAAGCCTTCTAGAGCTTAATTTGGGACTAGATCGATTTGTGTGAGGTTGTCCGATATTTATTTATTTATTCTTTATTTGATGAAGAACGCTCAGCTGGTCTCAGCTGTATTACAGATATGGTAATGCCCCCTTCTACTATTGGTACATTAAAAAATCGACTCTCATTGAAAAAATCCAGCGTAGTGGGTACACATCTTCTAATTTAATCTAGCCTATAGCGTCCCACAGCTGGGCGGGTTACGTATTACAATCCCGAAAGTTCATAATACCTAGTAGTTGAAATACCGATGGTCAAAATACCGAAAGTTCAAAAAGCCGATATTCGATAAACCGAAGCTCAAATTACCTATTTTCAGAAAATCGAAAGTTCAAAATCTCGAAATTTCATAATCCCGAAATTTTTAAAATCTCGAAATTTTATAATCCCGAAAGTCAATGAGCACTTTAAAAGTGTCAGGCCACTAAACTAATCTGACTTTTCCGTGTTATCGATCTGCTCCGGCGCTGCGGGATGTTCAGCCCCTCCGCCCTAGCGTAAGAAAGTGCGGCACCTACGCTCGCCTTCGCAGCTTCGGCTTTTTGGTCACCTTCGGCGACCAGCCTCAGCCGCTGCGGCTCGCTTGATTTTATTTATTTATTTTATTTATTCATAACATATCTATAACTTACAGCTTAAGCCAACGCGTTACAGATCTTAACCTAAAATAATTAAATCTAAGGGTAAAGAACACCCATTTAACATGTAACATAACTGAAACTTATTCTAAACACTACAAATAGGTATATATATAAAACTAGATATAGGGTAAAATACATTTTAAGATCGTTCTAAGAAATTTCTGCATTCATTCATCACGCTTGCAAACCTGGTAGCGAACACATCGCAGTGTGGAGCTACGCTGAGCATAGAGTTGAGGATGGAGAGCGCGCTCGGAATGGGCGCGTGTCGTAGCAGGGCTGTGCGCGAGGGGGGTGGCGCCAGAAGCGGTGCCTGGCGTAGGCGATGCCCGCACTTTCTTACGGCGGCCGGGGGCTGCCCTCCCTCCGCGCCTCCGGCCTTTTATATACACTCTAGGGGTAGGGCAGACAAGACCACGTGGAATCGGGGTTGACAGCTTCGGTTCTGTGGCAAGTCGATTAAGAAAAGGAAAGAGTCCGGGAAAGTGGGAAATTATGACACTAAATATTCGATATTATGATAAAATATTCTGTTATGGACTGCCAACCGAACCGAACTTGTTTGGAACCGAAGCTGTCAACGCTCGCCTCCGCAGCTTCGGCTTTTTGGTCACCTTCGGCGACCAGCCCCAGCTGCTGCGACTCGCTTGATGCCCGCACTTTCTAACGCTGCGCTGCCGTCAAATGGCAGAACGCTGCAAGTCATAAAACCTAGTTTCGAGAAAAGTGAGTTTAAAGTCTTGAACATATCGGCCTTGGATTTACCTATTATTTATGATCTTAAATGGTTGAAATTTATAAAGATCAGACATTATGATATACTTTGTACAGCCGAAAAAGAAAATATAATATTTTTATGACCATAAATTAAATAATAATGCAAACGCGTTTTGCCAGTAGAACCCTGAAGTAACAAGAATACTGAATGACGTGGCAAAACGCTGTAACGTCTTAGTTGAATCGTTATGCCATATTTCCCCAGCCATAATTTAATAATGTTTAGCATGTAAGTCATTTTGTATTATGAGTGCTAGTGAAAAAGTCATAACTTTACTTAAAATTTGACGGTCAACTGAATAAAAGTCGGACTATCGCACCGATGGTTCTGTGCGTACTATGAAAGTACGGTAACCACACTGTAACGAAAAGATAAACTGCACTCAGCGATGAAGTTAACTTTACCATTAGAAAACAGTTTTACGTACTCTACTACTTGTAGTATAAGACGGTACTTACTTGCCAATTTTCATAGTTATAGGTCAACGGGAAATCGTCTGTTGACAACCAAAACTCACTAAGTAACAAATATCTACTTAAAACAAAGCTCGTATCTGAGTGCACGCTTTTGGAGAATGAAGACTAGTAGAATTACCCCAAATGACTATTCTGTATGCCATCAATGAATGGAAATGCGAAAAAACACAGTGTTTAATTGAATTTAAGTATGAATAATAAAAAAACAACTGGTAACCTCAACCAAATTGTTTACATATATAGTTAAATTGAAAATAACAACAGAATAAAACTATGTGGGTATACTGAGTTATGGCAAAAACAATTGCATCTCATTAATTGTAGCTACCTATATTCAATATAACTATGTCGATTGATTGCTATTTACCGCGTTTTGGCGTGTTGTTAGCAATCGCGCGGTTATTACCGGAGGTTTTCCTAAAATGCTGCAAGTTCCATTTACAGCGTTCTGCCTTTACTGCATAGCTAAACGGTCTTGTCACGTCTTGTTTAAATAACAGAGTAACTAGAGTTATCATGTTTTGCTTGGACTAGCGTATAGTTACCGTGTTTTACCACTTTTCGATAGCCCTAATTAAATGAGATATAAAAATTCTGAAAACAAGGTATGATAGAAGAGTCTAAAAGGAATCGTTTTGTACAAGGCAACTTAAAACGCTGTAACTCAAGTTGCAGCGTTTTGCCATTTGACGGCAGCGCTAGGGCGGAGGAGCTGCACATCCCGCAGCGCCGGAGCAGATCGGTTCCACAGAAGAGTTCACTTATAAATAGTAAGTATAGTAGTAGGCAAGTAGGTTACGTAATTTAGGTTAATATTCTTTGTATAAAATAAACATTAGAATCTGTAAGACTACAGAAATATAATTCTCGACAGTTTAAATTATATTCCGGATTACAACCTTCAGGCAGGATCATAGTCTTCGGGATTACAGTCTTCGGGATTTCTTTCTTCGGGATTACAGTCTTCAGGATTATAATATTCGGTATTTCATCCTTTCGATCAAACGTTCTTTCGGGATTTTAAACTTTCGGTCAAATAAACATTCGAAAGTTTTAATTTTCGGCCTTCCGTTCATAGGTCTTATGAAATTCGGTATTTTGAACTTCGGCATTGTAATACGTACCCGCTGGGCGAATGCCTCCCCTTCTGCTTTTAATACGCATATAAATAAAATTAAAGGAAAACTCTGGATAAGACTAGACTGGGTTTTATACTTATACTTACAAGTTTACAAGAAGAAATAGTCGAACGATTAACTTTATTCTACTCGAACATTACACAAATTAAATAAACAAATTACACCAAAATATTAATTTCGCTCAAAATTTGGTCAAAATATAATGCATTGGACTAAGAGTGGCGGTGATACCCGCACACGTCGCTAGATGGCGCTAACTGTGTTTTAAAACGCACCTACGTTTGTTTTTCCGATAATCTTATATGGCGAAGTGGCAACCGGCCGCGTTACAGTCGTTTACGACATTCTTCTATTGCGCTCGGAAACGTTTGCTAGGGATTAGGAGGGATTATTTGCATATCGTTGATTTCGCTTATTATTTCATGAGGTTTGCTAAAGTGAATTCGCAGGTTGTTATAAAACAATATGCCCACGTTTCTACAAAAAGAAGTGAAATCCCACCAAAAACATTCTATAAACAACTAGCCAAGTCTCGATGGAGCTGCTTGTTTATCTCTAAAAAGTAATGAAATCTAGACAAAGTCGTACCAAGTCTAAGGTTCCTTACTGCGATTTCTTTATTATTATAGTTAATGTTGTGTGACTTGGCCGTTGAAGAGTACACAAGGGTACAACACCAGGTGCTCCATGACACCATTGCACCAATCTGTCGCCAGAACCGCTACCCATTGACGATGGGAAATTGCCACTTGGAAAACGTTGATTCAATAACCAGTCAATTGTAGGCTTGATAAAGCTGCGTATTTCAATAATACTTATGTATAGGCGAGCCTGAAACAAACAGTATAAAAAATATTTCTAATCATTGATAGAAGTCCGTCTGTACGTCTATTTTATGTTAGATCGGTGGTCGATTTGACGCTCCAAAAAGAAGAGAGCAGAAGTCAGCATTGTCAATGCTGAATGCATGTGCTGCACAATCAACAACAGCCTAAAATGAGACACTAGCGTCAAATTACCAATACCAGTATGGGCTATTATCTCGCATAACAAACATAGGTAGTTACAACAGATATAACCTTGTGTACTCTTCAACGGCCAGTCACACAACATTAACTATAATAATAAAGAAATCGCAGTAAGGAACCTTAGACTTGGTACGACTTTGTCTAGATTTCATTACTTTTTAGAGATAAACAAGCAGCTCCATCGAGACTTGGCTAGTTTTTTACAGAATGTTTTTGGTGGGATTTGGTTTACGCTAGCAGACGTTACTGTTTCATTTAAAAAGTACTAATTAGGGAATTTAAAGGTAATTTCGGTGCCTTTCCTTTGACAGCGGCGACTCCGATCATCACACGACAATACACCCCTCTTTTTGGCTCCGTATTCAATATGAAAGAATCGACAATATTTACAATGCAAAAGAGAGAGAGAGTCGGATGATAAAAATACTGGCAGGGAAATCCTGTCTAACGAAAACGCTCTCACCGCAGACCGCACACCTAGCCCAGCTCATCAAAATACTACCAGAACGTTATTCAAACCACGCAAAATGTCCATTTTACCGCCCTATAGACACTCAACGTCACCGCAAATAGTATCCAAGAATTTACAGTTAGATCAAATGTAATTCAACCTCCGTTATATGACAATAACCTTCAATTTTAATATTTATTATCAATAATTTCTACTGAGAACTTTCATAGACGATAAAAGACATGAAATTGAGTTTATGTAGCTTCTGATACTGCGAGTATATGCTGGTTTAACACGCACGCTACAAATCAAATATGTGTTCTGAAAAACATTAGAGCTGGATAAAAATCACACTGATCGCCTAAAATATCACAGTGAATTTCAATCAAAGCGAATCAAAAGAATAGATTAGTCGAAACAAAATTTTATATAATGGTTTATTTAAAATATAGAAAAGAAACTAGTATTCAACGCATGTTTCTGGCGTTTCCGCGCACAAATATTTTAACGAGTAAACGATTTTAACACATCATCAATACTTCTTAGCTTGATATTCTTACGATATATTTTGTACCTTGTTATCATTATAATATCAGACGAATTTAGAATAGAATTATTCCTTGTCGCTGTAAAAAAATCTACCAGCTACTTTTACCAAGGAACTTCGTTACAAAAATACATTAATGCCAATGCCCCTAATGATATTTTTTTCTAAAAATCACTGCAGTGCATAGAATAGATATATCAATAAAAAGTACCTACCTATGACAAAATTGCGCTACTGTCATCTCGGGACCTAGTTACAGTATACGCATTAGTACCGCTTAGTACTGTAACTAGCTCCCGACTATGTAATGCAACATGCTTGTCACAGTGATTTTTTTGGAACTAGAACCACTCGAAATGTAACTCTCATTCCCACCTCTAAACCCGATATTACAGTAGCGTAAACTTATTTCACATTTTAATGTAAAATAGACTGTATCGTGGTAACACAAAGGCTTTGAAATTGGAAAATGTTGGTGAATCTGTGAATGGTCTCGTTTGCATATCGGATTAATGACAGGGCAGTCGGAAACGCGATTGAAAAGCTAACGGTGTGAAAATGCTTAGTAATTTTGTGATAATAGGTACTACTGAATTAAGTATTTAACATCTTTGGTTGGTTTATGAAAAGTCATGTCTAATGTTTGTGTGTTTTTATGACGAATGGGCTAAGATTTTTAAAAAGGAACACACACACATAGTCGGAGAAAAAATAGTTCTGGACATTTGGGAAGTTGCGGAATTAAAGAACTGGGAAAAATAATTATGCCAAAGAACATTGTGTGTTGAAGGATGAAGGTAGACCAGAACTTATTATAATATAGACCTCTAACTAGGTGGACTGACCAGATAAAGAAAAGAAAACTATGTGACGTGGTGCGGATGGCAACCAGCGAAATCCAATAGACAAACCTCGCAAAGAGGCAAAAAATAACTGAAATTAAAGTCATCATCAATCACGGTCGACGATTTTTATGACAAAATCACTCTTGGGAGAGAATTTTTATTTAAACTTTTATAATTTAAATATCATAATTTTAAAGTTCCCAATGGATAAATCGGAACTGTTAGTCTATACTTCAGTAGACATAACTTAGGTATCATTACAAAAATACCAATATATGATAAAAACACTATAGGACTCTGCTTCTGATGTTATCTGGGCACCATTGCATTACAAATAAAAAAAATGGATTAGCGTTCGAATAAACAAAACCATTGTAAGCTTTCTGGAATAATTTGTTTAGATTACAATTTGTTACCTACTTAGTAGATATATGAAAGCGATTAAAAAAGAAACAAACGAGCCAGAAGGGCCCAAAGTCCCGGGAAAATTTTGCATGGCAATACCGGAAATTCATGGTACTCCCACGGAAACATTTTCCATTTCTAGAAGCAATAGATACAATATGCACAAGAACGTATGAAACAAAGAAAACTCGGTATCTTGTATCAAAGATAAGCACAAAAGCTTCCATCTACGTTATCAGTTAATTATCATTAGCAATGCAAAGCGACCGTCATTTCCATTAATTTCATTGTTGGTTTAGCCACCACAGTTTAACTGCCGACACTTATCATGGAAACTGCTTAATTAAGGATAAACAGATAGGAATCAATTAATATGCAATGGGGCTAGAATTGCCCTGAACATTCGTATGCAGATGGACATAACCGACGCTGATAAAAAAAAGAAATTGTCCTTTTGAGCAAGCTGGGAAGGTACATTCGGAGTGATGCAACATCATCATATCAGCCAATCTACGTCCACTGCTGGACAAAGGCCTCCTCAAAGCTCTCCACAACGATCGGACTTGCGCCACCCTCATCCAAGAGAACCTCGGTTGTAGATATATAGCTCAAAGAGTCACAAAGCTTAAGTGGCAACGGGTGGGGCACATTGCTCGTAGAACCGATGGCCGTTGGTATACCCTCCTGAGTTCCAATGTCCTACACATAGTACATAAACTTCAATTAAAAGTTAACTGTCAATCTATTTGTGATAAGTCCTAAATTAAACCGACAAATTATGAATGCTGGTCGTCAGGCGGATAAAAAGGATCTTAAGCGGCGACCGCTGTCCGGAAGACGCAGCGCGGGAAGGCCCCAACAAGGTGTACCCACGACATGGTTAGGATCATAGCAGAAATTGGATGAGTTAAGTATAGCTAGTTTTTAAACCGCGCATCAAACTTTCAATAGAAATAGCGAGCCTGTACTCAACAGCGCAAGACACACTGTTTCACTGACGAAAATGATGAAGGAGGAGAAATTCAAGTCTCATTAAACCCTAAAATAATGACAACATAAAAATTAATAAACTTTGTTCAAAAATATATACTGACTAGCTTCTTGCTGTGTTTCTTCTCTCTCGCATTATTAGTTATATTTGTAGATTTTAGTGTAATAGGCCTCCATAGTGTCCCATAATCACAAATCAATCAATGGTAGAGATGTGCCTTTCTTGAAAAATGTTTCCTGATTTATATCGGGAAAAAACGTTGTCGAGAACATTCCCCATGCAAATTGGGAACCGTGCTTGATAACGGCACATTCCTAATCAAGGGGCCACGTTTCAATACGAAATTCTGTTTTTTTTCCACAAAACAATAAAATAAAGCTCATCTTTCCGTTACTCCAATAAAGTTTTTATAGCCCTTTACCTATATGTTGCCACGTCGCACGAGACAGTCTCGTACAATTGGCAACAGGCCACGACGTGTCTGTTTAGATTTATACTGACAACTTAACTAACTGTCTTATTTGTCTGTCATATGAATGAGTCAGCCATCGATTATGCCTCCACACTACTCGCGAAGTTGGGCGAATACGTCAGTGTGAAGAGGCACGTCGCTGCGGAAACTTATACGTTGGCCAACTTCGCCTCGGCTGACTTCGCGAGTAGTGTAGCGTTACGGTTTCCATACAAATAACGTGACATTAGCACGCTTCATACAGAATAAAGTTAAAATTATGTGACCATCAAATAAATGATTTATTAGAAAAAGAAAACAACACAAAATAAAAGGTATATAACTAAACCTTAAACTTATGATCTAATTAAACCTAATTTAAACTATTGGGACCTAAACTATATGTACAAAATTGACGACATTTAATATTTCTAACAGGTGGAAATTAATATAACGAGAGAGCTTAGCGTCGTGTACACCCTAAAAAAATATTTGAATTTCTTTTTCTGTTTGTAAAGAAATATATGAAAATATATAAACCAATAAACTAACCGAAATCCACAACTATGCCTGCATAAAGTTGTAGTCTTCGACCTATCTGCGAAAAAAGTAATCTGACAATAATGTCAAATTGAACGTCATTCGTTTTTATAAATAGGCACTTTTTTTTTATTACAATTACAAGCTTTTATTTAAGTTGCAATGTAACTGTATGTTCAGGAATTCTGCAACTCAATTTTGAAGCAGATATCTTCAACCGATTGAGCTGAAATGCATACCTACTTAACTTTGATGACAATATAGTAATATGGTACCAATATAGTAGTATGGTATGGGGCTGGTCTGATGATAGAGCCGCAAGATGGTCCTAGAAACTCTGTAATAGATAAAGCAATCCTACGAAGTTTGGGATCTTTAGGCTCGTCTCAGCGAGAAATTGATGGATGTTTGAAAAAAAGTACAGTCGGCTATATAAAAGCTTGTCACAATAATGAAATTTTCGACAGAATTTTATTAAACTTTTTACGTAAGTACGCAAATCGGCCATTTACACTACATTTCCCTTACCTTTACCAATTTGATTAATTATGATTTACGACAAAATTATTCACTGTTGAGTTTCTTTCGGCTTTCTTCTCAACAGCGTTCCCTTGTTAGGAAATGCCGATAGATTCACAATCTAACTTGTAAAAGTGCCTACTTACTAAATAAATTATTTCATTTCATTTAAATGTGCAAAAAGTTTTAAATAATAAATAAATAGGTACACAGAACTATAATTCAGTTCATTTTATAACAATACAAATTCATGGTAACATAGGCTCTTTTCGGTTCTGTAGCTCTATTCGGTTCTAAGCTACATTGAGTAGAAAATATTGACCTTACAATTCCGTATATCTTCTGTTAATAATTCGCTATATTTTACAACGCCCTTGTCATTTTCATACCCCGTCAAATACAAAGTCAATGTCCTATCGTCATAAAAAGCGCTATTTATTTTACAAGACTTTGTTCTTCGTCATATAAATGAAGACTTTATAGTTAATGATATACAGTCTAGTTGTAAGGCAAGTGGTAACATTGTAGACCTACCTCCCACAGTGCATAGATCCCTAAGGATTAAACATGGCGTTTTAGTGGTTAAATAGCTTCCTTATGCGGGAAGCTATTTAACTGTAGTCCTTTTTTTTCTCCTATTAAGTTCTAAGGAAGAAATTATGTTTCAGAATGCCCTGCGTTTCGTGAACATATTAAATAGGTATCCAGTGACAACTACGAAATATTTCAAACGTTAAACGGCGAAACGTAACAGATGATAATTCACACATTTTTGAAGTAGTAAAAGCCAAAACTTTAAAACAGCACCAGTGATCACTCAAAGAGCAGCGCTGCGAAGAGCGCAGGATAAGAAGATTCGAGGTATAGGGCTGAATGAACGCAACCAAACGATACGACCTTCAAGAAAATAGCGTACTCCCACTTGAAAGGCCAGCAACGTACTTGTGATTCCTCTGGTGTTACAGATGTCTATGGGCGACGGTAATAGCTTTCCATCAAGCGACCCGTTTGCACGTTTGCCCCCTATGACATAAAAACAAAACTATGCGATTGACAGCCCGCGCCTGTCTCTGGCAGGGCGTCCTTACACCAAATCATCATCACCATCAACCCCTCACGCATTTTTTTAAACATGACTTCAACTGTTTCAGGTTGTTTGCCCTCACTACCAGTGAGACGGACTTTGTGTAAGACGTCAGATGCGGAAACTCGGTATAACCTATACCTATTCACAACTATTCGCTTCTGGTGCCAATAGACTCAACAGCGTTGCTACCTCATCTATCGAATACATAATCGACTAGTAATCGATTCGATTATCAGCTGATAACTTAACGGTAATTATACGATAGCGCCCGCCATCTTGGAACTGGTTTGCATAAAGTTCAATATATATTTTAGATTACTATATTGACTTTGTTTTTTTATATCACACGCGTCAGTCGGTCCGGTTTTCACGCCCCCCAATACCGTCGCATTTTACACAAAAAACCAATTAAATACGTGGCTTATGCAAATATTATGATTTTAAATAGAAAACACCCGCGAATCTCAGACATATTAAAATACAATCGCATATAAAACATGATTTCCGATTGGCCGCCGCCGCGAATGTTCGGTGCTCCTGAGGATGAATCGCGAACCGATTCGAAACATGTCCAGCGGGGCAAAGACTTATGCGACGTGAGTTAAACCCGTTTCATATCCATTTTAATATCATCATTATTATTATAGACTATATAAAAATACTCACAAGTTATTATCAAAACAAGTATAAACACCGCATTATTGTCAGCTTATCTTCCTTTTTCAATACCTTAATACAGTAAAATTATTCCACATATATAAATATAACCATCCATATAATATATCTCTATACCAAAATTGGTTTAAATCCGACCAACCTTGGAAAAATGGATCTGCATATTGTCTCACCCATAGATGCCGTTGTAATCAATCCCCAAACGAAACAATAGAGAACATACATCGCGCTGTAAATATTTTTTCCTACAACCTCTCGTATAAAATCGGCTTTTAATAAAATTTTAGAGTTTTACAATAGACCTAGCTGCGCTCTGCGATTTTACCCACTCATCCCACGGCAACACTACATTCTTCGGGATAAAAACGTAGCCTATGTCTTAATCCAGGGTTGCAGCTACTTTAGAAGAGTGAAGCAGCATCTTTAGGGCCAGCAGGGCAGTGTCAACTGACAAGGCACCGTTGGTTTCATGTCAGCCATTGCTACTTGGCTCCCCTTTTTGCTTACCATCAGGCGAAGTGGAGCTACTATGTGGTGCCAACATAAAAAAAAAATTCCATACCAAATTTTATCCAAATTGGTCCAGCCATTTGAGCGTGAAGGGGTAACAAACATGTACCCACTCACAAAACTTATTCCAGTTATTCCCGATAAAAAAAATACGGCTTTCACTTTTAGCTGCTTTTAGCCAGAGGTATTTCCCGATAATATTATTAGCGTGATATAATATACTAGTTTTTGCCCGCGAATACGTCCGCGTGGAACTCGGAAGTATGGAAGCAACCTCGTACAACACGTTAGATATCCACCTAATCACCTTAATTAATAAAAGTGATTATTAAAAGAGACTAAGCAAATGTAAGAGCAATTGTGCTTTTGGTCTAATCATTACATTTTCTACAGGGTCATCAATGTCATCATGAATACTTACTCACTTTTCAATGTTTTTAGGGATAATTTCCAGGATGAAAACTATCATATGTCCTTCCTCGAGTCTTAAACTATCTCCATGCCAAGTTTCATCAAAATCGATTCAGCGGTTTAAGCGTGAAGAGGTAACAGACAGACAGACACACTTTCGCATTTATAATATTAGTATGGATGTATACAGTAGATATGTCATAAATCCTGTCCTACTACTAAGCACAGACCTGTCATTAGTGACATGTATGTAAAAGGTAAACAATGATGTATTTTCCAGTTATCCTTAGCTATTTCCGCACGCAAATAACAATTAAGGTTTTTCTTGCACAGTCGCAAACAAAAGTTACTAGTAGCTATGTTAGACATCACTCTAGGATATTTATTTTGTGTATTCGGTTAATTGCTTTTGTCATAATAAACATGCCAACAACTAACGCATATTTAGGTACTTTAATTCAGTTGTTGATATTGGACATTTACCTAATTGTTATTAAGTTTCTAATTAAAATAAATAAAATAAATACTTATGACTTATTAACTCGAATATTCGTGCTTGGGTCATGGTTGTTCCATGTATTTAAGTATATATTTATCTATATAAGTACGTATATCGTCATCTAGCACCCATAACACAAGCCTTTTTGTGCTTAATTTGGGACTAGATCGATTTGTGTGAGGTTGTCCGATATTTATTATTATTAAACACTTGATATCTCAATTTATACAATATACTCTTAGAATGTAACCAGGGTGAACTATTACTATATATATTCTATTTATTTTATAAATAAGTATGTCTATGTAGGTTTATGGCTGTACCTACGCCTTGAAGGGTGTAGAAAAATAAACCTTTTCATGGCAAATCTGTTAATCTTGTTTCGTGAAAAAAAACTGTTTAAAGCCCGCACTCACACTCTTTTATAAACATAATAATTATAAAACATGTGTGGTTAACATAATGTATATGAGATCAACTTTTCTATGCTGACGGTGGTGAATTCAATTTCCGTTCTTAAATAATAATATAACTGAATCTTGTGTACACAACTGTACCGGCAACCTCAAAAGTATGAAACCATTTAAGTACTTTGTCTCATTTATTAGTTTAACACATTCAGACTGCCTCAGGATTGCAACGTTACTGCGACCAAGTACTACAATGACCAACTACTTTTGAAGCTAACTGTTTGTCATAGAAAGTTCCATACTAAGTGTCTTTACCAACAGGAGCCGTATTGTCTACTGGCATAACTTCAGACATCCGCTAATCACGTGATAAACAGCATCTATCTCTTTCTAGCCCATATGTGAGAACGGCAAATTTGCTGACATGAGAAAAGTAAAGAGTTTACTTAAACGCAAATACTGCTTGGCAAAATAATTAAGGTTATGTCAACTAGAGAAGCCATTAGACATTTGATACTGTTAGAAATCTAAATGGTCTAGCCAGCTTGTTTGATAAACCTGGCCAGGGAGATTGCTGCTGTCAATAAACCACGTCTTGGCTGTTTGACACGTAGGTAACCGGGATAGGTTCCCGTTCAGTCAATAAAAAATAACTGGTAGATTTCCTTTTCAAATCTTAACACCATAGGAAGCCTACTTAATTTATTCATATTTGCGAATCTTCTAAAAGATGTGGGATTAAGTAATAGTCTGGTAACGCCGCATATTAGATTGTCCTTAACATTTTGGGTTGCTTCTAATTTGAGTTACGTATCCCCGAGCCACAGCTACTTTTATCGTAAAAGACATTAAAATAAATAAAATTTTATAAAAAAAAGTGTTATAGAACATGATTTCCGTTACCAATCTAATTTATTAAAAAACTTTCCATCTAATCTCGCTCCATCGGCTGCCCATTAACATTCCAAATCCGAACGACAAATTAAAAGAAAAAACTTTGTTACCTAAATAAATCGAGCGCAGTGTTGGACGTAATCGGTTGCAATTAATTTCAACACAACCAAGTGTAGTTGTAATCGACTTCTAATTCGTCGACGCGCGCAGTCAAATTTACGCCGATTACCGTACGAGTCGTTATCACCAATGCGTTTAGATTAAAATAGAGCGTATAATTTGGCAGATAGTGAAACTACGAGTCGACAACCTTTATTTAAATAACTAACCGAACGATTTTTGTAGATATGCGATGCATTCCATTTTTCTAGACGATAACTTTTATAAAAGCACATTTAGTGAAGAAAGCTTACCTGAACAATCATTTGACTTACGGAAAACTTCACAAAATTCAGCTATCACCGAAAGTTGCTTTTGAATTAAATAACCGTTCTAGTCACACTAAAAATTCACAAGCACAACACTACACGTCACTCACTTCGGAACGGCCACGGAAAAAAGAAAACTGGTCTAGGTCTTTTTGAATTCAAAATTCAAAATTCGAACGCGTGTCGCGAGGGAAATGGCGCGAACCGTGCGGGCGTGCGCGATGCGTCGTAAGCTCGCACTGAGGCCAGAGACACGGCATTAATAGTATCCCTTGTTTTTTATTTCATTTATTTTGAAACTGAACGAAAAATCAGCAAGATTGACGTACCGGTGAGCGGTTGCTTTGATACGGCGTCCACTTTTAATTTCATTTCGCCGCCACTTAATTTTCGGCGGCGCGTCAGTTTTGACGCGATAATCCGAGTGTTCGAAATCTGAATGTCAAATTTGCGGTTGCCGTAAATACTAATTATGGCCGTAAATACATGGCGGATATAATTATAGTAACAGTTTGTGTTGTAGGTATGAAGATTGTGGGTTACTAAATACTTTCTTTTGTTCTTCATTCAGACTTGTGTTTTTAAGAACGTTACTTTTTTATGGATATTGTGAATGAATTTTAGATATATAATATCAGCCTTTCCATTTACTGACACTGATTCAGAATCGCAAGTGAACAAATAGAATCTAAAGACGGTAAAGTTGGATTTTACAAATTTTTGATATATAATGTCGCGGTATCCTGCCTTTTCGCCGATTGTTTCACTTTGCAAAGTTTGTATGGCTCCGTAGTCGTACATTTTCCATAATTGTTGTAAATATCATCCTATAGATCAGATTAGGTTAGGTTTGTTTTATGACAATCCTAAATAGTTTACAGTTTCAGTGAAAAATGCTTTCGGCTAAATGAAATATTCGGCGAAAAATAATTCGGCGAAAAGGCAGAGAACTATAATGTCGCCGATACATTGATGTCTATAAATAAAACAGGTTAAAATAAAATTAAAAGTCAGTAAAATTAGAAGTCATTATAATAACCACCATTTTAGTCCGAAAATCCAGTACCCCGCCCTTATTCTTGAAAAATTACGGACTATGTCACATTAAGACGGAAGACCAGATTCTACGTACTCAAATTGCCGGTTGCGTAACTTGTAGTTTGACAGGGTTCATTAGTTTCCTAAATAGGTAAATTCAGTACAGATATTAAACAAGCGCCTGATTACTATGCGGGAAACTGGACAACATTAGGAAGCTCTGGGTGTTCCGGGCGCGCTGTGGTAAGATGATGGCACACGCACATAATAAAATACTTTATTTTTAGGGTTGCGTACTCAAAAGGTAAAAAACAGGACCCTATTACTGAGACTCCGCTGTCCCTCCGTCTGTCCGTCTGTCACCAGGCTGTATCTCATAAACTGCAATAACTAGACAGTTGAAATTTATACAGATGACGTAATTCTGTTGCCACTATAAGAACAAATACTAAAAACAGAATAAAATAAAAAAAATGTTTAAGCGAGGCTCCCATGCAACAAACGTGATCGGCTGTTCACCTCATTTGTATGCGGCGCCATACACACTAAGTGCGAACTTAACTTAACCGACCAGTTAAGATGGGATTAGTGTTGGTACGGAACCCTCGGTTCGCGAGTCCGACTTGCACTTAGCCGATTTTATGATTTTTTTAGCCTAAATATATTTGTCCTACAGACCGTTTCCGAGAACAAAGACCTTTCTTTCTCGCCATTCGTCTCGATGAAGTGCATGTTCCTGCCAAGCGTTCTCGGGTGCGTACTGGTCATCCCGCCATCGCTATATCCAGTCTGGTCTGCCTCTGCTTCGATAGCCATCCTGCGGTATCAACATGAGTGGATAATTTGGATGCAATTGGCAGACGTGTCAACTTTGTAGATAATGGATCTTCCTGTTGGAATCCTTTTTCAACGCGAAATTTTGGGTCGGGAGCTTGGTGATGGAGATACGTGGTGTAAGCCGTCCAAAGGGGAATCGTATACGCGCGGGGATTCTTAGCACTGGTCCCACAGACCACCCCCACTAGACGGAGCATGTAAGGCACATGTAAGGGGACCCGCGCGCACCAACGATATGGTACGGCAGAACATTAAAGTATCAACATGGCGGCCACCGTTTAGTTGCGTCCATGTTTATGAGGTCTCTCTACACCACTTAACACTACAATTTACCATGTTATTTATTTAATTTCTTTTTTCGTTGACGTGCGCATGAATCATAAACATGGACGCAACTAAACGGTGGCCGCCCTGTTCATACTTTAATGTTCTGCCGTACCATATCGTTGGTGCGCGCGGGTCGCCTTACATGCTCCGTCTAGTGGGGGTTATCTGTGACTGGTCCTCTCCAGGCCTGGTCCGGCTTTCGTCAGAGCTGGGGCCACTCGAGCGACTGGGCACTGTGGAGGCCGAGGCGGGGAGTTGTACATTCATAAGAAGGACCCACCACGCTGGTCTAATGTGGGTTGCTGGTTGGCCATTATCTCGTTCATTGTTCAGCGGGGTATTCCACGTGCAGGAGAGCTAGGTTGGCTTGGGCGAAAGATCTCCTTATACCCTGATGATGGGATCCGAATTTTCCCAAAAATGCGTAGCCAATCATAGGGGCACACACCCGTCGCAGAAATACTTAGTATACCCAGTGCGTCTTAGGTCGAGTTGATAAGACGTTGGACCGGCAATCTAAAAGATTTTGATTTCTGGTGTTGGCCACGAGTGACGCAATTTAATTTTTCCTTGCGTGTTCTCCACTGTACGAATATATGTACCTATGTATTATATATAAGAGCTTACTTCAATTAATTTACCCACACTAAGAATACTTTGAAACATAATTGTACATTTCAAAATATTAATCATGAAACTCCCAGCTACATACCTCCCTCGTACTCCGGCCGGTCGCACACGCATCCAAACGGCTGCATTCTTGAGGAAATGAACGAACGACACTGGAATCATTCATTTTTAAACTGCCCTTTCTCCAATTAGCAATATTTTGGTCTTAACCATAATAATACTCGTATTGTAGAAAATATACATAATATAATTAAGGACTCATATCGATTTTTGCTATTCTAGATGCATCTAGAGAATGTATGTAATACTAGCTGTGCCCCGCGGTGTTACCCGCTCATCCCACGGGAACACTAATTTTTTTCGGGATGAAAAGTATCCTATGTCCTTTCCCGGGTTTCAAACCATCTCCATACCAAATTTTATCTAAGTCGGTTCAGCGGTTTAAGCGTGAAGAGGTAAAAGACAGACAGACACACTTTCGCATTTATAATATTAGTATGGATTAGTATGGATAGTAGACAGTCACCAAACTTAAGTGGCAGTGGACGGGCGGGGCACAGTGCTCGTAAAACCGATGGCCGTTGGGGCAGAAAGGTTCTTGAGTGGTGACCGCGAACCGGAAGACGCAGTGTCGGAGGATCCCCAACAAGGTGGACCGACGAACTGGTTAGGGTCGCGGGCAGAAATTGGATGAGGGCGGCGCAAGACCGATCGTTGTGGAGAACTTTGGGGGAGGCCTTTGTCTAGCTGCGGACGTCTATCGGCGAATATGATGTGGCGGGTCTCGATTTGTTTTTGTCGCGTTTTTTTATGATCCCGCACCAACTGCTAGTTTCTGTTTGCTGTTTAGCCCTATCGTAGAAAATGCCTTATAGCATTAAGTCCGCCATTCGCACCATTGTATTTTATACAATGAAGTTTAAGTAAACAACCTCGCACCACTCCACTGGCTCGCACAGCACTAGTGGATGCGCTGCCTTAGGCTGATTGTCCACTAAAGCGGAGCGAAGCGGAGCGAAGTTGTGTAAAATTGACCAATCACATTCCTCAGATTTACCCATGTACACACATGTACCCTACTTTATTTGTGCTTGGTATGGATGAGTACACATCACTGGAGACCCGGAGGAAGATGTATTTACTAAAATATTTTTATCAAGTAATACGAGGCCAGGTGACCAACCCCCAACTGCTGGCTCTTATAGGACTCCGGGTCCCAGGCCTCTCTGCTAAGCAACTGCGGCCGCGTCGCCGTGTCCTCTTCGCTGTCCCACCATCTAGGACCCGCGCACTAGCCTCATCCCCCCTGAATCAAGCTCTTACACTGCTAAATGATATACTGGACAGTGACAGTCATCTGGACATATTCTTTAGCCCAGAATCAAAGTTTTTGACCGCTTCGTATCAATACGTGGAAAATATGGTTACGACTAGCTCCATAACAGTCTAAGTTTAGTGTTAGCTCCATAAGCATCTAAGTGTTCTGTGATTGTTATTTTTTTTTGTGCCGACATCTCTATTATAATTATTGATAGTATTAAATTTTGACTAAGTTCTATGTTACCTGCAATAATTTTGTAATAGTTGGACATTCCAATAATAATTATTAGGTATTAATATTATCCAATGTATACATTCATTCATTGCACGTTGAGATTAATTTGCCAGTTAGCATGTAAGGTATAGCTGTTAGTGCTAACATTAATGGTATTAATAAATAAATAAATATAAATATAAAATTAAGGCGCTCTTTTCCCAGTAAACGCCGAACTTACTTATTTTGGAATGAGTCGTAAACATATTACGCAGTGTTTGAAGATTATGAAATCATAATAAATATATGATACTTACTTAAGGATCTTGCGATTATAAAATCGTTTTCAACAATATGATTGGATAAATTTCGCTCGATAGAAAAGACTCCCAAAGTTACCTCTATTTGTAATATTTTTTCAGTGGTAAGGCTAAAATACGAACTTTTTTTACCCGTTTTTTTCGTATATGTATGGATACTAACATTATCTAGGTAAATTCGCGAGGATTTTCTCGATAAAATTATTTATTTAGTCACTGGAACTAAAAACCTACTAAAACTCGTCGCGCGTCAGCGCTGAAGAGGACGGACCTGCGTCAATTGGTTCCGCGCGACCACGATTTTTTTTTTTTTTTTTTTCTTTGGGATGCCGGAAGCCTTGTATGGCTGCATCCGAATGTCTGTTTATGGCAGGGGGCGGGACTAGCCGGCCGCACCTGCCCGGAGTGTCGCGACCACGGTCGGACAATATCGCCTTAAATGCACTTCTTTTGGGCTTCACAAACACGCCCAGCCGGTTTCGCCGAATTATTTTTCGTCAAACGTTTCATTTCGCCGAAAGCATTTTTCACTGAAACTGTAAACTATTTAGGATTGTCGTAAATATCATCCTTTAGATTAGGTTAGGTTAGGTTTGTTTTATAACAATTTGAAATAGTTTACAGTTTCAGTGAAAAATGCTTTCGGCGAAATGAAACATTTGACGAAATGAAACGTTTGACGAAACATAATTCGGCGAAAAGGCAGAGAACCCACGCAGCCTGATTGATTAATTTTCTCCGCTCCTTTTTAGTTGACAGGCAGCCTTACATCTCTTTCATTATGATGATCGTGTGCAAGGTGATAATTGTTTGTTCAAATAGTGTGTTTTGTGTCATCGACCATATTTACCATTGTTATGAAAACTTCTAACAAATGTACATTGACACCTTCAGAAATACGTATTCATTGTAGTTGTGTTCTCTTGAAAACAATACAGCAAAAATAATTATGAATGCAATATTAAAATATACTAAGTATGTAGGTAAGATCTGGTCGTATCAGTACCTATTACGTGTAAGATTTTCCGTAATTTATTTAATTATATTTTGCCGGGATTCAAACCCAGGACTGTTGGCTCTGTAGGCAGCTGTAGTTAGATATATTTATATGCGATATGCGATTTAATCCCCTTTCGTCGTTCTTTCGATGAAAATGGTGTAACTTTTAAGTTTTTTTCTACAATACAATGCAAGTAATAGTTACCTATTTATTTTAGAATATTTCAATGACCCTTGACATTTTTTAATTTTTAATGTTTTTAATATTTTGTAATTTTGAAGACTTTTTTTCCAAAATTTCGTACGTCAAAAGGCACATCATAGCAAGACATAGTACAGTCTTACCATAAAATGTCACCTTATTTTACCTACGTATGACGAAATAAATAAATTTGAATTTAAAAAAATCTGATAAATCGCAATCCTTTGAAAAATCTCGAAACAAAAACGTCCCCCATATTTCATTCAACGTCAACCATAACCAACAATTCGCGCGAAAACATCCAAATTGAACACCTTGACTTGATCCTTTATTCCTCATATGACCAAGACGTCAGACAAAAGAAGTCAAAAGTCACGTGTCACCGCGGGCATCGTCTGACAACCGATTATAATCAACCAATCCTCAAAACAATCATAAAAGAGGAAAAACATTCTTACTTACACTCTGCCATGATACAGTAAAAAGACGTATCCGACTATGAAATCCATATAAACATACGACCTTTTCAAGTAGCGCGGCAAAGTTAAAGAGAGCTTATGCAATGTGCAAGAAGAAAACGTTGTTTTGAAGCCGACAAAAGATTTATGTACATGCAAAAATTACCAACAAAAATGTATCGCTTTGAGCAGTATTTGTCGAAATGTTTAAAATTGTCCGCGATTGCCGGCATTATGGGTCGTTCAATTGGAAAATTGTAACCTTTTCTTGGTACACAGATGAACGCACCTACTTACTTAAATATTGAGTGAATCCTTATTTGGATATTGTTATAAATTAGTAAGCACATTTTTTCAGTCATATTTTACGGCAATCGATAAGACAGATCGCTATTTACGGCGTTTGGTATTTGTTTTCTTCGAAATGAAATTTGAGCACTGTCAAAAAGACATGAAGCCCAACTAGTCTGAAAATCACACTTCACACTAATATTAGAAAAGCGTAAGTTTGTGAGTGCGTTCATGTGTATGTTTGTAACTTTTTCACGCTAAAACGGCTGGAGCAATTTTGATAAATTTTGGTACGAAGGTAGCCGACACCCTGGATTAACACAGGCTACTTTTTATCCCGAAAAAATGTAGTGTTCCCGTGAGATGAGCGTGTAACTCGGCACGGCGCAGTATAACATAACTGAAATATTGACCCACTTATTTCATAATTAATAACTTAGTACTATTTTACGTATAAATATTTTCTATCAAAATGGACCACATTATACAGCGTGTATATTTGATATAACCGCAAATTGAAGCCAGACGGAGATTTTAGTGCTATAATCTGATATTTATAACAATTATTAACTTAGCGTTAACTAGCGTAATTCATTTTTGAAATTTTTCTGAGCAGCAATGTATGGCGTAGTTATTACTAGTGACAGTTGTGATATCACGATGTTATGTGTCAACAAACAACAGCAAACAAGTACATTGCTTGCTGATTAATTTTATATGGAAAAAAATGATCGATTTTTTTTTTATAATTTATTGATAAATATATTTATTTTTTTAATAAAGCAGTATCGTCTGCTAACGTAAACTAAATGTTTACAAATGAAGCGAAAATTGAAAAATTTAATGATTCGGACAGGATTGCAATTGGGAGGACGCCAGTGTTGGCCCGGAAAGCCGTTGGAAACGCAGGATAAATATATTAATAAGTGCCTATACTAAGCCCCCGTAAAGTATGCGGTTATATCAAATATACACACTGTATAATACACTAATTCACAAACTAAAATGTGGACATCTAAAAGTAAATAATAATGTTACTGCAAATGATTAAAATGTTAGACTATTTATTATTGTTAAGTATGTTTACCATTAATTGAAATTAAAAAAAAAATACTCTACAGACATCATGCATGTCATCATTAACTTATTTATTGTAATTTAATACTTGTTGTGATTTTTACGTGGCATTCTCATTCTCCATTCCAAACAGCCAATCGAATCTTATCTTAAAAACAAACAAATTCCTGAATCGTTATACTAAATATATAATAATTCCAACTTTAAACATGTCCCGACTAGTTCAGTTTCCGTTGAAAACTGGGTACTGGGCATAGAGTATATTTGTATAAGGGTATTCGAACGCACCGTCACAAAGACCGCCATTCCTTATTCAAATAGGCCTCGATTACGCTCAAACTGCCAGTTTACGAGTTTGGTATCGATTACATCGATAAATTAATCGCCTCCAAGACGGTGTCAAACGAATCAAGTACGTTACAATCGATTTAAAAACACAAAATCTTTTTCTTTCTTCAGTTGTTTCGACAAAACACGACTTATAGCTCTAGTTCGCGTTTAGAAAGTCAACAGATAGGCCTAAGTAGGTCCAATGCGTTTTAATGGTGCGTAACAATCATAAATTATGTGCGGCGAAGGCAGTATGGGATACTTGACGGGTTGAGCGCGTTCATAAACACGAATGTGTAACAGTGTAATTCCAGTTTCTAATAAGTATTGCACCTTAAGGCATCTTTAAGTGTAGCACACACTGTTAAAATTAAATCTGTCTTTCTCCGCCATGGAACTGTGTCCAAGGTATATAACAAAACATAAAAACTTCAACGGTTTCATTTAAGGTTTTATTTTTTCTATGTACATAATCTACCTACAAGCTATCTTTACTTCCAAATTCTTTGTGGAAAATTTATCTTTTTACTTATTAATGGGAATGGTTATGGGGGGCCCCTTTTCTAAGGTTTTTTTTTAATCCACCTTGACAATTTACTAAATATTATTAATATGTCAGTGAATATTTTCTATTAATATTTTCACTTCTACCTGACTGAAACTCGTTAGACGACGTATTTCCTTAGTTCATATTTTTATTTAAGTTTTAGTTTAAAGATTCTGGTTTCATGAGTGAAAATACTTCGTTACTTTTGTGAAGAAAACATTTTAGAGGTGGTTTCTATGAATAATTGGCTAAATACATTTTTTTTCTGGAGAACTTTTTAGTTATAAAATGCATAACATGACACTTACCTAAAAATAGCTTCAATAATTCCGACTAAGGTACGGTGGGGTAAGCCTATCACCGAGAGAAGACTGCCACAGTCCAATAACTAGATTAACTGGTAGTCTTTTACCCCATTCGACAATCACCCACCTTACCTTACAACCTCTAAATATTCCTATTACAAGTAATACGTAGGTACTAATCATGTGTAATAAAGCTGTGATTTTTTTTAAGTGGCTTCCGGATGAGACAATCTGGTTGGCCAATTCATGGGTGCTCACTTACCGAGCTCATTCACATGTAACATTTAATTTTAGCGATAGTAGAGGACCGAAAATTACAACAGCACAACATTGCAATCTGCATTTGATTTTAATAAAACTGATTCAAGGATATATTTCTCAAATATTGACGATCTCGCCGAGTTTCTTTAGCTGTATTTTTGGAACAGATATTTTGGGACATTCATACACTGCATTGTACTTAAAAGGCGCAGCGACCCAAAGTGGGTCTAGGCCTCCAATACCCGCCCGCCACATGTCTCGGTCTCGTGCGGATAATTTAGTACCACTTCCCAAAATCTTATAAGGGATCATAAATTGGCCAACCGAATTGTATCGTCTGTAGGCACCCTAGTGCATCTACGCACATTCGCAACACACGCGCATTTGATAGAACAGTAGATTGCTCCTAAACACTTAGTGTGGTACCGCTGGCAGTCACAGCTAAATCAGTAACTACACGCTGGAAACTTCCTACTTCGTTTGTTTATCGTGCTATCTTAGTAGTTGGGAAGATGTAAAACCAAGAAGCCGACAGAATTGGTAGAGAGGATAATAAACTGACTTGGCATATTCGGTAGGATCCGTATTTCTTGAGGTTACGATATGACTATACGACGCTGACTCAATCGAATTTTATTTTACCTACCACAAAGGGTGAGAATAATTACGAATATCATCGGTAATATACAATCCGTATCGAAGCAAAGACTTATTACAACACGAAGATCTTTAGCATGATTGGAACTAAATACAAATTCTTTACCATTGTATTTCTAACTTAGCGTGGAAACTGTGGAAATACTAAATCCACTAAATGGGAACGTCTCCTGATAGTCTCCCCTAGAGCATAAGCGTAACGTGAGATATCTTCCCTACATAGTATAAAACAAATTCGCTTCCTGTCTGTCTGTCTGTCCCTATGTATGCTTCGATCTTTAAAAGTCCGCAACGGATTTAGATGCGGTTTTTTTAATAGATAGAGTGATTCAAGAGGAAGATTTTATATGTACCTATAATACATGCATAATTTATGAGTATTGCACCCGCGCGAAGCCGGGGCAGGTCGCTACTCGCTAGTTAATAATAATTAAAGATGTCTCACGATAGTTTTAAGAATACTGTAGTCTTGTTGTTTACTTGTTCGTGTCACTGGCACAATCACAAATTTAACACGAACGGTGTCACCCATTAATCCGGTGCAGTCGGTGCAGAAAACACATTTTTCCACGCTGAGCTACTGCGTCTAGACGCTACGTGACGGACTTGTGTGTGGTCAGTGACTTGCGTTGACAGTTTTAAAGGATTTAAGGAGTTTAAACGAAGACGTGATAGAAATACGAGTATTTTTTTATAGAATCTTTTTCATCGATTCTAATTTTTAGGGTTCCGTACGCAGAGGGTCAAAAACGGAACCCTATTACTAAGACTCCGCTGTCCATCTGTCTGTCCGTCTGTCACCAGGCTGTATCTCATGAACCGTGATAGCTAGACTGTTGAAATTTGCACACATATTTCGGTTGGCGCTATAACAACAAATACAAAAAAAAAAACATTAATATTTAAGTGAGGCTCCCATACAACAAACGTGATCGCTTGCGTTTACTTTGCACCTCATTTGTATGCGGCGCCATACGTACCAGGTGCAAATGTAGCTTAATCCGGCCAGTTAAGATCGAAAGTGTTTGTACGGAACCCTCGGTGCGCGAGTCCGACTCGCACCATGATTTACCTTTTTGTATCAATGGGACATCAAGGGAAAGAAGGTACTTTAAATATCGTAGCTAGGATATTTTGCTGAAAGAAAACCTTATGTCATTTTTAAAAAGTTAGTAATTTTGCATTTAAAGAAGAGTCGTCGGCAATGAATAATTTCATTGAAATTTGACAAACATTTTACGTTGTTCCTTTCTTTTAGGATACTATGTTACTTAGGAAGAATTATTATTTTTAGGGTTCCGTACCTCAAAAGGAAAAAACGGAACCCTTATAGGATCACTTTGTTGTCCGTCTGTCCGTCCGTCTGTCAAGACCCTTTTTCTCAGGAACGCGTGGACGTATGAAGCTGAAATTTATATCAATTACTCAGGTCTACTGTCCCTTGAAGCTGTGAAAAAATCAAACTTCTAAGCCAACGCAATCAAAAGATACAGCCGTTTATGCCGCAAATTTTCGACACTTGCAAGGGAATCAAAACCTACAGGGTGCTTCCCGTGAACTCAGAATCTTGAAATTTGGTACGAAGCAACGTCTTATAGCATAGATAAAGGAATAATTACGAAAACCATAAATTTTTTTTTTTATACCTAACTTTGCACCTAATTTGCATATTTTCGACACTTGCAAGGGAATCAAAACCTACAGGGTGCTTCCCGTGAACTCAGAATCTTGAAATTTGGTACGAAGCAACGTCTTATAGCATAGATAAAGGAATAATTACGAAAACCATAAAAAAAAAATTTAATACCTAACTTTGCACCTAATTTATATGGGGCGCTATACATACCAGGTGCAAACTTAACTTAACCACTTAGGGATGGAAAGTGTTTGTACGGAACCCTCGGTGCGCGAGTCCGACTCGCACTTGGCCGGTTTTTTGTCCATTCTTTCGATTGGCATCTAAAAATAGGGGTGATTTTTTTTTCACATTTAAGCCGGTTCGATCCCAGACGAAGCAAGTAATTCTAAGAAAATCTTTAATGCAGAATAACTAACTTTTATAAATAACATAAAGTCTTCTGTAAGAAAAATTTCCTATCTACGATTTTTAAGGTACTTTCCCTTGATGTAGTCCTATAGTCTTGGGACGCCCTGTATATATAAATAGAAATACGAGTAATTTGAACTGATTTGTCCGGTTGGGTTTTCTGTTCATGTGTGCCGAAATTATTTATTCAAAAACAAAATCAGTCCTGTTCAATTCTTGCCAGAGAAACAATATTTTCCCACAATGTTGCGCGAGGCTATTGAAATCAAAACATATCCTAATTTCAATAGAGAAGACGGTTTGTCATTACCACCGGCTTGGGATTCTGTTGTACATCTTATCAAGGATCAAGCGACACAAGACTGGAAACCCTGGACCTCGAACGGTGTACAACAAAAATAGTGTTTAAAGTAGTATGTAGAGTATTTGTTTTAAAAGTATATCCCAGTAATAAGGCAATCTGGGAGTTTTCTTTCGGTGGTTATTTCTCCTCAGTAAGCCTTATAATGAACCGTTGGTAGATATGTTTTAAATAAAGTAATTAATGCCCCTCGGGCACATGTGTAACTGTATTTACATTAGGCCCATGTGACATTTATGTATACCTTTATTTTTAAATCATGTAAAATGGATAGTTAGTTTGCGCAAATGTAACTTTGACCAGAGAAAAATTGTGTTTTTCTCAGTCAACCTTTAACAACGGTACCTGTAAAGCTACCGAAACATCAGAGAGCCCTTAATACTTAATATACGCGATATAATCCGTGTGAATTGTTTTATTTAAAAGTAATTCGCGGAAATATTATTTAGCGTCTAGATTGTTGGATATTTGTGTGCTTACCATCGCTTTGTTCACAATCAGTAAATTTTCTGTTGTATTCTCATCGCACTTTAGACTTTTTTCAAAGATGGTTACAGATTTATGCCATCATTTGTTTCGATTGGATAAACAAAAATAAGTACGGTTGATTGCGAGACAATGATTGAAAACATCATTGTAAGCATCATTGTTGCTCGTTTGTTATTCATTCACTGTGGATCCGATGAATTGCACTTTACCCACAATGCTAATGACAATGACAATGATAATGACAATCCGTCAGTGAGCACAATCACACATTTGTGTGCGCGACTGTATTAAGTTGCCCATAGCGAGAATAAATCCAGCTACTTTTTTAATCGACTTCAAAAAAGGAGGTTCCGAGTTCGAACTTTTTTTGATGTAAGTTCCCCGATTACTTATAGACACCTGGATCCATTTGGTATTTAATGTTTGCTTGAAAGGATATACGTACTTCCTAGTTACCTTTCTAGCTGTCAATAAGACACGATCGAATGAAAGCAAGGAAACTCTTCTATTATTATTAATTAAATTAGGATACGTACTACTTACATAACATTTTCTTCAGATACCGCGACTGTAGTAGAGTTGTTAGTCCGCTGTTTTCTAACATAATTGTGCGGATCGGGTTACAAGCATGAAATTTCTACCACAGATAGAGTGTTCCTTGGTGATTATTTTCAGATGTGGAGGGAACTCAGATTCGTCCCCTGTTAGGTGTGAGAGCGGAGTGAATAGGACCAAGTATACCTCTTTTCTTTCTTTATTGCTGGTCAGTTAAGTCTACTAGGACTTGTCTGGTATCGTTTCCGTATTAAACAGATATCAGAAATTATTTTTTTATGTTATTTCTGATATCTGTTTTATACGAAAACGATACCACATAAGCCCTAGTAGCGTTAACTGATCAGTAATAAAGAAAGAAAAAGAGAACTCCTCTGTCCTATTCACCCCGCTTTCCCGCCGTACAGGGGATGAATCTGACTTCCCTCCACATCTGAAAGTAATCACCGCAGAATACTCTATCTGTAGTATAAATTTCGTGGTTGTATCCCAACGCACACAATTTCGTGACTTAGCAAAATGTATTAGAGCACGCAGGCTAAGCTTAACATCAATATTTTTTTCAAGGTAGTCATGAGATGTGCCCAATATGTATACATTTTTAAAAACAAGATTAGATTTGATATTTAGTGATATTTGTTTAAATTGTAAATAACTTATCGTTCTGAATAAAAAAAAAACTAGTGGTGATTTTTACCTTTTCGGCAATGTACCCAATTTTTTTTATCAAACTATTCTTAAATAACATAAAAAATGAGTTGCTGATATCTGTTTTACACGAAAACGATACCACACAAGCCCTAATAGCCTTAACTGATCAGTAATCAAAAAAAGAAAAGGAGCAGTACTTGGTCCTATTCACCCCGCTCTCCCGCCACGCAGGGGACGAATCTGACTTCCCTCCACATCTGAAAATAATCACCGCGGAACGCTGTATGTGTGGTAGAAATTTCATGCTTGTAACCCGATGCGCACAATTTCGCGGCTTAGCAACTAGGGCTGGTCAAAAATCAAAATGCACGTATCTGCTTTTTTCTTTTTAAGTAGGTCGATGTTTTACTTACAACCTACGTTAAAAAGCAGTTAATGGCTAAATGCGTCCTTTTTATTTCGTTAACTAAAATGCGCTATGCGTATTATTAATAAGTAAAAAAGACGTTTTAATAAATTACTACGCTGAAAAGACGTTTCTAGCCAGACACGTCTTTTTACTGTAGTATAAAAGTATTTATTTGTATTTTTTTTACTAAGAGAAAAGATAAAATATCATTTATTTATTATTAAATTTTATCCAAATAAGATTTTGCATATCAATCCCTATAGCTCAAATGTTTCTACATGTTTTTGCATTAAAAAAGTATCACATTTTTTATTTTCTTTCACGCAGCAAATTTTTTAATTTCAAATTTACAAAATATTTTTTTTCTCCGTTTTCAAGTTTATGTAGAAGCGCCCTATTTCGATATGACGGAAGAACTGTACTACTGTCACATCACACATTTAAAATAATTTAAACGGATTACATCGCATAATATTAATTGTTTGAGCCTCCCTGACGTTTCGGTAGCTTTCCAGTTACCGTTAGCAAATGTTGACTGAAAAGAACACAATTTTATTGTTCTCTGTCAAAGCTATATTTGTGCAAACTACCCATTTTATAAAATATGAATTAAATAAAAATGTTCTCCTCGTGCACTGGGTGTTGCCTGTAATAGAAGCAATAAATTAAAACATAGAGTACTCTTCAAACTGAACAACACTTGTTCAGCAACTTTATAAAAATACAGTTTTCAGAATTATTTCAAACAAATTAAATAGTCAAGGGAAGAATCTATGTTTTAATTTATTGCTTCTATTACAGGCAAAACCCGATATGTATGTAACTCAACTACTCGACTAAAATTAGAACGTTAGCAATTTAAAAATTTTAGACCCACCTGCATTCTTTAAGTGCATCAGTGTCGTTGGGATGCGCGGCGGGTGTATGCTAATGTCGGATGAAACGTGCGATTTTTTCGCCGCGCGCCGACTCCCGCGCATGTAAATATGGTTGGAGCAAGCGTGAGCGCATATTTGGTGGATTCTGTATTTATTTATACTCTTGAGGTTCGAACAGACTAGCCGTTGGAAATATCTATGGACCTCGCTGGAATGCGATAGCCCGCTGTAGTGACACTCGTATACTTAGTGACATTTAGCATGGCAAATGCAGCCATTGAAAATGGCAGGGGGAGGCAAGAGCCACCATAAGCGTGCTAACAGATTATTATAAAGGCAAAAGTTTGTGAGTGTGTTTGTGTTTATGTCTATGTTTGTTTCTTCTTTACGCTCAAACGGCTGGACCAATTTTGAGAAATTTTAGTACAAAGGTAGCTGACACTCTGGATTACCATATAGGCTACGTTTTATCCCGAAGAATGTAGTGTTCCCATGGGGTAAGGGGGTAACACCGCGCGGCGCAGCTGGTTATAGAAATTTTCAACGAGTTGTACGATACTTATGAACGTGATTCGATAGCCCGGTGCACGCACTTTTCACTGAAAATAAACAGTGGATCCCACTGACATAACAGTTAGGCTTACTCTTATAACAGTTAAGCTTACTGTAATAACAGTAAGCCTAACTGTTATGTCAGTGGGATTCACTGACTTTTTTTTTTCAGTGTATGGACGCTGCTTAAATCATCTTTATAGATTTTTTTTTGAGATGCAAGAGGCCTATGATGATGTACGATAGGTACTATAGAAGCGTTTCCATTGTTACTGGGTGGAGCACAGAGGAACGAACCATTTATTTATTTAATTATTCAAATTAGTTTCGCAGCATTACAGTAATTAAACTAAGGCACTTTGAACTACAAAATCAGACAAAACAAAATCATACATAAAATAAACAAAACTTAAATCTAGTTGGATTTAGGCGACGTAACAGCGTGGCTCCGTTGCGTTGTCCGATCTGGCGCAGGATTCGGCAGATTGCCCCGGAACTGCCGAAATGCAACACCCTTCGGCCAGAAGTCTGCACTTGCGATGGTGTCCTGCAGCGGCCGCGGCACGCGCACCTCAAACGAACTGAAGTGCACGTAGTGGCGGGACTGCAGCTGGTGCACCCTCAGCGAGAAGCCAGTCTTCCGGCGAACGTACTCCACCATATCGTCAGCCACGGCGGAGTAATGCAAGCGCGACACATAGAGCGCCTTACTCGGTGTGGCAATCCGAAGACCAGAACCAACCGAATCGGCATGCCACTCAGAGTCTTGCGGGGCACCCTACGCGCCTTGCACTTCCTGAGTTGAGTTGATCAATCAGAATCACAGTGATCGACATCTCCACCACAACAGAACCAATGAACAAACAGTAGAACTTTGACGACGCGGCGGGCACAGTTGTTTGTAGTTCATCTGTCTAATACTGAGCCGGCGGTCGATACAAAAAATAGATGACGTCATAACTCCTTCCTGAACTAAAATTAAAGGTGACTCTCCTTCTTAAAATGTTCTTAGTGTTCAGTAGGTTCATCCTGTCAAAAGAAACCTTCTGATCATCAAATGCGGTATATTACGCTTATATTATGTCGCGAACACCGCCCACTACAGATTTCGATCATGACATGACTCATGACGACTGTAAACCAAATAACCGTAGGACTATTTATTATCATCTGTTTCTACGACACACAGTACTCACAAAAGGTACGGAACCCTAAAACCGTCCCTGTCAACGGTGACAAACGAGGTGACACGTATAAAATGACAATGCTGGCATTTTAATACAAGGTCTTGTAGTGTAAACCGCATGCTTTGTTTTTATCTCTTTTATCAAATTTCTCGCGAACTTATGGTTTTTTTGAGGAAAGCTTCCAAATATAGGAAGGAATACAATATTATTCCTCGATAGGGCTTACATATCAAAATAAGAGATGATCATTAAGTATACTTGGCCACAGGACACTTGGGCCAGGGACAAACGAGCAAACGATAATCGCCTGATGGAAAGCGATTACCGTCGCCCATAGACACCAGAGGAGTCACAAGTGTGTTTCCGACCTTTCAGGCGGGAGGACGCTCTTTCTTGAATGGCGACCGCGGACCGGAAGACGCAGAGTGGGACCCCAACAAGGTGTACCGACGACCTGGTTAGGATCAAGGCAGAAATTGGATGAGGGTGGCGCAAGACCGATCGTTGTGGAGAACTTTGGGGAGGCCTTTGTCGAGCAGTAGACGTCTATCGGCTGATATGGTAATGATGATGGTGATGAGTTAACTGAAGTAACAATGGAGAACGAGTTACTCGTAGAACCGGTGGTTACTGGTGCGCACGCCATTATTTATGTACTAGCTGTGCCCCGCGGTAAACTCACTAAATTTATTCGGGACGAAAAGTATCCTATGTCCTTCTCCGGGGACTCAAACTATCTCCATACCAAATTTCATCTAAATCGGTGCAGCGTGAAGAGGTAACAGACAGACACACTTTCGCATTTATGATTATTAGTACAGTCGCCATCAGATATATCGTCGTTCCAATGCTAAACTAACATAACTGCAAAAAACTAATTTTACAGGGGAGCGATTTTAAGTTGGTAAAAATTTTGTAAAAATATTTTCTCGGTTGTTTTTGTAGTTATAATAGAATTGTCTTCGCACAATGGTTTTAAAATGCATGTTTTATATTATCAATGTGTCATATATGTATTAATTACTGGAGTTTAGAAATTAAGGCACATTCGCAATTCCGCAGCTCCATAGAAAGGAACAGAAAGATAAGATTATTCACCGTAGTAAATTTACGAAAGTGCCACTTTCGCAAGTTCGAAATGTATTTTTTATTGTTAAGCCAAAGTAAAGTTACGAAAATGCCACTTTCGTAGTTTTCGTATGGTGAATGTACATGCTTTCTCTTTCATTTGCTATCAAAATAGGGTTGCGAATCTGTACTTATTTTTGTTTCCAATAACATAATACTATTGTTCATTGTATACAATGTATCGCATTCGACCCAGAAATAATGTTCGAATTTTAAAATGTGAAGTTTTCGAGCAAAATGTACCATTTTATCACTTACCATAAGGGCGCGTTGACAGGCTGGTTTAAACATGCAAACAAATTTCGCGCTCATGGTAAGCGACACAGTGGACTATATTTTAAATCAAATGTCACAAATGTCTGTGCTTTGTCTTTGACACTTGTGTTAATTCCTAATCTTTAAAGTAGGTACTATTGCATTATAGCAAATTTTATATAAATAAAAAAACAACTTGCTAAATTGTGTTTTGATCAGTGTTGTATTTACAAAAATATTTACAAAAGATTTATAAAAGATGAGAGAGAGAGAGAGAGAGAGGACTTATTGCGTTGTATTAAGTGAGTATACATGCTGTAAATCAAAACAGTACCTTCAGCGTTTATTGACATTGTTACTGTAAGGGCTCTAAGGGGATTCAAACGAGATAAAAGTTGTGTAAGTAAATTTGAAATAAAAATATGGAAGTACTAAGATTGATGGTTACTCTTTTGTTAATATTGCCATACTTTAGTGTTTATGTGTTTGACAGTTCTGTTCCTTTGCTTGGAAGAGTTACATATTGTGGTCCGATTCTACACTTTCTAATCGGGGATACTTTCGAAATTAAGAATTAGTAATTATTTTATTATTCTCGTAACTTTAGAAATGTATATTTATAGATTTAAAATTGTATTCCTATACATTTGACTTAATGTGTAATTATTTTTTTAAATTAATTTGATAGTGACGATTTTACGATAAATGCAGTATTAAAATTAATCAATTTTGACTATTTCATTCATGTGAATTTATGATGATGTCAACATATTGCTTTTAAAGCATTATTAAAACTATTATTTTTAAGATCAAATTGGATAATGTTCATATTGCGTCAAATGCAAACGCACTTAGTATTAAGTTTGATTTGCTATGAGAATTTCCATTAACTATAAATATCATGACCTAATTTGTAACGTGTTTTGGCAAATAAATATTTTTCTTTTTATTTCCCAGTGTCATCGGTGACAGATAAGAATAAACGCATCTCTATTTTTGTTAGAAATATCGAGTTCAAATTGTTTAGCAAACTTTCAAGACCAACTTTACTCCATTAAGGGTATTTTTTTAAAATGAGAATGTACACGCAAAATAATGCACCCGTCACTTAAAGAAGGCCACGTTTCTCATAAAATACTGCTTACCAATTAATTCCTCATTTTCTAAAAATATTGAAACCGTTTTCTTAGTTTTTGACGAAGAACCTATAGGTACTCGAAATGTTTTTACTCTTACTCAAAAATCTCACGTTCTTCATACAAACTTACACCTCTCATGTAACCCCTTTAATGGATGAATTTTGTCACACATTTAGGTTTTTACATCGGTCTTGTTGCAACGTCTTTATAACTTAGGGATTTATATGCGTTCCCTATGATACGTTTATCCCTTTGTTCATACGCAAATCGCATGAACTCTATTTTTTGTAATAAATTGGCAATACTTAATTTGCCAAACTGCCTGATTCGCATATTTACTTCAAGTTTCACCCTCTACAAAATCATTAGTCACGATGACAAACTAACGAAAATGCTAAATTCGTATATGTCTGTAGGCTACCGATGTTGGTATGTTATAATCGCCACTATAGTAAATTACCGAATCTGGCAGATTCGCAAATTTGCAAAGGCTACTTATGTGAGCAAATCGTAATAGCCACCATAGTAAACTAACCAATCTGGCAGATTCGCACATTTGCTATAGGATTGTTATATGAGCAGATCATAATAGCCACCGTAGAAATCTAATGAATCTGGCAGATTCGCAAATTTGCTATTGGTTATCTGACCGGTAAGTGATAATTATCACCATAAAAAGTTAACGAAAATGTCAAATTCGTTAGTTGACCTACATTTTGTAAGTTTACCATGGGGGCAAAAAAATAAAAGTTCAGATTCACAATATTGTAACTCTAGAACCTTAAAAGATAGAGCTCTATAAATTTGTGACATTATGCGGGGAATTATTTGCTACCGCTTTACATCAAAAACTCAATTTTGACAAAATGGCAGTTATGTTAGTTTAGCATTGGAACGACGATATGGCAGCATATAAAGCGTCCATAAATATCTGAACGAGACTCTTATTTACTGAGCGTTACAGTACATGTTGGATGGATTTAAACTTTATTGCACAAAACAGAAGTCATTACGAGTTAACGTCAAATGGCCTTCTCTACCAGTCAACCATAGGGCCTAACAGAGATACTAGAAGTTGTTGCAAGTCAGAAATCTCATTGTACAGAAAGCATCTGGTAGGTACCTACCTCCCACTGGAAGGCGCAGCTCATAAGGTGAACCGATGGAGGTCACTGGTGTCCGCGGAACATTTGATTAGTATTATCTTTGCCGTTCTATGGTAGTCGAAATTTGAATGTATCAGTCTGAATTCCTTGTGCTTTGTAGGTACTCTGGTATAAAAAAAAAGACTCGCATTCGAGAAACTCGTATTTAAAAAGCAAGTGCTTCTTTTTCTTAACCACTCAATTGCTTTTGGTAACTACAGCTACCTGTCAACGCTCTTATTTTATTATATTTTAAATAGTGTTCAACTCGTTAACTCCGAAGCAAGTGATTATGAAGTAGAGCAAGTGTGCTCAAAATTATTTAAACCGGCAAGTCGGTTGGAATCAGATTCCATACGGACGCCGCGCAACTGTAACATCAGTTAAACAACCTTCCTTTTTTGCGTCGCCGTAGACGCGTAAAACTAAAAGCACGTTTTGAATCTCATAAACGTATTAATTTCGTGATCACGCCAAACTATAACATTACCAACTTTAAAAAATCAATGTAGGTACTTTAATTTAAACCGCCACTTGTATGCAACAGCCGATCATACAAACAAATAATTTGCTATTAATGATCACGATCAAGTCCACTCGAAAGAAAAAAGGCCTAAGTATGTATGGGAGTCATTGGAGGTTGGGGCGTTTGACTGAGGTAGTGTGAGTGAGGTAATGAGGGAATGAGGAATCTCCTCACGAGCACCACGCAGCGGGCATGTGGAACGGACCACCGGCACTGTTGACCTGTTCACTGCCAAGCTCATAAATTATGACAATAATGTTACCAATATTATTTGTTGAACTAAATAAACTTTTTTTTTAAATACAATATTTGTATACAATTATTAGCTTCTGCTCAAATAATTTATTCTGTGCTTTCTAAACCAATGATATACCTACCTAATACCTACAAATAAAATATGGTAGGTACCTACACATTTTTCGTTTCATGATATTTTTTTATTTCATACACGGATATTTTTAGGGTTCCGTATTACCTCAATCGGAAAAAACGCATTTTGTTGTACGTCCGTCTGTCTGTTTGTCGAGACCCTTTATCTCGAGAATGCGTGGAGGTATCGAGTTTAAATTTAAACCATATACTTAAGTCTACGGTTCCTTGAAGCTGTGAAAAAATCAAACTTCTAGGTTAACGTAAAAAAAGATACGGCCGTTTGTCGCAAAAACGTACATTTCGACACTCAACGGAATAAAATTATAGGGTACTTCACGATGACCTAGAAAGAACTATGAAATTTGGCAAGTAATATTGTCACATACTACAAATACATACTTATAAAAATCTGAAAACAATACATTTGTAATAAAAACTAGTCCTTTTCAAACATCATATTTGGAGAACTCGGTTGCGTTAAGTTTGCACCTCGTTTGTATGCGGCGCCATACATTTCAGGTGCAAACTTAACTCAAGCAGACCAATCAAGATGGGATAAGTGTAAGTTTGTACGGAACCCTCGGTGCGTGAGTCAGACTCGCACTTGGCCGGTTTTTTTTACTTATGTTGGAATTTACAAACATTTGCGAATAGGTAAGCTTAGCCCAAAAAAACAATATTGTATTTGTATTAGAATCTTTTTATCGATTCATATTTTTTTATGTGGTAATACCACATAAAAAACAATATAAAAACAATATTGTGTAAAAAAAAATAGATGAAGGTTGAATACAGTTCACTTTGTTTTAAAAAAGTTCAGTGACTATGAGTATTTTTTCGATAACTACAATAAAACGGCAACTACTATCCAACAGAAAATCATACTACGATAACTACAATAAAACGGCAACTACTATCCAACAGAAAATCATATTAACTATAACTTCATCAAATCGTAAAACCAACTCGAATTGGCCCGTTTCTGACGCAACAGTGCAGTAATTAGACGATTAACATCCAGCCGCAGAGTAAACACTGCGGTATTTTAGGAAAGCTATAAATCGGACAGTCAACTGAAAAGTTTAGTTATCTACTTATAGACACTTTAACCGCTGCTTAGTGCAACTGGTTTAACTTGTCGGCGATAAATAAGTGGTTATTAACGACATCTAGCGACGAATAGACTAAGTATTGCCGTTTGAACTTTTGTAGCGACATCTATTGTCGAGTAGACAATGTTTTGTTTTTTTTTAATATCCAATAGATGGCAGAACTATTTTAAAAATAATATTGAATAAATATATATAACTATTTTAGCGTAAGTAGTTTTTATGGAGGGCATTTGTTTGTAATTTTAATCGCATCAATAAATCTATTTTCGTTTGTTCTGCAGGTTTTGGTAGTGCTAGCAACACCGCCGGCAGCCATGTTTATTTTCCTTTTTGACGTTGCTGTCATACCCAAATACAGCACGTGTGAAAAATGCGTATAGAAACGTGTTATTTCTGCTCCTCCAGGATATATCCTGGACACGGGATACAATTCGTGAGAAACGATTGCAAGGTAAATCAATCCCCATAATTTAACGTCACCAAAATGTGTATGTTCACCAAGTTATGAAACTAACCATTCGCCTATCAGATTTTCAGATTCTGCCGTTCAAAATGCCACGCAGCATTTAAAAAGAAGAAGAACCCGCGTAAAACGAAATGGACCAAAGCGTACCGTAAGACTGCCGGCAAAGAGTTGGCTATCGACCCGTCCTTTGAATTCGAGAAGCGTCGTCACGCTCCCGTGAAATACAACAGAGAATTATGGACAAAGACCATCGAAGCTATGAAGAAGGTTGAGGAGATCAGGCAGAAGCGATCGAACAACTATATCATGCAGAGATTGAGGAAAGGACGGGAGGTGGAATGGCAGCGGGATGTGAGAGAGGTTCAAAGGGATATTTCACTCATCAGGTACGTTTCTTATTGTAGCAATAACAAGTTAGATTTCAACAATCAAATTCACTCATATTTTAAGACGTCAATTGTACAGAAGAGTACAAGATTATACCAATAGGTAACAACCATAAAGAGGTACCAGAATTCAATGTTATTTGTAAATTGGTTTTCTAGAATACTGCAGAAGAATTTGAAAATGCTTTATCTGAAACCAAATTTTTGAAAGGCAATAAATACATACTAGTGTCATAGTTACTAAATACTTTTTCATTGAAACAAAATTGACCATGTTCCAATTTTCCAATTTTTGTTGATTCATTATAAAAAAGATATCTGGGAAAATGGGAAGAAAGCCTATGGTTGGCGTTCATTAAGCTAAACTTTCAACTTGTTGCACAATTACTATTGTTATTTTTTGAATTAAATGGCCTTGCTTGAGCTATGGCTATGTGAGCTTGTGAACACTTCAAAAACGGCTGGAATATGTTTTAAGTTCCAGACCCCCAAAACTCGTCCATAGAAAAAAAGGAATCATCTGCTCCCGAAATTTCATGAGAATGGGTTGTACATAGCAACCTGTAGATGAACCTGTAGTGTTAATAATAAATAAATAAATATCAGACCACCTCTCACAAATCAATCTAGTCCCAAATTAAGCTCAAGAAGACTTGTGTTATGGGTACTAGACGACAATATACATACTTATATAGATACTAATATACTTAAATACATAGAACAACCAAGACCCAAGCACAAATATTTGAGTTCATCACACAAATATTTGCCCTGGCCGGGATTTGAACATGGGACCGCCGGCTCAGTAGGAAGGTGCTTACAAATTGAGCCAACCGTATCGTCAAAAATAATAATACTTCAGTACTAATTGTCTATGCTGTGACCAGTTATTTATTAGTTACTAGCTGTGCCCCGCGGTGTTACCCGCTCATCCCACGGGAACACTATATTTATTCGGGGTGAAAAGTATCCTATGTCCTTTCCCGGGTCCCAAACTATCTCCATACCAAATTTCATCTAAATCGGTTCAGCGGTTTAAGCGTGAAGAGGTAACAGACAGACAGACAGACAGACACACTTTCGAATTTATAATATTAGTATGGATTACCCATGCTCTTTAGACTTTATTACATTGAATTTTTTATACTTTGTTGTTATTGAAAAAAAAAATAACAGGAAATCAGTAGGCTAAAACAATTTACTGTCACTTTCAAATAGTTAAAACTATGGATTGCGGATCTGTTCCACAATCCATAGTTATAACCAGATACCCTTAGCACTCCACTCTTAAACAGTATTCTTTAATTAACAACAATTTGCCTGCCACTTTAGTTTCTAGGGGAGCGGATTACAATCCTTAGTTAACACACACAATTTTCGTTTTCCATCTTCAGATCACCAGCGGCAGGCCTCAAACAGAGACTAGCTGAAGAGGACACAGAAATGGAGGTTGAACCGGAGACCATTGAAGTTGTGGACGCCAAGGGCCGTAAACAGATCATAGAGGCTCCCGTCATGGTTCCTGCCGGAGAAATGATCGAGCAGGGAGGAGACATTGAGTTATAATTTATTTTAGTTAATTTTCCATACTTTTGAATGTAGCTATTTACGAAACACTTGTAATGTAGCTGAGGCCATGAACTTTGATTGAGCCTATTGCATATTATCATAAAAATATGCAGAATACTGTGACATTCAAAAGAGTCCATATACAAACTACTGTTATAACAGAACTAATGTGTTATGTCTTATATTTTTGCAGTGCATATTGTTTAAGCATTAAATAGATCAAAACAGTTTTCTAGTTTGGTCTCTCCTTTTACAACTATACCTACTATTATAAAATTGTATTGAAAATCATTTTTCAATGGGGAGGGGTCATGAAAAATCTTGATAGCGTGATGCAGGATCATTTGATTTGTATGGGCGCGCGGTGCCGTGCCAGCCTGGCGCCATCTGTTTTCATAATTTCCTTTGTCTTCGCATCACGCCAAAACGGCTGGACGAATTTTAACCAATTTTCAAAGATAGTTATAGAAACTTTTTATCTGTCTACGGGACGTCTTAACACTTTCGCTACCAGGAACCCGCCTGGTAGGCACTCGTAATCATTGCTCAGATGCCGGTCACGTATTTTTGCTTAAAGAGCTACCCACCTAGCGGGCTCTCGGTTTCTGGGGTAGGGTTAAATTTTATATCTGGTTGCGAAAGTGTTAAGGGACTGGCCAGATACATCTCCAAATCGCGATAGATGGAAAAAGAAGGAAGGCCTTTGCCCAGGAGTGGGACATAACAGGCTCATAATAACTGCTGCATCGGCTTCTTCGTATACAATTTCTAATACAGTTATTTCTTTAGATATTTAAACATTATTTTTTCAGCTAAAACTGCAAAGGTTTTTTTTTTGTGAATGCACGTATGTTTGACTATAGAAAATAGAATAGGTACTCTATTGCATAACTCAAAAAGATAGAAATACAGATAACACGTAGCTTTACAATAGAGGTAAACAATAGGTGATCATATCGCTAAAGACCGCTTCCAGACAACCTTCGAGAATCGGATAATGACAATAAGTTTATTACAAATAAATTATTCTATTCTATATCTACAATGACCGAATAAAAAATTCTGTGTTATGTTAGGTCAAACATTAGGTACCCTTAAGTTGTAATACAGGTACATTAAACAATACAAACCTGCTGTATATTTTATTAAGTAGAGTAGTGAACTGTAAGTCTTCAACGTGACCTCTATATATGTATATACACGTAGGTATCTAATGAAGCAATCAAATTAAGTGTAGTCCCTCAGTGAGCTATAGATATCGCGGCACATGCTTTATAGATAATGTATCGATTTGCGGTAGGCCACTAATCTTCTTATGTCTTTAAACAGGGGTGGTCAACATTGTAGAAAAATGGAGCTATTAATTTTATATTTTATTTAAATTACATACCTAAAGCATAGAATTGATCCGCACTGTAAGTATTCTTGAATAAAGTCCCGATTCTTTATAATAATAAGAGTTAACCTATTGACCGCCAAGCGGTCTAGCAATTTACCGTGCCACTGACGCCAGAGTAAAAAAAAAAGATGTGCCCCAAAATCAACAGGGATTGAAAAATACTTGTAGCGGTTAGAATTACAAAGTTTTTGAGCATTGAAATTTGGACGGCTGTGGCCGACGTGGCGTCAGGGGCACGATTTTTTGTTGACGGCCACAGCCGACTGTGGCGGTCAAAAGGTTAACCTGTGTCGATAACTTTCAGATGTGATAACATTTTAGAACTTGGAGGACAAATGAAACCAAGTAAAATTTAACGATGGATATGATCCCTATAAGACACCGAAGACAAAAGATCGCGCCGTTCCCCAACGAGATGGACCAAGTAAAAGACTCATCGACCACTAAATTCTACTCGTTGTAAGGGACGTGGTAGACAGAAACCGGTGGAGGCAGATCATCCGCGCCAGATGCAACCCTGAAGCTGACCACGATCCTCAGACATGAGGGACCGACTCCAGAGAGAGAGGTGACCCATATAAGTCCCATAACGGTTATAAAAGCCTTAGTAGTTAGTAGTTAGCATCATTACGTATCAAATCACTCTATTACCTCACCTATTCCACTGACACTTATAAAATAGTTGCGCATACCAGCTTTAATTCAATTAGTCGGTTCATCTACCGGATTAGGTACCCAAGCCTCAGTCGAGCAACCATGACGGTACATTCGTACGTGTTCGGGGTGATAGTGGCGTGTGTATCCTATTTAGTGTATCAGAGATACGTTAATTTGTATCCAAGTATTGTTTCTAAGCCTGAGAAGAGATATGACTACATTATCGGTAAGCGCCTGATCAAATGTTATAGCAATAAGTATCGTGTAGGTAAGTTTGTAGGCGTTTAAACGACAAAGAGTATGTACCTAGTTAGAATTTTATTTAAAAGTGCATTTAATAGAAGGTGTACCGCACTCCATGTCTTTCTATATCAGGGTCCACGTTTCACTGCCATACAGTGCTGCACTCCATAGATAAGATTTTATAAGCTGTTTTCTGGTTTCATTAATATTTTGGATCTGAACATATTTTTTTGTTGTTAAATGCCTGTTCGTCCATGGCTATTCTAGCAATAATATCTTGATTTACTGTTGATACTACCTAAATATGTAAAATGTTCAACTTGTGTGGTGTTATTTAATTTGATTGTTCTATCTTTTGAATTCGTTTTTGATGCGGTAAGGTTAGGAAACTGTACCCTTACAATTTACAGTGACTGTACCTACTCGCTAGCGACTGCGTGAACGATTTATATGGAGAATTGTAGTTCTACAAAGTAACCGCTAGGGCGCTGTACTTACTCTCCATACAAATTGTTTACGCTGTCGCTAGCGAGTACGGTCATGTTAACTCATGTCCAGGTACAGGCACTGAAGATATTACCTGTAAATTCCAGTGGGCGCCGGGACCGCAGGCTGCGTACTAGCAGCCCGTCTATCTGAAGACCCAAAAGTGACAGTTCTTCTGGTAGAAGCGGGCTACCACATGGGTTACTTCACGCGAATACCGCTCACGCCAACCGCGGCGCAGCAGGGGCCTGACGACTGGTCCGTCAGGAGTAAGCCACAGAAATACTCTTCATTCGGAATGTGGGATCAGGTACAACACAATACAAGTATTCTTTAATGCACACCTTATAAAACATACAGGGGAAGTACAACGCAAGAAATTACAATTAGAGGTAAACAACAGGTGGTCTTATCGCTAACGAGCGATCTCTTCCAGACAACCTTTGGGTAGTAGAGAACTTGAAAAATTACCAAGGCACGTGTAAAGTGCTTGTAGCTAGGCCTGCTCGAATAAAGCATATTTTGACTTTGACTTTAATCCTTATTATCTTTACCCGAGGTCTAAAATGGACGTGGTTCTCAGTTCGTTGGGGTGTTTGCTGTTTAAGGTTCACTACCCAATGGATTAAAACGAGACCGCGTTACAAAGACTCCGCTCTCCGTATTTCTCAGTCTGTCTGTCACCAGGCTGTATTCTCATCACAGAACACCCGCACTAGACGGAGCATGTAAGGCGACCTGCGCGCACCAACGATATGGTACGGCAGAACATTAAAGTATCAACACGTCGGCCACCGTTTAGTTGCGTCTATGTTTATGAGGTCTCTCTACACCACTTAACACTACAATTTACCATGTTACTTATTTAATTTATTTTTTCGTTGACGTACGCATGGATCATAAACAAGGACGCAACTAAACGGTGGCCGCCGTGTTGATACTTTAATGTTCTGCCGTACAATATCGTTGGTGCGCGCGGGTCGCCTTACATGCTCCGTCTAGTGGGGGTTGTCTGTGATTCTCATTGACCGTGCCGTGATAGACAGTTGAAATTTTCGCAGATGTATTTCTGTTGCCGCTATAACAACAAATACTAAAAACAGAATGGTTGGTCGGAGCCATGCATACCAGGTGTAATCTTAACTGAACCCGACCAGTTAAGGTGGGATAAGGTTTACGGAAGCCTCGGTGCGCGAGTCCGCCTCGCACTTGCTGGGTTGTTTTATTTACTTTATTAGCTCACTTTAACTATCCTCTTTTCAAACATAAATATCCCTTTCATATATGTAAAATGTACTTAATTTAGGTACCTACCTACGCCATTCATTACATATCTATCATACTTGTTCTCAGTCTCAAATGATCCCTCGAGGCAAAGGCATAGGCGGATCCGGGCAGATAAACTTCCTCCTTCACGGCTTCGGTCTCCCAGAAGACTACGATCGTTGGTCTGCGGCCGGCTTCCGCGGTTGGAGCTGGGATGACCTAAAGCCCTACTTTATCAAGGCATTTGGCACAACTAAGAGCGAGTTTGACTCTGAACACTGTTCGGTGAATGGACATTGCCCTGGCGACAAGGTACGATACTGAACTTCTTATTGAGCTGACTAATCGGCTTCTGTTTATCCAAGAGAGACTATCAGCATTGCCTTTCCGGAGCTCCGTACAAGTGCTGGTCCATCGGTGGCGTTTGGGGCTGAGGATAACTGAAACCAATCTTTACAGCAAGGTCCGAGTTATGAAAATCTATTTCATTTCATTAAGGCGTTGGGACGATGAGGAGTGAATTTGACTCCTCAACAATGTTCTGTGAGTGGATACTGCAACAAGGTATGATAATATCTGATTGAACTAACTAATCTACGGATTTGGTTGTTAAAAATACTAAGTATAGTTTGCGCTGTGGGCAAACGTTTGTGGCAAGGGCTGAGGATAACAGAAGCCTTACTTTAAACTCCGGTCAATGCTTCATGCGCGAAGATTTCTCTGGTGATAAGGTAGTTACTGTTATACCTACTTATATGTTTTTTCTTAAATTTTTTGCTCCACGGTTTGAATCTTCCTGAAGACTTTATAAGGACTGGTTTCTTGCCACTTCCAAAGGATGCGGCTGGGACCGGATGATCTGAAAACATTAGGGACGAATGAAGTGCGTTTGACTTTGGAGACTGTTTCGTAGATATTTTCCTAATGATATACATAGTAGGTACGCCATTAATCACATCTTGTAGTTATAAGTCTTAGTCTACTTTTAAATGTTTACGATTCTCCAGACTGATAGAGGTCGTGACTTTATCCGATAAGAAAGTTTGTCTATTAGAGTGTTTTAAACAAAGGTTGAAATGCAAGTCATCGCTGTATATCTGAATGTATCTAATGATAATATATATTAAAACGTTCTATATATTTTTCAACAGGCGCCAATGAAACTCCAACAAATCGATGACAACGACGAACTGCATAATGTCTTCCAGCAGGCGTCTACAAGACTCAAGAACCGACACACGATCTTCCGAAAAGCAACGGCGACCTTAAAGGATGGAGTACGGGTGTCTTCTGCAGATGGGTATTTAACGAAGGCTTTGAATAGGAAAAACTTGCATGTTGTGCTCAGGACTCGAGCAGTATCCGTAAGTGCTTATATTCATATGTAGGTACAGTTTTAATTTGGAGGACGTATCATCTTACATGAGGACCCATTGCTTCAATACGGCTGTAATCGAAATTTTTAACTACGTACGATAAAGCTTGTGATGTTTTTGGCTGGTTTTAGTGTAGCACTGACCAACGGTGCGGATTGCCACCGCACCGACCAATATGTATTAACTTCAGGGAGCGCTTTAGAATGAAGCTGACGGGTCCATCCGGACGACCGCCCGCGCTCTCTAAAGTTAAAACGTATTGGTCAGTGTGACACTAAAATCAGCCTTTGTATGACATCGGTTAGGTACGCTAGCGTTAGATCAGCCCATCATTCTGGACTTTAAGGTTACTGTCATTCATTCATTCTCATCAGCCCGGACGATAATTCAGTCCGAGAGGGTTACACGATCATTCTCTTGTCATTCTGAACAGACTGATGTATTGTCATGTCAGTTTACTGTCATTTATTCATTTTCACCAGCCCGGACGATCAGTTAGTCCGAGTGGTTTACACGATCATTCTCTCGACATCCTGAACAGACTGATGTAGCTAATTGTCATGACAGTTTACTGTCATTCATTCATTTTCACCAGTCCGGACCGTCAGTCAGTCATTCCTAGAGGGTCACACGATCATTCTCTCACCAGCTGGTCTGGTCAAAGAACAGACTGATGTATAGAACTGACTGATTGTGTAACCGCTGTCTATGAGGTGACGGCTGCCAGCACCATTTTTAATGTTAATCAGGCCGTTGAATTCGTCGATTCAACGCCGAAGAATCCTTACAATATCACGGCCGGATAAACCACGATTCCATCGTTAAACCGGCTAAAACGTAATAAAATTCCACTGTCCAAAGCCATTGTAGTGTTTTGATTTCCTGCTGTATTAATAAGATTACATTTCATTTAGTCTACAAACAGGAACAGGAAAGGAAGATCTAGAATATTTTAAAAACTTTTTATGCAGTCACGCAAAAGATAAGTATTTGATAAGATGAAGAGAAAAAGAGAGATAACCTACAGTAGTGTTTTATTCTGTGATAATTATAAAAACGGTCTAAACTCCGCTATGTTTTTATCGAACTCATATGAAGCTCTTCATCAGCGACAAGCGGCGCATAGAAACATGTCGGGCCGTTCCTGACAATTTTTACGTGAGTTTTAACCGTTTTTATATTAAAATACTTAAACGGGTTTACTCACGTCGTAGAAGTCGAATAACGCTCGACATGTTTCGAATCGGTACGCGATTCATCATCAGGGGAGACGATCAGTCGTTTTTTTTTTTTTTTTTTTTATTCAAAATAGCCATGCATTTAACCTCGATTGCACCTGATGTTAAGTGACAATAAGGTCTAAGATTTCACTCTCGACTTGAAGAGATCCAAGTTATATTTTTCAGGAAACAGGTGCGCAGGAAGAGAGTTCCATTCCTTAGCTGTCCTCATAAGGAAAGTAGACGCAAAGCGTTTCGTACGAATCAGTGGTATATCGACAACATAAGGGTGGAATCCAAGTCCGCGCCGAGTACTGTATTGTCTGAACGGAGACGGTGGAATTAATTCATGCAGTCCTAGTAAAACGGTGGAATTTATTAAAGATGTCTCACAATAGTATTAATAGTATTATTCTGTGATTATAATTTTCAGATAAGATTCGACAACAGCACGGCATCGTCCCTCTTCGTACTCCGCAAAAACAGGGAGTTGGACAACGTGTTCGCGAACAGAGAGATCATCCTCTGCGCCGGCGCCGTCAAAACGCCACAAATTCTCATGATGTCGGGCATCGGACCAAGAGACGTCATAGAACGGTACCGACCTTCTCTTGGGATCATTTATTTATGATTCATCTTATTTTTGAAAATGTTTTCAGAATGCTCATAATTTAACAAAACAGTGGTTATATGACAACCATAAACTTAAACGCACTTTTTCACGGCGAACATGGCAAGTTACTTATTGTCTCCATACAAATATTACTAATACATTACACAAATATTATTACGTATACTGCTAATTGAAGCTGAATAAATTCTGTATAAGCGCTTCTGTAGCTTGTTTGCTACTTGGGAATGACGTCACCATTATTGGCCGTTTGTATGAAGCGCTCTTAGCGCTCCGTAGGAATGCTGAACGTTGACGGTCATTTCTGACTTTAGTCCTATGTAGAAATTTGATCCCGAAAAAAATAGAACCGAACGATATCACTTAAAAAATGTTTCGTCATGCCTATTCTGAACTGAATATATCTACTGAATTATAGGTCCATACTATGCTTAAAAATTTTCAACCGCTTCATGACTTCCCATTTTCAGATTGAAGGTAAAACTGGTAGTGGAGAACGAGGCAGTGGGTCGCAATCTGCACGACCACATGAATATGCCTGTGTTTGTCAGCATCAAGAAGCCGATCAGTGTCACCCTGGCTAAGGTCTTTTCCTTTGGGACGGTTTGGGACTACTTCATGAACGGAAAGGGTGAGGCAACATTTTGCCGTAATTGCATTAAACATAGATGTGCCCATGGAAATGAAATTGTTACTATGCAACACAAAACGAAATAGCCGCTCCTATACCATACATTGACGCATCCGTACGGATAACTTGAACAAGCATCTACGAAAGGTAGGGTTAGATAGTTACTGAACAGTGTTGAAGCCATAAATCATCAGAGATATCATGTAACTGTGGTGATCAACGTCATCTTGCTGAAGTACTTCTTTGAGACGGTTCGATCGATCATGAACGAAAACTTTAAGTCATTATTAGGCTACCTACGTTTCAACTTGGATCTAAGGGAGACAGATTATTAAGAATGATGCCGTAAGCCGCAGCCTGCCCGTCTTTGTCAGCACCAGGAAGCCGATCAGTATCACCCTGGCTAAGGTATTCTCGCTTGAAGCTAACTACATATGTGTTATGTGTGTGAGCATGAACGACTTCAGTGTAATTGTGAGAACATTGCGGTGTCTCGGAAGCGATTCATCCTAGCTTCTAACTCTTATCGTAAAAAACGTCCGTTTCGCCTCTGGCTTCCACTCAAAAGAAAAGTTTGCAGTATTCATTCTACGGATGGTGTGACCTATCCGATCTCCATTTTGTTATCTAAGCTTATCTAAGAATTCTACATATATAAGTTATCACGAGAGTTCGCCAATCATTAACATAGAAGTTGATAGAAGTGTGGAAAGTAGAAAATAATGTATAATTTTCCAGGGCTGCTTTCATTCCCGCCCGTGGCCGGCGTGGAGTATGACGCGGCGTCCGCGCTGATGTTGTTCTCCATGGGCACCACCAGCGAGCGGCTGCTGAGAGACCTGTCCAACTACAAACATACTGTAGGTTACCTATTGTTTTTAACATGTTATCTATTATAACAGAAAAACAACCACGATCGGTAGATGTGACGTTGACCCCTAAATGGGAGGCCAATTTTTTGAAAATTGCAAGTAGGCATTTGTCATTCGACTACTATTTAACTAGGTACCTACTTAGCAACGCTCGCCCGTTACCCGTATTCAATATAAGATTAAATATTAGATATTATTATATCTCAAACTAAGCAAAGCTTGTGCTATGGGTAGGTACTACACAACCATACAATAAAATACATATATAGATAACTTCGATGACCCAGGAACAGATATTTGAGTTCATGACACAAACATATGTCCTGGCCAAGATTCAAACCCAGGATCGCCGGCTCAGTAGGCAGATGCACTACGAAGTCGTTCGTAGTTTGAATTAAAGAATTACTAAAAAAATTATGGTTATGGTTATAGTCATGTCATGATTATAATGAGAAAAAACCTCTTCCAATTATGTAAGTACAATTTAAAAAATCAGAGAAATTCATGCAGTTCGCTTCTATTTGCAAAATGTCTGGGATATGATTAACCGGAAATATAAATATCAATGAACTCTGCAGCATTGTTATTCATAAGAAAAATAAATGCATCCAGCTTGGTCCAATATTCTTCTTTGTTATTTCACTTCACAGGTGTTCCGTGCCACATTCCCCTTCCACAACGACAGCAGCAGGGAAGGTTTCATGTTCCTGGCGACTTGCGTCCAACCTCGGAGCAGAGGTTCCGTAACTCTTCGAGATATCAGCACTAATGTTCCACCAGTAGTCGATCCGAACTATCTTCAGGATGGATTCGATGTCAAGTGCATGATTAAAGGTAAGACAAAAGATAGACTGTTCTAGAAACTTCTAGGATAAGCTCCGGAGGCTTCGAGATATCAGCACTCCCACCGTCTCACCAGTAGTTGACCCAAACTATCTTCAGGATAGGTTCGATGTCAAGTGCATGATTAAAGGTAAGACAAAAGATAGACTGTTCTAGAAACTTCTAGGATAAGCTCCGGAGGCTTCGAGATATCAGCACTCCCACCGTCCCACTGGTAGTCGACCCAAAATATCTTTATGAGAGGTCAATGATTAAAGGTAAGATGAAGATGGACTGCGCTCGAAACTTTTAACAATAAAATCTGACATCGTTACGGGATAGCATTCGAGATTTTTTTTGAAATGACCCACGAATATAGCTACATATACAAAAGGTCATAAAATCATACAGTTTTGGTCCGATCCGTAACCGAAAATCTTGCGTACATCGTTGGAAGTAACCTTGGATAATGGTAGGTAGAGTAAAACCAGCTCTAGCCAGCAGAGCCATTAAAATAAACAATAGGTTGCCCCTAATGTCATGATGATGACTTTTAATTATTGTAGTAAGCGGTTTACACTCACGTGAGATTGCGAGGAACGGCCCGACATGTTTCAAACTCATATGGAGCCCTTCATAAGGGACTGGTACACCGGCGCGGCAAATTTGTCACTTTTGACATTCTTTGATCGACGCTCCGCTCTAATACCGTGCGCTAACGATGATGACTTTCCTTGTGATTGCAGCAATCCGACGAGCAGAGCGTATGGTAGCCTCGTCTCCATTCCAGGAGATAGGGGCGAGGATTCACTGGCCGCGGCCTGAGCGGTGTCTGTCTTTCTGGAATTACACAAGGGCTGATCAGCTTGGGCCAGATCATAAAAGGAGAAGAAAGCAAGTTTTTTTTATTATTTACGGTGGCAAGCAAGCATGCGGCCTGATGTTAAGACGTTACCGCCGCCTATGGACGCTTGTGACGCCAGGAGCATCACACGCGCGTTACCGACCCTTTCAGAACCTATTTAGTCCCCTTTTGAAGAACCGAAGTTAAAGATGGGTCCCCCTGAATGAAATTTTTGACAACGCGGTTGGCGCCGTGGTAGTGTATCTGACTACTGAGCTGATGGTCCCGGGTTCGAATCCCGTCATGGGCAAATATTTGTGTGGTGATGAACCTGAATAATTATTTCTGGATCTTTGATGTTTTCTATGTATTTAAGAATGTATTGTATATTGTATAATGTATATTGTCGTATCGCAATGCTTATATTGCGTAGTTTGGGGCTAGATCAATTTGTGTAAGATTGTCCTGTAATATTTACTTATTTTTCATTCTGTAGTTTCATTTTTGTTCCCAAAATGTGCCAAGTTTAGAGTATTCATATAGTATATGTGTCAGTGCATCTGGAAAGGTACCTTGTTTCAGGTATTGAGTTATGCATAGTTCCAAAAAGTAGATTAAATTTGCTATCAATACAAAAAAGAATAATGACTGTAGGTGGAACCACTATTTTTATATAAATTTTTGAATTTTCGACTTCCGAAATGCACAAGTTGAGAAAATTGCGTTTAAAGTTTATAGTGGCAAAAAACACACTTCTAAAATAATCTTTGAATGTTAAAGAATTACAATAAAGGTGAATTGTCTAAAAATACATGTTAATTATTCTGATTTCTTAGGTTGAACATGCCAGGGTGGAAGAAACACGAAAGTGTTAATTATACCCAATTCATAAACTAACGAGATTAAAACTGTTAGTTTCTTATCATAGTTACATATTCTATGGCATTTTGGGACAATTGAATGAAAGAAAACTCCATAATCATAAAGAAATTTAATAATTACCGCATTTTTAACAGTTACAAAAAAGATCACTTATAATATTAAAAACCAACAAAATAATTTGCATATTCATGCTATATCACAAGATCAAATGGTATTTAGCGTGGTGTACCACAATGGTATAATAGAAATGGTGTTAAAGCAGTATTTTTTAACAATAAAGTTTAGTGACTCGGTCGAAACTTTTGTATGGAAACGTAACTAGGGTACCTTGTCACGACATTTACTAAACTTTAGTAACTTAAACTCGAAGATCACTATTTTAGTACGTATAATGCAAGAAATATCTGTAACACAATGTTATTTAGGATAATTATAGCGGAAATCAATGTATTCTTATTTATAAAAACGTCTGTTTTAGTCGTGTAAGACATCAAGTTTAGCATTTTACTAAACTGGGTACCTTGTCACGCTAACTCATTATCTTACATAAATGGAGTAACTAGAAAAAATAACTCAATTGTGTACATAACTGCACCTAATTTATGATTTATCAGTCTTTAAATTAAAATAAATAGTTATTTCATACAAGAGTCATGCAAGTTGAATGTTTTCTTATAAAAAACAAGAAGTATTTTTTTTTTGTTCAAAAAAATATTTTGCTATAGACCGATCCTATACCTTATCTTAGAAAGAGGTAGTTGACTACCCGCGATGGAAATATTGACAAAATTATTCAAAATTTAAAGGCTTTTAAGACATGGCGTGACAAGGTACCCTGACTACTAAACTTTATAGTCGGAGAAATATACTAATAAAACATAATTTTACTGATATTCTTGTACACACGTGTTCCTTAGGATGTAAATAACCCAATTATAACACAAACCCATTTTGGCACTTTTTCACCAGCTTCCACAAAAACTCATGTAACTCGGTAACTAGATGTCGTGACTAGGTACCTTTCCAGATGCACTGACACATATAGTAATATTCTCAGATGAAGAGGGCTTTAGATTACATACAAAAGAAAATTTTCAACGTGCTTGTAAGTAGGATACCATGTCACGGTCAACTTATAACTCTCATAGGCATTTGATGATCTGCCGACGGAAAATTTCCAAAACTGCAAAACTTTCCGTGTCTGAAAATTTCTCAATAATTCTTGTAGTAAACTTCCCGAGAAATCCTATATCTCCCAAGAAACGAAAAGGTTTATAATATCAAAATCAAAATTTGGTTACAGTTATCTTTCTGGAATTAAAACAAGAATAGAAATGTGCTTTAAATTCTTGTAAAAGTTTCCTGAAATTTCCGAAAATATTCTTAGCTTTTTGGAAACTTCCCCATCCGTACATAGGATGTAGATGAGCATTCACTGTCACTTATTCATTACCACATACAGAATAAAACCCGTACCACTCAACCAAGCGCCAGTAAAAGAGAAGAAGGTCCCTGTTCCTGTGGATCTCAAACCGCAGAAGCCGTTGAGACCTCCGGACGAGTTCCTGGAGTGTGTGGTGAGAGAAGTGTCCGTCGCCGGACACCACATCGGGGGCACTGCTGCCGGGGGCGCTGTCGTGGATGATCAACTGAGGTAAACGTTATAGATTTTGCTCAAAAAAAGGGAATGAAATGTCGCCATAACGTGCTTTATAACAGGTATCGAAGTATCACGTCGGCCGGAACGACTCGGGAAGGTATTTCAAACAAAAGAGAAGGTACCCCTGTCCCTGTGGATCTCAAACCGCATAAGCCGTTGAGAGCTCCGGACGAGTTCCTGGAGTGTGTGGTGAGAGAAGTAGCCGTCACCGGACACCATATCGGGTCGGAGGCACTGCTGCCGGGGGCGCAGTCGTGGATGATCATTGATCAATTAAGGTAAGATACGTCACAAATGTAACTAACTTAAGCTGTATATAGGTAAAGACGTGCAATACGATAATGCTTTATTGCACACCAAACACAGTTTACGGAAAAATACACAGTACAATTATAATAACGGTTTATGCAACTGTTACATGATGAGAGGTTTTGGCAGTGAGGCATGTATGACCAAAATCAGAGATGTTATTTCTTAACATTACGATATCTCCGGCGGGGTCATGTAAAGATCATCATAATTATGTACACTAGCTCCGCCCCGCGGTATAACCAGCCCATCCCACGGGAACACTTAATTTTTCGGGATAAAAAGTAGCCTATATGTTAATCCTGGGCGCGGGGCGTCAGCTAGGTACCTTAATACCAAAATTTATCAAAATTGGCCCAGCCGTTTGAGCTTTATTGATATTACTGTGATATAAAATAATATACATGCATATAACTGAGTAATTCATATCGACATAAAAGAAAATCTATGATATGATGATGAATCTGTGTAGATAAAGTGTCGTGAATGCAACTGTACATAGGGTGCCCGACGTTTCATATAACTTCACTTTATCTATTTTGGTTTGATATACCATTGCTTTGTATAATGTAACGAATGGTATAATATTGTTTTAGATAATTTTCAAATGATCTAATGTAACAATTGATATAATGGTTTATAGGTATAATTACTTTTAGTATAATGTACATTTACTATATTTATTACTTGGTATAACACGTATTTATCATAATGACTTACTTGATATAATTATACTATAACCAAAAAAGGTGGTTCCCACTAGATATATTAGGCTGTCACCCCCTATATCACCTTAAGGCAGGTCCGACTTGGCTTAGGTTAGGTACGACGACGAGCGAAGCGAGGAGGAGTGTTAGGTTGAACTGCGACCCTAACGAGCGAGCCGCGCAGGTTCGACTTGGCTTATGATTCCTAACATTACCTATTACACCATAAGGCAGGTCCGACTTGGCTTAGGTTAGGTACGACGACGAGCGAAGCGAGGAGGAGTGTTAGGTTGAACTGCGACCCTAACGAGCGAGCGAAGCGAGCGAGCCGCGCAGGTCCGACTTGGCTTACGATTCCTAACATTACCTATTTCACCTTAAGACAGTATTTGTATGAAAACGCTATTATTCTAAATAGTATGTATGTTAAACAAATTTATGTGATAAATATGTTATACGAAAGTATAATTATGCATATTGTCAATTATGTCATTTAGCCTATTATATCAATCGATAATTAGAGCAAAGCAAAATATAGGAAAAAACCATTATATGAAACGTTACATTATATGAAACAACTTTATATCAATCGATTGTATATCAAGTGTATGTTAGTTTATCTGACATTATATGAAACATTACGGACCCCTGTACATAATTAGACCTTAAACACTCGTGTGATCCTGATGAAACTCGCCTTCGGCTCGTTTTATAATGATAGTGATATTATAACATCATGTACCTAGAGTTAAGACTGAATAGAAAAAGTTTACCACGAATACCACTAGCCTTATGCATTGCCGTCCTTTAACTGACATTCACTTATTTACATGCCTCTTCAAGAACCTTAATCTGTCTGTTATCTACATTATAAAGCGGTTTGGCGTCAATGACTTTTTAAATGTTTTCTGAATGCAACTATTAAGAGGAAATATCATATGTTCTCAATATGTTGCCTCCTGCAAAACTTAATCAATTTTTACGATTTTTTAGGACCTGTATGGGAAGATTTTTTTGTCTCAGACCTTTTCGAGTTTTGCGCTTAATATTATGGCGCATCTAAACGGGCCATATTTTACTGCAATTTGTGGCGGCAACTATGGCCGTCCTTCTCTGACATCCTACGCTAGAGAAAGATGCAAATAATGGCCGGCCACAAATTGCAGCAAAAAATGGCCCGTTTCGAAGCTCCTTTATACAATTTGTGTAGTAGGCGTCTTATTTGGCCTAATTTCCGCCGCAAATGGACGCCTAGTACACAAATTCTATAATAATTTGCGCAAGAATCAAGATTGTCCGACACAGAACATTTCCTTCCCATTTTGTTCCTAAAATTTCGTAAAGATTGGTTAAGTTTTGGAGGAAGAAACAAACGAGAAAGAAACCTAGATTTGTATAACCCATTTATTTTAAGTTTGGACTTCATTTGTATGCGACGCCATAGTTACCAGGTGCAAATATAACGTAAACGGATAGTATGGAAAAAGGAGCAGTCATAATTTATCCTCTTAATACTTACACTTTATTCTCCATATCCTGTACCTCTAGCGAAACTGGGTCATTGTCAGTTCAAAAAACAAAAACCGTCCCTCCGGTTGTCAAAAGTTAAGAGCTTGTAGGAATCTAGGTTATTTTGCTATTACATCGGATTATAGAAGAGGGAACGTTCTTTATTCTCACAGGCATTTATCAGAAAATTAGGCCCCGGAATCCTTAATTGCGCAAATGTCCACCGGAAAGACTCGAACCTAAATCTGACAATGACCCAAATATGCTACGCGACTAGTCGCGCAACTTAGCGTCGCCCGTCACTCTCTCACAGTACTGTTTAGAAAGGGAGAGGTAAATGTATCTCACACGTCACAGTTGTGCTAGAGGTGCTGAATTTTATTTATTTATTACAGAGTCAAGGGAGTCTCTCGGCTTCGCATCATGGACGCCAGCGTGGTTCCTTCGCCTCTGTCCCTGTACCCCAACTCTGTGCTCGTCGCTATGGCCGAGAAGGCTGCTGATATTATAAGGAAATCTATTGGTTAATAATATATGATAAGATAAATACCAAAAAATGTATTTTTAATTTATATAATACTAGCGACCCGCCCTGGCTTCGCACGGGTGCAATGCTGATAAATTATGCTTGTATTATACATATAAACCTTTCTCTTGAATCACACTATCTATCAAAAAAAGCCGGCCAAGAGCATGTCGGGCCACGCTCAGTGTAGGGTTCCGTAGTTGCTCATCCTTCACAATAAACTGCAGTTTTAAGCCCGAGGTTTAAGTTAAGAAAGATTTTAAGCTCTATAAAAAGGTCGTAAACGCCCCAGAAACTGTAATCACTTATTATTATTATTAGAGAGCGGATTTGAAGTAGCGATCTCAATATTAATATGGATATGACTGGTAGGTATAATTTATTATTTTTTCTACATACAAAAATAATGTAGCTTATTAGAACAAAAAAGTAAAAATGATTTTAGAAGCTTTTGTAAATTACTGGGCAAAAATTATGATGATAATAAATAAAAACACCGTTTGTTAATTTTTGAAATAGTATATTTCTTTAAGTTCTTCCTCTTTAATATTTTTTGTGCACAATGCACAGTAAAAAAAATTTTTAGGTTTTTTTTTTTAAGAAATGAAAAAATAAAATAATTCGCTTCCACAATGCTCACAGAACAATAATTAATTTCGAGTTAGTTTATTAGTGCTTTCTCACAAACGAAGTCTAAGCAATAATGATACTCATTTACAGTGCATTTTAAGCATACACCGTCGAAAAATACATTTTCATCCGTTATGTTTACTGTCCACGATGGTAACGATTGCATAAAACAGTTTTATACTTAAATCTCTTGGCAATTCTAGTTCAAAAAAACATTGTTTGCAAATTGCCATCTAAAACAAGAAATCCATAATATAAATGACATTGTTGAAATGAACTATCATGTAGGTACGTGATATATAGGAACTACTATCTTTGAGTTGTATAAAAACTCCTTTAAACTTTTTATGAAGTGAGGTCTACAGCTTTCATTGTTTTTTATATTACTTAATATTCTTATACATCTTTTTTGCAAAATAAATAAATCCATAATATCTGTACTATCAAAACTCCTTTATTTATAATAAAATATTTTTCTTTAAATGTAGTTTGTTGCAAATATAACATTTATTTAATCTAATTATTTATTTGCTTGCGGTGTGCGGTGTAATAATAATAGACTGTTAAGAACCTATATAAACAACATGGCAAGTATTTAATAAATTGCACTAAGTAGTCATATCCATATTAATATTGAAATTGCTACTTGAAATCCGCTCTCTAATTATTATATCGTCGTCTAGTACCCATAACACAAGCCTTCTTGAGCTTAATTTGGGACTAGATTGATTTGTGTGGGGTTGCCCGATATTTATTATTATTATTACCTTCTGGAAGTCAACTTACGTCCTTTTAAAGAAAAATATGAAATTTGGCGATAACTCAAAAACGGCTCAACCGATTTTGTTCAATATAGTTTTCATTGAAAGTGCTTATAAGGCCTTATATACATGAATTTTTCCGATTTTTTTTGACCCGCGGTTGAAAAGTTAGAGGGACACATTTTTTTTTGTTTTCGGAGCGAATATTTACAAAACTGCTGACTTTATCAAAAAATAATGTTAGAAGATCCCTATTATTTTTACAAGACCTATTCAACGACACCCCACACACCAGTGCTGAAAAGAAAAAATAATTCACCCCACTTTAGGTGTTCTAGAGGTACCCGAAAAAAAAATATTTTTTTAATTTTTATTTTACCGTTCTGTCGGCGTTATACATACACATACTCATACCAAATTTTAGCTTTCTAGTACTAATGATCACGGAGCTAAGCCGCGGACGGACAGACGGACATGGCGAAACTATAAGGGTTCCTAGTTGACTACGGAACCCTAAAAAAACCGTATCAAAATCCGTTGCGTAGTTTTAAAGATCTAAGCATACATAAGGACAGGCAGACATCAGGAAGACTTTGTTTTATACTATGTAGGGACTGTAGTGGGCAGAGATCTCAGACGATATATGTGTAGGTACATACCTATTTGAGCAGCATTCCGGCTACAAATGTGCAGTTTTTATGCAGTCGGTAAGTACTAACTTGCAGATAGCGTGCAGCTCGTGTGCAATCATAACTGCGCGGCACTGTTTCATAGTTTCGATGCAGGTTAACTGCACTGGAACTGCACTTAAACTTGTATGTCGATTTTGATATTATTATAACAATAAGTTTAAGTGTAGTAAGTTCTGTTGAAGGTGACCGCGTTCAAAAAGGTGTTTATTTAATTACCTCGACCTTTCGGACGCGAAATCACGGCAAGTAAGTAAGTCAAAACAAAACAAAAATAACAGCAGTATAATTTGTATACAGGATGATTCAGGAGTTCTGAGCGAGAGTAACAGGGCTGATGAGGAGAACCACATTGAGCAACTTTCACTATGGGACCAGCGCCAGCAGGGAAATCGCGAACAACTTAGGTATCTAATTAAAAGTTGATCGCTAACTAGGTGTCCAAAATGTAGGAACGGCAAATACATTTTTTCGTGATTTTATGGTTGGTCCCATAGTAAAAGTTGCTCAGTGTGACTCATCCTATTGGCCCTATCTATTTCTCCCGCTTATGACTTTTAAATCACCCTGTAGTTAATCAGCCATAGTAATAGCTTTATTACGTAACACAAATTTTGACTGCCATCTGATCCTCAACGTCTCCGTAAGAAAAAATGCGACCATTTCCCATTTCCATCATGAATATCATGATAACGAGAAGAAGGTCCTCGAAGCGTTAACGCATTTAGACTTGATAAATGATGGAAAATATTCAATAGCATAAATAAAAAACCCGACTAACTAGTTAAGTTGGTTTATATATATAATTGTATGTAGCTAAATATAAATCTTGGAGTATTCGCAAGTATCAGATATCGGTGACGGAAGCGTAGAATCATGTGTCAGACAAAGACCAACTGAGAATATAAAAAGGTTATCAATTATGAGCTACCATACCTAGTTATGACGTCGGTAGAACGTGTTTCGAATATACGCATTTTAAATACAGTATAATACAGGATCTCTTATGCTTCCTGTTTACTCAGTATTGTTATTGCCACCGAGCGAAAACGTTTAGCGATCCTTACGGAAAATCTTGTGTTTAAAAGTGTATTCGAAATGTGTGACACTGAAGCCAGGTTAGACGGAAAAGTGGCTATTGTAACTGGTGGGAGTTCAGGAGTCGGTTTTGAAGCAGCAAAGAACCTCGCGTATCGCGGCGCTAAAGTCATTATAGCTAGTCGCAATGAAACCAAAATGAAAATAGCCAGAGACAGGCTTGAGGAAGAAACTGGTAATATGGATATTGAATATAGAACTATGGACCTGGGGTCCTTAAAGTCTGTAAGAAATTTCGTAAGCGAAACTGGTAATGCTGAAAGCAGACTGGACATCTTAGTTAACAACGCCGGTGCTGTAGGACTGCCTGATCAACTTACGGAAGACGGATTGAATTTAACTATGCAAGTGAATTACTTTGGTACATTCTTACTTACATACCTACTAATACCATTTCTGCGAAAATCTGCTCCTAGCAGAATCATAAATGGATCGGCTGGATCAATGTACATAGGCAACATTGACTTTGATCATTGGAATGACATTGAAAGATATTCCTTCATAGAATCGCTGGCGAATTCAAAACTCGCTGTTACTCTATTCAATATTGAATTGAGTGAGCGTTTAAATGCTGAAGATATTACTGCGAATAGTTTTGATCCTTTTGTAGTTCCCGGCACTGATGTATTACAGCAAATCCCGAGTGGTATAAAAGAAATAGCAGATTTCTTTATAAAATTGATTGGACAGCCAAAAGAGGGCGTCGGAGCACAGATAGCGTATTTAGCCGCTGCACCGCAACTGGCAAATGTGAGTGGCAACCATTACAAGTTCTGTATGCATTGGTTCAATCACTGGTTGGCAAGTGACGATGACCTGAGAAGAAAACTTTGGGACGTTTCTAAGGAACTTGTTAACATTAGTGCTGATGAAGACTGGGAAACTAATAGCTTGTAATTACACCAAACTTGGTTCAAATGGAAATTCTTGAAATTCATATGGAATAGTCAAAAATGTGTACTTGTGTGTGTTGTTTGTGCATACGGTCAGTCGGGCCAAGCAGCAAAATTACAGATGTTTACTACCGCAATCTTACATTTGCCAACTAACTAGAGTTGCGTGGAGGTAAGATGGCTTTTGTAGTACTTATAACATCTTTAATTTCATCTTTAATGTTGTTCACTTGGCCGACATCTGTCAGCAAAGAATATAAATACTCAAGAGTCTGTCAGTACCTATATTAATATAAAATGAAAGCAAAATATCATCGACCCGTCTATCATATGTTTGGTGTAGTCTCTATCTCGTCACTGGATCAAAGGCTCGGTTCCTTTCAATTGCCTCACATCTTTGATGAAGTGAAAAAGTACACAGACGTCTGTAGGCTTTTCCGGAATCATGAGTTGTTGGCTGAAATCGCGGACTGCTATGAAATTTTTTTTAGGTATTTTAACAAAAAGTTGTTCACTAAAGTGATTTGGACCAAAATGTTCAAAAATTTACTTCAAATTGTACACGTTGCAAGGGTTTTTTAGGCTGCCTGTTCACTGAAGCGGAGCGGAGCGGAGATGTGTAAAAAGGGCCAATCACATTCGTCAGATTGAAATGCACTTCTTTTGGGTCTCACGAAGGCACAGCCTGTTTGGTTTATATTGTCGGCGCCGTTTCTTGGGACAGGCAGTCTTAGAATCTTCTCTTCTGATTGGTACCATGGGTACCACCTTAATGACGATTGACGATGCTACGATGTATTTTTGCAAAGTGTCTTGGTCATTAACTCCCATGAGGTTAGGCGTCACTTTGCTCCAATTGCTACAACAATTAGTATTTTACGTGGAGAGTTTGGTAGTATATGAAATCATTAACCCAATTGGTACGGTGTTTCGTTCCTTTACTGATCAATTAATCGACTTCCGGCCTTGTGAACGGTCGTGAAGTCACGAACAATGTTTCAAAGGAAGTCCACTTCATGCATTGCAGTTTTTTAAATGCACTTGTGCGATGAATGTACCTACGCTGTTTTGTGAAAATGGATGTCCGTGTTTCTTCTATTTTTTTGTAAATATTGTTATTATTGTATATGTCTTATTTTAAATTCACAATGCCTTAGTTGATACTGTTATATCGTGTAATGGATTTTCACTACATAGTATAAAACAAAGTCGCTTCCCGCTGTCTGTCTGTCCCTATGTATGCTTAGATCTTTAAAACTACGCAACGGATTTTGATCCGGTTTTATTAATAGATAGAGTGATTCAAAAGGAAGGTTCATATGTATAATACATGCATAATTTATCAGCATTGCACCCGTGCGTATCCGGGGCGGGTCGCTAGCAGTAAATAAATACATTTTCATTTTCACACGGTCCCCATTTACCTTACGAATTGTGTCATCAAAATGTAGCATCGGGACAGTTCAAAAGCATTATGTGGTCCCACGCCCTGTTCGCAGAATTGTGGTTGTTCATTGTTGGTTGGGGCATTAGGAAAGTCTTGCACATATGGCAAATGGAGACCTACATAATTACTGTTGAGAAATGTCTGCTGTCCGTCTGTCCCAGACGAAAATGTACCGGTTCCTATACAGTCAGGCGAAATGAATTGAATATGTATTAGAATAAAATGAGATATATTTTTCAAGGTACATCGTTGATGATATTTAATTTTTACGATCTAAAATTAACTTCGTATTAAGTATACCATGAATTATGAATTTGACATTTCATTTCTTGTCTACTTACCTTGGCGTCAGCTGTTATACATAATACTGACATAATTTTAATTCTTTCTTTTCACATGTATATATATTTATACACTTATACATAATAATACTTATTTGTGTATTATATGACGTCAATTTGTCATTTTTTTTCAATTCTTATCTCACCACCTACTTCATCTCTGTTTACTTTTTGCTTTCTTCACTACCCAAAGGTTGTCTGGTAGAGATCGAGAGAGAAAGGTGTGCAATCAAAAATTGTTGTAAGTTGTGTATCAAAACGTCCTAAATATTATCCTTTAAAATGTAGTTAACGCCTGACCAGAAATATATGAGGATTGTCAAAAGGGCGCTATTTATAAGATTTATATGGCAACAATTTTGCAACCAATCGCAACCCACTATAATGACATTAGTTTAAATACCTGTCAGTTCTACTATGTTAACCTCGTAATAATCATTTAATGGAATGCACTCTTTTCCTGGCTGTTTTTCGTGTAGTAAACACGTGTTCACTACTGTTAACTAATGGTTTTCGGCATTTTTTTGGACAATTTTAAACATTTGTCTTTTAAAATATTCACCACGAATGACATTGACATTGTTGAAAAACCATCATAAAATCATTGCGAGTGTAAAAAAATTGTTCCCGTGAAATTCCGCAATATAGCGCATCCTCATATACAGAGATCAAAAAGAGTAGAAATTAAAAAGTGGCAATACTGTAGTTTCGTCCCTTTCTAAGCAATCTAAGAAAACGGGGACGACACTACAGTATTGCCACTTTTTTAATTTCTACTCTTTTTGGTCGCACTGTATTTCTGGTTAGGCTTTACTAAATTGTATTCGTCACTTAGCGCAAAATTTTAATATATTTTCATATCATACACAATAAATGTACTTACCTATAATATAAAAATGATTTTATCTTACTTAATTAAAATTATTAATTCATGGAGAGGAAAAGAAGGAAAAACCGGTGTCCGCCGACCTCAGAAGTTCAACTCAAGGTGTACCAGTAGGTACACTGACATATCTTGTTATGCTCAGTTAATATACAACTTTAAGCAAAATCGGACTTCCCGATTCAAAATGGCGCGAGACGACTTTTCAAATTGTGATTCGAATATCCGGCTAGATGGAAAGGTGGCCCTTGTGACAGGAGCAACGTCGGGTACTGGTCTTGAAATTGCTAAGAATCTAGCGAAGAGAGGGGCCAAGGTTATCATAGCGAGTAGAAACCCTGCCAAGTTGGCAGACGCGAGAAATACGATTGTAAACGTAGCGAAGCACGAGGACGTCGTGACCAGGAGAATAGACTTCGAGTCTTTGTCATCAGTGAGGAGCTTCGTGAATGAGACTATGATTAAAGAGCCAAGATTGGATATTTTGATCAACAATATTGGAGCTATTGGACTAGAAGATAAGTTAACCGAAGATGGCCTTCACGCTATGATGCAAGTGAACTACTTCGGATCATTTTTGCTGACTTTCCTTCTGTTCCCGCTTTTGAAAGCATCAGCACCGAGCAGGGTTGTCAATGTGTCTTCTCTAGCCTTGATCCTTGGCTTTATAGACTTCGAACATATGAACGACGTCGGAAGATACACGAGTTTTCAGTATTACTGCAACGCAAAGCTGGCTGATGTGATGTTTACTGTAGAACTGGAAAAGAGAATCAACGGGCAAGGTGTGAATGTGTATAGCATGGATCCAAGTTTGGGAAAGTCTGAGTTCTTTCGGCATCTGGAAAGTGAAGATCTGAAGAAGTTTCTGAATGCTGGCTTGCAGCTATTTGGGAGTCCTTTGCACAGAGTTGCCACCTTGCCGGTATATTTGGCGATTGATCCAAGAGTTGAACACAGTAGTGGGAAACATTTTCGGCATTGTATGGAGTTTTACAGCAGTTGGTTCGCGAACGATACGGTGCTGACAAGGCGCCTTTGGGAAGAAACGAAGAGTCTGGTGAAGATCACGCCAGATGAGGATTGGGAGAGATATGTGTATTAATGTGATGAACTCGAATATTTGTGCCTGGGTCATGGATGTTATTTGTATTTAAGTATGTATTTCTCTATATATTAGTATGTTTATCGTCGTCTAGTGCCCTAGTACAAGAAAATTTGTCATACATATTTTGGTCGAGAAGTGTGAAGTTTTTGAGATAACTAACTAATTCAGTGAATAAAGGATTTTGACCTTACAAACGGTCCGGTAGTTTTGAATTTTTGATATGTTGTCTAGGATGGTTAGTCAGTGTTTAAAATGCAAAATTCACAATTCCCCCCCCTCCACGCCCGCCGCCATATTGAAAAAACCGGCATTCTCTTCATATTTTTGCTCATATCTTCCTTTAGGAGCATTTTAGCTAGAAGAAAGCTTCGACAATGTTATAGAGAGTTAAATTTACTACATTTTCCATTTAATATTTTGTTTCTAGGACAGATAGTTACGGAGATATGCACATTAAAAAAAACTTAAAAAATTGCAATTTCAAACTCAAAAACAAACTTCTGGATTATATCTTCGTTTAGGAGCATTTTAGCTAGAACAGTGCTTGAGCAATTTTGTAGAGAATTAAATTTACTATAATTTACATTTCAAATTTTGTTTCTAGGACAGATAATTACGGAGATATGTAAAAAATAAAGTCACATTTTCCGAAAATGTATGTAAAAATGGACATGAGTTTTATAAGCAATTATATTTCCTACATGTTTTAATTTGTCCTAGACTAGTCCGTAACTGAATGACAGCGTTCTAAACCAAGAATTTTAAGAAATTTTCGGAAAATTTGACTTTTCCTGTCTTTTAAATAAAAATATCTCCGTAACTAACCATCCTTGAAACAAAATTTGAAATGTAAATTATAGTAAATTTAATTCTCTACAACATTGTCCAAGCTTTGTTGTAGCTAAAATGCTCCTCAACGAAAATATAATCCAGAAGTTTGTTTTTCAGTAGGAATATTGCGAATTTTTAGGTTTTTTTAAATGTGGTTATCTCCGTAACTATCTGTCCTAGAAAAAAAATATAAAATGGAGAATGTAGTAAATTTAACTCTCTATAACATGGTTCAAGCTTTCTTCTAGCTAAAATGCTCCTAAAGGAAGATATGAGCAAAAATATGAAGAAAGTGCCGGTTTTTTCAATATGGTGGAGGGCGCGGAGGGGGGGGGGTTGTGCATTTTGCATTTTAAGCACTGACTAACCATCTTAGACAACATATCAAAAATTCAAAACTACCGGACCGGTTGTAAGGTCTGGTCTAATGTATTTTTATTGAAAGTATATAAAAGGCCTCATTTTCATGAATTTTTTCACAATTTTTTGACCCGTGGTTAAAAAGTTAGAGGGACCGCTATATTTTGGATTTCCGGAGCGAATATTTACAAAACTGCTGATTTTATCAAAAAATAATGTTTGGAGACCCCTATTCTTTTTAAAAGACCTATTCAACGACACCCCACACACTAGAGTTGGAACGAAAAAAAGTCACACTCACTGACAGACTGTAGACTGTACCGGAAAAATTGTTTTTTTAGTAGGTATTTATTTTACCGTTTTGTTGGCGTGATACATACACATACTCATAACAAATTTCAGCTTTCTAACTAGTAGGTACTAATGATCACGGAGCTAAGTCGCGGACCGACCGAAATACGGATAGGCGGACATGGCGAAACTATAAGGGTTCCTAGTTGACTACGGAACCCTAATAAAAACAGGACCCTATTACTAAGACTTTACTGCCCGTCTGTCTTTTTGTGACCAGGTTACATCTCGTGAACCGCGATGACTAGACAGTTGAAATTTTCACAAATGATGAATATTCAGTTGCCTCTATAACAACAAATACTAAGACCAGAATAAAAGAAATATTTAAAAGTTTTCTCCAATACAACAAACGTGATTTTTTTGACGTTTGTTTTATTTCATAGTACGGAACCCTTCGTGCTTTTTTTAAACAGTTGAAATTATTATTTTATTAGCGACCCCTGTTAATCGTATGTACATATACTCAAGTATACTTAAGGAGACGTGGGATAACATATCATGTATTTTCTGTCGTCAAATATATGTATAAGAAGGTAGACTGTTATTAAAGCCGAACAAGGTGACGTGTTTTCCAGAATCCCGCGTCCCGCGTCGGCAGTAGGCGTCTAACAATTCATGCTCCGAAAACCCCGATGTATTGATGAAAGTCAAGTTTTCAGTACGAGAAAGATTCAGTATTTATTCGAGAACGGAGGATTCAGCAGCATTCCGGTAAACAATGTTTTCAATTTGGTTAATGATTAATCCTTGACAAATCGCTAGTGACGTTTAATGATGCTAATATATGACATATGCACATTATTGTCATATGAAAGCTGTTTGTAGCGCCACTAACCCTCGGCAAGACCGAAGCTTGTTATGCTATCCGGTAAAATAGAGGAACAAGCGCCAAAGTAACTTTAGTATGTCCGGATGTTATCGCATACCAAAAGGTTGCATTTTTTTAATTATTGGAATATTGGGAGCAGGGTCGATGATTATGTACCTGCAATTTATTTTCATTTGATTCATTTTTTTGCTATCATTCAAAATGGTGCGATAATTTTACTGTATCCTGCAATAATAGTTTATTGCATTAGTATTCAATAAAGTTTTATTGTTTACAAAAGAAAAACATAACATAAGTATATATTTTTTAATAAGGTAGACAACATACAGACTTATTGGTAAAAAGCGGTCTCTTTCGGACAACCTTATCAATATGGGGATTTACTCGTAAAATGTAAAAAATATCACTATATTCTTAGAGTGCTAGCCGTTTTCAGTTTAACGTAGATTGCAGAACCTCTAAATGTAATGGATGATTGGCAATTAATTCGCGAAAAAATGTGCTTGGCTTTTAGAAGTATGTATTTAAACTCTTTATTGTACATAAAAAATAACAAAGATATAAAACAGTAGGTAGATATTTACAAAGGCGAACTTATCCTTGTAAGGGATTACCTCCAGCAAATGAGAGAGAACAGAAAACATCCAAGAAGATAGGTAAAAATAACATAAAAAACTGGCCAAGTGCGAGTCTGACTCACGCACCGAGGGTTCCGTACAAACTTTAATTTATCCCATCTTAATTTGCCTGGTTGAGTTAAGTTTGCACCTGTAATGTAGGGCACCGCGTATATGATGTTTGAAAAGGACTACCTATCTTTTTATGATTTTATTACAAAATGTATAGTGTTCAGATTTCTACAAGTACTCGTACTTGTAGTATGTGACGATATTACTTGCCAAATTTCAGTTGTAGGTCATGGGGTACCCTATCATTTTGATTCCCTTGAAAGTGTCGAAATGTACGTTTTTTGCGACATAGACGGCCGTATCTTTTAATTTAAAATTTACAGCTTCAAGGGACCTTAGACCTGGGTGTTAATTTCAACTCGATACCGCCACGCGTTCTCAAGATAAAGAGTCTTGACAGACAGACGGACGGACGGACGGACAACAAAGTGATCCCATAAGGGTTCCGTTTTTCCGTTGAGGTACGGAACCCTAAAAAAACAGTAAAAGTGACATTTGTTTAGTTTAATACCCGCAGCGGTAGTATATCGCCTGCACTGTTTGACCACATCTCGCGAGACATCGCTCGCTTCCGTGTCACTTACGCAAATATGTGCTGTGGTCCAAGCCACGAGAGCACGTAAAGAAAGAGCCGTATATCGTGTTCACTAATATTTATTTACTACTCGTGAAACGTCGCTGGCGTGCGTATCACGCTAATACACACAGTGGTCGAAGCCACGAGAAAGAATGTCCGTGCCACGAGAGAACACGTAAAGAAAGAGCCATACATTGTTTAACAGTAGCCGTATAATCGTATTCACTATTTACTTACATCTCGCAAAACGTCGCTTGCGTGTGAATCATGCTAATTCACGCTGCGGTCCAAGTCACGAGAGACCACGTAAAGAAAGAGCCAGACGTTGTTTACTACCAGCGGCAGTAAATATCTCGTGCACTGTTTGCCCACATCTCACGAGACATCGCTCGCTTCTGAGTTACTTACGCAAATACGCGGTGTGGTCCAAGCCACGGGTGAGTATGTAAGGAAAGAGATATACATTGTTTACTACCATGCATGGTTGTAAGAGCTGACAATTTCACATGAGTGTATGTGAAATTGTCAGGAACGGCCCGACATGTTTCAGGGACTGCTACCGTACAGCAGCAGCGCGGTAACTTCGTCATCAGTGATGAAGTCACATCATCCTCCTAGCCTTTGTCCCATTTTTTGAGAATGAATTCTCAATCGGGGTCGGCTACCTAAATCCCAAGATGTGGCGTAGGAACTAGTTTTTGCGCAAGCGACTGCCATCTGACCTTCCAACCCAGAGGGGAAACTAGGCCTTATTGGGCTTAGGTGGTTTCCTCACGATGTTTTTCCTTCACCGAAAAGCGAGTGGTATATATCAAATGACATTCCGTACATAAGTTCCGAGAAACTCATTGGTACGGGCCGGGTTCGAACCCGCGACCTCCGGATTGAAAGTCGCATGCCCTAACCACTAGGCTACCACCGCTTCTTCAGTGATGAAGTCACGTGACTCGAAAATGTTCTTATAACTTAAAAACAAGTAACACATCAATCTTATGAAATATATTAAAATTAAAATAAAACAGTTACATTACCAAGTTTTCACCACTTCCATATAAAATTTAACTTTTACATTTCCTGTAGAAGTATTTGTTGCACTGCACATGCACTAATTACCAGTAAATTTCACTGTGTAATCCTGCTGGTTTTGACATTTGACATTTCATAACCTAAAAACAAAGAACAATGGCAAACTATATGGAAATTGCTGAGTCGCAGAAAAGTTTGGAAGCCACTGTGCTCAAGATGTTCTCCGAGTTCGAGTCCAAGCTGAACAGGGCTCCTGCAGTCAAGGTAACTCTCAATGTCTTGAGTGAAGAGTTTGCCACCTTCAAAGAGCAAACAATAACAATGCTGAAACTGCTCCGGGAGCAAATAAAGGCTCTCACAAAATCTCAGGACATTGTTGAAATGCGGCATCGAAGAAAATTCCTTCTATTTAATGGTGTTCCGGAACAAGCCGATGAAAATATAAGCAATAGAATAGCTTCCATCATTTCTGAGCAACTGAAGATCCCGGGTGTCACATCTGCATCTTTCAAAGCCTGCCACAGGCTAGGCAAGCCCACTGGAGATCGTAATAGGCCCGTCTTGGTGCGGTTCGCTGATGTTGCTGTGAAATCTTCAGTTTGGAAAAAGAAGACTGCATTCAAGGGAACAACTTTTGCAATCTCTGAATTTCTCACACCTCAGCGGCAAACACTGTTTATACAGGCACGTAAAGTGTTTGGTATGAGGAGCTGCTGGTCGCTCGATGGCAATATCTTTGTCAAATTGCCCAACGGTGGACGTGAACGCGTTGAGTCCGAGGAGGACATTGTTCGGCTGAAGGAGTCCCGGTCGAAGCAGCCGCCTGTATCATCAACGCCTAATCCCGCAGTACAGTCCGATGATGTCGAGGAGGAGAGCGCGCCTGGTCCCAGTGGCCAAGGATCCCGGTCGCGGCGTGCTGCGAAACCGGTGCCATAGGTCAGCAGTGTAGTAGTATTATAGCGTTTTCGTTCATTCTTTGCATAATTTTCCACATAGCAGCAGGTTACCATAGCTATAAAAGACGCAGACAACTTCTTTGTCTTAATTTTCTTATCTATTTGAGTGTACCCACTTTTAATTTGTATTTCAGTTTTAGTTTATTTAATATCATATCTGCGATCTGCGTATAAGTTTTGACACTGTCACTGTCACTTTCATTTGACATTGTACTCAAGTTGTTCGAGTTAGTTTTTTTACCGCCTGCTGCTACTTATTGTATTAGTCTTATAACATTGTTAACTCTGGTCATCATGACTTTGTTTGGTTATTTCTCACAAGCTAACCGGCAGGATGAGCAGGATTGTGTGTGTGCATTATTGTAGTTATTTTTTTTTTATCGTATTATCTCTATAATATTATTATATTTATTTATTTATATTAGTTTATTTATGTCAGATGATGAAACTTTTTATTCTGCCAGTGATCATAGCTCTGCATTTCTGTCTTTAAATTCACTTGACACTTCTCACACTGTAGGCGAACTTTTGTCCCGTGAATTTCATAATTCCTGTTTTTTTAATGTGTGCCATATTAACGCCCAAAGCATTCCTTCTCACTACACCAATCTTATTGATACATTCCAGTCTGAATTTATCCACGCAATACTGGTGTCGGAGAGTTGGTTGAAGCCCACACTTGACTCGACATCATACGCGCTGCCTGGATTTGTACTAATAAGAAATGACCGAACGGGCAAGGGCGGCGGTGGTGTCGCTATTTACTTGAAAAGCTCAATTCCATACAAAATTTTGAATATATCCCCGTCCCTTTATTCAAGCACAGCGGAATGGATTTTTCTTGAATTAAATATTAAAGGGGTAAAGGCCGTTCTAGGTGTAGTTTACTGTCCCCCCACTGTTGATTATTTTTCTAAACTAGAACAAGTATTTGAGTCCTTAAGCTCGGACTACACACATCACCTAATTATGGGTGACCTTAACACCGACCTTGGTAAAAATTCTCCACAGCATGAAAAACTTGCGTCTATTGTGCGGTCTGTAAAATTTTCCATACTTCCACTGGATCCCACCCACCACACTGGTTCTACTGACACATGGCTTGATGTCATAATTACGTCGTCCCCCGATGATGTAGTAAAGCATGGACAGTTTTTAGCTCCTGGGTTCTCTCACCATGACTTACTGTATGCATCATATAAAATTAAGCCCCCAAAATGTAAACCTGCTTTGGTTCTGATGCGGAGCTTCAACAAAGTAGATCCTGAGGCTCTTGAGAGGGATGCTAAGAACATTGACTGGACCCCTGTTCTAGATGCTCCAACAACTGACTCCAAGATTTCTCTATTTAATGCCGCCATTTTGTCACTTTTCGATACGCATGCTCCCTTGCATGCCGTTAGAGTCCGGCGTCCCCCCGCTCCTTGGATCACTGAGGGCGTACGCATGGCCATGAGAAGGAGGGACCGTGCTTTCAGGATCTTTAAACGTGATCGGACTGACGAGAACTGGACACTTTTTAAAACAGCCCGCAACCGATGCAATCAGATGGTGCGAACAGCGAAGCGGCGATTCATTCACCAAAACGTATCCTCTTCATCTATGGCTGATGTCTGGAAATTCCTTAAGTCGCTTGGCCTGGGTAAACCTACTAACGGTTTCGATGGCATTTCCTTTTCTCTCAACGATTTAAACAGACATTTTTCTTCTGCCTTATCAATTGATAACCATGTTAAGATCAGCACCCTCTCTGATATTTCGTCGCTTCCTCTTTCCGTCTCAGAAAGCTTCTCATTTTCGCCCACTTCTGAAGCAACTGTCAAGACCATCATTAATAAAATAAAATCTAAAGCCGTCGGATGTGATGATGTCGGTCGGTATATGATAGTATCTGTTCTAGACTGTGTGCTTCCTATAATAACTGACATCATTAACTCCTCGCTGTTTAATGGCGACTTCCCTTCTCTTTGGCGTAGTGCTTTTGTTATACCATTACCTAAAATTAGTAACCCCACATCACTTAATAACTTTAGGCCTATTTCAATTCTCCCTTTTCTGTCAAAAATTGCTGAAGCGGTGGTTCACAAACAACTATCTAACTTTATATACTCTCATAATCTGCTGAGCCCTTTTCAGTCTGGTTTTCGACCCAGCCATAGTACATGCACCGCGCTTCTCAAAGTTACTGAAGATTTAAGACGGGGCATGGAGGATCAAATGGTCACAGTACTTATTCTGATTGATTTCTCCAACGCATTCAATACTGTTGATCACGACATCCTTCTTGCCTTGCTCGAACATCTAAATGTGTGTCCCTCTGCCCTAAGTTGGTTTTCCAGTTATCTTCGTGGTCGCCGGCAGGCAGTCCGTGTAGACCGATCTTTGTCCGACTGGTGTGACTTAGCCACTGGCGTACCTCAAGGAGGCATTCTTTCTCCACTGCTATTTTCCACCTTCGTCAACTTTATCACTCCCGATCTTCGCTGTTCTTACCATCTGTATGCGGACGACCTACAGATCTATGATAAATGTAAAGTGGCTGACGTTACCGCTACCATTGACAAATTAAACTTAGACCTGTTTCACATTCAACAATGGTCGGAGAAATTTGGCCTGTTTGTGAACCCTTCTAAGTGTCAGGCTATTGTCATTGGTAGCTCTCGCCAGCTTGCCAAACTTGATCTGGACTCTCTCACACCACCTAATTTCAATGGAATGCCTATTAGGTTTAGTCCCAGTGTCAAGAATTTAGGAGTTCACTTGGATAGCACACTGAGCTGGAAGGCACAGGTGAGCGAAATCAGCAGGAAAGTCATTGGCTCGCTTCATGCTCTGAACAAACTTAAGAACTTCTTGCCCATTAAAACCAAGGTGTTACTAGTAAATACCCTAATTCTGCCGATAATTGACTATGGTGATGTGTGTTATCCGGACTTAAATGAAGATCTTCTTGATAAGTTGGATCGACTTCTAAATAATTGTATTCGTTTCATTTTCTGTCTCCGTAAATATGATCACGTGTCCTCATTTCGCTCTCAACTTGGCTGGTTTCCCATCCGTCAACGACGCAACATTCGTATGCTTTGCATTCTCTATTCGATTCTTAACGATCCACAATCTCCTGAATACCTCAAGACTTTCTTCTGTTATATCGAATCCACTCGTAACCGTCATTTTCGCTCTTCCGGCAATCTCGCCCTTTCTATCCCTCTTCACCGCACTGGTTTCATGTCCAATTCATTCTCAATTCAAGTGGCTCGCCTCTGGAACGGTCTTCCTCTCTCAATTAAACAGGCACCGAGTAAGCTAGCGTTTAAAAAGTCCGTGTGCAGCTTCTTTGCTGGCAGAAATGAAGTCTCGTAGTCTATCTGCTTAGTATGTTTCATCTCTGTATGTATTTATGTATATATTTATTTATATTATATATGTTTATATTATATTAGATGTATGTATATATTTACATGTATAGCAAAATTATGTATAACTATTATAATTATGTTTTGTTACTTATGTGTAAGTTAGTTGCACCGCCTACAATTTTTCCGCTTTGCCCTAAGGTTGACTGGTAGAGAATGCCTCATGGCATTAAGTCCGCCTTTTGTACGATAAGTTTTCTTTTGTGCAATAAAGATTAAATAAATAAATAAATAAATGAATACTTTATGTACAAAAATGTTTTTTGAGTATGGTTTAAAAAATTATAAGTCGTAATAATAAGAAGTGAATTTCGACCTTAACACAGTTAAAAATTCCTCGAAAGATGAAAATATTGAATGTATATCACGAAAATTATATTTTACATATTAAATAAGATCATTCCTCAAAAGTATTTCTTTATGTGTGTTGAAATAAAATCTTAGAATTACCCAATAGTTGTACGTAATTTTTATCGATATCAACTAAAAAAAATAGTTTAATTTGTCCTCGTAATAATTAAACGTTAGTACAATTTGCCCCCGTCCATCCATGGTATGTACATGGTAATACATACAGTTGACTGTATATAGCATTATGAGGTGGTGACTAAATCGCTCCCCGCCTATGCCTTGTCGCCCGCGCTAAAAGGATTCTGCGGTCATCGGGAAAGCGCGTTTTCCTTTAGACGCCAAATGAATTCCTAATCACTCTTACAACTATAAACTCAATTACGCAATAAAAACAATACTTACGTCACCAACTTAAATCCTGCGAATTTCACTTTCGCCTTTTATACTCGTATAATGTGATAGCAGTGGCATGGCATTAATAGAATTCGATTCCCACTGGCATGCCCATTAAAATATTGCCTATTATTTTTGGAAATAAGTACCTAAGCTAAATCGATATGCAAGTATTTTAATAGAATCTTTTTGTCGATTTAATTTTTTATGTGGAAATACCACATTTTAATTTTTATAAATAATGGCACAAAGGTAAATTATCAAAGAAATGAATTGAATTGAATGCGATCCACTACAATCTAAGCAGGACTCGAACTTTCAATTTTTCTTTCATAATTTACCTTTGTGTCATTATTTATAAAAATAAAAATGTGGTATTTCCACATAAAAAATAGAATCGATAAAAAAGATTCTATAAAAATACTTAGAACAGTGCCATCTCTCTCGCAGTCTTCACACTTGCTGTAAAGCAATGGGGACAGGGGATCGTGCGTGCAAAGCGCACATCTTAGGGTATGGCTAATGCGCAAAAGCATTTCAAACACATATGACGCAGAGGGCGCTCCAGTAGCGTAAAGAATTATGGAATGAAAGATTTGGTGTGATTGACGTAGCGATCTAATAGCTGTTGGGAGAGCAATGCGCCGGAAACGCAGAGGTCGCAGGTTCGAGTCCTGCTTAGATTGTAGTGGATCGCATTCAATTTTTCTCTCATAATTTACCTTTGTGTCATTATTTATAGATATGTAAGTAGTTACTCTGAACTGTTTTGCATAGACTACGTAATTCCCAAGTTTCATTTGTCCATAAACCGTGTTAGGTAGCTACTCTATCTCGTTGACTCGTTATTATAAATAGTTGTAATTTTTTCAAGTTTTATAACTCTCTAATAATAGTGAGTAAAGATCCACATGATCCTTTTTTAAATCCTTTAATTAACGAGCTTAGGGGTCATCCATAAATTACGTCACACGTTAAGGGGGAGGGGGGGGGGGGTCATACCAAACGTGACAGTACATGTTAAAGGTATAGCAAAAAAGCGTGACATGGGGGGGGGAGGGGTTCAAAAAGTCGACATTTTGCGTGACGTAATATGTGGATGACCCCTTAGATCATTCATCCTCCTAGCCTTTGTCCCATTTTTGAGAATGAATTCTCAATCGGGGTCGGCTACCTAGGTAAGTCCCAAGATGTGGCGTAGGCACTAGTTTTTACGCAAGCGACTGCCATCTGACCTTCCAACCCAGAGGGGAAACTAGGCCTTATGGGCTTAGGTGGTTTCCTCACGATGTTTTCCTTCACCGAAAAGCGAGTGGTAAATATCAAATGACATTCCGTACATAAGTTCCGAAAAACTCATTGGTACGGTCCGGGTTCGAACCCGCGACCTCCGGATTGAAAGTCGCATGCCCTAACCACTAGGCTACCACCGCTTCAACGAGCTTAGATCATTATGACGAACATGTCAGCTCCAGCTGGCCTAATACATAACATAATCCTAATTACGCAATACCTAAAACGAAGAAAATATTTTGTGACGTATTCGTCACCAACTTAAATCCTGCGAATTTCGCTTTCTCCGTTTATATAATAAAGTGCTAAAGTGAGGACCTAGTTCTAAAGTCTAGACTATTAGTCTTTGTCAGTTCAATAATGGCGGCTGAATTGTGAGAAATATTAATTTTGGTAAGGCGTGTATTTTTGAACACAATAGCTTTTTTGAGAGAAGGGTAATAGAGGTACATGTCAGCCATACATAATGCAGTAGATAAAGAGACTCATTTCTTAAACTCGGTCGCTATAGACAAATGCCTCTTTTAAATATTCTTCCAACAGATCTGATTCATATTCTATTATGGCAAGATATTACAGTCGCCATCATTTGATAAATCTATATCGCAGCATATAAGGCGTTCATAAATATCCGAACACGACTCTTATTTACTGGGCGTTACAGTACATGTTCAGATATTTATGGCCGCCTTATATGCTGCGATATATCTGATGGCGACTGTACAACAGAGCGCCTGAATTCCATATACTTATAGGTATATCTCAGAGAGATTTCCGAAGTGACAATTTTGAATTTCTAACTTCGTTATTAGCTGAGATCTTGTGACTTGTTCCAATCAAAGCTAAATATCTTGCAAACCATCATTGACGGACAAGTCTTTCTATTAAAAGAAAACGCATTCAAATTGGTCCATTCTTTTGGAAGCTACTATGCCAAAGACAGACACACAGTTGTACAAATACACAGATGTGATGTTAAACTTGTAATACCCCTTTTTTTTGTCGGCGGTTAATATCGGTTAACCCTTTGAACGCCAAGAGCCACTAAAGTGGTTGTGTGCTGTCGTGCCCACCACGCCAACGACCACTAAAGCGGTAATGGCTGACGCTGTCAAAGCAATTTTCTTGCTGACAGATAAGGTATATTTTCGCTCTTTCTTTTTTCAACCATTGGCGTATAACCCACATTTTGACATGGGAGGAAAAGCGTTCGAAAGGCTAAAGGCGATATATTTACCTGGGATATACCCGAGACATTGTTTATTTGATGATAACTCGAAGTCTCTCGAATTCGCGCCCAGGCTGCAGTTCGGCTTACGAATCGAAGATTCTGGACCACCATAAAACAGTAAATCTAACTAGAATGATGCTTCTTTCAAAGCTCATCTGAAAGCGCATTATCTATCCCGTATTCTATTCGACTGGTAATCTTATTTTTTTGGCTGAATCTATGTATGTGTTTATTGTTTATTATATTTATGTATTTATCTTTTGTTCGTGTATAGGTACCTATATATAAATTTGTTTTCTGATTTTTGCACCGCCTAAAAACAAAATAATTTTTCAAGTTCTCCACTACCCAAAGATTGTCTGGAAGAGATCGCTCTTTAGAGATAAGACAGCTTGTTGTTTAAGTACCTCTAATTGTAATTTCTTGCATTGTGTTTCTCCTGTATGTTTTATGAGGTGTGCAATAAAGAGTACTTGTATCGTATCGTATCGTATCGTATCGTATCGTATCGTATCGTATCGTATCGTATCGTATCGTATCGTATCGTATCGTATCGATCGTATCGTATCGTATCGTATCGTATCGTATCGTATCGTATCGTATCGTATCGTATCGTATCGTATCGTATCGTATCGTATCGTATCGTATCGTATCGTATCGCATCGTATCGTATCGTATCGTATCGTATCGTATCGTATCGTATCGTATCGTATCGTATCGTATCGTATCGTATCGTATCGTATCGTATCGTATCGTATCGTATTGTATTGTATTGTATTGTATTGTATTGTATTGTATTGATGCTTCTTATTTCGGGCATCTCCTATCAGAGGTTGCCGATCAGTCGCACGTACTACTTATGTCAACCCCGGTTCTAAATACCTAGCGATCGTGAACATTCAGCTTAAAAACTGGCCGACCACTTTTCGACTCTTATTTCATGAGTAGGTATTAAAGTCCAAAAGTGGTATACCATTTTCTTGACGGACTGTACTCAACCCAAAGCATTCTAAAAGGTTTTTGAGCCAAGATGTCTTTCATCTGCCTCGCCTTCGGAATATTTTTACCTGTGTTAGTTAAGTGTGGAAATGGACGCGGCCATGTAGCCCGGAGAACGGATGGCTTTTGGGGTAGCAAAGTCCTGGCGTGGCAACCAAGTATAAGAAAGCGGAACTTGGGATTGCTTCCAACTAGATGGACAGATAACCTCGTGAGTGGGGAATCGATGGATAAGACTCTCAAGGCGTAGGTATGTTCAGCAGTAGACGTCTGAGGCTGTGGACACGCGTCCCAAAAAGCCTACTAACTAGGCACACGCACCGTGTTCAAATGAAACAACGTATGCTAGACGAATGACAATTTAATTTTGGTTCTCAGACTAAGAAAATCTCTATACCGCGATGCAGCGGAAATTACATACGGTACACCGACATCTAGAGGATAATTAGACCAACATAGTATTACATACGACATGAACAGGCTGACACAATAAATAAATACCTGTGAAAACACGTATATGTTATGTCTGACCATACAGATATTACGTGGCTTAGATGCTGCCGCTTGCTTTTTAATTATATTCATAACTACAGAGCGTATTCCCACCTGAAAGGCCAGCAACGCACTTGTGTTGTCCTCTGGTGTTGCAGGTGTCTATGGGCGACGGTAATCGCTTTCCATCAGGCGATTCGTTTGCTCGTTTGCCCCCTATGACATAAAAAAAAACTGCCACTTCCTTCTCTGACCCGCAGAAAATTGTGCTAGCTTCTTCAAATATAAATCCATGCGTCAAAATACAAGATAGATGATTTATTCTCCATATTTTTTTAGGGTTCAGTACCCAAAGGGTAAAAAACGGTACCCATTACTAAGACTCCGCTGTCTGTCTGTCTGCCCGTCCGTCTGTCACCAGGCTGTATCTCATGAAGCGTGATGATTAGACAGTTGAAATTTTCACAGATGATGTATTTCTACTACTGCTAGAACAATAAATACTAAAAAACGGAATAAAATAAATATTTAAGGGGCTTCCATACAACAAACGTGATCAGTTGCATTAACTTTGCACCTCATTTATATCGGGCGCCATACATACCCGGTGCAAACTTAACTTAACCCGGCCAGTTAAGATGGGACAAGTATTTGTACGGAACTCTCGGTGCGCGACTCCCACTCGCGCTTGGCCGGTTTTTTTCTCTCTATGAACTAACTTGAACTAAGAAAGTCTAAGAACACAAAAAGCAAATTTGATTGATGTGATAAGACTGACAGGTTGTTGGGTTGAGAGGTCATCCATCGCCTTACAAAATGGCGTCCAAAAGCCACGGCAAAACCACGATGCAACTCTATTATAGGCAGAAGTGTGACATAATAATAATCATCACTACTAGTGATGTGAATGATGAAGTGAGGAATTGACGATAGATTACGATGACCGGTCTTGCGTTATCTGCACCTTAAAATAGAATAAGACATTTATATCTTATGCTGAAGTTGACTTGACGTTAACTGGCTGCCATTGAAAAAAAAAGCCTTACCTACCTAACCTAAGGTGCCTAAACTTAGGTGAGGCCTAAACGACTTCTATACTATGGGCTTATTATCACTACATAATATGAAATAAAGTCGTTTCCGTCTGTCTGTCCCTATGTATTCTTAGATCTTTTTTCAATACAAAGAGTGGTTCAAGAGGAAGGTTTATATGTATAATACATGCATAATTTATCAGCATTGCACCCGTGCGAAACCGGGGCGGGTCGTTAGTTATTTATATATCAATAAGGTTCAAAGATAATAGAAAATTCTAAGAATTGAAGAATTATAAAAAGATTGGTCTAGAAAAAGAACTCACACTATTCTCTTTATTTGCTGTAATAGAAGTTACTAAAATAAATATAAGTACCTACCTAATGTCAATAAATGCAATGTCAATAAAAAAGTCTTTCAGTGCTTTGCAAAACTTGTCAATTTTGAGTTTTTTTTGGCCTAGGCCACAATGTTTAGCGTGGAAAATTGTTACAATTTTTAGAGCTTAATAATCGAATGCCACATTATGTCGATATCGCCACCTGCTCCAAGATACCTATAACGCATCACTATTACCTCAGGTCAATGGAAAGTAAGAGGCGAAAGGTTAGCCCGCAACGGCACAATTCTACCGCGTGGTGTGTGCGATACGATTCACCCAGTTTTATCGACGCCGGCGCACGGAGTGGGATGATCCCAATCGGTAGAAATAGTAAAGCCTGGCTAGAAATATTTGAGGATTGTCAAGAGGACGCTATTTATAAGATTTATATGGCAACAATTTTACAACCAATCGCAACCCACTATAATGACATTAGTTTTAAATACTCGTCAGTTCCACTATGTTAACCTCGCATCATCATTAATTAATGGAATCCACTCTTTTCCTGACTGTTTTTCGTGTTATAAACACATGTAAACTTTTTTTATAATCTTACGTTCACGACTGTGAATGGTTTTCGGCATTTTTTTGGATACCTAACTTTGAATATTTGTCTTTTAAAGAAATCACCACGAATGACTTTGACATTGTTGACAAACCATCATAAAATCATTGCCAGTGTAAGAAATGAGTTCCAGTGAAATTCCGCAATATGGCGCATCCTCATGTATTTCTGGTCAGGCTTTACATTACATTACATACCTGAGGTGGTGAATTTGTGAATGTCCTAGATCGCAGGTGTTTATCGCCTGATCTGAAGGCTTTACGAATTACCACCCGTGATTTGTCTACAGATTTACGTCTTGCCTTGGCCAGGGAGTTTTCTCCTCGGGCAGAAAATCCCACTTACGGCCTACGAATCCCCATTGCATGCTTACGAATATTGGATAATATGGGATTAATGTTATCGTTTAATTTATTAAACCAGTAGAATCTGCTAGCGTAAACCAAATGCATACTGTACTGTATAATTATGACACGGACTGGATTAGGTGGGCAGGTTCGGAACCCCTCCAGTGGCTTTCCGGGCCAACATAGATGGTCTGTCCACTAAGCTAACGAGTCCTATGCAATGCAAACCCATGCAAAATGAACCGGAAAGGCGTTCGAGGCACGGGTTTGAACCCCACTCGAGTCACTGCATTTATAAATTTGTTGCTTCAATATTGTCACAAACAACATGTCGAACGCCTTTGTGACTTCCCAAGTAGAACAGTCAGCAGAAGCACTTACAAAGACTTTATACAAATTGAATTAGAGTTATAATAGCTGTATAATCTCTTAACACAGTCTGTTTGTTACCTGGGTTGTGATAGTGCTATTTTTATACAGCTTAAATAAGAATTATAATAGCTGTATAATCTCTTATTAAGTCTGTTTGTTACCTGGGTTGTGATAGTGCTATTTTATACAGCTTAAATTAGTTATAATAGCTATATAATCTAAATGTTTACAAATGAAGCGAAAATTGAAAAATTTAATGATTCGGACAGGATTCGAACCTGCGTTTCCAACGGCTTTCCGGGCCAACACTGGCGCCCTCCCAATTGGACCACCGAATCAGATGTCAGAGCCATTGAATTTTTCAACCAGTTGCTTCGACATGCCTTAGGGTGGCATCGTAGCGCCATCTAACGTAAAGATTTAGACTTTATCGTCGGCACATTTAGTTTACGTTAGCAGACGTTACTGCTTTAATAAAAAATAACAAAAATAAGCTATATAATCTCTTATACAGTCTGTTTGTTACCTGGGTTGTGATTGTGCTATTTTTATATAGCTTAAATTAGAGTTATAATAGCTATATAATCTCCTATACAGTCTGTTTGTTACCTGGGTTGTGATAGTGCTATTTTTATACAGCTTAAATTAGAGTTATAATAGCTATATAATCTCTTATACAGTATGTTTGTTACCTGGGTTGTGATAGTGCTATTTTTATACAGCTTAAATTAGAGTTATAATAGCTATATAATCTCTTATTCAGTTTGTTTGTTACCTGGGTTGTGATAGTGCTATTTTTATACAGGTTAAATAAGAGTTATAATAGCTGTATAATCTCTTAACACAGTTTGTTTGTTACCTGGGGTTGTGATTGTGCTATTTTTATATAGCTTAAATTAGAGTTATAATAGCTATATAATCTCCTGTACAGTCTGTTTGTTACCTGGGTTGTGATTTTGCTATTTTTATACAGCTTAAATTAGAGTTATAATAGCTGTATAATCTCTTAATACAGTCTGTTTGTTACCTGGGTTGTGATAGTGCTATTTTTATACAGCTTAAATTAGAGTTATAATAGATATATAATCTCTTATACAGTCTGTTTGTTACCTGGGTTGTGATAGTGGTATTTTTATACAGCTTAAATTAGAGTTATAATAGCTGTATAATCTCTTATACAGTCTGATTGTTACCTGGGGGTTGTGATAGTGCTAATTTTACGGGAAACGTAAAAATATTTCAAGATTTCCTGGGCCCATTTGTATACCTATCCACATAAAGGTATCTAAGAGTAAATAGGCGACAATAGGCAGGTAGATCGGTGTTCTGTCTTTTCGCCGATTTATTTTTCATCGAATTCTCATGTCACCAAACCGTTCCTCAGAACTCATAAATTGTAGAATCCTGAAAATATCATCCTGTGGATTAGGTTGGGTTAGGTTAAGAGGCCTTATCTTATAATTTTTAAAGTATTGATTTCTATGTTATGACAAAATATTATTGAACATTTCAGTCAACTTATTAAAGTGAGTTCCCGTTCTAGATTGTAACATAGCTATTTCATGTTTTCATTGGGTGCAGTCGAAAGTAAGGTGAAAATATCAGTGTTCTGTGTGAAATTTGTAAAATTCGAATAGCTTTTTAAACAAAAATTATCAAAGAAAAATTCAAACTGTAGGTTTCATATATATACACACCAATAAATCGCAATAGCCCTACTCTAAGTAGTAACATTGAGAATATGTTAAGAAACATGTTTGATCATACAGAAATATATCTTATATTATATCTATTATATCTAAAGCAATAAGCATTTTTGAACGGTTAAGGAACTTTAGGTTTGTTTTATGATAAAACCAAATAGATTTACGGTCTTAGTAGTCTAAGATCCCGATATAGAACGACCTTCACCGAGATGTTTTTTTGATGAAATGTATTTCATATTTAATTTAATAATTCAATAAATATATTGCATATGGGTTGCCTAACAAATTTTAGTCCAGGGTATGTTTAATTAATAATTAAAAAAAATATTAAGCATATCACCGATATTAGATAAATTAATACCAATCGAAAGTATGAAGCCCATAGAATATGCAAACGTTAGGTTGCCTATTCTTTTCCCGTCACAACTATCGGGTAGCCAGGTATAAACAGGTAAATCTATACCTACTAGCATTTTGCAACGGTCTGATTATTAAATTGAAATTAAGATTATTTTATTATGATTTTATCTAATAATCAAACCGGTGAAACGTTTTTTTTTTTTTGTATAGTTTAACAAAACATACCCTGGACTAAAATTTGTTAGGCAACCCATATGCAATATATTTATTGACATATTAAATTAAATATAAAATACATTTCATCAAATAAACATCTCGGTGAAGGTCGTTCTATAGGGAAACGTGTTTTCTACGAAATTACATCAACGAAATGAATTATTTGACGAAAAATTATTCGGCGAATCAGGCAATTCTGTACATGTAGGTATATTGCTAATTGCTATGTAGGGTAAAGGCACCAGTGGTCAGCCTCCAATCGACTTTTTGAAGTTTGAACAGTTGGCAATTGTACAGTATTCGTCGGATAATGAAACATACCACATGATTGGATGAATAGTCTATTGTAGTTTTTGAGCAATATATATAAAAAACAATCATTGTTTTAATAAAATATATATTTAAGTTTAAACAAAAAATGGCACGTTTTCCCAGTGGTCAGCCTCTAAAATCCTATTATCAGCCTCGCTGAATCCAGTCCCCAGCCCTTGTAACATTTAATTAGAATGAGATCAAAATTACCAATATTTATATCAAAATCAACGATATTATTTATCGTCGGCCTAACTCGCATACCTCGTAACTCCATTTTTTTTGAAAATCATGTTTTGATACTATTAGATAGTACTATTCTGAACGCATCTAACGGCAAAACTCTTAAATACCAAAAATAAACCGTTTACGTTTAAAAAGCAAAATAGAAAACCTCGCAACTCCCGACCGCCATTTTGTAAAAGAAATACCTCGTATCTCCCCCCCGCCACTCCCTTCAGTACAGTTTGCGATGGCGTTGTGACTGCACGTCAGTTTTGCGTAAATATTTAGGAAGAAAACGGGTGCTGAATAACAGGTATGTGTAATAAGGTTCTACGATTTTACTGATTGTGTATTCTTGATAGATATTTATCATATTTAAACACATTAGACTATTGAAAATGTCGTTTGGTTGCGTGCCGTGGACATACGAGGTTTGCTTTGCGTGGATCTTTACGCATGAAGATTAGTTACGTGGTCTTCTACGCAAATTATTTAATCTTTTTGTGACTATGGTCGAGACTTTATCTCGTGTTTAAATAATTAATTTATAAATCCCGACGTTTCTAATACGAAGTTATGTCCGTAATGTAAAACCGATCCCGGTGGTTTTGCCGCTGGTCAAAAGTCATGAAAATGTATGTAGGCAATAAACTCAAGTATACAGTTGTGACTTGTTCGAATAGACATCTGTTTTGTTTTTGTCACTATTTTAATTTATGTTATATCTAGTCGAACTCGAGTCCCATCTACAAAAAATAGGTGCTTTAAGTTTTTTTACTTAATAACATTGTTTTGTTTTGTAGGCGGATACTAAAATGAATCAACAAAGGAAAGCGAGACTGCAGAAAATATTTTCATAACTAGACAAAAACGTACCGTAGGACGTTAATACGCATTATCCAATAAATTCAAAGTAATAAATAATAATATTTAAGAAAAAAATCAAAAACCTTTGGACTTTTAGACCACGCCGGATAAACAACACAAAAATCAGATTGACTAAATATGTACTGAGCAACTGCTCACAGCTCTTCACAAACATAGAAATTTTGAATAACAGAATATTCCCCAGCGGCCATAGGTTAGTGAGAGGCACCGTTCAACTACAAAAAACTAGAAGAAGTCGAGCGACATTCAGCGAACATAGAGTCGATCTATCGACAAAAATCAACAAGAATACCTCAGGACATTAAAGGAAAAACTAGAAAAGATGCGTAGTGAGTGGGAAAGTAGCGACGATATAGAGACCTTCTATTTTAAGTTAGAGACAGCCGTGAAACAAAGTCTTAAGGCAGCCACCTCGAAAAAAATAATAAAGAAATACTAACTGACGAAACTAAACAACAACTTAAAAGGTGGACTCTACTACAGTCGACCCCATTAAAAACTAAAGAAGAGAAAAAAGAACTAGCGAATCTTTATAAAACTACTAACAAATGTTAAAAAGGGACTATGGAAACTACAGAATGGAAGTGATCGAAAAAAACCTTGTCAGCACCGAAAGCCAAAAGAAAGCATATAAACAACTAAATACAGAGAAAACATCGATACCCATTGAAAGCGCAAAAAGAAACAGGCAAGATACAAACACGAAAAGAGCTAATAAGCATTGCAACAGACTTCTACCGGAATCTTCACCACGAAGAACACAACGAAGAAAATGTACTCGTAATTTAAAACCACGAAACACAGCTTAATACACCTATTATACATTTTGACTACAGAGAAATTATAGAAAAAATAAAAAAAATGAAGAAGGATAAAAGCCCGGGCCATGACAATATTCCAAACGAAGCTCTAAAAATTGGGCAGAAAATACTAATAGGTTCAATAATAACTCTATTTAATAAAATTTTGGATATCCAGAAAACTCCAAGGAGCTGGGGAGTCTCAAATAATGTTATTGTACAAAAAGGGAGATCCTTCCGATATAAACAACTATCCACCTATCAGTCTGCTACCAACCTCATACAAACCGTTCTCTATGCGAGTAAAGTTATATCAAAAGTAAAATACAATATAGAAATTAAAAAGTATATAAACACATTATAAGAAACCTAACCTAGGGTGCCGCCGGCGGCACCCTACCTGGCTACCGGTGGTTAGGGCTGCAGAGAGAGGAACCTCCTGACGATGCGTGCGGTGTCCAGGAGTACCGCCTTTTGTATCTGGCCCTTGATCAAGCCATCTAGCGAGAGTCTCTTAAGATGTTTGTCGAGACTCATCGCTACAAAAACCGTTCGCCGAAACGACTATCGGGACAATGATCGTCGAGTCAACATCCCACATGGCGGTCACCTCGTGAGCATGATTATTATAGAAGCGTTGTTTTGTTGTTTGAGAAAAGTTGTAGTTTATAACATTTTTAGCCCTATTTAGAGTTGAAAAAAAAATGTATAATTATAATTTAGCTACCCACATTTCTGAAGCCAGAAGAGGCTTTTCTGTTTAAAGTAAAAAAAAAATTTGCTACTTTTTTATTTATTCTATCCACAATTACCTTGTTCAGATCAAAAGCCTATCCTCTATTTATTTACGGATTTTTATAGCAAAGCTCTTAACTCCCGATTAGCTTTCTAAAATTTTCAAGAAAAACTCGTAACTCCAAATTTTCCAGGTTCAGGTGATTACAAAAAAATAGGTTTTATCAATCTGACGGCTAAATTTAACTTAACATTATGTAAAAAAAAGAACTAAGCAAGTCTTCATGCAAAATTTTTGGTAATCAAGTTTTTTGTGCCTCCTGTAAAATTTGGTCAGATTGAGTTACGAGGTATGCGATGTTATGTAAATCTTGTTTTTTATAGCTACTATTCTCATAAAACAAAGAACTCCATTGATACAAATATCAAAGCGCAAAAATAGTGGTGTATCCACATTAAAATAATGAGACATTACGTATTCACAAATTTAAAAGAGAGAACTCGTTAATTGTTTAAAATAATCGAGACTGTATTAATATAAATCTTAACTGAAAAATTCGGCAATACAGACGAAAATTTTATTTTAATTTTAACAGAAGAAACGGTCGATAATTATTCAGTTAGGTGCCTGTAAAGAAGTAAATTATTCCAGTTTAAAGTCCGATATACATTTAATTTACTTTTTATTGGAATAATTATATTTTTAATACTTTATATACTGTATAGTTTCTAGATTCCTATACAAATATTTACCTACCGCTTAAAATTTCTCTTAAATTGGTACCAACAAGATAGTGGCTGAATACTGGAGCCGCACTAGCAATGATTGGGAGTACCCAATGTTCAGCCGCGTAAAAAAACATTTGAAATGCGGCTGACCACTGGGTTTTCTCACGATTACGACAAGACATGCCTTACAATTTTTGTAAATTTGAATTTAACGGTTCAAACGGTCGTTTATACTCACAATTTAAAAAATAATTGAAATACCCAGTAAACAGCCGGGGAGGCTGACGATTGGATAATTTGCAAAAAAGTGGTACCCAGTGGACAGCCCCCTCAATTTATGCATAAATCAGCGATATTTTCATTAAAATGTAATATAATTTAGTACATGAAGTAATCGTAAAGCTAATTTGTATAAGTAACTATCACTTTTTTGAATAAAACATGTCTTTTCTTACCTTTTACGGGAACACCACGTGTAACACAAAATATGGCGGACGTGACACTTCTGCTCTGGTCGGTGGAAAGCACCTGTCTGAACGAGTTTATTTCTCCTCTCTGATCCCCTGCTGCTCTTGTCGCGTGATATATTAACCAATGAGGAATCAGAGCATCATTTTAAGTATACGTGATTCGTTTATTTCAACCATAGCGATATTTATGACCAATAAACGACCCAAGAGGCTGTCCACTGGTTCCTGGCTGACCACTGGTGCCGTTACCCTACGGGGAGAACTCAGATTTGACTCAGATTTGGGTTCCGTACCTACCCAAAGGATAAAAAACGGGACCCTATTACTAAGACTCCGTTGTCCATCCGTCCGTCCGTCACCAGACTGTATCTCATGAACCACAATAATTAGACAGTTGAAATTTTCACAGATGATGTATTTCTGTTGCCGCTATAACAACAAATACAAAAAAAAAATGTTTAAGAGGGCTCCCATACACCAAACGTGATCGGTTGCATTAACTTTGCACCTCATTTGTTCGTCCATATTACATACCATATTTTATTAATTGTTTTGCTGTAATTTAATAGCATAGTGTTTTTCCATTTATCAATGACATGAAATTGTTTATTTCCGGACATTGATATTATTTCTTAATGTGATTATTTGTTATTTTTCCTTATTTATAATTCTGATGAGCCTTATAAGAAGGCTCAAAGTCACTCAAAGAGCAATGGAGAGGGCTATGCTCGGAGTTTCTTTGCGAGATCGAATCAGAAATGAAGAGATCCGTAGAAGAACCAGAGTAACCGACATAGCCCGAAGGATAGCAAAACTTAAGTGGCAATGGGCAGGGCACATCGCTCGTAAAACCGACGGCCGCTGGGGCCATCGAGTTCTTGAGTGGCGACCACGCACCGGACGACGCAGCGTGGGTAGGCCCCCCACAAGGTGGACTGATGACCTGGTGAAGGTCGCTGGAGTCCGCTGGATGCGGGAGGCGCAGGACCGGTCATGGTGGCGTTCTCTGGGGGAGGCCTATGTCCGGCAGTGGACGTCTTTTGGCTGATGATGATGATGATTTATAATTCATTAATAGCCTTTGCTGTTTTTATAATTATTTTAATGAGATTACTATCGTTATTATTTTTTAATGTATACTTATTGTTTTTTCTTTTTTTTGGTGTCTTAGATATAGGTAATATAATGGTCTCATGTAAACGATTTGGTGCAAACACTGTAAGTTTATATTGATATAAATAAATAAATACAATAAAAAAATACCAGGTGCAAACTTAACTTAACCCAGCCAGTTAAGATGGCACAAGTGTTTGTACGGAACCCTCGGGGCGCGAGTCGAACTCGCACTTGGCCGGTTTATAACACAAGGTTTACATTCCTCGTGAATAACACAAAGTAAATTGGTTGCGTACACAATTGACACTTTTAAAAACAAACGTTTCATGAGACAAGTGTTAAATGGCAAACACACAAGGAGCACTGGCAAAACACGTTTTTATGTTCGCTTTCGTGTGTAGGTGCTTTTACTTTTGTTTTAATGTTGTACCTAATAATTGGCTGATAAAACATTGACATCTGGTATTATCAGTTATTGCTATACCCAGTTTTCGGTCCACATATAATTTAACACTAGGACACCAGTATGCGTCAAATTCATGCACCCCCACGACTAACTTCCAAGAGCGATCTCTTCCAAGTAACCTTTGGGTAGTGTCAAACCAAAATGCCATTTCAATCTTACAAATTATGGAGAAACTGTGCCATATAACCCCATTTCCAGTTATACAAATACACCCCAGGCCTAAACTATGGAAACAAGCTTATATTTCAATACAACACTGTGATTTTCATGCGGAATAAATTACAAAATAACAGTATAAATTTGATAATAAACGTTTTAAAAGACAATAAACATAATAAATAAATACTTAACATAAATTCAGCTAATCAAAATTGCCACTTCAATATTTTGTAGACAGGCAATGAAAAAAGACAATATGCTACTTTTTCCCGGAGTTAGGTCATTATCCTCCTAGCCTTTGTCCCTTTTGTAGAGAATGAATTCTCAATCGGGGTCGGCTACCTAAATCCCAAGATTTGGCGTAGGCACTAGTTTTTACGCAAGCGACTGCCATCTGACCTTCCAACCCAGAGGGGAAACTAGGCCTTATTGGGCTTAGGCGGTTTCCTCGCGATGTTTTCCTTCACCGAAAAGCGAGTGGTAAATATCAAATGACATTCCGTACATAAGTAAGTTCCGAAAAACTCATTGGTACGGGCCGGGTTCGAACCCGCGACCTCCGTATTGAAAGTCGCATGCCCTAACCACTAGGCTACCACCGCTTATATTTTTTCCCAGAGTTAGGTACCTAAGTATATTTGTTTTTATTATATTATGACGTTTTAATAACGGACGTTTTAATGTTTGATTTTATTGGGAATGGCCTAATGATTACTTATTGATGAATAATTATTGGAAACTTTAAATATTAAAAGAAATAACTTTGTTTCCATACTTTGGGCCTGGGGTGTACCTAATTGTAATAGAAACGGCAATATTGAACAATTTAATTGCTTTTAATTACACAATGCGATTTTCTGCAAATTACTGACCTAATGGTCAACAGTTAACAAAACATAATATTTTGATGTGCGTAATTATAATGTGAAATGAAAGTTTAAAGTTTCACTTACCTACATCATCTAAAATCTATATGAATAAGTTTTAATAAAATGTGCGTATATTCTTAAGTATATATTTAATTAGGACCTTAACCTATTACTGCATACGAAGCCATATTATGTCTTTCGATAATAATTTCGATTGACACAGGTCGACGCTCTCAACCGATTTTTTATAATATATGTACTATATAGGGTTAAGAATGTTTGTTAGGCTAATAAAAGTCATACGGTTAGTTTTACCCTGTTAGACAATAAACCTTAATAAAAATACCAGGGCCCTGATTCTATTACCGCAAACTTTACGGGGTGTTAGTATAGGCATTTATTAATATATTGCACGGTGAATTATTAAAAAAAACGAACTTTTTTTTTCTTTATAAAATAATTCAGCACGCATCAATGTATCTGTTTGTTGTTGTTTGTTGACACTTAACTTCGTGATATGACAACTGTCACTAGTAATAACAACGCCATACATTGCTGCTCAGAAACTTTTCAAAAATTAATTATGCTATAGCAGTTAACGCTAAATTAATAATTGTTATAAATATCAGATTATAGCACTAAAATCTCCGTCTGGCTTCAATTTGCGGCTATATCAAATATACACGATGTATACGTCTCTCTGATATCTCTGAGGCATATCCGAAGTGGCGATATACCTAAGTAGTATATTGCCACTTCTCTAGCCAGGTCCCGTTAAGTTACAGTACCTATCATTTATATGCGACGACATTATATCAGGCGTAAACTTAACTTGACCGGGTATTAATGTGAAATCACATTTTATGTAGTTCCAATCGCAAACATCGCTTTTTAATGACGGTGATATACCTAGGATATACTAAAAAAGAGTACACTCGAATTAGCGCCCTGATAGTTTGATCCTAGCTTATATTTATTGTTCAAACTAACATAATGTTCATACACGTCACCTATGTAGACGATACGAACCAATTGACTCACGACTTTCAATCACGATCACCGTTTGACTGATCGCCAAAAAAAGAAGGTAATTAATAAACAAACAAACCTACAGCATGTCTATTGATCATTTTCTATTAATTAAATCCACCTATCATCGATGTGGCTTGCGAAATGTGTGCGAATAAAACTTTATACGTGGCGATACGACACAGGCACGATTTTCGTGACACGCATTCTGTTTTTTTTCACTTTCTCTTCTTTTTTTTACCTTTTGAACGCTAATCAATGAAGCAATTCACCGTGCCACTAACGCCATAGCAAACAAATAAAGAAGAATTCCAAAATCAACGGGAATTGAGAAACACCAGCAGCAGTTTGAATTACCAAGTTTTTGGTCATTGAAATTTGGACGACACTCGGCGACGTTGGCGACAGTGGCATAATTTTCCGATGACGTGATATGATAATTGTGGCGGTTAAAAAGTTATTTCAGTTTTTAGGGTTCCGTACCCAAGGGGTAAAAGCGGGACCCTATTACTGAGACTTCGCTGTCCGTCTGTCACCAGGCTGTATCTCAAGCACGGTGATAGCTGGAGAGTTGAAATTTTCACAGATGATGTATTTCTATTGCCGCTAAGTATAACAACAAAATACTAAATATAAAATAAAATAAATATTTTAGGGGGCTCCCATACAACAAACTTGTTTTATGGTACGGAACCCTTCATGCGCGAGTCGGACTCGCACTTGCCCAATTTTTTTTTATATCATATAGAAGAGACTAAGAAAATAACTTGACTCCGCTACGTTACTTACACACTGTAGGAAACTCCTTACGTTATGCGTGATGTGCTTTTAACGCAAAAGACCGGGAATTTTTAGTATGGCAGTCACGGGAAATTCTGGATTACCATTTTAAAATTTAGATTTTTTTGCTGGAGTCTGCTAAGGTTTAGTCCGATGATCGAATCGCGCCATTCCTTTAGATCTCGTGTTAAACTATATTTGAATGAGCGTGAAGGCACGATCGAGGTTCGAATTTCGAATATCAGAGTAACCCTGCACTATCGAACGGCAGTATAGACGATCATCAAGTAAATCGTGTATTGTAAATGATCTCCACTGACCCGAGACGCATATACGACGTGACCTCACATTACGACCAACCTTTCATTTTTGAAGCGGCCAAAATGTACGTCAAATGAAAGGCGAAAGATTTATGCATTTGAAGTTTGGAGGGCACCGTCTGCTCATACACCGCAAAACATTAATGTAATTTATGACTTACCGATGTCCCGATGTATGTATGAGTACTTGTGATATAATGAAAGACGTCAATACGTAGCTGCATTATAAATAAATAATATTATTTTTAAAGGAATAAATAAACAAACGATAAATAAATATAAATAAATAAATAAATATCGGAAAACCTCACACAAATCGATCTAGTCCCAAATTAAGCTCAAGAAAGCTTGTGTTATGGGTACTAGACGACGATATACGTACTTATATAGATAAATATATACTTAAATACATAGAACAACCATGACCCAAGCACAAATATTCGAGTTCATCACACAAATATTTGCCCTGGCCGGGATTCGAACCCGGGACCGCCGGCTCAGTAGGCAGGTGTCTACAAACCGAGCAAAACGCGTCGCCAATATCGGACAAACTCACACAAATCGATCTAGTCCCACAGTAAGGGCTTGTGTTATGGGTACTAAACGACAATATACGTACTTATATAGACAAATATATATATATATATATATATTTTATGTCATATCCACTAGATTGCTTTTGGTAACTACGGCTACCTGTCACCGCTCTTATTTTATTATATAAATAGAGTCCAACTCAAAATTCCAAGCAATTGAGTGGATAAGGGGCAAACGAGCAAACGTATCGCCTGATGGAAAGCGATAACCGTCGCCCATAAACACCTGCAACACCAGAGGAGTCACAAGTGCTTGCCTACCCGGAGGACGAAGATAGAATGCCTCTATGCTAGTAATTTCACCGGCTATCTTACCCCCACACCGGAACACAACAATGCGAACATTGCTGTTTGGCGGTGTGTTATTAGGCAAGACGGTAGTAACAATCCGGACGGACCCTGCACGAGGCCCTACTACTCCAAAAATATATACCTAAATACATAGAACAACATGACCCAAGCACAAATATTCGAGTTCATCACGCAAATATTTGCCCGGGCGGGGGCATATGACGAAGATCTTATAAAATTGGCGAGTGGAATGCCATTTTCTATGTAATTTCTCGTGCCGAATCGAATGAGACATGCACATACTTCTAGGATCAATATTTTGCGAGATAAGTATTGTAATATGCCCCTGCCCATACTTCCCCCAATGGGGGTAGGAGCCCAATATTTTGGCAGGACTCAGAAGATCTTCATTTCTAGTGCCAGGATAAAGTTATAATATAAAGGGATTCGAATTCGGGACCGCCGGCTCAGTGGGCAGGTGTCTACAAACTGCGCCAAACGCGTCGTCGTCTTTGCCGCTTGTTGGGCCGACCGCGTCATCTATTCAACTACAATCACTAGGATGGTTTCCTATCGATACGAAGCTGTTAATGATCTTCGTCTTCCTCGTTTTGCTCTTGTCAGAGCGGTCGTGGTCTTCATGAGGGGGGGGGGCTGCTGTCGCCTTGCTGATGTCTCGCCATCTCGTCCGGTTTGCAGCACTTCTGGTAGATTCATGTAATGGTTTGCCCCAGAGCAGATTCTATCTGGTCAGTCCATCGCATGGGTGATCTACCACGTAGTCTCCTGTGTTAATGATCTTAAGAAGGATAAAATATTCAAAAATGATGTAGGTAAAGGAATTAAGGTAGGTAAATATTTTATGAAATTAGAAACAAAAGATGTTTCTAATTTTAACTCATACTTTCCCTCAACTAGGTAATAGGGCCTTCGATACTAGGATTAAAAAAGTCTTCTCTGCACTGAGCTCTTTGTTGTAGGTTAGGTTTGGTTAGAACTGTGACCCCACAAATACGAACATCGGCCAGAAAAATAGGTTAGGTTAAGATAGAAAGAACTGCGACCCATACAAAGAAGCCTTACTAGGTAACCACGGAAGTGTCATATTGTATGTACATTTAACCTTGTCTTGTGAATAGGCCTTTTATGTGGAACCACGGAGCACTCTCGACCTCGTCATCTGCCGCAGACACGTCGTTGACAATTGACATCGGGGGTCAAACCCATTCATGTCTGCTATTTCTGTTGTGTGGGCTTTTGATTTACTATTCATTTATTCGTAGTTAAACTTAAAATATGCACCGATTTATGACTAACAAATGCTTTCTTTTTGATGACGCCGATAATGACGTAATCAGTTAGCATCAAAAAGTAGCTGTCAATATTTGAATGTAAGTAATACAAAATACATAAAGTAAGGTGGAGTAAGACTTACATAGTTTATTGTCTAACGGAGTAGGACTAACAGTTAGTTATTTATTGGACTGTGGCAGTCGTCTTCATCGTACGAGCAGAAAACATGTTGCTTCGTCAGTTATTTTACAGTAACATCCAATAAACATTCGTCAACAGACGCTAAACTTTAGTGGCAGTGGGCGGGGCGGGGCACATTACTCGTAGCACCGTTGGCTCAGAAAGGTTCTTAAGTGGCGACCGCGGACCGGAAGACTCAGACGACCTGTTTAAGATCGCGGGCAGAAATTAGATGAGGGCGGCGCAAGACCGATCGTTGTGGAAAATTTTGAGGAGGCCTTTCTCCAGCAGTGGATGTCTATCGGCGGACATGATTATGATGTGAAAGGATTTCTTGTCGTTAGAAAGAAAGAAAGAAATACATTTATTCGTGACGAGACATAAAATATAATTACATAAAAGGTGTGACAGAAATTATAAGACAATAAAATAAAACAATAAGCAACTATTTTTATGGCTGTGCCACGAAAAGGTCTCACCTCAGCAAGATGATAGCTCGAGAGCCAGCGCTGATCTTCCGGTGGGACCATAGGTGGCGCCACGGAGAGCTGCACGCACGAGCGCTAATCGCGTTTAGGATGCGTGAACCGTTACAATCTTGTCCTTTATTGCATTAGTTTCTGCCCGCTAATTCGTATGCGTAGAATTAGTTAATCGCAATATAAGGGAATAATATAATGACCAAAAATACAATTCTTAGGTGAAATGTGCGAAGTTTCAAGAGTAATCTTTTGCCGTTTCCGTGGTAACGGGCATCGCTTAGTATGAGAGTGATGATATGTTGCGTGAATCCGAATCACATGTAAATCGCTTAAGCTTGCGCAAGCGCGCATTAGGCCGATAGGCATCGGTAGGCATCTGTTTGCCAACCGACGAATTAAACAATACGTCTGTGCGAGATAATAGCTGTTATAAGTGTGCTGTCGAGAATAATTCCGCTGCGAACAGGAATAAAACAGTAGGTATCACTATTGGGTGGATTCCACTTACGTCAACTGCCACGTAAATCAGATTTTTTCTCCTTCCATTTAGGTCCTATCTGACCTCATAGAACTTTGTTGACAGAAAAAAAAATACCTACTTGGACGGCAGTATTGACAGCATGCTGACCTGACACCTTTATTCCACTCCCACCAACTTCAATCAATAAAGTACGACTAGAACGAGTGAAGCGCCAAAACCGAACTGCTACCATTAAAGTTATTTAATGGGTTAGGTTATCTTAGAACTGCGACCTGCAACCACAACAGCGCACGGGACGAGCGAGCGAAGCGCACGGGACGAGCGAGCGAAGCGAGCGGGCCGCGGCAGCGGTCGTCGAAGCGCCAGAACCGACCTGCTACCAGTAAAGTAGGTTAGGTTTGGTTAGAACTGCGCTCCGACCACAACAGCGCGCGTGCCGAGCATATAAGCATAAAGTAGGACAAATCAATATAGGACTACGAAAAAACGGGGTACCTATTGGCTTTATGCCTAATAGTATGCAAAAATTTGATACTTGAAATTTGCGGTATATTTTCCCTGTTTCCTCTTCGTTTACATCAGTGACATTCACTGACTTTCAACGTCCAGTTACCGAAAATTTGTCATTGACAAGTAAAATCTGTAAATTAAATTGGTACCACTAAAAATCCGCAATACGGAGTGGGTTGAAAAACACTCTGTTGGGCTGTAAATAAGAAATTGTGAAAGACAAAAAGCAAACTGTGTAACCTACATAATACTGCCAAAGGCTGTATGAAACGAAAATGACTGCAATTACCTCGTCAAATCTTAAATAGGTGCAAATTAGAATTATTTAATCCGCTATTCAGTTATGGACAATAAAGTTGTGACATAAAATTTCGCATTGGGCTGGTAACTGATGATCAGTAGGTATTTATTATTTGTGAAGAGCATGGCCAAAAAAAATCGTATGTTCGAATTCCAGATGATTGGATCTTCAGATGTTTTCGCCTACAGGTTGCATTTCTTTACGGATTCTCGTGAAATTTTGTAAGCAGGTTCAATAATTATAATAATATTAATTAATTTAGTTTGCAGCCCGCGGAAGGGCAACGGATATCCCTGAAATCATCCCTCAAAGAGGTGAGAAAGAGGGTGGAATTTACTATAGAAGTGTGATAAAACTTGATACTTGATGGTTTAAGTATATTATGTGTATGTGTGCCACTATTTTATTACAAAGTTTTATAATTCCCTTTGATTGTGATTGACTAGTTCTATGCATACGAAGACGCGAGTGCTAGTATTACAGTACAGTACCTATAAAATAACGCATTAGTGCTATGGCAAAGTAGGGTATAATATCTTATAGGATAAGATTGAAATGTCAATAAATCCTTTCACATTCGTCCCTTTACCACGTACCTACTTATCAAGAAGCGTTTTGTACTAATTTTTCCCATTAAAAATCTTTCTATCTATCAGCCACAGACGTTAACTGCTGAACACAAGGCCTTCCCTATAGCTCGCCACAAAGTGCAATCCTGTGCAGACTGCATCCATATCCTCACGAGGTCGTCTGTCCACCTAGACGGGGGCGTCCCACGTTGCGGTTTCCAGCAAAGGTCTTGTATTGGCGACCACGCATGGAAACCTGCCCCAATGGCCAGCCGTGCTCCGGACTACATGGCCCGCCATTGCCACTTCAACCGTGCCATCCTATATGAGCTATTTCGGTTACTTATAGTTCCTCTCATTAAAAGTAACTAATAACAAATCTGGAACTAAAATCTTATGGGCATTTTCTAGGCAAGCATTCTCATCGTTACTTTTCATCGAGTGAAATCTTAATGCTTGCAAAATTGCGGTAAAGTTGCATTGAAGGGGTTAATTGGGTTGGGTATAAAATCATCTGATTTAATATCAATATAAGATCCTAAGAAACTTACATATGCAGTGTTTATGATAACTGGTTTCGTGACATAACATTGTTTACGAGTTAGGAAATTTCTCACAATTTTATTACGTTTGCTAACACAGTCATCTGTAATTAAATTTGCATTAATTGCTCGTAACTAATATTCTTCATCTAATTATTCCTCCTCTTGTTTAACACAATACCAGACCAAGTTTTCTTCGTAGAAAATTAAAGAATCGCTTGGTAGTGAAACTTAAAAAAACGCATTCGCACCCAACTTACCTGTAAATACATATATTCGAAGTACAAACTGCGAGAAAAAAATACAAAATAGAACCGATTTCAAAATAAAGTGAAAAGCCAAAAATAACCTACATACTTACAGATGACATTTGAATCACCTTTTGAAGTCGGTGCCAATCCACTAAATTATTACTATGAAAACAGATGCCACGCATGAAGCCTTTAATTATTACTATTTGTTATTTACGAGTATTTTTAATCGATAATGAAGTTTAAGTACTTGGTTTTATACTCTTTCAACTAAAAATAATTTTGAGAATCGGTCGACAATTGGCAAAGATATCGTTAAACATACATATAAAATATACATACAGTCAAACAAACAACCTCCTCCTTTTTTGGAAGTCGGTTAAATATTATCCTAATCCTAACTAACCCGACAACTAAGTGTCCTTAGATTACATAATAAATCAAGGTAAGGTTGAATTTTATGAAGTTCATTGTTACTGTAAATAATTTTGTATTACTTAACTATTACCAGCCAAGCATAGGGACTTCTGTGAGTAGGTAAATATTTTTCTCAAACATGCAACGAAATGTTGTCATAACGTGCGTTATAACAGGCTTCGAAGTATCACGTTTCAGGCGGAACAACTAGAGAGAAATATGTAAAGGAGGCGTAATGTAAAGCGGGGAAATATTTTTTTAAACATGGCGTCTGTGTCTAGAACTGGCTAAACAGCTGAATTAATATATTTTTTTGTGGTGTATTTTTTTTATTTCATTGCATATGTTTGAGAAAAGCACTAGGTATATACATGTCTTAGCCGTGAGAAGGGATTGCCGGCTTCGTATCAATATCTGCACGTCTATGCCTACTCACACGGGAAGCCCTTCTTTCCCTGCGTCTGTCTGCAGTAATGCACTTTATAAAAATAACATCTCAACTCAACTGTACCTTCTCAAGCGCCAAAGTAAACTCAAACTCAATGTCAGGCGTTCTAAAACCTAAAATCAGGTGGTTAATGTCCGAAAATCTCAATTAGCATGGCATGATGGGTTCTTAAGTGATCATTACTTATTTTAATAGTAAATTAGGTACTTATGCATCGAGGTCACGAACGTGTGAATGGTCACCTCGAACTTTAAGGTTAACGAATGCGATTTCTCGCTTCAATTTACTCTTCAAAAAAACAGTTTAGAGTCTAGATTAACGGATCTCAGAGCCTTCAGGCTACAATGCCAATAGGCTTCGTAAAATTTTCAGAAGCCTTAAATATGTTCCGTTCCTTTTTTATTGGCTTGTTTCTGAAATATATATTTTGGTCCTTTCAGTATAATTGCCGGCAAACATTTAAAACAAAAATGGCGGATCTGCGCATGTACATTTGTACGTAAATCGGCTACTGCGCAGACAAAGTCATGCTCAATAAGTTTGCCGGCGCTGTATCATGGATCATGGGCTCATGGATACATGCCTAGGTACATTGTAATAATGGTACCTACTTCGTGAAAGCTTTCAAAATTGCTGAAACATTGTTGCTATATAGGTAGATACAAAGATAAACAAGCAAAGAAAAATTAAGTTGCGCTCATACGTGGTCCACACCGGGACTCGAACCCGGTATCTTTGGATTAGATATCTTATTTCCCCGTATAAGCGTAATATAAGTTTTCTTTGCGTGTTGATTTTTTTATCCTATAATAAAAGAAGTGTGGGTAAACCCACATTAAAAAATCATTCTGAAAAACATAATGTGTTTCGAATTAAAATATTAATTCTTGGTTATTTCGTCATCTGCAGCTTAGGATGCCCAAGTGAAAATGTAGCCAGGAAACCGTTTGAAGCATTCAATAACATAGAAACTGTAAATATAGTCATATAGCTTCGTTTTGCTGCTATGACTTGCTATTATCAAATTTATTACAAAAATCAAAGTATACGTACAAATACCATTTGAGAATTTGAAATACAATAAATATAAGTGTACAGTACGAGTTTATCCCTTTTGGCGTCGAGACACTAGGTCCGTGGGGTAGGGCTGCGCGTAGGCTCCACAAGGCGCTAAGCAAACGCCTAAGGGAGGCAACGGCCATCGCAATACAACGCGGGAATGCTGCCTGTTTGATGGGCACGCTGCCAAAAGGGCCATGCTTTTATAATACTTTATAATAGTTTTAGCCACCTTTAAGAATAAGTTTATTTGTTTTTTTTTAATGTTTTCTTGTAAATAAATTTTCCACTGAATATCATTAGGTCACATAAATAACTTGTGATATTACACCAAAGGTCATACATTTAAGTCATTGCGGTCAATTACGGTGTCTACATCTACACGCGTTTATAGATTTTTCACCGACCTCCAGCGTTAGAGAGGGCACTGCAAACTAAGGCTGGCGGCTTCGAAAAAAGCGACAATATTTATTGGTGGTTTTTTGTGCAATAAAGTTTAAATACATAAATAAATGTTTAATTATACATGTATTCTAACAAATTTCTTTCGTAACTACTTTATAGAACATCCCTACATTTTACTTGTTTTAATTTTTAATAACTCCATCTATTTTCACGCGATAAAATAAATAAAAGAAGATCTTCTTCTTTAATTTAAAAGCTGTAAAAGAACATAACACAGCATATATAACTTTTTGACAAGCATGTGAGTGCGAGAGTGATGGGTGCTCATGTGCCCGATAATCGCAATCATTGTTAATCTTAGGCCCGCAGATCTAATCACACTGACAATAATCACTTTTGTATGTGATAGTAAAAATACCTACCCGATTTATTCAGGAGCCCATCATTAGATCCTGACAATGGAACTAACTAGACAATACCCTTTCAAACAAAACAATAAGTGTAATACGAGTTAGCTTTTATTGACTAGCAATTTATTATATCGCGGATTAGCAAAGCAATAATATTGTTGTAATCAAAAATATATTTCACATTGGTCCCATTGTCTACAACTTCTACAAGTAATCGGGCAGCAGCAGCATACATAAAAAAATAACGTAGGTCATAAATAAGCTTATTCGTGGGTAAAAAAAGTATTAGATTTGTAAAGTCTCAGCTTCGTCATTCTTTTTACTATATTTTTATAATAACATAACATATAGATATCGAGAACTTGCTACCCATAAGTCATTGTCATGCTCATGACTTGGCATTTATCGCTTATCTCATGATTGATCACAACCCGCCACAAGATATAATTCGAAACTACATCAATATTTGAATTCGCTACCGCTTATAGCTCCTCTCCACTCTCACCACATCCTTACACACAACATAAATTTATCCCTTTTGGCGTCGAGACACTAGGTCCGTGGGGTAGGGCTGCGCGTAGGCTCCACAAGGCGCTAAGCAAACGCCTAAGGGAGGCAACGGCCATCGCAATACAACGCGGGAATGCTGCCTGTGTGATGGGCACGCTGCCAAAAGGGCCATGATTTTATAATACTTTATAATAGTTTTAGCCACCTTTAAGAATAAGTTTATTTGTTTTTTTTTAATGTTTTCTTGTAAATAAATTTTCCACTGAATATCATTAGGTCACATAAATAACTTGTGATATTACACCAAAGGTCATACATTTAAGTCATTGCGGTCAATTACGGTGTCTACATCTACACGCGTTTATAGATTTTTCACCGACCTCCAGCGTTAGAGAGGGCACTGCAAACTAAGGCTGGCGGCTTCGAAAAAAGCGACAATATTTATTGGTGGTTTTTTGTGCAATAAAGTTTAAATACATAAATAAATGTTTAATTATACATGTATTCTAACAAATTTCTTTCGTAACTACTTTATAGAACATCCCTACATTTTACTTGTTTTAATTTTTAATAACTCCATCTATTTTCACGCGATAAAATAAATAAAAGAAGATCTTCTTCTTTAATTTAAAAGCTGTAAAAGAACATAACACAGCATATATAACTTTTTGACAAGCATGTGAGTGCGAGAGTGATGGGTGCTCATGTGCCCGATAATCGCAATCATTGTTAATCTTAGGCCCGCAGATCTAATCACACTGACAATAATCACTTTTGTATGTGATAGTAAAAATACCTACCCGATTTATTCAGGAGCCCATCATTAGATCCTGACAATGGAACTAACTAGACAATACCCTTTCAAACAAAACAATAAGTGTAATACGAGTTAGCTTTTATTGACTAGCAATTTATTATATCGCGGATTAGCAAAGCAATAATATTGTTGTAATCAAAAATATATTTCACATTGGTCCCATTGTCTACAACTTCTACAAGTAATCGGGCAGCAGCAGCATACATAAAAAAATAACGTAGGTCATAAATAAGCTTATTCGTGGGTAAAAAAAGTATTAGATTTGTAGTCTCAGCTTCGTCATTCTTTTTACTACATTTTTATAATAACATAACATATAGATATCGAGAACTTGCTACCCATAAGTCATTGTCATGCTCATGACTTGGCATTTATCGCTTATCTCATGATTGATCACAACCCGCCACAAGATATAATTCGAAACTACATCAATATTTGAATTCGCTACCGCTTATAGCTCCTCTCCACTCTCACCACATCCTTACACACAACATAAATTCTAAAGCACATCGAAGTTTAAAAAGTGAGCGGACCTGTGAACCCCGCAGCCTTGTACCGCTTACCATTACCGAGATTTATTTATGCCTAGAGTATAGAGTCTTAGAGTAGTAGGGCCTCGTGCAGAGTCCGTCCAGATTGTTACTACCGTCTTGCCTGCTAACCCACCGCCAAACAGCAATATTCGCATTGTTGTGTTCCGGTGTGGGGGTAAGATAGCCGGTGAAATTACTAGCATAGAGGCATTCTATCTTCGTCCTCCGGGTAGGCAAGCACTTGTGACTCCTCTGGTGTTGCAGGTGTTTATGGGCGACGGTAATCACTTTCCATCAGGCGATACGTTTGCTCGTTTGCCCCCAATGACATAAAAAAAAAAAAAAATGCCTAACTGACATCTTCACGCTGTGAAGTCAGAAAGACGCATCACATTGAGCTATTGGTTATTCAGCACAAATTCTTACTCCGTTGATATAAATCTCCGAGCAAAGCACTGCTCCGACCAAGGAGAGGTCGTGGGTTCGATCAACTTCTACAATACAACAATACTTTATTGCACACCAATAAAAGTTTAGCAGCGGTAGACATCAGGCGGTCTTATCGCTCAAAAGCGATCTCTTCCAGACTTAATTAGGGTAGTAAAATTTATGAAAAATTTAACTTGATATAGAGTAGGTGCTTCAGTGGATATGCGTAAAAATCTGGCTTTTGGCTTCCTTTGTATCTATGTAGCCTATTAGTGATACTAGTTTTTGTTTCCGCGATATTTTATTAATAATTATTACAATGGAAAAGAAATAAACTATACATACTAAAACTTAATTAAAAAGAATCCCTCAGTACCTACTGAGGCCGTCTGAGGCCCAGCACGCTCGCCGCGTTTCCCCTTTGAATAGCGAGGCTCAGTCTTTGAGCGAAAAACTTTTTGTTTCCCATGTATTATAACGTTTCGCCAAATTTTCATTTGACCGAAAGCCATTTTTTCCAAGGCTGTTAATTTCTCAGAATAATCATAAAATAAACCTAACCTATAAAACGATGTTTACAAAATCCTGAAAAAATTAAGGGATTCCGGAAAAAAGAAAAACTGGACAAATGAATATTTGGCGAAACGTTACATATTATAAAATCTCCTACATACCCAGGTATAAAATCTTATTTTTGCTACGTTGCTTGAGACCCCGAGTTTGACGAGGTTTTGGCTGTCTGTCCATTGAAGCGTCTTGGTGAAGTCCAAAAGAAGTAAAAAAAAATTGAACTGCTTATATTCATATTCAATAAACGGACATTACATTGCAGCTTAGACTCTAATCTTATTTTTTTAAGATTTTATCAAACCTAAGTAGGGGAAAAAAGGAGCACCTATGTTGACATAATTTTCAATATTCTAAGTATAAACTTACTAATCGGGAAGGCTATCTATTAACAGTTTTTTATATGAGGTTATAACTTACAATCAATTGTAATTTTGTAATCACATGGAAGTCTGTTCGACGCGGGTGGTAAGGCCTGCATCCACATTATTGCCGTATTCATTAGTGCTAGGAGGTATTGTGAATGCTGGTATGTTTGTTAGATTGCGTAATTTTTTCTGGTCTAAGTCTTCTATTTAATAAGGGGATATTATTAATATATTGGGTCACGATAGCTAGATCTACTTAGTCATGTACAGGCATCACCCTGCAGTACTTGAACAGTGCATTTAAATCTCAGGAACGTCATTAGTCACACACACACACACAGATCCGGTCCAGCGAACAGGCCATTTTGATTAGGTAAGACACAAGTAAAGAATTAACCAAACAACATTTACATGCACAAACTCACGTGGATTCAAATTTTGATTATTAAATTAGCCACGGAATGCAAAAAAACCGGCCAAGTGCGAGTCTGACTCGCGCACCGAGTGTTCCGTACAAACTTTCTCTTATCCCATCTTTATTGGTCTGGTTGGGTTAAATTTGTACCTGAAATGTATCGCACCGGATACAAACGAGGTGCAAACTTAACGCAACCGAGTTCTCCAAATAAAAAAAAAGCTTGAAAAAGTTTGAAAAGGACTATATTTTTTATGAATTTATTACAAATGTATAGTTTTCAGATTTCTATAAGTATTTGTAGTATGTGACAATATTACTTGCCAAATTTCATAGTTCTAGGTCATCGGGAAGTACCCTATCATTTTGATTCCCTTGAGAGTGTCGATATGGTTTTTTGCGACATAAACGGACTTTATTTTTTTTCACATTAACGTAGAAGTTTGATTATTTCACAGCTTTAAAGGACCGTAGACCTGAGTATATGATGTTAATTTCAACTCGATACTACTCCTCCACACGTTCTCGAGATAAATGGTCTTAACAGACAGACAGACGGACGGACAACAAAGTGATCCTATAATGGTTCCGTTTTTCCGATTGAGGTACGGAACCCTAATAAGCCAAAATTATTCAAAACGATTTCATATTCATTGTTCTTGCGTCTAAGTTAGAATAAATTAGAATATTTAGGCGTTTGCATGTTACGTGGCGCCTAGACTTCGGTATGCTTAATTGGTAGTTTCGTTTCTTTTAAATGTTCTTTGTTTACAAAATATATCTAGTTAGGCATTTACTTTGGGTCTTTGAGATTGCAATTACATTATCATCTCGGTCAATAGTTCAGCACTAGGATCAGCTGGAAACGCGCGCCGAACATAAATGGAAGGATTGGCTTTTTTACTGGTGTGCGCTGATACATAGGCTAATATCGAAGCTCGAGGCGCGTAGTGAGCCCATCTTGTCTAAGTGAGGCACAGCTTAATTTTTTCACCAATATAGTATTAGGTACTTAGATTATTTAGTCAAGGGCAGTCGGAGCAAGTGCGCCAAGCAAGCGAAACTACCATGAAGTCGGTTAAAAATATCGAAAAATAAGGATGTTATACCTACTACTAACGACATCTTACAATACAACCACGCAACTATAACAGAAAATGATTTATTTTGCTAGTTTGGCTAGAGTAATTAACTTTAATTGATAAACATTTATAACGACATATTTTTTGTAAAATATCCCGTTAATCACTATAAGAGCTTATCTTAATTAGTATTAAATGTTAATACTTCGCTTAAGTGGTACACAAACGTTTTAGCCGATTAAGTGATGTAATTAATATCCACACATTTTAGCAAAAGCTGTAGACTGATTTACGGCATTATTAGTTATATAATAAGCGATAATTACAGTACACGTATTAGCTAAAGCAGTATAGTACATTAATAATGAACGCCCAAATACGTTGCGCCCACACAGACAGCCCGCGAGGTCGAGAGTCGCGAGGTTTTGAGGGTATCGTTTCGAAAAGGTCGCCCAAGCAGAATCTCTGCCTCGCTCGAATGCCTGATGCACGTATAAGTAAGTAAATTGTAAGTATTCACAGAATACATATTACAAAGATAAATAACCGCTAAGCGACGAAGTGAAGTCTACAATACGTACGTGAATGTTTGCGTTCAGAGATCGGCTAATGCGCTTAGCATTTTTAACAGAAAAATACAGAGGGCGCTTTAAAAAGCGGAATGAAAAGGCTATCCATATAGCGGTCATATACTCAGAGGTGAGAGCACTGCTCATGTCAAGCAGAGGTCGTGGATTCGATTGCCACTTGCAATTCAGTAGATTGCGTAAAATTTTGGCTTCTTATTAATCCTTTGTATTCATATATAAAGAAGTCTACAATATTTCCGAATAGCCGCGCCTCCACTGAGCGTATGGGGGTCGTGCGGCTGCCTCGCAAGCCAAAGGCTCGGTCTGTGTGTGACTCGGGGTGGCTCGAGAGAACGTTGTCTCCGCCAAGCGTGCCTCGGGGTCGAACCGTTTGGCCCGTTTTGGCTGTCGGTAAACGAGGTGTGCTTTGTCAAAGTTATCTCAGTGTTGCTGTTCGTTCGATGTAGACAGTGCGAATTTCCGAGGACTTCTGGCAGCTGGGACTGCCTTGTGAGGTGAGGCTCTGCGCTTCTGGGTTTCCTCACGAGGTTCACAAGCCGCATATCGAAACTGCCGTGCGACTCCGTACGGACCCCGGTGGAGACATGACTAATATAGTGATGGTCCGAGCAGCGGATCGCTTTTGTCATTCGTTTGATAAGTGATAAAAGCAGCGTCACTGTTACTCACAGTATATAGTAGGGCTCGCGGTCGTGTCCGTGTTTCGTGTCTCCGTTGCCGGGTTACACAGCAACGGAGATCCGGACCGTTCGGCACGTATAATTAGGCTCCGTGTAATTAAGATACGTAGCTCCGTGTTACACGGAAATGCGTTTCTTATGTTTCTTAATTACACGCGGATCCGATCCGTCCGTGACGTCGTCGGGTTGATCAGGTTTCATTCAATACCCGAGCGAAGCCGACATCCGCCGTACCGTAGCCGAACGCAGTCACGGCTACGTATCTTTGACGTGTCCGTGTAGTACGGGATCATAGGACCGCCGGTGTTAAGAACACGGAGCTACGGTTCCGCGTGTAACACGTATATCAGAAGCCAGTATATAGGAATGCGGCATACATCGCAATAATTTTAATTACGGTCGTTTAAATTTTAACTTGTGATGTCGTCGTTCCCTAGACTACGGATTCACGTTTAACCTAATTGATGTATTAAAACGAATACTTATTAGTGAGGTACTAGGCCCAGATATGGGTGTCAGCGAAAAGCAACCCTAAAATCTTAGTTAATATACTGCATTGGCTAGATTCACTGTGCAAGAATATCTTCCTAATGCAATTTATTAACTACTAGCTGTGCCCCGCGGTGTTACCCGCTCATCCCACGGGAACACTAAATTTATTCGGGATGAAAAGTATCCTATGTCCTTCCCCGGGACTTAAACTATCTATATACCAAATTTCATCTAAATCGGTTCAGCGGTTTTAGCGTGAAGAGGTAACAGACAGACAGACAGACAGACAGACAGACACACTTTCGCATTTATAATATTAGTATGGATTACATCCGAAAGATGCATCCGAAACTTTAATATTTCATTAATATTAATGAGATAGTAATATTGCAACATTAAATGACGTTGCATAAATATACAAGTTATAATCTTGTTAACAACAGTTTAGTTTACAACATTTACGAAAGGAGTTTTTACCACGTAGGTAAAACAAATATATTGTATCTATGATTTATATTATTACACTGATTGTTGAGGAAAATAAGAGATATTTTGGGACACCTACACTACACACTTTTAGGGTTCCGCACCCAAACGGTTAGCACACTAGTGGGACCCTATCCTATTATTAAGCCGCCGTTGTCTGTCCGTCTGTCACAGGTCTGTATCTTTTCAACCGTAATAGGTAGAGGCATGAAATTTTCACATAGGTATCTTGCCACTATAACAACCAATGCAAAAAAAAGTTATTTTAACTGAAGGGGGATGCAAAAAACGTGTTCCTATGTTTTCTGTTATTTATCTTTACGGTTAAATGGTAATAGATACTTGAAATTGTCATAGGTCTTGTACTAAGACCACGATTAGAACGAATACTAAATAAAATAGTGTACATAAAAAAGAACGCTTCTTGCCCGAGTCCGACTCGCACTTGGCCGGTTTTATAATTATTTATATAAATACACTCTATACTTCAGTCATCTAAACGTCAATGATTGCCCGTATCAAGTCACGAACTAACATGTAGGTACGCTCTTCTTCAGACGTATCAAGGTTCACGTGTGTATTCCTTATTTATATTTTATAGTTTGTTATACATTAAATTATGTAATAACATTGACTGTACCAATTAACGGTGGCAATTGGGCATAAGTCACATAGGCATATGTAACACAGGCTCCACACTAGCCGTGTGCGCCGCGCTGGTTTTGTACCGACGCCGCAGTGTACGCCGCGTCGGCGTGAAATCGGCGTGGCCTTGTGTACTTTGTACACAGTACAGGTTACTTTATATAAAGTACAGGTTACATTATTTGTATGCGCATAAATACAAAGTACAGAAGGCCACGCCGATTTCACGCCGATCGGCGCGGCGCACACGTCTACTCCACACTACTCGCGAAGTAGGCCGGAGTATGGGTTTCCGCAGCGAAGTGCCCCACCACACTATCATATTCGCCCAACTTCACGAGTAGTGTGGAGCCGCAATGTGGTATACCGGATGTGGCCTTTAACAGTTGCAATAAATTAAAACATAGATTCTACTCTTCCAACCGAACAACATTTGTTCAGCCACTTAACAAATGAAGTTTGAAAGTTCATTATTTTGAAACAAATTAAATACTTATATAGTATTTTCAATGTACGCCGTCCAACATTGACATTCGGTTAGCAATGACATAGCTGTCACTCTACTAGTATCACACAGTACGCAATACGAGTACATTGCTTCTTTGAATAAACATTATTTTTACAAATATCATTTCATACAAGTTATCTTCAGAAATTGCTTAACAAATGTTGTTCAGTTTGAAGGGTCGAATCTGTTTTTATTTATTGTTTCTATTCTATTACAGGATTTACAGGCAACACCCCGTAGACCTTACACATGCTTTGTGAATGTGACTAGAGCTTACATAGGAAAATGGGTATCCGATCTTCAAGCTTGAGACTAATTCAATTTGTATGAAGTTCTTTGCTGGTTTATTGATGTATTATAAAAACTATTTAATTCAGTTTCACATTAATAGGCGACCTTTTTACCTTTAAACAATAAAAACTCATAGAAATACTCAACATTAAAATATTTCAAAACATATTTTTTCCAGTGAACAGCAAAGTGCATAATTTTAAATAAAGCGATTAATAACATAATACGTCCAATGTCAAGTTTGGCAACTCTACGGAATCTGACCCGCCCCTTGACATTGCTTTGAGGTTGATTGTTGATACTTTTGGGCCATGAAAGGTCAGGGCATGAGGGCATGTCACATGTTCACATAAACTTGAACGAAATATTGTATTTTTTTTAATTTACTAAAAGGGCTTAAATAAATGAATATCGGATAACCTCACACAAACGCTTTAGTCCCAAAGTAAGCTCTAGTAGGCTTGTGTTATGGCACTTATGGACACAGACGAATATAAACATACTTAAAACACAAATCCAAAACTTTGATTGTAATTTCCTCTAGGTACCAACATTAGGATATTAAAGGCTTTTCACATATTTTTGTCCCAAGGATAAAAAAAAAATTAAAAGAGAAACCATTAACAGATTTTTCAATGTCGTCGGCGTAGCCGTGTCGTAAGTCGTAATGATAATGTGTATAATTTATGTCTTTTGGCGGCGACTAATCGCGTAGAGGTCATTGCCCTGGCTAATTAGCATTTTAATTTTACTAACCAACTCCAAAAAAGTAGTTTTTTTTTTTTTTTGGACAATCATACACAAAATCGATATAGTCCCAAACTAAGCAAAGCTTGTACTATGGGTACTAGACGACGATATACATAATATATAAATACATATATAGATAATATCCATGACCCAAGAACAAATATTCAAGTTCATCACACAAATATTTGCCCCGGCCGGGATTCGAACCCAGGACTGCCGGCTCAGTAGGCAGGTGTCTGCAACCTGCCCCAAACGTGTCGTCGCTGTTAAGTTTTCTATAGATCAAAAGCAAGTTTTACCGAATCTAGCTTTTTTAAAAGATACTAATAGAGATTCGAGAGAGGGATGGGCTGGCAAGGAGGCATCCTTTGTTCAACTCGGCGGGAGCACTACCGTGCCCCCCAGATTTTATTTGTTTACAATTTAGATGACTTACTCTTAGTCCAGTCCAAAGTGATGTCACTGTCATAATTTATAATGAGAATAAACTTGTAGAGTATTTAAGGGATGCAAATAAAAATGACTCTTCACAATTCTCAAGTGAGAGTCCTACCATTGCATAGATACAAAGATCAAAGCACAAAGAAAATTTTTTAATGAAAAAGGTTTTGGAATGATTATGATTACCCCCCAGTATGAGGGGTGCCACCTAACACACGTCTAAAATATTGGCAGTCTTCCTGTATGACTAGGTATAGTTGCCGGCAAACTTTTAGAATAAAAATGGCGGATCTGCCCATATACATTTATACGTAAATCGGCTACTGCGCAGTTAAGTTTATGCTCTAAAAGTTTGCCGGCAGCTGTACAGTCCGAGAGCTCTGAGATAGCGATTCGGGGTTGGTTGAAAATTTAGAAGTTCTTATCCGAATCACGTAAGAGCGAGCGAGACAGCCATAAAACGCGAATCGCATTCTAACAGCACAGTACCCTTACCATGAGTTTGCAGTGACTGTACTCACTAGCGACTGCGTAAAGGATTTGTATGGAGAATTGTAGTTCTACAAAGTAACCGCTACGGGCGCTGTCCTATTCTCCGTACAAATCATTTACGCTGTCGCTAGCGAGTACGGCAAGTTAACTTATGGTAAGGGTACAGGCACTGTACTGCAATGCTACGGTAAAAGGACGTATCTTACTATGACATCCGTATAAAGATACGACCTTTAACCGTATCACGGCAATGTAGTACAGGCACTGTACTGTAATGCTACGGTAAAAGGACGTATCTTACTATGACATCCGTATAAAGATACGACCTTTAACCGTATCACGGCAGTGTAGTCCGTCTAAGTCTTAACTCCAATGACAACATACTGCTGTGTTACGGCAAAAGGTCGTATCTTTATACGAATGTCATAGTAAGATACGTCTTTTTAGCATGTGGCATAGCTGCCAAATTTTAGTCGTGTCATCGACACGGGCATCCCAAATTTGGTCGTGATACCATTGTGCACTTTGTAGTATGCAACAACACTCAAAATCTTATTCAAATGTACAGGACAATGACATGACCAAATACTAAATGCAGGTCATAGCAATAACATAGCCACTGCCCTTAAGTACTAGATATGCAATCATGGCTGCAAATGCATTAATTGTGTCTCAAGTGCACAAAAATAAATTTGTAGCCATTATTCGAGCGTTTGAACTGCTTTACTTTCGTGGACATTATTCATGAATTAAGTGTCTGGATATTTTTGAAGCATTTAGACTTATTTGGTCAAGATTCTAGTAGCACCCGCCCCGGACTCGCACGGGTGCAATGCTGATAAATTATGCATGTATTATACAAATAAACCTTCCTCTTGAATCACTCTATGTATTCAAAAAAACGCATCAAAATACGTTGCGTGGTTTTAAAGATCTAAGCATACATAGGGACAGCCAGACAGACAGCGGAAAGCGACTTTGTTTTATACTATGTAGTGATAGTTATTAGTCTGAGATCGTATTAAAATCATTTACAAATTCCGAGAAAAGATGTCGATGAAACTGATGCCAAACAGATGTTCTTGAGAACTTTTCCCGATTTGGTGAGAGAACGTTCTCGAGAATATATCCCATACAAAATGAGGAAAGTTTCCGGAAATTCTCTGAAGCAGCACATAACTACCAACTTAAGTTGCTTTTCGAATCGGAACCCAGGATCCCTGGATCCGTAGCTGTACAACCAACTTACCCAAACGTGTCGTCCTAAATATTATGCAAGACTTTATTAGTATTAAAATTCGCACTGACTGCCCGTTAATGTATTCCGCCGATGGTTATTTTTTAACCTTCCCCGATGGAATTGGAATACGAATGCAAATGGCCTGCGCTTGCGCCACCGACCTTGGCCATAGATAGCCGTTAGAATCATTGCTATGGCCTGCATGTAGCGGGTCCGTTAAGGTCGATCCAGGATCCTCATTTCATTGCTTTTGCGACGTGCCTATGTCCATCTAGTCGGGGCCGACCCACGCTGCGCTTTTTTTCCCCGACTAGATGGACGGATGACCTCGTCTCGTGAGGGTAGCGGGGCATCAATGGATGCGGTGTGCACGGGACCGCACTTTGTGGCAAGTCATGGGGAGGCCTATGTTCAGCAGTGGACGTCTGTAGCTAATAGACAGATAGATAGATATAGTACTGTATGGATGTAGGTATGGTTATTAAGAAGTATTTAGGATTTTGGTTTTAATTAAGATTTTGACACTGTCAGTTGAATATTATATAATATTGTGCCATTCCTCTGCAAGGGTCCATATTCGCTAACATAAAATTCTTATTCATAATTTTCGTAGTCATAATTTCTACTTTTCTCGGAAACAAATAACTTTTCAGGATTGTTATAATACAAACCTAACCTAACTTAAGCTAATGGGTTTTACTCTGAAAACTCGCGTTAAGTTATAAATTTCTGAGTTATGACTAACAATTTTATGACAAACAATTCGTTATGACCATCAATTATTATGTGAAAAAATGCGCTCCCCGAGATCTCTACAAGCCGCCACCAAACAAACTTCCATGTGTTTCGGTCTTAAATGATCTAAAGTAACAAGTAATGTGTTTAGCTGGGCCTCCATCCCCACAAATGGTGGAGGTGCGAGATAACTTCAACGTCATGTATTTTGTCATTGTACCCTCGCTTCGTGGCTGAGGATTGTGATTAGGGTTGTCAACTCTCCCACTATACGCAAGACGCACAGTGGGACGAAAATCGGCTTTCATAGACATAGAAATCAAAGTTGTGATATTCTAGTTTTTTTTATAGGAATCGCTTTTACCTGTTGTTTAATTACTAAAATATGATTTTGGGACAATTTGGTTGGAAAATTTATGAGTTATAATTTTTTTCCGAAAAACTTGTATGGAGCTGATACGAAAAATCTAAATATCTCGGGAACCGCAAGATTAACCGTTATATCCTCGCAGGTGGTTATACAATGAATTATAACTGATTTTTTGGCATACTACATATATCGGTCACAGCTGCGGTTTTTTTTTTTAAATCGTTTTATGTATTTTTTGTTCGAGGCGTCTAAATTAGCAAATAAAAGTACTTATTATTAGTCTATCTGTCTAATTTACTGAAATTATGAAATAAGAGAACATTTAAAAAAAAATACATGCGATAAAAAGGGCATCGGCGAACAATATATACCTACGTACGTTAATACCACTTATTCAGCCAACAGAGCCAATATAAATAACATAAATCCATATATTTCAAATCAGTTACAGTAAAAAAGTCAAACATTATGATATAAAACTACTTAACTATATACATAACTACTTAACTAATCATTAAGTTCTGTTACAGCCTCTTGTGGCGGTTCTTAATACTTAATCAAAATACCGTTTCGGTAAAAATTTCTTGTCTTTTCTTTTCATCCAAGCTAGGTCTTGTAGCCGTTATATGGGGATCGGAGGACAATAGAAGCATATGTAAAACGTCCTCATTGGTAGCTTGCCTACTTTTCTTCCTTGAATTATGTTCCCTGAACCTTCTAAATTCTTTGTTTCTGGCTTCAGATGCTTTTTCTGACAGACTTTCTATAGGGACGATGGCATTGCTGGCGATGATGTCTGCTCCATGGATCAATAGCTAATATACAGTTGATGGCATATAGTACTAGTTGTATAAATCAACATACTTTTGAGCAGTCTTATAAGCATATTCTTTAAATTTAGGCACATCAATCTCTTCTTCAGATGTTATGGCTTGAAGTATTACAGCACGAAACTGAACTTCAATGGGCGACAATATGAAGGCGAACAAGGTTTCGGATTGGTCCATACAACGAAACCATCAGTCTACTCATTCCAGAACTACTCCAGGATTCTGCGTGTTCTCAGGCTTTGGAATCGTCAACTAGTGCTGACTTTACCTCTTCGGATTGTTCAACTTCAACATCTTCAATTTCAAATGCAACAATGACGAAGCAACCAAGGAAAAACTGAAAACCTGTCAACTAAGCAAAAGGAGAGAAGATCTGAATCATTTGCAGGAGAAGATGCAACTGGATTAGCTTTTGCTGCAGCAAATCTCTTTAAAGAAGATGGCCGTGATGATATAGCTTCCGTGATTGAATACATGCTCAAGAATCCAGAAGGTTGAGGGAACAAAATTCAAGGAAGAAAAGTAGGCACGCTACAAGACCTAGCTTGGATGAAAAGAAAAGACAAGATTTTTTTACCGAAACGGTGGCTTTGTTTAAGTATTAAGAACCGCCACAAGAGGCTGTAACAGAGTTTAATGGTTAGTTATGTAGTTAGTTAAGTAGTTTTATATCATAATGTTTGACTTTTTTACTGTAACTGATTTGAAATATACGGATTTATGTTATTTATATTGGCTCTGTTGGTTAAAAGAGTGGTGGTAGCCTAGTGGTTAGGGCATGCGACTTTCAATCCGGAGGTCGCGGGTTCGAACCCGGCCCGTACCAATGAGTTTTTCGGAACTTATGTACGGAATGTCATTTGATATTTACCACTCGCTTTTCGGTGAAGGAAAACATCGTGAGGAAACCACCTAAGCCCAATAAGGCCTAGTTTCCCCTCTGGGTTGGAAGGTCAGATGGCAGTCGCTTTCGTAAAAACTAGTGCCTACGCCACATCTTGGGATTTAGGTAGCCGACCCCGATCGAGAATTCATTCTCAAAAAAAAAATGGGACAAAGGCTAGGAGGATGAGGATGATGATATTGGATCTGTTGGCTGAATAAGTGGTATTAACGTACGTAGGTATATTATTGTTCGCCGATGCCCTTTTTATCGCATGTATTTTTTTTAAATGTTCTCTTATTTCATAATTTCAGTAAATTAGACAGATAGACTCATAATAAGTACTTTTATTTGCTAATTTAGACGCCTCGAACGAAAAATACATAAAACGATTAAAAAAAAAAAACCGCAGCTGTGACCGATATATGTAGTATGCCAAAAAATCAGTTATAATTCATTGTATAACCATCTGCGAGGATATAACGGTTAATCTTGCGGTTCCCGAGATATTTAGATTTTTCGTATCAGCTCCATACAAGTTTTTCGGAAAAAAATTATAACTCATTAATTTTCCAACCAAATTGTCCCATAATCATATTTTAGTAATTAAACAACAGGTAAAAGCGATTCCAATAAAAAAAACTCGAATATCACAACTTTGATTTCTATGTCTATGAAAGCCGATTTTCGTCCCACTGTGAGACGTGCCGTTTCTGGAGCCCTAGAGTATACGTCCCGCAAAGGATCCGCACGGGACGCTAGATGTTTTTTTTCAGGCTGCACTAGTTTATAAGCGCTGAAACATACGCTCAGTTGTAATTTTGAGTAATTTGAGAGTGTATGATATTATTTTGAATATACCACGATGCGCTCGCTTGCTCGGTGCTACCCTGTGCTTTCTTCTTCAGCTCTTCTTTCCTTTTTTTCCCACACTTTTCAATACGTTGACGGCTAATATACCTTAGTTTGGCCGTCGTGAAGGAGTTCCATATTTTATAGCACAGGTTTATTCTTTTATTCAAGTCAAAATAAGCTTACAGTTTACACCAACCACCAGTTTATACAAAGCAAAAAATAAATAAAAACAACGACACAAAAAACAAACAAAAGAACACAGGTAAAACATTGATAATACAGGTTCACAATTTGATCAGAAATGTACCACAAATCTGTGCACTAATGTTAGCAGCCCTAATTTTGACCCGTATTACTTGGACTGTCCTCTATCTATATGGAACCGCAATACTTAAAGTGTCTGGCCATTATGATGGGGTACGTCATCTAAGCGGGTTGGCCCGGATTGGCTATCTTACGCTTCGTCCAACCGTCAAATCGTCTGATAACGATGGTAAGTATAAGGTCTAGAAGAATCCTTGAAATGTGTATTGAAGGTTTTAATGTGGACCGACGACCGGTTTAGGATCGCGGGAAGCAATTGGATGAGGGCGGCGCATGACCGATCATTGTGGACAACTTTTGGGGAGGACTTTGTCCAACAGTAGTTCTATCGGCTGAATTGATGAAACACAAGATTTGGTCCAACATCTTGCCATTCTCGGTTGTATATTATGTAAACTTGTCACTCCCGACAAAAAATATCTCGAATCGCACGGAATTCATAATTGAATACATTCTAAGTCAGCCGACAGTTTCACAAACTCAAAGTGCAAAATAACAGTCTGTAATGCGTCGGTCTCTGTGAGTCATAAGATACTAGCGTTGGCGGAAACAGAAAAAACACAGCACTCTTCCCTCATTTCATTTTCGCAAAAGCTTGAACGCTGTATTTTATTGGTTGTTTGTGTAAAATTACTCAATTGATCGTAAGGTATGACGACACAACCAACCGGCGCGGGTGTTCGTATTCGTACACGCGACGACTTTGTCTGAAATAAGATTAAAAGCGGAGCTCACTATCCTGGTGTGATGCGCGCTTTTGCATAGGTTTTTAGTGCGGTACGCGGCGCCACAGATTATACATATACAAGTTACTACGTAACAGATACACCACTTGTTTGGATGGCAGGCGTTGCCACCGCTATCGATGCCCCCTCCCGCGGGTGACGCAACGTCATTGGAATGTGCGCTAGGGTTGCCTCCGTTATGTAAACGCTAGCTTTTTCTCGTGCCTTCGCTCATTTGGTCAACCAGTCTAGTCAGCAGAGGCGTGGCGTCCAGACAACCCGATTCCCACTGGGTTGCCCACTTCAGGACGATTAAACACCATTCTCTACACGGTTTGAACAGGGTCTTTTTCTTTAAAAAGACCCTGTTCAATCAAACCGTTTAGCTACCTTTGCATCCGACCGTTCCCTCTTTCCGCTTCTCTGCTTTCCGTTCTCCGCACGCCGCTCTCCGCTCTCCGCACGCCGCTCTCCGCACGCCGCTTTCCGCACGCCGCTCTCCGCTCTCCGCACGCCGCTCTCCGCTCACCGCACGCCGCACTCCGCTCTCCGCACGCCGCTCTCCGCTCTCCGCACGCCGCACTCCGCTCACCGCACGCCGCACTCCGCTCTCCGCACGCCGCTCTCCGCTCTCCGCACGCCGCACTCCACTCACCGCACGCCGCACTCCGCTCTCTGCACGCCGCTCTCCGCTCTCCGCACGCCGCTCTCCGCTCTCCGCACGCCTTTCTCCGTTTTCCGCACGCCGCTCTCTGCTCTCCGCACGCTGCACTACGCTCTCCACACGCCACTCTCCATTCCGCACGTCGCTCTCCGCACGCCGCTCTCCGCACGCCGCACTCCGCTCTCCGCATGCCGCCCTCCGCTTTTCGCACGCCACTCTCCGCTCTCCGCACGCCTTTCTCCGCTCTCCGATCGCGGCTCTCCGCTCTTCCCTCTCCGCTCTTCCCTCTTCCCTCTTGTTACAATACAAGATGGTTTTTATAGTGCGGTACTCTAAGATGTTCTAGGCACGGACTTAGACTTACAAAAAGTCTTATCTTATTTTTCCTAATATTAATCGAGAGAAAGTTAATCGAATTAAATAATCGATTAAAAATTTAATCGCTAAAAATTAATCGACAATTAACTTAATCTTTCGAGATTAAATCAATCGGAACTCGTACGATTAGATTCAATTTTAATCGTCAATTTTAATCTTTAATCGAGATTAAAAAAGTGAATCTTAATCGTTAATCAATTAACTTTTGCCCATCTCTGCTGGGAGCGCGGAAATCATGTTTTTTCGGTTTAATTATTAAAATAATACAGATTTTGAAAATGTAAGACGTATACATTATAGTTAACATCTCGTTATGTTATTATTAAAAAAACTGATAACTTTCCCTGCAGTATTTATGAAATACTAAGGTTTATGTTGCTTTTTTGAGGTAACTTTAAAAACAAACTATCGAGGAAACTACAAGTAATCGTGTTTCTAAAACATAACGAATAATAGACAGAATCTTTAAATATTTTACTTATTGATTGTATAACTAAAAATTCAGTAATAACAACACAGCATGGAATCAAACCAACACAATTAATTCGAAAAAAAGCTAGGCGCCCCCATAAAGATTTTTAGAGAAATACCCAGACTTTAATAGTTACGCGTCAATAGTGCCCCAGTAAAAGTTAATTCTTAAACAAAATCTTTTATTCCGGAGAGTTTAATGTGTTCTGGAACAAATGAAATCATTTTCAATGTTGCCACAAAAACAATATGCCCGACTTTTATTTTTCGACATCGTACAGCACAGGTTGCGCGGGAAACGTTAACTGTACGCCGTCCGCTCGCCGCGAGGCGTGGCAGCCCACTGGCATTTTGTCCCGCCGGGTAGCCACTTAGAGATTGGAATGTTTCGCGCGTCCGAAACGCGTGGGGATAGCCTGGCGGCGCGTAGTACGCCTACCTCGATGTAATTCGAAGTATTACAAGTACTTAACACTGTTACGAAATATGTAGGTATTTATTTAAGCTTTATTGCACAAAAGGAAAGTCAATGCTAAAAAATGGCGTGCCAAATGGCATTATCTTCCAGTCAACAGTGGGACCAAAACAGAGAACAAGCAGATTAGAAATAGTTCTGAGAGCGTATATATGGTTCAATATTTTTTTTTCTGTTACTTGTTGCCATAGTTATATTATTGCCAGTGGTCACTCTTTAAAACTTTGATTTTCGGCGGTTATATATACTGAAAACTTTGTAATTGCAACAATTATACCCCATTCTTATGCAAACTCCTGACAATACCAGTAAAATAAACAGTTTTATTAGAAGTTTTATCACTAATGTCGCCTGGATCAGGAGACAGAATAACAACAAGAAATATTTGATACACCCATATTCTTTATTACTGAGGGATAACTCTAATCACAACAAAGGTTTTACCGACATTAAATAAAATAGAATGAGAGATTAAAATAAGTACGTTTCTCAAAAAAAAAGAATCCATTTCCGCTAACGCTTAAGACTGGTTCAGATTGACATACCAGTCTCCAATGATGAAATGTCAAAAATAATAAACACTCAGAACTCTTGAATTATTTGACCTTAAAATGGATAATGATGATTTGAGTATCGAGCGTAATACCGGTGTACTTTAAGTGTGAAATTTTAATGTAGTTACATTTAAATTGCATATTATGCATATGTATGTATTAATTTAAGTACTTTATTCTTTACAAGGTTCTTGTCGCGGCTTTCGCGATAATAGCGTAAACGGCAGGAGTAGCGAAAAAAAATGGAGATTTTTTTTTGGAAATCGTACTGGATCCTATTACTAAGCCTCCTCAGTCTGTCTATCCGTCCGTCCATCACGGGGCAGTATCTTTCCAAATGTAATAGGTAGAGACTTGAAACGTGTAATAAAAAAAAATCTGGGGGCACTGTAGTGCCCCCGCCAAGACGAACAAAAAAGAGGCGGGGCACTACCTACCTTTTCTCGAACCGTTTCGTCTCATTTTCAAACCCTCATAGTTTCGTCCCAGTTAACACCAGAACGCCCAAATTCACAGGTTAAGATGCAGTTAGGGAGCATATAAAATGTACAAAATTTCATTGATCTAGCTTTTATACTTTAGGTTTTGTTGGTACCTAAAATACGCCGATTTTGCCACTCACTTATACACTGACGTATCAAAACCTCTGGGGTACTTCCCGATGACCTAGAAAGCTGAAATTTGGTATGTAAGCTAGTATTAGTACACAAACAACAAAATAATTCTAAAACTTGGAACTTTTACCCCCCAACCCCTTAAACTAGGGGATGGAAGTTTGTATGAGAATTCTGCAAATTTTGATACTAGAGGTCTGAAAATTGGTATAGGGACTCCTTGTTATAAATAAAACACATAATATTCTAGGATTTTTAGAAAATCACCCCCCACCCTTTAAATAAGGGGATGTAAGTTTGTATGGGGTTCCCATAATAGGGGATAAAAGTGTATATATATATATATGGGGCTAAAAGTAGGTATTTCTTAAATACACAATTATTACTACTTCTGTATCTACACTGACTTCGTATTTTAAATATTTCTTTATAGACCTACCAAAATGCGATAATAAATGTAGCACAATTAACACGCGGAATTTTATATTTTATATTGGTGCATCAATGATTTTTATATCCATCTTAAGCAGATTTAAGCGTAAGACGAATGCGTAAGAGGAAATGATATCAACAAGAGAAATATGCAAAGATAGAGCTCTGAAGACTGATGCTCAAGAAACGCTACAGCCCAAAATAAATAAAAAAGCTAGGGCACCTTACAAAAAGAAATAAGATCCCACTAAAACATTTCATGTAAAATTGGCGGCCAAGACTCACATGCTCATAACGCTTTCACTGTAAAAAGTTATCAGATCCCAGGAAAAGCCAAGCCCCTAAGCCCTGACTTTACTAACCCTACACCTTGGTTTCAAAAGTATGGCTTGGCCGTTTCATAGTACCTTAAATAAGTCCAACGGACCGTTTGGCCCATTACGGTTTATATATTTACGGTAACCTATGAAACAGCCAAGCCATACTTTTGAAACCAAGGTGTAGGGTTAGTAAAGTAAGGGCTTAGGCGCTTGGCTTTTCCTGGGATCTGATAACTTTTTACAGTGAAAGCGTTATGAGCATGTGAGTCTTGGCCGCCAATTTTACATGAAATGTTTTGGTGGGATGTGATTTACCAAATAATGAACACCCCATTTTTATTAATATCGTAAATATATAGGCCAATTCAATGATTGAATTATTTAATAACAAGCAACCCGCCCCGATTTCGAAGATCTAAGCATACATAGGGACAGACGGGCCTATGTTCAGCAGTGGACGTCCTGTGGCTGTAATGATGATGATGATAGGGACAGATAGAGAGCAGGAAGCGACTTTGTTTTATACTGTACACATACTTATAGAGGTAGCTACATATATCATACAGATATACTTACATACAGTGAGGGCCTAAAAGTTTAAATTTAACTGCAAAACGTCTTTCCGTAATATCCGAATATATGGAACGTCCAATAAAAAAAAAAAAGATCTGTATCCCACAATTTGTGAGGCTAGATTAAGATTAACATAACAAATAAAACTACTTAACCGGATTAAGAACATTATTCTTTAAGGCATACCATAATGACCATAATAAGTTCAATTCGGTTTGGGACATAAACTAGCTGGACACAAACAAGTTTCACTAATTAAAATATTGAAAAACGTGACAAAAAGTATATTTTTAGTCATTTATATCCCCATAAGTGCATCGATTGAACGTCTCATGACACAAGATGAGCTCACACCGTACGTAACGCATTTTATGCAACGAGATTTCCACAGGTCAATCCCAACCTTATTAATTTTCAACAGAGTTAAACATTGCGTGTGAAAAAAATGTGGATTGTACGTAAACAGTCGGTACAAAAATGACATATGCGCCATTGGAAATTGTTAATATTACGACTTTTCTGAAGTGAAAAAAATAAAGTAAGAAAGCGTTGGGATTTGCGGCGTGCTCGAAATGTTAAGGCTTTTGTTTTCGGATCAGATACGAGTTGTATAATTGTATCTCGATCCAAGCTTGGACACTGAATGCGAATGCTCGAATTTGGAAGCCGGATGTGAATTTACGGGTTTTTGTGATAAACAACTTCTATTTGGTCCTAATAGCTAATGCAGGTATATAGCCTGAGGCTTCATGATACGAGACGCGACTATAAGTATGTCGTCGAGGAACCGTAGTGATACGATGACTCTCTTCATAACCCGATTCTCTTTCCCCTCTCCTCCCGCCCTAAGTCAGACTGATTCGGTTCAGTCTATTCACGACGCAGTCCATGCGCCCAGTGCGCCCGCGTCACCCCAACCCAAATTACCCCTGTGGCGCGGAGACAATCCCATTAGCGGGTTATACTCCCACACAAAGTCCGACTACTGGTAGTGAGGGCTAACCAGGCCAGATACAGTTCAAGTCATGCCTTAAAAAAAAAAAATGACTCTATGGTTATCTTAAGATCTATCTATTTCTCTTATCTGTTAATTTTTCTGTACAAATCAAGGTATCGTTCTCATCTGTATCCTCATCCAAAACTTAACTGATGTTCAAGCCCCTGATTGGAAATGACAAACCAAGGAAATGGAATTTATTGCTATTCAATACAAGCAGGCGTCCAAACCATTCATATTAAATAGTCACCAGTCTACCCACCCCACTCGACGATAATCAACTTTCTGTACAAGACGCTCGTCGTCATTAAATACTTATAAATATAAAATTTTGGGTTTTAATTAATATATTAAGGCCCCGTTATGTACGTTGAGACATAAATTGGTGGTCCATGTAAGGGGAACTACGAACAATCAAGAAATATGAAGAAAAATTAAAAAGTCAAGATTCGAAGAGTAACCTTATCGGGATCTTCCAGAAGTGCAGTGCAGTGATACAGCTAAAGATCACCTCGCAAGAAGAAGCCATCACCAAAGATAAGTGCCCTTCCTTGACCTTCCTTTTGTCCATAAAAAAAGAAAACACTCAGAAAAAATCCTTCGAGTTAATTTCGAACTATTAAAATATACTTCCATTTACGCAAATAACAGTAAAAATTCTTTAGTTCGTTTAAATTACTAAAATGTATTTGCATTTACGTAAATAACAGTGTAAACAACAAACAAATAACATTAAATTCCAAACTGTAAGTTAAGTTACATCGCATTCCTTTGTTCTATTCACGTAGGTACTTTTATAACTAGTTAATCTTAACTGTGTATCTTTAAATATCTAAAATATATGGTGGCCCGTGTTAGTAATGTTAGTATACATATTTACGAAATAATACAACAGTAATTTACTTAGTTAAATAATAAAATAGTGTGAAAAACGTAATTTTATAAAGTAAAGGTTAATTTTACTAGTACGAAGTGGTTCTTGCCATCCCACGCCCTTTTATTTCGCTTTCATAAGGTTTATTTCGTAGTATTTACATTATTCGCCGACTATTCCAGGATCGTCGCAGCGCAGCCCGGCTAGTACATACCTAAGTTGTCTACAACTTAGCTGAGCGCGCGCAGCCGGCTTCCCATCGGCAGGTACCAGCGAAGTGAGGAACGTGAGATAAGCATTTTTTTACACTTGTATAAAATTTTATTTTTATATAACGCTAACGATTTGCAATATAATTAATTATTACGATGCCGGATTCTATTGAGAAACAAAGTACTTTTTCTGGCATTAGTCGTCTAAAAGAGTTAACTGTCTCGCGAAGTTCTATTAAAGGACAAATTACTAAATTTAAAGCATATTTAAATGTGCTGAACGATAAAACGGATATGTCAAATATTGAATTAGCCGAGCTTAGTCTAAAAATTAGTAAACTAGAAGGGTTATCAATTAAGTTTGATAATTTGCAAAATGAGATTGAGGTTCTGAATTCTGACAGTTTGTCTATTGAGCTTGATGAACGGGAGCGGATTGAGCAGAATATTATTACTAATATTGCAATAGCTAAGGGATTATTAGAAAAACACAGTATGAGTGAAATCGAAAGGCGCAACTCTGCCGCTGGCGAAGCTCATTGCGCTCTCGACCATCAGGATCTAGGTTTTAAGTTGCCACAAATACAAATTTCGAAATTTGATGGTGCCTATTTTCGTTGGCTGGAGTTCCGCGATACGTTCGAAAATCTCATTCATAAAAATGATCGTATTAAAGATATACATAAGTTTCACTACTTGATTTCCTACTTAGAGGGCGATGCGGCAAGAATTATCTCTAATCTCGAGGTTTCTTCTGCTAATTACGCAGAGGCCTGGAAGCTACTAGGTGAGCGCTATGACAATAAAAGATTACTGATAAATCATCATTTGAGTTCATTGTTTAACATACAAGCGCACACCCGTGAGTCTGAAAGGGCTTTGCGTTTTTTAGTCGATCACGTGACAAAAAATTTAAGAGCATTGGCCAGTTTAGGCCAACCGACCGACAAGTGGGATATGTTGATAATATTTATGTTGTCGTCTAAATTAGAAAGCCGCACCCTTTTAAAGTGGGAAGAGTACCGTAATACGCTCGATGACGTTCCGACTTTAGATCAATTTCACAGGTTTTTAATTGATCGCGCTGACGTACTTGAGGCCTTGAATCGTAATAAGTATGAATCTGGTACTTCAAAGTTTTCACCATCTACATCACGGCCAAGTCCGCCAGCGCCTAATCATTATAACAATACACACCATTCCAATAAACAAGAAAAACACACTCATGTAAAATCATTTGCAAGCGTTAATCAGAAATCAAAACAATTTGTTAACAGCAACAACAACCAGTATAAACCTGGAACTTCTGTGTGTATTATATGTAGCAACAATCATAAAATTTACGATTGCCCTATTTTTACAGCCAAGAGCATGCAAGATAAGTTAGCCGATGTTGCGAATTATAAATTATGTGCGAACTGCCTTAGACAAGGCCACCCCGTTAGTGAATGCCGTGGGGGCCCTTGCCGCGATTGTAAGCAGAGGCACAACAGTTTGCTGCATGAGCCTAGTCCAAGTATTATAAATAATGCTGCTACGGTTAGTCATGCGTCGTCTACAGCACTTTGTTCTTTTATTGACAACAAACAAGTACTTCTATCTACGGCGTTAATTGAAGTCTGTAATCCTAAAACTAATCAAAAGGAAAAGGTTCGCGCGCTCCTGGATTGCGGTAGTGAATCCTCTTTCATTACTAAATCGCTAAAAGAAAGATTATCATTAGATTCAAAACCCATAGACTGTCTAAAAGTCATAGGGATCGGAAATAATTGCACGAACAACATCGTCGAAAGGTGTACTGCTCAAATAAACTCATTAAATGACACGTTTAAAGTTGCTTTATCGTGCTTTGTTCTAAAGGAGCTAACAAGCAACATACCAAAATATCCGGTAGATATCCAAAATCTACATATACCAAATCATATCCAGTTAGCGGATCCCGATTTCAACCAACCAGCCGCCATCGAAGTCTTGATTGGGGCGGACATATTCTGGGACATACTGGGTTGTGAACAATACTCTCTGGGTCCTCAAAATCCTAAATTGCGTAATTCAAAATTTGGTTGGTTAATATCGGGACCGGTACTTACAACTAAACAAAATAAAAATAATCAAAATGAAATCAATTGTAATCATGCGCTGATATCCAAATCACAGGAGAATATTGAAGAAATGTTAACAAAATTCTGGGAAATTGAACAAGTCCCCAATAAATCAATATTAAATCAAAGTGAAACGGAATGTGAAAAACACTTCCTAGCCCACACTGTTCGTCTTGACACAGGCAGATTTTACGTTAAGTTACCTTTGTCCGAATCACCTGAATGTCTCGGGGATTCATATTATCTAGCTAAAAAACGATTTCTTAATTTGGAACGAAAATTCAAGCGAAATCCGACCTTGAAATCCGAATACACTAAATTTATTCATGAGTACGCTGCGTTGGGTCACCTGTCCGAGTCTGCTTTGCTGAAGCCAAATCCAAATTACTTTTTATGTCATCATGCTGTGTTTAAGGACAACAGCGAATCAACTTCACTGAGAGTTGTCTTTGACGGCTCTGCTGCTACTTCCTCTGAGAAGTCTCTAAATGATATACTTATGGTGGGTCCAAATGTTCAGGACTCTCTTTTCTCCATTCTAGTAAGAGCGCGGCAATACAAGTACATTTTGTGTGGTGATATTGAAAAAATGTACCGTCAGGTTCAAGTTTATGATGAAGACCGCAATTTGCAATTGGTGATATGGAGAGAAGATGAGTCTGAACCTCTTAAAACGCTGCGGTTAAATACTCTCACTTACGGTACAGGAAGTGCGAGTTATTTAAGCACGCGATGTTTGTATCAACTCGGAGAGGAACAGCATGATCAGCTCATCAAAACGGTAATTCAGAAAGATTTTTATGTGGATGATTTGATCACCGGATCAAATGATCAAAATGAATTAAGATATATACAACAATCAGTTTCGGAGGCGTTGAAGGCTGGATGTTTTAATTTAAGAAAATATAAGAGCAACTTGCCTTCATTATTTCAAGACTCTAATATAGATATACTCGAACATTTAACAATAAGTGAATCAGCAAGCACTCTCGGACTAGGATGGTGTCCAGTTAGTGACACACTTAATTTTCCAGTAAAGGATCCTCCTCCAAGTGACAAAATAACAAAACGCTATATAATGTCAAACGCATTTAAGATTTTTGACCCTCTTGGAATTTTGTGCCCTTCCACCATTAAGCCAAAAATGCTTTTACAAAAACTGTGGCAGCTAAAAATGGACTGGGACCAACAAGTGCCTGATTCCATAATTAAAGATTGGGAGAAGTTTACGCAAAACTTACCATTCATTCAAGATCTTCGATTAACGAGGCAAGTTCTGTGTGACTCACCAAAAATCGTTGAAATGCACGTGTTCAGTGACGCCTCTCAACTGGCCCTAGGTACCTGTATTTATATGCGGTCTATAGCTCAAAATAATGACGTCACTGTAAGGCTTTTATGCGGTAAATCAAAGGTAGCAGCTTTGAAGCCCACCACGATGCCACGTCAGGAGTTGTGTGCCGCTCTGCTCGCTGCTAAGCTCAGCAGAGCTGTTCTTGATGCACTAAGGTCGAAACCGGATCGTGTGATTCATTGGTGTGACTCGAGTATTGTGTTAGGGTGGTTGCACAATAAAACTGCCAAGCTAAAATCATTTGTAGCCAATCGCATTAACGAGATCTTAGAAAAGACTGAAGGATCAGTATGGAGGTATGTACCTACTGCCTCAAATCCAGCAGATTTGATATCCAGAGGAGTGGATGCTAGCCAGCTGTCGAAGCTGGATTTGTGGTGGTCTGGGCCTTCATTTTTACTTGAAGCGGAATCTAAATGGCCAGTTCTAAATTATTCTAAAGTTGTTGAGTTGCCTGAAATAAAGTCTAATCTTGTTAGTATATCCGATCCATTCGTAAATTTTGAAAATTACTCTACACTAAATAAAGTACAACGATCGTTTGCATACGTTAAAAGAATGATATATAATTTAAAAAATCCTCATAATAAACGGACAGGAATTTTAACTGGACGAACTGACTGAATCGTTTAATTTTTTGTGTTTAGTTGCGCAAAGGCAGTCATTTGAAAGTGAATATGACATGCTTAGTAAAAATAAATCATTAGGTTCTAAATCAAAAATACTAAAACTTTCGCCATTTTTAGATCAATGTGAATTGATCAGAGTCGGAGGTCGAATCGAGGCGTCGGAGTATCCTTACGAAAAGAAGCATCCAATCTTGCTCCACGCGAATCATCGCTTAACTAAACTCATTTTTGTTTATGAACATTTAAAAAATATGCATGCTCCTCCTCAATTATTGTTATCAATAGTTAAGGAGACGGTGTGGCCGATTAATGGAAGACGTCTTGCTCAGCGTACAGTGAATAATTGCATGCGGTGCAGACGTGCTCGAGGTGATACTTTGACACCTAAAATGGGTAATCTTCCAGCTCAAAGGATAAATCCAGACTTCCCATTTGTGTCGGTTGGTCTAGACTTTGCAGGACCTTTCCACATCTTAAACCGTAAAGGCCGTGGTGCTAAGTTAATTAAATGTTATTTATGCTTGTTCGTTTGTTTACGTTACAAATGCTTGCATTTAGAGGCGGTCAGTGACTTGACAAAAAATGCTTTCATAATGACTCTCAGAAGGTTTATCGCGCGCAGAGGCAAGCCTTCCGAAATTTTCTGTGATAATGGCCGCAACTTTGTTTCTGCAGCCAAGGAAATAGGCAACTTCATAAAAAATAATCAGGAACCTTTGTCTGACTTTGCAAATCAGGAATATATAAAATTTAAATTCACACCAACTTACGCACCTCACTTCGGCGGTATTTGGGAAGCCGGTGTAAAATCGGCTAAGCACCATATTAAAAGAGTAATTGGCAATAGTCATCTAACATTTGAGGAGATTTCTACGCTATTTGCGCAAGTGGAAGCTATTCTCAATAGTCGCCCCTTGTGCCCTATGTCAACATCCCCTGACGATCTCCTTTCCCTCTCTCCAGGGCACTTCATAATCGGAAGACCGCTTATTGCACTGCCTTCACCTTCTCTGGAGAACCATAAAGAAATATCTCTGCAACGATACGCCCGAATAGAGAAGATTCGCCAGCACTTTTGGCAAAGGTGGCAGAGAGAATACATCTCGGAATTGCAAGAGAGAACGAAGTGGAGAACCAATACTGCCAAGCTGAACATAGGAGATCTGGTTCTGCTGCATGAAGATTACGTACCTCCGCTGTGTTGGAGGCTTGGAAGAGTTACGCGCTTGTTCCCGGGACCAGATGGCGTTACCAGGGTGGCAGATGTGACTACAACGAAAGGCTGCGTTCGTCGACCGCTCGTGCGTCTCTGCCCTTTACCATCAGCTGAAGACCTAATGTGTTGAAAGCTCGTATCTTTCAACGAGGCGGGAAGATGTTCAAGCCCCTGATTGGAAATGACAAACCAAGGAAATGGAATTTATTGCTATTCAATACAAGCAGGCGTCCAAACCATTCATATTAAATAGTCACCAGTCTACCCACCCCACTCGACGATAATCAACTTTCTGTACAAGACGCTCGTCGTCATTAAATACTTATAAATATAAAATTTTGGGTTTTAATTAATATATTAAGGCCCCGTTATGTACGTTGAGACAACTGATGTTTATGGAATTTTAGGACCTGAATGGGAAGTAACTGTTGTGTCGGACCGTTTGGATTCTTGCGATTTTTCATATCAAATTTGTGTCTGATTCTGGCCAAATTGCCGCCGCAAACGGACGCCTAGTATACAAATTATATAGGTAATAATAATAATTTGAAACAGAAAATTTCTTTCCCATCCTTTTTAGGGTTCCGTATCCAAAGGGTAAAAACGGGACCCTATTACTGAGACTTCGCTGTCCGTCCGTCCGTCCGTTCGTCTGTCACGTGGCTGTATCTCAAGAACGGTGATAGATTTTTTTTTCAATATGGTGGCGGGCGCGGATGACGGGGAACTGTGCATTTTGCATTTTAAACACTCACTAACCATCCTGGACAACATATCAAAAATTCAAAACTACCGGTCCTTTTGTAAGGTAAATCCCTTTATTCATTGGATTATAAGTTTGGACCGCATTTATATGCGACACATAGTCACCAGGGTGCAAACTTAACGTAAACTGATAGTATGGAATAAGGAGCAATTTACATTCTTAATTTTATCTGTTATCAATCCTTATCTTAATCTTACACTGAAAATAATACAGTTAGCTGTAATTGAGTTATTACAGTTAACTGGAATAACAGTTAGGCTTACTGAAATGTCAGTAGGATTCACTGATTATTTTTTTCAATGTAATGATCATCCATCTTATATATCTTAATCTTAACTTACTCCTGAGGATCGAACTGTTGGACAATGTAAATCTGCCCTAAGTTGGTTTTCTGCTTATCTTCGAGGCCGACAAAATGACTAAAGGACAACTCGTCAAGTTGATTAATATAACGTTCAACGTCTTGACTGAACGTCATTTAGCATTTCAATCACCTGACTGATTTTACGTCTGCTCTGTTCGAAGGGCTATGTTACAATCCGCTAACTAGTTGGACGTTGAGTGACGATTGTTCAATCAACGTTCGGCCTAGTCATTCAATTGAATGTTGCCATTCAATGAACGCGCTAGTCATTCAATCAAATAGCAGATTCAACCAGATGACTGCGACATATACACCAGGTTACGCATTTCAATGTTTCTTTTTGTTTTGATCTTGGTATCAATGGTAGGTACAATATAAAAAAAGTGGTTTACCCATATTACAAAAAAATAATGAGCCATTACATTTTATACAAAATTTATAAACTCACCTAACTCGATGACTAAATACGCCCTTGAAGGTGACATAATTCCATTGCACCAACGGAGTTTTTTAATAATTCCACGTCATATAAAGACCCTATTTGCAGAGTACTCAGTTATCTTACTGACAAAACAACAACTACTTCCAATTTGATCACGTCACTTGCAAATCAAGCCAAGGATCCGATCGGGTCAAGTATAATGCCACACTAAAGGCACAACCCGAATTCTAATCACATAGTACGCGACTTCAAATGTTGATTTTATCGTTATGGTGCTATATAGAGCCTATAGTCATATATTTATACAGGCCGATCAATCCAAATGGGTCAGTATGGAGCAGTCCGAAGGACAACACCATATCTTTTCGGGATAAAAAGTAGCCTATGTGTTAATCCAGGGTGTCAGCTACGTCTATACCAAATTTTATCAAAATTGGCCCCGCCGTTTAAGCGTGATGAAGCACCAAACATACAGATAAACACACAAACTTTCGCCTTTATTAGTGTGACTGCGAAAACTGTTGTACTATTTTTTCTTCCCCTGCAAACGTAGTTGCGATTATCTTCTAATCCATATCCATCCATACTATACTATATGTATACTATAAACATATCGGTATGGCTAATGTGCATAAGCATTTCAAAGACATATGACGCAGAGGGCGCTCCAGTAGCGTAAGAATTATGGAATGAAAGTTTTGGTTTGATTGACGTAGCGATCTAATATATAGCTCGGTTGGGAGAGCCATACGCCGATCGCAGGTTCAAATCCTGCTTAGATTGTAGTAGATCGCATTAAATTTTTCTTTCTTAATTTACCTTTTACCATTATTTATAAATAAAATATGTGGTATTTCCACATAATAAAATAAATGCACAAAAAAAAGTCTAATTCTAATTTTCGTATGAATTGTTATCGTTAACCGTTGAATCTAGGCGGACTAGACCCATATCTTAAATGACGCCGATAATCGTAGTACCTACTTTCTTTTTCTGTCGGTCCATTCCATCGGCCAAAGTTTATTTAAATTAGCGTACTGATCGTCGGCAAAACCTCAAAGTATGCGCCAAATAATTGCTGACAAGTGAAATCTGAAGAAAGTACGATCACTATGGATGATGCCTATTTTGAGTGCCTCTAGGCTATGTAGCTTAGAATAATCTGCGCCTTATGTAGATTGAAAGGAAAAAGTAATGCACTGTGATTATGCCACAGTTAGATGAGTGCTCTTCTTTTGTTTATCACAGTTAGATGATTGCTCGTAACATGTATTCTATTAAAATATAGTTACTGTATGTAGGTAAGGGAGGTCACTTTTTAGGGTTCCATACCCAAAGAGTAATGAAACGGGACCCTTTTACTAAGACTCCGCTGTCCATCCGTCTATCCGTCTGTCTGTCTGTCACTAGGCTGTATCTCATGAACCGTAATAGCTAGACAGTTGAAATGATCACAGATTATGTATTTCTATTGCCGCTATAACAACAAACACTAAAAATAGAATAAAATAAATATTTACGTGGGGCTCCCATACAACAAAAGTGATCGCTTGCGTTAACTTTGCACCTCATCTGTATGCGGCGCCATAACCAGATGCAAACTTAACCTGGCCAGTTAAGATGGGAAGTGTTTGTACGGAACCCTTGGTGCGCGGGTCCAACTCGCGCTTGGCCGGTTTTTGTAGCCATTCAGTCGAGCGAATCGTGGACGCGCGACTGCATCGCGACATGTGGCCATTGTCGCATTGGCAACGTGCGATAGAAGCGATCCAGTAGCGATGGCGATACAAAAAAAGCGACTATCGCGTTGCAGGCTTCCCAATGGATCTGTACCCTTATCATGAATTAACGTGACCGTACTCGCTAGCGACAGCGTAAATGATTTGTATGGAGAATAGGACGGCGCCCCTAGCGGTTACTTTGTAGAACTACAATTCTCCACACAAATCCTTTACGCAGTCGCTAGCGAGTACAGCCTGTCACTGTAAACTCATAGTAAGGGTACTACATATTCAACGGTCTTGCGATGTCTGCACACAATATCTTCCAATGTATATATTATATACAGTTTTTCTTTTTATTAAAATCGATGACATGGTTCCTAAGAACAGATCTTCGTATGTCTTATAGTTTCAGACTTTCCCATTCAGACCGATCTAAATCGGCCACCCTGTATATCTCCTCATCGATTTCGATGACGGCGACCCTAAGCAAACAAAACATTATGGACTTCGCCTATTATGAGCTCTAATGTGGCTGGCTCGACCAAACTTAGTTTTAAATACTCTCTTACACGCGTGTGACAGTAGAGTTGGCCAGTCGAGTTGTACTCGGTGTCTAACATTTTTCTAGCTTCCAATGACAAGATTGTTGATAGCTGTAGCTTCTTCCCACGCTGCGTCTTATTGCAGCTCGACAGTACTCGCGAAGTTGACGTAGTACGTCAACTGAAGCAACCTAAGGCATGTTGAAGCAACTGGTTGAAAGATTCAATGGCTCTGACATCTGGTTCGGTGGTCCAGTTGGTAGGACGCCCGTGTTGGCCCGGAAAGCCATTGGAAACGCAGGTTCGAATTCTGTCAGAACCATTAAATTTTTCAATTTCTCGCTTCATTGTAAACACAAAGTATGAGTGTCCGGAGCGAAGTACGCCTCTAAACTATCATATTCGCTCAACCTCGGCCATCTTCATGAGTAGTGTAGTGCTAGGGTTACAATGCCTGATCGCCACTCGAAAAAGTTTCTGCCTTTCATTCATAGGATAAATTGTATCATTGACCGAGCGAAGACCAGCGTAGCTTCTCTGTTTCAGCTGCGCCAAAATTTCTTTCGTATGTCCGGATGTATGGATGGGATCTGCGGCTGTTCTGCTCAATCGATTCTCATGAAATTTTAGGAGTAGGTAAGTTGGATAAGTGTATAGAATTTTTTCGTCCAATCAGTTTTTCGACATTTTTCAAAATCGCCATGTCCGTCTGTCCGTCCGCCCGCGGCTTAGCTCCGTGATCATTAGTAGTTACCTACTATTTAGAAAGCTGAAATTTAGTATGAGTATGTGTATGTATCACGCCGACAAAACGGTAAAATAAAAAGTAATAAAAAAAACTTTTTTTTCGTTTCAACACTAAAGCACAGAATAAAGACACTGACTAAAGTGTCGTTGAATAGGTCTTCCAAATCTAAAAAATAATAGGGGTCTTCATGCATAATTTTTTGATAAAGTCAGCAGTTTTGTAAATATTCGCTCCAGAAATCCAAATAATAGCGTCGTCCCCCCCTCTAACTTTTCAACCACGGGTCAAAAAATCATAAAAATTCAACAACCTATATTGAATAAAATCGGTCGAGCCGTTTTTGAGTAATCGCAAAATTTCATAATTTTCTTTAAAATGACGTAAGTGCCGCGCGGTGTCCTTATACTTCGAACGTTACACATATTAGTTAAGTGCCATACTGCATTAAAACATTCCACTCAATCTGGCGCGTAACAACTTCCAGAAGGTAGTAAGTAATTACAGTTACTTTGGCGTTTACGACTTTTTTATAGAGCTTGAAATCTTTCTCGTATAAAACCACGGGCTTAAACTTAAAACCGCTGTTTTAAGCCCGTCTTTTGTGAAGGATGGGCAACTACGGAACCCTACACTGAGCGTGGCCTGACATGCTTTTGGCCGGTTTTTAGCATATTATTGTATTGATTAGATTAGATTAGATTATAGATTATATTTATTTCACACATATAGGGATACATTATAAATTACACATAGTCAATTTACACGAATCTACACGGTGATCGTCAACATAATAAACAGATTAAACAAATTCAGCAAGTCATAATCTGATCATATTGATTGATCTGAGTTGTAACTGGATAGTTCCTCAGTTATGTTATGTTATAAGTAGGGCGTCACGCTTGTGTCTATATGAAATCTGATCTCAGTTGAGACCATCGCATCAGAGGCATGCCAATTCTCTGTTACTACAATTGAATGCAGTTTTTACTGTGATATTTACCTATGTATATACTTAGTAAAAAAAATACTAAGATAAAAAATTATAGCTGCTATAGCTCTTGGTATAGCTCTTTAGGGTGAAATGCAGATAATATTTTGCCATACGTTTTCTTATCATCTTCGGTTTCTCAGCTTTGTATTTTTTTTTGTACATTTTTGTGGGCGTAACAATGTTGAGACAAGCTTTTTGTCAGTTTTGTAACTTTTTTGGTATACATTTTGTATGGCCGTAACAAAGCTGAGAAAACGAACTTGTTATGGAAAAGTGGAGACATAAGTATATTTTCCGCATTACACCCTGTGAGAAGAAGTAAAGTAGATATATCAGGATCATATAAAGAAAATAAGTAGCTCAATAAGAATACAATGTATAATGGAAGCAGTATTTGATTTCTCAACCCCATTCTATTTTTTACAGTCGTGGAGGTACCGTGCAATTTTACAGAGCATAGTAAATTAAAAAAAAGTGTTAGTACAGCTATAAAGTCTGCAGATACATTTATTACCAATGTGCGTTCCACAGACGGTGAAACATGGGTTTCCCAGGCGTGAGTTTACGACGTGGTACAGACACTGAGCTCGTAAAACCACTGCTAAGGCTGTTAGTACTTGGTTGTAGAAGTGTTTTATCGATGTAAGGCAGTTCTCAAACTGTTCCCCCGATGGTTTTGGACTAAAAATGCGGAACTCGTATCTTATACGTATCTTTTATTACGACGCGGTTGGCGCTGTTTCTAGAGCACCTGCCTACTGAACCAGTAGTTAGTCATCATCATCATCATCATCATTTCAGGCACAGGACGTCCACTGCTGAACATAGGCCCTCCCAGTGACTTCCAGATCGGCTGGTTGGAAGCGACCTGCATCCAGCGGCTTCCTGCAACCTTTACCAGGTCGTCTGTCCACCTTGTGGGTGGACGTCCCACGCTGCGCTTACCGGTGCGTGGCCTCCATTCGAGAACCTTACTGCCCCATCAGCCGTCAGTTCTACGTGCTATGTGCCCCGCCCACTGCCACTTCAGCTTGCTAATCCGTCGGGCTATATCCAGTAGTTAGTAGCAGGCTTTGAATCCCGGCCACTTGTATGATGAACGAATATTTGTGCTTGGGTTATGATTGTTCTACGAGTACCTATGTATTTACGTATATATCTTTTATCTATATAAGTATGTATATCGTCGAGTAGCAGGCTTTGAATCCCGGCCACTTGTATGATGAACGAATATTTGTGCTTGGGTTATGATTGTTCTACGAGTACCTATGTATTTACGTATATATCTTTTATCTATACAAGTATGTATATCGTCGTCTAGTACCCATAACACAAACCTTCTTGAGCTTAATTTGGGATTAGATCGATTTGTGTGAGGTTGTCTGATATTCATTATATTATCTTTAACGGAAGGATGAATCGGCTACCGAACCAGCCAGCTTCATTCACTCCATTAACCACTTTCTGTCACAAACCCATTAAGGTAAGGTGTGGTAAGACTATCACCGTGGGAAAACTGCCACTAACTAACTATTTTAGCTCAGTGACCCAAACAGGATTTTAGCCTCCGAAACGAGAACACGCCACTTGTCCCGATCCTGCGCAGTTTTCGACTGAAGAAGACTGCCACAGTCCAATAAATAACTGTTAGTCTTACCCACCTTACCTTATAAGTTTTAGGAGCAATTTTACCCAAGTTCCACCCTACTCGCGAAGTTGGGCGAGGCGAAGTTGGCCGAAGTATATATTTCCGCTGTGAAACGGCCCTCCACATTATCATATTCGCCCAAGCTCAGCTAACTTATTTATTTATTTATTTGGAGAACAAACAGAGATAGATATACATAAGAAACAACTTAATTATAAAATTATATAGTTAAACATCTAGATACATGGTCCTCAACAGTTCTCACTAAGACATACATTTTTATATTTATTGCTCTATAAGTATTTATATATTTACTAACTACACTTACTTAATGTATGTCAATAAGAAGTATGTTGCAGAGAAAAAAAAATGATGAAGCGGCATGCTTATAAGGTAGGAATAAGGTAAAACTTTGCATACAGATAGAAAAAGTCATGGAATTTGAATGTTAGTCAGTAATACTTCGCGAGTAGTGTATACTACCCTTACACTGTAGCCTCAGGTGGTCAGGTGACCTGGGGTCAAAAATGAAAGATAAGTTAGGTTCTGTGAAAACATTTTGAGGAATGCTGATCTAATGAATAACTGAGTAACTCTACGTGAGTCTCGCATTTTAGCGTTTTCCGTAGGACGGTAGACAAAGTGACGCGTACTTGCTAATTTTACATGCGTACGCGCTTAGGGCCTGCGCGCAGGGCTGCCAAAAGCCCTGAGCCGTCATGTTAACACTATATAAAAAATATATATATAAAAGCGGTTTTCCCTAGAGCCCTCTGATTATTTCAGGAAAAAACAGTGCAGTTCAGGATGTCTATGGGCAACTGCACAGCGCCCTCTGTTGGTATAGAAAATATTTCTTTGTCTTCTCAACACGCCGAAGCGGCTGAAAGGATTTTAACCAATTGTGATACAGAGATATCTGGACCTTCAAAGATGTTTAAAGATAAGATACTTTTTACCCAACTATGGTAAAGAATTAAAGGGTATACTCGGATGAAGTGTAAACATAAAGCGAATCTCCGAGTGTATGTAGATAGGTAAACATTAGGCCTCAGTGTCACCTCTAAAGCATGCAAAAAAACAAATACTCTTTAATAGCACACCAAAAATACACAGGGATACAATAAATAAAATCAGAGGTATACAGCAGGCGGTCTTATCGCTACATAGCTTCTATTCCAGACAATCTTTAGATTAGTTAAAACAAACGTTTGAACAAAGTATAGGTGGAGCATGCTTACCTAAGTACAAAATGCGAGTGTAAGTGACGGATGCTTTGTCACTTATTTATCACGTGATAATCGCAACCATCATATGCGTGAAGTACAGTCAGCAGCAAAAGTTGCGGCGTCTGGTACTCAAGATGATATGCACACGGTCTCTATTGTCAGATAATAACTACAACGCTTATTTTCTTATCATTGACAGGTCATCTTTACAGATCATTATTCATTGTGAGCATGTTATGTTTAGCTACTTTTGCTGTTGAATCTGTAAAGAAGAGAGAGACTATAGTCTCACCTTGGAACGGATGTTGTTAAATTATGAAATGATCGATATACGAATAACCATATTATACGTTTTATGTTGAATGTTTATTGGTTTAAAAAAACTTAAGTTTAAAAAGTAAAAAATAATAATAATAAAACAATTTTAAAGAGAAGCAACCCTACGCCTGTATACCTTTAGCGACCAGTTCACATGATTGTTGGTTTTGTCCAGTAAATTACTGTGAAAATTGATTTCCATATTACGTGTTCAAAATGCATATTTCAATGTATGTGCTGAAAACTAAAACTGATGTATTTAAATACAGATATAAATATATAAAAAAATATAAGAGATTTTTGTTAAAGCAAACAAAATTAAAGAAATAATATTAAAATACTTTGAGTCTAAATCCGTAACTCTTAGTACAAATTGCATAACAGCATTTAAAGCACAATTAAATAAATGAATTCCAAATATTGATTCAAATGAATCGACCATATTCAAATTGTTAACGGCGAAATGTCAAAATCAATCATTAAAATATAATTTAGAGTTGATACACCATAATGTAATGACTAACGTGCGATCAGTGTGTAAACATGATCTGTTAGCACATAAATATTTATTTCAAACGAGCGGCTTACTCAACTGGTATAATGTTCATGACCCCTTATCACCCATCAATCCTAAAATCGAAAAAAAAACCGCATAACGCCCTCCAATTAGTCAAACTTCCTTGTCGGACTCTATGGTAGCATCTCCCTTTCTTGCACAACCGTACCTATCCTTTCTCCGCCCCACCGCGACCAGTATTTAGCTATATAGTGCCAGATACCATGCAAGAACATCACATTACTTCACTACTAACCGAAGTGACCCATCACTAAGCAACATGAAAGCCTTTGTAGCGGTAAGTCCAGTGCAGTGCCCGTGCCAAGTGAAAAAAAAAGTTAAAAAAAAAGTGACAAGTGATCGTGACGTTCCGAAATCAAGTTTGACAGTGCATCGGTATTTTAAATTTGGAATCCGTTATCGATTGAAATGTGTTCACAGGATGTGATTTGAGATTTTGGACTGTTATGCACTGAAGTTGATTTCAGAACTTTTCAACTTGTGTTTATGAATCGGATTTTTTATATTTATTTAGTTAAAATCGATTAATATTGTTGAGTCATGATTAATCTCTTATACAAACCAATTATACTAATATCCTCAAGTCCGCATTGTGCCCACTTAAATGATATTTAAAGGCGTTTCTGTCATTTTTCAGAGTTTTAAAAGTAATCGTAGCATCTATGTTATGTTTTATCGACAAACTTTTTTACCGTTCCCAACAGCTAAATAATGAATGTCTCTTCAAATAGAGTTCACACTGAACATCGTTAGTGGCATTTTTTGTCCCATCACTCATTACTACCCATACAATACACCATTTTCGTAACGATAATTGCTAATGGTATTACGTTTCTAATTTAATCTGCAAAAATATGAGCGTCTTTTTAAGTTCTCAGCGATTCAACAGTTCATTTGTATAGTTTATTATGTATATTATGTGAGGTAATGTTGTGGCAATAACGTTCATACTACCTGAACGGTGGTTATTTGATTTGATAGTTAATATCTAAATACATAAAATAGCCCCTATACAAATTTACAATTCTGTACATACGATTATAAAAATAAAAGGCGACTCTTTACCAGGAAAATTATTAAAATATAAATTAAAATATAGGATTTTCTTGACAATTGAATTTGCATGTTTCGGATAATTCGCGATAAAAGCATTGTGTAAATTCTAGTAAATTATATTGATCAGCAGCGTGGCGTCTGATCCGATTCCCAACTGCCTGCTCGTTTTAGAACGTGTTGGTAATTGCTTTTGTGAAAATGGAAGCCAAATCGGTCCCGGCTTTCCCAGAGCTTTTGTTCCACGCCTCGCCACTTGTGTGGAGTAAAGTTGTAACTAAATGGGTAGACAATTTATACTATAAAATTGCATTTGGAAAACTCCTGAGATTAGTTCTCTACTTTCCTCTATTTGATGAGATGATAGTTGTCAAACCCTATGCCGTACTCTCAAATTCAGGAATTCAGATTCGTTTGCGATTCGAAAAATATCAAGTCTTTACGAACATAGTAACACGAAATTAATCAATAATAATACAAAAACTTTTTAGTGTTGTACAAATATAGTGCATAGTGTTTTTATGTTTTCCTATCGTAATTTTTCAGGCAAGCTCGTTTCTATATTTCCATCTTAACTTTTTCATCGAAGTTCATTGAGAAAGCACGCTAAACCGAACTTATCAGTCAAAAAAACAATGAAAAACATATAGGAACAAAATCCGTGAACAGATCGACGCTTTATAAAATTCAAAGTTTTCTGCATTCACGCACACACAGCTTGATGAGTGTTACATAACACCATCCTCAAGCATATAAGAAATGAAGCGACTGGTTGAAAAATTCGATGTTTTAGCTAGTGGCTTTGATAGAACAATTGGGAGTTCACCTGTCTGGGTCGGAAAATCGCAGGGACATGTTTTCCGCTCAAAGCCTACATATTTAAAATTTTTCGCTTTATTTAGGAAAACGGATAAATAACTGATATTTCTTCACAGAATTTAGGGCTTAGAGTCAATGGTCAGCCATTTTTCCTCTCACTTTCGTAGTAAACTACGTCAATTAGACATATTGCATAAGACCGTTCATCTTTCCTTGAGCAACGCGCGGGTCAGGGGTTACGCATAATCAGAAATTCTAGCAAAAGTAATTACTTAAATAGGCACATGTAAGGTTGGAGTTATCGCGGATTTTGTAATTCTTGATTGACCCTAGGTTCAAATGATTGGATGTGAAATATGAAAGCATAAATGATGGTTTACCTTCACACTACATAGTATAAAACAAAGTCGCTTCATGTTGTCTGTCTGTTCTGTCTGCAACAAGTTAGTGATCTTTAAAACTACGCAACGGATTTTGATGCGTTTTGTTTTATAGATAAAGTAATTTTTGTCAGCATTGCACCTGTGCGAAGCCGGGCGGGTCGCAAGTTATTTAACGTTTAATTTCATAGTCATATCGTTTCATCGAAAGCATTTTTCTCTGAAACCTGATCCATAGGATTACATTTTCAAGCTTTATGAAAAATTTATGACTTCAAGGGAAAAATCTATGAAATGAAAATTCGATGAAACGTAATTATTTTTATTAAGACGTCTTCAAATGTAAACCAAATGTTTACAATGAAGCGAAAAATTGAAAGATTTAATGGTTCAGACAGGATTCGAACCTGCGTTTCCAACGGTTTTCCGGGCCAACACGGGCGTCCTACCAACTGGACCACCGAACCAGATGTCAGAGCCATTGAATCTTTCAACCAGTTGCTTCAACATGCCTTAGGGTGGCATCGTAGCGCCATCTACCGTAAAGATTTAGACTTTATAGTCGGCACCATCGTCTCAAAGTTGAGAATCGATAGTAACGATGTGCTACACCCAAATTAATTATTTTTATTAAAGGAGTAACGTCTGCTAACGTAAACCAGATGTTTACAATGAAGCCGTTGGAAACGCAGGTTCGAATCCTGTCTGAACCATTAAAAGGGATTGCAGATATGATACATTGTAGGTAATACAGATTCGGGACTATATAAGAAGTAAAAAAGAAAGTTGTGATTAGTAGAAGCCATTAAAGGCGTTAAAATTTCGGAACAAATAAAAGAAACTTAGATACAATCGTATAAAATATTGTTTGAGCTTTGTATAAAAAAATGCGATGTGAAATCTTCGCTCCCGCTTTCCATTAAATCGACTTTTCCATTTCATGGTTCGATTAAGATGTATGTACTTAACATAGTTAAGGCCCTCTTGCCCTTTAATTTAAGTACACTTCATTAAAAAAAAGTTACGCAGCATAATAAATGACACGTCAAATGACGAAGGCAATTCGCTTGTCTTTGTTGACTCTGCAATGCGTTAAATTGCTATGTAATCACTCAAAATTTGTGAGCTCACACCTGACGCATTTGGTTTTAGCAAATAACCCAAACATAGACGATCTAAAATCACCATAACTAACAATCAAATAATGATATATGTCCTACTAAAATTTATTTCGACTTTATTTTATTTGATTCGATCCTCGGCTAGTTTTAATCTGGAGTCCGAGCCCGGTTTGTTTATTTTTATTTAGATAGCTTGACCAACATTTTTAAGGAAAACGGCCCAAATTTCACCTAATCTGTCTTTCGTTTACTTGTCAGCCGAGTTAGGTAGTGGAATAGCAATAGTGTTTATTTAACTCCTAACAGATTATACGTGCAAATAAATTACGCGTCATTTTAGTACGTTGTAAAATTTTATGTGTGTACTTTCGTGAAACGTAAACTTCAATCTGTCATTGAGGATTGTGATTTAAAATAATTCTTCTTACTAAGTATTGATATTATTTCAATATCAGGGATATTATTATCGTGAAGTTCATTATAAGAAATCTCACCATTGTCTATGCCGAATGCATAACTATAGCATGATTGAGAACCATAGACGCGATCGTCGAAAGCTCTGAACTTAATGACACTAGCGTGACTTCCGCGCGGAAACCTTGCATAACGTGGTGCATCATAAGTCCATAGAGCATCTCTAGAAAAAAGTATGTCACTTGAATCTATGCGCGTTAATAACTCACACGATATTTCGAATTTAGAACGCAGATTTTCTTTTGTCTCAATTTTTTGCAACTCGAGTCTTTAAAAAGTAAGTAGGTATGTTACTAGAATCTGCACTCATTAGTGACATGATATTTCAAATTTAGAACGCCGAGATTCTTTCATCTTTTATTTTGTCAGTTTTATGAAGCTAGTCAGTTTACATAGCAAGTCGTTTTTGCGGTTTTCACTCGTTTTATGCGCATTAATGACTGACATGATAATAATATTTCAAATTTAGAACGCGGTTTTTTTTCTCTTGTGGCAGTTGTAATGCTAATCGATATGTAGCCAGGTTTTTAAATGTGTTTTTTTTGCTACAGTGATATTTTGATACAGATCAAGTGTTTACGAGGTTACCTAAAGATCAAACATAGCTCCTAACATTTAAACAGCGGAGTGCATCCGTGATGCAACAGACCCACTATATCACTTCAACTATTGACCTTTCTTGCAACTTTCACTTTCAGCCAACATTTCGAATATTTGTAAATTTCGTCTAATATTAGTCAGTTTTATGACTATAAAAGTAATAAAACAATGCATAAAATTCAACACAGCAATCAGAGTTTAATTGAATAATAACGCTTACATGTTTAAGAGCGCAAGCGTGACAGTACAAAAAGAAAGTAAAATTGTTAAGCAGCGACATGTTGCCTAACCTTTAACTCTTGACCTGAACAATAGTGAGAACCTTAAAACAAATTTCACTTTCGAACACTCGAATATCTAAAAAAAACAACTGAAGTTCGTTGGCCAATTCGAAGATGATTGTGCAACGGTAGCTAGCGTATTTGCATATATTATAATGCTCCGGGACTTACTTAGCAAATAAAATGCTCAGAAATGGAAAGCAAGACAATGTTTTCACATCATTTACATTGCGAATGCTCGCCGCTAAAAGTTCAAGCGGCATTTAAGTTGGTTTAATAGTGGAGCCATTTTAGTACCTGATCTTACTGCCTCGTAAAATAGTAATTGGTATTTAAATACAAACGTAAATATATGTGTAGATAGATTGTAGATCTAATCGCGATCACTTGTCAATGTTCTCTCTGCTTATGGTAACTCGTTTGATTTTATCAGATAAGTATATACGATTGTCTGATTGGTTGTTTCTTTTACAGTGCATAGCCCTTGCGTTGGTCGCGGTGGCCCGCGCCGAGCCTCCGTCCGGATACAACTACAACCGCCCCTCTGGAGGCTCCGGTGGCTTCAGCGGTGGATTCAGCGGCGGCCTGAGCGGCGGTGGCGGCGGCGGCTACCGCGCCGTGTCCTCCGGCTACCAGACCTCTGAAGGCCAGAACGTCGACCAGCAACTCCTCGAGCAAGTCCGCCAAATCCTCCTTAAGGAAGAATCCTCCGCTTCGTCTGGCTCCGGTTTCGGTGGCGGTCACGGCGGTGGTGCCCCCTCCTCCTCCTACGGCGCCCCCTCATCCTCCTACGGAGCCCCGTCCTCTTCCTACGGAGTGCCATCTGCCAACAGCCGCGTCGTAGGCATCAACCTTGAGGGAGTCCGTCAGGCTATCCAGGTCGCGCAATTCGAACAGTCCGGCGGTTCCTCCGGTGGCTACTCGTCCGGCGGTGCTGGTGGTTACCCATCTGGCCCCTCTTCCTCCTACGGAGCCCCCGCCCGCGCGCCCTCCGGCAGCTACGGCGCCCCCTTCTAAGTCCTCAACAGAATTCCGAACGCAAAACGACTGGACCATGATTGGAATCCACCAACCAATACGCGGATTCCCAACCTCCGCTACTTCTAGTCCTGCTGGTCCGGGATATAGCCTTTGAGCGTTCGGATGTTGTTTTATTCGGGCGGGTCCGTAAGATCTGTGGAACGGCCGAATGTTTAACCAATTTGGTCGGCCGTCACGTACAATGTAGGTGATGCCGACTCACCAGGCTCTTGTCTCACCAAATCCAACACTTGCGACTATGCACGCGAAATGGTTGGAACGCCCCAGCGACCAGCCAGTCGCCATTGACCCACAGCCCTACCATACTGAGAGCCCGTGAGGGTTCTCAGCGGTTGGTCCGTGTGCCAAATCGAGCGAAGTGGCTGGCCGTTGGGTTCGACACTTGTATAAAGTTTATAATAAGTATAGCTTAATATTTTTGTATTGTATAAGACTTTTTATGTTTTTATTTTTATTTACAAAAAATAAATACATTTCGACACCGTAGAACATCTTTTTGTTGCATAGTTGAATCCTTAAGCCTATTTTAAAAGCGTTTGTCAAACTGTCGTCGTCGTCACTACCGACCTTAGAATACAAATCAAAGCAGGTGACGCAACTCACCATAAAACGATAATTGGAATTCTATTCGGCGATTGTTTACACCTATTCAATTTATATTCCGTCCATAACCTAATAGGCCGAACGGAGATGCAATGGCGGCGAGAATTAGACAGTTGCATCACTGTAGAAGGCGAATGCGAGGCCAGGCCGGTCACATCTAAGTGTACTGAATGACCATAAGTCTCGTAAACCTATGTATAATAGTTATTGAGCCTGTTCAAACTGCGCTCGGCAAAGGGCACATTCATTCGTGAAAGGCGTCCACCTTTGCGTATACTTAAGTACGTAATATGAACTTTAAACGGTGCACGGTGGAAGAAGATTATCTTAGGAATAAAAAGTTTCCACTACGTAACGCTCGTAATAAAAAAGAGCATATTCAAACGTGACGTAATGAAACAGACACGTTTAGGACACTTTTTTTTATTCTTCACATTGAAAATGCTTTCGATTCTTTTTTTTTTATAACGGCACAACATAGTGGCTCCACTTCGCCTGATGGTAAGCAAAAAGGGGAGCCCAAGTCGCAATGGCAACTGACGAGAAACCAACGGTGCCAAGTCAGTTGACTGACTGTTGACACTGCCATGCAGGCCCGAGAGATGCTTCTTTACGCTTCGTTTGAAGGGTCCCAAGTTATAAGAAGGGGGAAACACATGAGCCGGCAAGGAGTTCCATACTTTAATAGTTCAAGATGAACCCAAAAACGTCAAGTTCTGGAATGAAACGGGGATTCGGGTTTTTTTTTTTAAAAAGGTCCACTTACGTGTTTTCTATATACAAAAATAATAGCGGCCAAGTGCGAGTCTGACTCGCGCACCGAGGGTTCCGTACAAACTTTCACTTATCCCATCTTAATTGGCCTGGTTGAGTTAAGTTTGCATCTGAAATATAGGGCGCCGCATACAAACGAGATGCAAACTTAACGCAACCGAGTTCTCCAAATATGATGTTTGAAAAGGACTATGTTTCTTATGATTTTATTACAAATTTGTAGTTTTCAGATTTTTATAAGTATTTATTTGTAGTACCTACTACATGTTGTGACGATATTAGTTGCCAAATTTCATAGGTCTAGGTCATTGGGAAGTACCCTATCATTTTGATTCCCTTGAGTGTCGAAATGTACGTTTTTGGCGACATAAACGGCCGTATCTTTTTTTTTCACGTTAACGTAGAAGTTTGATTTTTTCACTTCAAGGGACCGTAGACCTGAGTATATGGTGTTAATTTCAACTCGATACGCGCCTCCACGCGTTCTTCAGATAAAGGGTCTCGTCAGACAGACAGACGGACGGACAACAAAGTGATCCTATAAGAGTTCCGTTTTTTCAGATTGAGGTACGGAACCCTAAAAACAGAATCTATATCAAACAGCTGCATAGATATGTCGATGTTTTCGTAACATAAGCTCAACACTACTCACGAAGTTGACTGAAGTTGACCAAAGTGTGGTGGGTAGCACACTCATCTCTCCCCAACTTCGCGAGTATTGTGGAGCCGCAATAAAAGACAGTAGGTTAATCTCCGTAGCAAAACGCGTTGAATGTACACTACAACCTTTTTAGGGTTCCGTAGCCAAATGGCAAAAAACGGAACCCCTATAGATTCGTCATGTCTGTCTGTCTGTCTGTCCGTCTGTCCGTCCGTATGTCACAGCCATTTTTTTCCGAAACTATAAGAGCTATACTGTTGAAACTTGGTAGGTAGATGTATTCTGTGAACCGCATTAAGATTTTGATGCAAAAATAAAAAAATAATAATAAATATTGGGGGCTCCCCATACTTAGAACGGAAACTCAAAATTTTTTTTTCATCAAACACATACGTGTGGGATAGATACCCCACACGTATGTGTTTGATGAAAAAAAAATTTATAGGATAGGTCTTCAAAAATAATATCGAGGTTTCTAAAATATTTTCTTTCTAAACCGAATAGTTTGCGTGACAGACGCTTCCAAAGTGGAAAAAAGTTGGTCCCCCCCCTCTAACTTCTAAAATAAGAAAATGAAAAATCTAAAAAAAACATATGTTTACATTACTATAAGAACTACCAACGAAAATTGTTTTGAAGGAGATCTAGTAAGTAGTTTTTTTGATACCTAGCTTTGCACCTAATGTATATGGGGCGCTATACATACCAGGTGCAAACTTAACTTAACCACCTAGGGATGGAGTGTTTGTACGGAACCCTCGGTGCGCGAGTCCGACTCGCACTTGGCCGGTTTTTCATCATAACCGTTAGAGGTAATGAATGGAACCCAAGCTAAGATTTGTCAGTCATTAAGCAATGTCTTCATACTGAAACTATTTACATCAGCTTAGGCAATAAACCCTACTTTTCAGAAAGGCATATTCACCCTTACATCCATGGGGACATAGCACTTTCGCACGTCAAATTCTCACACGGAAAAATATCGCGTGGATCACGCATCAGCAACGAGACTTACTCAAAAGAATAAAGGAGTAAGTGTATATGCAGTTCAAATACAGTTACTGTCTTGCGATTTGGAATAGAAGAAGACAGACAAAGCGGGCGATTATGAAAGCAATCTCAAGTCTCACGTGATCACGTCTAATCTCCGATCATGATATCGCTAGGGTTGCCAGATGGTCGGGATTTGGCGGGATTCTCCCGAATTTTCCGACACCCGACAAAGCAAAAAATCTCTCGAAAAACAACTTCATATATTTAGGTACGGTAAGCTTGCACCTGGTAACTATGGTGTCATGGTGTCGTATACAAATGTGGTCCAAACTTAACGGGTAGGTTATACAAATCGAGGTTTCGTTCTCGACTGCTGACGAAATTTTTGAAACTGAATGGGAAAGGTAAAAATTAAATATAACATTATAATAATGAGAAAACTATTTTTTTTTTTGTTGGTTTTGTTGATCTTGTTGGTTTTGTTGATCTTTTTATGTATGTAGACATTTCTATCGGCACTGGACGAGGTAACAATCATGTTAATTATTGTTTTTAATAATACTTTAATGTGATTCAATTCTTGTTTCTCCCGACCAGTCAGAAAATCCCGAAAAAAAATTTTTACCCCCGATAATAAGGTCCTTCGCTCAGCAGGGCTAGCCACAGATGAATAATATGTACTACTAGGGCTAGCATATCTTGCCGCGACTTCGCTTGTCGCGCGAGTCAGTGTCTCCTGTCTTGCTCGCACGGTATTGAAAGGAAAGTGACAGATAGTATTTCTCGCGCGACAAAGAGTCGCGTGTCAAAGTTATGATAGACGTACTGGCAACCCTATATCGCATGTTATGTAAAGTTGCGTCATTTGAACAATGGTCACTGTTGCCAGCGGCGATTTGGTTCATATATGCTTGATACCATAATTGACCTGTCGCAATGCGAAAGTTCACTAACGGTATTTCTTCACTGTGTGTGAAGTTTTTTATAATATTATTTGATGACGCGGTTGGTGCATTGATAAAGCCGCCTACTGACGGTGGTTCTGGCTCGAATACCGCATAAGATCTGGGAATTGTGGCGAAGATCTTTTTGAACGTGCGTATCGTATATATTTATTTATTTACTCTTTATTGCACAAAATAAAGAACTTATCGTACAAAAGGCGGACTTAATGCCATAGGGCATTCTCTACCAGTCAATCATTGGGCTAAGCAGATAATTTATACCTTTTTATCTACACGCATCTTGTCAAATTCGTATAACAAGGTCAGATATTATAGGTAAGAACCTACATTACTTGGCAGCGACCAAAATCAGAGATGTAACTTCATAACAGTACCGATCCACCGCGAGGTGACAATTACAGTATCAATATTTTGATCAAAATTGATACTGTAATGGCGACTTCGCCCCCGCGCGAGTCACCTCATGTGTTCCTTTGCTCCGCGGACTGACTGGTAGGACTGTGTTTCAATTTTTTCATAAAAGAAAATCTATGATAATGATTATGAATATGTGTGTAGATAAAGTAGTGTATGCAACTGTACATAATTAGGTCTTAAAACACTCGTGTGATCCTATTGTGAAAACCACACTAAGACCTCTCATTACGTAGCAGTTGCATAAACTACTGCAGCTTACCCTTGTCTTATACACAAACGTTTCATCTCATTTTTCATTTTCATTTCATAGGAATCTAATTTCATCGAAAGCATATTTTTCTGAAACCATAAAATATTTTGGAATGTTATAACACAAACCTAACCCTAATCTAATCTATAAAGATTTCTGAACAATTTACGACTTCCAAAGAGAAAATTGTGAGGTGACGGTGAAGTGTTTTTCTATAAAAGTACCTAGTGATAATGATAAATCATCTGTCACTCACACTCGCATTTTGTCAAAACGTGACGGATGCTTGGTTACTAATCATCACGCTAGAACGTGATAAAATCGACTATTATAGGCCCGCAGAGGAATGCTGTGGTGCTACAAACGAGCGTTTTTTTTAAATGAAATAATTTATTCAGTAAGTAGGCCACAAGGGCACTTTTACGAGTCAGATTGTGAATCTACCGGAATTTCCCGAGAGGAGAACGCTGTTGAGAAGAAATCCGAAAGAAACTCAACAGTAAGTAATTTTTTCATAAATAATACTTAAAGCAATCAATAACATTTAATAAATAAATACAAAATAAAAATCAGACGACCTCACACAAATCAATAACCCAGTCCCAAATTAATCTCAAGAAGGCTTGTATTAAAGGTACTAGGCGACAATATACATACTTATCTAGATAAATGACTACTTAAATACATAGAACATCCATGACTCAGGCACAAATATTCGTGTTCAACCCCAAAATTACCCTTGCCGGGATTTGAACCCGGGACTGCCGGCTCAGTAGGCAACTGCTTTACCACTGCGCCAACCGCGTCGTCAATTAACATTTATGTTATAACTTTTGCAGGACGACTTATTAATCTTATTATTTCCCAATAGATATCATCATACACGTAAAGTACAGTTACGTTAGAATATTGCTTCAGACTCCGGTTATGAGGGGCTACAGTATGCGGTTCTTCGAGAGGGGAGTAAATAGGTTCTTAAAGGGTCGGCAACGCGCGTGTGATGCTCCTGGCGTCGCAAGCGTTCATAGGCGGCGGTAACTGCTTAACGTCAGGCGGGCCGCATGCTTGTTTACCACCGTCGTAGTATAAAAAAAAGATAAGGCCAATAATTGCTAAACTAGAAATATTGCAATGCCTCGTTGAATTTGGCCCGCTTGTAAAGAGTTCAAGTAGTCATGAAGTGGATGCTGCAATATGACCTGGATGTTTCTCAACTGACCAGAGAGCTGTTTACATGTATCTATAATGGTGTGGGATGGTCGGTGATTAGTAATTTACATCAAGAATTCACGTAAATTATAAGTACCTATCTTTCTGGTTAGTACTAACCTACTTTAGGTTAGGTTAGGTTAGGCATTGCCATGTTCTTTGACTAAGTTTTATTTTGTCGTAACAATTCATTTAAAACACTCACGGTTTTATGAGATTCACTCTGGTAACAAGGAAATCGGGGAGTATTATGACACACCACTGGCAACACAGAAACGGATTGACAGAACCAACCGACCAATCATAGCGTGATGACGTCAAAAGTCTCGCTAGTCATTCCGGAGTGGCATACCTTATTTTTTTATACCATGGTGAATAGCAGCTCTAGGATTGCCATATCCCGGAATAATATCGTATATTTTCCTACCTATTAGTATATTTATTAAAAAAAAAAACATGCGAATTAAGTGGTAAAACAATTTAAAAACTAAAACCTACACTAACCTAACTCTAGCCAAGGTCGGTCATTGGCGGAAATGATCCCAAGATGCTGGCGGCGTTTCCCCGCTGCACAGCAAGCAGCAGCCTTTGTCCGAGAAACGCGCCAGCTCTGGGATCACAGGTAGTTCGTATTAGTTTTTTTTAAGGGAATCAAACAAATTATGAGCGGCTGGGCCCCATGGGCCTAAGGTCTCTACGGCAAACGGCACGAAAATATAGTTATCACCCAAACATACCTATATTTATTATAATTTATAAACGTGAAAGTTTGTAGGAATGTACAGTCAGTATCTAAAGTAGTTTATATTTAGATAGTTTTATGAACCAAATGATTAGGTAGGTACCATATAAATTTATGTAATTTCTTTTCTTTATTCATTAAAAAAACGCAATATTTTAGGAAACATTTCAATCGTACCGAGCATAATTTTTAATATTTAAAAATAACTTTCCAATTTAATAAGTTATCAACACGTCAACATTTAAAGATTTTATTTAGAATTACCAAAGGACTTTCTACTTTAAGTACTTTATTTTTACAGGAGTGAACTGTTTCCGAACGCTCCCTAACATTCATAAATAAAAGGGTAGATGTGAAAACGGCTTTCAGTTGAATCAACGTATCAAAAGTGCAACACAGTGTAGTTGAGCTATTAAAACGCACACATACATTTAAAAGACACGTAGATACAAAGATACGTTTTTGTTGTAAATAACGGATATAATAAAATAATTTAGGAAGAAGATTGCTTACATGACAGAATTTTTTCGAAGACATCGAATATTAAGTGGAAGATGCTATCCCTAAGGTAAGATACATTTGTGTATTGTACCCTTACGCCAGAAAAGTGATGCAGGAACTACTAACGGGTCTGTGAGGCTAGACCAAGGGCTAGATCCCGATTTTCTTTTCGAAATTACTGTTTTTTTTCGGGTTTCAACCCCATAGCCCCGCCATCTTGAAAATTTTCGTAAAACTGACTAGACAAAAAAAACGAAATAACGATTGAACCTGCTCACAAAATTTCACGAGAGACGGTTGGGAAATGCAGCATATAGGCGAGAACAGCTGCAAATCCGGACATACTAAAGTTTTTTTGGCCAAGCTGAAATGGAGACGCTTGGCTCGCTTGGCTTGCTAGGTCAATTAACGAGAAACTTGCTCTCTTTATTTCATGATGAAAATGCATAAATCTCCGAGCAATTTAAAAAAATACCTACTTAACTGACAGTTATTCTATAGGTATAACAATAGCTGACACTCCCCAGGCCAAAAGTATGGAAACTAAGTTTAGAATATTTAAAGTTTCCAATAATTATTCCTTGTGTAAATGTTAGTAACCGTTAGGCCACAAAAATTGAACATCCACTATTTAAAACATCTGCATATTGTAAAAATATATGATATATATATACTTACCTAACTCCGGTACAAAGTGCATGTCGTCGTTTTTTTTATTGCCTTTCTACAAAACTGGCAATTTTCATAAGCAGAATTTCCGTTATTGACTTTTAAAATGTTTACAATTATTTTTATATTGTGCTTATTGTAATTTATTCCGTAAGGAAATCACAGGTTTGTATAGTAATGTAAGCTTGTTTCCATTCTTTTGGCCTGCGATGTACCTACCCAAAGAGCATATAATCACTTTGAAATGCAAGTGCTATCAATTTGTAAAGGTGCTGGTGGTGTGATGTCTGGTTCTACTTAAATCATGAAAATCTCTGCAGACGATTTATGATTCTGTTTTTTTCTAAGTGTAGACATAGAAGTTTATTCATCGTTCAGGGACTGCTCCTGACTAATAGTTTATTTTTATTACAGGTTCAAGGGGTATAAACTATATTGTAACATACTATCATTATTTAACTGCTAGATCAACACCAGAAGACAATAAATAAATCGAATTATGGCGGCCAGCATAATGATGGAAACATTAAAACAACTCCAACGCGATTTAACCGACCAAAAGGAATATATGCGAAATTTTTATGACATACTCACTGAAGGAAAAATATTTGATCGATACATAATATTAATTGAACAAATAGCCAATAAAAATATACATGAAAAATATGATCTCATCGAAGGGAAAATATCTGACCTACACAAGAAAATAGATCAACAGCAATTAACTATAGACAGACTTGAACAGCATGTCAAAAAGAACAATATGCTATTATTTGGAAATGATGACACCGGAATCAACTTTGATAAGAATGCTATCATGCTTAAGAAAACTGATCACGATGAGAAAGTGATGAAACATAATGTTGACGCGCCCGCGATCATGGAACAATCTGAGAAATTTATTGACAATACTGAGTCAAATCAACCTCTAAATACTTTTATTAAAGCTGACACAAAACAAACTATAAATAATGGCAAAGACGATAGTAGAAATAATGACCAGTTTCAAAAACAAAACAAGGCTGAACACAAAGACGATGATTTGATCGGCAACGATATAAGAGAACTTAAAGAATTAGTTAAGGAAGATGATGTAATCACAAGAAAAACGTCTACAGAAGAAACAAGGCCAGTCCACAAGCAAAAAGTTGAAACGATATCTCCTACTTTCTTCACCGAAGACCAGATAAGCAAGCTCAATGAAGAATTGGAACGAATTTCGGAGAAATATCGGTCAACTGACATATTTCCTACCATAAACGTCGTGCCAGGGCCCCACCTCGAGCATCCGATTATTAAAGAATTACGAAAAGGTGTAACTTATAAATCATACGATAGAAGAACTTCTTTTGCAATTAAATTAGGCAGGGATGATTATAAGATATCTGAAATCAGGGAACTGTTGGAAGAATATCCAGATTTAATATTATACGATGTCGTTAGACAGTTACTGATCTCTAGAAATCGATGGAGCGGCTTAAACCAGAAAGTTAATTTCGCTGAACCCCAGCCCTATATTCTTGTATTGTAACGATATACTTAAATATACAATATAATAATAATAATAATAAGACATCTTAAGAGACTCTCGCTAGATGGCTGGATCAAGGGTCAGATACAGAAGGCGGTACTCCTGGACACGGCGCGCATTGTCAGGAGGTTCCTCTCTCTGCAGCCCTAACCACCGGTAGCCTGGGCCCTGCCCCGCTGCCGGCGGCACCCTAGGTTAGGTTTTTTTTAGAATGTGTTTATATTTGTAATGTATTTTTTATATTTTACTTTTTATATAAATTTATTGTAAAAAAACCTAGCCTAAGTATAAAAACGAATAAAGGGAATAATAATAATAATCCCAAATAAACTACTATGTTTAAATGTTTGATTAATCCGACTTTTATTTTAGTCCCAGAATTTCTCAAAAGGGTAACAGAGCCGTGGAAAATTTACCCCCAGAGTTTCAAACTATATGGCCAAATGATTCTTTATAAGGGTATACCAAGCACATTGTATAAGAAAACAAGGTGTGGCACTCCGGCAAGTGCCGCCACTGATTAGTTGCCACTTTATGGTAACAAAATAATTACAAGGGAAAAAAGTTTCCCGCCAGTCCTAGAAAAAAATATGCATATACCGGGTGTTTCCTGTAATAGGAGCAATAAATTAAATAATAGATTCTTCGCTTGAAACTGGACAACATTTGTTAAGCAAAGCAATTTCTGAAAATAACGTGTATTAAATGATATTTTGTAGAATAATGTTTTAATGTTTAGACAAAGAAGCAATGTATTGCGAAATGTCCGATATTAGAAGAGTGACAGCTATGTCAATGCTCAGGGAATGTCAATGTTCGACGACGTACATTGAAAATACTATTTAATTTGTTTGAAATAATAAAATTCTGAAAACTGACTTTTTTTTAAAGTTGCTGAACAAATGTTGTTCAATTTGAAGAGTAGAATCTATATATTTTAATTTATTGCTCCTATTACAGGAAACACCTGGTAAACATTACAAATTGACATGTTATTTGAATAAATTTAATTTTGTTGTATAATAATCGTTTTAAAACGATCACGATATTATGAGACTCAAACAGGTAACAAAGGAATCGGGGAGTATGATGATACACAACTGGCAACACAGAAACGGATTGACAGAACCAACCAACCAATCATAGCGTGATGACGTCGAAAATGACACCTGTCATTCCGGAGTAGCATACCTTGTTTTCTAATACCATGACAAACACAACTTTTGAACACCGCCCCCGGGGAGCTCACCGCACCAAGTAACCGTAAACTCTTAAGAATTATTTTTTCCAAATCTATGTAACTGACAAAAGTTCAAATTTGTACAAAATATTGTTGTTACTTTTGTAAAAAAAAAAAAAATGTTTGCTGCAAGTCAGCACTCCACCGACATAATTGTAATTAATGCTGCTATGCTATTATACTTTCCTAAATTAGTCAGACGAGAGAGATGCAGCAATATGTAAGTCACGTATGAAGATAACTCTCATTCCTTCGTATTGCTGCATCCCTCTCGTTAGTGACTAATTTAGGAAATTGTAAAGCAGCATAATGACCGCTGATGGCCGGGTCTTTAGAGTCAGATCAGACCACGTTTAACTCTTCCCAGCAAATGAACTGTCAAACCATACAAAGTTACTCAGATTGTATGGTTTGACAGCTCATTTGCTTGGAAGAGTTAGATTAGAGGAACTATAGTCGTGGTCCGACTATAGTTCCTCACCCTTCCCCTACATGGAGTGTGGGAATGCATAGGTAATAAAAAAAGTTATTGTAGACAAAAATAATATTTTATTTAATTTCGTACTTTCAATCACTTTCGAATCACATTGCCGTTTTCAATAAAAACATTAATATCAACACAAAAATATAAAGGTTTGCGTTCAATTCTAATAATTACCTACTTATGACTAACGGTTGGCACTTAGTGAGCACTTGACATGTACAGCTTATTTACAAAACACTTATAATAATTTATTATGACAAAATTATAGTATACATACCTCACCTTCGGCGATTTTTCAATCGCCACAAAAAGAAAATGGTCACTCATGAAAATACCTGGCAAATAGAATCGTTACACGCTCATACTGGCGTCAGTGCACTTCATCAATCTGGACTGTCACTTTACTGTTAAGCCCGTCACACACGGAGCGATTATATATATTAATATACCGACCGATATCCTATCACAAGGTTTCTTACGATAAATTTTGCCTACTATTTGACAGAGTCACACGGAGCCATCATAATTATATTACTCTCGCTCGCTCGCTTGGTAGGTATCTTAAGATATCTTCACTACAATAAAAAAGTCGTTTCCTGCTGCCCGTCTGTGGAGGCTTATATCTTTAAAACTACGCAACGAATATTGATGCGTTTTTTTTTTAAATAGAGCGATTCAAGAGGAAAGTTTATATGCATAATTTATCAGCATTGCACCTGTGCAAAGACGGGGCGTGTCACTAAGTAAGGTATACTAGGCTACGACCATAAATAAATAAATAAATAAATAAATATTAAGGGACAATCATACACAAATCGACCTAGTCCCAAACTAAGCAAAGCTTGTACTATGGGTACTAGACGACGATATACATAATATATAAATACATATATAGATAACATCCATAACCCAAGAACAAATATTTTGCACAAATATTTGCCCCGGCCGGGATTCGAACCCGGGACCGTCGACTCAGTAGGCAGGTGTCTACCAACCGAGCCAAACGCTTCGTCATAAAGGCGGCAGAAAAATATATTTTGGTAAATTTGAGGTGTGAGGGGACTCAGCAATACTGTCGTTATATTAATATATATTATCGCTCCGTGTGTGATGGGTTTTATTCATTAAATTTCCACCAGGCCGGACCGTAAGTCGGTCAGTCACACGATCATTTTTCCGTCTGTCTCTGATCTGACCAAATTGATGGACTGAACTGATGCCAGACTGAGCGATTAACCGCTATCTTAGAATAGGTTACCTATTGGGAGTCCGAATTTTTGTTTACGTTCCGTTTTTAATTTGTCTGAAAGCCATTTTTTTCGTAATCTGTACATTTTTTAGAAAAATAATAAAACAAGCATAACCTAACCTAGTGGGTTATTTAAAACGCTGTTTATAAAATCCTGAATATAATACGGGATTCAGGAAAAGAATACTTTCGGACAAATGAAAATTTGGCGAAACGTTATAGATATGAGAAACGTAAAACTTTAAACAAACCACGGGCGGTAATTCGTTAAGCCCCATATCGCATATCTATGGACCTCACCTTCGGTTCGAGCCACGAACACCTGCGATCTGCGACGTTCACGAATTCACCGCCCTAGGTATGTAATGTACTATGACAACCCTTATTTTCTTGAAAAGTAAAGTCTGTGTGTATAAAATTTTGGGCACTTGGCGTACGTAGTACTGCTGACTCGGTAATTTCAAATTGTGGGGATATTCCGAAAATTACTAATATCTACTAAACGGATCGGGTGTTCGTATAACAACAAGGAAGTGTTGCTAGCGCAAAATGATGTTGCCGCGTTTAATAGTTACCTATTAGTAATTTTCGGAATATCCCGACATTCGCATTTACCCGAGTACAACCTTACTGTTAATTTTCTCACAGTTTAAACACAGAAAATGTAGGCCCACCAATTTGGGTGGACATAGATAATGGGTAGGTTGGATATTTGCCGATAATCGCCCATCTCTGTTCAAAAACAAAAAATTAGACTAAATTACACGTTAAAATTGATGTGTTTGCTAATGAAGAGGGGTAGATTAGGGGTTAGATTGTCCTGGAACTTACCTACAGAAAACATTGTGACTATGTAATACAACTACAGTAAAGTAACGAAAACAGTAAAATAGCGATGTGTCAAAAGTTAAAATCGCGTAGATAAAAGTTTTTGGTGTAGATTACTACAAATATTGTTCGAGAATGTTCTGAAGATTATAAATAAGTAACTATTGCCTTTGTCTTTAAGTTGCCTGTACGAAAGATATGTTTGTTCACAACCTGAGTATTGAAATTAGGTACCACTTGGTCCGTAAAAGACAGAGACATATATATATCCTGCTTGCTGGGCAAGGGAGAACGTAATATAGTGTAAAGCCTAACAGGGTTCTTCAACCCGCGCCATATTGCGGATTTTTTGTAGTACTGATTTATTTTACTGGCAACAACAAATTTTTGGTAACTGACGTTGAAAGTCAGCGAATGCCAAAAACAAAGAGGAAACAGGGCTAAATATTCCGCAAATTTCAATTATTCTTGTATAATAAAGCAGCACAGTGATAAAAGTCAATATTCCCAATATCTATAAATGCCAAATTTTGTATTTATGCCCATTTTTAGTAGCGTTTTCTTTATCACTCATTGAATAATGCTAGCTGCAATATTTATAATGTTACTGGTTTAATCATAATTGATTGCATAGTTAGTAGCATTCTCCTGAACAGATAAGTTGATGACAATGACAATGCCAGGCATAAAATACATATACAAACAAGTGATAGCTACGGCAGTTTGGTCCAAACGAAGCTAAATCTAAGTAGCCGTTTTAGAGACAGTGTTTATATTTTCATTCGTTATAAATTAACATCAGTAACCGTTATGACAGTCACGGCAAACGGTGTAACGGTGTTAACTCAGGTAGCAAACAGGCTGTAGGCAGTATAGGAGCTTATTCAGCCACTATAATTCTAATTTAAGCTTTATAAATGCTGCACAAGTGCTTATTCAGCCTGTGTGCTAATTTGGTTGCTATCGGGGAGATAAGCGATTGGGTTATACTAAAAAAAATAAAGACCCAATTGTTTATATTGATCGATTAGATTGCAAAATATAGGCCAACTTTATACTACTTTCATTCGTTCCCGATTAGATAAGTTTATAGTTTGAATCCCAAGTATTTTACAGTGATGTCACTACTCGACATACCTACCTTGTACTTACTGCAAAACGGAAAAGACGAATAAAGTTGAAGCTCAGCTCATTGTACCCAGGTATATCCCAATCGAAGTGTAAGGGAGAGAAGGTAGAATAGATAAGGACAAAATTGATCTCGCCTCGATATCCGAGGCACAGCTTCTCCAGTTTGCCGTGAATTACAACAGTTACCGATGTTAATTTATATATTATAGAAAAAATATTAATTTGGCTAACTATAGGAACAATAATACCTAGTATATTTAAATGCTTTGAAACAGTTACGTATTCTCTTGGTCATACCGTTTTTTAGAGAAATAAATAATAATTATGCTCAAAACGACAAAATGCTAAAATCGAGCTCAACGCCATCTGACTTAAGACTAGGAATCCGTTCATTATATAAAAGCCAGATTTTGGTTTACTTATTTACGTAAATACTAAAATTGATTGGGATAAAAGGAAACATGTATCACACACGAGATGTCATGTAAAAGTAAAAATGTTTCTAAAATTATATAACCCACCCACAAAAACGCAATAGACTGAGCGTATTAAATGCTGGCAAAATTATTTCTAAAAACCCCATTGGTCACAATTACTTGATTTTTGCAAATTTTAAACATAATTTCCACAATACAATATTATAATAGAATAGATAATATAATATATAAGTATATATATATAGAATAGTCCGCCTAAAAGTTTGACTTCATGTGATAATTTTATCAAAAACCTACTAAATACATCTTTGACTTGCTTAAAAGTGATACCAAATGCAAATTGAGTAGACGTGATATTAAAATAATCCCTTTACAAAAGGGATTCAAGTTAAAAACTAAGCCTGAACCCTGTACTAGCTAGCACCCTTCTCTTCGCTCGGCCACAGCACCTCCGGGTGGTTCAACATGTAGTACGCCATGTGCTTGTCACTCCCGTGGGTCGAAGCCTTCGTCCCCAAACACATCAAGAATTGACTCTTCTCCAAATTCTTATCACAGTCAACCGAGTGGAAGATATGTACCAAACTATTATCCGGCCCTCGGTGCACAGTCAGATTTGACTTAATCAAAGTCTCAAACAATTGCACATCCTCCAACCCCCAACCTTTAATGTTCAAGTCAAACCCACCCACTCTCTCAAAGTCCGCCTTAAATATACTTAGTATACCAAAACCGTATTGTCTAAAGTACCCATAATCGTCGTCTATTTCCTTGCTGTACTTCAAATTTGCGAGTTCACGCTCTGATTTAGCACCATTTTCTGAACTGTCCACGTACTTACCTAAATCTGTGTTTATTACTAGTGTTTCACCTTTGAATTTGTTATAGTCTGCTCCGTTTACAACATCCGGGTTGTATTCACTGAACACAATTGGAAAGTACACTTGATTGTATTTAATTGTGTTAATCCTTATTCGCCTAAGGCTTTCGAAATTGAACATCATGTCGACATCTATAAAAAATACTAAGTCGTCGTCTAAACACTGTTTGAGCCCTTCCGTAAGGGCAGCACCTCTTGAGAACGTTGTCGATCCCATTTGAACGACTTTTATCTCTTTCCCGTACAAGTCCTTATAGTAGTTTAAAAGAGACTCAGCATTTCTGTAGTCCAATGGATTCTTACTGTCTAAATATAGTACGACTATTAACGTCACAGCCTCGTCTGTTTTTAAGACAATGTCTTCGTAATTTTTCATGAAACGCCCGAATATCTCTTGTCTGCCCATCAGGGGCATAATGAAATTTATTGTTCTACTATAAACAGGGTACTCTTCTATGTCAGCGTCGCTCCATTTCAGGACTTTGGGTAGATTTTGGAGCTTCATGAGCCCAGTTTCAAACGCTTCTCTTACGCCCAGTTTGCCAAAATCGAGGAAACTGTTCTGCTGCTGACTGGGCTCATCGAAGTCGTAGTCTATGGGGTCCTTCGTATCAGGGTCGTCCGATAACTCGGGGTCCTCAGTTGGCGCTGGTTCTCCCATTGGCAGTTCTCGTATCTCCATTCCTGAAAATATTTAAAATTAAAATTAAATTTATAATCAATCTGTAATACGTTTTTCTGAAGAGACTTAGTTACATACTCAATCCAAAATGTCTAAATTGATAGTTTTAATAATGTATTATTCTAGTTAAATTGTATTGCATTAAAGCATCAGTGTTCGGTGACCCAGTGAGTGAAACCGGAGCTTGGTCCCTATGGACCAGGCTCTCACTACCGAACTCACTACCGAAGTAGAGTTCTCTTAAGAGTCCGCAGCAAGGTCCGCTCAAGTCCGCGTTGAGATCGCGCGCTTACGCTTTAAAATGTTGTTGTTTCACCTAGAGGAAGACAGGGCGCTAGCAGTAAAGCGAGAGCGCGCTAGCGGCGGGCGGTGCTTACCGCCGCCCCCCGGACCGTTCCCCGCGCTAGAGTAATTCGCTGCAGTTTCGCAACAATTTTTTGTAATTTATTTTAAGGTTTTCGTAGTTACGCTCTCATTTTAAAACTACGAGATCAATTTTGATAAATCTTTTTTCTTATCAAACTGCATAGTTTAATCGACACCGGAAATAGGTTTTGACTTCAATCTAAACTATATTTTGGTCGTAGTATGCCGCCAAACTGAACAACTTTCTGGGGTCTAAAAATGCAAAACTTGTACTCGCTCTATTTTCTTTCTATTAACATTTCAAGAGTCATAAACTAGTTTTAGCCCTAGATATATCTTATCTCATTATATTTAGAGAATTTCATGATAATGTGACATGTTATATTAAAATAAGGAAGTAACTACGTTTGTATGAAGAATCGAGCTTGCTGCGGACTCTTAAAAGTCCTTATTCCTTTTAAAATTCGTTAATTTTGATATTACAAATATATTAATAATTTCAACCAACTTTTTGAAGTGAGTAAATAATACTTTTATCTGAGTTGCTTTCATTGAGTGCAGTCGAAAATAAGTTGAAAAAAAAACAGTTTTCTGCGTGAATTTTGTCAATTTCGAGTAGTTTTTAAAACAAAAATGAAACATTCAAACTGTAGGTTTCAAATATATACCAATAAGTCGCAATGGCCATGTTCTAAGTAGTAACATTGATCATGGAAACATGAAATATGTTTGATCGAGAAAAATGTCTAAAACAATCAGCATTTTTGAACGGATAAGGAGCCTTACGTAGACATCTTAACAACAGCAGTCACCTTGTGCTGTAGCCTCGATACCTCAGGTCCCACAGCAGCAGATGCAAGGTGTGGTGAGTTGATGCTGACCCCGTCTTGACTACTTACAGGTCTTGACTGGGGGGCATGTAGTATATTATATAGACTTATGAAATGGAAAGAACAGCATTTCCTACCAGTAAACGTCTGCTGCAGATAAGCATGTCTCCTGACTGCTGCAGTCATCTTCCGTCCTCGATACCGTCGATAGCGCAGCAACAGGTCAAGGATATGGTCAGCTCCATGCAGTGGATCCAGTCTGGTGTAGCCGTATAGTAGCTCATTGAAGTCGATCACTCGACCGCGCTGCCGGGACGGAGCGTTGATTATTTCCATTACCTGAAATTGATAAATTGATGATTAAATTGGTGCAAATGTGAGAAATAGTGATAGTTCTCAGAAGAAGACACGACACAGTATAAGTGCTTTATTATCAAGAGGGGCAGACCTTACTGACGCTGCAGACTGCTCAAGCTCGCCAAACGTCGGTAAAACGGAATAGGAATCCAGAAATTTCTAATAAAAGAGTTGGTTGGTTGCAAATATATTGGTGTGTGTGCCGTCTGCGTCAGTAGAATGCAGATATTACCTACTAATAAGATCTAACTAAACATGCTTGCTCCCAAATATTTCTTGCTTAGTAGTTACAAGAGGGTTTACCTACCTTGGTTTCTTCGATTAGATATAACCTAAGATAAAACAAACAAAACTGACTATAAGCATGCATTTTTGCACTGTTTGCTATTAATCTATGACTAGCCACAGGCGATGAGTGGCATGGATGTGCGGTGATAATCAGATTTTCCACCAATGGCCGCCACCGTTTGCCTCTAAAGTCTTGGCGTGAGAGAGAGAACATTTATTTGTTTAAACATAGGTTAGTACAAGGTGAAAAGATGAAAATAACTTACTTCTCTAATAACATCATCGAGCGCCTCCTTTAACGGCGTCTCGATCCTCCTCTTCGGGTTGGTGTGGGTGGTGGAGTATATCGACTTGCTGATGAAATCGAACGTCAGTACGTCGTCTAAGGACTTCGGCTTATAGCGGTTCATATCGATGGGGGCGCCTGGAACGATTTGAGAATACCGTTAGCCAGTGAAAATAAAACAGTATAACTAAGATCTCCAAGATAGGTAGCTTAGAGAGTTACTAGACTCAAGTGGCAGACTAACGATTTTTAAGTTCCAACTTTGTAAGGAGAGACGTCGATTGCGAAGGCCCGCGGAAAGGGGGACCGTCGGTTAGATCGATCAGTTTTGGTAGAGTCATCCCTGGTGTTTGCCCAGAATGAGTATTTTACCTGATACGATGATGATATAAAACTAGAACACAATTATTTTAAGTGCAATGTGTTGGGCTACCTCGTAGCGTCCAAAAACCTACATAATATAGAGGTATCCTCTACGATATCCTCAGCCTTCGTAGGTTTGCGTTTGCGTTAGGTTTTGCGAGTCATGTCCGCGCCCATCGTCTTAGGAGTCTTGCTAGCCCTACTACTTGAATTCACAGTCATCGGACCCGATGAAGAGGACATCATCATCATACGGGCATGAGCTTAGGTTTGGATAATGCGCTACTGATTTCGCCAAGCAAGCCGAACAATACAGTCAATATTTAGTGACATAGCTGAGTATCCAGAAACAAGTATGCCGATGCGTTACTTAGATCGTTACGTAATATTTCATAATCTCCCGCAGAATTCTTCTCCCCAATCTTGGCAGGGATGAGAGGCATGTCTCGTCTTTGTATACGACGCGATTTCTTTGTTCAGGTCTACAACAATAGTTCAGTGGAATACATTTTCAGATCCATAACATCATTGAGGCCTTTACCTACCTATCTAGAGTATCTCATTGTCTCACACAATCCTTCAAGCAGCAAAATTCTGGAGTGGCAACCACGTATATGAAAGCGTACCGTAGGACAAACTAGGTGGACGGATGACCTCATGAGAGTCTCAGGGTGCGCACGATCGTACTTTGTGCCTTTGTGGCAAGCTACGGGTAAGGTAACCTACGTTCAGCGGTGTTAGTTGATAGATAGGTTACCTAATATCTCGTTGTCTCCCGCGTAATCTTTCTCTCCAATCTTGGCAGGGAAGAGCGGCACGTCACCAGGCAGTGCGTAGTCAGCCACTTGTTCAGGGGGCACCTTCAGTTCCTTCATGCACGAGGCGATGTCGCGGTGCAGGTCAACGGACTGCTCGCGAGCGTCTTGGATTTTGAGGTTCTGGAATTGAGAGGTTTTGTATTAATTCTAGACCTATTTAAATTGCATCTAGGAAATAACTTTTGAGTTAAATTTTACACACATCAGTAGTTTTAGTTTCATAAAGATTCTAAATTACTTTAAGATTTTTTTTCAATTTCTGAATGGACAAGTGGGCGCCGTTTGCAGGGCTTTTTAATGGCTATGGTCTCTTGTGTGGTTTGGCGATTGTACATATTCTTCTTAATATAGCGATTGTACAATCTTCCTTCAAAAATCGGTGCCTATTTTAAACACTTCTAATTGAATTGTAATAATTCTTCCCACCTACAATGACGTTTTCTTTTACTGTCTATGTCCATAATTATTAGGCATATAGAGATTCGACTAGGTAAAATAAAAAAGTATTTATAAATATTATTTTAACTATTCCTCATTAAAGAACTACAGACTTTACGACAGCAAAAAGCAGCCTCCATCTCTGCCTTGCTAAGGCGACCTTTTGGTATGGAGCTCCATACAAAATGGTCGCCTTTTCACGGCAGATTTTACATTAGGTATTTTCATACCTGGAAAGTATGAAAAATAAAATTTTCATCTGACAAAAACCAGATATTGTAATTCCCGACACATTCCCGGCAGGAGGGGTTTATTCTGTACCTAACAGACGTGTTGTCAACGGTGAGTAGCTTTGAAGTTTTACGGTCCCGGGTTTATGTTCGGTTATTTTCAGTTAGTCTTGAACTTCGCCGGCCATTTTAAGGGACGTAACATTTACTGCAACATTTACATGATGTTTACAACAATTTTAAGAAGAATAATTGTGTATTTTTATTATCTTTATGTCTTATATGTTATAGGGGGCAATGGAGCAAACAGATCGCCTGATGTAAAGCGATTACCGTCGCCGGTATCTATATACCTGCAACACCAGAGGAATCACAAGTGCGTTGCCGGACTTCAAGGTACGCTCTTTTCTTGAAGGTTCGAAGGTAGTATCGATCCGGCTTTTGGGATTGTTTCATCTCATTCCCCTCTGTTCTTCAGGAGTTAAAGAAACGACTCGTCCAAAACGCCAAGGTATTTCAAAAGTCTTATTTATTGATTGGTAAGGAACGCGCCCACATATTAAGTCTTTCCTCAGAAGAAAGTAAAACTAACTAGACTTACGCAATTTCTGATATCGGACTCACAAACGATTAAGCGTAAGTGAGCAAGAAGTTCAAAAACGCATATGACGTTTTTCTTCCAAATAAGCGATAATGCCAGAGCAATGAACTAATTACCATATCGCAGCTAGAATAGTGCTTGGATTGTCTCTACGTACAAAAAGTAATTAATTCACGTACGAGTACCACTGGAGCACTTTGTCACAATAATAAGTTAACCTCGCTCAAACGCGCATGATATGTCATGTTATAGCGACAGGGTTCTAGGGTGGTAGGTACGTAGGTACTTTGAAATAATGCTATTCTTGGATAAAATATCAATATATCTCGTAAGTGACAGGCGAAGGATAATTGTGGTTTAATTGTTTAGATATATGGGCATTTTTACCAAAACATGCAATTAGTCATTGACTGATACAGTTCGCCTTTGTACATGTCTATTTTGAAGTTTTGTGTCTTATGTACAATAAAGTGTGTACATACTATTGTATACTTGTATTCGTTTTACTCAGAATCGAAAGTTTAATATTTATATAGGTACGGTGAAAATCGTTACAATCAAAACCATTTATGACGACGTACACACGCTGGACCGGTAATCCAGCCAGAGGTACCGGGTTCGATTCCTGGTCTCTTCAAAATATTTTGTTTGTGCTTTGATCTTTTGTATCAATGGTTTAGAACACACATAAGTATAATAAAGAATAAGAAAACATACCGGTCAAAATCATAACCCTCATTTCTACTTCGCCGTTGTCGGGTAAAAATTAAAATACCTAGCAAATTTGGCAATCCTTGTATTTACAAAATGATACCCGTCGTAGGCCGGATATCATATTTCATTCCGTTACTTGATACAAGTGAACTGTATGCAAGTTTCAACACACAACCGAATGCATTTAAATAATATTCGCCGATGACGTCACGCGCACGCGCCTCAGAAATAAACTCCTTACGTAAACATAAAACAACTCATGCGCAGAGGAAACGTCGATGCCTACATTGCCTAGTTTAATTTCACGTATTCATGTCAACATACCTAAGCTTACAGTTTACACAAAATCGCTTACTTGCAAGACCTAATAAAAACATTAAAAAGACATGACAACGTTCTTGAAGGCCTTGTCGAAAAGGCTGATCGACTCTTCGGGAGACCCCAGAGCTGGCGCTTACCGTAGTAGAAGAGTCATAGTCAGAGAACTCTCTGACTATACAGAGACATGACATTTTTTACGTCATTATTTACGTCACCCCAGGCCGTAAGCGGGATTTACTACTTGCCAAGAGGGGCGAAAATCTCACTTCCTGGCATAGGCAAAACGTAAACTTTAGAAGAATCACGGGCGGTCATTAGTAAATCCACAGATCGCATATTTATGGTCCTCACCTACGGTTCGGATCGGTTCACACTTCACACCTACGATCTGAGTAGGTATTCACTAATGCACCGCCCTAAGTATGTATTATTCTATTCGTTAATTGCTTATTTAGGTACTCAAAGCAAACTTTCTTTTTAATCCCATTTGATAATAAGTAGACACAAATATACTAACGAGATTTTACAATACTTTTACGAAATTTAATTTTAATGGCAATACTAAAAGTTTTACCAACGAGTTAAAAAATTGCGAAGATTTTGAAATTTGAATCTAGGTTAGTATTAAGAAACTACCTGTTAAGTAGGTGTGAGTCAACACAAAGCACTGTTTGCTGATTGGATTCATTACTAATTGTGAAGATAAAACGCAATCAGTGTGATTCTAGACCTAATCATTACTAGATAATCATAATAATTATGGATGTATTACGGCACTTAATGCTCAAACAAAAACTTCTTAATATTTGACACGTTTTTGAACTCGATTACTACATCCCATTTTGTTTTAAATAATGACTTAAGTGTCGGTCTGAATTATATTTTTTTGAGTGGTGTATTTTTTATTTCATTGCATATGTTTGAGAAAAGCACAGAACAGAAAAAATCTATTCCGTGAAGAAAAGCACTATGTTACATGCCTTAGCCGTGAAAAGGGCTTGCCGGCTTAGTATCACTAATCACTATCCGTACGTCGTCTATACCTACTCAGCCGACAAGCCCTTATTTCCCGGCGTCTGCAGTAATGTAGGTATTATTATTATAACTTCTGCAAAGAAATACAACAATTAATAGTTTAATCTCTTAGGCAGAAGAAATATAGTTACTTAACTATATTTTTTTCAGCGTCTCATAAAACAACCGTGACTGACAATATTATCATAGAGAAAGCCAATTGTTTAGAAAGCTAGGAAGTAGGTGTTAAGTCGCTAATTTACTGCATGAATTAGGTAGCTACTGGTAGTGTGGCGTGAAACAAAAACTCAGGGGAAGCTGGGTAGATTTCGCTTACTTTTTCTTCAATGGCATCGAATGGTGCTCAACCGTCCTGAAGAGGACAGTTACTTTTATTACACAATTATAGATGCATGATTAAACGAATGAGGTAGATGACAGGTGGGCGTTTTGAGTCAAAGAAAATAAGTGATGTGTGTGAAAGAATTACTGACTGTTGAGTTTCTTTTTTTAACGAATAACGAAACGAGCAAACGAATCGCCTGATAGAAAGCGATTACCGTCGCCTACTCGTATAGACACCCGTAACACCAGAGGAGTAACAAGTGCGTTGCCGCCCTTTCAGGTGGGAGTACGCTCTTTTCTTAAAGGTTTGAAGGAAGGTTGGCGTTTCTTTTTCTCAACGGTGGTCTCTTCTTGTGAAATACCGATGTAAAGTGCCCTTGTGGCGTAGGACATAGTTAATAAATGTCCAGGTACCTTAAAGTAAGTATGCAGCCTGTACATATGGCGATGGTCCTTCACAGGGTGGAGTGTGATGGCTCGGTGGACCTCCCTCCTCTTCAGGCGGGCCGTGTACGCTGCTGCACCGCTACTGTTGTGATGCAAGATCGTCTGCATCTGGAAATGCCCAAAATATTTGCGTTACAAGTTGTTAAAAGGCCTATAGATATTTTGGGTAGCTTCTCAATTTACCCGTATATAAGCGGTGTGTAAATTGGTACGTAATATCTATACCTACTATTATAAAATTATGGATTTGTATTGAAAATCAGTTTTCTATGGGGAGAGGTCATGATTTCAGACAAAAATCTTAATAGCACGGTGCAGGAGCGTCTTTTGTTTCGTATGGGCGCCATGCCAGTCTTGCTCCATCTATTGGGCATAATTTCTTAGTCCTCTCATCACACCGAAACGGCTGGACAAATTTCAATCAACTTTGGTACAGGGATAGCTGAACATCCAAATATAGTTATAGGATACTTTTTACCTGACTACAATAAAATAATCTTTGATCAAAGAGATTGGGTATTTTATTACCCATGTGTAGTATTTATACATGTAGGTAGATATAAAACAGAGATGGCGGTGTCAGTTTGTCCTTAACAATTAAACCACATCGTTGTTATCCGCGCTGTTTTATTTGAAATAAATCCTAGAACACTTAACCATGATTCTCTACTTTCGTCTGAAGATGAGATAATTTCGGCAATTCACTTATCGTTATAATCTTGTAGCTAAGGCATGATCCGGATTTGATAAGTTTCGAGTAGTCCATACGTCATACCATACTGGCAGGATTATCTTCGTACTACATAATCAGGTGATGTAAGATTTGACCAAACATAATGCAGTAATTCTTTATTTTCTGTGCTCATTCCGTGTTATCATAACTAGAAATTCTAACTCAATATTTTCTTTTCTTTTCATTTTCTGTTTTACTTTAATAAAGAAACCCAAGATTTTCTTAAATATAATTTTTTTTTTACCTTCCTACAAAACTTTTCCTTAACAATTCCTAAACACATATTATACAAGTAGACGTGACTGTACCTAAAACGTGCCAAAGTAAATACAATTTTTCGCATAATCAAACTTATTGTGAAATATAAACATACTTGTCATTCAAACCATGGTCAGATACAACTTGATCGATGAGATAATCTGTGTATGCATGGTACAATACCACCAGTTTGAGTGTACCTCTATCTAGTATTACGTTGGATACATGACTGGTGTCTTACTATTTGGTTGCATTACGACTATAGTAAAATACGACCAATTTAACCGTGCCCCCGTATCGTACTACGCCGAATGCATAACAGGCGCATAGTTATTTGGTTGCATTATATGTGCTCAGCTAGACCTTGGTGCAATGTTTGCGTATTACTTTGACAATAAGTCAAGTGTAAAATTTGTGATCAACAAATCTATTTGTGTTGACGAACATTGGTGTCAAATTATGCTTATTATTTAATTTTATTGTGCCTTCGAAGTAAGCGATACGTGCGAAATGTAAGTCTACCTCGTAACATATGAAGGGCAGTTTAATGATTTTCTTTTTCACTTTTCTTGCTTACAAAGTAGGTTATTAGGTATATGCCTATCTATTCTTGTATGAGGTTTTACAATAATGCGTACAATTGTAATGCAATCCAAAATAAGGACACATTATTATATAGGAACGTCTTAATGAAGACCGGTATTTTCCATGTCCCATATTCAACGATTCTTTTAAATATAAAACTTCTAGCTCTTAAAGCAGTTACATGCGATGGTAAAATGGCGAGACATCAATTTAAAATCAATGTCTGAATAAGTCATTTTGCATGTTTCCATTATAAAATATAAACTGTTACAGTAGTTCAACGCAATGATATAGGAGAAAAACTAGGTGTATGTATGTAAGTATTAGTTCCGGTCTGTATACACAAATTGGCGTTCTATAAGTCAATTTAGACGTAATGAACAATGCTAATTTTTTCACCACTACATACACCCGGCCCTTTAGTTAAGTTTTTCACCAATTGAATGGCATGTAAATAAATCAAAGTATAAGTGCCATCAATTAAAGTTTAGTCAGAAATAGCTCTGATTTACGTGCATATAAACACTAGGTAAATGATAAAATCCAGACGTTTCCATCAGCATCTTAGTGCGCGTATTCGTGTTAGGCATTGGAAGGATAGTTTGAAACGAGGTAAGGTCAGGTTGGGTAAGTGAAGTGGACCAATTTGTGATATTATATGCGTAAACGGAACCAATTCGAACATTTATACATATATTTAAGTTAATTTGACCATCATCACTACATAGTATAAAACAAAGTCGTTTCCTGCTGTATGTCTGTCTATCCCTTGTACGCAATGGATTTTGATGCGGTTTTTTTAATAGATAGAGTAATTCAAGAGGAAGGTTTGTGTATAAAACACGCATAGTATATTTAGTATCAGCATTGCCCCCGTGCGTATAAATGCAAGATCAAAATTAGACGGTTTCATGGAACTTATCCCTCTATATTCCCATGCCGGTTTCGGATACGCTGGTGTTTAGGGGCTCTGGTGATTATCCCGTTCGTGTGCCCTCATAAGACGACAATAGCCTATCTTAAGCGTGAATGTGCGCGAGCATATCGTCGTTTCGCTTACCAAAACTGATATGTGTAAAATTATTAATTAATAGAAATAACACCTTATGTGCAATTACTATAGTAGTTTATGCAACTGCTAAATAATAGGAGGTCTTAAAATGGAGTGTGGTTTTATGAAACGAGCCGAAGGCGAGTTTCATAATAGGATCACACGAGTGTTTTAAGACCTAATTATCTACAGTTGCATACACTACTTTATCTACGCACATATTCATCAGCATTCATCATTATCATAGATTTTCTTTTATGAAAATATTAAACACTCAGTCCTGCCAGTCAGTCCGCGGCAGAGGAACACATGAGGTGACTCGCCTCGCACCGCGACGGGGGCGAGGTCACCATAATAGTATCAAAATTGATACTTTTATGGTGACCTCGCGGGGGCTATGGTAGGTACTGTTATGAAATAACGGTTTACCCTTGAATCTCCGACACTTGTTACGTCGAATTTTACTTCAAAGATAACGTTTCAAGTATTTTCATTTCATCGACAACTCACTTCATCGAAATTTCATTACGAGTATTTTTATATCACGAATTTTCAAATGGCGGATGATGCATTACACAGATGTATCATTTCATAGAAATACGTTTCATAATCTATCGTTTTAAAGTCTTTTTAAATTACATAAAACTTACTTCACGTAATATCATTTCACTTGCACGTACGGGTCCAGCTCGCTACAACTAAAATGGAAAATATTTTTAGGGATATAAAAAAAAACTAACCTAACCCGGCCGAGTCGGATCTGCTCTGAAAGGTGATTGATTCACCTCAACCTATACTCAAACTTTAAGTGATTCACCTTTCAGAGCAGATCCGACTCGGCCTTTTTTTATATCCCTAAAAAACGCTCCTTGTGTTGTAGTTGATGATAACATTAAATATTATTCGAAGAAATGAAAATCGATTCCTCCATTTAAAAAATATACGAAATGAATCATCGATCAAATAATATTCCTTGAAAAGTTTTTCTACGAATTAATAAAAGTAGAAATGAACTGTCGATGAGATAAAATTACACTAAATGAAAATACGCGAAGTAAAAATTCGGCAAAACGTTTTCGGTGAAATGATATTCGATAAAAAGTTTGTCGGCGAAACAACGGGCACCCATTTTTTTATACATAAATAGATATTTTCCAACTTCACAGAAATAAAGCCATAACCCTTTTAAATTAGAATTAATGTGATTAAAAATCTCATTTCAGATAAGTGTTATAAAACGAATTAACATCAGCGTGTGACTATTGTTCAGAACTAACATAATGGATCACTTGGACGCGAGAAACGGCAAGTAACTTACAACACATTCCGGGCATTTTATTACATAATTAATTGTACAATAAAACTTAAACAATGCGCTCATATGCTGCTGATGTTTCACACGAGAACTATAAGAAGTGTGGTCATGCAATATGCTTTACTTTAACTCCTAGTATTATTACCAGTGGTCGGAATTAGGTGAGCTAAAATACCTACAGTTCGCGGTGAGACATAATATAGAGTGGTTACAACCGGATAAAAATAATGTTTTATTTGGATTCCGGGTATTCGATATTCATCCGGGCACTGCGAGTACTAGCCCCTTTGAGAGTCATTAACAAACAATACGTGGGGAAACACATATTATTCATCTTACAACTACTTCTTAGAAATCCTGTACATACCTTCTTTTGTCTAGCCCTTTTCACTAAAAACTAACATTAAACATGCTGCACTGTAAACAAAACATGTCACGTTCAATATTACAACACGTACCCGAATAAATATCGAATACCCGGAATCCAAATAAAACATTATTTTTATCCGGTTGTAACCACTCTATATTATGTCTCACCGCGAACTGTAGGTATTTTAGCTCACCTAATTCCGACCACTGATTATTACAACAACTACGAGGAACCCGCAACTTCGTTCGCGTAATTTTTTTTCTTTGCCGTAAACGGGTAAAAAGTATCCTATAACCATCTTTGGATGTCCCTGTACCAAAATTGGTTAAAATGCGTGCAGCTGTTACAGGGTGAATCGAGGACAAAGGAAATTATGAAAACAGATGGCGCCAGGTTGACACGGCGCCGCGCGCCGAACAAATGACGATCCTGCATTTTTTCTGAAATAATGACCCCTCTCTATGGAAGATTTTCATTGCAAATTCAGAATTTTATAATAGTATAGATAACAGAGGCAGGTTTTATAGCCCACTAGTAAAGTGCCCGCGACCGTATTTCTTTACCGTATTCGGGTAAAAATATCCTAAGTATATCTTTTTATGTCCAGCTATCCCTATACCAAAATTGGTTAAAATTCGTCCAGCCGTTTCGGCGGGATGAAAGGAAAACGAAAATTTCACCACCGGATAGCACTGAACGGCTCTCGATCATTTCATCATCTGCACCTCTAGCGCAACTGCATGTGACACGCGACTCTTTCTCGCGCGGGTAATATTACCTATCTCTTTCTTCGCTGTACAGTGAAAGAGTGACGGCCGATGCTATGTCGCGCGACAAGAGTCGCGAAGCGTAGTTGAGGAGTGTCTTTTCAAAAGGTCTTATTTCTCTATGAAACTCATACAAAATAAGCCCTTTTGAAAAGACACTCCTCAGTTAGGTATGCTAGACGAGCTGCTTCGCTCATAGTAGATAGGTTAGGACCGAAAAGTTGGATGAAATTAAGGCGTAGGTAGTTAGCGAGGAAATAAGAGTGATTGGAATAAGTTCCGCTATGGGTCAAAAATTAACGATACAATAAGGAACCTTAAAATAGTCGCCAACGGAGACTTTGATACAAATATTAATTGACTGATAAGTTAAGGTTGCAAACTTTTTGGTTTTCATCCAGATCAGAAAAATCTTTGTTTCAACTCACTTCTGTTTCAAAATCCTACGGTCTCCCCTACTACGTAATCCCGGCTCTAATCAAACTAGGTAATATTATAAAGGCGAAAGTTTGTGTGTGTGTTTGTGTGTATGTTTGTTACTTCTTCACGCTCAAGCGGCTCGACCAATTTTGATAAATTTTGGTATGAAGGTAGCTGACACCTGGGATTAACACATAGGCTACTTTATATCCCGAAAAATGTAGTTTTCCTGTGGAATGAGTAACACCGTGCGGCGCAGCTAATAGTTAAAAATAAATATACCTACATTTCATTTAAATGAAATCAATAACATATGTGACGAAATATCACACCGCATTAAAATATATCCAAGTAACTATGTTCATTGATTTCCAATTAATTAACTCCGCAATGGGTGATAACTGATAACCTTAATGTTGGGCTATCGCCGGGCAGATTACCCTGTGTACGGTTGCGATAATATTAATATTAAACTATTTCATTATAATATAACTATGTAACGTTATTAAATATTAACAGTGAAGTTTCATTTGCAAATTGTAATGAAATAATGAACTTTATTCTGCAAGTAGGCCACAAGGACACTTTTACATGTCTGAGTCTACCGGCATTTCACAAGAGGAGACCACTGTTGAGAGGAAACGCCGAAAGAAACTCAACAGTTAGTATTTTTTAATTAAGAAAGTATAAAGTAATTAACTATTACAGTAATATGAACTTAACTATACGTAGTTCTTGAAGAAAACATATTAAAAGTGTATTTTAACTATTTTAAGATACAAATGAGGAAAAGTGTAAGAATAAAATAGAAACTACAAAAAAGTCTGACGGTTTATCACAATGTATGTACGTGTGATATGCTTTCGTTATGGCAACCATAACTTGCTGTAGTTCCGAATTATAATGAGAGAAACTCGGGCTGCACTGGCTCGGCCACGTGACATGGATACTCATACTCATACTCATTTATTTATGGTTAGATCCTCTTCTTCTATAGAAAAAACATTTCACTGAAAGCTTCATTTCAATCAAATTTTTCCTCCGAAGTCTATCAGAAATCTTGAAAATATTAACTTATAGGTAGATTAGGTTAGGTTTGTGTTATAACATTACAAAATATTTTATGATTTCAGAAAAAAAATGCTTTCGATGAAATGAAATTTCTATAAAATTAAAACTCGATGAAACATTTGTATATAAAACAAGTGTAAACCATTCATAATTTACAAAAACATTATATATACTTATGTCAATTTTATAAAATGGCATACCTAATACAACGTAATTTTAGTAGTTGTTACATAATTATGTCAGCTTTCACAGTTATAGTTAGTATAATAGTTAAAGCCTGACCAGAAATATATATGAGGATTGTCAAGAGGGCGCTATTTATAAGATTTAAATGGTTAAATTTTGCAACCAATCGCAATCATGACATTAGTTTAAATACCTATTAGTTCCTATGGTAACCTCGTAATATCATTTAATGTAATGCACTCTTTTCCCGGCTGTTTTTCGTGTAGTAAACACGTGTGCACTTTATTTATAATATTACGTTTACGACTATGCATGGTTTCGGCATTTTCTTTGGATATTTTTAAATATTTGTCTTTTAAAGAAACCATCACGAATGACATTGACATTGTTGACAACCATCATAAAATCATTGTCAGTGTAAGAAATTAGTTCCAGTGAAATTCCGCAATATGGCGCATCCTCAAATTTCTGGTCAGGCTTTACCTAAATAGCAATTGATGATGGGGGATGATCGAAGTACTAATTTGACGACGCGGTTGGCAGAGTTAGTAGTGCACCTGCCTACTGGAACTGGCAGTAGATCGCCAGAAATGGCGTATTCTCTTATCGGAGGCCAAGACTCACTTTAGGTCACTGAGTCATCGGAGTAACTAAATATTGTAGGTAACATCGATAAATTATAATAACATTAGTTATGGATAACCTAATATAGATATCTACGGTATTCATAGAGCTCTGACTTCATAAACAAAGTTACAAAGTAGGTACAACTTCTCTAGAGAGTTGTGTTTCGAAACGAGTGTTTATAACAACTATACTCAACCAGATCTGTAAAACACGTGTACTAGTTTATAGTTCTATCCTATGATCTTTCCCGGTGTTGCACTTACCCAACCTGACCTTACCTCGTTTCAAACGCTTCAGCGTAATCCCCGCCGGCGGGGTACTACCGCTACTTAGTTTGCGTTTTTTCTCTGTCCTGGCCCGATTCTCTTTCCCCACTCCCGCCCTAAAGCAGACTGATTTGGTTCATTCACAGGCGTGACAGCGGCCTATAGTCGCCATCAGATATATCGCAGCATAGGTACAAGGCGTCCATAAATATCTGAACATGTACTGTAACGCCCAGTAAATAAGAGTCGTGTTCAGATATTTATGAACGCCTTATATGCTGCGATATATTTTAATGGCGACTGTACGTGAGTTGACAGAAGGTGATTTGAGTTTTATATCAGTCTCGGTCGTTCTTTCTTATATTTTTTCAGTTCATAAAAATAAAGGACGGCTGAACAAATTGAAACTCAAAATATTATTTTTATTCTGTATTTTGGAATGCCTAAAACGCTTTCTGCCATTTTTACCCTTGACAGTGACGTCACTAATACAGTAAAAAAAATATTATGTATTAATATTAATATTGTGTATTAGGTCTTTATTTACGGGATCACCTACGTCACGCCACGGCTAGCGACAAGCTAGACAAAAATGGCGGACGGCGTTTTTGACTGTTCGTGAAATGTCTATTTGAAATTGATAAATGTAGTTTTTTAGCCGATTAATACATACCGACGATGTCATTCCATTATATTAATACATATATCCAAATCAAGTGCCTGCTGCCTACTTATACTTTCCTATCATTTTTGCTTTCATTATCACAAGAGTTACAAGGTTACGATGCAGATCACCTACAAGATAAATGTGTAACAGATCGCGTATGATATGACTAACACCGCCTGCCCACGTGAACGTTTAGCTTTCAACAGCTGATATGATCTTTCGAAAGTGAATACGGAAGTGACACTGAGAGATAACATACATTTTACATTCAGTAGTTTAACTTCAGATGGAGAAGATTAATTGGACGGTCACAACTGGGAATACAGAAAAAGAAAGAAATTTGTTGGACATCCAGGGAGAATTAGGAAAGAGAAGATGTTTGGTCACCTTATAAGCAACATCATAGAACGAAAAGTCAGGAAAAAGAGGAAAGGGAAGACCGAGAATAAGCTACATAAAACAAATGAAAGAGACTGTAGACGTGTCTTATAGGGATATCAAGGAGGTGGCTATGAATAGGGATAGATGGAGACAGCTATTAATCAGGTACGCCGACAAGAGTTTGTCTCTTATTGCGGCTCCATACTACTCGCGAGGTTGACCGAAGTAGGCCAAGAGGAAGTTTACCAAAATATGGGTTTCCGCAGCGAAGTCCCACACTATCATATTCGCCCAACTTTGTCAACTTTGCGAGTAGTGTAGAGTAGGGTTACATTTTTGATGAGTTTAACTTCGTGTATAGTAAAGGAATCTGAAGGGTACTTTTCGGACCCTTATTGTCATTGTGACCAGCAACCTTACCATGAGTTTACAATGACAGTACTCGCTAGCGACTGCGTAAAGGATTTGTATGGAGAATTGTAGTTCTACAAAGTAACCGCTACGGGCGCTGTCCTATTCTCCGTACAAATCATTTACGCTGTCGCTAGCGAGTACGGTCACGCTAACTCATGGTAAGGGTACAGAGCGAAGCAGGTACAGTAAACGGCGATAAAGTTTGCACATCGATCTTTGGAAAGAGGCAATCGGCTAATTTCGACTTCGTATAGCGATATCTGTGTCGCACACACTATGACGTTTGTTTTGTCAGTCGTGGTTCAAATCCGAGAGAGTGCAGTCGCATATCCGAGTCAATATATATATAGAGTTGCTAAAACTTACACAAAATTAAATTTGTACTAGGGTATCTATAGGGAAAAAAGGTAAGCCGTTACTTTGCCAGTCACGCGAAATTATCTACAATGTTTATAAATACTTTGTAACTGAAGCCGACCAATTTAAAAAACATGAGAATGTTAATGTAAGTAATTACACTTTTTGTCGATCTTTAAACCCACATTTAAGTATCCTATGCCTGAATAAATATATATATATCTATATGTATATTATTTTTCCCCAACAAGAACCTTATAGCAATAACTATATATAATTACATCGAGTTTTACAGCTCTATATATTCCACGTGAAATCAAAACAAAACAACAATAAAGTACTTAGTTCTAAATTCAAATTCTGATGAACGATTAATCTAATAATTGATGTACATGGAAGTTAGCATTCGTTTGTATTCGGAAATGCGATGATTGCCGATGTGCATTCTTTATCGCCGTTTACTGTACGTGTTTCAATTCCCTAGACTGTAAATCGCTTTGTATCACAGATCGAAAATATATTTGGTAGTCAAAGAGGAGATAAGTATTTCGCCCGGTGACTATCAAAACTAACTAAATTACTGTCAATACTCTCCAAAACCTCTGCCTCGTGTCTAGTTTGTAGATTTAAACTTAGATACTCGAGCTTTGTTTTGAGTAGGTATTTGACGACGCGTTTGGCTCGGTTTGTCCTGCCTACTGAGCCGGCGGTCCCGGGTTCGAATCCCGGCCAGGGCAAATATTTATGTGATGAACTCGAATATTTGTGCTTGGGTCATGGTTGTTCTATGTATTTAAGTATATATTTATCTATATAAGTACGTATATCGTCGTCTAGTACCCGTAACACAAGCCTTCTTGAGCTTAATTTGGGACTAGATCGATTTGTGTGAGGTTGTCCGATATTTATTTATTTATTTGTTACTTAGCGAGTTTTGGTTGTCAGCAGACGATTTGTAACAATTATAACTTATAACAGATATGATATGACTAATGTTAGACTGCCCACGCGCAGCGTTCAGCTTTCATCAGCTGATATGATCTTTCGAAAGTGAATGCGTTTGACACTAGCACCGGTTCGGCTGAAACACAATATAAACTTGATGTACAGTTATTAAACTTTGTATAGAACGCCCTAATTTTAAGTTATCACAGTGAATACATTAATTATTACAAGACGGGACTTAATCGTGTTAAAAAGTGTTTTATTTAATTACCTCAACGTTTCGAAGGTGATGTTACGTTCATGGTCTCAAAGGGACCTCTTGTATGTATGTAATGTATGTAAACACTTTATTGTACACAAAAACAGAAATACGTTAAAACAAAAGAAATACATGTACAAAGGCGAACTTATCCCTTTAAGGGATCTCTTCCAGTTAACCTTTGAGTAAATGAGTACTAAACACAAATGTAAACGGTCTTGTTATAATAATGTGTAAAAATCGTGTAAGTTTAAATCAATATGTCAGAATGAATGTAACAAAAATTAACATAATTATGTAACTAATCTTATGTAATTAACGGAACGCTCTGCTCAAGTAAAAGCGTAAGCATATCTTCCGAAAGTGAATCCTTCTGAGGTAGTAACATGGTCCGTCATAATGAAAACTTTGTTTAAAAATGAATATTTTTTACCTTTGTTTAAAAAATATTAGTTAGATCATAATAAATACATATATTAATTTGTATTTCATTACACACGTGTAGTGTGTAAATATTGGTGGTGTGGTGTTTATTTATTATTTTAAGGGTTTAGGTGTTCTTTACAAATTTAGGGAATGTATCGATAACACGAGCATGCGAACAGCTTAACCACATCAGCGCTTAGATAAAATTATAATGCCAAAACTCATTAGTGACATATTTAACAGCCAATGTAAGGAACAGATTTTTTCTCGTAACTCATTAGTGGACTTAAATTTCAGTACTAACCTAGTCCTAATAGGTATACGTTAAGATGCAGTTAAGATACTGGATGTACTTATATTGTAGTTCGGTCGAGTGCCCGACTTCTTGCCCCATTGTGTGGTAATCTGACGCCTTATGTGGAACAAACGGACGTTAGGATCCAATTCACGAAATGTAAAAATGACGGAAACGTACAGAATGGCTTGGACGCGTACGACCTTTTAATAACACGGCGGTCCAAGAATCAGCCAATGGATTTGGATGATCGTAAACTTTAAAGATGCATTCTTATTTATAGGTGTGTTTATACATATCAGCCACAGACGTCCACTTCTATCCATACTATATACTATTATACTATATATTTTTACTATATAAGTACTATATATATACTATCCATACTAATATTATAAATGCGAAAGTGTGTCTGTCTGTCTGTTACCTCTTCACGCTTAAACCGCTGAATCGATTTTGATGAAATTTGGCACAGAGATAGTTTAAGATCCGAGGAAGGACATAGGATAGTTTTCATCCTGGAAATTATACCTAAAAAGATTGAAAAGTGAGTGAACATTTCTGTTGGGGTGCGGTGACCCTGTAGGAAATTTAATGTAATTATTAGACCAAAAGTACAATTGCTCTTATATTTGCGTAGGCGCTTTTAATAATCCCTTTTGTCAAGTTCCACGCGTACGTAGTCGCGGGCAAGAGCTAGTACTATTATAAGATTAGAGGTTTGTATTGAAAATCAGTTTACTATGGAGAGGGGTCATGATTTCAGGAATAAGTTTAATAGCGTGATGCAGGATCGTCTTTCGTTTTGTATGGGCGCGCGGCGCCATGCCAGTCTGGCTCTATCTGTTGGGCATATTTTCCTTTATCCTCTCATCACGCCGAAACGGCTAAACTAATTTTAACCAATTTTGGTACAGGGATAGCTGGACATCCAAAGATGGTTCTAGGATACTTTTTATCCACACAAGGTTTCGTGGAAACCGTTGTTACATTAGGTAATACAAACTATTCCCGTACGATTATCGTAAATTTTTAAAGATAGATTCAGTAACGAATAATGTTTGGCGAATCCGTCGTATAATCGTTGCATCTGGGCTTGCACGGGCGCAGGTAGACAGAATCCTCCCAATACCAAAAGAGCCTAAGTTCAATACAGATTCCAACATACATATAACTCTTTGAACATAGCAGAGCAGGCAGTGTTCAGGCCTGTCCGACTTTCTCCCGGCTAACTGTATAGTGCGCGACTGCACTATGATTTTGCGAGGTCGCCAGATTACTCCCTAATTTTGCAGTATCTCATCAGAATTCTGCGCCAATTCAGACGATGCAATGCAACGGAGCCACGCAGTTACGCCGCCTAACCACTCAATTGCTTTTGGTAACTACGGCTTCCTCATCGCTCTTATTTTATTATATAATTAGAGTCCAACTCAAAATTCGAAGCAATTGAGTGAAGCCAAAGGAGCGTAATTTGAGTCTTGAATTTCGGTCGCGCCATACATCATGAGGATCTTTCTGGAGATGTGGTGCTGGAGGCGAATGCTGGGGATATCTTGGACCGAGTATCGTACAAATGTGTCGATACTTCAGGAACTTGGCATCAAGCAGCGTCTATCTGCTCTTGTACAATCACGCATACTCAAGTTTTTCGGACACGTGTCGAGGCGGAATAGTGACTCCATTGAGCGCCTAGTTGTTCAGGGGAGAGTGGAGGGCACGAGACCACGTGGTAGATCAGGATCACCAATGCGATGGACGGACCAGATAAAATCATGAATGTACCAGAAGTGCTGCGAACCGGACGAGATGGCGGGACATCGTTAGGCGGGCGACAGCAGCCCCCAAGCCTCCCTCGTGATGACCACGACCGCTCTGACAAGAGCGAAACGAAGAAGAAGAATACATCATGTCACGTGATCACGACACATTAGTATGGCGCGACCGAAATTACGCGACTCAAATTACGCTCGTCTGGTTTCACCCTAAATCAAACTAGTTTTCAGTTTCTTTGTATGTAATTTTGTAATGCACAGTGCCTTGGTTTGATTATTAATACTACAGTTGCCGAGAATCTTCTTGACCCAAAATGGCGGATCTGCGCATGCATATTTGTACGTAAATCGGCTACTGCGCAGTCAAGGTTAGGCTCAAGAAGATTCTCGGCAACTGTACTGTAATGATGTGTGATTAATTTGAATAATAAATATATAAATAAAGTAAGCAAATAAATAAATCAGACGTACTCATACGGCTGGTTTTAGAGGATTTTTAAAACTTGTAAAATATTACAAAAAAAAAACGGTTTAGCTGCAGTATTAATAAACTAAAAATGGTTCACGATCACGAGTCAACATTTTATCCGTCTTTCTTATAATGACACTTTAAAATCAGGTTGTGGCTTTTAATGATATCTATTAGATGTTATTATTAGTAGGAACAACACTTTGTGAGGGTAGATCGCATTTTGTCCATCGCGACGATTTACCTTTGTGGCTATTAACTGTCAGGTTCAAAGTGTTAAGACCTACTGTATGACATTGCATCCAAACACTGCCATAAATCCACATCCAAATGGTTGGCGAGATCTATATGTAACGATAATAAGTCCACATTGACAAGTGTAATTTTAACTTACTCCCAAACGCAGGTTATGGAGAAGGAATACTAATGAAGAACCAGCTTAGATGTTAGTATTGTTCGTGTGGAGGAACCGTCTGCCTAAATCAGTCATACTATCAAATTTCAAAACTTTAGTAAAGCTGGGGGACGCGACGTGATGCATGGCATAAAATCGTGATAATTGATTGAATTTCAGAGTCTTTACTTAGTATATTGACACCGTACCGTAACTAAAACATTTTGTTCAGTCTGTTTACGTTATTTTATCGCCTATATTTCTGCAAAACTGGTAAATAATCATGTGAATCTTTAATGCGGTTGGTGCATAAAAGGAAACACCACAAACGCGGCTTTGCATTTGTAAAATACGCAAAAAACTAAGTCTGATTGATAATTGGCTTCCCTTCCTTCTGTAATCACCATACCCCACGGTTTTCGATGCACGGATCGTTTGACGCTTACTAACGGCTTAGTGTTAAATCATTTGTGCATCGAAAACCCCAAGGTATGGTAATCACAACAGTTGCCATTATGTTCCGTAAGAATTCATAATCTCGCATACTATCAGTCCACTTCCTCCCACAACTGGGAACGTCTTTCCCACGCTAATTACAGACAAGTGGCTCATAAAGTTCTTTATCTAAACTTGCCTTATCTAGGAGTATAATTACTAACACGATTATAACTTACGACTGGGGAGACTTAGGCGGCCTTATTCCTATTTTTTTTTTGTGACAAACAATCATGCCGCCCATCGCTAAGTAGTTACCGCCGCCTATGTCAGCTTGCGACGCCAGAAGCAACACACCCTTTAAGAACCCATTTACTCCCCTCTTAAAGAACCGTATACTGTAGCCTGAAGATTAAAGGAGTCACGTGGACTCTTAGATATGCATGTTGATATGGCTTTTTCGCGCACTATGAGGACTAGTAGAAAGTAGTGCAGGTCTAAAGGAGAGACCTCCTCCCAGTGGGACACAATTCTATTAATAATACGGGTTAGTAAAAAGGCAATGTTTCTGTTATCTACAATAAGTTTTTAAAATTGTATTTTTTAACTTACATGTTTGTTACTTTATCATTTATCATACGCGATAAACCCTGTTTTTGTTGCGATCATATTCGAAAATGATGTCACTAATACTTAGTTTCTTTTTTGTATGTCAATCAACCGAAATAACAGCGAACTAACAGTAAATGTACGTAGCTTGGATTTAGTAAATCGCCGAACAAATTCTCAACAGTGGGTGAATATGAATCTTCATAGCCACACAACTACTTGTAGATGTATATACAGTATAGGTAAGTGCACCTAGAATCTAGACTACATGTACAATGATAGCTTTCTCGCGTGTTCCCAGCCGGCTCTGGTTCGAGATAAACTGGTTCCTAGTCCAGGTACTTTGTATAATCACTTTTTCATAAAGAAATACATAGAGAGTTACTATTAAAAAACACCGAAATCGTCATATTAGAGAAGTTTTATAGGATCAATTTGGAGATGCTTTACCTCTCATTAGGTAGGCTAGTTATCTTTATTAGGAATTTGAACCCTGGACCTTTAAGCCAAATAATTCACGACAAATGACATCACAATTCGAAACATGCAACTGGTTTTTCTAGTTTCTTAGATATAGGTATTTTGATTGACAACAACAAAAAAGTCTACTCGGGCTTCGTGAGCAAATCGAAAAGTCGATCATTTAAAGTCATTTTAAGCCCACTTCTAAGTGATTCCCAAAACGTTGCCCAATAGATAAGTAAATTACGAAACTAAACAGCGAGAACGTATTAACCTGTGCCATTAACACAAAGTACATTTAAACAACTGTAGATACTGTACAGTCAGCTTTGAAATTATTTAGGAACGTCCATATGACGGCAGAGAACTGACAACCTATTTTTAGGGTTCCGAAAAACCACCAACCCAAAGGGTAAAAAGGGGACCCTGTTACTAAGACTCAGCTGTTCGTCCGTGTGTCAGTGTGTTCGTCTGTCACCGTCTGAACCGTGATAATAGACAATTGAAATTTTCACAGATAATTTATTTCTGTTTGCCGCTATAACAACAAATACTAAAAAACAGAATAAAATAAATATTTAAGGGGGCTCCCATACAACAAATTGATTCTAGTACCTACCTAAATTAATTAAATTGTTACAATGTGACTTTATACTTACTTATAATAATAGACAAGTTGACTACTTTTTTTGAGGATGTCAATCGATTCTATTATTTATTGTGATCAAATGTCTATATGGGACTGACTACACTTAAAGTGCTCTAAAAGTCAGAAATGACCGTCAAAGTTCAACATTCCTACGTAGCGCTAAAAACGCTCCATACAAAAGGCGTCCAGGCTAGTGACGTCACAGGCCGGTATATACGTACCAATAATTGTATGGAGAAATTAAGAAATTTGCCATTTTCAACGAGAAAAGTGTGTTTAAGTTCATGGTTGTCATACACTTATTGTTTTGTAAAATTATGAGGATTCTGAAAAAGTATCATAAAATTTGCGTACTTTACCTTTGAAGTCACATATTTCCAAAAAAGATTTATTTCTCTGTTTTATTTTCTTTGCTTCGTGATATATTTAGCTAATTTAATTCATATAACTACAGTACCTACGCTGTAGAATTCAACATCAGTCAACATGTCTATTCCGTCAACGAACTCCTCATTGTACTCAATAAGCCAACGGTGCAATAACAGTTGATTTGCTTTTTTATAGGCAATTTTCTAGCGCGGCCTAGCTCTAAATTAATCTCCAGACAGACTTGTAAACAAATTAATTTTTTCGGTCATTCACTTACTCTAAAGTAGATCGGTAATCGAGAGAAGTATCTCTCGATAGATTGACGGGCAGAATACTACCCGTCAAACAACAAAATAATAACATTAATGGCGTTATGAAAATCTATATCATCCATGTTTTTTTTTATCTATAAACATGTCGATTTTATCTATATACTTACCAATCTATATATCCATCACATTGGCGATGTATGATTAAATTAAACGGCTAATGAATATCTTATCATAATGAGATTAAATATAAAATATTCCAGGAAATACGCTATCTCATAATTTTTCCTCCACGTTTCCACTTCCTGCAATTAAAGGGTTTTTCTCGACTATTCGTGATTTTTATCGGATACTTAGCATCATCTTGCCCATATCCCCTTTATTTAGGGTCAGCACAGCATGTTTCCTTCCTCCATTCTTCCCTATTACTCGTCATCTCGTCGTTTGCTTCCTTCTTATTCATAATTATCATCTTTCACACTATCCATCCATATTTTCTTTGGTCTTCCTCTTCTTCTATATCCGTACTCATTCACATTCACGCTTAACGCTTTTCTGGTTACGTGGCTTTCCTCACTTCGCATCACGTGCCCATGGGTAAGTAATATAAGATATAAGAACTTATGCTATAATATTCATATTATATACGCTCATATTGTATAAGCTTGTTTTGTATACCGTTCAAGGTGTATAACGAACGTTGGATATAACATCAAAATATCGATTTTTGTTAAGTATAACGTTATTTAAGTATAATATCATTGTAAATAACGATCATAACGTATAACGTTCATAATATCTCAGATTTATAATGTATATTACTCAATACATCTAACACCAAAATGCATAATGCTCGTATAGAATAACCGTCTGCAATTGTGTACATACTTCTGCTATAGTTCGCTGTAAAATTTTAATATAATTATGTACCTCCATGCAAGCAAGCATTTTAACGCTCCGCTCGCTTCGCTCACTCCGCTATCCATGGTCATAAAACAAACCTAACCTAACCTACAGTTTTCAGTTTTTGACCCATATTCTATTTTATCACAGTTCTTCCAAACGGTTATACTCTTACTTGCCAGAATTTCATCAGCCATTATCAATTGTGAACATACGTATGTCGTATGCAATAGTTCGCTGTTAAATTTTAATGTAGGTACCTCCATGCAAGCAAGCATTTTGACGCTCCGCTCGCTTTGCTCGCTCCGCTATCCATGGTCATAAAACAAACCTAACCTAACCTACAGTTTTCGGTTTTTGACCCATGTTCCATTTTAGGGGCACCTATAATAGTTAACCTATATCGATCATAGTATATACTTTCTTTTAGTATAATGATTAGAAAACATAATAGCGTATGATATACTAAATAGGTTACAACTGCTACCCCTATCAGTTGTAACCTATTTAGTATATCATACGCTATTATGTTTTCTAATCATTATACTAAAAGAAAGTATATACTATGATCGATATAGGTTATATATGTTATATCAACTGAATTTAGAGTATTTGAGTGTTATATAAAAAATTATTCTACAACATGAGTATTATACTAATTGACCGTTATTCCTAATAAAAATATTGATTTTGATGTTATAGCAAAAGTTCATTATATCTTGTGAACGTTATTAATATGAAATTATATATTATGTAGTTATATCTCATGGGACGCACCCCGTGCCCATACCATGATAGTCGGTTAGCTTGCAGCTTCTCCCCAATTGGTGCTACTGGCTTTAGATGAAGCGCATCTAAATCGTATACGAATGAATTTTATTAGTTGTCGTGAACAAAGATATTTTTAGACATTTCAAACAAAGGACAAGTGATTGTGCTGGCTTATCGACCTACGAGTTTCGCACATCCGAGCGGACGAGACGAGAAGCACCCACTTTCCGTATTATCGTATTGTCTGACAGCTTGTCGACTCAAACTTAGACACCTAGTTTACTAGGAAATATAAAGCTTTATATAATTGATTTGTCTTTTCCAAATGCTCCCATTTAAATGACAAAATTGTGTAAATGATTGCGTGGCGTCACACGTGGACAGGCCCTGCCTAGTGTGAGCCCCAAAACTGAATATGCATGTAATAATTTATTGTGTTCATGAATGTTTACAAATGAATCGAAAATTGAAAAATTTAATGATTCGGACAGGATTCGAACCTGCGTTTCCAACGGCTTTCCGGGCCAACACTGGCGTCCTCCCAATTGGACCACCGAATCAGATGTCAGAGCCATTGAATTTTTCAACCAGTTGCTTCGACATGCTTATTTTGCTTTAATAAAATATATATATATATGTGTTCATGAAATAAATTTAATTTGAATTAGAATTTTACTTTAGAGCTAAACCAATTTACGAAACACATGGCTATGTACTTAATATAATATACAATTATATAATAATATACCTAGGTACCTATATGATTTTTGTGAACAGATCATAACGAAACAGGTAATAAGGGTCGAGCATTCATAGGCCTGCTAGCGTTACAGCATTTCATAAAAGGTATCTGAGTCGCGCGACTGGCGAAGTCTGACTGAACGTCTACCGCAACCACAATTCTATGCTTCGCGACTCATGTCGCGCGACAGCGCTACCCGTCACTCTCTCACATTACTGCACAGAAAGAGACGTGTAATTATCGCGAGAATAGTGGCGTATGACAGTTGTACTGGTACAACAGTTATAATATTATATTTTTAGCCGCAGAAAACAAAGGACACTCAGTGATTATACTGTCGCGAACAATTCTTCACATCCCAATCAGTCAGAGGAAGCACCCACTTGCCCCCCTAACATCTTATACTGTAATAGTCTGCACGCAATATTCGTTTAGTTAGACACCCAATTTACTTGTTTCCTTGTCTGGGCCCTAGACCGTGGGTAATTCAGACGAGTAGCCAGGAAGAAGGAAGGATGGTTATATTTAAATATCTACAATTGTATTGTATGATAATACGATTCTAGATTTGTAATGAAAATCAGTTTTTTTATGGAGAAGGGTCATTGTTTCGGGAAGAATCTTAATAGCGTGATGGATCGTCTTTTGTTTTGTATGGGCGCGCGGCATCAAACCCGTCATCAGTTGGGCATAATTTCCTTTGTCCTCGCATCACGCCGAAACGGCAGGACAAATTTTAACCAATTTCAGTACAGGACTAGTTGGTCATCCAAAGATGGTTATAGGATACGATGTCAAAAAGTAGCCGAAAAAACCTCACGTGTATTTGTGCACAAAGCCTTATTTGTATAGAAAACTCGCTCGCAACTCGCAAGTGTGATAAGGCCCATGAGTTAACGTGACCGTACTCGCTAGCGACAGCGTAAACGATTTGTATGGAGAACAGTACAGTAGCGGTTACTTTGTAGAACTACAGTTCTCCATACAAACCGTTTACGCTGTCGCTAGCGAGTAAATGTCTCTGTAAACTCATGGTAAGGATTAAGTGCTCTATTTGCAATCCTGTCGAGCACGCTACAGCTAATTTGGTTGTTTCCTTTACTGGCCCTAAAATATCGTAGGTAGTATTTATGCGTGCCGGAAAAAGCTACTTTGACCAATCACTTAGTTCCCACTTTTGAGTAATCCGGTGACCTTGATTAAACTTCTATTTTTGAAGCGTCTCCTTTTCAGCTTGGCCAAAAAATCTTTCGTATGTCCGGAATTGGAGGTCCGTATGTCAAGCTTCTCGACTACAGGCCGCATTTCTCTACCGATTCCAGTAAATTATTGTGAGCAGATTTAAATGAAACTATTAAAAGCGGATTATATCGCGTATATTTATTATTCGAGCCTCCCATGACTTCGGTAACTTTCCAGTTACGGTTGACAAAGGTTGAGAATGTGTGACAGCTCCGTAAAACGAAGAGTAAGTATATTATTGCGAGCAGGTTGAATAAGTATATTATAAATTTTTTTCGAGTAATTTTTTTTCGATGGTAGGGGTTGACACCGTAATTTTTTTTTATCTCAAACAAATTTCACACTCTTCGAAAAATCCTCGCGACGTCTAAGTACAGCTAGCCGCTAGTATAATCTTCTAGTTCTATGTATAATATGTACATATAAGCACAGATTATAGAATACTGTAAGTAAAAAGAAAAATAATAAGTTTTAGGTATGTGTTGACTTTCTAGAATAAGGATTAGAAAGTGTCTGCGTGCAGGTCGAAACTTGAGTAACTAATCATATTTATACAAGATGGAAAATTAATAAAATGAGAGCGAAAATTAACTATCCGGAAAACGATAACATATCTGCAATCAATCTATTCACACACATGGCTAATAGGTCTGCTTAAAAAATATCATGAATTAATAGATTAAGATATACTATCACCTATCACTAGATATACCTACTAGTTTCTAATCCCTTTATCAAAAAACAAATGCGGAATTATATAGAAATTAATCCCTAATCTACAATTCCTAATCCCTTCCCTAGTCCTACGTCATACCTATCACAAGATCGAAACGTATTATTCAGACAGTTGTTTTTAATTTTCCTAATACCTAATGTCGTATTTTATTATTAGTCAGAATGTCTTTTGCGCCCTTTTTAGGGTTCCGTACCCAAAGGGTAAGAACGGGACCTCGGACCGGGACTTCGCTGTCCGTCCGTCCGTCCGTCCGTCCGTCCGTCCGTCCGTCCGTCTGTCACCAGGCTGTATCTCAAGAACGGTGATAGCTAGATAGTTGAAATTTTCACAGATGATGTATTTCTATTGCCGCTATAACAACAAATACTAAAAATAAAATAAAATTAATATTTAAGGGGGGCTCCCATACAACAAACTTGATTTTGATTATGGTACGGAACCCTTCATGCGCCAGTCGGACTCGCACTTGCCAATTTTTTTAAGTGTTTTATGCAGTCCTCGGAAAGGGTGAAATGTTTTTAGACTTTTCTTAACGTGAATATACCCTTCTATTTACGCATTAAATAAATATTATGGGACAATCTTATACAAATCGACCTATTCCCAAACTATGCAAAGCTTGTACTATGAGTACTAGACGACGATATTATATGTATAATATATAAATAAATATTGTAACGTAAAAGTTCCATGAGGACTTTGTAGTTATCAAATTATAACATTTATATTAAAATAAGTATTAAAATAAGTATAATCTTACAGTAAGAAGTAAATAAATGAACCTTTCGTTTCGTCTTATTTAGTTCCGCGCGGACCCTAAGCGATCCTTTGTTCGCAAAAAGACGTTGAATAGATAAGCTTCCCTGCCTCCCGCGCCGCGCGCCGCGCCGCTCTGGCCGGTTCTAGTTAAATTTTTAACGTTACACTCTGTACGGGCAGCCATCAAAAGCGGACGTTCATCCCAGCGCAAGCGCGACATATTTCGTGTGCGCGAGCTCTGCCCAAATTTTAACTTTTATTTTAATTCCTGCAATATAATAATATAATTGTCCTTAGGAAGTTGTTAAATTAATGTGAGTGTGGTAAAACCCCAGATAGGGTAAGTGATCATGAGTAATTTACTTATTTCATTATAGCAGGTAGTTTTAAGTAGGGTGTGTCCGTTTTATTACGCTAAATTCAGCTTATTTGTGCATAATTTCATCTTATTATTTGCCTTGTAACATTCTTGCAGCATTGATACATGTAATTGCGCCTATTTTCATTTCTTGTGTAATTTAAATTAAAAGAACTTAATTGCATATTTATTTTTATGAATATGTTTTCTTTGTTAAGCCTTTTGCACTATGCAGCAGATTGCATATTTAAACCATAATGTTAATATTAATTAATATCAGCTGGCAGTTTGGTTTAAATAGTTATACGCTTGTTTCTTTCTTCTTTCTCCACCAACATATATGTAACTCCGTCTGATTGTGACTTTGCACTACCATCATAATATCACTCTCGCACAGTACTTATTGTCGCTTCGCTTACGGTCACAATCAGCGGGGTGGAACTGTGGACTTTATTCTCACACCGTTCGTGGAACATTCCAGGGTGCAAAGTTACGGCTGTAGACGCCGACGGAAAGGAGTTCCGGAACTGCCGAGTCACCGTGGGTGACATTCCGCCTTCACCGCCCGTTCCTGGCTGATCTGCACGTCTGTCCGTGACCACCGGCCGCGCCGCATTGGCGCCAACGTGGTTTTTTTAGGTCTGGTTTCTCAAATTTGTAATTATTTAAATTCGCTGTTCGTTGCCGAGTGTATTTGGTGTTGTGCTTGTTTTGTGAACGTTTTTTCTAATGCTTTTTGTTTTTTGGTTGCCGTAGCTAATGTGTACGAACTTACCCATTTTTATAGGACTGTTTTTTTTTAACTGTGATAGTATTTTCTTTTTACCAAGGGACTTCATCCTCTAAACAGTTTTTTTTTTTCTAGTCATTTTATTATTACTATTAATTGTTTTTTTTATTGAGTTATATTTTTTTAATTTTAATCTTGACCTCTTGTATTGACAAGTAGCAAGCATTTATTAGGGAATTTACTTTTTTTTTTTTTTTTAATTTTAATTTAATGATAATTATAATATAATTTTATTAATTTGTGTTTTTGTATCTCGACTTCTTGTTTTGACGAGTGGCGTTGATCTATCCGTATTTTAATTTATTGTTGTAATCGTATTTTTTTTTTTTTGTTTAGTGTGGCACGTGTTCAGTACACCCTCACGGGGTATTGATCAAAGATTTGTTGTTTTATTTAATTTTTTTTTTACATTTTTTTTTTTTTTCTGCCTTATACGGGTTATTTTAAGTGAGTGTTTTAAATATTATAATTATTAATATTTTCTTCGGTTTCCGCGACTGTCACACATTTAAATAAAACAATTATATAATTCGTTTAAATTGTTTTATTATAATTATTATTTTTACAAATTTAAATTTATTGTTTTTGTTTTTTTTTTTTTCTGCTATTGCATCATTTAATGTTTTAGTATAATTAATCAGTCCTGGGTGTTTTGTAAGGTTTTTACACATTAGTTGCACGCGTTTTTATTTTATTTTTGTGCTGTTTTTTTTATTTTCCATTGTCATTGTTTACATCTTCGCACATTAGGAAATAACCAAAACGTAGCTCATTTTTCATATCATTCATTGTAACAGACGGAGATTTTCACTTCACGTATTACTCATTCGTCATTTATCCTCTCACTTAAGGGGAAGTTATCACTTTGCTGCACTCACATTGTTTTTTTTTTTTTTTCTAAAATGGACAGGAAAGTTAAATTCATGTCTCTGCAGAAGTCTGAGCTGGAATATGAGGTATCTATTAGAGGCGATACACCAGCTAGCACGGTACAAGAGCTTCGTAAACAAATAGCTAAGAGTGGCCCACTGTTTCCATCTGATGAAATTTTAACTAGCTCGTATGAGGTTTCGGAAGACTTGGATGGTGTACTCATTGTGCTCGAAAAGATTACTACTTACTTAGATTCACCTGCTTTAGACAATTCGGATTTACTGCGCGCGGAGAATTTACTTAATCATTTATACCATCGGCTTAGCCGTATATCATGTGAGAATGATATGGAGAAGGAGAATTATGACTCTTGCGTTAGTCTCTTTAAGTCTTCTCTTGCTAAGTTTGATACACTCAAGGACAAGGGCTCAGACCCTCTTTTACCTTCAACTACTCCGAACACTATTTCGGGTAATTCTAGCGGCGTATCTTTTATACCACCGCCACTTAAGGTTAGCGTTACGTGTGAGGCGGGGAGTGCGAATTTGTTTTCGAAGCTACGTTTTGACGGCAAATCGTGTGTGCGTGCGTTCATTCAACGCGTTGATGAATTTTGCGAAGCGAAAGGTATTTCTCATAACAAAATTATTAATAATGCCACTGAAATTTTCACGGGTGACGCCATTCATTGGTATAGAAGCATTAAGGGGCAGGCATCGACTTGGAGTGATCTAGTAGTTTTATTGCGGAAGGATTTCGGCCAATCTGACTTTGATTATAGGTTGCTTTCGGAAATCCGAGCTCGTACGCAAGGAGAATCAGAGAATATAATAATTTATCTCTCCATAATGGCTGGGTTGTTTTCAAGGTTGTCGAGATCACTTTCAGAAGAGGATAAATTGGAAATTATCCTACATAATATACGTCCTTGTTACGCGAGCACATTATCCTGCGTTTCTCAGATTAATAGCATAGACGAGTTGAAAACTCTTTGTCGTAATTACGAAGACATTCAATCACGGCTTGCTTATTTCAAAGAACCTCCGAGACCATCGTCTGATACTTTGGCCCCTGAATTCGCGTATGTTGGTAGTCAAGTTAAGCCGAAACACTTCAATAGTAATGTTAACAATAGCTCTGGTAGTCACAATTTTAGTAAGTTTAATCGTCATTATACGAATAATAACAGCACAAATAAACATTTCAGCAACCAAAATAATGGTAATTTTAGCAGAGCTAATGCCAGTTCTAACTATGTTCATGCGGTTGGAACTTCTGCTGCTAAATCTCGTTGGTGTCCTAGGTGTAAGGTCGATTCTCATAACGTGAGACAGTGTACCGCCAACAAGGACAACATTTTCTGTTACAAATGTGGTCGTAAAGATGTTAAGGTAACGGACTGCCCGGATTGTTCAGTTAGTAACGGTTCGGTTCCAAAAAACTAGTTAGTCAGAATTGTGTTGACTCATCAAAGACCAACTTTGACAGTGAGGACTGGCAATCCTGGCTGAGCACGATTAACATATTTTTTCGCACATACAAAGTTGACACAATTCTGGAAAAAACTAGGATAGGCGATGATAGGCCATTTGTTTCGGTTACAATTAGCAACGACACTTTATCGGGTCTTCTTGACTCTGGTTCGGCTATTACAATTTTAGGTAATGATGCGCATGTTCATTTTGAAAAGCAAGGTTTCAAGGTTATTACTGATAATTGCATTGCAGTAACTGCCGCAGGAGGACAAAGTTTATATAGTATTGGTTACATGAACTTACCTATTCACTTTGAGAACCAATTTCACATTTTGAGGGCTTTCGTTATTCCCGGCATTAAGTACAATTTGATTTTAGGCATTGATTTTTGGCGTAAGTTTGAACTTTGTCCGAAGTACCTAAGCAGCATTGTGCTTTCTAAAGGCAATCAGCACGAGGATGACAATCGTAAGGATTTAAATAATTCATCTATGGCCTTCATTCAAGGTTATGACAATTTGGTCGAGACAGAGAAACAACTTGCCGATAATGTTATTAAGCAATTCGAGGATATTTCTTTTGATCGTAAGGGTCTCGGGCTTACTGACCTTATGACTCATCACATCGACACTGGAGACTCTAAGCCGATTCGTCAGCGCTATTATAGGTTGTCACCGGAAAAGCAACGTATTTTAATTGAGCAGGTTGATGAGATGCTTTCCTTGGATGTGATTGAGCCTTGTGAAAGTGCGTGGTCTTCTCCGGTTCTCATAGTTACGAAGAAGAACGGTCAGCCTAGGTTCTGTCTCGACAGTAGGAAATTGAATTCAGTTACCAAACGTGATGCGTATAACCTTCCTTATATATCGGAAATTTTAGACAATTTGAGGGACGCTCGTTACTTATCTAGTATTGATTTGTCAAAGGCTTTCTGGCAGATTCCGATCGCTACGGATGATAGGGACAAGACCGCGTTCTATGTTCCTGGCAGGGGAAGCCTACGTTTTAAAAGGACAGCCTTTGGTTTAACTAATGCACCCGCAACTCAACAACGGCTTGTTGACCTTATGTTTGCGGAGTTCGATTTAAAGGTTTTTGCATATTTGGACGATATTATCATCGTATCAAACGATTTTAATAGTCACGTGACTTTATTATTGCGTGTACTTGATAAGTTGAAGCAAGCCAATTTGACAATCAATCTAGAGAAGTGTAAGTTCTTTAGCAGTCGTCTAAAGTATCTAGGTTACGTCGTCGATAGCTCAGGTTTACGTACGGATCCCGAAAAAGTCGAAGCAATCTTGAACTATCCTACGCCTTCCTGTCGCAAGGATCTTAAACGGTTTCTCGGCACTGCAACTTGGTATCGTCGTTTCGTTCCAAACTTTAGTACGATTGCTGGGCCGTTAAATAAACTTACTTCAAATAAAAAGGGTACTCCGTCTTTTAAATGGACCCCTGAAGCCGACGCTGCATTTCGACAGTTGAAGGAGTGTTTGGTTTCGGCTCCGGTTCTTGCTTGTCCTGATTATAGTAGGCCATTTGAGGTACATACAGATGCTAGTAATTACGGAATTGGCGGAATGCTTACTCAGACAATTGACGGTAAAGAACATCCTATAGCATACATGAGCAAGTCTTTAACAGCTGCGGAGAAGAATTACAGTATTACTGAACGAGAGACGCTGGCCGTAGTTGCTGCTCTAGAGCATTGGCGTTGTTACATTGATAACGGACAGCAATTTACTGTGTACACGGATCATAGCGCGTTGAAGTGGTTTTTGTCTATCAGTAATCCAACCGGTAGGTTAGCTCGTTGGGGAGTTCGCCTATCAGCGTTTAATTTTGTCTTAAAGCATCGTCGCGGGGTAGACAATGTAATTCCTGATGCTCTGTCACGTAGTGTTCCGGTCAATGCGATTTCCACTTCCGACTCCTTCGCTGATACTAAAGACGTATGGTACAAGAATATTTATAACGGTTGCGTAAATAATTCTGTTAGCTATCCTAATTTCAATGTTAAGAATAATACTTTGTACAGACTCTCCAAGAACAAGCACGAGCTTACTTCTGAATTCTCGTGGAAGGAGGTCGTTCCAATCGAACTAAGGGAAAAGGTCATAGATCAGAATCATTCAGAGCCTACGGCGGGACACATGGGTATTTTCAAGACCTATAAGCGATTAGCGTTGCGCTACTATTGGCCGGGTATGTACCAGGACGTAGTTAAATTTATAGGTTCTTGTGACAAGTGCCTAGCCTACAAGGCTCAGAATCACCAGACTCTGGGAGAGATGGGTCGTCCTAAGCAGTGTTCGCGTCCATTTCAAATGTTATCGGTTGATTTAATGGGTCCGCTTCCAATTACCAAGAAGCAGAATAACTACATCTTAGTTGTGACTTGCTGTTTTTCGAAGTATTGTTTAATCTTTCCTATAAAGAAAGCAACTTCGGATGTAATAACGAAGATTTTGGAAGAGTCGGTATTTCTTGTACACGGGATTCCACAAACAATTTTAATGGATAATGGCACTCAGTTCACAAGTAATAATATGACTTCGTTTTTCAAGAATTATGGTGTACCTAACGTGTATCTTACGCCTAGATATACTCCGCAGGTTAATTTGGTGGAACGCTTCAATAGGACTATTATCACGTGTTTATCTACTTATGTTGAGGATAACCATAGGTCATGGGATTTATTTATTCCTAAAGTTCAGTTCGCTATCAATAATTCGGTTAACGAGTCAACTGGTTATACTCCTGCGTTCTTAGTTTATGGTCGTGAACTCGTAACTTGCGGTTCCCACTTTACTGACAACGATATTGGAGATGAGATTTTGTTTTTACCACGTGATGTCTACGCGGAGAACTTGGGTTGCATGTCAACAGTTTTTGACAGCGTACAACAGAAGCTATGGCAAGCTCATTCAAAGAATTCGGTTCATTACAACCTTAGGCGTAAAGCGGCTGAGTTCAACGTAGGCGATCTAGTGATGAAGCGTGCTTACTTTTTAAGCGATAAAGATAAACATTTCTCTAAAAAGTTGGCTCCTAAATTTATAAAGGCAAAGGTGATTGAGAAGAGGTCTCCCCTTGTTTACGTTTTGCAGGATATGTCTGGGAAAAACTTAGGCACATGGCATATCAAGGACTTAAAGCTAGTAGGTAGTTTTAGGTAGTTGTTATTTAGTATTGCGTTATCGTGCGTGGCGTCATTGAACATCTTTGGGTTAGCATTTGTTTTGGTTTCAAGTTCATGCAGCTAGGAACCAACGGTTGTTTGTTACGTCAGTAATTGACTTCGTGAAGCAATTGCTGTGGTATTGTGATAGTAGATGTATGTTTGATGGATCTTATGTTAGCGTCAGCAAAAGCTCACTTTACCTTATGCGGATTTTATTTTGAAAAGTAATAAAATCCTTGGAGACGCGACGGGGTATTGTAACGTAAAAGTTCCATGAGGACTTTGTAGTTATCAAATTATAACATTTATATTAAAATAAGTATTAAAATAAGTATAATCTTACAGTAAGAAGTAAATAAATGAACCTTTCGTTTCGTCTTATTTAGTTCCGCGCGGACCCTAAGCGATCCTTTGTTCGCAAAAAGACGTTGAATAGATAAGCTTCCCTGCCTCCCGCGCCGCGCGCCGCGCCGCTCTGGCCGGTTCTAGTTAAATTTTTAACGTTACACTCTGTACGGGCAGCCATCAAAAGCGGACGTTCATCCCAGCGCAAGCGCGACATATTTCGTGTGCGCGAGCTCTGCCCAAATTTTAACTTTTATTTTAATTCCTGCAATATAATAATATAATTGTCCTTAGGAAGTTGTTAAATTAATGTGAGTGTGGTAAAACCCCAGATAGGGTAAGTGATCATGAGTAATTTACTTATTTCATTATAGCAGGTAGTTTTAAGTAGGGTGTGTCCGTTTTATTACGCTAAATTCAGCTTATTTGTGCATAATTTCATCTTATTATTTGCCTTGTAACATTCTTGCAGCATTGATACATGTAATTGCGCCTATTTTCATTTCTTGTGTAATTTAAATTAAAAGAACTTAATTGCATATTTATTTTTATGAATATGTTTTCTTTGTTAAGCCTTTTGCACTATGCAGCAGATTGCATATTTAAACCATAATGTTAATATTAATTAATATCAGCTGGCAGTTTGGTTTAAATAGTTATACGCTTGTTTCTTTCTTCTTTCTCCACCAACATATATGTAACTCCGTCTGATTGTGACTTTGCACTACCATCATAATATCACTCTCGCACAGTACTTATTGTCGCTTCGCTTACGGTCACAATCAGCGGGGTGGAACTGTGGACTTTATTCTCACACCGTTCGTGGAACATTCCAGGGTGCAAAGTTACGGCTGTAGACGCCGACGGAAAGGAGTTCCGGAACTGCCGAGTCACCGTGGGTGACATTCCGCCTTCACCGCCCGTTCCTGGCTGATCTGCACGTCTGTCCGTGACCACCGGCCGCGCCCCGTCCCAAGGCCACCATCAGGGCAGTACTGTCTCAACGGACAGCGAATTTAAAATTTGAAAATTAGAACTTGTAACGGTCGTTTACCGAATTGAGAAACCGGACGGGCCTTAATACCCACACCCTATTTTTTTATGCTGGCAACGGTTGTGCCGTTATTTTACATATTTAAAATTTAACGGATTAAACGCATTTTTTACATTTTTAAAAATCCTTTGTTTCATTTACACACCGGACGCCGCAATATACACGATAATTCTTAATCGGTGATCAGGAGTAGAAAAATATTAGTATCCAGCTAAAATTAAACTTAATGGGCGATTTCTCGCTCAATTAGGTACCTCACCGTTTAATTAATTAAAAGTGTAAACATAATTAACCACTAGATACGTGGTCAATCTGGTCATCCTAAATAAATAATTGAAATACGATACCTACGTCAAGTGCCATCGCTTTAGCGGGAAATTTTACGAAATTTTCTACGACTGTTTATGTAATGACAATGACAATGACAAGTTATTACTAATAAATTGACATTGCCATTTAATTATTAAAGAGGTTGTAAGCTCACAGATACAGATTAGTAGGGTGACAAGGAATTTAAGACAAAATTGGTTTCAAAATAAAAATGGTCATAGAAAAATAAAAGTTTTGTTTTCATGTAGTTTTCAAGCAAAAATCTGAAGAAAGTGCCGGTTTTTTCAATATGGCGGCGGGCGCGAAGGGGGGTATTGTGCATTTTGCATTTTAAACACTCACTGACCATCTTAGACAAAATATCAAAAATTTCAAACTACCGGACCGTTTGTAAGGTCACCCCTAGTACTTTAGTCTCTATTCACCGAACTATGACCCAAGAACAAATATTTGAATTCATCACATAAATGTTTGCCCTGTAATCCAATAATAAGTCATCCCATGTTGTAGACTTCCGTATATTTGTATTCATTATTTATACAATTTGTATGTAGGTATAGTGTGTAAATATTATGTATGTATCTTTGTATATAGGTACAGTAATCATCACTACGTATTATAAAACAAAGTTGTTTCCATCTGCCTGTCCCTAATATGTATGCTTAAATCTTTAAAACTACGCAACGAAAGAAGCCATTGTCATCAGCATTGCACCCGTGCGAAGACGGGGCGGATCGCTAGTATATACATAATATTTGATTTGTGCAATAAAGTCTTAATAACTAAATAAATAAACCGAAGAAAAGACTAACCTTCAAAGACTTAAATAATAAAATAATAATAAACCTTTTTTATTTCCTTTAAGCTTAAAATACATTACACTTTATATATTTATATTATTTCATTTAAAGAATTGACAAACATTAACTGCTCGATCTGGTTAACATTTAACTAGTTAAAAATAATAAAAGTTAGCTTATTTTAAAGGAACCCCTTTTTGGGTATAGGCCTCCTCCAAACTACTCCATACTCCTCTGTCTTCCGCCTTACTCATCCATAGTTTTCCAGCCGTGGCCACGATATCATCGCTCCATCGTTTTCTTGGCCGTCCTGGTTTCCTCTTGCCATTGGGTCCTGTCCATAGGGTCACTCTTTTTGTCCACCTTTCATCCCTATATCGTGCTAAGTGGCCAGCCCATTGCCATTTCCGTTTTAATACAAAACGAAGAGCGTCTGTGATTTTGGTTTTCGATCTTATTTTTTCGCTTCTGACTTTGTGGATTCTCCTGAGTTTAAGCATGCTTCTTTCCATAGCTCGTTGCGTTGATATTAATTTATTTTTTATTTTCTGTGAGTGGCTCCAGGTTTGGCATCCATATGTTAGTGTTGGTAGTAAGTTAGTGTCCATCACGATTTTTTTGAGATGCTGTGAGTAATTTCCTTTTAGAATCTCTTTGAGTGACCAATACTTTTTCCAACTAATAGCTATACGTCGTTCTATTTCTTCGTCTGTGTTATTGTCGCTAAAAGAGAGTTGTTTTCCTAGGTATATGTATTCTTTAACGTATTCTAGAGGTAATTGGTTCATCTGTATTGGCTGTTGAACGCTACGACCACGACCAAAACCCTCCTTCAAAGACTTACTAATCAATATCCACCCGTATCTAATTATCTATGTAATTCATTTACTGTGTAAACACGAACTAATCTTGATTGATTTAGTTCAAGCAATTAGTAAATTTTCCGCCTTTGATGATTATTAGATGCGACATTAGCTTACTGTATGCGCGAGCGCATAAAGTCACTTGTGATTGCGACCCTAATCGAGTTCGCGATAGAAAACATCGTAAAAGTACCGGAACGCGACTTTTCCTTATTATAATCACTGTGCACGATACACATCCTTTTTTATTATATTTTACTGTCTATCGGGGGCATGGCAGTGCCCCCGCCAAGTCGAGCGCGATGTTTTTTTTCCTTTCTGTTTACTTTTCTTTTTATTGACGTATCGTCAGTTCATTATATATTGTTTCCAAAACCAGTGCCTTTTCCTCCGGTTCGAAGGACCACAATATTACGAAATTAAAATCATACTGAGTGAGAGACTATATAGAAATATAACTACAATAATTATTGTTTATCGTCCTCATTACAAAAACATTGTACCTAAGGTATATTCTTTAAGCATGACTTGTACTAGTTGTTCTGTATCAGGGCTGTTTAGCCCTCACTACCAGTGAGTCGGTCTTTGTGTGCGAGTAAAAACCCACTACCGGGAATGTCTCCGCGCCACAGAACTGGAGTCACATTTTTTCTTGTATAAAGTTTGAATGTAAAATCGATTCTGAGATAAGCCTAAAAAAATAATTGAGTGAAATAAAGTCCATTGTAGATATACTTTTTGTTTAACGCTCTTTCGTGGGTGCTGACCACTTTCATTGAACACGTGGCAACAAGTAAAACAAAACGGACATGACGTTAATGGCATTAATTTCCAAGAACGTTCAGTGTTCCTGAAAGACGGTACGGGACACATTATACAGTCTGACAAAAAAGAGAAGAAATTAAAAAGTGGCAATACTGTATTGACGTCCCCGTTTTCTTTAATTGATTAGAAAGGGACGACACTACGGTATGGCAACTTTTTAATTTTTTACCCTGTTTTGTCAGACTCACAGATTATATAATACTATACTAGTACAGATTGACGAAGCGGTACAAGGAAATGGAACGACCCTAACTCTGGCTATTCAACTCGCTATTTTCTTTCCGTCGATTATCCAACAGATGGCAGTAGTGAGACTGCGATTTATGCGTCTCGGTCACGCCATCTAAATAAGAAATGGGAACATGATGTGCGTGCTGTCTTGTTCTATAGCCTAACTATAACGTCACATGATCGATAGATGGCGTCTTTTTCTGTCACGCGCGGACGCAAGTCAATGCAGAAAACGTTTTTGCAGGCATCGTACGAGTAGCATCTCAATGTCTTATGCGCACTGACCTTGAATCGTATCGGCATCTCTTTCAGACGGGCCGTACCTATATATACTATAATATCTATACCTTTTTTCGTAAGCACAAAGCTCAACAGTCACAAACTACAATTTCTCGCGCGAGATAATTGAGTGTATTTTTCTGTGCAGTAATCTGGGAGGTTGAAGCACAGTATAAGGGTGGTTGAAGGGTAACTGTATTCGTTCGGAGAGTCATTCTCATCAACAAATGTAACTTTTTTCTAATTTATCCTTACCGGGCCATAACTGTTAAGGTCTTAAGCCTTTTTTCTGAGTGTATGTTTAAACCTTCTTCCTTTCATAATCTTGTAAAAACTTTATAATGCAGTCACTTTTCTTAAACATTCAAATGATGTTTGGGACCGGTAAGGATAAAGTTAGATAATAAGAATGAACCTGCATTGATTTAATATTAAATAAGAACAATATAGGTACAGGATCATTGTCTGCTTTATTTCATAAAAAAAAAAAAAAAAAAAAAAAAAATAAATAAAATAAGTTTTTATTGGTTCAAAAGAATACAAATAATGAATACAAGGGTTGAGGACTCCTAGTAGGTGTTATACACCTGTGTCAGGAGGACTCGCTCTTCCAGAATTGGTACATCATCTTAATCTATAGCCTCTATTAGTAAGATAAACTTATTTTATAATTACTTTAAGCTAACTTAATTTAAACTAATTAGTGTATGTATGTGTGTGTGTGTGTGTGTGTGTGTGTGTGTGTGTGTGTGTGTGTGTGTGTGTGTGTGTGTGTGTGTGTGTGTGTGTGTGTGTGTGTGTGTGTGTGTGTGTGTGTGTGTGTGTGTGTGTGTGTGTGTGTGTGTGTGTGTGTGTGTGTGTGTGTGTGTGTGTGTGTTTGTGTGTGTGTGTGTGTGTTTGTAACTAACTAACTTTCACAGTGAAACAAATTATAATAAGTACGTACATTATAATAAAAACAAATCGCACTTATTGCATCAATAGTTCTTCTGTTTCATTATAATCTAGTTTTAATAACCACATAGTCAGTTCTTCTTTACATTTATGATATGTTAATGCAAAAATGTGTTTTACTTTGTTTATTTTATTATATAAATGCGCCGATTGTCTTTCTAACTGCCTGTCTGCAAAAACAGATTTGCTGGTGGGGATCGGGACTACTGAACAAACCCTTCTTCTGTTGACAATTAAAGGGTCAAAGGATATCTCTCTGTGAACCCTGAGTACCACAGATGCTATGTATAGTTTACGCATGCTCAGTAGCTGACATTCATTGTATAGATCTGTTGTTGGGAATCTAAATGGTTTGTTAAACATAGTTTTTAATAAACATCGCTGTCCTCTTTCGACTTCTAGGAATTTTGATTTAGCTGCCCCACCCCAGACTGAAATACAATAGGTCATAATAGATTGTGCTAGAGCTGTGTAAATTTGTTTTAATAAGTCTGTGTTGGTAATGTGTCTAAGTTGTTTAAATATCCAAGTGAGTTTACGTATTCTATTATTAATATGTTGTATGTGTTGGTGCCATGACAGTCTTTGATCGATGAATACTCCTAAGTATTTTGTTGACTCTACTTTTTTTAATTCTTTACAGTTACTGTGTATGTCCATCGGATGATTACAGCGGTGAATTTTAAGATTATGGTGACTTGGGGGTTGTGCACTGTTGTTTTTAGTAAAACATATATAATTGGTTTTGTCTGCATTTAGTGTTAATAAATTAGAAGTTAACCATAAATGTATCCTTTTTAAGCCCAGTTCAGCAGCATTGTGTACCGATTTCCAACTTGTTCCGGAGAAAACAACCACTGTATCATCGGCATATGAAATAACATGACCATCTCGAATGTCCATATTAGTGAGATCGTTAATATAGACTAGAAAGAGGGTTGGCCCAAGGACACTTCCTTGGGGCACACCAAATGAGACTTCAGAGTCCATGCTGACATAGTTGCCTATCTTAACCCTTTGATTACGATTTCTCAGGTAGTCATCTAACAAATCTAAAGGTTTGCCCCTGATTCCCATACGTTCAAGCTTGTCTACAAGAATAGGAATAGAAACCGTATCGAATGCTTTTTTTAGATCTAAAAATACTGCTAGGCATTTATTTCCACTGTCCACTTCTTTAGAGATTAGTGATGTAAGATTTACAATAGCATCTTCCGTAGATTTGCCTTGTCTAAACCCAAATTGAGACTTAGATAGGAGGTTAAATTTGTTTAAAAAAGAAATTAGTCTTATGTTGATTAGTTTTTCTATTATTTTTGAAATAGCTGTTAGAACTGAGATAGGCCGATAATTATTTGGATCTGTTTTTTCTCCACTCTTGTAGACAGGCGTTACTAGTGATCTTTTAAGTAAAGGAGGGAAAACTCCTTGCGTAAAGCAAAGATTAGCCAAATGACTAACTACAGGCGCAATTTCATTAACGCAGGTCTTAAGGAACATAGTAGGTATATTGTCGTGACCTGGCGCGCTATTTGATTTTAGGGACATTAAGATAGAAGCTACTTCCTGAGGATCCGTTTCCAAAAGAACGAAAGATGAACAGGAGGCGTCAGATGTTTGTGAAATAGATGTTTGAGGTGAATTAGATGATTGCTTAGATGTAATATCTTCAGCAAGTTTCTTTCCTATGTTTGTAAAGAATTGATTTGTTTCATTTACCGATTCATAAGGAGTCGATTTATATTTAAGTAGGTCTGTGTTGCACGTTTTTGTTGCTTTATAGTTAGTTATAGTTTTGATTGTATTCCATAAACTTTTTGAGTTTGTAGCACTATTTTTTAAAAGTTCCCTGTCGTACTTACGCTTTAAGTAATAATAATCACCACATGTCATATTTACACTACTTAAGAGCCCACCCATGCAAAATTCGTCAGGTGAATGATCCTATATCTCAACATCCATAGTGATTAAAAATCTGTCCCTTGAATATAAGAAACTTAAACAGTTTTTCTTCAATCTTGTCAGCGTGAAAACACGATTAGTAATAATTTTCTCGATAGTTTTATCTCTCAAACATAACCCTTTTTAGGGTTCCGTAGTCAACTACCCTTATAGTTTCGCCATGTCCGTCTGTCTGTCCGTCCGCGGCTTAGCTCCGTGATCATTAGTACTAAAAAGCTGAAATTTGGTATGAGTATGTATTACGCCGAAATAACGGTAAAATAAAAACCAAAAAATAAACTTTTCAGGTACGTACCCGAACACAAAAAAAAATACAAAATGCTTTATTGCACACCAAAAAAAATTTACAAGTTCAATACAGAACAATAATTTTAATAACGGTAGACAACAGGCCGTCTTATCGCTAAAGAGCGATACCTATAGTGGGGGTGATTTTTTTTTTCGTTTCAACACTAATGTGTGGGGTGTCGTTGAATAGGTCTTTGAAAAATAATAGGGGTCTCCAAACATTATTTTTTGATAAAATCAGCAGTTTTGTAAAATTTGCTCCGAAAATTATAAAAATTGTGTCCCCCCCCCCCTCTAACTTTTCAACCACGGTCAAAAAAATATGGAAAAATTCATGAAAATGAGGGTTTATAAGTACTTTCAATGAAAACTATATTGAATAAAATCGGTCGAGCTGTTTTTGAGTTATCGCAAAAATTCATAATTTTCTTGAAAATGACGTAAGTGCCACGCGGTGTCCTTATACTTCGAACGTTACACATATTAGTTAAGTGCCATACTGTATTAAAACATTTCGCTCAATCTGGTGCGTATAATCGATAACTTCCAGAAGGTAATAAATAAGTAATTACTGTTACTGGCGTTGACGACGTTTTTATAGAACTTGAAATCTTTCTCGTAATTTTCGGCTATTGTGAAGGATGGGCAACTACGGAACCCTACACTGAGCGTGGCCCGACATGCTCTTGGCCGTTATTTTTAGATATTATCGGTTGGATCTTCAAAACCCTTAACAATGTTTTTAGCTTAATAGATGCATAATTTTATTATAAGTTCTCAAAAACTGTAAAAGTATTTTCAATATAAAATGCACACGTTTATGACACAACTCAAAAAACATGATTTCCGCGCTTCCGAGCATGTACTTCCATCTCGCTCACGTTTACGCTCAGTGAGAGAGAGAGCTAGCACACGCACCCCCCAATAACTCCAAATCTATTTAAGATAAAAACATGAAATTTAGCTTATGTATTTAGATCCTTTAGAACAACTAGAACCCCAAATTTCATCAATAAAAGAAATAAAACCGACCAAGTGCGAGTCTGACTCGCGTACCGAGGGTTCCGTACACACTTTCACTTATCTCATCTTAATTAGCCTGTTGAGTTAAGTTTGCACCTGAAATATATGACGCCGCATACTAATGACGTGCAAACATAACGCAACCGACTTCTTCAAATTTGATGTATTAAAGGGACTATATTTTTAATATTTTTTTTACAAATGTATAATTTTCAGATTTGATAAGTATTTGTAGTATGTGACGATATTACTTGCCAAATTTTATAGTTCTAGGTCATCGGGAAGTACCCTATCATTGTGATTCCCTTGAGAGTGTCGAAATGTACATTTTTTGCGATATAAACGGCCGTATCTCTTTTTTCACGCTAACGTAGAAGTTAAATTTGTTCACAGGTTCAAGGAACCGCAAACCTGAGTATATTATGTTAATTTCGACTGGATACCTCAACGCGTTCTCGAAATAAAGAGTCTTGACAGATAGACGGACGGACGGACAACAAAGTGATCCTATAAGGGTTCCGTTTTTTTCGATTGAGGTACGGAACCCTAAAAACCCAGCAGAGACAAGCTTCGCCGACAAAAGAATTGAGATCTATATGGGCGCCAAGTTCTTTGCACTAAATTTTTTAGATACAAGGACATGCGACATACTCAATGCTTGGGGTGTAATTCAATATCAAGATTTGACTTGGCTAGTTTTCACAAACTGACAAAATTTTATAAAAGTAACAGTATAAGTAACAGCATGAACACTAACTTGCGTACTTACCTTTACGAAAATAGGTTAATGATTAGACAAATATGATAAGTACCTAATATAAATTTATATGTAAAAACTTTTTCTTTCTCATTTAACAAAAATCGTTTTTATGACTACTAATAAGTTTTCCATTAGAAAGTCATGTTAAATGTTAAAATTATAAAAAAATATAGGTATGCATTTGTTTAACTAATATGTACAAAAAACAATAAGCGACCGTTTCAAAGAAAATTACAATGTGTTATATAAATCAACAAAAATTGATTTTTATCTGCAAAAAGTACCAATTCAACTTAATTATTGAGCAAAACACATGTACATAATTCAATTATAAACTAATCAAATTTCTCTGCGCACACTTTGCCTCGCCAGCCCAGAATACAGAACCGAACAGGCTTTCAGAGCTGCATCTTGTGACGACGTTATGGACTTGGCCGCAGAAGTGTGAGGATATGAAGGTACTCCACTCGTGGTTGATGGACCATCAACTGACACCGCAGAAGATGAAGTTGACAATTGGTCCTATAGCTTCCAGCCATAGCGTCCACTTCTTTGTAATGCGGGTCTTTTTTCCAACTTCATTTTGCACTTTATTTTCAAAATGATTGATCCACAGATATCTGTTATACGCAGTTCATCATGGTTTAAATGTTCTATGGTCATGCTTCCTAAAACAGAAAATTAAGTATCTTAACATAAATAAAATACAATAATAATAATTATTAGTAGTTTGTTTTTCTATATGAACAGGTCTAAATCAACACAATAATGGTTAAAGGCTAAATAGGATCACTTTTTTCTCTAAAAGAATTCACAATTCACTTAACTTGGGAAAAAAAAAAAAAAAAAATGGGTAACCAATGAACACAACTTTTTTGTAGCGCAGGTCCTGAGAAATATCAATGTACTTAGATAAAATATTTAACATACAAACACCAATAGAATTAACTTAATTATTTACAAATTGATAAGGCAGTATGAAGTTCTAACATTACAGAAAACATAGCATTTGAAGGTCAAGCAAATAGTTTAATTTTAAGTAAGTGCTTATCTCATTGACTGATATTATCTCAGTGACTTTGTAATTTGTTTGATTTGAATGATGTTCTACTATCTTACAAATTACAATAATTTTGGACTAGGGTCTTATTAATTATTCACTTTGTTTCTTTAAAGAATAAAAATGTGATTTGTTTGTCGATATGTACTTTATTTCAAATGTTAAGTTTGTCTTAAAGACAACACTTACATATATACCTAAGTGGACTCGCCTACCTATATGCTTAAGTGGACCTATATACCTGAGTCCCATCCAGGGGACATAGGACATTAAGTCATATACCTGAGTGGGCCAATATATAGAAAATAAAAACTTACCGCAATTAGACATTTCGTTTGTCAGTTTTCCCAAGATAAGAAGACGAAGGTATTCAGATCCAAACTGTTGTGAGACAATAAAATAGTATTGTCTATGATTGTCAGCTGTTCAACTGTTCGGTTGTGCCGGTGTAAAAATGGTGTCGCAAATGCAATCTTTAATAAACTGAATTACTTGTATACTTCCAAGAGTGTTTATTCTCATCAAATCCTATCAGGTTATGGGCCCAGAGCTCGTAATTCTGTTCAGGTGAAGATTGCGGCGGAGATCGGGATCCGGGGTTGACGAGGAGGCGGAGGTCTATAGCGGAGTCTGAGGGGGTCGCGTGCTGTGTGAGCGTGGCATCAGTCTTTTGCGGTGTGACAGCATCGTCAAAATGGAGTCCCACACCATATCTTCAGCAGTGAGGCTGGAGGGGCAAAGAAACTGGAGCACATGGAAGTTCCAGGTGTCGGTTACGCTTAAAGGAGCAGAACTGTTCGCAGTGGTAGATGGCACTGAACAAAAGACGGAAGCCAACCAGGTAGAGTGGTCCAAAAAGGACGCAAGAGCTCAATCAGTTATTGTGTCAAGGCTGAGCGAGACGGTGATGGTACATGTGTTGACATGTGAGACTGCTGAGGAGATGTGGATGAAACTTAAAGCAGTATATGAGCCTAAGTCTGCAACGAGCACGTTGATGCTTCAACAAAGATTTCTCCAGTGTAAGTACGAAGGTGGCGACTTATCAGTATTTCTCTCTAAGCTACAAGAGATGAAATGTCAGTTAAAGCAAGGCGGAGAGGAGGTGTCCGACAAATTCCTGATTACTAAGGTGCTAATGTCCTTGCCGGAGAACTACAGTCATTTTATTTCGGCGTGGGAGTCAGTTGAAACAAGTCGTCAGAGCTATGAGGACTTGGTGGCACGGTTACTCGTGGAGGAAGAGAGAATAAAGGCCAGAGATGATAAAGAAGACGAGAATGTGGCTTTGTATGCGCATCAACGAGGGAATAATATGAAGTCAGGCGGTTTCCGAAAATGTTTCAAGTGCGGGAAGGTTGGTCATTTTGCACAAGCTTGTAAGAGTAACAATTCCGAGAACCGGAAGTGCTTCGTGTGTAACAAGATTGGTCATTTGAATTTGGACTGCCCGAGGCTGCAAAACAAATTTCATCAAAAAGATAATTTGAAGTTTGGAAATTCGTCACATAATAACGCATTGACGGCAACGACAGTGACAGCCATGACGTCCGAGTATGATGGAGGTCAATTACTCGATGATAGATGGGTTATTGACAGCGGAGCAAGTGAACATATGAGTTTTTGTTGTGCAGCAATATTTAACGTGATTCATCGGCCATCTTTGTTCATATTCATTTTATCTCATGTTTTAATAATTTATTTTTTATTTTTTTGATAAGTTTTTTTAACACGGAAGTCATGCATTGGTTATAAACCAAAAACACTGATACTGGCACAAGCTTCGAGCCGCCATTTACGGATTAATAATAATAATAAGTGAACATATGACATATGACAGGTCATTATTGTCGAAATATCAAACAATGTCAAATAGATTTGTTGTTGTTGGTGATGGGCGGAGATTACCCGTTCTGGGTGTCGGCAATGTTGAATTAGAGGTGTTTAATGGGGATTCTCTGATTAAATCCACCATGAATGATGTCCTGTATGTGCCGGATATGAAGATTAACCTTTTTTCTGTGCCTAAACTAACACAAAAAGGTTTCGAGATTACAATGTTTGACAATAGATGTCTGATACAAAAAGAAGATTTTTTGTGCGGAATTGGACGGCGTGAGGGTAATTATTATGTACTTGAGTCTCGAAAACTGAAAGATATCCCTGCTGCTGTGTGTTACTCACTGAGCGAGTGGCATGAAAGATTGTGTCATCAGAATAAAGACTTGGTGCGAGCTACGTTAAAGCGAAACGGAATAGAGTTTGTGGATGATGATGAGAAGTGTGAAGACTGTGTTATGGCTAAAATACACAGACTACCATTTAGAGAGTGTACCAACGTGTCAGAAGAAATATTGGATCTGGTACATGCTGACGTGGCGGGACCTATGGAGGTTGAATCAATTGGCGGAGCCAAGTATTTCCTACTCCTTAAAGATGATCTGTCAAACTATAGAGTAGTTTATTTCCTAAAGAAAAAGTCTGAAGTTGCAGGAAAGTTAAAGCATTATATTTTAACTTCTGAGAGATACACGTCAAAGAAGATGAAAATTTTGAAGACAGACAACGGAAAGGAGTTTGTAAATCAAGAAGTAAACGAGTTTTTGAGTGGTCAAGGGATTATTCATCAAACCACAGTACCCTACAGTCCCGAGCAAAATGGCAGAGCGGAACGAGAGATGCGTACCCTTGTAGAGGCTGCACGTTCAATGTTACGTGGTCTTGACAAAATGCTTTGGTCGGAAGCAGTTAATATGGCCGTATACGTGCTTAATCGAACTGGCAAAAGTAGAATTGAGGGAAAAACGCCATTTGAAGTATGGGAGGCTAAAGACTTTGACGTTAGAAGTTTAAAGATGACTTTTGGGAGTGAGGTGGCAGTTCATGTTACAAAAGAGAAAAGGTTAAAGTGGGATCTAAAAGGCAAGAAGGGTATATTTGTTGGATACGAAAAATCTAAGGGTTATAGGATCTTTTACCCAGATGAGAAGATGGTTGACGTCAAGAGAGATATTGTCGTTTTAAAAGAAAAGCGTCATTTGAAACAGAATCCGGACCAGGCAGATATACAAACCAATAATCAACACGTTGAAGAGGTGATATTACTCGAAAATAATTGGCATGATGTTGGAGATAATATCGAAGTCAACATAGAGAATCATGAGGATGAGGTTGAACAGGATGACGTATTGCAAGCTGATGACTGTGACGGCTATCAATCTGCAAGTGAGCAGGCAATCCCGGTAATTGACGAACAGGAAGCTGGAACATCATCTGACAGCGTGGTGGGAGAAACGCGAACTCGATCTAGGAGGCACATTAAGAAACCACAGAGATATGATGTCAGTCTGATGGTCGGAGATGAGCCGAGTTCCTATAGTCAAGCAATGAAATCCAAAGACGCTAACCAATGGAGAGACGCTATAAATAAAGAACTTGACCAAATGAAAGAATATAATACGTGGACGGAGGTGAAAAATATTCCTGAAGGAGCTCCTGCAGTCAGCTCGAAATGGGTTTTTAAGAAAAAGGGCGAAGATTTGTATAAGGCGAGGTTAGTCGCGCGAGGTTTCGAACAAAATTGTAGTAGTGACTATACAGTATATGCTCCTGTAGCTAGGCTTAATACGTTTCGTATTTTTGTAAGTGTAGCGACAAAATTGAATGTAGAAATCAGGCAGATGGATGTATGTGGAGCGTTTTTGAATGCAAATTTAGATGAGGATTTGTATTTGAAGTTACCTGAGGGATGCGAAGCTAAGTATGGTAAATTAAACAAGTCGTTGTATGGGTTGAAGGGCGCACCTAGGTATTGGAATGATACGTTTGTAAGTGTGATGCTGGCAATGGGTTTCAAACAATCGGAGAAAGATTTTTGCTTGTTTTCGAAATGTGATGGACAATCGAAAACTTGGCTATTGTTGTATGTGGATGACATATTGTATTTTGGAACGTGTATGAAAGAGACTACGAAATTGCGAGATAGATTATGTAAATCATTTAAAATTAAAGATATGGGTAAAATAAATACATTTTTAGGCTTTGAAGTGCAACAGAACTTAAAAGAGAAGTGTACGATTATCTCTCAAAAAGATTATGTACACAAATTGTTGATTACCTACGGCATGTCTGAATGTAAACCGTTATCGTTACCAATTGATAAAAACTTTGACTTTCATGTGTTGAAAAGGGAATGTTCAGAAAGCGTGGAGTTAGAGCACAAATGCAGAACTTTGATTGGGAGTCTGGCGTACTTGTCCGCAGGCACGAGGCCCGATATTTGTGCGGCTGTAGCGATCTTAAGTAGGTATCAAAGTTGTGCATCTGCTTTGTTGTATAAATTACTTTTGAATATTCTGAGATATTTGAAAGGAACGGTTTGTTTGTGTTTGAAATATGAGTGTAAGGAGAAGGATGTTGTAGGATATGTGGATAGTGATTGGGGAAGGAGTGAGGATCGCAAGTCAACCACTGGTTGCTGTTTCAGGTTATTTGGTGATGCCATAGTATGGTTTACAAAAAAACAGCAATCGGTTACTTTGTCCTCTACTGAGGCTGAGTTTGTTGCTTTGAGTCATGCGACTAGCGAGGCTTGTTGGCTCAGGGATATACTAGCTGATTTTGACATCAGTTTAGCTCCAATTACTTTATATGAGGACAACCAGTCCACTATCAAGATGGCTAATTTAACTTGTATGTCTAGGGTAAAGCACCTAGAGATCAAACAAAGCTTTGTAAAAGAGAAAATGGCTAAGGGCATTATTGCATTAAATTATATAAGTACTGATCAGCAGTTGGCTGATATGTTTACCAAAGCTTTGGGTGGAGTGCAGTTTACAAAGTTTAGGTACATGTTGTTATTTAGTTTTTGAACTGACAGTTGACAATTAAGTGATGGGAATGTTGAAGTATTTTTTAGGGATGTACCTGTCACTGTTATTTTTGTTGAGAAGTATTAAAATATTTTATTGAGGGGTGGTGTTGTGAGACAATAAAATAGTATTGTCTATGATTGTCAGCTGTTCAACTGTTCGGTTGTGCCGGTGTAAAAATGGTGTCGCAAATGCAATCTTTAATAAACTGAATTACTTGTATACTTCCAAGAGTGTTTATTCTCATCAAATCCTATCACAAACAATGTCTATGAGCGGTTTTGATGTCGTATCTATAAGAATTTGCTTCAAGTCCGTGTTAGGTGGCGTAGGTCAGTTTAAACAACTTAAAGCAAGGTTGCAAAATAAAATCACATTCAACTCAAACAATAACAGAACAAATCGAATCTCAAGTCAGTGCTGCAAACTCCCACATCACGTGTAATAAACAAGAACGACAACAACGAAACAAAGAAATTCAATTCAATTCAATTCAACAAGAAGGTCCAAAAATCCAGCCAGTCATAAATATCAGTAGGGCTACTCCGATGTTCAAAATTCGACCGTCGTATAGTGCCGTCCCTCTCGATCTTCTGTCGAAGTATATGAGTAAACGGGACAGCACTATACGCTGGCCGAATATCGAACATCGGAGTAGCCATTCAGAATATTCAGATTCGTCAGAATCAGTCGCGTTTCGTTCCACTCACAAATCGGTTGACAATTATCGGATGTCAACGTTGCCAAATGACCGCACACTTATATTAAATATGGTGTATTTACACAACTTTTTTAAAATTAGGAGATTTGTTCGATTCCAAAAAGTAATACTAAAGATTCTTAAAAATCATATATTTATAATCTGACAAATCAGGAGAGTTTGCAGCACTGTCAGAAGTAACGGTCTGGAAGGAATGGAATGCCCAGTTGACAGATTCATAGTGTTGCCAGAACGGATTTACGTTTTCGGAAATTTCGCAAAGTGCATACCTAATCCATTAAGGGACGGGTTTGAACAAAATCGGACGAAATCCAAAAAAAATAATAAGATCTATGCAATGCTACCTATGAGATTGGGTACAAATTATTAATATTGGTTTATTCATCTATATATTCTTTATTTTTCATCTTCTTAAGCGTGCATAGTTTAAAATAAACTAGTCCTCCAATCATAATAAGCTCGACGAGTCTCCATTGTAAAAGTCTTAAAAGAGACGACGATTGTAAAAGGGGCGCTCAAGGTACGATTTGGAGTTTCAAAAAGCCGGGAAACTGACATTTTTTTATTGGTATGGCCACCCCGTCGTAGGCTGTGTGTGAGCGCAACAATGGGATACACATAAAACGCCATCTAGCGTTACCACTGCAAACAACTACGAATGCTTGGATGCTGAAACATAGCTAACACTTTCTTGTTCTCGGTTGATTATTTATGATTATTGTTTTCTTCGAAATAAGATGATAAATCAGTTTATATTTTAGGTTTTGTTTATAAAATATGCTATAGTTTATTTTAATCACAAAAAGTCTGCTTAATTTGGCTGATTCATATTTTATTAATTTACAAATGTTAACGGTAGAGCCATCTATTGTTCACTCTCAGTACTAAAAGTAACTTCTTCGGCTTGGGACCCCCTGGTCAGACTGTATGTACATCTTAGTCAGGCTTTCATATAAGAGTGGTCTTTATATTCTCACAAAGTAACTCACTTCTTTCCTTCGATCCTCATTAAGATTTAATTTGAAACTTTCCTGTTTGGTAATTGGGAAAAACGATAACAGATGTAGGACTGTATTCGACCAGTCCCTTTTTAATTAACATTCAAATACTGTGTTGCAGGGCTAGAGGATCAAGCTACGACTTCTCATTGTCGCAAGACACTGTATTACCCGTCTTTCACGCACAGTATTGAAGGGCACAGTTGTGCTGCAGTACAGAACCTTGGTGCATAAAATAACTACCACATGGTAAGAGGAAATGCGAAAAAAGAAAGAGGAGATCTATACAGTGAACCCCACATTATAACGCCATATTATAACCAGGGGTGAATATAGGCGTAGTACACGAGCGGTGTCATAGTAAGAAGCATATGCAGTTTATCGAGATATTATAAAACTTAGAAATGTATATGATGAAGTTCCTGTACCGTTTGTTCTGCAGTTGTTTTAAAATTTTAATATTGATAAATACCTCAAAACTAACGAGACTAATAATAGAAATAAAACAATAATATTAAATAAACAAACGCGTTACTTGGCGAACGTGCGACGTAACTTCTGGGTTTCGGATACCCTTCTGCGAAAACGACGGAACCTGCATAGATATTCGATTTAAACAGCTCATATAAATCGAAGTGTTCATCATCGCGTCCAGTGTACCACAATCTTGCAAAAAATACGGCAATCATGCACAGCTGTTGTGTTCACCAAAGCAAAAAAGTCATTTCAATTGGATGAAATGTTGTTTGGAGTGCAATCAGTTTGAATTTGAAATGGGACTTGTTTGGGCCTTTTGTGTAACACGTGTATAATACTTCTGTTTTGCGGTTAGTAGTATGCAATATACGACTATGTAGATCACGTTATGGATTTAAGGAAGTTAGATACTTGGAATGAAAAGCTCGATTCCGTATAATTTATGCGGACTACGGTTAATTGCATGTAAGTTTAAATAATGGCAATTATCTGCCAAACTATTAAAACTGGAACTCTTTGCCGGCACATGTGTTTCCTCCTTCTTACAACCCTTCAAACGAAAAGTGAAGAAGCATCTGTCGGGCCAGCGTGGCGGTGTCAACTGTCAAGGCATTGTGGTTTCATGTCACTTGCCATTGCGACTTGAGCTCCCATTTTTGCTTACCATCAGGCGAAGTGGAGCCACTATGATGTCCCAATATAAAAAAAAAACACTTTAAAATTACTCAATAAAGCGTATTGACCATCTAACGAATTTACATGAATCTTGGCAGTTATTTCCCGGTAACGCGGGCGAAACCATGGAAAGATGCTAGTATCGCTAGTGTGTATAAATATTGAATTTAGCACTTACATGATGTATTAATTGTACTCACGCCATCTTGCCTGTTTCAAGCCCGTTGACCATAATATAATTATATTCAACTGCTTACTTTTGTAGAAAAAATCCTATTCAAATCTCTGCGTACCAAAGGTCAGTTCATTGCAATAAAATCCATCAAACATCACACATTCTTGGTTTTGGCACTTTCAGTTTCGCTCGGATTATGAATCGTAGGCGCAATATTTGGGCGCGAGAGGTCGATGACCCGCGCCGGTGGCACTGCCCTCTGCTGAGAAGAAATTGCCAATCTTCGTAATGAGTTAGTTTGACCGCTATTTTTAAGGTAGTCACCCACTACTTAGAAACAAGCTGGTAGTGAGGGCTAAACAGCTCTGATCCAGTTCAAGTCATGTAAAAAAACCGGCTTAGTGCGAGTTGGACTCGCGCACCGAGGGTTCTGTACTAACACTTCCCATCTTAACATTATTAGTGAAATAGATTATAGTATGACTTTTAAATTAAAATATTTGGTCCAGCTAAATTATTAGGTATCTATCATCCGATATTCCTCGGTTTATCTTTGAATGATTTGGTTTTCTGTCAAGGAGCAAATATAATCTATAAACGTGCTTGAACTGTGGTGATGTAATATGACTTTGTAATAGAACTTTTCAAATGGTGCGTCTTATGCAATTTTATCAGATATCGTAAGTGTCGCTACGGTTGATGTAAAATTGATAAAAACCTCATAAGATTACTGTTACCTACGTAAAATTTATCCTAATGTGACATTTTGCCAAGCATTATCTGTTTCATCATCATCATCATTATATCAGCGATAGACGTCCACTGCTGGACAAAGGCCTCCCCCAAAGTTCTACACAACGATCGCTCTTGCGCCGCCCTCGTCGGTCCTCCTTGTTAGGGGCCTTCCCACGCTGAGTCTTCCGGTCCGTGGTCGCCTCTCAAGAACAATAATCTGTGTAGTCTCAATTATTTCTCATATTGGCCGAGCAAGTGCGAAGCGCGAGCGAAATGTCTACATTTCAGTTTGTGCAAAAATACTTTTGTATGTCCAGATGTCTGGCTGTTATCCTCTACAGGCGACGTCCCTCAGCCGATTCTCGTTAAATTTGTAAGCATGTTCGATAAGTAGTTGTTTTTTTTGTCGATATAATTTTTCGAAAATTTTCTAAGTCGCCCATTTCGGAAAATATTCAAATGCTCATTCAATCACGCGAGGTCTATAAAAATCATATAATATTTACATATACATATTTTTTAAAGTATTCTGCCGATGCTCTCTTTACAATCAGATTTCTGATTTGCACCAACTTTTAGTAACTCTGTTGGGCCGTATATTTGACTGGTAGAGAATGCCATTTGGCATTACGTCCGCCATTTGTACTGTCTTTTGTTTTATGCAATAAAGTTTGAATAAATAAAAAATACTGGCATATCCGCTACTGTGCACACGCCTTTCATTTCGGCGCCCGCGCCGTCCCTCAAGAAATTACACCTAAGTGGTCATTACGACGTTTTGATTCTCCGCCGTGTATTATTAGCGTGTAACCGAATCGGTTTGCGTTCACGACGTAATTGTGACAGTTTTTGCTGGACTAAATAAGTAAACAGGTTTTCCTGTAGGTAATTTGGGATGTTTCATTCGTACAAAATACATTAATCAAACCACGTAGGTACAGTTGAGGTTATGTGACTCACATTTAGGGTCTATGAGTGGTTTTAGATATGTTTGACACATGTTTCGACGCGGTTGGCGCAGTTGGTAAGCACCTGCCTACTGAGCCGGCGGTCTCGGGTTCGAATCCCGGCCAGGGCAAATATTTATGTGATGAACTCGAATATTAAATATTCGAGTTCGTCGTCTAGTATCCATAACACAAGCCTTCTTGAGCTTAATCTGGGACTAGATCGATTATCGGGTTGTCGATATTTATTATATTATTTATGTTTTTTTTTTGCTTTTATAACGGCACAACATAGTGGCTCCACTTCGCCTGATGGTAAGCAAAAAGGGGAACCCAAGTCGCAGTGGCAACTGACCAGAAACGAACTGGCCCGAGAGAATCATAGCGTGGTGACCTCAGAAGTCTCGCCTGTCCTGTCACTCTGGAGTGCCATACCTTATTTTCTTATACCATGGGCACAGGCAACCCACCATGGGTAACCCGATCGAATGACCCTATTATCGGGAGAAACAACATTTTTTCGGGATATTTGTATAGAATCTTTTTATCGATTCATATTTTTTATGTGGTAATACCACATTTTTATTTTTATTAATAATGACACAAAGGTAAATTAAGAAAGAAAAATTGAATGCGATCTACTACAATCGAAGCGGGGTTTGAACCCGCGACCTCTGCGTTTCCGGCGCATTGCTCTCCCAACTGAACTATTCGACCGCTACGTCAGTCATACGAAATCTTTCATCCCTTAATCCTTTACGCTACTGGAGCGCCCTCTGCGTCATATATGTTTTTGAAATGCTCATTAGCCATACCCTAGGATGTGCGTTTAATTTTTCGGGATTTTGTGACTTTGGTCGGGAGAAACAAAAATTGAATCACATTCAAGTAAATATATTAAAAACAACGTCGTTCGCTGCCGATAGAAATGTCTACATAAATAAATACTAACAAAAAAAAATCATAAAATGGTTTTCTCGTTATTATAATTTTATCTTTAATCTACAAACATGTAATAAGGTGATTTAATTAAAGTACTTATGGAAAAATTAGGCGTTGTATTTCCTTTTCAAATTATAGTTTTATAAAATGAAGTAGTTTTTCAGGATATATTTTACTTTGTCGCGAGGCGGGAGGACATACTAAAATTCGGGAGAATCCCGCCAAATTCCGACCATCTGGCAACCCTAATACATGGTTGCCAGATGGTGATGGTTGCCATAGGGTGAGCCCTATGTTCAGCTGTGGACATCTTTGGCTGATAGATCAGGCGTATCACCGTCTGAAGTGGTAATTCGCTGACAAATTGAAACGTAAATCGTTTGACGCCGCACGGACGGTTTCGCAGTAAAAGTGCAATTTTGATGTACTCATCCGCCTGTTTGAGACACATTATATTCGCAATTTTCCTGTTTACCGTGTTCGTAGAGAAATATAGTATACCTAAATAATAATGTAAAGTAAAATTGTGCGTGTTATTTAATTTCAGGCAGGTGTCTACAAACCGACTTTGAAACCGACATCGTCATTAAAAAGCTAATATCATATTCATATCATATTCAGAATTATGTTACGAGAACAGTACCAAACGTGGATTTTAGGTCCAGGCCCCTATTTCCATATACAGTACTTTGATATCTCGGAGAGATCCGGTAAACCGCTGTTTAGCCAACCGGTCACGTAAAACTGCGCTTCATTCACATATGCGACGCCATAGATATCAGGCATAAACTTAACTTGATCGGTTAGTAAAATGAGAAATGTCACTTTCTGCAGCTCGAATCCCATTCATCGCTTTTTACGGTTCCGTCCCCAAAGGGTAAAAACGGGACCCTATTACTGAGACTTCGCTGTCCGTCCGTCCATCCGTCCGTCTGTCACCAGGCTGTGTCTCAAGAACGGTGCTAGCTATCACAGTTGAAATTTTCACAGATAATGTATTTCTGTTGCCGCTATAGCAACAAATACTATTCATGATAAAACAATAATAATTAAGGGGGGCTCCCATACAAAACTAGGGCTTTTTGCATGATATTTCGTTCAACGGGCATTTTCTCATGAACCGTTATAGGTAGACAGTTGAAATTTTCACAGAATGTATATTTTTGTTACTGCTCTAACAACAAATAATAAAAATAAAAATTAAGTAAAAATTAAAGGAGGACCCCATACAAAGAACGTGTTTTTTGTTCAATATTAGTAAAACGACAAAGTGCTATAGTATCATGTTTATGATACAAGCTGTCCGCTTGTGCGATTCGTGGAGCGTTATTTAACGCAGACACTAAGAAATATTTGCTTTCCCAACGCGCATGTGCCAAGTGTAAGGCCAAATAGCTGCGCGAGAGTTGTCGGTCGTCTATTTAGATCTCCGCACTTACCAGGCTTAGTCAGGTTTAACGAAACAGGGGCCACGTCACATGACAGAAATGCTATCATTATCATATCAGAGGAATATCGTGATCGTTTATGTTTACTGGGAGAGTCTACCATTCCTAAATGTTATCAGAAAGTTATGGAGTAAGAAATCGTGTATTGACACTGACCTACATTAGGAAAAAGATAAGCAAGGAGAATAAAACCAGACCTGTTTTATGAAACTCCATGAAGGCTACCTTCACGGTTTGTTGTAAAACAATCTTAAGTAGTATAATGTTACAAAAATAATGTTTTCTACGAGATGATGTTTCGGCAAAATGAAACATTTGACGAAAAATCATTCTAATCATTCACTATATTGGACCACCACAGGACCGTACTTCAAGTTGGTATCTTTGTTTGTACGCCACATCATATTTACCAGGCGCAAACCTCAATCAACCCGCTTCACCAAGATCTCGTGGTTCATAGTCAGCAGGTACTGACAAGTAGGCTCATTCTTCACCCAGGTTAATGAAAGTAACCAATATAATAATTTCCACGGTACGAACCTACTACCTAATGGAATTTGGCACCTCGTTTGAGCGCAATGTCATAGTCACCCGATGGTTATCCAAATTAAACAGCTTCAACAAGATTGATCTAATGAAATAAGTAAGTAAACAAGAGAGTTAGGGTGAAGAGAGTTACCTACGACCAATCACAAAAATGCAGCGGGGCTGAGATAAAGATTTCAACTCAGGTGATTGGTCGATTCCGCACGTTACCGCTCCACTCTTCTTCAGTGGAGACGCACCTTACTCTGATGTTCCATATTCTCGACCTAAGTATCCCATCATCCCGCTCATTCAAACGAACTCTGAATGGTGAATCTTACGAGTTGCCCTTCAAATCTTCGTCAGTATGGGCCGACTAGTTCAAGATGACACGTCGTCTGTACGCCACCTCATAGTCACCAGGTACAAACCTAAATGGACCGGCTGCTTCACCCAGATCTCGTGGTTCACTGCCCCGAGATAATTAGTTCGCCATCAAACGGTTACTCAGTCATGCCGGATTGTCATGCCCTCTAAGCTCAAACCATGTTTACCTTAAATGAGGGCACGATCGTTTTTGGCGTTCCGTCTAATGTAGAATGTTTTAGGAAAGCTTATGTAATACTTTTTCTTACAGGCCTAATTACTGGGACACCACGGCAGGCAAACCAGAAATATTGCTTCCTAATTTATTTTCCTTCTATATTTAGTACTCGTTCTATATGAAATAATCCACGTCATTTTTGATTGCTTATGATCAGAATTTTCGTTAACGTGCAAAAGTATTCGTTGCCAACCTTTTCCTTGCTTCTTTGTGTTTTTGTTCTATATTTCGAAGTAAAATTATATTTATGAATGATGAATTGATGACCTAACACCCAATTCCACCATTTAGTTGTTTAGGGCTGATCACACCTTTAAAAGGTTGTCATTGACATACGCAATAAATTTTCGAGTAAATACATTTTTTTTCGTAGTAACATAATCTTTGCAATATAATTATAAGGATTTATGTCGTTCGCGGTTACCGTGTGACAGATATATTATAAAAATGTGACGGATGATTTACCACTTACGTATCGTGGGATAATAGCGACCACCATAGATTCGTTGTCAGTTTAGGTAAGTACACTGATACCGGTAGACAAACAACCATTTACAGTTTGATTAATTATTTGAGCAGTTGCCCGTGTCCGAATCTGCTCTAGGGTTTTTACCGTTCAATCTTGCGTGACGACTAATGTCCCGTAACGATTTAAACGTTTGAATGACAGTTGTGTATCGACTAAAGTAAAATCCACAGACCTACGGACCAAATTGACAAGTAAGTATGAACAAATGTTGCCACAGTTTGGCCAGTGTCGTTCTCATCGATATTGAAATTATTGTTACCTCGTGGGTTTAACCCAGACGGGACAATCAAATTGGCAATTTGATCGGCTAATCTATATACCAACTTTTTACAGTGATTTTGACAGATCAAATGGTCTGTAGACCCCTAATTATATAGAGATAAAAATTTCATGTCAAACCAGCAATAATGTACATGAAAATTATATATTTATGACAATTGATAGTTTATTGAATACATACATTTAATTAAATGAATTAATAAAATAATTTTTCTTTATTTTCAAATTCCCAAAAATGTGGTCCATCTTTTTAAGAACAAAAAAAGCGGGTATCTTCAGAAATAGTTGACCGCTGTTTACAAACTACTTTTATGTATCTAACGATATACGTTATCATTGCTATTACGAGTGTTTATTGAAATTGTTACGTGTTATTATGGATTCGCAAGATTTGGGACCAGAGCCATGTTCATCAAAATGTTCGCCTCTAAAACCCGGTCCAAAATTAACGTTCAAAGATAAGGTGGGCGAATTTACTTTTGCGGCAATACGACAAAAAGTGAATATGTTTTTTGAAAAAAAAAACGAGGTCCCTACTGTTGCAAAGGTAAATTGTATCGCGATTTTCAATTATTTCTGTTAAGTTTGTTGTATATGTAGTATAGTCTGACAACCCAAGTCCGACAGTAGAATATATTTTTTTAATTTATGTGACTCCCTTTTTTTCGCTCCGAAATATAAATTTAAAGAATATTCCACCACCAGATTGTGATTGTCAGACTATAGCTAAATTTTTATTTTGTGACTGATGATGAAGATGACGAAATAACGGAGCCTGGGAATGAATAATATTTTATAATAAAGTCTAGTTATCGTCGGACAAGGTGTTTTATTTTTTACCTACAGACTCGGAATCCTTTTTATGCTTTAAAACTAGTGGGTGAAAACGCATTTTATCCATTCACTACCTCGAAAATCAAACAAACCAAAATTCGTACCTCTTATTTGAAACGAATATACTTATTTTTGATTTAAACTAGTCTGGTATTTGTACTTTACAACTTGTCGATATATTGTTATCGACATATACTCTTCACTATTTTTATTTTGCTGTTCCTGGTATCATTTTACCTGTCAGTCATTTGTCAATTTAGTCCGTAGGTCTGTGGATTTTAGTTTAGACAAGCTGTTGCTCAATCATTGTTTTATATGCCAGTTAACCCTTTCCTGTATGTACAAAGCACTATTTATTTTCCTTGGTACATAGGAAAAATATAACTAATCTTATATTAGACCGGACTCTCAGTGGAGTTCCGTTTGCAAAAATAGCGGACCTCAATCTGACTTCTGATATATATTGTATAGATCCCAGACATCCTACAAACAAATGTTGCCAACCAGTTTTGTGTTCCCCCTCCCCCCGCCCCGGCAATTAAAAATGGCATACAAATTAAAAAAAAAAGTCATCAAGCCATGCCGTGTGGGGTATCAAATGGAAGGGCTTATTGAGTAGATCACGAATATATAGCACACTATAACATTTCTTACACTTTCTCTAAGATTTTTTTGAAATTTTACTAAAATGCTCCATTTTCGAGTTAACTTTAAACCACTATAGATTGAAAACTAATGAATATATTTTTATAATTATTTTTTAATAACTAACAATAGTCCATTGTTTACGCACCAATAGTTCGTACAGTGAAAAAGTTGCACGGGGGAGCGGGGGGAGCAATCAAAGCAGTGTTGCCAGGTCTCCTGATTTTTCAGGAGTTATTCTGATTTTTGACTATGTCTACTGATCTACTGAATTTGCAAACGAATCTACTGAATTTTATGAGTCTAATTTGAACCTAATAATTATTACTCTGATTAATGATTCTGAGGTAGTCAGCTAAACAGATAACATGTGACGATAGTTTTAAAACAAGTGTGACATTGTTTTAAGTTAGGTCGGAAAGTGTAAAACAGCCTTAAATATAAATTGCCTTTTTCCCGTTCGGTTTCGGTTCTGAAGGGCTACTCCGGTGTTCGAAATTGGACCGTCGAATAGTGCATATTTCTTTTCTTTCCAGATTAACTAATAATTTTATACATTATATATCAGCATATTAAAAACCAAATAATCAGGGAACATGAGAAGATTTGCATTTAGGTAAGTTTTGTGACTTTTCTAGCATAAAATTTGATCTACTGTTTTTTTTTCAATCTCCTGATTTTTAAGGATCTATTCTTCTGACATTTCCAGATTGGACCTGGCAACACTGAATCAAAGATGGCGAACACATTTAACACTTACTTCGTCTTTACGTCTTTCCGCTGCCCGTCTTATAGTTAGAAATGACTCTGGCTTTGGATTAATCACTAACTGATCAAAAACTTGTAACAAAATCAAACTGTTGAGAGTCCGAAATTTTAAGAAATAAGTATATTGAAATATCGAAACTCGCCATCTTTGATTGCTCCCCTCACTCCCCCGTGCAACATTTTCACTTTACGAACTATTGGTGCGTAAACAATGGACTATTGTTAGTTATTAAAAATAATAATTATAAAAATATATTAATTAGTTTTCAATCTACAGTGGTTTAAAGTTAACTCGAAAATGGAGCATTTTAGTAAAATTTCAAAAAAATCTTAGAGAAAGTGTAAGAAATGTTATAGTGTGCTATATATTCGTGATCTGCTCAATAAGCCCTTCCATTTGATACCCCACACGGCATGGCTTGATGACTTTTTTTAAAAATTTGTATGCCATTTTTAATTGCCGGGGTGCGGGGAGGGCGACCACAAAACTGGTTGGCAACATTTGTTTGTAGGATGTCTGGGATCTATACAATATATATCAGAAGTCAGATTGAGGTCCGCTATTTTTGCAAACGAACATCTCCTTGTAGCCTGCACTATATCACTCATGATAGCCTGCATGATACTGTAAAACTAGACAATCGATTCCATTACTCCGCGAATTTTATTCATATTTTCAAAATCCTGAATCCAGAATCTATAATCTGCTCTCGGCAATACATGTACTGCTAGTTACATAAATCGGAGGACTGACAAATTGAGGGCTACTAGAAACCAAAATATGTATAATTATATTAATATTGGCTATTTCTCAAGTAGTTAAACTAGTTGAGCAAATTTTTTTTCCGTGTGGCCCGGATTTAAAAGAAAATGACAGGCGTGGCCTTCCGTAACTGTGACGGGACTATAGATCACATTGTGATCACATTGTGATCTATCTATAGGAGTTAGAGATGGTAAAGGAAAAAGAATATGGATTGATATCACAATAAATAGGTAACTTCAGACCATGCGTACTACGATCAACATTCTATTTAAGGATTGCAGCCCTGACATTTGAAGTCTTGTTAATTTCTGATCGAGCATCCAGTAAAAATAATTGTTCCCTAAAGTGGAAACAAATTAAAAAAAACATTTCATTTTAGGTAAGATAGTGATAAACATTTTAAACGACACACTTTTGTACGTAATGAATTCGTATTCCATAAAATATTCAACAGAACCCTGCGTGGGCGTATGACGGCATACATACGTCACGCTGACTGAGTCCATGTTTTTTATATCTAGGTATCATTATCTTCTTAACATAATCGTATAATACGTAAATGTGAGTCAATGTCGAAATAATCGCTGCATATTCAAACGTTTCCAGTCGCGACTGAAACGTTACGTTTAAAATTGATTAGATTACGTTATCCATGAATTAATGAGAACTCGTAATTAGTACGGAATGTACAGTCAGCTGCAGAAGTTGGTACGCGCGCCAGGTGCTCAAAATTATATGCACATGTAAGGACTCTACAATCTAGAGAACAGAATATAGGTTGTAAATAATTGCCAGCATGTTAAAATGCTTAGCTACCTAGTTTTACTATTGACTGTACAATTTTCGAAGACCATTTTTTTTCGATAGTCATCGCCGCACGGATTTACAAATTGCAGGTCATTTTTTTTCCTTACCACGGTTTTTTCAAAATGTTTTATCTTACATTGACAATTTGCAAGTTCGCAATAGTAGTGGCTGAAGGGAGAATTTGTTTTGGCTTCGAAGGCAAAGCTCCCTTCAACCAACACTATTACGAACTGTCAAATTGTCATTTTAAAAAACATTTCGGAAAAACCATGGTAAAAAGATTAATGACCTGCAGACTATGAATCCTTATAGCAAGGACTATGGAAAAATATATATTATAATGTTATGGTCTTCAAATAATAGGGGTGCGGCCTGGTTTAAAAATACATAATTATATTTAGTCCGTCAGTTAGAATATTGAAAAATATTAGACACGTATTTTTTACTCTATCACATTAATAATAATTGACAAATCTTCGTTTCGATCACAAAAAACACGTGTTTATTCTGCTTTTCACGCTGACTGTAAAACGTGGTTTTATCTTGTGTCTAAATAGTTATTTGTGCAACAAGAGAGCAAAGTTGTTTTTTGTTATGAGTGCTGATTTTGAGTCCCGAGCAAGCGAAGGATTCTACGTTTGAATCACGAGCGTAGCGAGTGATTCTATGTTAGAATCCTGAGTGTAGCGAGGGACTCAACAGCACGAGATGCAAAAAACTTTGCTCTCGTGTAGCACACACAACTTTTCACCTCATCAGCGAGAACATCTTCGACATTTTATGTTTTTTCTTCCAACGTATGTTTATAGTCTTTGTTGCTGATTTCAATAATATTATCAATCAGAAAATAGATGTGCTGCTTAAAAAGGAATAACAATATAATTTAATTGAAATTATAATCAACCAACCAACACGGTTATTGTCATTATTTGATCAAATTGGAAGATTTAGCAGATACATGACGTGTTTATTTATAAATACATATTATATTACGAGATTTTGTTGATACATTGATTAATATTTTTACTCCTAAAACACCAAACAAAATTTATGCAAAAGAAAATAACAATTACAATATGAACTCGATATTTTTTTAAGGTAGGCACGTTTCGAATATGCATCTATGATAAATGGTGAAATTATAAATTATATTTTAAGTAAATATAATTTACAATAAGTAATAAGTTGAAAAATCTTTATTTATTTGAGCAATGATCTATTGTTTTATATAAAAGGCACAATAGTTTTAATATTCGGTCGTAAATAAAAATATTATAAAGAAAAAAAAATACGTTGCAATTAAAAAAATTTCGGGTGTTCTTAATGATTTTTTTGGTATAACGCGTATCCGAACTGTTCTCAATCGAGGTCGGAATCGAAAATTGAATTTCAAATAGATAAGTTTCTATCCCTCTCTTTTATATACATATGAAAGAAACAGAGTGCATCGAGATTCAAATGATTAGAATTTTATAATTAACCCTTGGCTGAAGAATGACAATTCGTGGTCAGATATTGAAAAAATTAAAAAGCTACTTTCTACTCACGCTCGAAACAAAATCGCATTTTGTTCACTGTTATCTGACAGCAAAATCGCCATGTTTGAGCTGGTGAGGTGAAAATGTTTATAATGGATTTTTGATGTAAAACCCTTCATTAGCTGACGCGGACGTATTAACTCCATATCATTTTCACAAGGTTTTCACTATTTCCTGTGGATTATGCGATCAAGTTTATCAATTACCTTCTAGGGCTTTTAGTTATGAGGCCATACATACCTATACGATACATTTATATGCACAAACATACAAAACTAATTCAGTGCATGGGTGCACCCTTTTTAGGGTTCCGTACCCAAAGGGTAAAAACGGGACCATATTACTGAGACTTCGCTGTCCGTCCGTCCGTCCGTCTGTCCGTCCGTCTGTCACCAGGCTGTATCTCAACTACGGTGATAGCTAGACAGTTGAAATTTTCACAGATGATGTATTTCTATTGCCGCTATAACAACAAATACCTACTAAAAATAAAATAAAATTAATATTTAAGGGGGGCTCCCATACAACAAACTTGTTATAGATTATATATATGTATAGGTACGGAACCCTTCATGCGCGAGTCGGGCTCGCACTTGCCCAATTTTTTATTATTTCTTGTAAAATATCTTCCTTGTACAATAATGTCCTTTTAAAACGTATGAATTTACCAATATAATTAATTGCTAAGGGGAAAAACTATGAACAGTGGACTTGAATAAAAAAATAATACGATTATTATCAAGTCAAAGCCCGCTCGGCTCGACCAATTGATAACATTTCATATTTTTAAGACTACAATTTTATAACTTTTCTGTATTCCGCTTCGTCAGAGCACGTAAGTAATCACAGTTTTGGTATTTTTCCTAACATTACTAATTATTTTATTGTTTACTTAAGTATTAAAATTTACTCATTTTCAAATGTAGTAACTCCAAAACTACGACAAAATGGAAAGGTTACTTTAGTCTGGTGTAATAAAAAAAAAAGAATGTCGTTGAGCATGACATTATTGACAACTAATTTTTTTCGCGGTTTGGGAACACTATGCAGGGATAGTTGTCGTATTTCGGTTATTTTATGTATTTTCGTATATTTCTTCACATACAGAACAATACATTCAAATATTTTTAAGGTCTAACGCAAAACTCTCTCGATCCGCCTGTTAGAATTATGAAATGTTGTTAATTCGATTCCTGTCAGAAACTTATTTCCTTATAATATTAACATTAAAGTCCCGCACGTATCGAGGAAATAATAATAAAAAATAATATTATAAAATACTCGTATACTTAACGCGGCACAAGGTTAGGATACTGGATAGGTATTCTGCACAGTGAAATACCTAGATATAACTAGGCGTGCAAAACAGTTGCCAATTATATTCACGTGAAGTATTACAACTTACAACAAACCAAACTACTTATTACATTCGACCTGATTTCAGCTCAGCTCGTTACGAATTGTCCGCAATACTGGGTCGTAAATTATGGCAATTGTTATCCAATTGTTTTGTACCAAGAACAGTTGAATACAAATAAACACACTTGTTTCTAGGTGAATGTTCGACCGAATTAAGTCTTGTCCTAGTCTCTGAAATACCATAGAAGTGGCATTGGCATACCTACCGTACAATCGCGTGAGATATGCTTTTCAATTGACGACGCGGTTGGCGCAGTGGTTAAGCAACTGCCTACTGAGCCGACGGTCCCGGGTTCGAATCCCGGCAAGGGCAAATATTTGTGTGATGAACACGAATATTTGTGCCTAGGTCATGGATGTTCTATGTATTAAAGTATTTATTTATGTATATAAGTATGTATATCGTCGCCTAGTACCTATAACACAAGCCTTCTTGAGCTTAATTTGGGACTAGGTTGATTTGTGTGTGGTTGTCTGATATTTATTTATTTATTTATTAATTAACCCGAATACACCCTATAAGAGGCTTTATACATTTTAAAATGTTTTTTTTTTATATCATATTATGACAAATAATTATATTGATAATTTCAACCAATTTTTTTAAATGATAATACTTTCCCCTAAGTTCTGGATAGAAACATAGCTTTTTCACGCTTTCATTGCGTACAGTCGAAAATACGTAAGTAGAAAAAAACCTGCTTACTACGTGAATTTTGTCAATTTCGAGAAGTTTTTGAAACAAAAGTTATGAATGAATAATTCAAACTGTAGGTTTGAAATATATAGGAATAAATTGCAATAGACCTGTTTTAAGTAGTAAACTATTATCTATTCTGTGGTAGTAACATTATAATAAACGGTCATAAATTACGGAGAACTGTCACTAACTTGCTAAAATCAGGAGACATGCCACTGTTTATCAATATTTGCCCTTACTTATCGAAATATATCAGTTTTAACTAATGTTGAAACCAAAATGACCTCTCAAGTGTAAATGCAGACTTGTAGGTGTTCAAACATTCGGTTATCTTATCTCTTAGTTGTTCCCCATTCTATGACGCGTCAAAGATTGATAAATCGTAGAATGGACACAACTCCGTTCAGTCAGAGGGCAGAAATTGCGAATATTTAAGTATAGTGAATTTAAAAGTAAGTAGTCGAATATAAGATAATCTCGTTTAATATTTTACAAATATTGTAAAGGAGAAAATATTTGTTACTGACTAACGTGGAAACAATCGCACGGATTTATCTAAACAAAACGTGGCAACAGGACACTTATGAAGTTTTATTAGGTGATTCTGCGGGCGAATACATGTGACAAATATGATCGCTTAAATACAGATGATTTCCGTAAAATATGATGGGAACCGACATCGAAAGCAGTCCGTCACCCTCTCGCATTACTGCACAGAAAGAGACAGGCAATTATCTTGCACGAGAAATAGTCGCTTATAAATGACAGTTGTGCAGAAGGGCTACTCCGATGTTCAAAATTCGACTGTCGAATAGTGCCATCCCTCTCGATCTCCTGTCAAAGTAGATTTGAGTGAATGGAATAGCACTATACGACAGTAAAATTTCGAATATCGGAGTAGCCTTTCAGGTAGGAAAGCCACAGCTAGGTGTTACCACCAACAATACCAATTGTTATCGATTTCATTGAGCACTTAACAAAAGATTCGTTTTACACAATTGACAACATTTCATATTTATAACAGGTGGAAATTAATATAGAGATCGACAGGGCTTAATGTCGTGTACCTTAAAAAAAAATCTTTGAATTTATTCTTCTGTATTTAAAGAAATATAAGAAAATACATCAAATAACTGCAATCTAAGACAATACGGGCTGAATAGGGTTGTTGTCTAAACCAAAGAGCGAAAAAATATATTTATTTTTTATTTGACTTTGACAGATGACAGATGCATACCGAGTTTTATTAAGTTTTTTTTTAATAGAAAACCGACTAAAGTAACCGTTCCATTAAGTTCTGGTTTTGGTGTTGCCACATTTTAAAATGAGTATGATTTTATAAATTAATAATAAAATAAATAATCATCTCAGAAAATAAATAAAAACAGAGATTACTTCATCTTTTTAAGCAGAATTCAGAAAAGTAATAAAATGATGGTCTTAAAAATATGAAATGTTGTCAATTATTGTTTTGTTTACACCCGACGTTCGGATCAAACATGAACAAATACTACCTGAACGGGCGTAGTAAGCATTACCTACTATTTGGGTCATTGTCAGATTTAGGTGCTCGTCTTTCCGGTGGACATTTGCGAAATTAAGGATTCCAGGGCCTAATTTTATGATAAAATGCCTGTGAGAATAAAGAACGTTCCCTCTTCTATAATCGATGTAATAGCAACATAACCTAGATTCATACAAGCTCTTAACTTTTGACCACCGAAGGGACAAATTTTGTTTTTGAACTGACAATGACCCATTTAAGTGAGAGAATAAGCACACACGCACACATGTCGTCATTCATAAAAATAATATAGGTATTATAAATTTTATTTTTATATTTTTACCTTAATTATTACTTAAACTAAAATATTATTATTTTATAGGCACACTTTTAATATTTTCTTTAAGTTAGGTTAGGTACAAATTAGGCTAAGTTCATATTACCGTAATAGTTAAGTATTTTTTATGAAAAAAATACTGACTGAAGTTTCTTTTGGCGTTTCTTCTCAACAGTGGTCTACGCTTGTGAAATGCCGGTAGACTCAGACATGTAGAACTGCCCTTGTGGCCTACTAGCAGAATAAAATTCATTATTTTATCATATCTGGCTGCCTACGTTGCTCCGTTTAATCGCGCAATAGACAAATGACTAAGCAGCTGTCATATTCCGAAATAAAAGTAGTTATAGGGATAAAAGTGGATGAGAAAATGCATAGCGTACGAACAGTGCGTCTGTGGTAGAAAGGTTAAAACATTGGACCGGTAATACAAAGGTACTGACGTCGAGTCCTGGCATGGTTATTTTTTCTTTAAGTGTTGATCTTGGTGGTGTCTATACAGGGTGGAATACATCGAGGGACTTTTAAGCAAACAGGGAATTGTTCAGACTGAGTACTTCATTTTTAGGGTTCCGTAGTCAACTAGGAACCCTTATAGTTTCGCCATGTCCGTCTGTCCGTCTGTCCGTCTGTCCGTCTGTCCGTCCGTCCGCGGCTTAGCTCCGTGATCATTAGTACTAGAAAGCTGAAATTTGGTATGAGTATGTGTATGTATCACGCCGACAAAACGGTAAAATAAAAACTAAAAAAAAAATTTTTTTTCGGGTACCTCTCGAACACCTAAAGTGGGGGTGATTTTTTTTTTTCGTTTCAACCCTAGTGTGTGGGGTGTCGTTGAATAGGTCTCTTGAAAATAATAGGGGTTTTCAAACATTACTTTTTGATAAAGTCAGTAGTTTTGTAAATATTCGCTCCGAAAATAAAAAAAATTGTGTCCCCCCCCCCTCTAACTTTTGAACCACAAGTCAAAAAAATATGGAAAAATTCATGTTAATGCGGCCTTATAAGTACTTTCAATGAAAACTATATTGAACAAAATCGGTCAAGCCGTTTTTGAGTTATCGCCAAATTTCATATTTTTTCTTTAAAAGGTCGTAAGTTGACTTCCAGAAGGTAATAAGTGATTACAGTTTCTAGGGCGTTTACGACCTTTTTATAGAGCTTAAAATCTGTCTTAACTTAAACCTCGGGCTTAAAACAGCAGTTTATTGTGAAGGATGAGCAACTACGGAACCCTACACTGAGCGTGGCCCGACATGCTCTTGGCCGGTTTTTCACCAATGAACTAGGTATGTAAATATTTCTATCCATTTTTGAGATACAGTTTGTTAAACATTAGTGTAAAAATCTGCACATATCAACCCTAGCATCTTTTGAGCATCAGTTAAGTTAAAGACAGGTTATCATTTAAAATGTAAATAACACCTTTGAATTAGTAGAGTTGTTACTGATATTAAAATATTTTATTTTGATGACTTTTTTTATCTTTTAAATCCAGCCTTACAATTTATAATAGGTCGATTGTAGATCACTCAGATATTCTGTCAGATCAGTCCTTAGAAATGTTCCACCTTGTATAGCAATTCAAATATACGATTAATTTGTCTATAAAAGAGGGGTCAAACAACAATATAAACTACCCACAAAAAAAAACTGTTTGAAAATCTCAATTTGCTCTGATGATGGTGCTAATTCCGAATTGAAATACTAGAATGATTCACCACATTTTAAACATCCTATAACGAGTTTATTTGTGAATGGTATTGGCGAGGACCTAAGAGCAACTATTGTGATTCTAATGGATTTTCTTTGTAGTAATAGATAACGAGTTCAAAAAAATACAGACTGGAATTAAAATTCCGGGTAAGCAAAAGTTCGTTTATTAAAGAAAAATACACTTCAACTTATTTAAGGCGTCATATAGTTTGTAAATCTTCTTATTGGTCTGATTTAGATGATACCTATAAGAGAATAATATCGCTGAAAAGAGAGAGAAGATAATAAGTGGCGTTTGTTTGGTATTATCCGTTATATACTTTAATAAGTAAACCCCTCGTATACCATGTCAAAAAAAAAGCTGATCATATTGGAATTATTAATTGATATTTTAACGTAAGGTTCAAATGTCCCGCACAGATATGCGCCTAAGCATACGAGGGAGAATGAAATTTTCCTGAAATGTATACATATAGTTTTTGTATAAATATTACGAATTAAAAGGTGTCTGCAACTTTGTACGCGTAACTTTTTTATACCGTAACTTGGTAAATAGTATCCTGTAAGTAACCAACTTTGAAAATCCAGCTATCCCTGTATCAAAATTAATTAAAATCCGTCCAGACGTTATGGCGTGATGAGAGGACATACAAATTATGCCCAACTGATGGCGCCAGACTGGCATGGCTGCGCGCGCCCATACAAAAATAAAAACCGGCCAAGAGCATGTCGGGCCACGCTCAGTGTAGGGTTCCGTAGTTGCTCATCCTTCACAATAAACTGCTGTTTTAAGCCCGAGGTTTAAGTTAAGACAGATTTTAAGCTCTATAAAAAGGTCGTAAACGCCCTAGAAACTGTAATCACTTATTACCTTCTGGAAGTCAACTTACGACCTTTTAAAGAAAAAATATGAAATTTGGCGATAACTCAAAAACGGCTTGACCGATTTTGTTCAATATAGTTTTCATTGAAAGTACTTATAAGGCCGCATTAACATGAATTTTTCCATATTTTTTTGACTTGTGGTTCAAAAGTTAGAGGGGGGGGGGACACAATTTTTTTTATTTTCGGAGCGAATATTTACAAAACTACTGACTTTATCAAAAAGTAATGTTTGAAAACCCCTATTATTTTCAAGAGACCTATTCAACGACACCCCACACACTAGGGTTGAAACGAAAAAAAAAAATCACCCCCACTTTAGGTGTTCGAGAGGTACCCGAAAAAAAATTTTTTTTTTAGTTTTTATTTTACCGTTTTGTCGGCGTGATACATACACATACTCATACCAAATTTCAGCTTTCTAGTACTAATGATCACGGAGCTAAGCCGCGGACGGACGGACAGACGGACAGACGGACAGACGGACATGGCGAAACTATAAGGGTTCCTAGTTGACTACGGAACCCTAAAAAGACGATCCTGAATCACGCTATTAAGATTTTTCCCGAAATCATGATCCCTCTCCACAAAAAACAGATTTTCAACTTAGGTAATAACATTTTGTAATAGCTACGAATTACAGCTGAAACATGACATGACACTGGCAATATAAGTAATAGTTTGTCAAAAGTAGTATAAAAGTTTGTTCCTGTAGAATCGTTACCCCTCTGAACCCTCTTCAAACTTGATTCTTTGAGAGCAAAGAACGGCTGGCTGAACCGGTTTACAGAAACGCGAGTTTCAATGCTTTTCGAGAAATATATTGCAAGAAAGTTTGCGAATTTGAACAGAACGCAGGTAAAAAAGATACGGATAACTTTAAAATTTGTATTTATTTAAGAAGGTTTAAGGAATCGATATAAGTGCATTATAGCCTAACCAGCCCCAGCTGGCCCAGGGATAGTGGCGCAACAGCTTTCATATGGCAATAAAGTGTATACGTCATAATATTTGCATTATTATAGAAGTAATTCTTTTGGCTGAGCGAATCCACTTAGCTTTGTACCCGATGAACAATACCCATTATCTGTATTGTTAGCTGCGGCCACAACTGCCACTTCAAAATGTAAGGCGTTATAAGTGCAAATTACTTTTACACTAAATTAGTCTTAAAGTCATACGAAATAAGGTTTACTCTTAAACAAAGAGAACACAGATGTTGGTCACTTCATTGTCTTATAAGCATCGAAACGAGCTTCACTGCTCTTTCACTTACGAACTGACCAACATCTGTGTTCTCTTTGTTTAAGAGTAAACCTTATTTCGTTTGACTTTAAGACTAATTTAGTGTAAAAGTAATTTGCACTTATAACGCCTTACATTTTGAAGTGGCAGTTGTGGCCACAGCTAACAATACAGATAATGGGTATTGTTCATCGGGTACAAAGCTAATGGGATTCGCTTACCAGATGTGATTCGAACTATATAGTACGGCTCTTCCCAGGTGAATTTTTCGCTTCGAGCCCTAATCTTTCAAACAATGGCCATTGTTCTATTATCGCAAAGCCGCTAGCTACCAAGTTTGCCACGTGCCACTATAACATTCATATTAAAAACAAACGGTATCGTCATAGTATTAAGGTTCAAATCAAAATAATATGAATGCTGTATTTCGTCGGGGTGGTCTATTGTCCTAAACTACCAAAATGCAATATCTAGAATATCAGTGACATTAAATTTGAACCTTAATACTATGACGATACCGTTTGTTTTTCATATGAATGTTATAATGGCACGTGGCAAACTCGGTAGCTAGCGGCTTTGCGATAATAGAACAATGGCCATTGTTTGAAAGATTAGGGCTCGAAGCGAAAAATTCACCTGGGAAGAGCCATACTATATACGTCAGTAGCGATTTGTCACTAACCAAATTCAAAACATTGTTTGCCGGAATGCTGCTCAATCCTTCGTTCATCTTGCGAAATAAACACTGAATTCTATTGAAAAAAACATGGCTTTCATAAGTCATAGCTGTGGATAGTTTTGGCTTTATTATGCTAAAATTACTTTAAGTACGAGGAATATTAAGTCCTGTTTAGTCTTTGTTTGCATAAGTGACATTTACCGACTTGCAACGTCAGTTACCAAAAATTTGTTGTTGCCAGTAAAATAAATTAGTAGGTACTACTAAAAATCCGTAATATGGCGTGGGTCGATAAATGCCCGTTGGGCTGTGGGTTGAGAACACGACAATTGAAAATTTAATCGGACTTGTCACGCACTAACGTTCCAATCCGACCGAGTTACTAAAAAACTAAGAACCTAACCATAATAACTCAATTCCTAATAGGTGCATGTAACTTTGTCCGCGTAAACTTTTTTTTTGGGTAAAAAGTATATAAAAAAAAAATTGGGCAAGTGCGAGTTCGACTCGCGCATGGAGGGTTCCGTACCATAATCTATAACAAGTTGGTTGTATGGGAGCCCGCCTTAAATATTTATTTTATTTTATTTTTAGTATTTGTTGTTATAGCGGCAATAGAAGACGGACAGCGAAGTCTCAGTAATAGGGTCCCGTTTTTACCCTTTGGGTACGGAACCCTAAAAAGTATAACCACCATTGGATGTCCGGCTATCTCTATAAAAGAGAATCAAATTGATTAACTATTCCTAGTACTTGTAGAACTAATGCATGTAATACAATATAACCTATTTATTGATGCGAAACAGGAAACTATCATGCCATTTTAGTGTATCCAAGTTTAAGGTTATTAAACGTATTCATTAAAATATTTTACCCCGCTATTATTTTTATTTACGAGCATAGGTACTAGTATTAATTTCTTTAATGAAACCTGTCTACTACGAGTTATTGTTTATGAAGTCTGCCATAAAACTCGTCATAAATGTCGCGAACAGAAAACCTTGACATTTATTCATTTACTGGGAGGTGTCGGCGGTTACAAGGCTTGGTTCATGTTGACAAAGCATACATATACATATAGTCCTGTTTTTTTGACGAGCGAACGAAGCGAGCGAATCGTCTCTTTCAGCTTGGCAAAAATTTCTTTCGCATATCCGAACGTTTGGATGTTCGAATTTCCAGCTGTTCTCGCCTACAGGGCACATTTCCCAACCGATTCCCATGCAATTTTGTGAGTTAGTTCTAAAAGTATAGTAGAATGACAACGCAGCTTGTAGTACACCCGCCTACTGAGCCGGCGATTTTGTGATGAACCTATACCTACCTACTCGCATGTCCCATCATTAATGCAGTTTCTGAGTCAAGAGGCCATACTTCTTTTCATTGTTATTTTTTAGGGTTCCGTGCCCAAAGGGTAAAAACGGGGCCCTATTACTGAGACTTCGCTGTCCGTCCGTCCGTCCGTCTGTCACCAGGCTGTATCTCAAGAACGGTGATAGCTAGACAGTTGAAATTTTCACAGATGATGTATTTCACTTGCCGCTATAACAACAAATACTAAAAATAAAATAAAATAATATTAAAGGGGGGCTCCCATACAACAAACTTGTTATTGATTATGGTACGGAACCCTTCATGCGCGAGTCGGACTCGCACTTACCCAATTTTTATTATGACAAATGTATTGATACTTTCAACCAACTATTTGAAATGAATAATATTTTTCCCTGAGTTCTAGGTAGGTAACATAGCTATTTCATGCTTTCATTGCGTGCAATCGAGAATAAATTGAAAAAATAACTAGTTTTCTGTGTGAATTTTATAAATTTCGAGTACCTAGTTTCTTTAAACAAAAATTGTCAATGATAAATTCAAAGTGTAGGTTGCAAATATAAGTATAGTTTTACCAATGAATGAATGAATGAATGAAATCGTTCATTTCGAGTAACATTGGTGACTCATATTATTTGTTAGTATAAATCTATATCTAAAGTGTTAGTAAAAACATTACAAAAACTTACACAACATACAAGCTTTTTGACACATGCTGTTCACAGCAGCGTCTTGTGTAAGGACAGTCAAGCCTGTCCCCAATCGAGCGTAGGATGGGGTTGGGGCTGACCCGCATCCGGCGCACCAGGGATGTGCAGCGTTTGCGCATGGTCGCATAGAAACAGTCGATGCCTGCTTCCGCAAACATCCCTGATGCGCTACAGAAGCGGGGCAGCCCCACCAGCACCCGGAACGCGTTGTTAAATTGGACCCGAAGGGCCCCATAGGCCCGTTGCGTATAATATGCCCATAAGCTGCACGTATACAGGGAAGTGCAATAAGCACTTAAAAGTGTTAATTTCATCTCCCTGGTACAGCGCGCAAACTTACGCGCAATCATGTTTGCCCTCACCGACAGGGCCCTCCGTTCGCGCTCGATATCCATGTTGTCTTTTAAGTCTGAGGTCCAATAAATCGCAATGGTCCTGTTCCAAGTAGTAACATCATAGTATAAAACAAAGTCACTTTCTCTGTCCCTATGTCCCTTTGTATGCTTAAATCTTTAAAACTACGCAACGGATTTTGATGCGGTTTTTTTTAATAGATAGAGTGATTCAAGAGGAAGGTTAATATGTAATTTTATCAGCATTGCACCCGTGCGAAGCCGGGGCGGGTCGCTAGTTGATAATACTTATGTTAAGAAACATGTTTGATGATAGAGAAAAATTGGGCAAGTGCGAGTCCGACTCGCGCATGAAGGGTTCCGTACCATAATCTATAACAAGTTTGTTTTATGGGAGCCCCCTTAAATATTTATATTATTTTATTTTTAGTATTTGTTGTTATAGCGGCAATAGAAATACATCATCTGTGAAAATTTCAACTGTCTAGCTATCACCGTTCTTGAGATACAGCCGGGTGACAGACGGACAGCGAAGTCTCAGTAATAGGGTCCCGTTTTTACCCTTTGGGTACGGAACCCTAAAAATTACTAGAACAATCAGCATTTTTGAAAGGATGAGGAGCGTTTCAACACTTTCAACTGCTCGTTTCCTTGTGTTACGAAATTTAAACGAAAACATCTTATTTTTGGATTCCACAATTCGCAACAAGCGCTTTATAATGAGCTCAGCAATCAACGCTTTTTTTTTAATAATGTTATTTATTCGTGAAAACATAAGTCAAGGAGCGTTAAACGCTCCTGAGCGTTACCCTGATGCACTTTCTGAGGTAAGTGCCCATTGTTTTGACGGCTTCAGCCTTTGATAGTCAATTGCTCTATTAAAGTGAAGGCCAGTGGGTCGTATTGATGGAATCTTCTTGTAATTCGGTATAAGTAATAGGAGCTTACTACGCACCTGGATGCGCTTCGCCTTCCGCTTTATATAAATAATAATCTAGTGGCTATGCGAGCTGAAGACCTCATGAGCTTGTTTTGAGATGGTTTCAAATTTGGACTTATTTACGTTTTCAACACCATATTAAAATACGTACGAAATGGGTTTACTCACGTCGTAAATCGAATATCGCTCAACATGTTTCGAATCGGTTCGCGATTCATCATCAGGAGTGCCGATCAGTGGCGGCGGGCCAACCGAGTACTGAGACATTTTACTTATATCTGACTAGACGACGATATATTTATTTAATATATACATAAATACATATATACTATAGGTAACATCCATGACCCAGGAACAAATATTAGAGTTCATCACACAAATAGTTGCCCCGGCCGTGATTCGCACCTAGGACCGTCGGCGCAGTAGGCAGGTGTCTTCAAACTGCGTCAACTGTGCGTCGTCAAATGGACGACGTTGGTTAAATGGACCGTTGCAGTTATAATAACCATCTTAAAGTGAATGGGTTGCCTTCCCAGTTGCAGTTACTACAGTGTTGCCTAACCTCACCACTTCGCTGGCAGTTTGCTTGTTATTCAATTGTAATAATCACGGGCTGGTCGCGATTGCGGAAAAATCTTAAGTAAAACACTTGCACTAATAATAAGGAACAAAATTTTGCTACATAAAGAACAAAATACCGAAACCTTTTTAGAATTTTGGAAACGTTACTTACCTAGTAAAAATCGAAAAATCACACAAATCGAATTTGTCCCAAAGTAGGTAAGCTCTAGTTATGCTTGTATTATGGGCAAATGGGCACTAGATGGCGATATACCTACACATTAGTTTATAGATACCAACTTAAATACATAGAAAGCGTCCATGACTCGGGAACAAATATTGTAGTTCATCACACAAATATATATTAGCCCTTGCCAGGGGACGAACCCAGGACGGCACTACCACTGCGCTGCATCAACAGCGTCGTCAAACATTACTTAGCTTTTTGATTTCAGGTCTCGTGAACTCAGTGGGTAATCAAGAAATGCTTCGATCTTTGAATAGAATCCGATTGCGGAAATGCATAAGAAATTAGCCATTCAATTTGTCAAGCAAAACAATGCCCGAGCGTAAACCCGTTATTTCATATGCGTCATTGGCTTACGTCGCCAAATTAAGTCGCTATTATGCCTACTCGCAAAATAATGAAGTACTCACGTCATAACTCCACGTGCAGGACACTCCAGCAAACTTGGCCACACAGCGGCCCAGTTCTACGTCCTCGTGCGTCGTGTAGAGGTGTTTCAAGCAGTACTTCACGTGAGGAGCTACCCTCCTCAAAGTCTCCCTAGACAACAACACTCCCGGCCCACCCATGCAGAAGTTCTCATTGTAGTCCAGAGCCAATGCATCCCTTTCATCGTTAGTCCCTCTCCCTGCCTGCCCGATAAACTGCGGCTTCCGACTATCCACTGAACGCAAAAATTCACCCAACTTATCACCTCTCACGTAAACGTCATCGTCCGCACGCATGAACCACTCGAACCTGTCACCGTATTTCTCGTACATATATAAGATCATGAGGAACGACTTCTTCTGCGGTGGGTAGCTGTCATCCACACCCCGGAGTGGGATCAACGGCAGCCCCGGTGCGCGTGACACTTCCGAACTGAAAAACGCAATCCGTCCCGGCAAATCTTGCGCCCAGGTTTCCATCACAGCCTTCGCTCTAGAACTAAGATACTGCTCGGCAGTCATCACACCCACAAACACTAAACTCCTATTGGAATTCTGAATAGTCTCGTCCGCGCTCAAGTCTATCAAGGCGAGGGGGTCCGGCGCCACTTGCCTCGCCGTCTCCATGCACGCTTCTATGGAATTCCTCGAGGATGGCTTTAAGCATAGCTTGAGGAAGACCCCGAGGGTGACACCGGCGACGACGCCCGCCACCAGATGCATCCACTTGCTCCTGCGGGGCATCTCGACGACACTGCGGAATCAGTAGCTGTTACCCCGCGTCGACATGTGCGCATTCCAGGAATAGCCTTTTTATCCCTTTTTTGTAGCCGGGATACATTAGCAGCCGGCTTTTTTGTTCGGTTCTCGCTCCCATCGGCGGGAGCGATCACATGGCGAGCTCGCGTAACACGAATGTGGCGCTATCTCACTATCGCCCGAATATCGGATTTGCAGATGTTATCGGGGCGGCGAGGCGCGGCGAGTATCGTAACGCGAGACGTTCATGTTACACGTAGGAGTTTTAAAACTGGGGCGCCGCGGGACGATCGACTCGCGCGCCGGCCGACGGCAGACTGGACTGCCTCAAAACAAAACCCGCTGCAGCGGTAATTCCACTGTCCACGCAGACCGGAGCCTCCGTCACGTTCTCTCTCGTTGTTATGCCTATTTGTGTCCTCGTTCCGCTCTGCCGGTGGCAGACTATGCAGGCATCCACGAGGCAATCCTGACAGCTGGCTGTTGACATCGTGAGTGCTGCGACACATTCCGAAAATGTATCGTTAAAATACGGGTCAAGTGTGAGAGTACTTTACATACCGAATAAAAACTTTTTGCACAAAAACTGCCACCACGTGTCTTTAATTTACTTACCTACGATTACGATTTCACCCACTGGAGAACATGGATAGGAAATAAGATACCCTGGTTAATGACCTAAGAAGTAATGCAGAAAGGTCAAGTGTCTTTGATTTCATTGTATGTAAGTACTTACCTAAAGTTGATTACACTTGACCAATGACTTAGAAAAACACCCAAGAAGTTACAAAACCTTTTTACACTGTATATGCAAATGGACATTTAAAACGACATCGACACAATTAAATCGACGCGTACCTTTTGCAATTGTGATAAGAGCGAAAACGGTACGTGTTTCAATTTCCTTGACTGTACCTGCGATCTTTGCGTATGCTTTTTAGGGTCCCGTACCCAAAGGGTGCTAACGGGACCCTTCCCATGACTCGCCACAGTGTGCAAACTAACTGCTTTAGTAAAAAAAACATATTTTAATTCATCGCATAATATAACAAGAAATATAGCATCAAACGGTGCTCAGCACTTTGTCCTTGTGATTTCAATGGACATTCCCTATTCATACCACCTGGCATTGTCCGACCGGTCAGCTGACGGTCATTCAAAACTGTCACTGGGTCTACCTATACCCAGTATGAATCTTACCTACGTAACAGGTAACAGTAATAAGTTCGAATCGTGCTTGGTATGTTCGTATTGTACCTTCTAATACCTGAGTAGGGTACCTACCGTAAGACTACCCACCTATTAGTCCAGTCCACACAACTCTTAAAATGGATAATTATTCGTTAATACTTAATAATATTATATGTGACCATTATACAATATGAATGACATTGTTAATTACAGTATAAGGATAAACTCAGTTTAGCCTGGGTTTGACCAAACTTTTGTTACAAGAATGACACTTAGGCACCGAACTTAGGAAGCCAGGGCCCTAGGCACATGGCTTTTGGGGACCCTTCACCTATCTCAAAATGCTTCTCAAATTAAATAGTAGCTACTACCTGCTATTACTACTACCTAGTATTTTAAGTGATGAAATTAACCTTTCGACCGCCACAGTCGGCTGTGCCCGTCAACAAAAAATCGTGCCCCTGACGCCACGTCGGCCACAGCCGTCCAAATTTCAATGATCAAAAACTTTGTAATTCTAACTGGTACAAGTATTTTTCAATCCCTGTTGATTTTGGGGCACATCTTTTTTTTTTTACTCTGGCGTCAGTGGCACGGTAAATTGCTAGACCGCTTGGCGGTCAATAGGTTAAATAAGGAGAACATAAGTATGGTGCAAGTGCTACTTCTCGGACTGGGGACCCTTAGACTGGCTGGGCCCCTAGGCACGGGCCTCGTGGCCTAGGGATAAATACGGCACCGCACTTAGGTACTCGCGGCTACGGCTATAAAAAAAAAATTATAGTAATGTCAAAACCCCATAATGGATTGTTCAACAAAGTCTAAGATGGATAACTAAAGTAAGAAAATATATATAAAAACGTATAAAATCGCTGATAGAATATGCATCTTGACTAAGATTTGTTTTAGACTTCAGTTTAGTTTAGTTTTTCGACTATAGTTAGCATAGGCGTGTTTAGGGGGGTATGTCTAGTGCCCACACCAGGATTTTGGGTTACCGATAGAAATTCATGGCTTCATCTCATAGGCCATGGCCAGCCCCAAGGGCCCCGTCTGAAAAATAATCTTATGTAAGTGTTATGGTAATAAAACGTTTTTTTTTTACCCGTGTTATGAATATACAACTCCGTGAGACCTTTGGAAGTAGTATTACCCATATGGGAAACATTTAGGTAACGGAACGGCACATTATCATAATAAAAATTGTGCCACTTCTCGTAAGAAGGAACTACGCACTCGTCGAGAATAGCGGAAGCAGTACCCTTACCATGAAGATCAAGTGCCGCTTATCGACCATTTGCCTTCAGCGGATCCTGCAGTACTTCTGTCACGCGAGCCAGATAGTTTGGAGAAGCTCATTGTACTTCCACGTGGAAGGAAAAAGGGCCCGTGGGAGATCACCGACCCTATGGACCGATGCCGTGAAAGAAGCCTGTCAGGAAACTCTACAGGCGTCAATCCGGAAGGCGGAAAACCGTGTGGAGTGGAGAGCTTTGGTGCAACGGATAACGGCCTCAAATGGTCACGACTCACGACCCTCAGTCATGAGGAAGCGAGGAAGAAGAAGAAGACCCTTACCATGAGTTAAACTGTACGTCTAGCTAAACTGTGACACGAGACTAATACTATCTATCACTTTCCTTTTAATATCGTGCGAGCATGACAGGAGATGCTGAGTCGCGAGACAACCGAAGTCGCTGCAAGATATGCTAAATGCCCTGCTGACTGTACTCTCTAGCGACAGCGTAAAGGATTTGTATGGAGAATAGTACGGCTTCCCTAGAGGTTACTTTGTAGAACTTAGTTACTTTTTTCTCCATACATATCGTTTACGCGATCGCTAGCGAGCACGGTCTTAACTCATGGTAGGGGTTCGGTACCCTTAACGTATACCCCGCGCGGCGAACGATGATTCCTATGACACCTGTCATCTCCGTACATTTTATAACCTATAATCGGAAAAATGTACTAAGATGACAGGTGTCATAGGAATCATATCGTTCGCCGCGCGGGGTATAAACTTAGCGTAAACGTTTTGTATGAAGAATATCGCAGCGCCCCTGGCGGTTACTTTATAGAACTACAATTCTCCATAAATTTTACGCAATCGCTAGCGAGAACTGTCACTGTAAACTCATGGTAAGGGCACTGATGATTCTTTAGCTACACTAACGCAATACGCCATTGTCTTAAACTACACTCGGACTGGGAAATGCTAATTTGTGTTAATGTTTGGGTTAAAACGGTGAGCACAATCCACCGGTTAGATAAAGAATCAGCTGGCAATCTGATAACGAATTACTTAAAGAAATCGAGTACGCAGTAAACAGTAAGGAAATGTTTTTAGTGAACCTCGCACGGCTCACACTACTACATTTTAGAACAATACAAATCTATAAGATCTATCTATACTATCATTAAATTCTAGATTTGCATTGAAAATCACTTTTCTATGGAGAGGGGTCATGATTTCAGGAAAAATCTCAAACCATCCAAAGATGGTTATAGTTAGGATACTTCTTACCCGACTACGGTCTAAAGAATAACGGGTACGAGGTTGCGGGCACCTTATAATATACCTATAGCACAACATCTAAAATCAGTCGTGGCTCACGTATCTTTGGAGACAAATTGCTTCTTTTCATGATATAGTTAAATAACTAATCCTGCGAGTTTTCAGCCGATATTTGTATCATTTAAATGGTTAATAGCCCATATTAAAAGCCCCAGAAATCTCTTGGAAGCTCCAGAAATTTTTGAGTAACGCCGCGCCGGAGATGGTTAAAAGTGTTATCAAGTTGATTCGCCCACATACTCCTCGCGGGAAACGGCATATCTAGACTATACCTTCAAATACAAGTATTACCTACCGTATAATACATTGTCATACATAATGTTAACAAACGTAAAAAAATGGCGCCAGCAATAAAAGATCTCAATTTTGCTGCAATCTTCAGAAACCCTTATCTATCCAAACCTCTTGACATTGACCCACTCTGCTACATAACCCACATAAGAAAATAGATAACAAAACTAAGGAAATTATTTAGTTCATGCTACTTTTTTGTTTTAGACTACATTACAAAACAGAAGGCAGTCTGTCTAAGTCTTTTTACCGTTAGAATAAGGTTAGGATTCGCGTATAATGTGTAAAATAAGAGTGTGTTCGGATCGGACCACGTGTGATGCTGACACCATTTCGTGGGAGCGGCTCAAGACAGATGTGTTGTTTCAATCGGCAACTAGATAGAGTGCCGCTGTATATAATGTAAAAATTGGTAAACATTTTTTTTTCGTATGCCTTGCCTTTTTGGTCGATTTTTTGACCGAGTGAGCGATGCATTTTCGTTTCAGCTTAAAATTATTTCGTCTGTGCAGATGTTTGGATTTGCGGCTGTATACTTGCCCGGAGCAGGGGTCGCATTTGTCAACCGATTCTCATGAAATTTTGAGCCTGGTTGGTTAATTTTCTACATTTCGCTTGAGTAGACAGCCAGCTTTAGGGCCCGGCTGTTAGAATAAATACGCATAGAAACGCTAGCTGGCGCTTGAAAGTGAACCCAGTTTTGGTTAGCCACGGGCTAAGTTTCATCCATTACAACAACCGCGTCCGGACCGCGCATCCGTCACAAAATCAATGTCACAAACAAAACGTCTCTATGATTGGTTCGTAAGTATAACACGCACACATAAAACCAAAAGCGGCTTCATCTTTCGCAAATCTGTTGCATCAAGACATTGAAGACTCTCGTTCTAGATGTGGTGATTCTGGGGTCCGGCCTACCACCAGGGATATGATCGGTGGTATGGTGGGCCCGCTATAGAATCACATCAGAAGGTTCTCTTATGATCTTTAAAAGCCGCCTAAGATTTAAATTTTCGCTGTCGTTGCCATAATATCAAGTTGTTGCTCGGTTCAGAAAAAGACGGATGTGATATACCTACTGTGCATTAATTAATTGATAAGTAATCTGATAATAGATACAAGTATCCGTCACTCTCGCACACGTATACTTGTCAACACGTTGAAGAGATGGCATCACGCATGTCCATAGGCTGCGGTAACCGCACAGGACAACGGGTAACCGCTTACTATCAGGCGGGCCCAATAGGTACGCTCGTTTACCACAATCGTGATATAAAAAAAAAATGGCCAAGTGCGAGTCGGACTCGCGCACCGAGGGTTCCGTACAAACACTTTCCATCCCTAAGTGGTTAAGTTAAGTTTGCACCTGGTATGTATAGCGCCCCATATAAATTAGGTGCAAAGTTAGGTATTAAAAAAAACTACTTACTAGATCTCGTTCAAAACAATTTTCTTTGGTAGTTTTATAGTAATGTATGTACATCATATGTTTTTTTAGATTTTTTATTTTCTTATTTTAGAAGTTAGAGGGGGGGGGGGCACCTTTTTTCCACTTTGGAAGCGTCTGTCACGCAAACTATACGGTTTGGAAAAAAATATTTTAGAAACCTCGATATCATTTTTGAAGACCTATCCATAGATACACGTATGTATTTGATGAAAAAAAAAATTGAGTTTCAGTTCTAAGTATGGGGAGCCCCCAATATTTATTATTTTTTTTTTATTTTAGCATCAAAATCTTAATGCGGTTCACAGAATACATCTAGGTACCTACCAAGTTTCAACAGTATAGCTCTTATAGTTTCGGAAAAAAATGGCTGTGACATACAGACGGACAGACGGACAGACAGACGGACAGACAGACATGACGAATCTATAAGGGTTCCGTTTTTTGCCATTTGGATACGGAACCCTAAAAACAGCAAAAAAACACGTTTGTTGTGTGAGCCCAACTTACATATTTATTTTATTCGGTTTTTACCTACCATTTATTTACCGCTATAACAGTGACAATAGAAATACCAATTAAAATTTCAACTGTCTAGCTATCATTGTTCATGAGATGCCTGGTGATAGACATACAGACGGACAGTGGAGTCTTAGCAATAGGGTCCTGTTTTCACCCTTTGGGTACGGAATCCTAAAAAGACGCCCATTGCTGGACAAATAATTACGGGTCAAAATAAGGACCATCAACGAGCGAGTTCAACTCGCACTTGGCAGATTTTCTCTCACTGGACGGATATTCGAGTGGCATGCAATGTATCCGTTAAAAATAAACACAAGTGTAAAAAAATATAGACTGTAACGCTCCCGGTTGCAAAACACATTTATCTTGAATTGTCTTAAGGCGAATCGTTATAGCCAGCGCGCACGCTGAATTTTTTGGACCCTTCTCCTCATTATCTAAACAAAATTTTGGCATAGATTACAGATGGTATGGTATTTTATCCATTCGATATGGTTGTTTTATTAAGTCAATGTATATTAAGAAAACATTTCGCGTAGGTAGCATTCGGACCTCTGCGTAACATAGTGTGTCTACTGTCTAGTCGTCGCAGTATAACCGCTTATAGTAAAATAACCAGTTTTGCATTCCCTACTAATCTTCCAGATAGAAACTCGTAAATCCACAGATGGTGTTGCAGTGAACAGAGATCTAACGGCCAGGCAAAAGGACTTTGTCAGCAAGCGGCAGCGGCGGCCATACAGGTGAGTGAGACACCGCGTTCGGACCTTTCGCTCCCGTCTATGGCCACCACTCTCCGCTGCCACTTGCCGCTCAAGTTGTAGCAGGTCCGTATGCTACATACGGAACGTGAGGATAAGAGATCTCTTAAAGTTTGCACCGTCTACAAGTCGGTGAAATACTTTGCATATTTCCGACGGGGAAGGGATATTTTGCTCCAATTTGTGGCCGGCCATTATTTGCTTCTTGTTCTACCGTAGGGTGTCAGAGAAGGATAGGCCATAGTTGCACAAATAACAGTAAAATATGGCCCGTTTAGTGGCATCATAATGGTGCTGTTGACGATGTGAAGAACAATACTTTTCTTTCTACTCCACGTCTCGATTAACATTTCAGGATTTTCTGATAAGTTAAAAACACCAAATTGAAAATAGCTCTTTATTTATACAATATTTCCATTGATGGGAAGCTGAAGTATAAAATCACGCACTCTACTTCCAAGCGTTCACTTACAATTTCCTACTATAAGTATAATGCACTTAGGAGTATATATGTATATACTCCTAAGTGCATATTTACACGGAACGGTTTTACGGCGGTTTTCAATCTTTTGACCGCTGAGTTAGTCAACGGAAAACTGCGTCTCAGAAGGCAAGCTGGCAGCAGACATTATGACATTGTATAGTGGCGTCTGGGGCACAGCTGTCCGTCGACGTGATTTGCCGACTTTGGCACTCGAAAGACTAAACGACCATTGTTATGCAGAAAGCGACCAGCGTTATTTTTTTGTCAAAATGACTTGAATGAGTCTGGCCGCTTTTTGCATACCTTACTACAATAAATCTCTGGTTGCGTTCTACAAAACTACGGTCAAAACGATCAACTAGCGTTTTTGGAAATAGCCAGTTGGTGCTGCGACATGAGGTCCGTATTTCATGTGTCAACATCCATCATTGACAATAGACCGTTGAACGGCAAACGCAGGATAGAACTATAGAAACAATTCGTCTTTAGAGTAAAAAAATAATGTACGCAATACTTCTGGCAAGAATTCGTTCAGTGGCATAAAAGAAGGCATATGTCCAACAACACATACACTTGGCTTAGCTAAACATAGTAAAAAACGTCGTGAAACCGCGTCGTGTATTTGAGCACTAAGCTTAGCAAATAATATAAGTAATACCATGACTGCAAAAATCACTCCTGCTCTTTCTAAATATGGAATTAGAGCAGAAGCACATCTGGTATTAATGATAATATTTGTCCAATCTCTTCAAACTACCATGACCCAGCACCAATATTGCCAGAAATAAAGTTCATTTCTGATGCGACTGTCATCGTAATTTGAACGTAATAACACATTTCCATTCAATAAATAAAATCGCTTGCAACAATGTTAGTGATATTCGTAAGTGAGCAAGTACCTAGTTAAGCAGAAAATACATGTAAGTGTAAAAATACTAATGCATAACATAGTCTCCGGAAACAAAACTCACTGTTACGGCTACCAAAACCCCCTATACAAAAGAGTAAACCCGCAAGTGCTAACTAAAAATGTTTGGAAACCCCTGCTATTAAATATTTTTTGTTAAAGTCGATTCACGATTCCTTCTCATGAGCTTCGCTGGGTTGCGAAGGCGGCTCGGCGCAAGCTAACCATGATTAGAAATCGTAAATAGATTCGATACGACGTGAGTAAACCCGTTTCATATATCGATACCATAGAGCACAATCGTACTAACTTTTCGGACAAAGTTGTTGCAATTACCTAGTGCACAACTCTTGTGGTTTAAATTTCACTGGCAAAAAAAAAATAGTACGAGTGTGAACTAAGGTATCGATATATGTATTATACTTTTGTATCCCACGTAGCACACATGCTGTATTAAGCGCTTATTAAAGTCGAATAGTCATCGTCGTTAAAATCGAATATCGCTCAGCTGTAATAAGCTGAAAAGGGGTTTTATAAGTGCTTATCCAGCCTTCGTGCGCAGGGGTCGGACTTTCTTTCGCACGGTAAGACTAATGGAGAACTATGGAGCCGTTATTAACATTAAAATACAATTCATACTCATACTCATTCATCTAATTCATTCCAAACTGCCTTTGTGGTTATTATGGTTAACATTCCCAAGCATTAAATGACTAAAATTATAAATAATTTTTTTTTTTTACAATATTTAAAACTCCTAATTTAACTCAATTTATTATCAATATCATGAACTTTCTAGTCATAAATGGATATTCGATCAATATAGAACCCAATTTACTCCAGAAGACATGGATAAAGTTGCAAATATTTACGTATTTTATGATGCCGAAAAAAAACAATGCCTACACAAATCAGGTCTTTTTATATTCTTCTGACTTTGTCCTTGACTATAAAATGAAAATTGCGAATGAAATACACTTATGAGTATGAGTATGAATAGTATTTTAATGTTAATATCGGCTCCATACTCTCCATAGCTCTCCATTAGTCTTACCGTGCGAAAGAATGTCCGACCCCTGATGATGAGACTCGGGAGTTTTCTATACAAAACCCCTGATCTAATAATTACACATTCTTTTTCAGTCCCATTAGGTCGCATGCTGTAATTTCGATTCGCTATGAAATACCACATTTATCTCGTTTTCACAACTGAGAACTAAAATAATCTTCACATAATACTCTGAGAACATTACAGGCTTTTTCTGCTTAACTATATACATCATTTGCATGTTATATCGACTACGAAAACAATTTATACATAAATATACATTGTGATGTTTAAACGAATATTAGTGTTCAGATATTAATAAATATTTCGTTCTGACTTCGTTCGGCTTGACTTTGTATTTCTCAATGCACTTTCTATGTAGTAGGCATTAAAACTAGCTGATAATTTTAGGGTGTATAGGTATAGGTTTTACGGTTAACAAATTTCCAAATTGATAAACGAAAGTAAACAAAAACGTCAAGTTTCAATAATTTACTACATGGACGAATATTAGAATAATAACAAAATGCGTATCTTCACTTATAATAAAACATAATATATTGACTATTGAGGACCGTTCAAGAAAAAGGGCAATTCTTTAGAAACCCTTTTGCATCATTCATTATAGTGCATCATGGAATCAAGTTGTTTAGATACTAGTTTTTATGAAAGAAAAAAAGGAAAGATAATTATGCAACGATAGCAAAAAAACTGAAATAATTCAACTTACTGTCGTTATTTTCATAGGAAAAAAATCGGAACCAAATCGGTCGCAGTACCTTTGTATAGCCAAATTTTGTTCGAAACTCTATTGCACAATATAAAAATATTTACAATTGGGTCACCCTATACTTAACCCAATGGTATATGGGTGAAGACCAAAAAGTTTAGCACCTTAACTTACTAAAATTCGAATGAAAGTTCCTTTGTACGATGACAGTCAACAATCGAATAACGTACTTTAAAGTTGTATTTGATTTGAAGGTACATTTTTGTCGCACAACTGAAGTGTTTTCTATAGATTTTTTTTCTCGTTTCGTTAAGCTAACTACGCCTTAATTTCGTTGAACTTTTTGGTCCTTACCCATATTCTATCATAGGGCCGAACAGATTATCACATTCTTATCAATTAGTAGTGTTTTTTATGGGTGTTGTGTGTGCTTTTACTGAATATGGTAAATAGAAATAATCTCATTGTCAGTGCAATAAAAATACCGAATTCAGGTGGCCAAATTTTGACCACTGTTCTTGAACGCAAATAATTTAGTATAGACTTTATGGCTATTCTCATAAAGCTCGAATCACTTGAAGTATTACTGCTTTCCATGTGCAGAACAGCTAAAGAGTAGAACTCGCTTCCAGCAAACCTTTTCATTGACGTACTATATAAATGGATAAATGCCTTCATAATTAAATCAGACATTCTAGCAAAGGACACGAATTAGAAAAGATCTCCACTCATATGTTTCATAGATGAATATAATTTTATATAAAATTTTGTGTAATAAAATACATCGCGGATGGGTTACCTAAAAAAAGTCCTGGTCAAGCTAAATTTAATTAAAAATAAAATAAAATGAAACTTTTTATCAAACAGTGCATTCGGCTACACTGCAGCGTCTTCTATCGCGCGGGATGTTTGGCACAGACCTCTTTTTCACAAGTATCGATTCGTATTAAAATTTTACTATTGAAATTCGATAACCACAAATAATTCCTGAAATGAAACAGCGCTTAATATAATATAAAATCATTTATTAAACAATTGAGCTCAAGTAACTAGTACCAAACCCTATTTTTAAGTTTTAATTCATCGATGCTAGGCTACGATTTTCAAGGTAACCCTTTCGCTATATACATATTTTTAAAATATTAAATTTGATATAAAATTATATTTATCCACTAAACAGATGGATGGTCGTCGTTTCTTATTCGCATCTTAGACTATTTAGAATGCGAGAACAGTGATCAATAATTCAAGATCTATGCTGTTAAACGTATGTGGTGTACAATGCATAAAAATAAATAATATAAGCTCTCTACTTTAAGTAGGCTAAGAGTAGTTTAGACTGATCGTTGACTGCCAAGTTAATATTATATTTGTTATATCCCTTGAAAAAGTATCTTTGAATCCAATAACGATCGAATCCAAAACAAAAGTATTTACTTTGCGATATAATGATACTATGGGATACTTATTTTTTTAACAGAAGTATATAATGCCAATCCAGCAGTCATCGTTCAACCTTCAATATACTATAGCATAATAATTACTTCGACACACTATCTACTCTTATTAAATTATTGAAAATATATCACTCTTTCGCGCCATTTCCATACCACACAATCCATCATTACGTCGAAAAAGCAACCAAATATGTACTTTTTTGGAATGGTGTTAAAAGGAGAAATTTTCGATATGCCCGAATTGACAAAAAGTTACGATACTGAAAAACTCAATACACACGCATACGAAAAATATTCCATTAAGTGACACATCACTAATGTTATTTAAAACTGATAAACTACTCTCTGGAAATATATCTTTAAAATACTTGGGTCAGAATCAGAAGGGTTAACCATTTAGAGGGCCCAGCCTAAACTGATCCGTGACGGAAAGCTGTGCCACAACTGCCACAACCAGTAAACCAAAATAAATACCCTAAGGACACCGTACTGGGTTATGTTCAAAATGTATTATGTAGATAAACGATCGCAGCGCACGTCGTCGTGGTAAAACATGGAACCCAAGAACCCAAGAGAATCGAGGGAATACTCTAAGTTCGACATTATATAAATATGAATTGCTAAATAAGCACGTAATACCGTGCCGTTCGTTCACATACTGTTTAACACGAGAGCGAGAGGAATGGCACGATACGCAATTCGGATTTGAAATTTCCGGGTAAACCCTTTTGAAGGGGTTTTCATTGTTTAAATTAAGGTAAATATTCCAGCAGTTCCAGCAATCGAAATTAACCATATACTTGGCCTCAACGTTAATTCAAAGTAACAGAAGTAAACAACAGAATGTCACATATGGTAAATAAGGTGACAAGCATTATAAGGCTTATTGCGTTCACATTTTTTTTCATATAACTATATTTTTTATTTGTATTGTCATCTAACAGTTGTACACTTAGCCAATAAGGATAAATGACGTCGTTTTAGCGTCTTGGGCACACACACACCCTATCATTGTGATTTGTCATTCACGCTCCAAGCGCTAAAACGCCATTAACTCGTCGGACGGGGTTTTTCAACGTAATAATGGGTAACCATTTTGAAGACGCTCGCAAAATACATTAAATTACAGGCATTTTTCTGTTCATTCACTAAACGTATTATAATTAATAAGTATTCATTGCAATTGCCTCCCACCAATAGTAGAGCAGTTAGAGTAACAATAAACGTGTACTATGCAAGATCCAAATTAATGGCATTGTAGCCATGTCATAAAACCTAAAACCTCCATCTCCATATCGCCTGACAAAAACTCACTGTTTGTCAATTTCTGTCACTGCTTTTGAAAACCTCGTATCTAGTAAGTAGATTGACACAAAGATACGAGCATTGTTTTAAGTAGGTATTTGTTACTTGGTGATTAATATTTTGACGACGCGGTTGGCGCAGTTTGCAGACTGCCTACTGAGCCGGCGGTCCCGGGTTCGAATCCCGGCCGGAGAAAATATTTGTGTGTTGAACTCGAATATTTGTTGTTGGGTCAGGGATGTTATCTATATATGTATTATGTATTTATATATTATGTATATCGTCGTCTAGTACCCATAGTACAAGCTTTGCTTAGTTTGGGACTAGGTCGATTTGTGTATGATTGTCCCATAATATTTATTTATTTAATGAGTTTTGGTTGTCAACAGCGATATATATGTGAACTTTCCAACTAACTATTCTTAAATGTGTATCAAAATATGTTCAGCTTTGCGCGACCAGTGGACGGTCGAGCGATGACACCAGGAGTAGTGAGCAGGACGATTTTGCCCGAACAAAGACGAAGAAAGGCCAAGTGTGCGAACGCGCGTAATGTGCTATCTTGCAGCAAAAGTTATTTTTTAGATGCTAAAAGTACAGCGGTATAATATTCAGGTTTAATTTCAGATATCCAAATTACGTTGCGCGAGTTGTAAGAAGAGTATTTAGATTATTTCGATTGTGTGTATACTACGTAGCTGTTTTTGCTGCTGACTGTATTCTGTACAAGTTCAACAAACTTATAAAAATAGATTAGGTATTTTTAACTGCGACCACCAATACCTAACAGTTCCGAGTATTCGAGGTTCTAATCGATTTTTGTAAGCTAGATACAAAAACAAGTTTGTAGCAAAAAACGGACCACGCTTCAGGCTCTAAAGCGAAAATACATACCATAATATAATTGCTATGTAGATAGGTACTTGGTAATATTATGTATAAGACCCAATATTTGTTTTACGTCATAGAGGGCAAACGAGCAAACGTATCGCCTGATGGAGCGTGATTACCGTCGCCCATAGACACCTGCAACACCAGAGGAGTCACAAGTGCGTGGCCGGCCTTTCGGGTGGGAGTACGCTCTTTTTGTAACTAATATCGGTAATTAACGGATTACAGTTTAACGAGTAACAAGGTAAGTCACAATAATAAAATAATAGTACATTATAATACGAATGTGCTACGGTGGCCATTACACACGAGGCCATTTTGCAGCCCGAGCCTGCAAAGGCGAGGGTTGTATGTATAAGACTGTGTGACTGAGTGTGACATATACACGCCAATATCATACGACGTATTTCAACATACTTGTACGGAAAAGGCAAAAACTTTCATACCTCAAATTCTTCCAATTCATCAAATTAAACAAACAAGCTTCCTAAGTCAACAACATTACTTTTATTACTCTACTGCCCTACTAACCAAAACGTCGTATAACAATTGCTACAACACGTCTTTATCCCGTTTCGGTGATATACCTGTAGCAGTTTCCTTATAACCGTTACGAGACCAAATCGTCCAATGCCTTGTCTCTGTTGAACTCGTGCTTTGCCAACGCAGCGGACACTCGGCCTTCTGGGAAGCCGAGGTCCATGAGCTCGCCCAGTATTAGAAGACCTTCGATCACCTGGAAATTGAGAATAGATGCGGGTGAGCTTAAACTGGTTACATCTATTGGACGGAATCGTTTTCCCGTTAACTAAATCTGAGAATGGCTAAGTTTTTTTTATTATATACAACGGGTGTTCTATTTATTGTAGTAAAGGCGAAGATACCTATTCAACATTTTTCAATATGATACTACAAGCCTATAGATTGTTATTTAGTCAACGAATAAGATAATATGAATATGAACAATTTTGATAAAATTTGGTATGGTGATAGCTGACACCCTGGATTAACACATAGGTTTTTTATCACGAAAAAAATGTAGTGTTCCCGTGGGATAAGCGGGCAACACCGCGCAGCGCAGCCAGTAATAAATAAATATTGGACATCTTACACGAATCAATCTAGTCCCAAAGTAAGCTATAATAGGATTTGTGTTTTACACAAATATTAGCCCTTGCGGGGATTCGAACCCAGTACCGTCGGCTCAGTAGGCAGCTGCACTACCATTGCGCGAACGGCGATTTTTGCGAAATATTCCTTAAAAAAAATCCGAAATATTCGAAAATGATCTAAGTTTTTTGGGAATTTTCTACAACTTGCTTTCTTAAGAACGTGTCTAGTCAGATTTATCTAAATGTTAAGACAATAAAGATGGGTATAGGTAATAATATGATCAAAAGCGAAGGCACATTCAGTCTTGTTTTGGTGAGGAATGGAATGGATCTGTAGGTAGGTATATAATAGAAGCCATGCTTCTCTCAACCATGTTTTAGGAAAGGTTGCGACCCGATCAACGAATGTCACTGATTTACATTTACAAAGAGGAAACAGGAGTATATATTTCAAGTAATTTTTGTGAGTAGTGATGAAAGTCAAGTTTTTTCAATAGGAATAGGCATTTATTTCGGAAGAACGAAGGATTGAGCAGCAATCCGGTAAACGATGTTTTGAATTTGGTTGATGTTTATGACAAATCCTTGACAAATCGCTACTGACGTTTTATAACGCAAATATATGACGTTTACACATTATTGCTGTATAAAAGCTGTTTGTAGCGCCACTATCTCTGGGCAGGACCGACACTTTTTAGTACATACCTACATCTATAAGGTAATTCTATAATAAGCCTTTATTTAACAATCACATATACTAAACAAATAATTTACTTATTAACTAACACTTTGATTGTCTTGCGTTTCCGCAAAGGCCTCCCCAAGCGCTTGCCACATTTTCCGATTCTGGGCTGTCCTCCTCCAAGTGACTCCGGCAAATTTTAGAATCTCATCTTCCCATCTAAGCCGCTGTCTCCCTTTCCTTCTCTTGTTTTGTCGCGGACACCATTCTGTTACATCCTTAGCCCATTTTCCTTTGTTGCTTCTCATCATATGGCCTGCCCACCTCCATTTTAGTTTTCTTGTGCAGTATGTTACATCTGTGAGTTTAGTTTGATCCCGTAGTGTTTTTAGCTTTATTTTGTCTTTTAGTCTGACATTGAGCATGCTTCGCTCCATATTGTGTTGACAGGTCTCAAGTTTGCGCATATTTTGTTTCGTCAAGCTCCATGTTTGACATCCATATGTCATTACGGGTAAGATACACGAGTCAAATATCTTTTTCTTAGATTTTAGTGGTACTTGCGGGTTTTTCACAATTTCTTTGAGGGACCAATATCTTTTCCATGCTAATTGAACTCGATTATTTACTTCTTTTGATGTAAGGTCTTTTGGTGAGATTATTTGGCCCAGGTATATGTATTCATCAACATATTCTATTATGGCACCATTGACTTCTATAGGGGTTTTTTCGAGATTTGTCATTACTTTGGTCTTTGAAATGTTCATTGAAAGCCCAACTCTACTGCTTTCTTTCACAAGCTGTTCAAGCATATTTTGTAGGCTTTTTGGGTCTTCTGCGATCAGAATCAGATCATCTGCAAATCTTAGATGGTTAAGTTTGATTCCGTTAAGATTTAGTCCATATGTGGTCCACTCAAGATGCCTAAATATATCTTCCAGTACTGCTGAAAAAAGTTTGGGTGATAATGGATCTCCCTGACGGACTCCTCTTTTTATAGGGAACAGTTCGCCTAGTCTTTCGGTTTTTATTTTTGCTTGCATGTTCTTGTATATATTTTTAATTATGCGTAAGTACTTATATTCGATGCCTTGAGCTTCTAGAGCTTCCCAGATTTTGGCGTGTTTGAGAGAATCAAACGCTTTGTTGTAATCTACGAACGCTAAGTAATAGGTGATACAATATTCGTTGCATTTCTGTATAACCTGCTTAATGGTGTGTATATGGTCGATTGTCGAAAAATCGTTACGAAAGCCGGCTTGCTCTCTGGGTTGGTTTTCGTCCAGAGTTTTCGTTAAACGGTCTAGTATTATTTTGGAAAATATTTTATATACGTTAGACATTAGGCTGATGGGTCTATAGTTAGCTATTTCATCTTTCTTCCCCTTTTTATGCAGCAATATTATGGTAGATGTGGTCCATTGGTATGGTATATATTCTGATTCTAATATATCATTAAATAAGTCTGTGATGTTATTTAGTATGATGTCAGATGTTCCTAATAAAATTTCGTTAGATATACAGTCCTCACCTGGTGCCTTATTTCTCTTTTGTGATTTTATAGCTTTTTCTACTTCATCTTTTAAGATGCATGGTATTTTTTCATTACAGTTTCCTTCCTTTTCACAAAATAGATCATTTCCATCCAGTATTACGTCATCGCTGTATATCTCGCGGTAATAATCGGTAGCTACTTGCAGTATTTCGATCCGATTTGTTTTATTTTTCTTGTGTTTGTGGTGTGTCATGCTGTCTATCCAGTTTGTACATTCTTTCAGCTCTTTCCATGCTTTCTTGACACCTCCTGATTTATCAATATAGTAGTTTATAATATTACTCCTTCTTTTCTGATTATGTTTCCTAATTTGCAGATTTATTTCTTTGCTTAGCTGTCCTATCTTCTTTTTGTTATTTTTTCGGTCTTGGTATAAAGATTTTCTTTGTTTGAGCAGACTTCTTGCTTCCGGGCCTATTCTATCTGTTTTAACGATGTTTAGTCTAGTTTTGTTTTCTACCTTTTTAAGTTCTATTTCGAGACTGTCATATTTCTCTTGTACATTCTTCGCAGTACTTGTTGTTTTTAAATCGTTTTTTAATAATTCTAGGATATTTTCTGGTAGTGGTAAAGGTATTGGTTTCTTATTATTTTGAGTGAATTTTCTCAGTGTTTTTGGTTCTTTTGAATATATTTGGCCTCGTAGCATTCTGTGGTCAGTGTTGTAGTTCAGTTGGTTGACTACATCAATATTCATAAACAGTCTGGGTTTGTTTGTGAGAATGAAGTCTATCTCGTTTCTTGTCTTCCCGTCAGGTGACAACCAAGTCCATTTTCTATTTTGTTTTTTACGGTAATAACTGTTCATAATGCGTAGGTTGTTTTCTGATGCGAAATTTATCAGTCTTTGGCCATTGTCGTTTCTTTTGCCCGTTGAGTAGGGACCGAGTACATTGTCCTCATTTCTATTTCTTGCTCCAATTTGACTGTTAAAATCTCCCATTATTACAACTGTTTTGAGTAGTGATGCCATTACTTGGGATAGTTTGTTGTAAAACGCGTCTTTTATGTCTGTCTGGGCGACTTCTGTTGGGGCATATATTTGAACAATTGAGATTGGCTGCTTGTATCCAGGTAGTTTTATGTTTAAAATGGCGATTCTGTCCGATATTCCTCGGAATTCCATTATTTCGCTTTTCAGGTACTTCTTAACCATGAACCCTACTCCATATAGTCCTGGTTTTTCGTTGATGTGGTATAGGATGAATTTATGGTGTTCTTCTGTTTTTTCTTCAGCTCTTCTTACGTCGCTCAATCCTACGATATCCCAGTTGACAGTATTCAATGCGTGTTCCAGCTCTAGAAGGGTTTCTTGTGATTTTAGTGATCTTGCATTGAGTGTTGCTATGTTGAGTTTATTACTTTTCCTTTGTTTTTTGTTTTCAGTGCAGGCTTTTGAGGGTGGCGGTCTATCTCCCCGCGGTGACCAACCGTATTGGGGTTGATTTTGAGGTTGTTGTTTAAATAAGATAGTATTTTGTTTGTTTTGAGTCTTTGATCTGTTGTCATTAACTAGTTTTTTGGTGGCTCTAATTCTGAGGTGGATGTTGTGCGCTCGTAATTCTTTATATTTGATCTAGTGTGATCTCGTGTGGTTGTTCTGGGTTGGTCCGATGTGTCCGATCTGTATATTTTAGCAGGACCTTGTTGGCTTGATGATGACGGATTATCTGGTTGCGGTGGAGAGAGAGAGAGGTCTCTCTTCCTGTTTTCCTTCTTCTTTATTACGAGTGTATTATATTTAATAAATGCGATATTCCCTTTCTTCTTCTCTTCAATTACCTGATCTTTCAGTTTTCGCCTTTGTTCTAAAACATCTTTAGGGAAGTCTTCTGTTACATACACATTAGTATTTTTTTCTTTTAGTATTTTCCTATTTTTCAAGATTGTGTTACGTTTCGTTTGGGAAGATAAATTTATTAGAATTGGGCTTTGATTGGACTTCCCTTGAAGGTAATTCTAGTCTATGTTAATTAATGTCACGCGCAATATGCATAGCATAGATATGGGTATATTTATCCAATTATCCCTGTGCCCTACTTTCACAAGATCACGTTTATAACACTCGTGACATTGTACTTCACAAAAAAAAATTACCTTCAAATTTCATACAAAATATGGACAAAAAAGTAAATATATAGTAATAACATTTTACATAAAAATATAAACTAATATTTAGGTATGGAGGTTGACCCTCTTTTGGGCCTATGACAGTGTTACAATTTTCTGCCATTTTTTGTTTCTCATGAGTGAACCACAAACTATGCATGATTACATTACGTCTATAGTTGATCAGTTAATAGGAAAATTAATGTTATGCTTTTCTTTGTCATATTAATGTGGTAGACCACTGACATTGGTTGAACAGTAGCAGGTAAAGGAAACTGAAACATGTACCTTTTTGACCGTTATTGTTTGTGTCAGAGCGTAAAAGGTATGTGTTTCTATTTCCTTGACTGAACATCAGCAGCAGAGGTTAACATCAAAATAAGTAAAAAAAAATCTAATTCAAAACACAGTTATTGCTAGAAGATTAACAAAAGTAACTAAGATTTTGAAAAGAGAACCTGATGGATGGATTTTTAACATTTTGTTTTATGATATATGTTTTTGTATCTTAATTGACTGATATTATAACATGAGTCACAATTTAAGATCATATTACCAAAATAAAGATAAGAAAATAAGTCTTACCTTCTTATCATTTTCACCTACAAGCGTACATACTCTCGCAACCCTGTCTATCGGGAACCCCATACTGTGTATCTTCCGACACATATCCTGAAGCTTCGGAGACAGTTTTTCCATTGGATTCGGAAGTTGCTCCGTCTTTCTCTTAACCTTTCTCTCTACTTTCTTTTCACTTGTAGACGGTGGAATGTTAGTGGGTGCTGGACTGGCATTATATGACCTTTCATTTGCTCTTAGTTTCGCTGACATTAGCTCTTCATTTAATTCTTTAACTATGTCAGGGACGCTTCTAGACCGTGACTTTATGTTATGGGTACTTGGGTTTTCATTGATACAGTTCTCGTCCTGTACCGGATATTCAGTAGGAATATTTTGCATATTCTGTGTAGGCACCGGTTGGTACTGGTGAAAGTAATATGGTTGAGGGATGAATGTTGAATCATCTTGCGGTTGATTCATGTCAGACTGTCTTGGTACTTGGTTATTATAATATGAAGCATTAACAGGATAAGGGTTTGTAGGAACATAGTATTGATAATTTGACAAGTACATGTTTTCGATTGGCATTTGGTTATCACAGACATTGTCAGTTGGTACATAGTATCCATTAGTAACGGGATAGTGAGTCGGTGTTATATACATCAGTCCAGGACCTTGCATTTGTTGTTCTGTGTACGCGTTGGGCAAATAAGCAAGCCCTTCCGTTTGGACTTGTGTCGCACAGCTGGGAATCGGATAACTTTGTTCCACCTCATACTGCTGTGGATGGCAATTCGTTGAGGATTCCTTTTGACTTTGCAATATCTGCGCTAACAATTCCATATCATTTATTGTCTTTAATTCTACGTTATCAAACGGGCTAGAAGTATCATTTTCAAAGTCTTTGAATGTAAGCATTTCTACATTGCGATTGTATTGTGGAATTTTAGAAAGCTTAGTACTACTTTTATATTCTTGTAACGGGTCAGGATCATCTAATAAACTATTTTGAGGATAATTGGCTTGCAATTGTATTGGTTGAAGGATATTTTGTTCTGGATCAGGGTTGCTACAGGCCTGATATGTAACTTCAGGGACTGGAGCCGGTTCCTCAGGGGACTCTTCTAAGACAGGAGTAGTATCACAGTTTTTGTCCGTTTTCTCATCGGGAGATATTGCACTAATCTCTTCGGTACTAGGGTACGATACTTCCGAGACGCTAAGCTGTTTTAGTTTTTCTTCTGCTTCGGCGGCCGCGATAACGTCCAATTTTTTTTGTTTGGCCTCCTCTAGTAACTGCAAGCGGTGTTTGCGCTCGTTTTTCTTGGTCTCCTTAGCGCTCCGGAGCTCCTTCAGCTTGGACAGCACGTTGGTCTCGAACTGGGAGCAGTACACGGCGTTGTCGACCACATTCTGCGCTCGCTGGGGACACTCGTGCACGCTGTACGGTAGATCTATTTGAGGCGGTCGTTTGTATTTTTCCGAGATCTTCACGGGAACGCCGTCCATAAAATCTCCGAAATGCGACATATCAAAATATCTCCGCAGAGATAATGATTATAATCAAACAATGAGACGACAAAGTTTGTTTCTATTGACTCTAAAGATCACATCGTCCTTGCTCAACGTCATCACTCGATAATATAATTAACTTTGGAGGTCCAACGGTAATGAGACTGAATCCCTTGTATTTTGCATTTTCACTGTAATAAATTTTAATTAATAAAAGTTTCAATTTTTTTCTCCCAGAATTCAATTTCTACGTACGTCACAACTCTCATCAGTGTCATTGTACTGTCAGATTTGACAAGTAACATACTCCACAAAATGTCCACAAACATGAAAAAAAAAATGTCTCATGATTGGTTGAAAAAATCGTTCTGGAGTATTTTCGCAGTGCTTAACTACAAACAACAATACAATAAAAGGGTTTTTTTTACAGTCCAATTTTGTGATCAAATCTAAAAGATATTATTTTTAGGATGTCATATATATTTTCCATTGCAGTTATTTATTACAGGTTCACTGAAGGGATGATTTATTTTCAGTAAACTCAGTACTCTGTACGTTTTCAATACAAACACATACGACTGGTTTGAAAAGGAACACATGAATTTGAAGTTAAAAAAAAAACAAATCACGTGTACTCTTCATGAGCTCCCGTCAGATGTCGCTAATGTTGCTTTCTTAAGTCATGGCGGATTTTTTCACAAATTTACAGATTTTTGCCTGATTCGTGGGTAGATTTTATTATCTTTCTTTACCGGAGTCGAAATAATAATAGCTCGTCCTATTTGTACGTGATATAGAGCATAGCGGCACGGGCGTCTAAATTAATTCTGACATTGACCAACATTCGCCATCGACTCCGTGAAGACGTTTGACGGATCTTCTCGAATTTCGGTGATTCGGTAAATAGATAGAATTATTCAATTTCGACGTCGGACCGTGCGTTAATTAATTTATAACGGCTATTATGACGCAATAGGCGTACCAAAAGTTCGGACGCCATCACACTTTACGGTTGGAATACAGGTCGGTATGAGGAAGACGGATTTATAATTTGCCGGTGGAATTTGTAGTAACCTAGCGAGTGTTGTGTAGAGAGGGGAGCACCGAGCAGTCATGAGTGAGGGCGCGCCCATGCTGTTCCATGGGAGTGGTGGGTTCGGAGGGCCTCGACAGGGCTTCGCGTCAAGCGGGCCTCTGGAGCGCGCGTGCCACTTCCCCGCTCTGGAGCTGCCGCCGGGTCCGGCCACACCGCACCACCCTGAGCGCCCAGCTAAGGACAGCACAGCTTTTGGCTATGAGTCTGATGACTCCAGCCTGTCGAGCAATGCCTCTGGCTCCAACAAGAGTGGTGAGAAAGGTAAGAATTAATTATTGCCGTATATCTTCTTGAAAGTGATATTAATTGAGTTCTTTACAAAAGCTATGTTGTTGAACACCAAAATTGTGCTCTGAAACACCAGACATAGTTAGGATTAAGGTCTTTAAAGATATAGAAGTGCTGTTTAGTGTCATAAAGAGTGTCCATGTGATTTGCCAAATATTTATAAAATTTAGTTTTCTAGTTTTCTTTCGGTTTTAATTGTTTGATTTAAAATAAACATGCTATTTAATTACCTCCAAAAATTACATGGTAACAGAAAATATAATAATACTGTTAATTTTTAATTTTAAATCTACCCTCTTCATTTAGAATATGAAGTATTCAGCCTGTTGCTAGGGAGGATAATTTAGATTCTGCCTAATTTTTTTATTCAAATTAAAATTATTCCTATTTATTGGTTTGCTAAGAAGGTTCTAGTGGTTTTATTTCAAGAGGCTAATACATTTTATTGTAGGATACTGTTTAAAGTTCTTATTTTTTTTTAAATAACTTGGCATGAAAAACCATTAATGGTTTAGGTAAATGAAAACCATTCCATGCTTTTTCTAGTCATGACTGGATATTTGATCATTATAGAAACTTATTCCAGAAAACAATGGCACGGGGCCTACTTATCTGTCGTTACATTGTGTTATAAATAAATTTACAAAGCACTCCAGAAAACTTGGTTTTCCCTGTAATCCATGATTTCCAGTCCTGATTATTTATGTATTTTATCATATTTGATAAGTAAAAACAATCCCTACACAAATCAGGTCATTGACTTTTGACCTTGACTATTTAATTAAAATTTTGAATTAATGTGCTAGGAGAAGTCCGATGCTAGATAACTATAACATTGCATGTCCGTGAATGTGTTTTTAATTATTTGAAGTACTCCACAAAAACTATACTGTCAAGTGTTAGTGAGCAAGGCTGGTTACGTTGAGTTGTCAATATTACGCAGATAAATCTCAACCTATCTAATTTTTGTGGCCTTCACACTTTGTTATAGATATTATTACAGATTGTGACATCACAAAACAATATTTTACAATTCAGTAATAACTGTTCTCATTTAATTAACTTTTTTGTTCTTATATTCAATTACCTTATCTTGTATAAGATAAAAAAGGTAAATAAACAAGCTTGTATTATCTTATCAACCTTTTAATTAAGTAACAATAAAACAACTTTCTTCGGTTTCCGCGACTGTCACACCTTCAAATGAAACAATTTAACACGTTCACTGTTGCTGTTTGACATGTGAACCTTATGTCTCTGTAATAGAGGCTTGCCGTGACCCCGTATACACACGGACATGGACACTGGTGGCCCAAAAATTTTTTTTATTTATTTCGGGTAGCCCTACCCCTGTAATTTGTTAGACCTTCCCCTTATATTACTGATGTTAAATTACAGATTCCTAACTTACTTGCAAGATAGTGCTCAAGGTTATCAAAGTTTTAAAAATTGTTCATATTTGTGATATAAATATGGTTGTTTTTAATAAATATTATTGTTTGTAATAAACGGTTCTATTTAATTATTTAGTGATAACTTGTTTTTACCTAGAAATACTTTTCAAGTGAACATAATCACTTGTCCTTGATTCGTAACTTGCTTGCAAGACAGTGCTCAAGGTGATCAAACATTTAAAAATTGTTCAAATTATAGTAATAAATATTTGTAGTAAATAATGATTATTTGTAATAAATATGATTGTTTTGTAATAAAAGCCCGTGTTTAATTATTTAGTGATACAAAAAAATAAATTTCATGTGAATCTTTCAGACGCTTGAGCACTGCTTAGTAGTTGAGATAAATTCACAAAACTTTCAGTATTTATTTACCATTATATGTGTAACAATTTTGAAGGATCGGGGATACCAGTAACTACAGTTTGAATTTTTCCCATAGAACCGTGTACCACCCTAATGGACAGTGAACGTGTTAAACGGATTATAATCGCGTATATTTATTATTTGACGCCAAACAGGTTTTTGGTATAGATATAAATAAAAAAATAAAATAAAAATTGTTTATTTCAGACCATAGATCCATAATAGTGTTAGTAACAATTGTGACTTACAAAACTATGTTAGAAAAAAGAAACAAAACATGTTATGAGAGAACCGCTTAAAAGAAAAATATGGCCGACTGGTAGGAGCAAGTAGCGAACGTTTTATTCACTACTTGACCCTACCAGTGACCACTTCAACCCAATACTTAGTGAGCGGGCAGTCGAGGCGCTCTGACAACACCCTCAGCATGCTGTTGCTGCTGCTTCGCATCCGCTTTAGCAGTGAGGCTATTCTTTTCCGCCGAATGGCAAAAAAGTCGTCCACCCGAGCCTCGGCAAACATGCCTGATGCACTACAGTGCTTTGGCAGCTTCAACAGCATCCTGAGGATGTTGTTGTACTGAACCCGCATGGTATTATAGGCCCTCTGAGTAAATCTCACCCACAGGCTGCACGTGTAAAATGTTTGACAGTAAGCTTTAAAAAGGGTCAACTTGACTTGTTCGTTACAACGTGCAAACCTGCGGGCGAGCATGTTGCCTCGTACTGCCAACGCTCTTCTCTCCCTCTCCATATCCACGTCGTCATTTAGATCCACGGTGAGCATATGGCCTAAATACTTAAATTTATCCACTACTTTAAGGGGTTGGCCCCCCAGCATGATCTTAGGCACGGTGTTTGTATTATATTTTCGGGCTTTAAAAATAAGCACCTCGCTTTTGTTAGCATTGTATCTAAGACCATGCTGTAGAGCGTATTCCTCACACAATCTAAGTAGATCCTTAATGGAGTCGACTGACGGTCCCAGCAGCACCATGTCGTCCGCATAGCTTATGTTATTGAAACATATTTCACCTATATGGCAGCCGACATGCGTACCGCTGAGCTTCCCTATCAACTCGTCCATATAAAGGTTAAACAGGATAGGGGATGACAACCCTCCCTGTCTTACCCCGCACTTCAACCCATATACATCCGAGTCGACCCCCGCCCATCTTACCCGATTGACCTGGCTGTTATACCAATACTTAAGTAAAGCTATGCACTCCCTAGGTATATTGGTTTCTTGTAGCTTATCCCACAGCTTTTCGTACACAACCAGGTCAAAAGCTTTGGACAAATCCAGGAAACACGCATAGATGGGCGTGTTCCTGTCTTTATAGTACCTGACAGCCTGCTTAACGCACAAAATTGCGCTTTCCGTAGAGAGACCTGGCCGGAAGCCGAATTGAGCATCGTGCAATGTAATATGTTTACAAAGTTGTTCATTAAGCAAGCCGTCAAGCACTTTAGCCAGTACAGTGGCAAGCGAGATGGGTCTGTAGTTGCCCATGTCCGATAGGTCACCCGTTTTGTTCTTAACTAGCGGAATTACCACTGTACTTGTGAGTTGCTGGGGTAGATAGGCGTGTCTGATGCACAGGGTGAAGAACATTGCCAGGACGCGCGGCAAGTGCACCCCCGCATGTTTAAGATGCTCGATACTGAGACCATCATGTCCCGGCGATTTACCCCTTTGCATATTTTTAATGATTTTGTCAACTTCTTTAGCTGTAAATCTCAAGGAAGATTATAGATATGCAAACAAATTTCGTCTAGTAACGAGCGGCAAAGTCGAGTCGACAGAGTTGAAAGCTCCACGTCACAGTCTTTCCTATGTGACTCCAATATCTATTAGATAGTTTTTTTTACACATATACATTTAGCTCGATAAATGATTAGGTACCAGCGATCGGCCCGTGCAACATCTCGTTATTCGGGGTAAAAAATACGAACATGATTGTAATCAATATAAATTTAACATTATTATACGAGTATTTCACTCAATATCTAGAACTTATTTTTTGATCAGGATCGCGGGTTTATAATTATTTTCATATTAAAATACGAAACCCGCGGACGGTCCGTGCCGATCATTGATGATTTTACCTACACTGCAATAAAGGAATATTGTAAAATAGTACATTCTATAAATAAAGCATGCTCCAATTTTTACCTCCTACACAAGAATCTCTGTGAAACTCTTAGCCATTTTCATTTGTTTAGATAAGAAAACTGACATAGTTTCTTAGTTTCAAATAGGGCTCAATTTATAAAGATTGCAAATATACCTACATTTTAAATTAATTAAGAGTAAACCAAAGGTCTATTTATATTTAACTAGCTGTGCCGCACGGTGTTACCCGCTATTCCCACGGGAATACTAATTTTTCGGGATAAAGAGTAACCTATGTGTTAATCCAGGGTGTCGGTGTCGGCTACCTTCATAAAATAATAATAATAATAGTACCCATAATTATATCCTCAACCGGTATCATACCTAAAACCCTACACACTGCCCTGAAAATAATAGATCTTCACCCAAAAACGTATATACCACTACAAAAATCAATAGTACTGGACACTTGTTCGATAGTACGCCGGTTCCTAAACCCAACTTCACTCACACTGCTTAGTGTTCCGGAAACTACGACTATTCCCCCTACCCCACATACACAAACCACATTACAAACATCCCACAGAACACAGGCAGATATACACCAGACACAAAATATATAAAACCAACACCGTAAGCACACCACACCTATACACAAGGACCAGATTACTTGGTTAAACCCGTATCTGGCCCTATAAAAAACCCGACGTAAAGTCGAGATGGGAAAAAATCCACAAACAATAATAATAATAATAGCCTTTATTTCAGATATAACTACAGTACATTATAATTCCACTATCTCCCATCTTTTATATGTTGTTCTATCTGTTTGCCCTTCGGCATAGGCCTCCTCCAGCCTCCTCCACTCATTGCGATCTTGTGCAACTCTGCTCCATGTGTGCCCGGCGACTTGTCGAATGTCATCGTCCCATCTTTTTTGTGGCCTGCCCCTGCTTCTTTTGCCATCTCTGGGGTACCACTGTGTGACCCTTTTGCTCCACTTATCCTTGCCTCTGATGATATGGCCTGCCCATTTCCATTTGAGCCTTTTTATTTTTGTTGTGATATCCTGTGCTTTCGTCTTAAGCCTAATGGATGAACTGGTCATCCTGTCAGCTTTCCTCACACCTAACATGCTCCTTTCCATGGCTCGTTGGACGCATGCTAGTTGGGACTCGGTTATCTTTGTCAGGGACCAGGTTTGGCTTCCGTACATTAGAACAGGCAAGATACTTGTATTGAATAGTTTCCCTTTCGTCCTTGGATGCAGATTGTTGTCTTTGAAGACTTCTTTTAGAGACCAATATCTTTTCCATCCATTTGCTGTTCTCCTTTCTAATTCCTTTTTTATTGTGTCTTTTGGTGAAATAATCTGTCCGAGGTAAATGTATTCGTCTACATATTCAAGTTCGTGTTCGCCTGCTTTTATACAGTTCAACTTGTCATTTGTCATCACCTTTGTTTTTTCGAAATTCAATTTCAGGCCCACTATCCCACTTTTCTCTACCAGATCGTTTATCATTTTGTTTAGCTCCTCAGAATCTTTAGCAAACAGTACTATGACATCTGCAAATCTTAAGTGAGTTAGTTGCCAGCCATTAATATTCAGTCCGAGTTGGTCCCAGTCTAAATCTCTGAAAACCATTTCTAGAACTGCAGAAAACAATTTCGGAGATAGAGGATCCCCTTGTCTTACTCCTTTATAACAGCTCCGGCTACCTTCATAACATATATAATATTAGTGAGATATGCCTATGCAATTTCCTACGGAGATATTGTTTGGCAACGCGCTTGAAGTACCCATCTTCTCCCGATGATTAGGAAACTTTATTCATACTTATTATCTACCTACCTGTGACAACAGAAGCGGCAAAACTTATCCTTATCCGAGAGTGGCGTATTAGTTCTCTCCAACAAAATAAATCAGCATTTTAGAATTAGAAAATTGTTTACATATTGCGTGCCTTATTACGACCCTTATTGACTGGGCGTTACAGTACATGTTCACATATTTATGAACGCCTTATATGCTGCGATATATCTGATGGCGACTGTACAAGACGCCAACTGTAAATGCTGTATATGTATATACTACATCTTGTTGTCTGGAATTTATGAGATTCGGGTTTTGCCAGTGAAAAGGTTTAACCACTCCGATTGGTCCCCAGGAGAGAGCACGTCAAGCGCATCAGAGCTGAACACAACCCCGCCAGGCTACGGGGCCGGATACGTCCGGGAGTGGCGCGGCCGGGCCCGGCGCGAGCCGCACCGGCCGCGCCGGATCGCCCCCGAGCGGTACCTCAACGCCTCCTACCCCTTCCAGGTCAAGTTCACGCCGGACGACTTGCTCAATGGTGAGTGTTTTGTTCATCTGAAGGTGAAACCTGTAACCTGTACAGTGTACGTCTAGAATAACTGACGCGCGACAAATACGAGAGAGCACGTCAAGCGCATCAGAGCTGAACACAACCCTGCCAGGCTACGGGGCCGGATACGTCCGGGAGTGGCGCGGCCGGGCCCGGCGCGAGCCGCACCGGCCGCGCCGGATCGCCCCCGAGCGGTACCTCAACGCGTCCTACCCCTTCCAGGTCAAGTTCACGCCGGACGACTTGCTCAATGGTGAGTGTTTTGTTCATCTGAAGGTGAAACCTGTAACCTGTACAGTGTACGTCTAGAATAACTGACGCGCGACAAATACGAGAGAGCACGTCAAGCGCATCAGAGCTGAACACAACCCTGCCAGGCTACGGGGCCGGATACGTCCGGGAGTGGCGCGGCCGGGCCCGGCGCGAGCCGCACCGGCCGCGCCGGATCGCCCCCTCAACGCCTCCTACCCCTTCCAGGTCAAGTTCACGCCGGACGACTTGCTCAATGGTGAGTGTTTTAGACATCTGCACCTCTAGCACAAAACAGATAGGTACAGAAATCAATCTACATACAAGCGCGCTCGAGCAAACGAACGCACACATAGACATTGACATTGCTCACGGACACATCGAGCGGATGGCACTCGCGCTCGCACTGGTCTGAACTGGTCCGAGATATCGTGTCCGTGAGCAATGTCTATGTGTGTGAATGTAGATTGTTTTCTGTACCTATCGGTTTTGTGCCTCTAGCACAACTGACACGCGACTCTTTCTCGCGCGAGAAATATTACTTATCATTTTCTTAGCAGTACTGTGAGAGAGTGACGGACGATTCTATGTCGCGCGACAAGAGTCGCTAAGCCTAGTTGTGGGCTGAAGGCGAAGCCTGTAACCAGTACAGTGTACGTATAGCATAACTGTGATGCGCAACAAATACGGTTACTTCATCTTTTATAGCATATTAACTGTAGCAAGTATTTCTACACGTAGACTACAAAATGCAGGAATAGATCATTACATACCTAGGGCGGTAACGAATTACCACCCATGTCTAAAGTTTTAAGTCTTGCTTTGGCCAGGAAGTAAGATTTTCTCCCGTTGAAAATCCCAGTTACGACTTTCCTTTCAATACCGTGCGAGCAAGACAGATGACGCTGAGTCGCGCGACCAACGAAGTCGTATCTAGATATCCTAGCCCTGCAGTGTTTAAGGCTATGACGTGAGTCAAATATTACCCAACCTCGATTTACGGTAGCCATTACACAAAAACAAATATTGATTCTAAACATTTTTCACGTATGTTACGATGTATATTGATAATGATTACTATAGCAAATATTTGCATACAGAAGTAGGCACAAAACATGTATTCAAATTCTAATCTCGCCACGTACCTACTCATATCTGTTAACTTTTTGTTTTCTCCGCTACCCAATGGTTGTCTGGAAAAGATCGCTCTTTAGCGATAAGACCGCTTATTGTCTACCATTTTTAGGGTTCCGTAGCCAAATGGCAAAAAACGGAACCCTTATAGATTCGTCATGTCTGTCTGTCCGTCTGTCTGTCCGTCCGTCTGTCCGCCCGTCTGTCCGTCCGTATGTCACAGCCATTTTTTTCCGAAACTATAAGAGCTATACTGTTGAAACTTGGTAGGTAGATGTAGTCTGTGAACCGCATTAAGATATTGATGCAAAAATAAAAAAATAATAATAAATATTGGGGGCTCCCCATACTTAGAACTGAAACACATTTTTTTTTTTCATCAAACATACGTGTGGCGTATCTATGGATAGGTCTTCAAAAATGATATCGAGGTTTATAAAATATTTTTTTTCTAAACCGAATAGTTTGCGTGACAGACGCTTCCAAAGTGGAAAAAAGTTGGTCTCCCCCCCTCTAACTTCGAAAATAAGAAAATGAAAAATCTAAAAAAAACATATGATGTACTATGGGCTGCAAAAATGCATGGCCCATTTATGAATGAATTCATTCATAAATGGGCCATGCAATTCTGCAGCTCATTGTACATTACTATAAAAACTACCAACGAAAATTGTTTTGAACGAGATCTAGTAAGTAGTTTTTTTTTAATACCTAACTTTGCACCTTATTTATATGGGGCGCTATACATACCAGGTGCAAACTTAACCACTTAGGGATGGAAAGTGTTTGTACGGAACCCTCGGTTCGCGAGTCCGACTCGCACAACGCCGGTTTTTTTTAATTTGAAATTTCTATTGTATTATTTTTCTTTTTGGTGTAGCATAAACAATTTTTGTATTGTATTGTATTCAATGGATTACATATACGCATGTTATTCGATCCACATTGCAGTGGTCTTGACGTAGGATGCTTGACTGAACAGCTGGTATTTCTATGGAAACAACTGCTGTGAAATGTCTACTGCGGAATACGGCACATATGTAACATATGTTTCCAATATTATGTTTGTTATTATGAAATATCGCGTGTTATTCACTCTTAATTTAGTTTGTTTTGAATATCATTGTAAATTAGTCTCTACGAGAAACATATCGGAAATGTTTCAGAGAGATTAGTTATATTTATATGTTACGAATTTGTCGTTATATCTCTAAGGTTTCGTCATCCTGGGCCGTAAGTGGAATTTTCTGCTCACTACGCGGGGAGAAAATCTCACTTCCTGGCCGATGCAAGACTTAAAACTTTAGACAAACCGCGGGTGGGAATTCGTCAAGCCCGAGATCGCATATGTATGGCTCTTACCTTCGGTTCGGGCCACAAACACCTGTGATCTGGGACGATCACGAATTTACCGCCCTAGGTATGTAATGTACTATTCCTGCATTTTGTTGTCTACGTGTGAAGAAATACTAGAGTTAATATGCCATAAAAGTTGAGGTTTAAACGTTATTGGCGTACCTTGTACTATGGGTAGTATTCAATAGATAAAGCGTGAGGTATTTATTTGAAAATACTTATTTATATTATACTCCTCTTGTTCTAAATACCATACATTTTGCGTGTCTCTTGTGTGGTAACTATATCGCTTAGACCTTGCCAACTTGGTAAAGAGAGGTAGTGATAATATTTGTCGTGCGGGGAAACCAATTTCTTCTCTCTTTACAATATGTCTTGTTCCAGGTTCCCAATGGGACAATCTCTCTCAGGAGATATGGGACAAGTTCGTCAAGTCGCAGCAGACCGAGGAGACCTTCCGCAAGAAGATGAACCTCTGGAGATACCTCTATGTCACCATCAAGGTATGTTTGTCTAGGGTGAAATTTAGTGAGGCAGGGAAATAGTTCTTGTATTCCTATATGGATTTTATATAGTTTTCTTGAACTCGTGATTTTTCAGACTAGATTGTGTGAAATCAGAGTGGTTCAATTCGAGACTACAATATAATGTTTGCCTTACACAATACGGTCCCCCAGAGAGGACAAACTTTACAGGTTGATCGGAACGTGCGTGGGAATAGAAATGTGCAGGTTTTTTTTAATAAACCAAGTTTCAGTAAGTTAACATGCACGTGGATGTATGACAATCATAAGATCAAACAAGGCAGACGTAAGCCGAAGGTTATTTAATAGCTCACTGACTCTATCTTACTTTATCTATTTATTTCCCACGCTTACAAGCTATCTTTACAGGACTTAATCCTAAGACAATAACGTAACTATTTCTATAATTTTAGCATTATCATTTTATATAAGTACTCTGTTTTTATTTTATTGGAAAAGGTTAAGGGTCTAATTTAAATAATTTTTTCAACAGTCAATATTCCCCCGGTACGGCCTATATGTGGTTGGCTCGACGATGTCTGGCTTCGCTTTGGACTCTTCGGATATGGACCTGTGTCTGTACGTCCGCGCGCTGGGAGACACGGAACCCCGAGCGCACGCGCTGTTGCACCTTAACTACATACTCGCCTACATCAAGAGCTTCGACCGCGGTCAGTATTACTGAAGTTTGTCGTAACACTGACGTGTTACTTTAGACTCGTACATGGCCCTGTGTCTAAGTAGCATGGACCCCGAGCGCACGCGCTGTTGCACCTTGACTACATACTCTCCTACCTCAAGAGCTTCGACTGCGGTCAGTATCACTGAAGTTTGTCGTAACACTGACATGTTACTTCAGACTCGTACATGGACCTGTGTCGCGTGCTTAAGTGACACGAGCGCACGCGCTGTTGCTCCCCAACTATTCCTACATCAAGAGCTTCGCCGCGGTCAGTATCACTGAAGTAACACTGACGTGTTGCTTTAGACTCGTACATGGACCTGTGTCTATGGTCCGCGTGCCGAGTAACACGGATCCCGAGCGCACGCGCTGTGGCTCCCCAACTACTCTCATACTCATACTCATTTATTGATAAAATGTCAACATTTTACAAGTCAATACATTATAAAATCATCATTTCTATTACTATTAAATTAAAAAAATACAAATTATTATAAACATATTAATTATTAAATACAAATTGGAAGAGGTAGTTACATTATTGGTATTATTATATTATTTAATTATTAAATTGGTATAATTCGTCCATGCTGTAAAAAGCATTGGTTGTTAGCCATTTCTTTAAAACATTGAGGAACGTTATTCAAGAGCTTCGACCGCGGTCAGTATCACTGAAGTAACACTGACGTATTGCTTTAGACTCGTACATGGACCTGTGTCTATGGTCCGCGTGCTGAGTGACAAGGACTCCGAACGCACGCGCTGTTGCTCAACTGCTCGCCTGCATCAAGAGCTTCGACGGTCGTCAGTATCACTGATGTGTGTCGGAACTCTTTCTTATGGCCCTATACTGCAACTCTAGCCGCTGGGTAATGGAATAATGTTTTGAAACTTAACACTTATAACGTATTATCTAGTTAGGTGGTAATGGCTTTTCCTAAATAATTTTATATAACATTTCAGACGCCGAGCTGATCCAGGCGAAGGTCCCAATCCTGAAGTTCCGCGACGCCCGCGCCGGTCTGCAGGTGGACCTGAACTGCAACAACGTCGTCGGCATTCGGAACACCAGCCTGCTCTACTGCTACTCGCGCCGTACGTACTTCACTGTTCAGTATTACTGACGCCGAGCTGATCCAGGCGAAGGTCCCAATCCTGAAGTTCCCGCCGGTCTGCAGGTGGACCTGAACTGCAACAACGTCGTCGGCATCCGGAACACCAGCCTGCTCTACTGCTACTCGCGCCGTACGTACTTCACTGTTCAGTATTACTGACGCCGAGCTGATCCAGGCGAAGGTCCCAATCCTGAAGTTCCCGCCGGTCTGCAGGTGGACCTGAACTGCAACAACGTCGTCGGCATTCGGAACACCAGCCTGCTTGACTGCTACTCGCGCCGTACGTACTTCACTGTTCAGTATTACTGACGCCGATTTGCTCCGGTTCAGTTCGCGCTGAAAGCGGTCAACCCTCATTATTTTACCACGGCAAGTCTTGACTTTCGACTTTAGTACACGCAAGAGAAAAGAGACCGAACCCTTTCCTTTTAAATAAGGTTTCATATCACTCTCTTGTGACATAGCATATGGCGTGTGAGTGACGCATCTGTATTTGACGTAAAGCGCCCAAAGGGTTAATACGCACAGCCGGGCGGTAAAAACGAATATTATGTACCTACATAAATGTTTGAGACACCATGTTGGTGTACATTTACCAATTTTGTGTTGAAAAATGTATTTGAGAATAAAGTTCCATAAACCAATTTTTTTGGACGTCAAGTTTTAGTGACCGTTAATCCATTTTGGGTAGTAAATAAATCATTCCCATTCACTTTAATTTACTTCCTAGCTACCTGACTGAGTAATGTTATTAAAACTTTTGTGAATTATTTTATTAATCGGTTTACACTCACGTGAAATTGTCAGGAACGTCCCGACATGTTTCGAATTCGTATGGAGCTCTTTATTAGGAACTGCTACCCATACACCGTTACTTCGTAGAGTGTACAATTTCATACGAGTGTTAAGAGGCCTTATTCCTTTAAAAAAATATTTTTTTCATATTATGACGAATATATTGATAATTTCAACCAACTTTTTGAAGTGAATAATACTTTTTCCCGAGTTCTAGGTAGTAACGTAGCTATTTCATGCTTTCATTGCGTGCAGTCGAAAATAAGTTGAAAAAACGAATTTTCCACGTGAATTTTGTCAATTTCGAGTACTTTTTCGAACAAAAATTATCAATGAAAAATTCAAACTGTAGGTTTCAAATATATACCGATAAATCGCAATAGCCCTGTTCTAGGTAGTAACATCAATAATATGTTAAGAAACCAGTTTGATCATACAGAAAAATGTCTAAACAATCAGCATTTTAAAAGGAATAAGGCCTCTTAACCGCTTAATACGATAGTTAACTGCCTGACGGTTTTACAAGTTTACTAACGTGTATGTTGTTCCAGTGGACTGGCGCGTGCGGCCGCTGGTGGCGGTGACCAAGCTGTGGGCGCAGGCTCACAACATCAACGACGCGCGGCACTGCACGCTCTCCTCCTACTCGCTCACTTTAATGGTCATACACTTCCTGCAGTGTAAGTATCACAGTAAATTATGGCTTCTATCAACTCTAACTCGAAGGTTGCTGTTAGTTGTCTACGGCTCTGCATTTGATTTTTTATTTCACTCGCTCGAAACTAGTATGCAGCGTAATTGTTCATATCGCCAGCCGCTTATCTCTATTGTACAACCCGGTTACAATATCTGTGGACCTGGCGTCGATGACGTCACATCGGCGCTCTGGTACGGTGCGGCTTGGGGGAGGGGCTTCACATTCCAGCGAGGTCCACAGATATTGTAACCGTGTTGTAATTTTAGTTCTTCTGTGTTTGTATATATATATGTATAAGGCATGTATTTAACGCGGCGACAAATTAATCTGATTTAGGGATTTATAAAAAATTAAAGGGAGTAGCAAAAATAATATGTTGGCGACTAATTGCGGAGACTAGTATAAAGTAAAAAGTAGCAGCTAAGTAATCAATTTTCGGCTTTCTTTCAATATAAACTAGCATCGAGTTTGGCGACTGAAATAACTAATTAAGCGGAAACATGACAGCGGATAAAAAGTTTAAAAAGGCCTACTCTAATTGTTCAATGGAGATTGCATATAAAATAAATCAAGGTCATAAAAAAAATAAAAGGAGCGCTTTTTAGGGATATAAAAAAAAAACCAACCTAACCTAACCCGGCCGAGTCGGATCTTCTGCTAATATAATATTAGTCGCCAAGTCATTATTTATTTCAGTAATCTTGTCTATTATTTCTGCTACCTTAAAGTAGCTGCCATTATTTGAATTTTAAAATATCCTTAGTTTAAAGCTCATTTAATATAAATGATTGCCAAAATATTTAATCGCTGACAAGTTGTTATTTTAGTTGCAAATAGTTTGCTGCTCTTTAATGTTTCTGTCGCCGCGAAAATAATAAGCCTATGTATAGCCTATGTAGCAGCTCGACGAGGGAGCTTGATATTGATGTATTTAATTGTGTAGTTCCTTCTGTGAGACGTAGTTTAGCAGAGGCGTTTTTCAAATGAGCGTTATAGAATCTCGTGTTAGTGCAGTTTAGTATTAAGTATTAAGTATTTGTGTTGTTGGCCTAGGAAGGCTTCAAGGATAAACTGTAAGTGTATACGTATTTCTGCTGCGTGTGCGCGCCGTATTAATAATGCGCGTTGTTACTTATATGTTTCATATACGGTGTCTATCTGTGAGTTCCTGTAATTGGCTCTGTAATTCTATTTAAGTTTTCCTTTTATATGTCATAACTAGCTGTTGGTTCTCCTTGAATAAAATAAATCCATATCCATACTATAATATTATAAATGCGAAAGTGTGTCTGTCTGTCTGTCTGTCTGTCTGTCTGTTACCTCTTCACGCTAAAACCGCTGAACCGATTTAGATGAAATTTGGTATATAGATAGTTTAAGTCCCGGGGAAGGACATAGGGTACTTTTCATCCCGAATAAATTTAGTGTTCCCGTGGGATGAGCGGGTAACACCGCGGGGCACAGCTAGTAAATAAATAAAATAACTGCAGGCGGGACGATGCCGCCGGTGCTGCCGTGCGTGAGCGTGCGCGGCCCGTGGGAGGCGCGAGCGCAGCGCGCCAACCGCGCCTCGCTCGCCGAGCTGTTCCTGCAGCTGCTGCGCTACTACGCCACCTTCCCGTGAGTATAGTAAAAATTATCTAAGCTAAGCTAATCTACTTAACCCTTTGAGCGCCGAGCGGCAAAGCAATTCACCGTGCCACTGAAGCCAAACCAAAAAAAAAAAAAAGTGCTCCAAAATCAACAGAGATTAAGAAACACAGATAGTGGTTTGAATTAGCATGTTTTTGACCACTGAATTTTTGACGTCAATAGACGTCGTTGGCGTCAGTGGCACGAATTCCCGATGACGTGATTTGCCGTCTTTGGCGGTCAAAGGGTTAAGAACTGAATACCATTGAACAAACCACAACTGGTAAACCGCAAATTAAGATAACGAGCTCGTAGTAAAAGCAGATTGTAACCACCTTGGAAGGTTAATATAGATTATCGACTCTATTTCCTTGGACATTAATTAGACTACAAAATGCACTAACAGAATAATGGTGATCAAAACTTTTTGGAATTTTACAACCGTCCGACTCTCCACAAGAACGTATTCTCTTGAAAAAGGACTATGAACTCTCGTCAACAAACATTTTAAACAAGGAATAAGGTTGAAAATTCAATATCCACGCAATGTAGTTCTAACCTTTTTTTGTAAGTAACTGGTTGGCGCCAAGTTGGCGCTTACGAGAACAAAAGCAGATAGGATTGTATTAGACACAATGCTATTGTGAATGCAGGTAAGTGGATTAGCTTAGCTTAGATAATTTTTACTTTAGCTATCCACAGTATATGTGCGATCGTTTCCTACTTGCCAATACCAAATAACAGTCGGGCATAAAATATTAATTATCATAATATTTTTTTTTTTTGGCCACAACTTACCTTAAATATTTATGACTGGCTATAGCATGCCTAGTCTCCTTGCGTGACTGAATCCGAATTTATGAACATACGATGGCAGTTGGGACGGAAAGGTTCGAGTGGCGACCGCATACCGGAAGACGCAGCTTGGGAAGGCCCACAACAAGAGGGAGCGACGACCGGGTTAGGATCGCGGGCAGCAATCGGATGAGGGTAGTGCACGATCGATCCTTGTGGAGAACTTTGGGGAGACCTTTATCCAGCAATGGCGGTCTGTAGGCTGATGTGATGAAGATAACGTCCCTAGAGATACATATCGGGCCACTGTTGGACATGTTCAGTGGCCATTAATTAACTAGACTGATGTTTTTTGTGTGTAGGTACGACAAAATGGCGGTATCAGTGCGCGCCGGACGCGCGATCCCGGTGGCGTCTTGTCGCGCGGCGCGCTCGCATAAAAACGAGCCGCACCAGTGGAAGCTACTATGTGTTGAGGGTGAGTACAGTCCAGTGATCTCGATGGCTTCACAATGATCAGCCGTACCAATGGAAGCTGTTTTTCTTTAACTTTTTAACTCTTTGATGGAGAGCTGGGACAGATACGCCAATTTGACAGCAGATACTATGGCATTGTTTTCAGTCGTAAAAGGTTAAAAGGCTTGATGTGTTAAACGAAACTCTACATACGTACTTTATCCTGGTCACGGCACCAAATTGTAACCTCAACTGCTGTATGGAACGCATTTTTCGTCAAGAGTTTACTAACGGCCCGGTCACAATATCTAAGGCGGCAGTGGCAAGCGGCAACCATTAGAGAGCGAGACACCGCGCTCGGACTTTTCGGACGCCTGTAATATATGTGAGACAAATTAAATTTTCATGTATTTTTGGGCGAATGTTCGCGATGAGGCAGCACCCTCAGATCGATGTCGAAGCCGGGCCGTAACTAGTTACATGTAAAGCTCGGGTTTCCGTCTCCGCCGCTATGTGACGGCACCGTTATCCTAGGAAACCAGAGCTCAAGTTCGGTTCGTCCGTCTCGCTCACTCGAGTAAGATATGTTTCCTACTTGCCTCGAACCCTACGGACACTAAACGAGCGTCTGCTTCCAGAGCCGTTCGACCTGACGAACACGGCGCGGTCGGTGTACGACCCGGAGACGTTCTCGCGCATCGTGTCCACGTTCCGCGCCAGCCACGCGCGCCTCGCCGCCGCGCCGCGCCTCGCCGCCGCCTGGCCGCAGCCGCCGCAGCCGCGATGATGCGCGCACCCGCCGCTTGTGTGAGTACCAGCGTTACTGTCCCAGCCACGCGCGCCTCCCGCCGCCTGGCCGCAGCCGCCGCAGCCGCGATGATGCGCGCACCCGCCGCTTGTGTGAGTACCAGCGTTACTGTCCCAGCCACGCGCGCCTCCCGCCGCCTGGCCGCAGCCGCCGCAGCCGCGATGATGCGCGCACCCGCCGCTTGTGTGAGTACCAGCGTTACTGTCCCAGCCACGCGCGCCTCCCGCCGCCTGGCCGCAGCCGCCGCAGCCGCGATGATGCGCGCACCCGCCGCTTGTGTGAGTACCAGCGTTACTGTCCCAGCCACGCGCGCCTCCCGCCGCCTGGCCGCAGCCGCCGCAGCCGCGATGATGCGCGCACCCGCCGCTTGTGTGAGTACCAGCGTTACTGTCCCAGCCACGCGCGCCTCGCCGCCGCCTGGCCGCAGCCGCCGCAGCCGCGATGATGCGCGCACCCGCCGCTTGTGTGAGTACCAGCGTTACTGTCCCAGCCACGCGCGCCTCCCGCCGCCTGGCCGCAGCCGCCGCAGCCGCGATGATGCGCGCACCCGCCGCTTGTGTGAGTACCAGCGTTACTGTCCCAGCCACGCGCGCCTCCCGCCGCCTGGCCGCAGCCGCCGCAGCCGCGATGATGCGCGCACCCGCCGCTTGTGTGAGTACCAGCGTTACTGTCCCAGCCACGCGCGCCTCCCGCCGCCTGGCCGCAGCCGCCGCAGCCGCGATGATGCGCGCACCCGCCGCTTGTGTGAGTACCAGCGTTACTGTCCCAGCCACGCGCGCCTCCCGCCGCCTGGCCGCAGCCGCCGCAGCCGCGATGATGCGCGCACCCGCCGCTTGTGTGAGTACCAGCGTTACTGTCCCAGCCACGCGCGCCTCCCGCCGCCTGGCCGCAGCCGCCGCAGCCGCGATGATGCGCGCACCCGCCGCTTGTGTGAGTACTGACAGAACCTAAACGGCTGATGTCGAGTCGTCATCAGAAATCGGCCCCGTCGGTTGCCCGCCGCCGACCACGCCGCCACGTTTTATAGATACTTGTTCACTTTGTCCACAACTGTCTTACAACTTGTCCATTTCCCCAACTCTTCCGCAATCCCAACTCTCCCACATTCCCAACTCTTCCGCAATCCCAATTCGTCCACTTTCCCAACTCGGCCATTTTCCCAACCATTCCGCAATCCCAACTCGTCCATTTTCCCAACCAATCAGCAATCCCAACTAGTGTTGTGAATTTAAGCTTCGAGGCTTGAACTAAAAGACTCGAGTCGCGACTTATGAGTGTAGAAGCCTCGAACCTTAAAGCCTCGAGCGTTTAAGCCTCAAATTAAAAAAGTTCGTGTTCACGTTACGAGCATAGAAACCTCGAGTCTTTAGGCCTCAAGCTTTAAAGCCTACTAAGCTTCGAAGGCTTAAGTCCACAAGGTTTGGAGCATTCACAAGTCTCAAACGCTTTGGACAAATTTGATCAATCTTTGACTTATATAATTATTTGATCACTTTTTATATTGTTATTTTTTTTTGAAGTTGTTACTTGTAAGGTAAGTAAATATAGGAGACTTTTTAACCGGCTTCAAAAAAAGGAGGGGGTTCTCAATTCGGTTTTTTTTTTTAATGTTTGTTACCTCAAAACTCCGTCATTTATCAATCTATTTGGAAAATTATTTTGAATAGACATCTCAAGGTTGGTCCCATAAAATTTTGGTAAAGATCTGATGACGAGATCCATGAGGAATCGAAGGAATTCCTGAAATTTTATAGGCACTCATAATGTTTTTCATATATTTTCTAAAATTATTTAAGTATTTGCATATGGTATCATCATCTTCTAATGCTGAGCTCATGATGGAAGGTACAACTCCTTAACGGTTAGGAGTTAGGAAATAATTCAAACGAGATTCATGCCTTCAAGACCTCCCCGATCATCCCGCCATAAGTATTTTACATGAATCACTAAAAAGAAAAAAAAAAGAAAAGAAAGAAAACCGACTTCATTAAAACTAAAAAGCCAAAAATAACCCGTTCAAGTACAGATTACATTTGACTCACCCTTTGAAGTCGGTGCCAAATCTCATGTAAACTATAATATATAAATATAATAACTGAGTGGACTATAAAGACTATGTGTATAGTATTACCACACCTTCAATAAGAGCATATACGCAGGAGTGTTAATCTAATAAGTACTAACCTGTTGTTAAGCAACTTATCCGATACAGAAAGGTTTATAATATTATTTTAACGCTTGACTCAGGAAGTCGCCTTCAAAGTTCGGGGGGCTTGAGCCTTCAATGGCACTGAGTTCAGCTTGAGCTCTCTTTTAAGCTCGAGTCTTAAATACTTACTATTAAGAGCTCATCAAAAGCTTGAGTCGTTAAGGTTCTGAACCGTTATTGAGCTCAAACCTTCAACGCTCGAGTCTTCAAAGCTTAAACCTTCAAGGTTTGCGAGTATAAGGTTCGAAAGTCTTCTAGACTGGTTTTCTAACAACACTAATCCCAACTCGTCCATATTCCCAACCATTCCGTAATCCCAATTCGTCCACTTTCCCAACTCGTACATTTTCCCAACCATTCCGTAATCCCAACTCGTCCGTTTTCCCAACCATTCCGCATCCCAACTCGTCCGTTTTCCTAACCATTCCGGAATCCCAACTCTGCCATTTTCCCAACCATTCCGCAATCCCAACTCGTCCATTTTCCCAATCATTCCGCATTCATATGAACGAAATTAAAATGTGTAAAGAATGGGGACGAGGTGAACCAAAACCAAACCAAAAATGCATGAATCTCTAATGAAGAAAGGTACCTTTTTTAGGGTTCCGTACCCAAAGGGTAAAAACGGGACCCTATTACTGAGACTTCGCTGTCCGTCCGTCCGTCCGTCCGTCCGTCTGTCACCAGGCTGTATCTCGAGAACGGTGATAGCTAGCAGTTGAAATTTTCACAGATGATGTATTTCTATTGCCGCTATAACAACACATACTAAAAATAAAATAAAATAAATGTTTAAGGGGGGCTCCCATTTTTTTTTATAAACAAATGGTTAATTCTCTTGTCACGATTTTTTAAATCCCCGACTATCAACCACCATAACTAAAAATGATAACGACATGGGACTAGAAATTAGTGTTCCACATTTTTTATTGTTCGTTTTCTTTTTTCTAATATTTTATTTCGAACCACAATTGTATGTCGAAATGATTTTTTCATGTCAGTAAATTAACACCGCATTTTTTTTGTATTTTGCATTTATATAACATTTTGTTTGTTTGTTTGTTACAGATTATATTATGGAGGCTGGTTCTCGATGTTTCCCAAGACTATGTTGACGCGGAAAAGTGCATTCCTATGTTGTGTTGTGTGAAGGAAGACAGACTGACGCCTCGCGCGATAAGTGCTCTTAGCCGCCGGTCCAGCGGCATCTAGTCCTCAAATTATTTATTGTTATCTTATACCGTTGTTGAACACTAGGGAAACTTGCCCGAGGGCACCGGTCTGAACCGAATGGAGCCGCGAATAAATAATTTATAATGTACGTTATAAATTTCACGGGCTGTGATATGCGACTGATTCCCTTATAAATATGTTCTAAGGTAGTGTTGTTACGATAGCGATACGGACGATAATGCGGCCGGGACGTTATGCTACCCGGTTACGTTGTCGCCCAGTCTGCTCGGCGCGACTGGGCGGCGACTTAAATCGGCCGGGTTGTTTGAGCCGCAAGCGTTGTTGAATTTACTCGTACTATAAACAAATTATATACATTTTAAGTATTATAGAGCAAATGCCACTATGAAAAATTATATGTTTACATTCCATAGTGCCATTGTCTGTAACTTTATTTTAAATCATAATTAACTTATTAAGATGCGAACTTCAGTTTCCAAATGCGAGTGTCACTTGCGCGCCTTACATATCGGAGTCACACGGCAATGTTGACAGTGAAGCTGGCATTTGGAAACCGTCGGTGGCCCGACGTTCTTGCATGCTGTCGGTATACGCCGTTTCGCTGCTGACGCTACATCCAACAAGACTGAGAGTAAATTTTTGCGAATATATTCGAATAGTCACAAGCCCAGCGCTTGGTCGCGCACCGATGCTGCCTCACAACGCGTCCTATTATTTTTAGTATTTACATTGTTTATAAGTTATATAACGTGTACATAGAAAAGATAGAAAAAAATACATATATGAAATGCTAACGCCGGACTATGACATACACACAACTGTGTGTCACGGATCGGCGGAACGTTGACTATTATTATAACAAAAATATTGGAATGTTTTAAGATTATGTACATTTTGTGTAAATATACTTTTATGGTGTGTAAAGAGTAAATGACAAAAAAATATAATAATGTAAAATGATGTGGAGTACTGTTGTATTAGCCCGGCGCGAGCGCGGCGACCGAGCCAAGACGCGGCGCGTCCATAGTCGGGAGTTGTAGGTACGTACGTCTTAGAATAACAACGCACCTGAGAGGCATAACTCTGTAAGTGCATGTATTTAACATAGCACTTACAGTGTTATACTCTTCAGATAATAACGCATTAAATCCAAAAGTTAGATGTGCCAAAAGAGAAATCATATTTTTCACGAGAAGTATAGTTGCCACGACTAATAGTGTACGGTACAAAAAACGTAGTCTGGCCTGACAGTAACTCGTAAAAAATCTGAATTTGTTTAGTTTGAATTGCTCATGGTTGAAGAGAAGTCGAACACCAAAATCCTGAAGATAGCAGATTTCCGAAATACTGAATTCGAAAACAAGTTTTTGAACACCAAATATGCTGCATACCAAAGGTCACTATAATATAAGGAGTCACTGTAATAAAAGAATGTCGTATTTTGGAAATAGCTTTGGGATGGTGAACTAAGTTGTTTGAATATTTTTATACACACAGTTTCCTGAAATATCCATCTTGTTAAATGCCCTTTTCCGTTAATATCCAATATTTCCACCAACGTCCAAATACTAACACCAGTTTCAAATAACAATATCCAAATTAAATTCTAAAACCGGATATTGATTGGACATTCTGGGAAATTGGATATTTTTGGAAACTGATTTACTTACGTTATAGGAAACTTATGTTTTAGAATAAGGTTATGCGAACATTTTGTATGAACCCTTAAACAAATAACGCCCAACAGTACACTTCACTTGGAGATAGTCACATGCTCCACCTTCGCTTCAATGTAAATGTCCAGGTACCTAGGTGTTAGATAAGGCATTAAACTTACGTGTTGGCTATATTTGGGTACACTATCCCAAACTAACCGCTTTGATGTGTCCAAAAAAACCGACACCCGAGTTATCGCTTAACGCATTCACTGGCACTCCCTTTTCCTGGACATTTTGTCTGGTAAAAGTCTGCCAAACGCTCGTGTGAGTTCAACCAGCTATTGATGAAGGCGTGGCAAAAGCCATAAAATATTATGAACGCGTCTCGAAATGTATGCGTTGCTGGCAGTCAATTCGTTAACGTTTTATACCATCATTGTATGTAAACACGTTAAAATGTTGACCACATCTACGCAATAGCTCAATTAGCGTGCTATTTTACGCGTTAAGACTTGGGTGGAGCAGTAGCAATAATCCGTACCTGAGAGGCATAACACTGTAAGTGCCTCTGTACCTTGAGCAGCAGTAAGTGCCACCGTACCTGAGCAGCATAACACTGTTAGTGCCTCCGCACCTGAGCAGCATAACACTGTTTGTGCCTCCGCACTTGAGCAGCATAACACTGTTAGTGCCTCCGTACCTGAGCGGCATAACACTGTTAGTGCCTCCGTACCTGAGCAGCATAACACTGTAAGTGCCTCCGCACCTGAGCAGCATAACACTGTTAGTGCCTCCGCACCTGAGCAGCATAACACTGTAAGTGCCTCCGTACCTGAGCAGCATAACACTTTTAGTGCCTCCGTACCTGAGCAGCATAACACTGTTAGTGCCTCCGCACCTGAGCAGCATAACACTGTAAGTGCCTCCGTACCTGAGCAGCATAACACTGTTAGTGCCTCCGCACCTGAGCAGCATAACACTGTTAGTGCCTCCGCACCTGAGCAGCATAACTTTGTTAGTGCCTCCGCACCTGAGCAGCATAACACTGTTAGTGCCTCCGCACCTGAGCAGCATAACACTGTTAGTGTCTCCGCACCTGAGCAGCATAACACTGTTAGTGTCTCCGCACCTGAGCAGCATAACAGTGCTAGTGCCTCCGCACAAGAGCAGCATAACTTTGTTAGTGCCTCCGCACCTGAGCAGCATAACACTGTTAGTGCCTCCGCACTGTTAGTGCTTCTGCACCTCTTCTCTTGTGTTTAACATAACACTTGGTGTTTTGCTTCTCTGGAACAGAAGGCCTTCAGTGTTAAGCATCTAAGGTACGAAAATGAATAATCAAACAAACAAATAACAACCATAAACAAGAGTACAATTGACGTTAGCGAGATAATTTACTGCGTTATTATTCTAAGATGTCAAAAAACGTTATTAAACTTTATTAATCAGGCTAGGACATTATATTATGGTGCTATTTTGAGTACCAATCGATAGTGAAGATTCGGCTCGCACCGGAGCCATGTAGTTATCCTAATTTATTTGTAATGTTTATGATGTAAACTAACTGGTGCTATGATATTATTATGTTGCCTTATTGCGTAGGCCAGAGCCCACGCCAGCTTGCTGTATTAGGTGCCTATAATGTAAGAACGCAAATATAATGCTAGATCTCTTGAATTCCTATCAGAGTAAGGTTAAATTAATAACGGGCATATCTTCAAACTAACAAAGATACTGTTACCTTATTTTTAGGAGTTCTGCTAACGGAAACGAATAGTTCGTAGTTTGTTGGTGCCTATAGACCTCTGCAGCTTGGCCGCAACGTAGTTGTTAATGAATTACAAAATTTATGCAATTCTGTTATGCGTTATTCAATTTTACTTAGATGAAGTCGATATTAGTCAGTCGATGTTAAAGTGTTTTACAGTTTCATATTATAAAGGTTGTTTGTCGCTTCAAATTCTAGTTTCGAGTATAATTAAATATTTGTATTGTTTGTGTCTGGTGTCGTGTTGTCGTGCCGTCGTCGGGCGGGGTGCTTTCCGTCTATTCCGTGATATTTTTTTCCCGTTTCGTGTAAATAGTACAACATTTCTACAGTTCACCGTGGCCGATATGACATCAAAGATTTTATTGTTAATATAATATCAAAATAAAAAAATATCGATATTTTTCCACGATGACCATGGGATGGCGGAACGCTCCGGAGGCGGGGCGGCGCTTCTTTTACACTCTCCACTTAAGCTCTTTACTTTTTGTAAATACGCCAGGCAATTTTATAGCGTTATGTATAAGTTTTATATCGATTTTACATTGGCACTCGGCCGCGCTGAATATAAAAGTACAATAAATAATTTTAAACAACTTATATATGTATAAGAATACTGATTAGAATAATATTAAAAAGTGTCTCAAAACTGTTTAATTTTTGAAAAGATATAATTATGAAGCCGACACCAAAAAAAATATAAATAAAAATACAAAAAAAATTAAAAAAAAAACTAAAAAATATAAAAAAACGCGATAAAAAATACAAAAATAGAAAAAACTTTTGACCTCGATCAAGGCTTGATCGTGTACTGTCGTCGTGTCGAAAGATGAATCCCGGAATTGTATTGCTATCAAGATGTGTGCTGTAATGACGGTAGGAACGACTGTTCCATTCGAGTCTATTGATGTACCTTTTTGGGAATACCTATTCTCCAAAATGGCTCATCACTAGTCTCTATCGTCTATTGCGTGCTTATTCGCGGTTAAGGGCCTCATCACACTTGCGATTTGCGAGCGAATTTTGTATGAAGGCAAACACGCAGCGAATTCGCCGCGACGCTAATTTGTATAGAAAACTCGCTCGGGAATCGCAAGAACGATAAGGCCCTAAAAAAACTCGCATAATTATCGGCAACGCAGAGCGCGCCGCCTCAAAAGCTGAAGCGTCGTGCGCTTCGGCCGCCGTAGATCGCTTATTCAAAGATGGCTTCCATATTGGATTACTCTGAAACGCGGCAGATGAAAGAACTTGGATATTATTTTTTTCCCCCAAGTATCTTGAGTGAGAGCGTATCGGAGTACCATTATGGTGATGTAGAATAAGTGCCAGCGACCACAAAATACATATGCGCCATAAAATGATAACTTTATCTTTGCAATAGTAAATTTAAGGTTTATCTATGTAACCATTAGGTACGCAGCTATTTTCATGTTGGTGCTAACGCCGGGTGGCCGTTGAAAAAACCGGCATGTCTAATGCTTTTGTGAATTTAAGGAGACTCACGTCTCGCGGCCTTATAATGAAAACTTGATACTGCCGTTTGTATTAAAATTTTGCTCATTGTTATATTTGCAAGGTAGTAAATGTATTGACATCGTCACCGCTGGCAATCTGTTCCTTCAAACCATTGAAGGTCTACAATTCTGCATGACTTTGTATTGAACTGTTATCACCCAATAATTTGTTAAATGTACTTACTTAACCTTAATATTTTGCTGTTCATGTAAATAAAATGCAAAATTACTAAATTATTTCGTGAACATCGAAAGTTGATGAGATACCAAATGTGTAATAATGTTAATAATGTAAAGTATTGTAATTAATGTACGTAAATCCCTTATTAATAAATAACTTACTTTTTCAGCCCCCGAGGCTTTCAAATAAAATTGTTTTGTAAAAATATTTTTGTCATGTTTTTGACAAACTTTCTCTTGTGTTGCATTTTATTTTATTGAACACAAGTAATTTTATTGTCCTTGTTATACAAAGAAATTATTGTAAAGAAAATATTCTGTAATAGTTAAACCATTATACAAACTGCCAAAATTTATGTTTTATTTATTATAAATATTCCTCATATTTTTATTTTAGTTCAGTGGCTTTTTCGTAAGATATCGAAATAACAGATCTGTTTGAAAGAGTAATGAAATGGTGATGAAAATTCAAATAGATATGTTGGGAAATATCTATAATAATAATAGGCCCTAAACTAATAGAAAATACTTATACCTGTATGACTTTTTTGTCGTGAAGTGCCCACCCCTGGCATGATGGGGAGGGTCACACTGAGCAACTTTTACTTTTTTTTGGGGTCAACCAAAATGGTGTCATACTTTCTAGCGGTGACATGGTATCGTACGGAATTCAAACTCATATCAAAACAAATTACGAGAAATGTAGAAAATACGCTAGTTCAAAAATATGTACTATACGTACTTGTTTATGAGAAAACAGTCTGTCACCGCTCCGCTAGGAAGCATAGTTTTTGGCGATGTCATACTTTCTTGGTATCGTACGGAACGGAATTCCAACTCCTCAAAAAAAAATACGAGAAATGTACGCTAGTAAAAAAATATGTACCTACTACACGTACTTACGAGAAAATTACTATTACCTAACTATTATTACAACCAGATTAGCTTTTGTTTGAACAAAACTTAACAAAACCCTAATCTGGTATAGTACAGAAATTTACTGAAATCGTATAGACTTTTGTTAACTAAATTCATACGGATATTGCTCCTACAAATGCTAGTCTGTTGCGATCTAAAACTTGAATAATATTTTAGTAACGACCGACTCCGATTGTATTAAATAAATTTCCGTTCATGCGAATACTGAACTATACCCAAGCTTCTTTTTTACTTTTAGAATTATTTCAGGTACTTCTTATTAGGGCATTATTTAGTGTGAAATCATGATAACATAGTTGAATTTATATTAGGAGGAGCGCTGTTGTGATCGCAGTTCTAACCTAACCTACTTTACTGAAAGCAGATCGGTTCTGGCGCTTCGCCGACCGCTGCCGCGGTACGCTCGCTTCGCTCGCTCGGCTCGCGCGCTGTTGTGGTCGCAGCTCTAACATGACCTAACCCATTAATCTAGTTTACTGGTAGCAGTTCGGATCTGCCGCTTCGCCATCCGCTACCGCGGCACGCTTACTCGATATAGACGTTACCGAACTCGACTAGGTTTTGTCGTAAATAATACTTGAAAGAATGTAAGCAAAACGCTAATACATTTGAGTGACTACTTTTTACCCTAACGGTATAGATATTGTTAACTAATATGCATAAACAAAACCTCCCCGATTAGAATCTGAATCGTGACTGAAATAGTATAGCTTTTGTAAATTCGCGGTCCGGATATGAGTCATTTTCAAAATATGTGTACGTCACGAAATTGTCAGTAAAATGTTTCGTTAGGAAATGTCAGGAAGTTGTAAAAGTAAGGCTGTATTCATAATTAGGTAATATTGTAGTAGTAACGGTGTTATATTTATGAGCAGGGGTCGGACTTTCTTTCGCACGGTAAGACTAATGGAGAACTATGGAGCCGTTATTAACATTAAAATACAATACATACTCATACTCAAACTGCCTTTGTGGTTATTATAGTTAACATTCCCAAGCATTAAATGACTAAAATTTGGAAAAAATAAAGTTTTTCAATATTTAAAACTCCTAATTTAACACAATTTATTGTCAATATCGTGAACTTTCTAGTCATAAATGGATATTCGATCAATATAGAACCCAATTTACTCCAGAAAACATGGATAAAGTTGCAAATATTTACGTATTTTATGGTGGCGAAAAAAACAACGCCTACACAAATCAGGTCTTTGTATATTCTTCTGACTTTGTCTATAAAATTAAAATTGGGAATGAAATACACTTATGAGTATGAGTATGAATAGTATTTTAATATTAATATCGGCTCCATAGCTCTCCATTAGTCTTACCGTGCGAAAGAAAGTCCGACCCCTGTTTATGAGGAATATCTTATTGGTTCCTCTTTAGAAAAAACAAAAAATAACCATTATTGCATTATAATAATAATTATTATTTAATTATGAAAACGTTATAAAAAATGGTTTTAAGTATCTTTAGCTAGACGACTTAACTAGACGATTTTTTTCTTTTTTCTTCATATTTTTCAGGGTTTTGCTCTTTTACTTTTTCAATGTATTTTTTTTCCGTTAGGCACCGGTTAGCAGCATTCTAAAACTAAAAAAAGATGTTGGTTATATTCTGAATCTATACTATTATAAAATCCTAAATTTGTATTGAAAATAAATTTTCTATGGAGGGAGGTCATGATTTCAGGAAAAATCTCGATAGCGTGATGCAGGATCGTCATTTGTTTCGTATGGGAGTGCGGCGCCATGCCAGCCTGGCGCCATCTGTTTTCAAAAAAACCTTTGTCCTCGCATCACGCCGAAACAGCTGGATAAAAAGTTACCAATTTTGGTACAGGAATAGCTGAACATCCGAAGATGGTTATAGGATACTTTTTATTATGATTAATATTTATCTCTGAAAACATAAATTCCATGAAGTATTTTCCTTACAATGTGTAACCTTATAATGACAGCGTTTGTGATTTTGAATTTAGAACGACGCGACCCCCGCGTGGCTCTTACGTGTACAAAAACTAAAAAGTATGAATTCGACATAATACCTCCGCGCGGCCCACAGGTATTAACAATAAGGTTAAGGCTGTTTGAGGCGTTGAGTTATGGAAACCGTGTTAGTTAGATAGAAAAGATGGCGCCAATTATCGACCAACACAGACGAAAATATGAGTGCAATGTTCGTTGTAAATTGGCTCATGGTCAAAAAAAACATACATTTCTTTAAAAACACAATTTGCCACAATAGGAACTAATTAATGCTCTTTTATTGAATATGCAATTATATTCTTCCGTAGTTTGTAAGTATTGACCATAAAAAAGCCTGGAGACGCAATAAAAAATGTTATTGAATAAAACAGATTTTTTAATGCCATTTTATCGAGTGTAATTGAAATAAAAGTATCTCGAATCAATTTAAGTAAATTAAATACATTTTTAAATATGTTTTACCAACCAACATTTAGAACATTAGACGATTTTTTTTTGTATTGTTTGTGTTTGGCCTAACTTACTAATAAGGTAGCGAAATGTATAATAAACGATAAATATACGATATATTTAGCCACAATTTTGCATCTATGCAGTTTTTTTATATATAAAATTTATTCAAAGTAATTAAATATATCATTATTTTTTGGTTTTAACGCTGTGTTGAGATTTTGTTCTCAATGACCCAATTTTCCGCTAGATGGCGTTGTTTCCTTGACAAAATCTCCATACTAGCGGCTGCATCGCGCTGTTAAGATTTTTCCTGAGTTAATAACACCAGCTCCATACGTGTAAAGTTTTGGAGCCATTGATGTGTCTCCTCGACACCGAGGCCAAGGATTCACGCACGTCGTTGCGTGCCTGTGACCACGATTCGGCACAAGCTAGGGTGTAGCTGTGATGGGTTAACCTGGACTTCGAGAATTACTACCGAAGTTGTTGAATATTGATCGCATACCTAATATAGGCAGCAGTGTATCAGTTATTGAGAGTTGCTTGCTGCTCGACAATGTATGCATTTTGTATGAAAAACAACCATGATTCGAGACAAGACAAAATTATTAAATTTACAATGTAGAAAGGATTTCACCTAGCCGGGATTTGAACCCAAAACCTACCGAAATAATAACCGTGTCATCTCATGCATTTTCCTTTGCTTCCTTATTCATTATACCACGGATAACAAAACAGTGAGGCCATCACGTATCCGTTCAGTGGTGCTGTCGCCATTATTGACGTACGCTCGATTAAGTTAAGTTGGCACCTGAATCTTACGGCGTTACTTAGGAAATTATTATGACAGGTCATATTATTATATTAGTACCATTGTAGACGAAAATAATTTATTGACATCATAATAGATGTCATTAATATATGTTCAGGTAGGACTATGAGCTAATTATTTTTCAAGGTGCTTTGAATAGTTATCTACAATAAACAATAAATATTAAAAACGATCTTTTAAACTTACCTAAGTCTTGACTCAATTTTAATTAAACCAAGATGATCTTCACAAGCGTAGCACCGAAGGTGCGGAGCGTTCTAGGGAAGCAAGTCGCCCACCCACTAATTTAAGTAGTAACTTAATGCGAGGCCGTAGGCCGAGCTCCACGTAGCACCGAAGGTGCAGAGCGTCCCAGGGTTGCCGTTCACACATTTAAGCTTATATTAAGTGTGTGGGCGGCCTCGCATTAAGTTTTTTAAATCTACAATAGACAATAAATATTAAAAACGATCTTTTAAACATACCTAAGTCTTGACGCAATCTTAATTAAACCAAGATGATGTTCACAAGCGAAGCACCGAAGGTGCGGAGCGTTCTAGGGAAGTCGCTCACCCACCAATATAAGAAGTAACTTAATGCGAGGCCGTAGGCCGAGCTCCACGTAGCACCGAAGGTGCAGAGCGTCCCAGGGAAGCCGCTCACACACTTCAACTTATATTAAGTAGGTGGGCGGCCTCGCATTAAGTTATTTAAATCTACAATAGACAATAAATATTCAAAACAATTTTTTAAACATGTCTTGCCTCAATTTTAATTAAACCAAGATCATGTTCACAAACGTAGCACCGCAGGTGCGGAGCGTCCTAGGGAAGGCGCCCACCCACTAATATAATTAGTAACTTAATGCGAGGCCGTAGGCCGAGCTTCACATAGCACCGAAGGTTCAGAGCATCCCAGGAAAGCCGCTCATACATTTAAACTTATATTAATTGGGTGGGCGGCCTCGCATTAAGTTATTTGAACATATTTTAAGTGGGTGGGCATCTTCCCTGGGACGCTGCGCACCTTCAGTGCTAAGTTACTTTATAAATCCTTAGTAATTTAATGCGAAGCCGTAGGCTGAGTTCCACGAGCGTCTCAGGGAAGCCGCCAACCCACTTAACATATGTTTAAGTTACTTAATAGGCGGCTTCCTTGCGACGCTCCGCACCTTCGGTGCTAAGCGAAGCTCGGCCTTCGGCCTCGCATTAAGTTACTTCGACTTGTATTAAGTGGGTGGGCGGCTTCCTTGGGACGCTCCGCACCTACGGTGCTACGCGGAGCTCGGCCTTCGGCCTCGCATTAAGTTACTTCAACTTATATTAAGTGGGTGGGCGTCTTCCTTGAGACGCTCCGCACCTTCGGTGCAACGCGGAGCTCGGCCTTCGGCCTCGCATTAAGTTACTTCAACTTATATTAAGTGGGTGGGCGACTTTCTTGGGACGCTCCGCACCTACGGTGCTACGCGGAGCTCGGCCTTCGGCCTCGCATTAAGTTACTTCGACTTATATTAAGTGGGTGGGCGGCTTCCTTGGAACGCTTCTCACCTGCGGTGCTACGCGGAGCTTGGCCTTCGGCCTCGCATTAAGTTACTTCAACTTATATTAAGTGGGTGGGCGTCTTCCTTGAGACGCTCCGCAATTCCGGTGCAACGCGGAGCTCGGCCTTCGGCCTCGCATTAAGTTACTACAACTTATATTAAGTGAATGGGCGGCTTCTTTGGGACGCTCCGCACCTTCGGTGCTACGCGGAGCTCGGCCTTCGGCCTCACATTAAGTTACTTCAACTTATATTAAGTGGGTGGGCGGTTTCCTTGGGACGCTCCGCACCTACGGTGCTATGCGGAGCTCGGCCTTCGGCCTCGCAATAAGTTACTTTAACTTATATTAAGTGGGTGGGCGGCTTCTTTGCGAAAGCAAAAGGCAAAAGCTAGTATAAAAATAAAACTAAAAATAAAAAGTATCGCTAAGTGTGGGTAGCAAAGCGATCAACACTAAATACGATAGGGTAAGCGTTAAAAAATATTCTTTTTTCTAGACATAGGCCAGTATTTCCATGCAAAGAAAATTTAGTATTTTCGAAAAGTTTGATAGGGAAGATAAAATCAAAATTAAAAAAACAATGGTTAGGTTAGTTTAGTTACAAGTTTTTTTTTAAGTTAGTTTTAGTGTTATGTAAGTTTTATTTGATCTTGTATAGTTTATTGTATAACTTAAATTTTTCTATGTATATAGATACACATTGGTAACTTACGTATAACTAAATATATACATTTAAATAAATCAAAACAAATAGTACTTATTAATAATTATTCAGACTTTTTGTTTAGCATTAAATAATATATATATATATTTTTATTTCGTCTAATTTTGCGCGCGGTATTGATAAACATATTCAGTTTTCTTTTAAATTACCTGGAGTTACATAAAAAATAATCTGTAAACATTTATTGTTTCTCTCCTTTATTTTTATTCGTTACATTTTAACACGCATTTTCATATCTTATTTATTTTCTACTTTACACATGAGACCACAGCTTTACCGTCTACAATTTACTGACGTTAGTAAATGTCAGGAAATTGTTCGTCAGTATCATGTAAAACTTAACTTAAAAAATACTTTTACACAAAACATATAGTACATTACGGCAGAGACCAGTAAGTAAGCCATACTGGCCGAGTAGGAATTAGACGGACCGAGCCGTAGGCGAGGTCCGGATATAATACGAGGCCAGGATGGCTCTTACGGTCGAAGCAAGTATAGTGCTTTTCTCAAAAATTAAACAAGAAAAATAGATTAAAATTATATTTTGTATGTGCCATTCATATTCGGCCATTTTCCAATGAATATTTTTGTTATATCCCATTTTTATTATTACACATTGTGATATTCGTCGTCGCAGGCACCATTAACTCCCATGATAACAACCTATAACAAAAATAATTATGAGTTTATACTTGGATAAAAGATATAGTTATATCGTTATCAAATAGTGGCAGCATTTATTTACCTTCATCGCCAAAATGGTTATCATCTAGAGCTTGATTTAAGAACTTTTCTATATTTTGGTGCTGAATATTTGTGATTTATTTCCTTTGTAGCCATCCGATTGTCTCAGAAAGATTGTTGAAATATTCTGACCAATTATTAACTTGATTTTCTTCCTTCCATTTAATGAATCTCTTGTATTTTTTTATATCTCCTTGGATTTAGTCGGAAGTAAATTATTTTAGCTAACTCTGCCTCCGCTTTTAAGTATGGAGGAGTGCCGTCTATTCTGAATCAGACTCGTCTGAACTAATTTTTGCTGAAATATTGTAATAGGTCACACAAACAAATTTGAAATTGTTGTCTTTTAATTAAAATCCCGCCTTAATTTCTTTTTTTATAAATACTGCGTTTAATTATTTGCACTGTCTTACAAATCTAAGTCTTAAAGATAAAATTAAAACATTGTTGTATTTCTAACTAATTTTCATATCATAAAGCTTACCTTCAATTTTAACTCTGAGGTTTTTTCCAAACGACACAAAAAAGGAAGGAATTCCGAAATATCATTGTCATTTTACACAGCACAATTATGAACTAAACGCTGCATACAAACTTCCGCACTAAACCTTGTCGCTACTTTTATTTTTTTTTAATATGCATCATGAGTTACGTTTATACTGCCAATAGTGCTAACCTCTTTTTATTTTACATTTGCTCTTAGTGTAAATTGCAAGTGTATACTGCAATGTCGTCTCTTTCTATTTAATCTAAGAAAAACAGATGCCACTTTTTTAATTTCTACAATTTGCTGTGGCACTGTACTTATAATTAAAACAATTTGTGGAATGCATCCTTTTTACATTTATATACGACCTCATCGCCTTCACATCCTTAGTTTTTTTATAGGTCGGTGACGATGTAAATCGTGTTTCGATATTCAAATATCTTGATACGTAATAGGAATTACATACTTACTTACTGGACAAATATTGATTCCAAATTTAAAATCTCGCTATTTACTGGACACTTCTAAAAAGTCTTCGGTATGTTCCACTTACTGTAGTCTATCTAGCGATGGTAAGGCAACATTACCTACATGCAATTTTTGAGAAAATCACATTTACTAGTAGATTGAAAGCGTAATCTATTATTCTAGTCATAATTTAAGTTTATTACAATTGCGGTAGGTGAATCCTTGAAAATGTACTTACTTTTGTTGAGAATACTTCGTCAGGAAAAGGTAATTTTTTTTTCACAATTGAACCACAGGACTTTTTTCTTGTCTCAACGACAAAAAAAATGGTGGCGCGTCCTTGAGATGTTTCTTTTCGTGACAAGACCAGTGTTGCCAGTGATTAACGTTAGATTCCTACTCTTTGCGATACAAAAAGTTAGTTAATTATTTCAATAAAACAGTGTCATGAAATTGTAACGATTGATAAGGACATATTTTTAATATATAATTTTTAGTTTCTTTAAGGTACATTTTAATAGTTTATCTATCAGACATAACACTTAAAACATTGCTTTTTAATTACGATACAAAAAACTAGGAAGTTTCTATACAAAAATTCTGATAAAAAATATTGTTTTCAATGTCGTCCAAATAGGGGGACAATAAAAAATGTATGGAGTTTTTTTGTTACTCTTTTTTCACATTAAACTTATGTAAGGATTTGAATCGCAATTCATTGCTTTTTATCAGAAATAATATGCAGTATGCTTTATATTAGTCTGTAAAATTTAAAAACTGATTTATTTTAATCGTAACCATATTTTTTTCGAGGTTTTTTTATGAGGACACACATTTTAGTAGTAATGTACAAATATTTTGAAAACGACTCATATAATACGAGGCCAGGATGGCTCTTACGGTCGAAGCAAGTATAGTGCTTTTCTCAAAAATTAAACAAGAAATTAGATTAAAATTATATTTTGTAGGTGACATTCATATTCGGCCATTTTCCAATGAATATTTTTGTTATATCCCATTTTTATTATTATACATTGTGATATTCGTCGTCGCAGGCACCATTAACTCCCATGATAACAACCTATAACAAAAATAATTATGAGTTTATACTTGGATAAAAGATATAGTTATATCGTTATCAAATAGTGCCAGCATTTATTTACCTTCATCGCCAAAATGGTTATCATCTAGAGCTTGATTTAAGAACTTTTCTATATTTTGCTGCTGAATATTTGTGATTTCTTTCCTTTGTAGCCATCTGATTGTCTCAGAAAGATTGTTGAAATATTCTGACCTTATCACACATTATCTGACCAATTATTAACTTGATTTTCTTCCTTCCATTTAATGAATCTCTTGTATTTTTTTATATCTCCTTGGATTTAGTCGGAAGTAAATTATTTTAGCTAACTCTGCCTCCGCTTTTAAGTATGGAGGAGTGCCGTCTATTCGGAATCAGACTCGTCTGAACTCATTTTTGCTGAATTATTGTAATAATAGATCACACAAACAAAGGGTATAGCCATGTTTGTATGGGGCATCGGCCCCAGAAGCCAAATCGATTGCCGTTTTGCTAATATATTAGCCCAGATGTAAGATGCTATTTTACAAAAAAAGGACCCTGAAATACTTCAGGTTTTTGAGAAAATAAAAAAAAAAACGAAAATTGGTTTTTATTTTCTTTTATCTAAACTACTCAATGGATTTTTTTGTAACTTATACACATTATGTAGGATATAAAGATGTATTATTTAAAAAAAATGGATTTCCAAATATCCTTATAAGTAGTGAAATTTTCACTTAAAATTTTTCAATTATTTATTTTTTATTTTTTCGAGATAGGGATTAGTAGTTAGATGCGTTTCTGTATGTAGGTACTACATATAGACATTTTATTTCGATGATGCTCTTATGTTATTTTTATTCGATTCTTGTACGAGTAGTTACGCATATTAAGTCCAACAAATGTATGGTATACCATAACGTCAGTTGACAACCAAAACTAAGTAACAAATACCTACTTAAAATAAAGCTCGTATCTCAGTATCAATCAACAAACTAGATACGAGGTTTTGAAAATAACTGTCTGAAAAATTGTCACCAGGCGATAAGTTTGTTTCATTTTGGATATGTTGATCCAAGTGAATGTTTTTGAAAAAAATATATATAATACAATATTAGTTTATACATAATATAGCCAAAATTGGTGGGTGTATATCTCGGAAATATAAAAAAAAATATTGAAAAATTTAAAGTGAAAATTTCACTACTTATAAGGATATTTGGAAATCCATTTTTTTTTTAATAATACATCTTTATATCCTACATAATGTGTATAAGTTACAAAAAAATCCATTGAGTAGTTTAGATAAAAGAAAATAAAAACCAATTTTCGTTTTTTTTAATTTTCTCAAAAACCTGAAGTATTTCAGGGTCCTTTTTTTGTAAAATAGCATCTTACATCTGGGCTAATATATTCGCAAAACGGCAATCGATTTGGCTTCTGGGGCCGATGCCCCATACAAACACGGCTATACCCTTTGAAATTTTTGTCTTTTAATTTAAATCCCGCCTTAATTTCTTTTTTTATAAACACTGCGTTTAATTATTTGCACTGTCTTACAAATCTAAGTCTTAAAGATAAAATTTAATTATTGTTATACATTGTTGTATTTTCTAATTTTCATATCATAAAGCTTACTTTCAATTTTAACTCCAAGGTTTTTTCTAAACGACACAAAAAAGGAAGGAATTCCGAAATATCATTGTCATTTTACACAGCACAATTATGAACTAAACGCTGCATACAAACTTCCGCACTAAACCTTGTCGCTACTTTTTTTTTTTAAATATGCATCTTGAGTTACGTTTATACTGCCAATAGTGCTAACCTCTTTTTATTTTACATTTGCTCTTAGTGTAAATTGCAAGTGTATACTGCAATGTCGTCTCTTTCTATTTAATCTATGAGAAAGGGACGCCACTTTAATTTCTACAATTTGCTGTCGCACTGTACTTACGAGGGGCGTCTGAAAAGTTCTAAGCCTAAGGTATTTCGAGGTTATATATGCGTTTATGATACTGGCCACTAGAAAGGCCATTTAAAAACAAATTATTAAAAAATAACATGTCACGTTTTTATTATTCTGTTTCGAGATATTCAACGGAAAAGTACATCATGTGTGAATTACCAACGAATATTACGAAAATTGAGCACCATGCTGTAATTAAATTCCTTACAAAAAGTGACAAATCACCGCAGTGTATTTTTGAGGAAATGGCTATTATTTACGGTGATTCTGGGCCTTCTTATGCCACAGTCAAAAAGTGGAGTCGCTTATTTAAACTCGGACGGGAATCGATCGAAGACGACCCCCGCTCAGGGCGGCCAATATCGGTAGTGACCGAAGAAAACGTAGCAAAAGTCAAAAAGCTGGTATTAGAAGATAGAAGAATTAAGGTTTGGCAAATAGCTGAGGTCTTAGGTATTAGTAAAGAAAGAGTCGGAGAAATTTTACATGAACATTTGTACACGAGTAAAGTCAGTGCTCGTAGGGTACCGAAAATGCTAAGGGCCTTCGATAAAGTACGTCGTGTGGAAACTTCTCGGGCGTTTTTAGAATTGTGCGAAGATGATTTAGATGAAGTTTGTTCCCGAATAGTAACTGTTGATGAAACATGGATCAGACAGTATGATCCGGAGTGTAAGTCTGAGTCGATGCAGTGGATTGAAAAGGGTGAAAGGCCGCCGAAGAAATTTAAAGTGCAAAAGTCGGCCTCTAAGTTAATGGCTACGGTATTTTGGGATTGTGATGGCATTCTTTTAATCGATTATTTAGAAAAAGGCTCTACGATAAACGGAACTTATTATGCAAATCTAATAAGACAGGTGCGACAAGCCATAGTTGAGAAAAGGCGGGGTAAACTAAGGAAAGGCATTTTGTTTTTGCAAGACAACGCACCCGTTCACACCGCTAATGTTGGTTTTGACGAAATTGACCACCCACCCTACAGCCCAGATCTAGCCCCAAGCGATTATTTTCTATTCAATAATTTGAAGAAAGAGTTGAGGGGAAAGCGATTTAGAAGTGACGAAGAGATGAAGGCGGCTGTACAGGAGCATTTTGAAGGGCAAAATGAAGATTATTTTTTTAATGGCCTAAAAGCACTGTATAAAAAAATTAAAAAATGCATTGATTTAGGAGGAGACTATATTGAAAAATAAACACGAGTTCATTTGTGTAAATTGTTTTTTTCTATCTTAGGCTTAGAACTTTTCAGACGCCCCTCGTATATAATTAAAACAATTTGTGGAATGCATCCTTTTTACATTTACCTATATACGACCTCATCGCCTTCACATCCTTAGTTTTTTTTTAGGTCGGTGACGATGTAAATCGTGTTTCGATATTCAAATATCTTGATACGTAATAGGAATTACATACTTACTTACTGGACAAATATTGATTCCAAATTTAAAATCTCGCTGTTTACTGGACACTTCTAAAAAGTCTTCGGTATGTTCCACTTACTGTAATCTATCTAGCGATGGTAAGGCAACATTACATGCGATTTTTGAGAAATAATTATTTACCTATATCATAGACCGGGAGATAGTGACACAATTTACTTGGTCATTTGTCAAATGACCAAGTAAATTGTGTCATTATCTCCCGGTCTATCAGAAGTGACCAACTCCTTCCACGGGAATATTCGGCTATACCTGAACCTACACTTCTCGTGCATATTTTCTGATTCACAAGAAAGTTGAATACTAGACTGCTAAATAATGAAACAGATAGCGCCCGCCAGAAAGTATGCTGCTTCCTAGCGGCGACAAATTGATCATTGTTTTCTCGTAAGTACGTGTGATATTTTTTTTAATTAGCGTACAATTTCGTAATTTTTTTTGATATGAGTTTGAATTCCGTACGATACCGTGTCACCGCTAGAAAGTATGACACCCAAAAAACCAGCCAAGTGCGAGTCGGACTCGCGCACCGAGGATTCCGTACAAAAACTTCCTCATCCCCATCTTAACAATTAGGTTTTGAAACGGGTTACCATTGTATAATACCCACATCCACATTTTCCGGTACTCATTCAAAATTGACGAAAGATCCGCAACCGAACGCCTTAACTGAGCAATTCCGTCTTCCAGCTCACTTAAAATGTCATGGACCTTAATTAAATGCCAATTAGACATCCAGCGAGATCGCGTAATCATAACGGTGGGGGTTAATAGTCGAGGCACAACTTGGTGTAGCGAAACGCGTCCGCTGGCGTCGGCACAAACTGGCGAGAACTGCCCTAAACTACCAGCCGCCGGCCTCACCAGACCTTTCAATTGGTAAACAGACGTATAACCAACACAGCTCTCATACTCATACGTCCTTTCGATTCAACATGCATCATATTCCGAGAGTTCGCTGTGCAGCCCTTTTATGTCCCCTCCCCAAAAGGAGATACGAATTACTTAAACGAACATTTGGATGGTGACGTTTAATATCTAATTGAATTTCAAGAACAGCGGTGGGAGTATTTGTCTAAACAATAAAAAGCAAAAAAAAAAATTTTTAACAAAAAATAGAACCGACTTCAGTAAAACTAAAAAGCCAAAAATAACCCGTTCAAGTACAGATTACCTTTGACTCACCCTTTGAAGTCGATCCCAAACCACTCAGTTATTATATTTATATTTTATAGTTTACGTGAGGTTTGGCCCCGACTTCAAAGGGTGAGTCAAAGGTAATCTGTACTTGAACGGGTTATTTTTGGCTTTTTAGTTTTACTGAAGTCGGTTCTATTTTTTTGTTAAAAATTTTTTTTTTGCTTTTTAGTGATTGTTAAAAACACTTATGGCAGGGGTGATCAGGGAGGTCTTGAAGGCATGCATCTCGTTTGAATTATCTCCTAACTCCTAACCGTTGAGGAGTTGTACCTTCCATCATCAGCTCAGCATTGGAAGATGATGACCACCATATGCAAACACTTAAATAATTTTATAAAATATGTGAAAAATATTATAAGTGCCTATAAAATTTCAGGAATTCCTTCGATTCCTCTAGGATCTCGTCATCCGATCTTCACCAAAATTTTATGGGACCAACCTTGAGATGTCTATTCATGAACCTAAAAAGAATTTTCCAAATCGACTCATAAATGACGGAGTTCTGAGGTAACAAACATTAAAAAAAAAAAAAAAAAAAAAAAAAACATACAACCGAACTGAGAACCCCCTCCTTTTTTTGAAGTCGGTTAAAAACCAAAACGTTTTTAGAATTGGGCCGCGAATCTGTGTGTTTTGGGGGCGTTTTGTTTAAGAGTAGGTTAAGGTACGAGGGTTCTAGGCCCTATTAGTACCTAATGTTAATAGAACAGGCATACAGTGGCGTAAAGTAACTATAAATGACAAAAGGCTCCGGCTCCTAAAGAAAAGATCGGTACCCGATTTCAGTTCGAGGCTTGCTCTATAGGGTCCTATACGCGTGGCCAAAATCTCCCAGTAATTAGGCATGGGTCCCCAGTGCATGGCACTGCCTAGCGCTCCGGTCGCTAACACTGTAGGCAGCTCCAGCACCTGAATCAGGGTGATACAAAGCGACAAGCTTCACATATACGACACATGTATCATTACCGTACGTTTGATCTGTCTTTATTGTTATTGCCAGTGATGACACTGAAATGATACTGCCTTCCTTAAAAATACATAGTTTGGTAGCTGGTTATTTTGATATTTGACACTATTGTAATACACTAAGTACTGTGCCAGTTTGGATGTGTGAAATTCTAACGAAGTAGGTAACATGTGAATATTGAATTGTTCAATGTCCAGATATATTTCAGGGTGTCCTGATTCAGGATACTATCCCACTTTTAAGTTATATGTAAAGGAACTGAGCCAACCACCATTTTCAAATATTCCACGTTTTATACAGTAGTGTGAGAGGCCACGAGCCTTCGTCGTCCTGGCATTACCTTAAAATAAAGACGACAATATAGTTCATTAGATTGTCACACAGAAAAAGCTGAAAGGGGCCACAACCGTTCCATTGTGTTCTCGAGTGAAAGCTCCCGGCTAGCATTAACAGCAAGGACACCTTCACTACCTTCAGACTAGATGGAGTTAGAGTTTATGTTTGGGGGAACAGCTACATGAGCAGGAATCGAGCTGGATGATTTCGTGCTCAAAGGTGTAAATTTTATGGACCTTTGAGGAATCGTCGCGTTGGAGTTTTGGCGTAATAATAGCAAAGGGACTATCATTTAATAATTTATTGAGTAATTTTGAAGGGCATGTTTGGCAGTGGACTAAACTGGGTCCATTGTGATGACGTCAGCATGCGACTTGGAATTGTTTATATGTAAGTGCGAATGCTGAAAATGTTTGTAACAAAAAGTCGATGGAGCTATTGGCCAATGCAGGGGAGAGTGGAAAGTCAACGTTCTCGCGGTCGATCTCCTACAAGGTGGACGGTTTCATAAAGTCCACGACGAAATGTCCCGAAACAGAGTGTGCATGGAGTGCCACAAACAGAGAGATGGAGATGTATTTTAAAAGCCGTCATTAATATGGAAGAGGATAATCCATAACCACGACCACTCTGATAAGATTGTATGATTAAGAAGAATTATTCAGCATTGGATGTCTCCAACTTAAAATGCGGTAGGTAAGCATTTGGTCGCTGTGTACCTATTTCTTTAGGGGAGGAATATATTGATCAGTCAACGTCTGAATAAAAGCATGACGTCAAATTACAAAGAAAACACTTTGCATTAAATGTTATCGTCGCTCATTCCTCGGCCTGACAATTATCTTGCTTGCCAGACTTGATCACACAAATTAAGATGCGTTATTTATTTCCAGTGAACAGCAGTTCCAACCACGGGTCCAGTGACTAACTACTTAACGGGTGACCAAAGCAGTCATGCGCTCCAATTTCTCGCTAATTCGAATGTCATATATAACAATTAATGTAATGCCTTAAACAGACCAAGGGCAGGATGTTTATATTGACTTAGAACATGCTTTAATTAATGTGGTGGCAGAAACAATAGGAAACTCAAAGGCACCTGGAAAGATACTGATGATCTTCAACCGAGGCAATTTTCTTGATACATAGCTAAGAACTTATTTTTGGTTGCTGGGTCGTACATAGATTATAGTTCGCATCTCTCGGTCTTCCCTGTGGACAGGTAAGGTAGTGGGCCAAGTTTTTAACTGACAGTGACGGGGACAAGTGTTTCTTTTCCTTTTCTTTATGTAAAGTAAGTAGATTCTCCGATTACTCGAAAACGGCTGAAGCGATTTGGAAAATTCAATTTTGTTCGAAATTGCTATATAACATAACTTCGTTACATTGACGTCGGTTATTTTGTCATTAGACGATTACATGCATAAACAGCGTTCCCTCTCCTATAAAACCCATGTTACAAATCATTACTTGGATGCACACAAGCTGGTAATTTTGACCACTGCACAGCGCAGGAGACCTACGATGGTTGCGTTTATCACGTGATAAATAAATGACAAAGCATCTGTCACTCACACTTGCATTTTGTCAAAACGTGACGGATGTTTTGTCACTTATTTATCGATTGATAAAAGCAACCATCATATGCCCCCCCCCCCCCCCCCCCCCAGGTCAATATTTATTCTACAGTGTATATTCTGCCTTTGCTATAGTTTACTTACAGATTCATACGACAAATGAAACTTGGTCAAACCCACTTGAGCCCTAATGAGTGAATCACAAACGTAGTAAAATTTATAGGCAATTACAACCTATGAGTACCTACTGATTGAAGTTAATGTTTAAGAATGTTTGTCATTCGTGGCCTCGCGAAATGAATAAGGTGATAGTGTGGACAACAATGCAAGATTTTATCTGCTCTGTAATGACCCATTAAAACATTTACTCGCACAGACGCTTTGTCTCACAGCACAGCAACATAGTAGATTTGCGTCACATTAGGTTTTCTTTACCACCAATAGAACAAGTCTGATTAATTTCCGCCAAATGAATTGACTTCAGTAAAAGCTGCTTAAGACGTTCCTGGAGGGACCAGGTAAAAATTCGAATTTAAATTTCGCGCCCATGTTCGGTTAGTACGAGATTGAATGAACAAAATAATTGGCAAATTTGTGATAGTATAGTTTAATATAGTCCCAGTAGGACTTTAATATATTGTGCGGCTAACCGTGCGGATAAGGACGAAATTCTCGTACTTACCATAGACATAAGTTAAGTCTGGGCTAATTAAAAACGGGACCATCTTTGGCGCAAGTACCTAAAGCTATGTCCACACTGTGCCCTTTTCACGTTCAACTTGCGCTTTCGTCTATTGCTATCTTGCTCATTTTTGTACGATGCGAGCGAGATCGCAATAGACGAAAGCTCAAGTTGAACGTGAAAATGGCACAGTGTGGACATAGCTTTACATCACAATGCGTAGTTTTAAGTTCAGTCAGGTAGTATAGAATGGTGCGGCGTGTATTGAAAGTTGCTCGCCAACGGTCGTAGGCGCGGGCTACGGTGAATGAATGACAATCATACAACATCGGGTTGACTGCTAACCCCCGACGAAAATAGTGTCAGTGTGTCCGTCCGTGGCATCGTAGCTCCCAAACAGATGGACCAATTTGAGCGCGGGTTTTTTTTTTATTGAAAGACTTCTGTTGTGATGGTTCTTAGCAATTTTGGTGGAAATAGGACCAGTAGTTTCCAAGATATTCAGCTTAAATTGGAATAAGCGGCAAGATCTTGGCCAATGTTGAAGCTAAGAATCGCAAATGTAGTTACGTTCAGTTTTAGTACCATTTTCTATATCACTCATTGAATGAGGATCTCATGATGACTTGGGTCGGAGGAATTGATTTTTTTTTACTTAGGTTATTTGTATTTTGCAATATAATAAAGTTTAGAAAAATAATTATTGGGGTTCCCAACAGAACAACTTAGTCCGTGTCCAGTAAGGTACATTTTTAGGGTTCAGTACCCAACTCGATCGGCAAAAACGGAAATCTTATAGGATCATTTTGTCTTCCGTCTGTCTGTCTGTCAAGACCTTTTTTCAGGAGCGAACCCCTTGGAGCCGAGAAAGAATCAAGCTGCTAGTCAATGCAATGAAAAGATGCGAGCGATTAGCTTTTGTTGACGCTTGCAAGGCAATCAAACTCTATGAGTAAGTTACCCCTTACCCTAGAATCATGAAATTTGACAAAAAGCAACATCATAAGTACCTCCAAAAACAGCAAATTTGTAGTTACATTATATAAATATTTTTAAGATTGCCAACTATTTTGCATTTGAAAATCTAACCGCGACCTATGTTGATGTATAAGGATAACAGTTTTGCAACGGCAAAATTGAGTTTGTCTCTTAGTACAGTTTGTTTTTATTAGATCAAATTATGCAGTGCTTTCATCGTTTGTGTGGCGTCCGACCGCACTTCGCTGGCTTGTTGAAGTTTTTTTTTCGGATATGATAAGGCCAACCGAAGTAATCCACACAGGAAGTGATGCTATTTAAGTTCATAACTTGGAAAATTACAAAATTCATGTAAGTAACAATGAAGGTCGTAGGTAATGTTTTACCGGGTGTCATTAGTCATTAGTCTTAACAAAGCCAAATCTCCTTTTAAAATCAGTTTTCCCTATGTGCAATCATATTACCAAGCCGTGTACATCACGACCACAAAAAATAACCCACTTTAAAGAGTTACTAAAACCGCAATCGTCATGTATATGCCTATTAGTATAATACATATACCTACTACTACTACTCAGTGGCTCATCTATACATATAAACGGACAAGTCCTGACTGACTGACTGACTCACTCATCAACGTAGAGCCGAAACTACTGAACCTAGGAACTTCAAATTTCTGGAATAGATCAAGTATACGATGCAAGCAAGCACTAAGAAGGGATTTTTGAATATTCATCCCTTAAGGGTGTCAAATCGGGGTTGAAAGTTTGTATGGAACTTACGTAATTTTTGAGTTTGAGTAATAAAACTTTGTGCATAGATTTTCGGTCTAAAAAACAAGAAAACTAATTTCAGGATTTTTGAAAACTCATCCTTTAAAGGGGTTAAATAGGAGGTGAAAGTTTGTATGAGGAACTTGGAATTCTTTGAGTAAGAGTTATAATGTTTCGTGTACAGCTCTTTTTATACAAAGTAAGAAAACAAGTTTCAGCATTTTCCGAAATTCATCCCCGAAAGGGGTTAAATGCACAATTAAACTTTGTAAGAAAAACGTGGTCTGTTTGAGTAAGGATTGCATTCTTTTGCGTGTAGACTGATCATTAAAAACTAAAAACATATATTTCAGCGTTTTTGAAAATTGAACCCCTAATGAGGTAAAGAGGGAGGTGAAAGTTTCTATGAAGAGCTTGGTATTTTTTGAGGAGTGGGAATACTTCGTGCACAGGTTCTTATTTGCAACGTAAGAAAACAAGTTTCAGCATTTTTGGAAATTCATGTCCGAAAGGGGGTTAAAGGGACAGTAAAACTTCCTTGAGAAACGTGGCTTTTTTGAGTACCTAAGGGGTGCATTCTTTTGCATGTAGACTCTTCACCAAAAACGTTGAATATTGATTTCAGCGTTTTTGAAAGTTCAACCCCCAACGGGGTAAAGTGGGAGGTGAAAATTTGTATATAGAGCTTGGGATTCTTTGAGTAGGAGTGGTAATATTTCGTGTATAGGTTCTTCTATGCAAAGTAAGAAGACAAGTTTCAGGAATTTTGGAAATTCATCCCCCAAAGGGGTTAAATAGACAGTGAAACTTTATTTGATAAAACGAGCCTTTTTGAGGAAGAGGTGCATTATCTTGTGTGTACACTGATCATCAAAAACTAAGTAACACATGTATTTCAGCGTTTTTGAAAATTCAACCCCTAATGAGGTAAAAAAGAGGGAGGTGAGCTTCAACAAAAACCTTGAGGTTCTTTGAGTAAAAATGGTAACATTACGTATATAGGTTCTTCTATACTAAGTAAGAAACCAAGCTTCAGCATTTTTGGAAATTCATCCCTAAAAGGGGTTAAATGAAAATGGAACTTTGTATGAAGAACGGGCCTTTTTGAGTAAGAGGTGCACTATTTTGCGTGTAGATTCTTCATCAAAAACTGAGAATATTGATTTCAGCGTTTTTGAAAATTCAACCCCTAATAGGATACGCTGAGAGGTGACAGTTTGTATAAAGAGCTTAAACTTTTTTGAGTAAGTGATAACTGAATTTTTTTTTTTTAATTCTACTCCACAGTGGGTCTAATGGGAGGCGAAAGTTTGGATGAGAAAAGATGAGATTCTTTTCGGGTGTCTGGTCATATTCTGTGTGTTAAAATACTACTTTCAGAATTTTTTGAAATGTACCTGTATTGTCTGAGTAAAGGGGGAAGATGAAAGTTCATGTAAGGAATATTTTCGTGTATAAACTGCATTCATTTTTGGAAGAGATAACTCTCCTGGAGTGGTTAGAAACTTTATATGCGAAAACGTAGGATTGAGTGACAAAACTTCGTGTAAAAAAAATGCATTGTTAGGGTCCCATACCTCAATAGGAAAAGACGCAACCCTCAAAGAATCACTTGGAATCAATGGAAATGAAAACCATATAAGTACCTACTCAGGACTATAGTCCTTTGAAGTTGTTAAAAAAACAAACTTCTAAGTTGTAACGTAAAAAAAAGATCCGGCTGTTTACCTGTGCCACAACGAACGTCAATACTCTCAAGGGAATCAAAAATTATAAGGTCCTTAGATATTTTCAGTTGAACTAAAACTATGGATTTGGCAAATAGGTAATACCGTGTCTTACTAGAAGTAGGTACTTACTTATAGGGAGTATAATCTGAAACTATACATTTCTAATTAAATAAAAAGTAGTCTGTATTTAAATTACATAAAACAGTTTTCCAACGGTAATGTGAAGTTTGCCAACGAGTACATTTTATCTTTTCCTTAGTAATGTGCAGTGTTTTCATAGTTCGTAAGGAACCCTCTGTGCGCGAGTCCAACTCGCACTTGACCGGCTATTTGTATTAACTGAGAATACTGATTTAAACGTTAGAGGAAATTCCTATCCTTAAAGGAGATTAAACTTTTGACTATGATTTTGTTCGTTCATCGGAACATGAATTGTCCCATGTGTACCTATACCACGACGACGTGATCTAGAAATATATAAATCTGCTACCCAAAAAATGATGTATGCGCGCAGATTTCTATTAGTTGTATTATTTTAAGGAACAATAAAACGGGTAGAAGGTTAGGTTAGGACAACGTTTCTAGACCCTGTGCGAGCGAAGCCGCGGGCAAAAGCTAGTTACATATATCTAGGGCGGTAAATTCGTGGAGGTCTCAGATCGTAGCAGTTTGTGGCACAAAGGGGCTCTCGGTCGTGTCCGGGTTTCGTGTACCCGTTTCCGTGTACCCGTTTCTCTGTTACACGGAAACGGGTTTCTGGCCCGTTTGGAACGTGTAATAAAGACCCGTGTAATTAAGACCCGTGTACCCGTGTACCTGTGTACACGGATCTCAATCACACGCGGGTCCGACCCGCCGTCGACGTGTTGTGGCCATCTTACGGTTATTCTTTTAAAAGCTATGGAGTATAATAATCAGGGATCGTACTTTTTCTAGCATTTTTGGTGCAATAACGTCAAATGACACGACAGCGACTTTAGTTTGTCGACGTGTATAATAGAATTGACGTTTAAATTTATGTAATATGACGTTATCGTTAAAAATAAAACGATATTTTTTACTTTATCAGTTATTAAAATTGTGTAAATTCCTCAAATTTTTCGGAGGGTATAAATATGAACTATAATCTGATATAAGGATTTATTGCAACTGTGTTAGATATTTCCTCATATGTATAATAAATTAACCCTTCATTGCATTATGCATATTGGGTTGGGCTTAACATGTTCTGAGAATATTTTCTGTATTTGCGATTTGTTTAATACGCCAATTTATTTATTTTTTGTTGCTTAATTTTATTAAATGAAAGCGGCCTCTCCTTCAACTTTAACGAATAAAAGGTCTTCCAGGCCTAATGTCAAAACAACTTGTAAGTATTATCAGTAAAATTGTCGCGGTTAATTTATGACGATAAACAATGGGTATTGTCGTTATCTGCAAGTGCAGCTGCAGTGCAACCCTAATCCTATTCATATCTAATCTTAAAAAAAGTCGCCATAGCAGGTAACGTAAGAAGGTATAACTCGATTTCATATACCATGGCCCGATGGACTTGAAACTTAACAATAGGGCTCATAATGTTTGCCTTTTGTTATCTAATTAGGAGCACTTCAAAATGGCACGCGTCGGTACAATCTGCATGCAACTAAAGCGGGACTAAAACATTTTGGTACTTGAAAATAAAAATACGAAATATTAGTTGTTTACGGTATTGTTTAATTATAATGGTACGGCATCTTTATAGTAATTGAATAGTAATAGCTTTATATTTAATACTTTATAACAACATTTGTTAAAATAAAAATTGTGTCAATAAAATAATAACAATCAATTTTCAGGTAACTTAAGACTAACTTACTTTAATAATATTAAACATACAACTGTGACAATAAAACATCTATTTATATCTTAATACATATTAATATATATTTTTAATTTAATAATAATAGCTAACATTTGTAAAACAAAATTTGTGGCAATAAAATAATAACAATCAATTTTCAGGTAACTTAAGACTAACTTACTTTAATAACAATAAACATACAACTGTGACAATAAAATATCTATTTATATCTTAATACATATTAATATATATTTTTTATTTAATAATAATAGCAAACTTTTGTAAAACAAAAATTGTGTCAATGAAACATTTATTTATATCTATATACATATTATTATTATTATTATTTTAATTGTGTCAATAAAGTAATAACAATCAACTTTCAGGTAACTTTAAGACTAACTTAATTTAATTACGTTAAAACATATACATTAATTACATAAAATATAAGAATTATTCGCTTTCTGACGTATATTCTTCCAAACTTGAGGTTTCGCAGGTGTTTATGATGACCGGATACACAGGGTGGGCTAAAAACTCGTTCTCCACTTTGATGACATGCTCACAAGCATTTTTCCAAAGCGTAGGGTTCGTCATGTCTACCACAGTTCTTAAATTTTGAATTACAGAATCACCTACTGTTGGTGTAATGTTCGTCTTACGAATTTGTTTCTTGACATAACTCCACATAAGCTCGATTGGGTTCAACACACAATAATAGGGGGGAAGTCTCAATATTTCATGCCCAGCCTCAGCCGCTATTTTGTCGATGAAGTATTTCTTTTCAAACTTTTGACTTTGTACAATTTCCAGCAATTTCTTAACAGTTATTTTCTCAGGTATAGTAATAAGACGCTTTCTTAAAAATGCTATTATGTCAGGTTTTCTTGAATTGGTGTTGGGAATCTTTTCCTCTTGACGGCTATGATATGACGCATTATCCATAACGATAACGCTATTGGCAGGGATATTGGGTAAAAGCTGCTCCACGAACCATTTCTCGAACAACTCCGAACACATATCTTCGTGATAGTCTGCACTTGAATTTTTCAGATGTTTGCTCGAAACAAGAAGAGCCCTTTGAATCCAACCATTTTCAGTACCGGCGTGCAGTATAATTAAACGTTTGCCTCTTGAACATGGAGTATTTGTAGCACAATTTTGAGAGTCGTCCCTGTATCCTTTTTTCAGTGTGTCGTGGGTATCAAACCAAGTCTCGTCCAAATATACAATACTTTTTCCAGTAGACCTCTTCAATCGTATATCGGTAATAAATTCTTCTCTTAATTTTTTAAGCCGTGATGTTTCCATAATGATTCTCCTTTCGTTTAACTTTCCATATTTAAAACCAAGTTTTCGTAAAAGTCTCCATAGTGTTGTTTCTGAATACGGAAATCCCACTTCGCTTGCTAATAATGCTTGATGAATCTCTGTGAGCGTTGGAACTTCATTTTTTCTATAAAAGTCGTAGACAGTTCTCCTCACAACCTCTTCTGTAAAATTATCAATTTTTTTAAAAGAAGCTTTTACTCGTTTTCGAGGGAGGTATCTTGGTCCTGATGAGAGTGATGAGACAATCCTTTTAACTGTCCTTTCCGGCACACTGGTGAATATAGACGTTTCTTTAATCAAATTTTTTTTACCCATTCGATTTAGCAATGTCTTATAAACACTTATCACCACATCTTGGGCGTCCTTGCTTAAAAATCGTTTCTTACGTTGCTGCAAACTAACATCACCACTGGACGGGTTACTTGTGGGTGTTTCCCAAGGTCGAAACATAATTATTTAAGTATACGTGTAATCACAAATGTAGTCAGATGACAACTAACATGAAATATTGTTTACATTAATAAAGATTACTAGGTTAAACGATCAAGATCATTAGGTTGCATGTAAAATACCACGCCGCAAAAGGGTCCGGCCAGGTATCTTTTGTTATCACTAATCCTATTGTTAACGCCTAATTACCGTCTCAAGTGCATCGGGCCATGGTATATGAAATCGAGTATAGGTAGGTATGACAACTTTTTGCACCTAACACCATAATGTTACATCCATTATGCAAGGTGTTAGGTATTAATCAGTACCAGAGATGGGCAAAATGTAATCGACTAACAACTAACGATTAAAATTAACAGAATTAATTGTGATTGACGATTGAAAACGACGACTGATCAATCTTAGTTGTATAGAGTGCAACTAATTTAGTTGCCGATTGATTTCGGACAACTAAACTTTGTGATCGACTAATTAGTTAGACTATTTTTCCACGACTAATGTTAGAAGCAAATTGAACGAAAAACTTGGTATGTCTATGTTAATGTAATGTAATGTAGGTACAGTTGCCGAGAATCTTCTTGACCCAAAATGGCGGATCTGCGCATGCATATTTGTACGTAAATCGGCTACTGCGCAGTCAAGGTTAGGCTCAAGAAGATTCTCGGCAACTATATGTCTATGTAAGCTATAAAATGGATTAGTAAAGTAGGTATATTTTTTTCCTCCTTCATAGGTACATCGTTCTCTTTCTTATTTTTTACCTAGGGTCCGTGCCCTTAAACCTTTACCTATATTTGCTGTAATAATCGTAAGAGCATCGTAATAAGTAATAATCACCTAGAATCTAAAATGACAGAACCTAGAATCTAGAATATAATATAATATGACCTAGATACCTCAAAACATCTATGAGTATGAATTTATGAAGCATGAGCCTTACATGGAATAGCCTGATCGATCAATTCGCTGCCGCTCCAATATATATATATTGGCAATAGCGCTAATAAATAAAATATGTCATGTTGATATATTTAAATGTAGAATGACGCAAGGAAAATGTACAATAGTTAATGCTGAGATTTCTTTACAAAGAGGTTTAAATATTGTAAATGACCACACGGTGAAAACAAAATAGACCGCAACAAAATAGATAATAAACAACATGCAGATGTTTAATTCAATAGAACGTGTTATTTTTAGAAGATTCGTCGGCACTTGCACCAAAATGCAACAAACAACTTCCAGGTAAGTAGGATTATCCCATTGTTTTGTCGCCGCGTGACACTAAACAGAGTTGTACTAATGACACAGATAGCAAAATATTGATAATATTTATGTCTATAATTTACTCAGTATCGTATAGGACTTTACAATACTCGTTAGAACTAGTACTTTAAGTATCAAAATATTAATAGAGCACCAACTACTATATTGTTTGCGATTTGTAAACATTGCAGTTTTTCGTTATTTATCCTTATAATATTGTTAATATGGCACATAATATTGCATTGTCATTCAAGCGTTACAAATTAAACTTGAATATATACATAATTTTAGCTCAATCGGTTGAAGATATCTGCTTCAAAATAAGTTGCAAGATTCTACCCAAACCAACATAGATACACAAGTGATACAACATACGAGTACCTACAATGTACATACCTACTCGTAGTTACATATTGCAAGTTAAATAAAAATGCAAAAACGAGCGACTGCGTAGTTTTAATATTGATTTAATCGTGAAATTTAGTCGATTGAAACTAAAACTAATTCAAATGTTAGTCGAAGATTCTCACAACTAATTTAATCGCAACTAAATTAATCGCGATAAAAAATTACGAATGATATTTTGAATCGATTGATTAGTTAACTAAAAAATTAATCGATCAATGCCCATCTCTGATCAGTACCCTAATAGTGATTATAAAAAAGCAGAAAAACATATTTTATATGACGTTATTCGATCTTTTTTCCTCCGTACGTAATAATATAAAATCAGTTTTTCATTCAATAATGAACAAATTATCCGTTTCATTTCAACTTCAACTCAAATAATAACTGGTCCGGGCGGGTCGCTCAGACGTGTATTCAATACCCGAGTGAAGGCGCGAACCGCGGATCCGGATCCAAACTTAGAAACGTTTCCTAGAGGACACGTTTCCTAGCGGGTCCGTGTCGACCCGTTTCCGAAGGAAACGTTTCCTAGCCGGTTCGTGTAGATCGGGTTGTTAGTACCGCCGGTGTTAAGGACCCGTGTACACGTTTCCGCGTGTAACACGGATACCGGGAGCCCTATGTGGCCCGAACTGAATGCGAGGGCGATAAATATGCGATCTGGGGCTTTACTAATTACCGCCCATGGTTTGTCTAAAGTTTTACGTCTTGCCTTGGCCAGGTAGTGATATATTTATCCCGCGTAGCGGGCAGTAAATCACACTTATGGCCTTACGGTTGCGTATACTTGTACTTAATGTTTTATACCGAAATATTGTTTGTTTGTCGCTTGAGTGATTTGTAATTTTAGAGAAATAAAATTTGAACTGAACTGAGGTCTTCATCAAAATTTTATTAGACCTACTCTCTACCAAAAAAATCACACTAATATAATATAGGTAAAAGTGTGTTTAGTATGTTTATGTGTATGTTTGTTGCTTCGTCACGCTCAAACGACTAGACCAATTTTAATAAATTTTGGTATGAAGCTGACACCCTGGACTAACAGGATAGGCTACTTTTTATCCCGAAAAATGTAATGTTCCCGTGGGATGAGCGGATACTACCTCGCGGCGCAACTAGTATTTACAAATCGAATACCTACATGCTGTAATGGTTATTACAGCATGTGACTAATTACTATTACGTCAACGTCTCGTCCCATTCATCGTGGATCGTCTGGTGTCGATTACTGCGCGCACGCAGACGGTTTCAATCATGAATGGCTTGTAGGCTGAAGAGCAGGGTTGACACTATCGTGTGCATTTCTGTACATTACCATGAAATAGAAAAAACAGAGAAAGTGACATAAGTATTCCTCTATTACTAAGACTCGATTACCAAACTCACACGTTGAAATTTAACAAAAAAAGAAAAAGTGTCGCATTAAGATTAATTTTTAAAAGATAATCTTAAAATGTTTTTATTTGATGCGGTAACCAATATCAATGTTGTTAAAGTCAAACGGCTAGATTAATAGGACTTCATATCGACGGCCAAAAATCGCTGTAAACGCCAAGGGAATTCATTGGCATTTACAGCGTTTCCGCTTTTTGCCGTCGATAGTCGTTTCACTATTTGTAAACCTTCGGGTTAGGAGCACCGTCAGGTTCTGTGTTGTTTAACCTCACATTTTTTTTCCTAAATGTGGTTTTAAGTAACAATGCCTATAAGAATCATAAAATAATAGATAAAACATTTATTATGGGTCAAAAATAATTACCTATAAGTAAGCGACATCTTTGGAATAGTGTGTGAGCGAGCGAAGCGCCTACGTTTCGGATCGTGTATTCTTCGTCTTTCGTATTTCCGGATATTTGGATGTCCAGATGCTTTCCGGCCGTTCTCGCCAAGAGGTCGTATTTCTCAACCGATTCTCATGAAATTGTGTGTGTAGGTTCGAATTTCTTCTATTTCATATTATACGAGGGTGGAAACGTAAAAAAAAAACGGCAATTTCGGAACAAACCCGCAAGCTCAAAAGCGTTAAAGATTTTGATTTCGAAGGACCTCTGTTTGCCCGACTAAATCTGTCCCCATAAACATCACTATCAATGTCAGCTAAAGTATAAACGTACCTACGTACTATAGATTTCATCTGCAATTTTTAAAAGCTTAGATTGATGTCAATCACGCTTGATTCGCTAAATGAGAGCGACATTGATGTAAAATCTGGGTCTGCTTACTCTACTCAGCGCCCTATCAGGTTTCGACCATTGATAAAGGAGCCTTGCCAGCACCCTTACTATGAGTTAACGGGGCCGTACTCGCTACCGACAGCGTAAATGATTTGTATGGAGAATTATACTATTAAATAAATAAATATGACGGGACAACAAATCGACATAGTCCCAAACTAAGCAAAGCTTGTACTATGGGTACTAGACGACGGTATACATACTATATAAATACATATATAGATAAAATCCATGACCCAAGAACAAATATTCGAGTTCAACACACAAATATTTGCCCCGGCCGGGATTCGAACCCGGGACTGCAAACTGCGCCAAACGTGTCGTCAAAATCAAATCCTCCTTAGCAGGCGCTAGCGAGTAGGTACTGTCACTGAAAACTCATGGTAAGGGATGATCACTGACAAAAGTCCAAACAATCACGACAGCGATGGGTGAGGAACCCAATTTGGTATCAGACTAATATGTCAACTTATCCGTTCAAAAATGCTAGTTGTTTTAGTCATTTTTCTATATGATAAAACATGATTCTTATTAACATATAATCAATGTTACTAGTTAGAACAGGGCTATTGAGATTCTTTCGTATATATTTGAAACCTACAGTTAGAATTTTTCATTGATAATTTTGGTTTCAAAAACTACTCGAAATTTACAAAATCCACGCAGAAAACTGGCTTTTTCAACTTTCTTTTCGACTGCACGCAATGACAGCATGAAATAGCTATAGATGTTACTATGTTACTATCTAGAACTCAGGGAAAAGTATTTCGAATCGTAGTTGTGCTAGGTCTGCTACCTAATAATTATACATCGACGTCTCGGGTATTGCCCATTGATATAGGAGACTCGACAGATGACTGATGGAAGTCCAGACTACCACGCCGGCGACGAGTGAGGAACATAATACGGTATCAGACTGATAGGGCAATCAGCTACTGTTTAGGGTAACGTGCCTAAAGAGGGCATCCATGCGGGTTGGTCTGAAAATGAATATGGATAAGAAGTGGATGAGCACCTCCTTCAGTGACTCCGTCAATTATTCTTGTCCGGGTTATGAAAGGCTGTGTGTGCTATAATGTGACTCGCAAAACCAAACTTTGTCTTGAAGATGCGATTACAAGGTGCGCAATGAAGTTATCCAGCAGGTCATAAAGTGTAAGCGTATGAGAGCTTCGGTTGAATCTTGCGGATATGTCTCTTGGCATTAGTCTACAAACATATAATTGAACGGCAAATCGATAGGGGAAGGTATGCGACTACAGATATCTAGGTCAGAAAATTAATTTAAAAATCCATTGGACGCTGCAATTAGCAGACGCATCCAACTGGGATAAGGTGCATTCGGTAAGCTTTTAAAAGGATATATCACTGCTTCTTTTTCTATGCTATCAATTTACGTTAAGTTTGCATCTAGTAACTAAGGCATCGGATACAAATGAGGTCCAAACTTAACGTAACCGAGATATACAAATCGGCGTTTTGTACTCGTTCCCCCCTCCAAAAACTTAACCAATCTACAATAGTTTAGGAACTTAATTAGAAGAAAATGTCCTGCGTCAAACCGTTTTGATTTTTGCGAAAATTATTACAGAACGTATGTACTAGGCGGCGAAATTTTGACCAAAAACAAACGCCTAGTACACAAATTTTAGATTAAATCATCACTAAGAAAAACACGGGAATATCCCCTATTTCCTAAATAGTGACGTCTCATCATGATGCGGTTAATGGTGAGACAATCCTTTGGGGAAACTGATACTTCATTATTGGGTATATCTGACTCACCTTATTAGGCTTTGTAGCTGTACAGAGTTTGTTTCGAAATTAGTGAAACTTGAAACTTTTTGCGGTCTAAACAGACTATATCCCCGCCATTAAAAAAAAAAACGATAAACTTTATTTATTTTTATTTTTGTCATACCTATGGGGCAAACGAGCAAACTGATCGCATGATGGAAAGCGATTACCGTCGCCCATACGCACCAGGGGGGCCTAGGATAGCTGTTTATGACGTGATAAATAAGTGATAAAGCATCTATCACTCTCACTCGCATTTTGTCAAAACGTGACAGATGCTATGTCACTTATTATCGCGTTATAAAAGCAACCATCATAGGACCGCTTAGGAGTCACAAGTGCGTTGCCGGCCTTTAACATCCGCTTTTTCTTGAAGATTTGAAGGTTTTATCGGTCCGGCATTGATCAATGGTAGGTAAAGCATTTTTTGGTGTTCCTTTCTGTATGTGTAAGCTACTTCGGCTAGTTTTTAGTAAAGTGGTTCATACAACCATTAAATGCGCTCATTTTCTTGTACCATCCGGTCTGAAGTAGCACTACTGAAAAGCATTAGTAAAAGTGTTTTTTTTACTATACGTTTTGATATTAATCTCGTAATAGTGATAGAATGAGTACATACCTACTCCAATCAACGAACATCTAGGTACACACGCTATTTGAATTGATTTAGTAATTATTAATTAAACATGATTGAGGGACAGGAGCAAAGAGTAAAACACTGGCTCGGCCACGGTACAGTGCGACCAAAAAGAGTAGAAATTAAAAAGTGGCAACACTGTAGTGTCCCCGTTTTCTTATATTGATTAGAAAGGGAGCACACTAGAGTATTGCCACTTTTTAATTTCTACTCTTTTTAGTCGGACTGTAAGTGACATTACTGCGGGGCTAGCATATCTTGACGCGACTTCAATTGTCACGCGACTTATCTTCATCTTCTTTATTTATTTATCGATCTTGCTCATACAGTATTGACAGAAAAGTGACAGGTAGTATTTGTCGCGTGACAAAGAGTCGCATGTCACAGTTATGCTAGACATGCAGGGTCCTTTACTCTGTTTCACTATTGACAAATTGAAGTTTGATCATTTTAAAATGATAAGCAGTTAAAGTGGCACGAAGTGAAACATTAACTACCATAAGGTGAGGCTATTTGGAACTCAAAGGAATATTTGTTAATTATAGCCCCACAGGGTCGAAAATGCCTGGAAGGGGTCTATATCTGTTTGTCTAAAATTTTTTGGCCGATATTTTTTTCGGCACATATTTTGCATATATATTTTTGGCCGAAAATTGTTTAGTCTAACATTTGTATGGAATAACATTGTTTGGTCGATTGTATTTTAAGCATAAAATTGGTATTCCGAATATTGGTGTCCATAATAATCGCATCCAAACTGTCGCATTTATTAAATTAATATTACTTAGATTTTGTTGAGGACGCAGTTCTAACCTAACCTATTAACCTACTGTTCTGAGAGCGCCTTATTTTTGTCAGGGACGCAGTTCAAACCTAACCTTACCTACTGTTCTGGGAGTGACTAATGTTTGTCGGGAACGCAGTTCTAACCTAACCTAACCTACTGTTCTGGGAGCGCCTTATTTTTGACAGAAACGCAGTTCTAACCTAACCTAATCTACTGCTCTGGGAGCGCCTTATTTTTGTCAGGGATGCAGTTCTAACCTAACCTAACCTACTGTTCTGGGAGCGCCTTATTTTTGTTAGGGACGCAGTTCTAACCTAACCTAACCTCCTGTTCTGGGAGCGCCTTATTTTTGTTAGGGACGCAGTTCTAACCTAACCTAACCACTGTTCTGGGAGCGCCTTATTTTTGTTGGGGACGCAGTTCTAACCTTTTTTTTTTTTTTTTTTTTACATGTAGAAATGTTCATTGGATCCCCGCTCTACGGGGAAGAGCGTGGGTATGTCGGACTCTACTGAGAAGCAGTAGCCTACCGACTAAAACTCCATGGTATGCCCACTCGCGGCGTAGTGGGGGTGACACGGGATCGCGAACATGTCACCGCGAACACCCCCTGCCGCTGACAGCCGAAGCCGTCCCCTCCCTGGTGGAAGGCCAAAAAGCCCCACCGCGTCAGACGCATGCAGGGCGACACCTCACGCATCCGACGCACCCTCACCGAGGACCTCCACGCCGGGAGAGCGGCGAACGACCCCGTGATCGCCCTCTCAGGTCCTGCGTGTAGTGGGGATGCCTTCAGGGAACACGTCCCCTCCAGCTATTCCACCACTACACCCGCCCCATATTCAGACGTGGACTCTGTTGCTACAGAGCCACGCTGAGGGGCCCTCTGGAAGCCAGGACCGCCACCGACACACGGTGCTTCGGTCCCAGCCTCCTGGCCACGGGAGGACAAAAGCCCCTACCCCATGGCACCCTCTCCATGCGAAGGGAGGACAAAAGCCCCTACCCCCTCGACCCTCCGTGGGAGGACAAACGCCCCTACCCCCTCACTATGCCACGGGAGGACAAACGCCCCTACCCCATGGCACCCTCTCCATACGAAGGGAGGACAAAAGCCCCTACCCCCTCGACCCACCGTGGGAGGACAAACGCCCCTACCCCCTCACTATGCCACGGGAGGACAAACGCCCCTACCCCATGGCACCCTCACGATGCGAAGGGAGGACAAAAGCCCCTACCCCCTCGACCCGCCGCGGGAGGACAAACGCCCCTACCCCCTCGACCTGCCACGGGAGGACAAACGCCCCTACCCCGTGACAACCTCGCCGAACCACGGGAGGACAAAAGCCCCTACCCCGTGGGTTCCCTCACCAAACGCCGACGGGAGTGCAGTTGCACAAGCACCGAGGTGCCCACCCGAGTCATGATCCCGTCAGCCTCCTCCTCGGTCTCCTCCACTGGCGGGGGTGTATCCTACACCACAATCCCTCATTGATTGTGGTGAGCACAAACGCCGAGGCGCCCACCCGAGTAATGCCCCGCCAGTACTCCCTCTCGGTCTCCTCCTCTCCCGTCTTGGCCCGTAGGCCCCTCACCCTGGTGTCTCTTGGCTTCGCTGCGGCGGCCCCGCAGTTACTGAGCCCCCCCACCACGACAAGGTGGACACCGTCGGGGGGGACGCAGTTCTAACCTAACCTAAACTATTGTTCTGGGAGCGACTTATACTTTCGCTTGCTCGCTTCAGCATATGGGATTTTAGGAGTTTTTACGTTAGGCTAAAGAATAATTATGGACACACAATCAGACGGAAAAAATGGCACCCTCCCAACTAATGCAAAGTCACAAATCGCATTAGTTAGGCGATCAGTCTCGTTTAGACCATGACACGTGACGGGTCTCAAAAGTGACTTAATTTTCAGTGAAAAATTACAGAAATAACAACTATAAAATAAAGGAACAGGGCGGAATATTCTTTTTTACTTGAGTTCTATAGATTAATTAACGAATCCTATGTAAAATCATAGCAATTTTTGTATTAGAATTATTAACTTTGTCCCTACAAAATGCACCTCATCACAGAACAAAAATCGAAGGAGTCGCTATAGTTTTATATTTTATTAATAAATTAAGGAGTGCGATAAATAATTATCCTATTTTTTTTATTCAAGATTCGACCATTCTCAACAACGTAAAAATGGAGATCACATTTAGCAAGAGACAAACGCGAAGAATAATTGAAGCCAAATAATTCGTCTCTCGAGTGTTCGGCATAATCATGTTTTTTTTTATGTTAATCAACAGAAGCGTAAAATGATAAAATTCATAAATTACTAAAAAATAACTGTTGTTATTGTTTTATTTTGTCACAGAGCCTAGACACGGTCAGTTTAAACCTTGAACGCCAAGAACACATAAAGGCGACGGCGACGTGTGCTGCCGTGCATACCACGCCACCGACAAATAAGATCAAACTTTAAAGGGTTAATAATGACAATATTTTGCACTTGTTTTTTATTCAAGATTCTCATTCTCAACAACGTAAAAATGGAGATCACATTTAGCAAGAGACAAACGCGAAGAATAATTGAAGCCAAATAATTCGTCTCTCGTGTGTTCGGCATAATCATGTTTTTTTTTTTATGTTAATCAACAGAAGCGTAAAATGGTGACATTCATAAATTACTAAAAAATAGCTCTGTTGTTATTGTTTTATTTTGTCACAGAGTCTAGACACTGTCAGTTTAAACCTTTGAACGCCAAGAACACATAAAGGCGACGGCGACGTGTGCTGCCGTGCATACCTACCACGCCACCGACAAATAAGATCAAACTTTAAAGGGTTAATAATGTCAATATTTTGCACTTGTCTTACTCTCATTTCACATACTGGAACAAGGAGAAATAATGTCATTATTACTGATCCCTTCTATCGGAAACTTTTTATGCAGTTGTTAAATAAAAACGTAACTAAATTTGTTATTAACAATTTACAATAAAAACGTAACTAAATTAGTTATTAACAATTTACGAGTTTATTTAGTTCAAACATAAAATATATTTTAATACCTAAATAAAATAATAGTGAAAATATTTTTAGTATGTAAAAATATTAAAATCTGATCCATTCGTGCCATGTTCCAAGTTTGACAAGAGACTTCAGTCAGAATACGCTAAAAAAGTTAATTTACACGTTAAATATTTGTGGTAATAAGTAATTAAGTCAATTTGACACTTAAACATTTATACGAAGAGTTCTTTTGTACGAAGTCAATATGTTGCTGCAAATTATAAATAAGCGTTATTGGCATCTACTTGAACATGACAACGGTGCCACTTTATTTGACACTTTTGTTCGGGTCTGTGGCTCTATAATAAATAATACCTCAATGCTAACAATATTATACTTTTAGCCTTTTAGTCATAAAAAAAATATACTAAACAATTTTAGGTCAAACATGGTTTAGGACAAAAAATATGTATGCAATAAAATCTTTATGCTAAAGAATAAGTATATCATTAAATATTAGACCAAACATTTTCGGCCAAACAATTTTAGAACATAAAATTTTAGACCAAGCGAAGGGCACCCGCCTGGAAGAGCTTCTGGTCCATGAAGCCGCTAATGAAGGGGAACCTTCCATTGACTCTGAATCCCAAACTCGTCGACATATGTATCCTTCCTATCCTAAGCTACGGCGTCCAAACTTGGTGATTAACGGAAGATCAGAAGTCCCGACTCAAGGTTTGCCAGCGAGCGATGGAGCGCAGCATACTTGGAGTTCGCAGGACTGATCGTGTCAGAAACACCGAACTGCGCTCCAAAACAGGCATTACAGATGTGGGTGTCAAGACCGCCAAGCTCAAGTGGGACTGGGCAGGACACGTCTGCCGAATCCATCCGGAACGTTGGGCCAAACTATCAGTGGATAGTTTGTCCACTCAGTGGAGTGGATACCGCAGGATGGGTACCGGTACAGAGGCAGACGGAAACGGAGATGGCGGGATGACCTGTACTCATTTAAGAACGTTTGGGAGCAACTTGCTCTCCAGCGAGACGACTGGAGAGAAAGAGGGGAGGCCTTTGCCCAGCAGTGGGACACACACAAACAAACTAGATAAAAAAAAATTGCCCCACAGGGGGTTGTACAGCCCACGCCATATTGCGGATTTTTATTGGTACTAATTTATTTTACTGGCAACGACAAATTTTTGGTAACTGACGTTGAAAGTCGGTGAATGTCACTGAAGTACACAAAGAGGAAACATGACTAAATATTCCGCAGATTTAACGTACTATAACAAATTTTCTATATATTATACCGTATGAAATTAAACCAAACGTTATTAGATCATTAGCGGCCCAAACTTATTACTTTTTTTTTCATAATCCATAATGTACAAATATTAAAACTGTCATTCAATTTATCACATAATAAACATTTCTATGTAAACATTATGGTACATTACGTTTGTAAACATCAAATAATAAAGGTACGAATGCCTCTTTGACTGGACTATCCTTCTTCAATCTCAAGTGGAACAGACGCCGCAGAATAACGTTTACGAGCAGTTTTCATAAAAAGTTGAGAATTCGAGACATGAATACAAAATTATTATCTCGAAGTTTCACAACCATAGGAAGTTCCTTTATACGTAAGCTCTGCTCAGACCTATTCAGAGGATTGCAACTTAGGGCCTTATGACTTGCGATTTGCGAGCGAGTTTTTACCTACGTGATTTGGGTATTTTTCTAGTAAATTCCAGAAACTCATTTTCCAAAAAAATTACGTTGTATTAAAATTAACTTTAAAACCTAGAACCTAAACTAACCTAACCCTACCCAAGGTCGGTTATTGGCGGAAATGATCCCAAGATGCTGGCGGCGTTTCCCCGCTGCTCAGCGATACTGAGCCTTTGTCCGAGAAACGCGCCAGCTCTGGGGACACTGGGGGGTTTTTAGGGGTATTTAACAAATTGTGAACCTCTGGTCCCCATGGGCCTAGAGTCTCTATCGCAAACGGTACGATTAGTACTTTTCTAGTTGGAGTTGTTCTCGGAAAGCATTGTTAAAGTCGGTTATACCGACGGAGAGTCTCAAAATTGCGATGGAAAACTCTCAATGGCATCTTAAAATTTATGGCAATGCATTGCCAGACACAATTAAAACGTTCGAAGGCACTAATTTGTTTTATATCAAACTGAAGGAATGGCTAGTCGGTCAAGCTTTTTATAATATGGACCAATTTTATAACATGCGTGACAGTTAAAACTATCATAAATTTAATAAATACCTATTGTAACAAATAATAATAATGTAATTGTTAAATGTATTAAAATAATCATTTAATAGCTATAAGATGTTGACTTGTAAAATATTGAAATTTTTATCAATAAATGAGTATGAGTATGAGTACGAGTGTGTATTAGACTTTTTTAACATATCACTTTCTTTAAATCTTTGTAACAATTTCCGAGAATATTCCCAACATTTAGAAACTTTTTTGCATCAGTAATAAAAATAAACAAGTACCTAGGTAATACATTAATATTAAGGGATACAATCTTACACAAATCGACCTAGTCCCAAAACTCCCAAAAAAAGCAAAGCTTGTACTATGTATGTATGTATGTAAACACTTTATTGTACACAAAAACAAGAAAAACATTTTAAAAGAATAAATATGTACAAAGGTGAACTTATCCCTTTAAGGGACTATGTTACTAAACGACAATAATTATACATAATATCTAAATACATATATAGATAACATCCATGACCCAGGAACAAATATTCGAGTTCATCACACAAATATTTGGCCCGGCCGGGATTCCAACCCAGGACCACCGCCGCAGGCGCAGTAGGCAGGTGCACTACACACTGCGCCACCCGCGTAGCCAAATTGCTTCAGCACCCCACGAATGCAAGCGAAAGAATTCGCCCCACGCCGCATGGATTGCACCAGTTCTTTACTCAACAATGCAAATAATACACACCACTAAAAATAAACATGATACATGGTGGCTCGTTGGAACTGGAAGAAATCTCGTCATAACTAGAACGCCGATTGGTAATTAAAAGTGTCTCTCGTAAGGGCGACTTGCGTTTATATAGGGTAGCAAGAAGGTTGTGCGGGTATTAGGTCGACGGCGCGCGACGCGAATCGACGCGCGCTGATACACTTCGTGAAACCGCGCCGCGTCGCGTTGTGCAGAAAAAAAGTTTAAAACAAAAACAATTGCATAACAATCCAATATAAAAAAGATTGTATTAAATAAAATTTGGCTGTGACTGAAATTGTGTTTGTGAAGTGTTTTTATCAGTTGATTGTTTGCTCACAAAGAGACGTTTTAAGGTGAGTTGTGATTGTTTGATTTTTAGTATCTTAAGGCTGTGTCATTATTTGTTTTGGGCTTCCGGGTAGTTAACGGGAGACGTCTACCTTGTACTTGAAAAAATTACGAAACTTCATTATTTTCATAAAATATCTTACAACAAGTTTGAGACAAATCAAACGTAAATTTTATGTTAGTTAATGTTTACTCTAAAATAAAAATATGCGTAAATGAAGACATGTATTAAACCCATTGAAAATTGCAAATGATTGAAACCAAACTTTATTTACAAACAAATATAGGAATACAAATTGGACAATCCGAATACCTATCCTTTTTTCTCGATTAGGTAACTATTTTCAACCGACTCCAAAAAATTAGGAGGTTCTCAAATCGACTGAATATTATGTATGTTGCGCGATTTCTTCGCCAATGGTGGATTCTAAAATTAGTTTTTTATTAGAAAGAGTATACTCCTGGGGTTATCCGATTGTCACCATGTCGGAATCTGATGGATAATCCCAGGAAAATCGAGGGAAACCCTCACATAATATAAGCACTTATAATATAAGTTTTACATGTATTTTGTAAAGTAATTCTGGTTTTTGCGTCTGTTAGTCATCATTATCAATATGCTTATTTTAGCGAACCGTTTGTGGTTCCCACATTTCTGTGGTGGTTCCCCTAATTCTCCTTACATGTTACTTTTTTCAACCGATTTCAAAAAAGGGAGCTTGACCGAATGGACGGCTGATTGTTAACCACGCAACTATAGTTGTAAAAAGCAAGATATAATGATTTAAACTTACACGATTTTCACACAATATTTAATGTATAATGATTATTACAGTACTTAATAATAGGTCTTAATGAGGTTCTCAATTCCCAATTAAAGGCAGAGTTTTTAATTCCGAATAATAATAAAGACGAATATGAAAACAAAACTTCATAATCTCAAGATCCTGTCACGTGAACTTCATTTCTATAGCAGGATTGTACGTGAAGCAGTTCAAATAATAATCACTTTTCACAAAAAAATAAGCAATTTCAATGAGCGAAATGGAATATACAATAACACTTAAATATACGCAGGGAGTGATACTATGGTGCCGATGACAGACGTGGGCCATTTTTTCTAAAGTTGTACACCCCATTTTTTTTTGAATTTTCGATATTTTGGGTATTTTCTACTCAGAATCACGAGCTTTTTCGATCTAATTAGGAGAAAAAAACTGTCCCAAAATATTCATACATTTTTGTTTTTCCATGCCGTTACCGCTGTAGTTGGATATATGGAAATGGTAACGGAATGGAACGAAAAAACATTGGGACACTTTTTTTCTCCCAATTAGATCGAAAGAGTTCGTGATTCTGAGTAGAAAATACCAAAAAAAATTAAAATTAAAAAAAAAAGTGGGGTGTACAACCTTAGAAAAAATGGCCCACGTATGACGTCAAGCTTCATACTGAGTGTTTTTATTTAAATTATAGATACCGAATCAAATGACAACTTATTGGCGTATTTGTAACTGGCGACGGGTTCATGAATTATATTGCCCTGAATGTACGTGTGAAATATACATGTAATTTTTTTTTTTTTATTTAATTTAACTAACTCTTCACGACAATTATTGGTACGCACTAAAAAAAATGGAAAAACTCGATTTAAAAAAACAATCACGGATTGGACTAAAGTATATACTTGTAGGGTTCAAACTCTTCCAAATAGTCCCCTGTATCACCTCCAAAAGTTCGTACATCGTTATTCCTACAAGTAAATAAGAAAGAAGACGCAATTATTATGTTTGAGCTTTAAGCGTTATGCATGCTTCGTCATCCAACGAAACATTTGTTGTTTTATTTACTTGAGTACAAGTTTTTGTTTGTTAGAATTTCATTATCCAGTAAAAAATGTTATTCGTATCGTTTTTAATATTTACATTATTTTTTGTATAAATACCTACCAAACATTTTTATAAATAAACAATAATATTTATATTACCATTATTACATTATAAAGAATCAATGAGGTGTTGCAATTTTGTTTTAAAAAACAGCCTATATGCGACTTTGCGTCATAATGACGTCACTGTCACCAAAGTTTCGCTCCCTGCTTGATTTTCTCATGGATTTCTTGGTCAGAACGAGACCAAATTTAAATGGGCCCACACCGGAAGCACCATCAGCTTTCAAATAAAAAAAGAATCATCAAAATCGGTTCACTCAGACGAAAGTCTTGAGGTAACAAACAATAAAAAACATTCATTCGAATTGAAAACCTTCCTCCTTTTTTGAAGTCGGTTAAAAAACACAAGAATTTCTTGCGTCTTTGTAAAAGAAGTCGTTCTCAAGCTACAGATATCGTAAGTGATATCGTTGTGTGTCGATCGAGTGGCAACCCCAGTGAGCAAACTGATAATAAATACCAAGTGCGGGTAGTTCAAAATACTCACGTGACAAGAAGACGTTGATGCACGCCTCTTTAGTCCCATCGAGACCATGAACATCTACACCCATTTTGATAAATTACTATAACAAGTTCCGATACTATAATGACCTACATTTCTTGGTAGCGACCAAAATCAGAGATGCTTTTTCATAACAGTACCATAACCCCCACGTGCTCACCTTAACAGTAGGTATCAAATATGATATGTTAAGGTGAGTACGGCCGCTGCGCCTCCGCGGACTGACGGATAGAACTGAGTGTTTCATATTTTCATAAAAAAAAACTATGATAATGATGATGAATATGTGTGTGGATTAGGTCCTCGTAATAGCATCTAGTGTTTTATCGTGTGATCCTAATATGAAACTCACCTTCGGCTCATTTGATAAGACCACACTCGTGTTTTAAGTTCTCTCATTATGTAGCAGTTACATAAACTACTATCGAATAGTAAGATGGCGTTAGTAGTATAATATAACATTTATACTTTTCGATATTTTTATGTCAGGGTGCATTTAACCCACCGGAAAACTTGTTCCAACTGATCGTAGGTTCCGTTATACTGTGTTCCGGGGATATCCGTGGTACATAATATATAAGCACTCGAGAGTTGGGGATGATAGGAAGTATGGCGAGTCGAGGATAAGGAAGTGGCTCATACAAAATAAATACCTGAAGATAAAGGCTGATTGCATCGAGAGGCGTTATCAATGCACTGATTGCTGATAACTATAAGACTAAGGATAAGAAAGGCGGTTGCGATGCGGTTTACGTCGCATTTGCAAATACCAGTAATATAACACTTGTATACTTACATATATTTTGTTTCCTTAGTGTCGGCCGGGTGCTTGACTTGATGATGTTATAAGTTTAACATATGTATCTGTGTGTTTGTCTGCGGCATCGTAGCTCCCATACGGATGGATCAATTTGAGTGCGGTTTTTTTAATCGAAAGACTTGTCCATCGAGATGGAACATCGAGTTGTGTTTAGTGGAAATAGGACCAGTAGGTTACAAGATATTCAGCTTTAATTAGAACAAAAGACAAGTTTTTGTTTTTATCTTCTAATTAAGGAGATTTGATCATTTTAATGAACATGCCAGCTCCAGCAGGCCTAATATGCAACATCATTCATCATAAGAAAAAGACAAGATCTCAGCCAATATTGAGCCTAAGAATTCAAAATGTTCTAGTTATGTTCATTTTAGTAGCATTTTCTATATCACTCAATTAATGAAGGTCTCATGAAGACCAGCCACTTGTATCGCGGGTGTTTTTTTTTTTTTTATTTATATAAGATGCTGCCCGTCAGAGTTACACGGTCATTCGAGCAGTTTTAAATTAATTAATGACAGAAAATTAACGCGAGAATTACCTTGCAACCGATGTCTTATCATTATAAAATCGATGGTTTGTCAACAATGTCAATGTCATTCGTGGTGATTTCTTTAAAAGACAAATAGCCGAAAACTAACTATTGTCAATTTGCAATCCCACTTAAAATATCGCCTGGTAACAGCCAAAACTCACAAAATTTCTGACTATATCTATGCCGAAAACCATTCACAGTCGTGAACGTAAGATTATAAATAAAGTGTACATGTGTTTACTACACGAAAACAGTCAGAAAAAGAGTGCATTCCATTAAATGATATTACGAGGTTAACATAGTGGAACTGACAGGTTTTTAAAACTAATTCATTATAGTAAGTTGCGATTGGTTGCAAAATTGTTGCACTATAAATCTTATAAATAGCACCCTCTTGACAGTCCTCATATATTTCTGGTCAGGCTTTAAGGGTTTATGTTCATAGACACAACCATCACCGGAATAACGTCATTGTGTCATAAACTTATAAATTCACACTCGTGCAAGAAGTTTCCAGCTTCGTATCAAGTGCACATACCTAATATATATTCAAGTGTTCTTAAATGCGTAAGTCTGAGTGCGATTAATATATTTCATGACAACGCAACCCTCATTACTCATCACTATTAGTGATCTATGTATAAATAAATAAATAAATATCAGACAACCTCACACAAATCGATCTAGTCCCAAATTAAGCTCAAGAAGGCTTGTGTTATGGGTACTAGACGACGATATACATACTCGTACTTATATAGATAAATATATACTTAAACACATAGAACAACCATGACCCAAGCACAAATATTCGAGTTCATCACACAAATATTTGTCCTGGCCAGGATTCGAACCCGGGACCGCCGGCTCAGTAGGCAAGTGCTTACAAACTGAGCCAACAGCGTCGTCGATGTATATTAAAATACTACCAGCGCCGTGCGATGTTACCCGATTATCCAACGAGAACACTACATTTTTCGGGATAATAAGTAGCCTATGTGTTAATCGAGAGTGTCAGCTACCTTCATAACAAAAATTATCAAAATTGGTCTAGCCGTTTGAGCGTGAAGAAGTAACAAATATACACATAAACACAGAAACTTTCGCCTGTATAATATTAGTGTAATATTTCGATCTTTGACGGCGCGGTTGGCGCAGTGTGGAAGTGCAGCTGCTGCATACTGAGCGACAGTCCCGAGTTCGAATCCCGGCAAGGGCAAAACTAGAATTAGTTCCTGCGTAATGGATGTTTCTTTACGTATTCTTTTAGCTTAGCAGGGCAGTATTGTTGACCGTAAAGAGTTTAAAAACAAATTTACTCAACAATGTTATAAATTCGGTTGTTTCGCTTAAGAGCGGTTTCTTTCAGTCAACCTTTGGATAGGTAGCGGGTTATGGTCTGTGGTAGCGGGCCAATCATGCCCTTTTTTCGTGTTCCATATATGGGACACAGGTTCGCAAATTTAATCTGGCGTGCTCCAAATATGGAACACTGGACATTGAAGTGTTAAATACAAGCTATTATGTCGAGTGCGAATAAGTGTAGTAAAACATGATAGTACAATATTTACATGTATTACAACAGCCAAATAGATACCCTCTTCAGCCTTGAATTAAGAGGACTCATAGATACCTATGGGTTGTCACCGGAACAATTACTTATATTCATATTATATACTATTATATTTTGTCGTATATGTATAAACGGCTTCAATATTCTCATGACATTTTGTAAGAGGGTTCGATAAATATATAGAATTTTTGTCATATTAAAATACCTACATAAACGTGTTTACTCACGTCGTAGCAGGCGACGAACCGACCACCGCCGCTTGATCTGACTAATCGGTTCTCCCGATGATGAATCGCGTACCGATTAGAAACATGTCGAGCGATATTCGACTTCTACGACGTAAGTAACGACGTGAGTTTTCGTAAACTCCGCCAGGAGTTATCGGGGTAGAAAACGTAAAAAAAATACAATTTCTACAATTAATGTTGTTATCCTAATATCCAAACTCCCGTTGGACATAGGGAATGCAAACCGGGTAAATTATTGTATGGAAATACTGGATTACCGGTAAATTATCGGTAATTTCCATAGATAAATTACCGGTTTGCATTCCCTAGTTGGACATGCCTATGAAATAATATTGGGCCTAACTGAAATGGAGAAGCTTTCCTCGCTCCGTCAACTAGGTTTTGCACCGTAGGAATTCCCTTCACTGTTTTCCATTAATAAAGACTCGTTAGTACTCGTAATATGAGTCCTCTAGTTGATTAAACCGAGACCGCGCCCCGATCTTCTCACTGACGTTGATATATTATACTAATTCTTGACGACGCAGTTGGCTCAGTGGTAAAGCAGCTCTTCCATGATACGGTAAAAGGGCGTATGTTACTATGACATCCGTATAAAGATACGACCTTTTACCGTAACACGGCAGAGCTACCTACCTAACCTGGGTTCGAATCCCGGCAAGGGCAAATATTTGTGTGATGAACTGAAATATTTGTACCTGGGTCATGGATTTTATTTGTATTTAAGTACCTATGTATTTGTCTATATAATAATAAGTATGTTTATCGTCATCCAGGACTCATAACACAAGCCTTTAGCCTACCAGAGCTTATCGTGGAACTAAGCTTACTGTGGATCTTAGATTGATTTGTGTGAGGTTGTCCGATATTTATTTACCTCTATTTAATTCTAGACCCCATTGAATTAGATATAAAAGTATACCTATCACCATTTGAGCTACTTGTGGACTTGTTATTTGAATACGTCGCCTTGATGTCGGTTCGTAGCCAACCGCAGACAGCAGACGACGTGTCGCAGCGACACGTGTATTTTACAACCTTTTATTTACTTTCACCAGCTGTCCCGTATAGTCTGTAATGGAATTTTGCAAGTTAAATTTGACCCACTTTCCGGTTTCCGATTGAGCTGAAATTTTGCACGAATATGAAATATTATGATGACGTGGAGCTGATCTGATGATGGAGCTGGAAGGTGGCTATAGGAACTCCGTAATGGCGTAATACAACCACATAACCCCATTGAATGTGGGCTCGTTTGATTCGTCTTGTGTACTTTGTCTTCAGATAGTTTCCAGGGTCTGATGATGGAGCCGGAAGGTGGCCCTAGGAAAGTAAGCCTGTAATAGTGCAAATCTACCGAGTTTGGGCCTTTTAGAATAGTATCAGTAGCAATTTGATGGATGTCCAAGGAAAAGTACAGTCAGCTATAAAAGCTTGTCACAAAAATTAAATTTTTGACAAAAACTTATTCCTTAATGGCATTGGACAACCCGTTGAATGATATTTTATAAGTAAGGTTACTTCAAAAGTGAAGCCTTTAATAAGAGTCAATTGTAGCTGATCTCGGGAAAGTGACAGATAGGATATTACACTTTCCTAAATTAGTGACTGACAAGAGGGATGCAGCAATATGTGAGACACGTATGGACATAACTCCATCTCATTTCTTCGTATTGCTGCATCCCTCTCGCTAGTGACTAATTTAGGAAAGTGTAATAGCTGCATAAGTGACTGGGAAGTAAATATTACTGTCATGTTAGTGTATAACGTATCTTAGTATAACATAAAACATCATTGAACATGTTTCGTTTCGTAGAATTCAAGGACTTATTTACTGGTAGAACACAGGGCGGCGCCCGCCGGTCGCCCGCACTACACAGATCACTTCAGTACCCTTACCAAGTTAACGTACGTAACCGTACTCCCTAGCGGCTGCGTGAATGATTTCTATGGAGAATAGTACAGCCGGTGAAATTACTAGCATAGAGGCATTCTATCTTCGTCCTCCGGGTAGGCAAACACTTGTGACTCCTCTGGTATTGCAGGTGTTTATGGGCGACGGTAATCGCTTTCCATCAGGCGATACGTTTGCTCGTTTGCCTCCTATGACATAAAAAAAAAAAAAAGCGCCCCTAGCGGTTACTTTGTACAACTACAATTCTCCATACATTATCGTTTACGCAGTCGCTAGCGAGAACGGTCACTGTACTCATGGCAAGGGACTGACCCTTACCATGAGTTTACAGTGACTGTACTCGGCCTTACTATGAGTTTACAGGGACCGTACAGTGACCGGACTCGTAGTCATCCGATATGGGTATTCGCCGGAATAAATGCCTATAGGAGGAAAGTACACGCTACACTCTAACCCAGCGCTCTTTTCGTTTTGACCGACCGAGCGAAGCATCTCCGTTTCAAGTTGGGCTTTTTTTTTTAAATTTGCGGAGTAATGTAATGTAGGAACATTAACGTCGTAACTTTATGCTACGTTTATGTTGCGACGCGTCTTTTTGGTTTTCATTTTTCCTCATTTACATCATCACACGAACGCGTAAAAAATACCTTTAACATAAACATAACAAAACGTTTGTTATAATAATTTGTGAAAATTGTGTAAGTTTTAAACAATACTTTTAACAGGACGATCTACTTCGTTCAAAAATGTCACTGACACGCCAAACGCTATGTCAAAGAGAGTATACCTAATCCTAGCTCCCCACTACTCCCGAAGTTGGCCGAGGATTGGCGAATATGATAGCCTCGTAAGGCCCACTGTACACTACAATGTTCAAATTCCAAAGCCATTTTAAACATTCTTAAAATGACAGTAAAGATCTAATTTTAGTGGTAACACGAAAACTGCACTTCGCTGCGGAAATTCATACTTTGGCTAACTTCGCCTCGGCCAATTTCAGTCACCTTCGCGAGTAGTGTGAAACCACAATAATATTAAACCTTATTTGAAAGGAAAGAATTTGGTTTTATATTATACATAGGTATAACGCTTTCGTGGCGTAACGGTGCACGGTGGCGTGGTAGGCACGACAGCACACGTCTCCTATATGTGTTCTCGACCTTCAAAGGGTTAACATACTGTTTTCAAACTGGCTTCTACTATCCTGCACCCCCGGCCTCGCCCTAACAATCCACAGGTGGCTATAGCTACGTATATAGCCATAGATATAGATTGGAAAACGCACCTGTTGGTACGTGTACAGCCAAAGAATGGGTCTACCACCTTTCATTAGTATTAAGGTCCTAAGGTGACGGCTTTCCTGGCTGACTATACATACCTACACAAACACATGATTAATGAGAACGGTAAGTGCTTCCTGAAAGGGAATGTATGGAACGAAATAATGATTTAGGGCCATATCACACTTGCGATTTTTGTATGAAGACGATCACGCGGGGATACTTGTATAGAAAACACAAGTGTGAAAGGCCCTTAGTTTGAGGGAACCGCTTTAAATTTTCATTTGCTTATAAACATTGTGTTTTATTTACTTTATGGGTTCACGTCTTGTTTATAGTCTAACAAGTGGCGGTTTTGCCCTAGGAGGGTGGCGCTACTTGAAACAGCTTTCGAATGGCAATAATGTGCATACGTCATAATCATAATATATGCATTGTAAAATGTCAATAGCGGTTATGTCATCCACCAAATTCATATCGGATTATCGAAAAAAATGTTAAAACATAAAAATGTTGTCAATTGGCATGCAAAATAAGTTTTCGACTGACCTTTTCCATATGGCTTGTTTAGCACATCCTCATAAGGATATCTGCGTAGCCAATATTTTTCGTATTCTATATATTATTATAGTAACGTAGACGAATCCGTCCTAAAGAACCCATTGAACAACACTGTGCGACACTAAAGTAAATGACGTCGTAATTAACAGATATTACTGTGTACAAGTTATTCATTGTTGTAAGAACACGTGAGTTGTGTAGCAATCATTACCTTTATGGACACGCCATCGTAGATAGTACTCAAATCTAAACACATGTATTTAGTACATTACGTAACAAGGGTGGTAAACGAGGAATTACAAACGAGTGTCTTTTAGAAGCCCGAAGCCGAAGGCGAGGGATTTAATGACACGAGTTTGGAATTCCTTTACCACCAGAGTCACGTGCGACGTCTTTCATCACACTTTGGAGGAAATAAAACAAAAGTAGTAGTAGTCAATACAAAAAATTGTTACCGCCCTAGGGCGTAATATACGATTTACCGCCCGGTTTTCTAGCATGTAAACCCTGAAAGTGTGATAAAAATTACTTACGGCACTAGGGCGAAATTTACGATTTACCGCCCGCTTTTCTAGCGCGTAAACGTTTACGAGCAAGTGTGATGAAAAATATTTAACACCGTTTTTTCGTGAGATAAGTATCTAATACGTTGCCTGCAGCTCTGCCTACAGCGGTTGTGGGTTGTGGGCGGTTGTGGCGACTGCTAGGATATATTTCGGTAAATATTTTGTTCCCGGATCATGGATGTTTTTTATGTATATGTCGGAGACGGTCATGAGTACGGTAGCTCAACGAAGCCGGCGCGCCATCGGAAGGCGACAGTGGCGCCCCCTTGAACCTGTTTTGGCGCGCTAGACAGAGTCTTGGCGGTTCACTCAGCGAACGCCCACCGACTTCGCTTTAGGTCACCATCGAGTGCACTACTGCCTTGAAACTGTCCCGTTTCGTTGTGCTATACCAAGTTAGAATCAGTGAAACGTTATAACTCAACAATACAGTGTTATTTTAATAAAGACTATTGTGAGACTTTGATAACCTAGCTTACAGACCTCTGTGCCAGGAACTGTTATTTTGTGCTTCATTGTATAAGGAATAAATCAAGTTAATTGCATCCGTAGTGTTTCATCTTGCTCACAACTACCTCCTCGTCCACAACTATGTCAAATAGCTCATCTAATGTGCCACACCACACCGGCCATCCAGACCTGTCCCCGACATCAGAAGTTGGGATGGTATCTTTGGCCCATGAGCGAACACGAAGAATGATGGAACACGAAGCGAATAAAACGGAAGAAAAAAAGGTTACTCTTTGAAATACAACGAACCTGACATCACAAAATCAAGGAACAGGAGCTACAAGCGTTTCCGTTATTGAAACTCAAGCTAACACCGTCACGGAGACCTACAAAACCGTATGAAAACAAATGAAGATTGCACTGTTTAAATTGTTTTCATTGCGAGAGAAACGGACATGAAAAATTCGATTGCTTACTTCGTATAAAAGAAAACTACAACTTACCACCTCAGCGACAAAAGCCAGCAGTTACAATACAAACTACATACATCGAAGTTCATTGTTTACTTCAAGAACAGCGGGACACATCGTCAGTTGTTGCACCAGTAGAAGTGACCCAGAAGCGACAGTCAACTACAACTTACAAGCGACGCGTGAACGTAGGCACTATGGCTTCACCGACACATTTTGAAAAACACATCAGGTCAGTCGTTAACTTTTCACTAAGATTCCGATATTTTGTTCACAAATAAAAGTGTAGCTAGATTCTGGGGAGAGAAGTCGCACTTATTCAGTTTAGTGGGTATTTGTCAAAAAAAGTACTAACGGGTACTGGTAAAAGCAACCCTCCAAGTAAAGTTGAATATTGCGTGATAGAAATTAATAATCATTTGCAACAAAGTTTATTGCACGTTTTGTAAAGATTGTTTTCGTAGTGATATAATATGACTAAACGCGAAATGTTTCTACAGAGATTTAGTGTTGATTAATATGACCACTACGCAGTTTACCTACCCTTAAAAAAAGTTTATCATTTTAAAATTGCGCTGTGAAGGTGTATCAATCATACACACTTAGAATTATTATTCTAAGCATACACAGTACTTAGTAGTAGGAACGGCTGGGCTTAGGAACTTGCTTTAATAATCTACCCTCTGTTCATGAATTTCCAATCATTCTGTAGAATTTAATTTTTTGACATCTTGAATAGTTTCTTACTCGGTGTACATTAGCTGGTGTATAGTTTAGCGCCTATAACTTCCGTAAGAACTGGTGAGCCTGAGATTTGTTACTTTGACGATTCTAATGTTACTTTTAACTGTGGTGATCGCTTTAGCCTAAAATATTTAAACTGGAGACACTAATAGGATTAGGAAAATATTAGAACAAGAATTTGAAATTGAAATTTGATTTTTATCATTAATGTTTCATAATCGGTAAAGCCTTGGTAATCCAAAGGTTATCATACAAAGTAAAGTTTGTTATTAAAATGCAAATAATGATTTGATTTAAATCTTTTCTTGCATCTACGTCGTAGATTATTTGTTCACATTAACGAATCATAATTTCAGTGTACCTACCTAACTTTGCTAGATTGATTTGAGTTTCCTTTTTTTTTGTTGGATTATTATTATTCGTTTGGCATGTTATTTCAGATAACAAAAGAAACAATTCATTTGACTATAAGTAATTACAAATCCAACTTCAGTTGTTGTTGAATTGAAGTTGAGTTTGTTGGATTCAAGATTAGAATGACCGAGCTTTGTGATACTGTGCTTGAAGTTTTTGTTTCAGGAAAAGATTCGCGAACTTAGCAGCTAACAGCTAAGCCATGAGTCATCTGCTTCGGCTGCCACGGTACAAGACATCGCGTAAAGAACTGCGCGAAGGCGAGCGACAGGGCGCCTTCAACCACGGGGAAGAGGGTTGACGTGTGACGTCACCACACCACACCATATGAGGCAATCTAGTGAGGAGTTCTCATTTTATTGTGATTTGGTTGCCGAGTGATCGCTTGTGGAAGAGTTAATTTCCAATAAGTTCCATGGCAATTGCTTGTATAATTCAGTGACTATGTATGACTTGTATCAGAAAATTGTTAGTACTGTGCAATAAATAAAGTTACTGAAGCGAGCCTATTAGAAATGTTGACATGTAGTATTGTAAATTGCAAGACCATTGGCCATAAACTTGACTTCCAAACATGCGCGTACTTGCACGATAGGTTGAGGGAAATGCCCGGGAGCTACGTACCATTTGAAGTAGACGAAAAAAAATATATATTGTGAGACTGGTAGGGAGGTTCTCAGTTCGGCTGGTCGACCATACCAGTCACTTCATCGTAGCCGTAGTCCGGTAGAAGTCGGCATCTGCTCTAAGCAGTCCGTGGATACGCGGTGCGCGGTAGGTGCTGGCGGAGGTCGGGTGACTCTCGCAGAGACCGTAGAGTCATAGGGTTGACTCGGCGATCCCGTGGGGATGCGCGTAGTGGGTGGCTAAGTTAGCCCTAGGCCACGAATGAGATACCTGTTTTGTTGAACGAATTTTCGTTGATTTAATTGTTTTGATATTGTCAATAAGGTGAGCCAAAAGGAAATGATATGGTGGTACATGGGTTCCTAATGTGTTTTCTAAGGTAGAAGTGGTAAATAGCTAGTTTGTTTCACAACAAGCAACATTGTAGTACAATCTCATTTAAAACGTATTGCACTATTGAAAGAATAAGTAATGTTACAATTGGTAGTTGGTTGTAAGAAACCATAATTCGATTTGTATCTTTTGAAATATTGCGGTTATAAAACAAAAACTTTCACTTAGTTGTCAAAATTATTTTTGTGATATTTTTTTTTTGTTTTGGTGTCAGTAACTATTTGATGCGAAAGGAAAGATGAAGTTTTTGTTTTGTCTTAGGTACCATTTTGACGTGTTTGTCAGGACTGACCGAGTGGATACTGTTTTGGTTGTTGATTGTTTCAGAGCAACACACGAGGACGTGTGTCATCGCAGGATGGCCGTGTCGGAGACGGTCATGAGTACGGTAGCTCAACGAAGCCGGCGCGCCTTCGGAAGGCGACAGTGGCGCCCCCTTGAACCTGTTTTGGCGCGCTAGACAGAGTCTTGGCGGTTCACTCAGCGAACGCCCACCGACTTCGCTTTGGGTCACCATCGAGTGCACTACTGCCTTGAAACTGTCCCGTTTCGTTGTGCTATACCAAGTTAGAATCAGTGAAACGTTATAACTCAACAATACAGTGTTATTTTAATAAAGACTATTGTGAGACTTTGATAACCTAGCTTACAGACCTCTGTGCCAGGAACTGTTATTTTGTGCTTCATTGTATAAGGAATAAATCAAGTTAATTGCATCCGTAGTGTTTCATCTTGCTCACAACTACCTCCTCGTCCACAACTATGTCAAATAGCTCATCTAATGTGCCACACCACACCGGCCATCCAGACCTGTCCCCGACATATATAAGTTTATATTTGTCTATATACGTACCTAAGTGTGTAAGTGTCATATATAGGTAACTTATGTAATAATTGACGAGGCATGCTTATATATTATTGACATAATTGTTAAATGTATGAGTGTGGTAATAAATATTTCTATTCTATTCTATTCTATTCTATTCCTATATCATATCTTCGTCTAGTACCATAACACGTTACAAGCCTACTAAAGCTTATTTTGGTACTACGTCGATTTGTGTGAGGTTGTCCGATATTTATTTATTATTTATTTGTGACAAGGTGGTCCGACAATAAAGGAAAAAAATATATATGAAAAAAACCGGTCAAGTGCAAGTCGGACTCGCGCACCGAGGGTTCCTTACAAACACTTTCCATCCTTAAGTGGTAAAGTTAAGTTTGCACCTGGTATGTATAGCGCCCCATACAAATGAGGTGCAAAGTTAACGCAACCAATCCCGTTTGTTGCATGGGCCCCCCTTAAATATTTATTTTATTTTATTTTTAGTATTTGTTGTTATATCGGCAATAGAAATACATCATCTGCGAAAATTTCAACTGTCTAGGCTCTCACCGTTCTTGAGATACAGCCTGGTGACAGACGGACGGACAGCGAAGTCTCAGAAATAGGGTCCCGTTCTTACCCTTTGGGTACGGAACCCTAAAAGTACCTAGATATACGGTATTAATTTCAACGCGCTGCCGGGATTAAAGGTCTTGACCTGCACGTCTAGCGTAACTTTGACACGCGAAACATGTCGCGCGAGATAGCATCATCCGTCACTATCTCATAGTACTGTACAGATAGAGACAGGTATATCCCGCGCGAGAAAGAGTCGCGTGTCAAAGTTATGCTAGCCGTGCAGGGAGCGCAACTTTGGTGCCGGTGACATCATTATGACGTAAAGTCGCATATAGGATGTTTTTTAAAACAAAATTGCAACACCTCAGTGATTCTTTATAATGTAAAAATGGTAATATAAATATTATTGTTTATTTATAAAAATGTTTGGTATTTATACAAAAAATAATGTAAATATTAAAAAAAACGATACGAATATTTTTTTTACTGGGTAATGAAATTCTAACAAACAAAACTTTTCCTCAAGTACCTAAATGAAACAACACAACAAATGTTTCGTTGGATGATGAAGTATGCAGAACGCTTAAAGTTCAAACATAATAATCACATCTTCTTTCATATTTACATCTAGGAATAACTATGTACGAAAAATGAAACAACACAACAAATGTTTCGGATGATGAAGTATGCAGAACGCTTAAAGTTCAAACATAATAATCACATCTTCGTTCTTATTTACATGTAGGAATAACGATGTACGAAAAATGAAACAACACAACAAATGTTTCGTTGGATGATGGAGTATGCAGAACGCTTAAAGTTCAAACATAATAATCACATCTTCTTTCTTATTTACATGTAGGAATAACGATGTACGAAAAATGAAACAACACAACAAATGTTTCGTTGGATGATGAAGTATGCAGAACGCTTAAAGTTCAAACATAATAATCACATCTTCTTTCTTATTTACATGTAGGAATAACGATGTACGAAAAATGAAACAACACAACAAATGTTTCGTTGGATGATGAAGTATGCAGAACGCTTAAAGTTCAAACATAATAATCACATCTTCTTTCTTATTTACATGTAGGAATAACGATGTACGAAAAATGAAACAACACAATAAATGTTTCGTTGGATGATGAAGTATGCAGAATGCTTAAAGTTCAAACATAATAATCACATCTTCTTTCTTATTTACATGTAGGAATAACGATGTACGAAAAATGAAACAACACAACAAATGTTTCGTTGGATGATGAAGTATGCAGAACGCTTAAAGTTCAAACATAATAATCACATCTTCTTTCTTATTTACATGTAGGAATAACGATGTACGAAAAATGAAACAACACAACAAATGTTTCGTTGGATGATGAAGTATGCAGAACGCTTAAAGTTCAAACATAATAATCACATCTTCTTTCTTATTTACATGTAGGAATAACGATGTACGAAAAATGAAACAACACAATAAATGTTTCGTTGGATGATGAAGTATGCAGAATGCTTAAAGTTCAAACATAATAATCACATCTTCTTTCTTATTTACATGTAGGAATAACGATGTACGAAAAATGAAACAACACAACAAATGTTTCGTTGGATGATGAAGACATCATCAGAACGCTTAAAGTTCAAACATAATAATCACATCTTCTTTCTTATTTACATGTAGGAATAACGATGTACGAAAAATGAAACAACACAACAAATGTTTCGTTGGATGATGAAGTATGCAGAACGCTTAAAGTTCAAACATAATAATCACATCTTCTTTCTTATTTACATGTAGGAATAACGATGTACGAAAAATGAAACAACACAACAAATGTTTCGTTGGATGATGAAGTATGCAGAACGCTTAAAGTTGTAACATAATAATCACATCTTCTTTCTTATTTACATGTAGGAATAACGATGTACTAAAAATGAAACAACACAATTCTCGATCCTCTCGCCAGTTATAAATATGCCAATAAGTTGTCATTTGATTCGGTATCTATAATCTAAATAAAAACACTCTATATGTAGCTTGACGTCATACGTCTGTCATCGGCACCAAAGTTTCGCTCCCTGGTCTTAACAGACAGAAAGACAGACGGACCGTTTTTTCTTTTTGAGGTACAGAACCCTACAAACATTGAACAAAATAAAATAAAACTTTTTTTCTACGTCTGAACTTACTAACACGGAAGTAACACTATTTTATGTGACAATACTGAAAGAAGCGCATGAGTGGAAAACTGGAAATCGTTATCTTAATGCGCGCGCAATCTTATTTGTGATTTTACCTACTGCTTACGTGAAAACTGTGTCAAACTGGTATAGACGTGAATTAATTTATGTTTTTATCGCTTCAGAGAAAGAACAAAATTCTGTGACTTTTGGTATCGTGACGTGCCGTGGCGATTTACGACGTGGAACTTCAAACTTCAACATTCACGTCATGGTGACAATGTAGAGTAGGGTATGCAAACCGGTAAAGTTATGTATAGAAATTACCGGCTTACCGGTACATTACCGGAAATTTAAATGGATGTTTTTACCGGTTTGCCTTCTCTAATGTAGAGGATATTTTACCGTGTCGCCGTACGATGTCCCGTGCGTATAGGTTCTCTTTGTCAACATTGCCAGATATTCCGATAACAACAAAAAAAAAAATTGGGCAAGTGCGAGTCCGACTCGCGCATGAAGGGTTCCGTACCATAATCTATGACAAGTTTGTTGTATGAGAGCACCCCTTAAATATTAATTTCGACGGTGGAAAGGAGAAACCCCTTAAGCGACATTTTGCTAACTTTACAGGAGAGCGTTTAAAAGTATTAATTTTCTTAAAAAAAATCGTAACTTTTTTTCTAGTCGTTTTAGAGACTTCAGTTCTATGGACGTATTTTATTAAATTGTAATATGTATCTACCAATAGTAACGTTACTGAAAAAAACTTAGAATCTTCTGATATAAATGTCGCTTAATTTAAATTGACCTGAAAAAAAAACCCAGAGAAACCCTCTAAGCGACATTGCAGTTTTTAGGCAGATACTAGAAAAAGACAATTAAACGACCTTTTATACCATACTTATTACTAGAATATTACTTTAAGCAACTATAGTGAGGAAAACATTTTCTCATGATTATTAAAGAGATTTTGTGGTCCGGAAATGTGTTATGCGACTATTATAATCAATTATATATATTTTAAATACAATATAAACCCAATTATTGTTAAGTCATCTTAAATGAACACCTAGTAACCCAAAACCGGAAAAAAACAGGAATGTACAGGGTAAACATGAATAAGTAAATAAAAACAGAAAAAAAACGATTATGTTTATTTAAATTTCAAGTTTCCACTTTCTTTAATTATTCTTGTGTTTTTCCTAATTTACTATCAGTCTTAGTAATTTATTATAATAACACTAATACTAGTAACGGCATACATAATTTTTAATATTAAACTTTAAAGGCAGGGATACAAATCAACATTACTTAATAAATAGGTTCTCTTATCATAGCTAATGTCTTATTACTTCTTATCAGGCTTAAAGAGATCAATTACCTATAAAATCAGTCTTGAATTAGACAACTTTGTAATCTAAGTGATATGTGTAATCTTTAAATTATAGTAGTAAAGTTTACATTAAAAATAGGCACTAACGAAAACGTAGAACTTGTTTTTTAAAGTAGTCTGCGACGGCAAATAGCGAGACAACCGCCTCCCCACAATGTTGGCTGCCGACTTAAGCGACCGACTGGTTACTTCGTGTTTATAAAAACGCCATTCACAGGTATATTACACTAAAAATGGTTCACTGAAGCGACGACTGACAGGTAAAACCGATAATTCAAGCCCCAGGATACCTTTTAGATCTTTCTCTTAAACGACAAAAGCAAGTTTTAACGAATACATTAAGCGACATAAATGCTCCAAATTCAACGTGTCGCTTGAAGGAGCAAATACTGTCGTAAATTTTGTGACAATCAATTAACCGACAGCATTCGTTGTTCATAATTCCAGAAGACACGATTAAGCACCTAACCTTATATAATTTGTGTTTGTAATAAAAACTTTAACGCCATTGCTACAAATTCAAGCTATTTTTAAAAACACTTTAAGCGATCACGTATAAAATTGTGAGTAGTTTAAGTGACGTAGTTCAAATTTAAATCAAATTATGTGTCGCATAACTGGGTGTTTTTTAAATCGGTCCACTATTTATAAGCTACCTTAACCGACATCAAAGTCATCAGATCGCTACGTAATGTGGCTTAAAAGACGCAGAAAAAAAAGCTGATTTCAACGATATATATAACTCAAATTCATTGAAAATGTCGCTTAAGGGGTTTCTCCTTTTCACCGTCGATTTTATTTTATTTTTAGTACCTATTTGTTGTTATAGCGGCAATAGAAATACATCATCTGTGAAAATTTCAACTGTCTAAATAGCTATCACTGTTCTTGAGATACAGCCTGGTGACAGACGGACGGACGGAAGGACAGCGAAGTCTCAGTAATAGGGTCCCGTTTTTACCCTTTGGGCAGGCTATCCCCACGCGTTTCGGCCGCGCGAAACATTCCGATCTCTAAGTGCCAACCCCGCGCGACAAAATGCCAGTGGGCTGCCACGCCTCGCGGCGAGCGGACGGCGTAACACAGTTAACGTTTCCCGCGCAACCTGTGCTGTACGATGTCGAAAAATAAAAGTCGGGCATATTGTTTTTGTGGCAACAAAGACGATTGAAAATGATTTCATTGGTTCCAGAACACATTAAACTCTCCGGAATAAAAGATTTTGTTTAAGAATTAACGTTTACTGGGGCACTATTGACGCGTAACTATTAAAGTCTGGGTATTTCTCTAAAAATCTTTATGGGGGCGCCTAGCTTTTTTTCGAATTAATTGTGTTGGTTTGATTCCATGCTGTGTTGTTATTACTGAATGTTTAGTTGTACAATCAATAAGTAAAATATTTAAAGATTCACTCTATTATTCGTTATGTTTTAGAAACACGATTACTTGTAGTTTCCTCCATAGTTTTTTTTAGTTACCTCAAAAAGCAACGTCAACCCTTAGTATGTCATGAATACTGCAGGGAAAGTTATCAGTTTTTTTTAATAATAACATAACGAGATGTTAACTATAATGTATACGTCTTACATTTTCAAAATCTGTATTATTTTAATAATTAAACCGACAAAACATGATTTCCGCGGCTCCCAGCAGAGATAGGCAAAAGTTAATCGATTAACGATTAAGATTAACTTTTTTAATCTCAATTAACGATTAAAATTGAAACGGTTTAATTATTAAAATAATACAGATTTTGAAAATGTAAGACGTATACATTATAGTTAACATCTCGTTATGTTATTATTAAAAAAAAACTGATAACTTTCCCTGCAGTATTCATGACATACTAAGGGTTGACGTTGCTTTTTGAGGTAACTAAAAAAAACTATCGAGGAAACTACAAGTAATCGTGTTTCTAAAACATAACGAATAATAGAGTGAATCTTTAAATATTTTACTTATTGATTGTACAACTAAACATTCAGTAATAACAACACAGCATGGAATCAAACCAACACAATTAATTCGAAAAAAAGCTAGGCGCCCCCATAAAGATTTTTAGAGAAAGAGACCCTGTTCAAACCGTGTAGAGAATGGTGTTCAATCGTCCTGAAGTGGGCAACCCAGTGGGAATCGGGTTGTATGGTCGCCACGCCTCTGCTGACTAGACTGGTTGACCAAACGAGCGAAGGCACGAGAAAAAGCTAGCGTTTACATAACGGAGGCAACCCTAGCGCACATTCCAATGACGTTGCGTCACCCGCGGGAGGGGGCATCGATAGCGGTGGCAACGCCTGCCGTCCAAACAAGTGGGGTATCTGTTACGTAGTAACTTGTATATAATCTGTGCTTTGGGTACGGAACTCTAAGAACAAAATACTGTTTTTAATCTCACGACATCTCAACGTGGTAGGTCGCGTTGTTCTGCGACTTAACGTCAATAATGGTCATAACTTCATAAGATTATAATTATGATGCTCGCCGTAAATTTCTACGGCATGAGACACCATGTCGTAGAAATGTACGTTGCGATGGCAACGTGCTCGACATCGTAAACTGACATTGTGTTTAAGATACTTGATTATTTACTCCTATTTTTACGAATCCTTCCTTAAGATTAGTAGTATTTACCTTAAAATTTAACATTTATCACGTTTTCATAACACCGTTGCTTATTTCTAGTACATTGATTCATCTATATTCATATTTCTTTCACGTGACTTATAACTAAACTTTACTCAAAATGACTTAAGTCACGAGATTTAACTCTATACATACGCCCTTTTATCCAATAAACGCTTTTGTTTACGCTATAGGATAGGAAGTGCCATAACCAATACGTATTTGCGTGAGAGTATTCGTCGAATATCTGGGGGCACGGTAGTGCCCCCGCCAAGACGAGCAAAAAAGAAGCGGGGCACTACCTACCTTTTCTCGAACCGTTTCGTCTAATTTTTAAACCCTCATAGCTTCGTCCCAGTTAACACCAGAGCGCCCAAATTCACATGTTAAGATGCAGTTAGGGAACATATAAAATGTACTTAATTTAATTGATCTAGCTTTTATACTTTAGGTTTTATTGGTACCTAAAATACGCCGATATTGTACTTCCCGATGACATAGAAAGCTGAAATTTGGTATGTAAGCTAGGTTTAGTACATAAACAATAGAATAATTCTGAAACTTGGAACTTTTACCCCCCAACCCCTTAAACTAGGGGATGGAAGTTTGTATGAGACTTCTACAAATTTTGATACTAGAGGTCCAAAAATTGATATAGGGACTCCTTGTTATAAATAATAAAATACATGTTCTAGGATTTTTATAAAATCACCCCCCACCCTTTAAATAAGGGGATGAAAGTTTGTATGGGTTTTCAAAAATGGGGGATAAATGTGTATATATATGGGGTAAACGTAAGTATTTCTTAAATACACAATTATTACTACTTACCTAGAAACGCTACAGCACAAAAAAAACCTAAAAATTCAAAACTAATGAAAATAATAATATTGCTTTGCTATTCCGCGATATAATATCGTGCCAGTTAAATTTGTGCTAACCCGTTATACTTATTTGCGTATTTTTTCATGCATATATGCATTTAATTGTCCCACCCTCCCACCACGATAGGAAAAATAAATACGCAAATAAATATAACAAACCACCACCAAAATCACAGAACTTACTCGACACGTGTTTCGCCCCTCTACGAGGCATCATCAGGAGATGTTGACGGTCTGGAGTCCGACAACCGAAAACGTTAACTGGCACGATATTATATCGCGGAATAGCAAAGCAATATTATTATTTTCATTAATATGGATTTCCGCAAAGTAACGCCTGATTCAATTAATTAATTCAAAACTACTTTACAAAAAGAAATGAGATCCCACCAAAAACATTTCATGTAAAATTAGCGGCCAAGACTCCCATGCTCATAACGCTTTTGCTATTATTACTACTAACTTACAGACGCTATGGCCCAAATAAATGAAAAAAACTAGGGTACCTTACAAAAATAAATGAAATCCCACCAAAAACATTTCATGTAAAATTGGCGGCCAAGACTCACATGCTCATAACGCTTTTTCTGTAAAAAGTTATCAGATCCCTGGAAAAGCCAAGCCCCTAAGCCCTGAGTTTACTAATCCTACACCTTGGCTTCAAAGGTATGGCTTGGCCGTTTCATAAAATACCGTAAATAAGTCTAATGGACTGTCCAGCCTATATGGTAAGGAATTAAGTTTATATATATTATCATGAAGACATAAACTTAACTTCTTGATATCGTATGGGCCAGACGGTCCGTTGAACTTATTTACGTTACTTTATGAAACGGCCAAGCCATACCTTTGAAGCCAAGGTGTAGGATTAGTAAACTCAGGGCTTAGGGGCTTGGCTTTTCCAGGGATCTGATAACTTTTTACAGAAAAAGCGTTATGAGCATGTGAGTCTTGGCCGCCAATTTTACATGAAATGTTTTTGGTGGGATACATATATACCGTCCCTATACGAGTACCGTCTTAATCTTTTATTCGATCGAAAAGTTTGCTAGAAAACTGATCGTTCTAAATCTTGGAATATGAGTGCTTTTCCCATCTAACTGATCGATCAGATGCGATGTTAAGAAGGTAAAGGGTATATATATTGTTAGTACGTACACATACGTCATAATGCTTCTAGGACAGTAGGTCTATGTGGGTTTGTTATGGTATTAGATTGTAAATACATTAGACACCGCTCGGCGCTATGTAATCTTTGGATTTGTGCCAGGGGTTTCCCTAAACAAACTATAGGGATTTGTGAATTTCTTGTACTTTGAACTTGACGTTAAAAGCAATGACAAGGATAAGCTGTTCCATTCGTGATTCAGGTACTGGGATAGTTAGGTATAGCCTAAAGAGTGTCGGTCTTGCACCGGGATAGTAGTGCTACAAACAGCTTTCATTATGGCAGTAACGAGTCATATATTTGCATTAGTGAACGTCATTAGCGATTTGTCAAGGATTTTTGTTTCTTCTTGCGAAATAAATACTGAATGCTACATAATAATTATATATAGGTATCCATAGGCTGAAAAATATCCTTTTGGGCTATATATCCCAAATATTCGGGTCGTTATAAGAACTTATTTAAGAGGTTTCAAAAGTTGGACCAAAATTATGAAACAAAATGAAAGCCTTTTTAACCGGCTTCACAAATTGAGGTCTCATTACGGCTGCATGACTCAATTTCAATATCCAAGCCCTTTTCAGTTCAATTAATTCCGAACACTTTTAGAAAATTTAGAAAATACTCCATATATTTTTATTTGTATGTATAGTCGGGGTATTAAACGGAGTATTTCAACTTCATCTGGTGGTGCTACCCAACCAGCAAAAACAGGTCATATAAGCATCCATGACGACGTATTTGCGTGACCATTTAGTCGTATAAACAGTCGAGTCCTAGGGGCTTGGACACCGTTATGTTGAAATTAAGTGGAGTATATAGGTTACGTTCACACACTTGGTCACTATAACAACCTTCTCATTCCGGGACTGTACATTCAGCAGAAAAAGAAGCCTATTAACACGCTCACAATGATCTGTACAACCTTTATTCTCTAGATAGTAGAGTGCGTGTGCATATTATTTTGAGCACCTGGCGCCCGTAGAAACTTCTGCTGCTGACTGTACTTATAAAAAAATAGACAGGTTATGACAATGGTACATTACTGCAGACGCCGGGAAGAAGTATAGTGATACGAAGCCGGTAGGCCCTTTTCACGGCTAGGCATGTGTATAATGTAGGAAGCAATGTGCTTTTCTCAAGCATATGCAAGGAAAAAAATGGACAAGTGCGAGTTCGACTCGCGCATGAAGGGTTCCGTACAATAATCTATAACAAGTTTGTTGTATGGGAGCCCCTCTTAAATATTTTTTTATTTTTTGTATTTTTTGTTATAGCGGGAATAGAAATACATCATCTGTGAAAATTTCAACTGTCTAACTATCACCGTTCATGAGATACAGCCTGGTGACAGACGGACGGACGGACGGAAGGTGGACGGACAGCGAAGTCTCAGTAATAGGGTCCCGTTTTTACCCTTTGGGTACGGAACCCGAATAAAAATATACAACACTCAAAAAAATACATTCAGCTGTTCCAGAACACAGACGCCATGTTGAAAAAAATAAAAAATACTTAAATTTTGCCTTCCTTTACAGTTCTCTCGAGTTGTTCCGCCCGAAACGTGATACTTCGAAGCCTGTTATAACGCACGTTATGACGATATTTACTGCATGTTGAGAACGTATTTTGTTATTATGTATTACAACAAACCGGTACATGAGTCATCAAGGTTGTTGACCTTCGGAAGTAGCTAAGGGATATTATCGGGAAAATTTGCATTGCGCGGGTAACATTGACCCTGATTCGCCACACGAAAACCCAAAGTAGGGAATGCAAATCGGTAAAGTTTTCTACGGTAATTATCGGCTAACCGGTAATATTCATAGAAAATTTTACCGCTCTGCATTCCCTAACCCGAAGTCACAAATTGGTTTGCCGAATGGAGATGTTTGTTTTCAACCTCCGACAAAAAATAGGGGTCTTATAGGTTTAACATGTGTATTAGATCTGGGTGTCTGTCTGGGGCATCGTGGCTTTCAAACGGATGGTCCGATTTGAATGCGTTTTTTTTTAATCGAATGCGTATCATAAAATCGTGAATCTTTTAAATTATAATTATTACGATACGACAGTAAGATAAAATATATTCACAGAAATTAATGACCATTGTAATAAATGAGTGTTCGAAATTATTATCTTCATATTTATTTAGTTACTAATTATAAAGCGCCAACTAATTAATTAACCATTGACGCAACCAAGTGTCGCTAATCGGAGTGCCATAACGTGCTTTCTATAGTGGGTAGTTAAACTAAGATTATTTTTCAGCCGCCTGGCCATGGCCTGTGAGATGAAGCCATGAATTTTTATCGGTAACTGGTAAGAGTGGGTACTAGCCCATATTGGAGTAGGCACTAGATTGGGGTAGGCACGACCCACAGGTTCACCCCCCTAAATACGCCTATGTACAGCTATCCTATCCTGCGTACGTAGGGTCTCTCCACGAACATAGCAACAGAGTTTCTTTATAACTTTAATCACGAAATGTATTCGTGAACTCATTGATGCGAAGGATGGCAAATGTGACCTCCTATCGCAAGGTCAACTTGTTTCCGAGTTTTTGACTTGAAAACGTATTAGAATACGCAACAATTTTCGCGTTATAAGGACAAGTTTTTACGTCATTGTACACGTGAGATTCGCCACGAAAAAGTTTTTTTTTCTTCATAACTGTCGTTGAAGAAGAAAAGACAAATCACAATCCCTAATATTATTAAAGTTTGTGAGTATGTTTATATGATTGTTACTCTTTCACGTTCAAACGACTGGATTAATTTTGATAAAGTTCGGTATGAATGTAACTGACACCCTGGATTAACACATAGGCTAATTTTTATCCCAACCGCGTGTAATAAAAAAATACATCACTCAAATAAATTATAATTCAGCTGTTTAGTCTGTTAATGAACACGGACGCCATGTTTAAAAAAAAAAAAGTGTGTGTGTCAGCTCCGACGCACGACTGGAGTTTACTCTTCAGGCCAGGCGCGCACCACTTTTTTGTCGCAGAAATAAGCGTACTTATGGGTTTATGAAAATCGTGGTGCGCGCACTCTCATATAAACCCATATCTTGCATTTATGCGACAAAATTATCGTGCGACTAAAATCTTGGTGCGCGCGTGGCCTTAAGAACGTTTATAAAATATATACTCAATACGTTTATTGCACATAATGATTATACAGGTGAAAGTAAATAGTTTAAGTATCACATTATGTACCCTGTTGGGCGCTGCAAACAAGAACGAAAAGGTAGGCACACTTTTTGTGCAACCTGAATTCGAGCGCTGCGAGGAATTCGTTTGACCAATGGAATTGAATGTTTAAGCTCACTGATTTTTTCAGAAAAAGGCCTGATCTGACTTGTTTGTGAATTGTTTGCCTGGTGGCGACGTAATTGCGCCAGCACGAATGCCATGGGTTCTACTGATGTGTATATTAAGTCCTTTCTGACCTTTAAAGAAACGAATCTGGGAGCAATGTGGGCACTGTACGGAATTCTCCAGCGACAGCGACACAGACCTGGAAGCGACATTCTGAGAGGAGCCCGTGCTATTAGGATTCATCAAGTAAACTATTAAAAAACGCAATAGATAAAAACTTACGGCTACGATAACAAATAAAGTATTTAAAAAAACCGCTCCAAGTTTCGGCATACAAATTGCCCCATAAAGTTCCTGGGGGAAGCGGTGGTTTATAATTGCACATATAACTAGATAGTACTCATGCACTGATAGCAATCACACTCGTAACATGATAGAGATTCACGCAAAATATTAGCAAAAACTTGAAAACAAAAACACATTTCTCAGCTGTTGTAGATTGACAACTGTCAGTCAAGCTGCCCGATGCGCACTTGCGCAGCAACGCGCCGCCGTGTAGGCCGCCGGCCGCCGCCGCAGTCTCCGCGGAGAAATTATGAATATGTTTCTTGTCTATGTTATTTGTTAAGCCTCTTGTGGTAATTTAAAATATATAAATGGCAGAGAACAATTAATATTAATTTTATCTAACGGGAGCCATGTTTTCCCGTTGCTAAGTACATTTAATATACATTTCATGAAATAAACATCTCGGTGAAGGTCATTTTATATAGGGATCTTAGTCTATAACGCTTAACGTAACGCATAACCTGCTAAATTAAGAAGTCGTATTTTTACCCCGATCGTATACTGAGATACGACTTTTTAAATTAGCACGGCAGATACGTTCGATTTTATACCCCATAATTTTCATACCCTGGGCTTATATATGAAAATCGATTCTTAAGGAGTAAACTCCAAAAATACTTCCCGGCTTAGGCCTTCAACTCTGTGCGTGGTGCAGCTAGTTGTAAATGTAGAAGTAGAAATAGTCTTGATACTCTTTAGCTACTTCTGCTGCTTAATATTGAAGCATTGGATCAAAACAGCTTAAAATAAAATAAAAAGCAAACGGTTAGAGGTGAACTAATTATAACTTAACGTGTCTCCAGATTATTTTATCTTTACGGTAATATAACTCACTTATATGTCCTGAATACTAATTCGTAGCAAATCATCTTGTATTCCAACGAGCAACTAAGGACAATGTCACGATTCTACGAACAATCTCGGAACGATGCGATGGTTTTATTGGTAAAATTATTAACTAACTAACTGCGCTGGCTCAGTGACCCAAAAGTCTTGGCCTCCGACACAAGAGCTCGCCACTTTACCCGATCCTGCGCAATCTCTGGCCAGTTTGTGGCTCCGAGCTCACGCAGATCCTTCTCTACCAGATCTATCCTGCTTTACCTACTTTGTCCGACCGACCGGACGGGGTAAAATTATGAGATATATAATTTCAAGCGCAAATATAATTATATATTATTACTAGCAGGTGCAACTTCGTACCTATGTGAATTTAGTTGTTGTTTTTATTTAACGTAAACGGGTAACAAATAAGGTTATTCTAGTTTGTAAATAAGTGCCTCTGGGACCGCGCGCGCATACAAAACCTACATCGCGCTCTTAAGATTTTTCCTAACATCCTCTCCATGGAAATATTATTTTAAATACAATTTTAGAGTTTAATATTCGTAAAGATATCTATATTTAGATGTATACCTGTCTAAATCGTGCCCATCGTCCGGGAATCGAATCTCTAAAGTGGTCTGATCTAGCTCAGTGGTTGGAGCATTATTACGATAATTGGAGGTCTTGAATTCACTCACTTGGTCTGCAGCGCATACAATTTTATCTTCACTAGGTATATTCAAACACCAGGCAATGTAAGCTAGGCTGCCTGTCCACTTGAGCACTTAAACGGAGCTGTGTAAAATCGATCGATCACATTGCGTCCGTTGACAGTTAAAACTCACTGAGTAACCTATCTAAAATAAAGCTCGTATCTCAGTACCAAGCTAGAAACACGATACGAGGTTTCGAAGAGCAGTGACATAAGTTTTTGTGAGTTTGGTTGTCACCAGGCGAATTATTTAAAATGCACTTCTTTTGGGCACAAAGACGCAGCCTAGCAGAACTATTCTTGGCGACTCTTGTCGCGCGACATAGTGCTACCCGTCACCCTCTCACATTACTGCACAGAAAGAGACAGGCAATTATCTGACGCGAGAAGTTGTCGTTTGTGACAGTGCTAGAGGTGCTGACTCCTTCGTTTTCTCCGCTCTACTTTTTTTTAGTGGGCAACAGTCTTATAATATTGTTCATGGAGGAACGTCGGTGTGTTCGATCGAGTTAAAGTGACCGCGATCGGAACCCAAACTAACCAGACTGAAAGAAATTAGTTGCACTGATAACTCGCCATTGTATGGCGAATTTACATAGTTACGTGCGGCCTTAAGAAGGCCGTAATTGTGACATTGACACACACAAACTCCATACATCTCGATGGTTTCAAGGACGTACAATATACAGTCTTCTTCACATTGTACGCAAAAGGCTACTTTGTAGCCAATTTATAAAAAGGTGTTCTTCTGTATGAATGTTGTGTGCGGAAGGCTGACATTGCTGAAATTAAATAAAATAATTTATTCAGTAAGTACGCCACAAGGCCACTAATATTAGTCAGATTGTGAATCTACCGGCATTTCCCAAGAGGAGACCGCTGTTGAGAAGAAAGCCGAAAGAAACTCAACTGTAAGTCATGTTTTCGTAAAACATACTTACTTAAAACAATCATTTACATCGCTTTTTAGCGATAAGACCGCCTGTTGTCTACCGTTATTTATACATTGTATTTGTCTTGTTTCCTTTTGTAAACTTTTATTGGTGTGCAATAAAGTATTGTTGTATTGTATTGTATTGTATTTGTATTGTACATTTATGGTATAACTAAATAAGGTGAATGACATTTCAGACAAATGTGATCTAATCGAGCAAACTAAAGGGTCACTGTTTAAGTTTGCCTGTTCCGCGCAAGGTGCGAACTGACATAAACAGAACGAGCCGTTGACATACTGATTAGCAGGTTGGTAGGTAATTATTTAAACAAGGCTTTTTATACCCTTAGACACATTAAGTGTCACTTTATCAGCAATTTATTGCGGGCATATATAAAGGGGTGCAGAACCAATGTTATATTTTTATGAATATTCACACAAAGGTAAATAATGAAAGAAAAATGTAATGTGATTCACTGCAATGTAAGCAGGACTCGAACCTGCGACGTACATCGTAGGGTATGGCTAATGCGCATAAGCAATTTAAACACATATGACGCAGAGGGCGCTCCAGTAGCGTAGAATTATGGAATCAAAGATGAGGTGTGATTGACGTAACGATGTGATGGCTCAGTTGGTAGAGCACTACGCCGAAAACGTAGGGTCTTAGGTTCGAGTCCTGCTTACATTGCAGTGAATCACATTACATTTTTCATTCATAATTTACCTTTGTGTCAATATTTACAAAAGTAAAAAATGCGGTATTTCCACATTAAAACAGGGGCCCAATTCGAGACTGACATTTGAGTGAACGCCAAACGTCACATCTCTATTAGATAACTGTTATATCGCCGTTGAACTGTCATTAAAATGCGATGAGCTTTAAATTGACATATCTCATCTCAATTTTGGAAATACGAAGGCGATAATGATTGTCAAAAATGTTATTCATGCATATGAATTTCTGTTTTGAATGAAACGTAACGGACTAATTTCACGCACTACGCGGTCAATTTAAACTATGCGCCTATTATTTATGCCGTCACATACAAAGAAAACGAAAATTTAGCGCGTCCGAATTGACGAAGTTGCGATATTCTAGGGATATCGCCACTTGTCAAGTAGGCACACGTCAAAAGTGACGGATGGCGATGAAAAGGAGAGATCTCCATTATATCTCTAAAATTGGTCGAATACCCCCCCTGAATCTATAAAAGATTCTAATATAAACAAAATGTCAATGTTATATTGTTTTACACTCAAACGATTTTCACAATAACAAAACGGGACTAAATCGCGTTAAGAAAGCACGATTAAGGCTCGTTCTGTTGTAAAAACCAATGTTTACAAGGATTTCCTCGGCACTCGGGAGTAAAAATGAGATAAAGAGAGTTTCATCTTCATCATCGATCGTAGATTATGGACGTGTGAAGACCGGAATTCTGTGGGTCGACTGTGAGAAGTAGGAGTCTCGCCACAAAATGAATTTTAATTCTTCTTGTGTTGAGGATTCCGGTTCCAACTGACAAACTAGCGACCTTCATGAAGGATTATTAAAAAAAAGAAAAACAAAGAACTTCGTCACATATGTTCCTTGAGTATTTCTAAACATTTCTAATCCGGAAGGAGTCTAGGAAGAATTTCGGCCGTAAGTCGTTTTGATCCGGCATTTCCCCGGTCGGCTACCCAATACTTGTGTTGTGTAACACGCATGTGTATCGCAGAAAAAAAGTGACCTAGTTGATTAGTTCTATTGGTAACTCGTATATAGGTATCTATGGGCCACAGTAGCCCGAGAAAAAATAATTTGAAAAAAAAATAAACTCATTCAAAGAGGTTTTCTCATCGAGTTCGTCTTCAATATCTCCATATTAGGTACGAAGTTAGTGCACGTTTGTTCACAGGTAGTGGCTGATTATTTATAATAACAATTATGCTTCATGTAAATGAATTTGTGTCAGAAACTTTGTAAAAACTTGTAGATCTCCAGTCAATTTGCAAAAAGTCAGTGAGTATGTGTTTAACTATTAAACCGAGAGACGAAGCGGTCACGTGACGAGCTACCGTCGTTAAAACATCCAACACACATTCGTTTTTAGCCGCGCATTATCATGTTAAATAAATAAGGTAGTTACGGTGTACCAATGTCAGGGATGCTTACTACCTTCTTCAAATAAACCTGTGCGTTAGGCGTAGATTCTGCTCATGTGCGTCGATTCCAGCACATTGGCTCTTTTAGTCGCGCATTACCATGCTAAATAAAGAAAGCATTTTCTGTGTACAAGTGACAAGGATGCTTACTGCCTTCTTTCATTGAAGCGTTCGGGGAGACCGCTCACGTATTTCCATTCCAACACATTCGCTTTTTCAACTGAGCATTACTATACTATGCTAGATTAAGAAGGTAGTTTAAGTGTACGAAGTGTCGAAGATGCTTACTACCTTTTTCAATTATGTTTGATGTCGGGCGATGTTCTACTGCTTACAACCGGCTCAAACCGCCGCGAAAGCCTTCGAGCTTACATTACACACGCAACTTGGTTGGGTAAATGTGTCTGTTAGCTTTACAGTGTGCTCGATTAGATTTTGACAGTTAAGTATAATCTGATGCAAATTGTACTCGTACAGGATTATGTTTTGCAGTGAATACCTATTATATGATTACATTTTGAGTGACTAGTGTGAGCTAATACAATTCTGTGGCTCTAGTGAAAAGGGGTTAAACTCGAAAAACACTACTTTACAGGAGACTCAAAAAACTGTTGCGGCTTAAATTTATTCAGACTTTTGATCATTGTACTTCAACCGCTATACTTACAAATAAACTTTAAATGCAGTTTTAATACTTAAAAAATCCTCTTTCACGGAGTAATATTCTTACTTCTTCAAAGTTAACGGTTAAAAAAAAATGTGACTTATATCCGTACCAAAAAGTGTTCTTAAGGACATAACTGATTTTGTACCCTTTTTCACCCATAATATTTACACTACCCGGGAATATAACTGAACTTATACCAATTTTCACCCTTATTTTAGAAAGTGAAAATGGACATACTGTTCGGTTTATTTGAAGTTATCTCCTTTTATAAAGGAAAAATACTTGAACACCCTAAATAAGAAATACCTGACTAAACGAAACCTATCATTTAAGAGCTTTACTTCAGACATAATCCTAAGAAAATAAACTTTCACCTTTTTGCAGGCAATTAATTTAGGTGTACTGTAATACAAACACACTTTTACCAATGGTTTTTTTAAAGTTATATCGATTTTTTTGCGTTGCAGTGGCAATAAACGATCTTTATTTTTATTGATTCATTATGACAAAAATGACAGAAATATTCAACATTAGCATATAAAACTATTGTCATAGTTTTTAACTAAATTTGGACCTTCCTCAATCAATCTTCTAATAGAAAAACATATTAAGCGATACAAGATGATACCTAAAACGAGATAAGTACAAAATTTAGTTTTTCCAGTTCAATTACAATTACAAAAACTTTACGTATGAGACCTTAATACTAAAATTTGATCGCAATTGTGAATATTTAGACACGGAAAATAACATTGGTCACGTTTTGGGTGTCAGCTTGTATAATTTCAATTCTTGTATATAAGCAATTCTTGCCTGTGCGCTGTTGGCGACATCCCCAGAACATAACAAATTTTCGTAAAAGATCTTACACTCAGATTTATAAATTTTAACAAAAAACTGTTTTTTTACCGATATCCGTATTGGACCGCTGTTAAGTCTTTCATATACAGGAAATAAGAAATATGTTTCTCGACGGCTTTCAATCAACTTTAACTCATTTCTGTGGTACTCAGCATAATCCATCTCGCTGAATCTAGGACAAGTTCTTCACTGATTTTAGGTTTGTCAGTTACTCCTTGAACAAACTTTGATGTTTCGTCAAATGGTTATCGCATTAGCAGCCTCTGCAAATGCGATGAGCGATGACACTCTGACTTTATTTTTAAATAATTTGCAAACTGTCTGTTCTTTGTTGTTGCGTCCATTAAATTACCTAGCAATGAACTGAACCCTTTTGTTACATTCTCCTAAAGCCCAATTAACTCTCAAATATTTTTTTTCTTGTATATTTATTGCGCATTTCATTTTACAATATCCTAGCATCTTAAACTCTCTTTATTTTTTTTTGCTTTCATACTATTTACTAAAATGTCTCCTCTTTTTCCTTTCCTCCCTATGTTTATTCTCTTTCTCACTTTTTTTAGGCTGTCCTTTTCGTCCTTGACCAACTTTGTCCCAAAACGAAAGTTGCTCTGCTTCTGCCGTTCCGGTTTCTTTCGTTTCTTGTAATTTTTCTGAGTCAGAATCAGTGAGCACTACGATCTGCCTTTTTCTGGAGTGCTAATAGAGTCGACGAAATTGTTTCCACCTTGAGGAGAATCAACAAGTTTGAGCATTCGATCGATTCAAGATCGGCCTGCCATTCTGTGTAACAAACTAAAAAAATACTTTTAATCCTAGGGGTGGCTTCATCATCAGACCAGCCCCATAGTACCATATTATTGTATTGTCATGTTAAGTAGGTAGTAGGTACTTGGGAAAGATTTTAGCTCAATCGGTTGCAAATATTCTGCTTCAAAATTGAATTGCAAGATCCCACCCGAATAAACATAGTTACATAGGTACATTGCAAGTACAATAACTTGTAAAAAAATGCCTACATCACTACTGCAGGTGTACATACTGGTGACCCAAATTTTATAATAGGATGATCGATTAGACTCAAGTGTACTTAAAATAAACCACAGCGAAGAGACTTTATAAAAAGAACTTTTTGATACAAGTAATAATCGTGGTGTAAAATGATATATCTCACCAGTATAAGTCTATATACACCAATAAATACTAAATAATTATTCGTGACTATGGATTAATTTCGATTTATTTTTATGAATAATGGGTAAATTGCTCGTGCAAATCGGTACAAGTAAACATTGATCATTAAATACCAGATTTCTTAAAAGATACAATTCGACTTATATCAGTAATGTTTAACATTAAGTCGTGAATACAGATTAAAGTCGATTTATATTCTATAAGATATGTAATCTTGTTTTGTAAAAAGATATAAGTAAACATTGATCGTTTAACACAGGATGCGTCAAAAGAAACAAATGAACTTAAATCGTTCTCCACAAACAAAACCCCAAATTGTTCCTTGTAAACTTTAGTTGCACCATATTACACGACATAATTCACCAGATGTACCATTTGGCACAATCCTAACTTTGTCATTTTAAAAGATAACTTAGCTCCGATTACACCAAAAGATGCGCAATTTTTTTTTGTGAATTTTGGTGTATATAAAGCAAAAAGGCCATAAGTGCACTTTAACCCCTTTTCACTAGAGCCACAGAATTCCTACTTGTGTTTAGCTGCTGAACTCGCACTAATCACTAATCAATGTGTAAACAAACCATAATATTTTTTATAGTTTTTTTTTATCGATTCTGTTTAATGTGGAAATATCACATTTTTATTCTTATAAATATACACAAAGGTAAATTATGAAAGAAACATGTTATAATATGATCCCATGCAATGCAAGCACGACTCGAACCTGCGAACCTGTGATTCCGGCATAGCGCTACTCCCAACTGAGCTATAACACCGTTAGAGATACGTCGATCACACCAAATCTTTGATTCCATAATTCTACGCTACTGGAGTGCCCTCTGCGTTATATTTTATTCATATGTGTTTTAAATATGAATAAAATCCGCTTATCCGCATATACCCTAGGGTGCACGTCTACCGATGTCGGAAACGAAGTCATTCGGCAGAGAACCAAAGTTACCGACATAGCACAGCGAATAAGCAAGCTGAAGTGGCAGTGGGCTGGTCATATCTGTCGTAGAGCCGATGAGCACTGGGGCAAACGAGTTCTGGAGTGGAGGCCACAAATCATAGACGTAGTGTAGTGCCCTGTAACAGGTGGAGTCGACGACATTCGTAGGACGGCGGGTGCGAGCTGAAAATCGAGCTCAGTGGCGTACAATGGGAGAGACCTATGTCCAGCAGTGATATGGGCTGATGACGATGATGATGATGTGGCTATTTGAACTACCAACCACGACCATTACTCTTTGTTAGAATCGCTACAGGAAACTGTAGTTTTATTACAAATGTTTCACTTTTATGCTGCGTTTGCTCTATTGTGGAAGCAATTAAGTATTATTTTAATGGACATGTTAGGAAAATTGCACGTACAATGGGATGTCACCTTCAGTTATTCATTTGAGAGCAGTTGGATGATCGTCATCAGTTACGCTAATCTGTGAGATTAAAAAGACACGTGTAGGTGAATGTGGGGGTATACCTTCGCTTGCCCGAATTTCATATGCCCGAATTTCGTCTGCCATAATATTCAATTGTCCGAATCTTGTTTCTTATAATTATGTTTCCCATAATCATTGTTTGCCATATTAATCCTACGCCCGAATCTTTGTTTCCCATAATATTAATTCCAATAATCACATTTTCCATAAAGATTGTAATCCATAATTGTCACATGCTATAATTTCATATGCTATCCAAATGGAACATAGGTCGAAAACCGACATCTGTAGGTTAGGTTTTTTTTATGACCCCGTATAGCGGAGCGTCAAAATACAAACCCAATCTAATCTAGTTTTAGAAGAACTGCTACCAAATAGTACATGGATCTAAAACCGAAAACTATAGGTTAGGTTAGGTTTGTGTTGTGACCCGTATAGCGGAGCGAGCGGAGCGTCAGAATGTTTGCTTCAAAATACAAATCCTAATGTAATTTACAGTTTCCTAATTTACAATCTAACCTAGTTTTAGAAGAACTGCTACCAAATAGTACATGGATCTAAAACCGAAAACTATAGGTTAGGTTAGGTTTGTTTTGTGACCCGTCAGAATGTTTGCTTCAAAATACAAATCCTAATCTAATTTACAGTTTCCTAATTTACAATCTAACCTAGTTTTAGAAGAACTGCTACCATATAGTACATGGATCTAAAACCGAAAACTATAGGTTAGGTTAGGTTTGTTTTGTGACCCGTATAGCGGAGCGTCAGAATGTTTGCTTCAAAATACAAATCCTAATCTAATTTACAGTTTCCTAATTTACAATCTAACCTAGTTTTAGAAGAACTGCTACCAAATAGTACATGGATCTAAAACCGAAAACTATAGGTTAGGTTAGGTTTGTGTTGTGACCCGTATAGCGGAGCGAGCGAAGCGAGCGGAGCGTCAGAATGTTTGCTTCAAAATACAAATCCTAGCCTAATTTACAGTTTTAGAAGAACTACGATAAAAGGACGTACGACATTCGACCAGAACCGGAAAACTTTAGGTTAGGTTTGTATTGTGACCATGTAGTACATAGTGTCTATGTACATACGTGGCCACAATATATAGTCAAAATGCTTCCTTGCATGTGTACATCGTAAATAGACGATTATTACATCAAAATGCTAGAAATGACTAGAAAAAAAAACACAATTTTAGACAATGTCAATGCAAAGCCAGGGGCCCAATTCGAGAATGCCGTTTGAGATATCGCCAAACGTCAAATCTCCATTAGATAACAGTTATATCGCCATTGAACTGTCATTTAAATGCGATGAGCTTAAAAGTGACATATCTCATCTCAATTTTGGAAATACGAAGGCGATAATGAGTGTCAAAAATGTTATTGAACTGTCATTTAAATGCGATGAGCTTAAAAGTGACATATCTCATCTCAATTTTGGAAATACGAAGGCGATAATGAGTGTCAAAAATGTTATTCATGTATATAAATTTCTGTTTTGAACGAAACGTAACGGACTAATTTCACGTACTACGCGGTCAATTTAAAGTATGCGCCTGTTATTTATGCCGTCACATACAAAGAAAGCGAAAATTTGGCGCGTCCGAATTGACGAAGTTGCGATGTTCTAGGGATATCGCCACTTGTCAAGTAGGCACACGTCAAAAGTGACGGATGGCGATGAAAAGGAGAGATCTCCATTATATCTCTAAAATTGGTCGAATACCCCCCCAGGTTGGATTCGCACAGAAACAATATTTAGTATGGCGTTTAAATATTCTATCAAACAATATTATGGCACTTAATACTATGGAAAACAATACTTATGGCATACGTATCATTATGGCATATAATATTCGGGAATACAAGAGTATGTCAAATGACTTTTCTAGGAAACGAAACATTCGGGCAAATGAAATTCGGGTAAGTGAAATTCGAGCAAATCAATATTATTGCATATAAATTTCGGTCAAACAATAGACAACCGAATGTGGGATTCATGGTATTGTAGTAGATATACTGTAGCTGATTGTTTTAGGCATTATTCTCTATGATCAAACATGTTTCTTAACATATTATCAATGTTACTACTTAGAACAGAGCAATTGCGATTGTTTGGTATATATTTGAAACCTACAGTTTGTATTTTTTTCATTGATAATTGCTGTTTCAAAAACTACACGAAATTGACAAAATTTACGCAGAAAATTGTTTTTCCTTTTAATTTATTTTCGGCTGCACGCTATCAAAGCATGAAATAGCTGTTACTATATATAACTCAGGGAAAAGTATTATTCACTTTAAAAAGTTGGTTGAAATTATCAATACATTTGTCATAATATGAAAAAAAGACATTTAAAAATGTAAGGCCTTTTAAACTCTACATAAGTACAATTAACGTTTTTAGTTGTCACTGGATTTTCCTCTTAGATAACGCGCGATGTCACGTGACCGTATTCTCACACTTTTTTTGTAAAAGTAAACGATTCCATGCGAGTTGTGAAGCAGCAAAAAACCTGAGTAGTTTTTTAATCGTTGTCTTTTATTAATCAAAGTAGTTTTTACCTCGGCTTGATCCACGGTGCTAATGAATTTTGATATCTTATACTATTATACAATTCTTATTTTGTATTGTTCCATGGAGACTCATTATTTCAATAACAATCATAGCAGCGACGCGATTCAGGATTTGTTTGGGCGCGCGGCTTCGTGCTAGTCTGGCGCCATCTATTAGTCATAATTTCCTTTGTCCTCTCATCACTCCGAAACGGTAAATTTTATTTTAACCAATTTTAGGACAGGGATAGCTGGACATACAAATGGTCATATGATACATTTTGTAATATGTAGTAGTTTATGGAACGGCTACACAATGAGAGGTCTTAAAATATGAGTGTTGTTTTCTGAAACGAGCCGTGGTAGCCGTGGTGGCTACGGTACTGTTAGGAAATTACATCTCTGATTTCGGTCGCTGCCAAGTAATGTAGGTCCTTACCTATAATATCTGAACTTATTATAGGAATTTAACAAGATGGGTGTAGATAAAGCAATAAAATACGCGGATGAAGCAGCGGGCGCCTTCTACTTTATAATATAAACTATTTAGTATCTGGGTCATTGTCAGATTTAGGTGCGTGTCTTTCCGGTGGACATTTGCGAAATTAAGGATTCCAGGGCCTAACATTCTGATTAAATGCCTGTGAAAATAAAGAACGTTCCCTCCTCTATAATCCGATGTAATAGCAACATAACCTAGATTCATACACCTAACTTTAGACCACCGAAGGGACGAATTTTGTTTTTTGAACTGACAATGACCCATCTATGGATTTTATCCGTTCTGATCGATCCATGCGTTGTTGCTAAAGAGCCAAACTAACCAACTAATTCGAAATCGCATTAGTGATAATATATGATTACTACGAATTTTATTGTTGATAACCTTGATCAAAATCATAAGTGGGTTTATCCAAAAACTAGCAAAAAGTATTAAGCAATACATTAATGAGGTCATAAAGAACGCGTAGTAGTAAAAGGGCCCGAGTTCGTTCACATCTTAATTTACAATTATCTACCGGTTGTGGGGAAGCCCCAAGTTAAATCAAAGTCAAAGTCAAACATTTTTTGCATATCGGATTACATAATTGTGATGGTATTATCGGCAGATATACATGTGACATTCTGCAAGGGCACAGAGACATGAGGACTAACTGGTTTTTTTTATATTCACAACAATTTACATCGAGTTATTCACGTGTATTGAATAAGTTATACTAGTGCCTATATGCCTTTACCATGAGTTTACAGTGACAGTACTCGCTAGCGACTGCGTAAACGATTTGTATGGAGAATTGTAGTTGTACAAAGTAACCGAAGCTGTACTATTCTCCATCCAATTTTTCAAAATAGCCAATTTTCTGCCAGATGCGGGTAATACCCTGGAAATATAAAAATTTGGGCAATTTTTGATTCATGTTTATTGTTTTTGTTACAGGTTAAACGACCGACAAAGTATGTGGTTGCACACAGTGACATTGCCAACAGAGGCTCCTGCACTGCGCACGTATAAAACCCCTTTCCGGTAGTCTACCGGCGATTGACACGTTGATTCATTCAACATGGAGGATAACAGGTAACTGACCTTTCCAACTTGTGTCATATAGAGATTTGAACCGAATAATAAAAAAATAAAAAAGCCATTTATTCTACTACTTTACACATAAACAAAATAAAATATAGTTTCGCCGCTAAGTAATAGTCACCTCCTGGGCGTAGGCCTCCCCCGTTTCTTTCCATAGCTCTCTATCTCTAGCTTTCCTCATCCAGTGTGGTCCCAGTCTTTCCGTGAAGATGTCTGACCATCTTTTATATGGGCGACCTATTTCACTTCAGTAACCTTATTCTGTAGACGATATCAGTCAATTTGGTCCTTTCCCTAATAGCTTGGTTGCTGATTCTGTCTGAAAGTTATATTCCTAACATACTCCTCTCCATTTTGCGTTGACAGACTGCTAGCTTGACTTCATCACATTTTCTTAACGACCAACTTTGACAGCCATATGTTAAAAAAGGTAGAATGGTTGACTCGTAGAGTTTGCGCTTTATGTTTATATTTTAATAGCTTTGTTTTTCATAATTTCTTTGAGTCCCCAGTATTTCCTCCATGCTATAGCGATCCTGCGTTGTATTTCATTTCCGGTGTGGTTTTCAAACGTGACAGCTTGCAGGCCTAGATAAATATATTCTTTTACTATTTGCACATCTTGGCCTTTGATTTGAACCGAATAGTGAATCGAAAATCCGGTAAAACTAACCGATTACAAATTCGGTTTTTACTCGGTTAAAACCGAGTTTTCTAGTTGAAGGAATATGAATTTCTTATTAAGAAAAGAACATGCTGATATATAGGCAGAAACCACGTGGAAACCTGGTTTTATTCAGCGAAAAATATAGTACGTACCTACGTCAACCAATTTGATTTCCAGGCCACTATAGAACTTTGTCACAATGACAATGATATGAGACTTCCGGCGGCTTTCATATTGACGTTAACTGTGACAAGGTACGAAATGGCCTAGAAATCAAATTGGTTGACTGTACCTACCTATGTTAATATATTTGCCACGACAAAACAATCGTTCCATGGCAACGAGCCTTAGAGTACACATCACTCGCCACCAAAAACATTTCATTTTAAATTTAGGTATTGATGGCCAAGACTCACAAGCTCCTAACGCTATCGCTGTAAAAAAATCATCAGAACCCAGAAAAAGCTGGGTTTTAACCCCTGGCCTTTTCACCGACGACTGTGGCAAAAATCCATAAAAACACTGTAGCGGCACGCTACATACTCGTAGTAATGGAACAGAGCGTTCTTACAATTAATTGGCGTGGGCCGAGAGTTTAGTTGCCACTGAATTACACAAGCGCTACTCATGTGAACAACACTCACCTCCCGGATTTCTTCGTACAATCGTTCATTTCCGTGTATTTCTGACTTTACTGAGTGTTGTGTAATTTAAATAAACTATAATAATTATTGACTACCTTTGTCTTTCATACCCCAACCCCAAAGGTAGTTAAAACACATTAAACAATTTAAGTCCTTTCCAATTAAACAGTTCAAGAAAAACTCGGTTTTCGACCGGAATTCGAGATTAACCGAAACTCGGTTTTCAGTCGTAAATGCATTCCCAAATGTCTTTGTAGCCCGGTATTAAACAAACACAATTCTACTAATGTCTCGACTACGCGGCACGTTGCGATGCTGAGTGTCACGTGAATAAAATACAATATGTAGAATTAACAATAACTCAACTAACAAGACAAGTGCAACTGTTTTGTATAATTAAAATTTTCCGTGCTATAATTATAATAATAAGTGGAAATGGACAGCTTAGAAAATTTCAACTACTTATAACTCCTGCTGACGCTACGTGACATGTTGACGTTAATTTCTACGTTACACGTCACTTGCTGCTGATTCTGATGCCACTAATTCAGAGTAAAAGACAATTAGTAATAGATGAAGCTATAAAAAACAGCTATATCTACTAATCTTACTTAATTTATGAAAGTTAATAAAGAATAGCATCACGCCGTTGTATTGTGTTGTCATCTTTTCAATGAGAAATTGATAATACCTTTAACTTTAAAGTATTCAATGCATTAAGTTGTCATAGATTAATATCATTATATCACCTCTAGCACAACTGTGACACGTAAATCTTTTGCGAGCGATATACTACCTATCTCTTTCTGTTTAGTACTGTGAGAGCGTGATGGGTGATAGTACCTACGCGACAAGAGTCGCGAAGCATAGTTGTGCCAGTATGTAGTGTGTAGTAGGAAAGTGAAGTATGATCCTTAATCCCAAGTAGCGCATGAGGTTCATAAGCGGTTATATAGACCTTATACTGCCAATTTAAGCTGAATAAAGGATCTTTGTCTTTAGTGCGGACTTTCTCACCAAGATACTGATTAGTCATTTTCACGACGCGGTTGGCGCGGTGGTTAAGCAATTGCCTACTGAGCCGATGGTCCTGGGTTCGAATCCCGGCAAGGGGAAATATTTGTGTGATGAACTCGAACATTTGTGTGATGAATGGATGTTATTTGTATTTAAGTATGTATTTATCTACATATGTATGTATATCGTCGTCTAGTGTCCATAACAAGCCTTAATAGAGCGCACTCTGGGAATTGATTGATTTGTGTGAGGTTGTCCGATATTTATAATACGGTGAATAGAGACTAAAGTACTATGTGTGACATTACAAACGGTCCGGTAGTTTTGAATTTTTGATATGTTGTCTAGGATGGTTAGTCAGTGTTTAAAATGCAAAATGCACAATCCCCCCCCCCCCTCCGCGCCGCCGCCATTTTGAAAAAATCGGCACTTTCTTCATATTTTTGCTCATATCTTCCTTTAGGAGCATTTTAGCTAGAAGAAAGCTTCGACAATGTTATAGAGAGTTAAATTTACTACATTTTCCATTGTATATTTTGTTTCTAGGACAGATAGTTACGGAGATATGCACATTTGAAAAAACTTAAGAAATTGCAATTTCCAACTCAAAAACAAACTTCTGGATTATATCTTCGTTTAGGAGCATTTTAGCTACAACAAAAAGAATTAAATTTACTATAATTTACACTTCAAATTTTGTTTCAAGGACGGTTAGTTACGGAGATATGCACATTTAAAAAACAGGAAAAGTCGAATTTCCGAAAATTTCTCAAAATTCTTGGTTTAGAACGCTGTCATTCAGTTACGGACTAGTCTAGGACAAATTAAAACATGTAGGAAATATAATTGCTTATAAAACTCGTGTCCATTTTTGCATACATTTTCGGAAAATGTGACTTTATTTTTTACATATCTCCGTAATTATCTATCCTAGAAACAAAATTTGAAATCTAAATTATAGTAAATTTAATTGTCTACAAAATTGCTCATGCACTTTTCTAGCTAAAATGCTCCTAAACGAAGATATAATCCAGAAGTTTGTTTTTGAGTTGGAAATTGCAATTTCTTAAGTTTTTTCAAATGTGCATATCTCCGTAACTATCTGTCCTAGAAACAAAATATAAAATGGAAAATGTAGTAAATTTAACTCTCTATAACATTGTCGAAGCTTTCTTCTAGCTAAAATGCTCCTAAAGGAAGATATGAGCAAAAATATGAAGAGAGTGCCGGTTTTTTCAATATGGCGGCGGGCGCGGAGGGGGGGAATTAAGCATTTTGCATTTTAAAAACTGACTAACCATCCTTGACAACATATCAAAAATTCAAAACTACCGGACCGTTTGTAAGGTCAAAGTCCTTTATTCACTGAATATTGTTTTTCAGTCCTAGATTCACGGTATCGACCGTGGAGCTGGAGTCCAAGAAGAATGGCATCCACACCGGTGTCAGCATCATCACGCGCCCCCTCCGCTCCTCCGCGGACACGGCGGAGCGAGGAGTCGCAGTCACAGCCCCAAGCCAGCCAGACACGTGGCTGCATGATGCAGGGTGGCGGAGGAAGAGGTCCCTGGCCCAGCTGACGAGGGAGGCGCTGCCACGGATGGAGAACTATAGGAATTCAAAAAGGGCCCTGAAGAGACCCAGCTTGGGCGAGCTGCATGGGGATCACCTTATTACAGAAGAGGTAGGACATTAGCTTACCTCGTGGTTTTTGGTCCACGTATGTTTTTGTTTAAATGTCATAGGGGGCTAACGAGCTTGCGGATCGCCTGATGGAAAGCGATTACCCTCGCCCATAGACCCCTGCAACACCAAAGGAGTCACAAGCGCGTTGCCGGCCTTTCAGGGAGTACGCTATTTTCTTGAAGTATTGAAAGTCATGATTCGACGCCTCCTGTCGGTATAGCGTCAAATCATTCGTGCATCGAAAACCCTGGGGTATGGTCATTAGTTAACCTACCCTACAGGCAGTCTAAGATCATGGACAAACGTAGTGTAGGCAAAGTATGACGTAAACGATACATTTTCTTGATAGTGATAACAGATGGTATTGGATGTATAAGTAGTGTGGTGTGCTATCGGCTGGTAAACTGGCAATGACGATGAATGGGCTCTGGTCTCCGTCGTAGTAGTGATAGGCCAACTTTCCAACGCAAGAATCACTATTTAACAGTTCTTGACAGTGCGTGAGCTGTCAGAATTTGATTCGCGTTTTAAACCTGTCACGCTCGCTCTTTCACGATCCAAATAAGAACCTCTTGGTTTTCACCCAAACCCGAATCGCAAACTAAGCGCTCACTGACTATATATAAAGAAAAAGAAGAAGGTATAAGAATGAAGAGGGTATAGATAGGTGCAGTAGCGACGTCAATGAATATAGGGTTCGATTTTCTTCTGAAGCGTATCTAATCCAGGCGGGTAAGCGGTCTTATTTTATAACCTATTGATTCTTGCTGGGATGATGTTCTACAAATAAACTAAAATGACTTCACTTCCATCTTAGTCTCATGAAATATGCTTTGATTAGATTTTAGCTTTAGACAGTTAAATTTTATGAAAGTTGCTATTGCAACATTTGCAACCCGTTCAATTCCAGAGAATAAACATAATATTTCTTGCACATATTTACACTGATGATATGTGGTATGGTGGGATGTACCTATGTGACATTGAAACTTGGGAGGCTATTTTTTTTGCATATTTCATGTATTTTTAAAAACATGCTACTGGCGTAATCTACGCAACCTTGGGCCATCACGTCGATTATAACCAACTTAAAATTGTTAGTTCTCAACCCTAAAGAGTATCATTAGCGATTCCGGGTATCATAGCCGCATGCGGCACATTTTCAGCGATTAAAAAGTCGTCAAGCGACAGTTATGAATTCATGGTGGCGTATGGAACGGCAAATAATAGTTCTGTCGTTTACATAATTATAAATATTTGGACCTTATTACATGCTTGTGAGTACATGCATATCGTGGTATTTGGCTATACATCAATAGATGCGTACATAAACAACGCTTGAAGCAGCATCAAAAAATAATGTATGACTTTTAAGGTATACTGGCAAGTCTAGGGTTAATTCCCGCAAATTTAAATTTATTTCCGATTTTCCTATTCGATTGATTAGTATTTTTAGATCCAGAAGCAGACCCAAAAAGGTGGAAAGATGTTGTGCAAAAGAATATGAGTGTCAAGTATTTGAAGATCATGTCGCGGACAGGGCGAAGTGGAGAAGCAAAATAAGGAAAGCACCATGAGGGATAATAGCGGAAGAGAGAGGGAGATTTATTAGTATTCGTAGTAGTATTATTATTAAAAGGGATTATGACAGAGAAATAAAATATACAGTTTCAAGCGATATGTTTACTAGAAGGACACGTAGTTGCGTTATTAATTATTATTGGTTGACGATGACGTGGACGATGCGGCTGGCGCAGTGGTAGTGCATAATGAGCCGAGTCCTGATGGGTTCGAAACCCGGCAAGGGCAAATTCTGTGATGAACTCCAATGTTTGTTCCTGGGTCATGGATGTTCTCTATGTTTCAAGTATGTCTATATCAATATGAATATCGTCGTCTAGTGCCCATAACACAAGCATAATTTAGAGCTTACTGTGGGACTAGATCGATTTGTGTGAGGTTGTCCAATATTTATTAATTTTAATTAGTATGAAAGATGCAAACAGAATTAATTTTTATAGTAAATGACAAACGGGACGGGTGCCTGTCGTATCGCATAACGTTATTTGTCCTAAAAATGTTTGGCCGAGAATGTTTTGCATACTGTTGAATGGCATACTACTCGTTTGTCCTAATAATTTTTGCGCATACTCATTTAAAGTCCTAAAGCAAGTTTGTCCTAATATTGATAAATCTAAAATCTGACTACCTAAAGCATAATATTCCTAACATGAATTGCCCTAAGAATTATTTTGCCTATTATTAAATTGGCTAAAATTACAGCACCTAAACTAAACTATGGTAGGCGTGAAGTCAGAATCGTTACGTATTCTACCTTCAGGCAGGTCAGGATTTGGTTAGGTTAGGTACGACGACGAGCGAAGCGAGGAGGAGTGTTAGGTAGACCTGTGACCCTAACGAGTGAGCGAAACGCCAGAGTCCAGACCCGTAACGTAACGTAAATAACGTTTGAAAATTCTGCTTGCTAAAAATCATCAAGATTTGTGCTTAATGACATGTAGTCATAACACAACACATTATCCTAATATTGTAAGACCGAAATCTGTAGGTTAGGTTAGGTTTGTTTTATGACCTTGGATAGCGGAGCGTTAGAATGCATGGAGGTATATTAAAATTTAGCAGTTAGTAGGTTAGGTTGAATTAAAGACCGAAAACTGTAGGTTAGGTTAGATTTGTTTTTATGACCATGGATAGCGGAGCGAGCGAAGCGAGCGGAGCGTCAGAATGCATGGAGGTATATTGAAATTTAGCAGTTAGTAGGTTAGGTTAAAGACCGAAAACTGTAGGTTAGGTTAGGTTTGTTTTATGACCATGGATAGCGGAGCGAGTGAACGAGTGGAGCGTCAGAATGCTTGCTTAAAAATCTTCGGTACTTAGGTATAATGAAATGTAGTCAAAAGATTTTTAGCACATTAAATATTAGGAACATTTCAATTATGCACATCAATCATTCGATAATTGAATCTTAGCCACATCAAACGATAGGACAAATAATATTTAGGACAAACGATAATAGGAGCAACATGATGAGGTACAAAGTGTATGCCATACGTTATTAGGACAAAAGACGTTATGCGACACAACGATAGGACTAATAATTGTATGCCATCCGATATAGACCCAAACGGGACCTTTATGGTCAAACGTTATAAGTAAATATTGTCAGGTAAGAACATACGATATTACGTCGGTGAGATTGCCAATTCCGCTATGTGCATTTTAGCAACTTTTCAGGAGAGACTAAAAACTGATTTATGATATAATTGAGCAAAATTGTATGTTAAATTGATGTGAAAAGGGTGTCAAAAAAAATAAGAAATATTACTATGCAGAAAAAACATGGATTCATTTATTACAAATTAGGTTATTTAGTTTTTTCTAATTTCGGTGCACATATGGTTATTGGTTTTGCTCTTACTAAACACGTATGTGTGGGTCATGCACATAGGGGTTTTAAATTCATGTTGATTTAAGGTTTATCAGAAAATGTTATGTGTTTCTAGAAATAAAATAAAATAACAATAATATCTTCGGATCAATTACTTTTATTCGAAATAAATTCCTATTATCAAAAGGACCCTTCTAGTCATTTTATTAAACAAAAATATTTATGTACGTAGTTAAACATAGGAAAATGTTAACAAAAATATATCTGCCCCTAAAAAAATAACCATATGTTTCTGAAAACGGCAATATATTCTTTTTTAATATTGCAATGAGTAATAAACACTTGAAAAAAAAAATGTAATCCAGCGGCTTGACGTCAAACAAAACAGCAAAAGGGATTTGGTTTTATGGGCGATAAATATAAACCAGTCTTCCTTAAAGAAACTTAAAATTATACCAATAAGTCAGTCGTGGTGAAGTCTATCATAGAAATTATGGTAATCTCGATGCATATACTTTTTTAAAAACTGCATCAAACTTAGACTTGTCAATTTTTCGTGGTGAGTCGTACAAATTCGAGAGTGCATTATTGTTTATGCGTTGACGTTGAGGGAGAGATTTCCATTCTTCTGCATATCGTAACTTGTAATATATGGTTCCATTTTGGTAACGAAGACCCCTTATATCCGTTACTACCGGATCTCCAGTTTTTTCCCTGGCCTGATTGAAGAGAATTCGCATATTTTCTCATAGTTCTGAAAAAAGTTATAATCTAAGTGATGCACGATATATGGTTTTGCAGAGCGTGCATGTCTCATTATATTTACGTAATCGTTAGCTGTGGAGTGTACGCTGTCAACTTCCATCATTTTGTGACCTTTCTCAAGGATCAGTTGTTCAACCTCGACGTTTGCTTCTGAAGACAAATTTAATAGAGCCGAAGACAGGATTCTGTTTCTATTCTGGTATAAGCATCCATCTGATATGAGGATAATTTTTTTAAAGCCCTCGGGAATTTTCGATTTGAGAAAATGAATTAGACAGGAGGTAAATTCGTTCGCAGTTACTTCGCCATCACCTTCATGCCACACATATAATTGTACTTCCCTATCGTTATTGCAGTAGATACTAAAATTATGAAGTTGGAGTTTTTGTTTATAATATTGGACAGAAACTTTTAGCTTGGGGCATAATAACACACCTTGTACATCCATTGTAATCACAAGAACATCAGGAGAACACATACTTAAGGCCTGTCTCTTGGCTGCATAGGCTTCCTCTTTCTTATTGATGTGTTCGTTGTATTCATCCTCGGTAATATTGTTCTCTTTGAAAGACGTACAAGTATCACATTGGTCTTTCCTCGGTTTGTAAATTGATATTTTTTCAGATCTGAGAACCGAAGTAAAAAGTGTACGATGAGATGGAGGTTTGCCATGTTCAAGGCACCATTTTTTGTACACTCGATAAAGATGGGATTTGTTGTGAAAAGTACTTTCAACATACACTCGTTTAGATGAGCTTCTACAATAGTGGCTTGGTACTTTTGGCAACAAATTCAACCATTCTTTCACAACACAAGATTTTGGATTCGTCAATTGTATTTCACGTGTATTTTGTCGTCTACTTTTTCTGGTAATAACGTTTTCAGTCTCTAAACGTTCCAAGTTTAAAGCTTTTGTCCAATCAGATAAAGTGTCGCAATTAATATCTAAAGTACTGATGAAGAACTTCTTGCACACCCTAATCAGGTCATTATTTTCATTAGGCAATTTGTAATCATATCCCATTTGTTTTGATGACACATTTCGTGTTTGATTTCTTCGCCGTATTATAGGACGTATACTAACCAAATTTTTTATGTATGCCTTTTTGGCACCCCAAGAATCTAGGCTCCAAAAGTATATAAAAATGTTCTCCCGTTGGTCCTCAGACATGTCACCACAGACGAAAGTTCTCTCCGTTTTTATTGAGTCACCGTGGGGACAAGGCTTATCTTTTTTGAACTTCTTGGCTTTTTCAACAAATGTATAACTACATTTTCCATTTTCATCGATCACACGTTTTCTACCAGTATAGTTTTTCCCGTTTAACCTCCGATTCTTATTGAAACCTCTACTTTTCCTTTTACTGTAGACCTCAGAATTATCGTCATTATCACTAGACACAACCTGCTGTTCTATAACTCGTAATTCACCAGTTATTTCGTCAAGAATAGTTGTTGTTGCTGTATTATAAATTTCAGGGCTAATAGTCGATTCAGATTGAATTGAAGGTACAAAATGTCCTGTTTGTTCATCTAACAATAAACTACAATTCGAGGGAGGAAGACTTGGTGATAATGATCGCAAACTATTAGACAGTATTTCACTCTGTGTATTCACTTTCACACCCACAGCTTGTGAAACTTCAGAAAAACTTTCGCCTACAGGTGACTCTGGATATTCCATCACACCAAAAGAAACATTTTGATCGAATGTTTCGTTGCACACTTCTTTAATAAAGTTATTTATCAAGGTAGAATTTATCGAAACCAGATCGCTTTGATCTTGACTTGTGTGTTGGTAAGATTCACATTCAATGTTCGACATAGAACTGTTATTATTATTGAAGGAAGCATTTCTGTTTGAATAATCATTTGGACAACTGTTTGTTGGATTATATGAATCAGGCAAAAATCTGTCAGAAGAAAAAGTTGGATCAGGTTCATGGTTACTTATTTGACCTGTGCTTAGATCAATCAACATCTTAGATCGCCAATGTTTGCCTTTTCTAGACATCACTTCAATTCACTTCACTTCACTTGACCGATCTGTCAACAAAGGGGCAATAATAATTAGAAATAGACTCGAATAAGTAGTATAATAAATCGAATAATGTGAAAATGTTTAACTTTTATGTATAATATAAAAGTTTTTACGGTCGCGAAGCGTCAATCTTCTGTAAAGGTCAGCCACAGTAAGTTTTGCTTATTTTTAAAAAGATGCTCTAATGCCGTAAAATAGGCAATCCGGCAGGAATCGACTTGTATCAACGCCACGCCACTGTCACAACGATAAATGAGGCAATAGTGTTTTCCTCGCAGTTATACTAATAGATAAAAAAATGGTGCTATAATTTTAATATCATAACTAGTATTATTAGACTAAATAGAACAAAAGCAGACATTCCTTTTCTATTAAAACAAGTAGGTTGATACTTAGCCTAATCCAACCACACAGACAATTATATTTTTTAACAGAAAAAGGCACCTAAGTTAGTAGGTGGGTTTGTTTTTATCAATTATTCTTGTGGCCTACTTGCAGAATAAAGTTCATTTATTTCATTATTTCATTATTAGTAGATATTAGGTTAGAACTAAGTGTAAATACCTGCTTACTACTTGTTGTGTAAATGATTTGCTATAATATACGTAAGAAAGTATCGGAATAAAACTTACCGTAGTAATATATTTATTATATCAAGCTATAATATATTGACAATTCACCATAGGTATCATCACTTTATGTTAACTCTCAGGATAAAACAATTTGTTGTGAATATCAATATCCAAAAAAAAACTAAGTGACAGGACGTTTTCTGATCGAATTTTGAAGGTACACTGAACAACACTGTCACTCCTATACTAAATCCACACATGTGCAGCGGTGACTATATCAATTTATTTGAATTTCTCTGGCTACCAAAACCCGTACGTGCTAAGGAGCACATGTGTTATTATTTCTGGGGTAAATTCACAAATGTATTTTTTTAAATCCTGATCCAAGTAGAATTGCGTGTACGGGTTTTTGCATTAGACGCAGAATTAAATTTTAAAGCCAAATCTCGAAGAAACAGAATATCGAAAAAATGCACATAACGGAATTGGCAATCTCACCGACGTTAAGTTAATTATTAACTCTAAAAATCGATTTATTCCTGACCATTAAGAGGCCTTATTCCTTTTAAAAATATTTTTTTTCATATTATGGCGAATATATTGATAATTTCGACCAACTTTTTGAAGTGAGTAATACTTTTTCCCGAGTTCTAGGTAGTAACGTAGCTATTTCATGCTTTCATTGCATGCAGTCGAAAATAAGTTGAAAAAACGAATTTTCCACGTGAATTTTGTCAATTTCGAGTAGTTTTTCGAACAAAAATTATCAATGAAAAATTCAAACTGTCCCAAGTAGCACAACAGGGTCTAAATAGCTCGTATATCATATCTAATTAGATGCTTAAGTGAAATTTACCACCATGACTAAGTGCTATATAGGTGGCAAGAACCCTTATGCCACCAGTATAGAACCAAAAGGAGAAAAATTGCAGCCTATTTTTGGTGCTAAATAGAATCCATAAGAGATCTCACAATTACCTTAAGTGGTAATTAGAACTATGGGTGAAAGTTATGCGCAGTGAACGAATGAAAACATTTCAGTTCGGTCAATGAGTGATAAATGAGTCGCCAAAATTATCTTTGAGTGGCAAGGCAACTGTCAAATTGTGTTTTATTAAAAGTAATACGTGATCTGCCATATTCATTTTGGATTTATATGACTGTTTGATTGTGATTAAAACTTTACGTTATACAAGCATTGAAATAAGCACGAAATTCTTGCGATTTTTTTTTTACTGTGAAACTATAGTACGTTTTCTTTGTAAATTTCGACGCGCCCTTCATTTGATCAGGAATATTAAAAAAAAGAGTGCTAAATTAAATAAGGAATAGATACTGATAAGAAATAAAACTGTTAAAAACCTGACCTAATGATTGTAGGTTACGTACAATGTTAAAGTAACATCGTCACAACTATCAAAAGTCTGTGATTATGCGTGAGTGTGATAAAATTCTGGCTAAAATAATCAATTTTCATAGGCTTCCATTTGTAAACATGGCGAAACATCCTACAGTGTTTATTTTCACTTATTTGTTCCTTATTTGGAACTATCAAGTCTAATAATCACTTATTTGTATCTTGCGAGTGGCAAAGCAGTGAATGATATTACCAATAGTAATTATTTGCTCTTTTGTAGACTATTAAACAAGCAAGACTATTAAATATATTTTGACAAGGCGCAAATAGGAACTATAATAGAACTTTTAGTTCGTTAGTGGTTTGAAATAAGTGAAAATAACTGCTTTTGGTTCCAAGAACCTCCTACTGAGACCTATTTATGCGTTGGAGCGGCAATAAGGTACTTCTTAGGCCTTAAAGTTGCAATATTTTTTGGTTCCAAAAGAGCCGTAAAATTATCCCTTTAGCCACTATTGGTGATATAATTCGCTATTGTACTAGTCATTTGGAACTTTTAGTTCCAAATAAGGGTATGTTCCCACTTATATGTAAAAGTTGCTTATAAGTGATTTTAAGGCCTTATATAGCACTATTGCTTCTTATTGAGTGACAATTTGAACCTGCATGCAACTTTAAGTAGCAAAATCGACTTTATCCCACCATAAGTAATAAAGTAGAAACAAAAAACGCTCCTATGCAACTACAAGTGATAGGATGAACTCATATACAGTTTTGAGTTGTGTTTAAAGCTATAAGTTGTATCAAACACTGTTAAACCACTCATTTAGAACTTAAAGCTATAAGATAAGCTGCAAAATTCACTAATGTGCTGCTTGGGGTAGGTTTCAGATACATACCAATTAATCCCAATAACCCTGTTCTAGGTAGTAACATCAATAATATGTTAAGAAACATGTTTGATCATAGAGAAAAATGTCTAAACAATCAGCATTTTAAAAGGAATAAGGCCTCTTAAGGTAATTGAAATGAAATATTGTTTGAATAACTGTTAATTTGACATCGCAAGTACCTACTTAAAGTCTATTTATTTGTGGTTAGATTAGTTTACCATAATCGACCTTTCAATGAGTACTTTAAAGCGGTTTGATTGATACCTTTCGCTAACTTAGCATTTGCGCTCTCATAGTGACTTAATAAACCGACACGTGATCATTAGGATTCCATTAAATAACTATAATCACAACACGTTCATTCACCTTGGTTAAAGGCTTGTTTTACACAGAACCTGCCCGGCTGCTCATACCGCTCGTCGTCAGCCGATACCAGTGCAATCCGGACAGCCTAGCGTGTCTACACCGTTTCAGTTATTAAGAGGAAATACCACTGCTAAGTCTTTCATACAAATCCAGGTTTCATCCTACACTGATACGTCTTCCAAAACTTATGCAAAACCAGTCGTAACGCTATCTTGGCAATTGAATGGAAATAATTATTTTTTTTCTGTGTAGGGCCGTTTCTGTTTCTGCGCATAATTCTATATTAATAAGCGCAAAAATTTTAACAGTCTGCGTATGATGGTTGCTTTTATCACGCGTAACATAAGTGACAAAGATCCGTTACGTTTTAACAAAATGCGAGTATGGGCATGTATAGTACTTTTCTCAAACATATCCAACGAAACAAAAATATACACCACTCAAAAAAATATTATATTAACAGTTTAGCTTGTTAAAAAAAAATTACTTCCCGGCCTAGGCCTTAAATTTTGTATGAATTTCCTTTACAGTTCCGCCCGAAACATGATACTTTGAAGCCTGTTATAACGCACGTCATGAAAACATTTCATTGCATGTTTGAGAAAAAACTATTTACTTGTGGTTAGGTTCAATAATCAACCTTCCTATGAGGTATACTTAACTATAAAGCGGTTTGATTTATACCTTTCGCTATAGTATTTGCGCTCTCGTGACCATAATAGACCGACACGTGGTCCCAATCATTAAGAATCTATTAAATAACTATAATCACAACACGTTCATTCACCTTGGTTAAAGGCTTGTTTTACACAGAACCTGCCCGGCTGCTCACACCGCTCGTGGTCAGCCGATACCAGTGCAATCTGGACAGCCTAGCGTGTCTACAGCTACACCGTTTCAATTATTAAGAGGAAATCCCACTGCTAGTTTCATACAAATCGAGGTTTCGCTCTAGACTTATTCCTCTTCCAAAATGTAACTAGTCGTAACGAAATTTTGGCAATTGAATGGTAATAAAACGATCTTTGTCGGACCGTTACAATTTCTGGACCTATTATCATACAATATGTGTAGTAGGTGTCTGGTCTTGGCCAACATTTTTCTCAACATTAAACAGACAACGAGTACACGAATTCTACAATAATAAGCGCAAACATTTTTACTGTCTACGGACCGATGGTTGCTTTTATCACGCGGAACATAAGTGTCAAAGCATCCGTCACGTTTTAACAAAATGTGAGTGTGAGTGACAGATGCTTTGTCACTCACACTCACATTTTGTGTAATAAACGCAACCATCATAGGCCCCGTGGGACAGAAACATTTTCCCTTTCAGTTTCCAAACATTACAATTGGTTCAGTTTTGAAGGACGAAACAGTCGAGAACAAAAACCTCAATTTCTTTCGTCCGGCTATGAAAAGTTTGAACCTAATTTGTATGGAAAGATGAGCAGTGATACCCTCTTAAGCGTCCACTGATGATATCATTTCCCATTGACTTTTTGATTCAAATTCAAACTAATGTAATGCGGTGTCATATTTTAGTGATCTTTGGCATTCGATGAATCAATTTCACTCGGAAGCAATTCAATTTGAAGCGTTGTCTTGTAATTGGGCATAATGGGAGCACTCTAATTTAACGATGTTACAATTTGTGGTTTTGAGGCGTATGTCTAACAACATTTTGTTTCCTATTATAATTTGGCCCGATTCAACAGTCATTATTTACTAACTGTGCCCCGCGGTGTTACCCGCTTAACCCACGGGAACACTAAATTTATTCGGAAGAAAAGTATTCTATGTCGTTCCTCGGAACTCAAAATGCCTCTATACCAAATTCCATCTAAATCGGTTCAGCGGTTTAAGAACGGTAACAGAAAATTATAATATATCATAATTATGGATTACATGAAACACGCTTTTAACTAAATCTATTTTTATATTTGTTATCGATTACACTAGAAGCATTCATTTGATCATATTCATCTTTGAATTAAAATAATTAAATATCAGGCAACCTCACACAAATCGATCTAATCCCACAGTAAGCTCTAGTAGGCTTGTCTTTTAGTTACAATACGATATACATTCTTATTTAGATAAATATATACTATACTTAAATTAGGAAAAAAATTCGAGAATCCCTTTTTCTGGAGTCTGTTCAAAATCACCAAAAGTAAACCTAGAGTTATTTTTTCTTCACAAAATGACACTGAATGAGTTACGTCACACCTAAGAAGATAGAGACGTGTGGCGAAGTAAAATATCTATTTTGCATTAGAAACCACTTAGAAAATCCCACGTACAATAGATATATTCGCATGTAATACTCAGTTCACTAAACAATAGCAAAATACTGCGATTCGATACCGTTACAGTATGAAGTATACACAGGCATGGGGTATGGAACAAATTCACAATAGTAATGCAAAGAAAAAAGTAATAAGTACATAAATATAGGTTTCACACGCAGTTACCTACGTCTTTTGTTCTTTAGAAAGTATGGCACTGACCATCAGACATCAGCACATAATGCCGGCTGTCAACTGTCATCAGAGCGATTATCACGCGGTCATGTGTTTGCAATGATAAAGCTAAGTCCACAGTCTTATTGATAAGGTCGGTCCATTCAGCGGGCCTATGATGGTTGCGTTCAAAGAGTTATGTAATCACTACGTTTTAGTTGCGTTTATCACGTGATGAACAAGTGACAAAGCATCTGTCACTCACACTCGCATTTTATCAAAACGTGACGGACTTCCGGTTTGTGACTTAAGATGGCCGCATGCGTTTAAGTTGCGTTGTTCATTATTTATTCATTTCTGTTGTTCAATGTGTAGTATTGATAGCGTATTGTGCAGTGATCTAACGTATGAGTGAATAGCTAATGAAGAATTCAACTTGAAGCGTTCATAGCCCTTCCTGGGTCAAGGCCCGATAGTCCGCGTGGTTTTTTGTAAATCGCTATCACTTTACAAAAAGCAAAACCTCACCGAACAACGGCATGCTCTACGAGCAAACTTGAAATTGGCGAAATCATCATTAACCTGATGGAAGCCATATTTTAAAATTAGATAAGAAACGTGACGGATGCTTTTAGGCCCGCAGGCGATACATACAATGCTAGGAATAGCTTCTTAATCATGTATTACGAGTACGGAAAACGCCGAAATTGCTATATTCTCATCATAGTTGTGGAGTTTAAAAATAACCTTTTGAGTTTTGTTATAAGGGTGAGTTGCTTATTTTAGACGTAAAACGCCAGTTACGCAAAGAAAAACCTAATACGTATACGTATACTGACCAGCTCTGCTGCCACACGTGCAAGATAGAGTTCATTCAATTCAAAGTCTATACGATTGACGAAACTATATGCGAGCAACAAAGGGCGATCCCGTGCAAACCGCATCCATTGATTCCCCGCTACCCTCACGAGGTCATCCGTCCATCGAGTCGGGGGCTGACCCACGCTGCGCTTTCCTATACGTGGTCGCGACTAGGACTTTACTGCCCCAACGTCCGTCCATTCTCCGGGCTACATGGCCTGCCCATTGTCACTTCAACCGTGTGCAATCCTGTATGCAGTGATGATAATCGCTAACCAATCTGAAGTGTTTTTTTAGATTTCTCGGTTAAAGTAGTTGTTTACAGCCCGTAGGTAAATATATACTGGCAGGACATATTAGTCAAAAACTCAACTTTTTTAAGTATTGCGGGATTTTATTGAAGGCACCAAGCTTGTGCAAGATATTCCTAACTACGACAAGGAAAAAATTATTTCCTTCCCGATCAAAGTTGCAGCAGTTGCAGGAACCTTCTAGTATTAACGTTTACCCTCCTGGGGTCGCCTATTTTCCCTGAAGCTATTTCTGACGCTTTCTCGTTGAAGAGGCGTATTCTTCTGGCGGCGGGGACAAGGCTTAAGATCTCTCGGCTCACGTTGCTCTCACTTTGTTACGATCTTGTTTCGCAGTTCCCAAGCTCATGTACTTTCTGCGCACTGTGCCGGCTTGGCTGCATCACGGTGATGTTGACTCCTTTGACTCTGTGTTGAGGGAGACATTAGAGTCAATCTTGAATGTGTCCTTCAATTCAGATCAATGGGATCTTGCGTCTCTCCCTATTCGGAGTGGTGGCTTGGGGATCCGGCGTGCGCGGGACATCAGCCTTCCGGCTTTCTTGGCATCGGCGTGTGGTGTTGTGGATCTTGTCACTGATATATTGGCCGTGGAAGGTGACAAGGCAACCATACCGTATGCGTCTGATGCCCGGGATGCTTGGATGGCTCTCAACCCGAATAGTAGCGCGCCTGAAAGGCTGGACCACCAGCGCTTGGGGATCATCCACATATTACGTCACACCGTAAGGGGGAGGGGGGGGTCATACCAAACGTGACAGTACATGTTAAAGGTATAGCAAAAAAGCGTGACATGGGGGGGTCAAAAAGTCGACATTTTGCGTGACGTAATATGTGGATGACCCCTTGTGGGACGATGCAGGGGTGGCGCGAATACTGTGCTCTCTTGTCGATGGCGCGGAGGGGGTGGATAGGGCAAGGTTGAGAGCCGTGTCGAAGCCGGAGTCTGGGGCGTGGTTACATGCGTTTCCCTCCCCCCACCTAGGCACTCTGCTCGACGACGACTCGATGCGGGTGGCTGTGGCTCTCCTCCTGGGCTGCGATGTTTGTGAACCACATTTATGCATCTGCGGTACCAGGGTGGAGAGCAACGGGCACCATGCGTTGAGTTGCTGTCGGTGTGCGGGGAGATTCTCGCGCCATCACGCTCTGAACGACATCGTGCGGAGGGCGCTAGTATCAGCCAACATACCGTGTGTTCTGGAGCCATCAGGGTTGAGCAGGTCGGATGGGAAAAGGCCGGATGGTTTGACCTTGGTGCCGTGGCAGAAGGGCAAGTGCCTGCTGTGGGACGCAACATGCGTCAGCACTTTCGCTGCCTCGCACCTGGGTCGTACCATCTGTGCGGCCGGAGCGGCGGCCGAGACGCCTGCCCGTGGAAAGCGGGACAAGTACTCCGCCCTCACAAACTACTTATTTGTCCCTCTCGCGGTGGAGACGACTGGCTGCTGGTGCTCAGAAGCCACAACGATCTTGTCGGAAGTGGGGCGCCGTTTGCGAGAGAGAGGTCATGACCCCCGTGCCGGGTCATTTCTGTTGCAAAGGCTGTCGATCGCGATTCAACGCGGTAATGCAGCGAGCGTGATGGGCACCTTTGCTCCCGGAATGACTCGGGGCGGGTTATTTGATTAATAGGTACTTTTTAGGTTGTGTTAGGTTAAGTGACTGATTAAATTGTCATTTTTTTCTAGTATTAGATAAAACAGTTACGCTTAACAGTCACAGTGAATACCCAATTCGACGTCGAACTAAATATTTCATTCAAAAGAAACTGTGACTGATAGACGCTTTATTTCAGTTTCTATACAAAAATGGAAAGGTTGTTACACGTGTATTCTAAATACTAAAATCGTCAACTACGTTTGTTGCTAATTGTACAATCTTAGAAAGACGTACTGTCAGTAGCAAAAGTAATCACGCAGAATAACATAGCTATAAGCCTTACTTTATATACATTTGTACAAATTGGCACATTTAATTTACCTAATGCGTAAATGAAAGAGGAACAACGTTTGTCTAGAAGATAAATAATCATCTGGGATAAATGTCTAGTTAAAATAAATATAAATATAATAAATATCAGACAACCTCACACAAATCAACCTTGTCCCAAATTAAGGTCAAGAAGGCTTGTGTTATGGGTACTAGGCGGCAATATACATACTTAAATATAGATAAATAAATACTTAAATACATAGAACAACTATGACCCAAGCATAAATATTCGAGCTCATCACACAAATATTTGCCCCGGCCGGAATTCGAGCTCGGGACCGCCGGCATCGTCAAACTTTAAATTATCTTTATTATTTCTGTTGTTGGTGTTCAATAACAATTGTATAAAGCAAAGAAAAGAGATTTTGGGGATTTTATAAAGACCAAGCCATGTAAAAAGAAAGCAGCATATCGTACGAGAATCATGATGTCAAAAAGAAGATCTTTATCCCCAGATGTGGGGGTTGCTTAATCGCCAAGAGATCGTTGTATAATGACGATGTGTTACCCCGGCCACACACAGCCTGAATTCCGATCCGGTTTCAGAACGGAATGACGTCAGCAAGCGAGACATCGCCATATGACAGACAGAGTCAGAGACACTTTCTGACGTCATTCCGTACGAGGTCAGTCGGGAGAAGTATGCCAGCGGGACAAGTGCACCAACCATATCAAAATATCAAAAAAGAGAGATTATACTATCGCTATCTTACTTTTGCCAACTAACTATAGTTGCGTGGTAGTAAGATGGCCTTAAATAGTAGTATAACATCTGTACTTTTGGATTAGTATTTCGATATCCTCCTCCTTCTTACAACATGAGACCCTTCAAACGAAGCCTGAAGAAGCATTTCTCGGGCCAGCATGGCAGTGACAACTGACAAGGGACCGTTGGTTTCTTGCCAGTTGCCATTGCGACTTGGTCTCCCCTTTTGCTTACCATCAGGCGAAGTAGGGCTACTATGGTGTGCCGTTATTAAAAAATATATATATATGATACGCGCTTGCCCTGCTGGGCACTTCTCCCGGCAGACCTATTGTTTTACCCTTCCTATACCTATAAAGCTAGGGCGAAAACGTGATAGAAGGGAAACTAAATGAATTACTTGTTCACAGGACGAGAGGGACATGAAGCGAGACACGAAGTCGCCGACGCCGGCGGTAGGAATCAAATTAGGATGGATCCAAGTGAGTGACGGGAAAATTCTATTATTATACTTACTCAACTTTCGATGTTATTGTTGGAAATGGGGGAACATTGCTCAATTCCACTCATTATTTTGTGATGTATATACTAGCTGCGCCGTGCGATGTTACCCGCTCATCCCACGGGAACACTAAATGTTTTCGGGATAAAAGTAGCCTATGTGTTAATCCTGGATGTCAGCTACCTTCATACCAAAATGTATAATAATTGCTCCATCCGTTTGAGCGTAAAAAAGTAACAAACATATACATAAACACGCAAACACGCTCACAAACTTTACTGATAGTTAATAACGTAGCCAACATTATAGCAACTCAAACTCTATGTACTTTTCCAGAGTAGTACTCTACAAACTGAGTTAACACATGGCTATTTAACCATTTGGTATCTAGATTCTAGAAACTTCGAATAATCTGAGCATAAAAAATGTTGACTCAACGAGTTTCTTTTTTCAAATTTCTTTAGAGATTCAGTCAAGATTTCAACCACATTGATTTCCGAACCAGAAGGCGAAGAGCTTACAGACTGCAGCAACATGAATTTTGATTTTGGAAGAGAAACACCAAAAGGAAATCCAAACATCATTGATTGGACATCCTGGATTCCTGACCAAACTGTAAAATCCACTGTTTGTTCCTTAGGGTGTACTGATACCATGCCTCCTCAACATCTGGGGAGTGATGCTGTTCCTGCGTATCTCGTGGGTGGTGTCGCAGGCTGGCATCGGGATGTCGCTCGTCATCATAGCTATCTCCGCTGTCGTGTGCGTCATCACCACGCTGTCTATGAGCGCAATCTGCACCAATGGGGAGGTCAAAGGAGGTTTGAATCAGTTTATCTAAATAGTGCAAGGCTTGACGTTAGAGAAAGCAACAACGTAATAAAGCAAGTGGTCAAAAGAGTTAAAACCTCCGCCAGCTGTTAAATAATTCGCTCTTGTTATATGCTTTGGGAGCGATCACTTCTTTAATTCAGATTTTCACAAACTCTAAATAGTTGTTAGACAAAATTTAAGGTATCTGTAATCTGCATTGGACAATCAAATTCCAATTAAATTAAAATCACAACTTGCATGTAATTCTACTCGTAGTATCTAACCAGAAAGCCTCGCAACTGAAGTAGTAAATGTACGGAACCGTAACTAAAAACTATTTACGCATTTGAATTTTATGGGATATACCAGCAAACGCAAAGAGGCATCCTCGTAAGAACGCGAAGTTATCTTCGACACGTCGCCTACTTCTAACAGCTGCATTGTGTTTTAATCCTACCATAAAACCTGAAGCATCAACCTATTCTATAGTATCGGAAGCTCTTTTAGCATCTTTAAATTGTCATCAATGTTAATATTGAGACCATTTCAGGTGGCATCTACTACATCATCTCACGCTCCCTTGGCCCTGAGTTCGGCGCCTCCGTCGGCATAATCTTCGCATTCGCCAACGCGGTCGCAGCCAGCATGAACACTATCGGCTTCTGCGACTCTCTCAACGACCTGCTGAGCACGCTCAACGTTGGGATCTTCGCTGATAGAATGAACGACACAAGGCTGATCGGGACGGTGGCGTTGCTGCTCATGTGCGTCATTTGCGCCGTAGGAATGGATTGGGAGAGCAAAGCACAGGTAAGACACCATTGAAATGTTATATAACGAGGAACGAAGCTGGCATTCCCCAAGGTAGTGTCTTTGGACCATTTTTGTTCTTTTTATGTGAGACTCCGTTAGTGCGACGGTGGCCAGTTATAGTATTCATACAAGAAATCGTTTAGTAAATCACAGAAGGCTATATATACGAGTAGCTTTGCTGAACGATTTGCTGAGGATATTAGGAATTAGAAATAGGAATATTCCTAGACAAAATGTGCGATATCAGACTGATCGGAACGGTGGTTATGCTGCTGATGTGCATTATCTGTGCTTGTGGAAATAATTGGGAATTGATCGTTTGCCTTAATAATTGATAATGTGACGTAATCGGGGTAACCTGATGCGGCACTAACGAGTCGGTAATGACCGGGGCGTGGCCACTCGTGTCTAGCGGTATTTGTTTGGGTAATTTCACTACGACATCATCGATTGATAAAGGTAGAAAATAGTAAACAAATAAACACTACATACATTTATCGGGCAGTCCTGTAAAAATAAGGCGCTGAAATACAAAAAGGACGGAGTTGAGATATTAACCACGGTTTAGAGAATAAATGCAAACACTTCTTTTATGGGCAGTCGCGTAAAAATTTGACGTTGAAACATAAAATTGCCTATATACAGACAGACACACCTACATAAATATGACGAAACTATATGGGATCCATTTTGACTGTTTGGAGAGGATTGGGAAATATAATTCTTTGTATTGAGTTATTTTTAATCATGTATTAAGGTCAACCGGGGTAATGGCGTCACCATTTTTTTTAATATTTTATACTCTCATTTAACTTTCCCAAAATCCCAAGTTATGAGAAATTTAATTAGTGTATAGAAATATTCTTACGCGCTGTACTTCCTGTGGCTTTTTTGCAAGAAAATTCGTGTAGTAACGTTTTTGGTTTGCGATAATTAAACGATATACAGATGTTTTAAAAAAAAACGGAAATTTAGACGCATTTGTCCCAGTTGGGATAATTGCGTCTTTTTTAAGCCATTCACGATCAATTCCCAAGAGGCTTTCAAAAATTCATGAAACATGTTTGCAATACAGTATTCTAGAAGATAAAGCTAAATACAAGGGATCAATACAGTTACTAACGACCTCAGATAGAAAATATATAATCTGGGTAATCGCGTCTACAATATGTGGACGCATATATCCAAACCTAATTTCCAGATGTTGTAAACCTTTTAGTCGGTCAAAAGTCTAAGATCTAGAAATGTTCTGAGAGCTTTAATTTTTATCTTTGTCACTGACCTATTTAATGAGTGAAATTAAATAGTGGAGATTTTATCCAGATGAGGAGTTTTGTTAAAGATATTTAAGGTCAATACTTTCTTCTATCATATTTTACATTATTTAAAACAAAATAAAATTTGTTTTGAAGTTTCGTCTAAAAACTTACATGTAAGTAAAACAATTTAAGAATATAAGCGTTTCTTAAATAACTATATACTATCTCGAATACAAAAAGTTTTTATAGCATAACCCCTTTATTCATAAAACTTTACGAACCTGAATTAGTTAAGTTATGTTTTATCCGTTTCTTATACCTACAAGTTTATAAGTCCAGCCGACAGATAAAAAAAACAAACGATGCATGGCTAACGCAGGGTTAGGGTTGTATTGTAATGCACTTATGAATAAAATACTTATGACTAACTTTCGTCACACAAAGGAAGTGATCGTATTTTATGTTAACCAAGCTTTTAACTATGTACAATTTTTTTGCAATCTATCCATTTATGAATTTTGGAGTTTAAGCTATTTTTAAATAAGTAATTTTGTTAGAATACATAGTGCCTACCGCGGACCACGAAGGAACTCTTGCGTCTTTGTCGAACTTACGTAAGTACGAAATCACATTTGCGGCAGAGAGGCAAAACTTTGTTCACGATTTGCAGCAGGCCCTCTGGCGTTAATAAAAAAAAAAAAAAAAATTGGGAGTTTACCAGTAGACGAAATTCTGACTAGGTTCTTACTTATACTTTGACACTAAAACTACATAAAATGCATTACATGCTACATAAAAATAAGCTCGAAAATGTTCTTTATACTGTTAAAACCAAGTATCAAGAAAAAGGTTGTCGACACCTGACATTGGGGCAAATGCGATACACAGACGCAATTAACTCAAAGTATGAGACGCATTTTACCAAATTTAAAAAATAACCTCCAAGAATTTGAGATCGATTTTCTTCCAAACCCAAAGCATTATCAACAAAAATAGTGGTTCGAAAATATCGTCTTACTAATAGTAGTCACATTTATTACAAATAATTATCAAATATCTAAAGAAAACAGGGATGTAAACAGACTTTGTTGACTTACCTCATGCAACGTGTAGATCTAGCATGACACTAAATTTCAAAATGGTCGACCTCTTGAACACGATACGCCAAAACGCCCTTTATGTTACCTGTTGCCCTCCAAGTAGTTTATTTCTATATCACTATATGGCAGAAGTTGTAGTAACTAACGTCGTTTAAAAAGTAACTGAAATAGACGCAATAACCCCAAAGTGGCAATTACCCCGGTTGACCTTAGATAGTCTTTTTTATATAGTTACCGATTACTTAAACACATATTATGTACATACATACAAAAAATATAGTCGTAAAACTACTTAGGTACATAAATAGTTTTTTTTTTTTTAATTTTAAGATTGTTTTATGACAAATATAAAAATAAGGCCCGATTGAGCTCAGATATGAATAGAAATTATACAAAGGTTCTATATAAATCAAAAATTATCAATCAATAGCAAATCAATCAAATTCAGATTCAGCTGTTTAAGCGTGAAGAGAAACCAGACATACACATTTTCACATTGACACATGATTAAGTAGGTACGTTATATTATGAATCACTAGAATTATAATGCGAGTCAATTAAGTATAATCAACACCATTAAAACTTTTATTAAGACTAAAAACTAAGTGCTCAATTTAATTCTTGTCGCGTCGTAATTCTTCTGGTTATCACTTTGTGAATCTACAGCGTAATTACTTTCGTTTATTAATATAGAAGTTTCTGGAATGAAACCTTCCGCAAATTATACTTAGTTGGCATGTTTCAATGAGTTAGCAGTTTCGTTCAATGACAGCAATTAAAACAGCCATACGATAAATGTGTTCGCATTGTTTTAGTGTAAAGGTTGAAATGTGGCTGGAACTTATTTTAATTAGTACTAGAAGGCGCACTAAGTCTCACTTTCGTTTACCCGGGAAAGAAAATCTCTCAATTTCTTCACCGTTTGTTTGCCAGTGCGTGATAAACCACATGACATGAACAAACACACAAATTAATAAAGATCACAAATATGTATTCATTAGTACATTTGATTTTTATTTTGCAAAATATACATTTCCATTTTTACAGTCTACTATCCCACCTGAAACAAGTCTGGGCGACGGTATTGTTTAAATCCTCAGATTTCCTAATGATCAGATTTAATAATGTTATTAAAATACAACGGTCTGCGTTTAAATTTATATGTTTTACTTTATGCTCGACTCAGTTTAGTCATGGTCATGGTAAGTCTGAAAACTTACGTACTTTGAAGCATAAGTATACACTGAAAGAGATAACCATTCATACCGAATTTATTGCCATGAAATAATATCTCGAACTCACCATGAGATACTATGGAAGTATTTGTAAGTAAGTAAGTAAGTAAGTAAACACTTTATTGTACACAAAAACAGTTAAAAAAATACATCTATTACAAACAACATGTAGGTACAAAGGCGAACTTATCCCTATAAGGGATCTCTTCCAGTTAACCTTTGAGCAATTGAGTGAGTACGAGAAGAAGATAGACAAAACTAACACCGTGTACAAAAAGGTATTAAAAGTAACAAGACTACTAATAATTACACATATAAACTATTAATACATACATACATACACACATACATACATACATACATACATACATACATACATACATACATACATACATATATATATATATATATATATATATTATAATGTAATATAAATATACACATAAATATAAATACATTGTAGATCCAATTCACAAGTCATTGGAAAGCCATAACTTCTTAAGATTTGTCTTGAGCGATGCCACAGATGGAGACTTCCTAAGGGACAGTGGCAATTCGTTCCACAACTTCACAGCGCTTACTGTGAAAGATTTAGCGTAAGTACGCGTCTTGTTAGACGGTACAGCCAGAGTAAGATTGGCAGACGACCGCAAGCGGTGACCACTCCCATCGGCCGTATATTTAAACCTTTCACTGAGGTAAGGAGGTGAAGCAGGGTTGTAGAGAACATTAAAAAGCAATGACAGGACATGCAGGTCTCTACGCTGACGTATTGGCAGCCAACCCAGCTGCGCTCTAAAGGCGGACACGTGATCGTACTTGCGCAGTCCGAAAACATATTTTATGCACAGATTTTGTAAGCGCTCGAGCTTGTCAAGCAGTTCCTCTTTGAGATTCGTCATAGCAATGTCACCATAATCCAGAAGGGGCAGCAAGAGTGATCTGGCAAGAGTAAGCTTGGTGGACATAGGAAGGAAGTTCTGCAGACGCCTAAGTGAGTGAAGAGATGCGAAGAGCTTCCGGCTGACCTCCGAGATATGCGGAGACCAAGACAATGTCTGGTCCATGATGATACCTAAATTCCTAACAGTAGAGGAAAGAGGGATAGGAATCCCACCAAAAAGAATATCAGGCACCACCATTTCCGCCAGCTTGTTCACAAAGTGAGGACTACCGATGACAATCGCTTGCGATTTTTGTGCGTTTACGTTTAAACCAAAATTATTAGCCCAGCAGTGAATGGATTCCAAATCTGCATTGATTTGATCAATAAGCGATGGCAGATCCTCAATACTAGCCGCCGCATAGATCTGCAAGTCATCTGCATAAAGATGGAATGAAGATCTTAGGCACTCTGTGATCCCACTAATGAAAATTGAAAAGAGAAGAGGAGAAAGGACACCAGCGGAGAGTTCACGCCATTCCATTTGTTCAAAAGAACCATGAGAAACGATTCGAACGTCATATCTATAATGCTGAGTATCTTAAATCTAATGCAATATCGGTTTATCTTATCTACTAAATAAAGATCTATATAAAACTCTGGAATCGGTACTTACATATTTAGACAGTTTAGGAGGTTTTCACACTGGCCTTGCGCTTCGCGTCGAAGCGGTGAAATTGACTATGTTTGCAACGCAGATTTGTATGAAAACACGCCAGGCACACACGCTGCACTTAGATGCATCTAAGGTAAGTTGGGTTAAGACTATCACTGGGGGAAGACTGCCACAGTCCAATCCATACTAATATTATAAATGCGAAAGTGTGTCTGTCTGTCTGTTACCTCTTCACGCTTAAACCGCTGAATCGATTTTGATGAAATTTAGCATGGAGATAGTTTAAGATCCGAGGAAGGACATAGGATAGTTTTCATCCTGGAAATTATTCCTAAAAAGATTGAAAAGTGAGTAAGTAATTCATGATGACATTGATGACCCTGTAGGAAATGTAATGATTAGACCAAAAGCACAATTGCTCTTACATTTGCTTAGGCGCTTTTAATAATCCCTTTTATTAATTAAGGTGATTAGGTGGATATCTATCGTGTTGTACGAGGTTGCTTCCATACTTCCAAGTTCCACGCGGACGTAGTCGCGGGAAAAAGCTAGTAACTGACTAATTGTTAGTCTAATGGCTAGACTAGAAATTATGTTAGTCTTACCCTACCTTACCTTAAGAAACGTATGTTCTAATTAAGCCTAAACTACATATAAATAATGTATATACATGTGGGGAATTGGGGATGGGGCAGGGAAAACGCGCTTGATGTTCTTAACATCTTTATTTACATTCTAGAAGGTGACCGCGAACTTCGTCCGCGTATTTTTTTCTTTACCGAAGACGGATAAAAAGTATCCCATAATCATCCTTGGATGTCCAGCTATCCGTGTACCTACCAAAATTGGTCAACATTTGTCCAGCTGTTTCGGTGTGATGCGAGGACAAAGGAAATTATGAAAACTGATGGCGCCTGGTTGGCACGGCGCCGCGCGCCTATACAAAACTGTTAGGTTAGCCAAATTTATGACAAAAACAAATGACGATCCAGCATCACGCTATTAAGATTTTTCCTGTAATTATAAAAAAAACTGATTTCCAATACAAATATAGAATTTTATAATAGTATAGATTATTTACAACTTAATTCCAAAACTGTCAGTTCTGTATAAATTCATTCTGTCGTCTAACAGTCTCCGTCATGCGTCAAATCTTATACATTCCTTATTTCATTCAGTTCGAACTTACATTAGTAATCATCTACCACTCCTTTTAAATATACTCAACCAATACCAATTCTAATACATGTCTGTCGTATTTCAATCATTTAGTGAACTTTTTCAACTGTTATTTAGTATAAACTCATCGATATTTATGTATCGCAAAACGTGTTTTTACATTTTCTATTTGCATGGTGTCCGCGCGCGTTGTACATAACACGGTTAGTGTATAAACCGCTTTAGAAAAAGAAATATTTTGAGCGCGTTACAGATTCTTTATAACGTACCAATATAATACTTTCATGATCCCAGATAAACCAAGGTTCTGTAAACGTTATTACAAGAGTTGATTCAACTTCGAATTATGAAACATATTTAGGTCACGCGTTTTTGCCCTTGTTACAATCTGAAATAGCTTTCAAATGGAATATCCGTTGGTGTAAAACTATAAATTCTATTGATATTAGGTAACCGGTTTCATAACAATCGCAAGTCATTTTCCTATGAAATGTTTATTTAATAAAAGTTTACCTCTCGAATACATTCGTTAAAACATAATTTGAAATCGTAAGTTTATATTCGAGCAGATTTAAGATTTCACAGAAGCAACAGCTAGAAGGTATAATATAAACAATGCTCTTCAAATAATTAAAGTAAAAACATGTCAAACCGTCCAAGATCTCATGTTGTCACTGTCTGTCTTAGCCTAGGGCTGCCATCCGTCCATGGTTTTTATGTAACCTTATTGAATTAATTATTTACCGGCATTATCGTGTACAAAGTAAGTAAAAACCGTGTAAATAATACAAAACGCAATCAAGGCACAAGCTTCATTCAGCGTAACAGCGTAACGCGATTGTTTTTAATAATATTATTTCCGGACACGTCCGAGGATAAAGGTGGTTTACGCCAAATGTCCGGTTTTTTTTTAGTCTTTGTCCGCGTCCCCATGTTCTCTGTGTGTGGTCGTCATTTCACCAACAAGCTACGGGCTGTAAATCAGCGTTGCGGCCCGCGGGCTTAGCACATGCGGAGCCTGGCACTTTTTGCTTGCACACAGCTCAAATTTAATGTTTTTGATTTTGTTTGTAATACTTACTGCTGTGTTCGTGTATGTGCAAATAAATATTTATTTCTTTCTTTCTCAAAAGTAATTAAAACAATGAATGGAATCTCCAACTATCCTTAACAAGCCTTTGGACAGGTATAAAAATAAATGTTTCAACTTAAAAATACTCGTCCGGCAATGCCCTATTTCGTGGTCTCTGCAGTAGGTAACGTACTACATACTCGTATATTTTTTTCTTCGGTCCTGTCATCGAAAGCTTGTATACCTCCGTTGTCTAGTGTTGTCTGAATGTTATAGGTGTTGTGTATGGTTGCAGAACTTCCTGATCGCAATAATTATTGCCGCCATCGTGGACTTTGTGGTGGGCACGCTGATGGGCCCGTCCAGTCCAGACGTCATCGCTCATGGCTTCGTCGGGCTTAGCAGTAAGTACCTTAGATTATCTACGTAGTGTAGCTTAGCAGGAGATATATATATATATATATATATATCTCCTGCTGAGTTTCACTACTACCTTCCAACCTAGGGCCGCCATCTCCAAATTCGCCGAACCAGGACACATACTTAAAAAAACCCGGACGTTCTCCGGACGTGTCCAAAAATAATTAAAAAACAATCGCTTTATTTTTCATTCATATAAAAAGTGTGCGGGTTTTCCACGGACACTTATTCAAAACCCCCCGGACGGCCTCCAAACTAGGACAATCCGGGGGAAACCCGGACGGATGGCAGCCTTAACCCAACTATCCTATCTGCAGGCCCGGACTTATATTGCCAGGGCCCTATAGGCACATGGCATTTTAATCAGCAAATTGAATAGCAGGTAGTAATATTTGAAGTGATAAATAAGGAAAACATAAGTATGGCACAAGGTCCTACTTCTAGGACTTGGGCCCCTAGACTGGCTGGGCCCCTAGACCCGGAACTTGTGGGCCTAGGGGTAAATAAGGCAATTCCTATCTGTACTGGTTTTATGTCCAAATCGTACTTCGTCCAAGTGAGACACTTGGACCGCCTTCCCATCGAGATCAAGCAAGCTCCGAACAATTTGCGCTTTCAAAAAATGATTGCGTGACATCTATGCTAGCGAGTCGTGAATTCAAAGCTTATCGGATTAGGCTGATTCAACTTATATGTACGAGTACATGTATAAATTGCGAATATAGTTAAATTAGAAAACCATGTGATAGTTTTTATTTCATTCTAAAATAGAAGATTTCGTGTCTATAAAATTATGAAAAATGTAATGTCTCATATTTTTTGTTATGTGGGTACATACACCATAATTTTTATTAAAACCATTTATAAACATACAAAGATCAAAGCTTAAAGAAAAATTGATAAATGAGTTACCTGGTGGAAGATACCGGGAATCGAACCCAGTACCACTGGATTGCCGGTCTAGCGCGTTAACCAATTCGCTATCCTAACTCCCAAGCAACTGATCGAATTTTACCTTATGCTTTGTGTGTCGATCTTTGCATTCTTCATTTGAAAGGTTTTTCAAACTTCGTGGCTAGTAAACTAAACCTATTTGTTTTAGCGGAAACATTCAGCAAGAACTTCTACCCAGACTTCCGGTTCAGCGAGGGTCTGGATCAGAACTTCTTCAGCGTGTTCGCCATCTTCTTCCCCTCCGTCACCGGGATCCAGGCTGGTGCTAACATCTCCGGAGACTTGAAGGTAGGTTTGAGAAAAGTCTAGTTGACCCGTTTTTGAAATATATTTGGAAGGTCAGAGTATAGCAAAGGGGGCCCTATTTTTAGGACTTAGAAAAATTTTAATTGATTTTTTTGCTGTTTTCGGGCTTAAATTAAATTGAATCTTGTAGATTACGCTAAAAAAAACATATTTTGTTCTTTAAACTTTTTCACTCAGAGTAATATTTACCGAGATAAAGGGGTTAAAAAAAAAACTTTAGATTTTTCGCATTTTCAGGCTTAAATTAGATTTTAAGGTCGTTCGAATATGTATTTGCAAAACTGTTTTACGGGATATAAAAAAAAAACTAACCTAACCTAACCCGGCCGAGTCGGATCTTAGTGTGCAGTGCGAGGATAATTAGTGTGCAAGTCAGTATTTGGCAAGGCCCATTTTCAGCAAGCAGTTTTACCTTAAAACCTCAATATCTCGGTAATTATTAAGTTTAGAGAAACATGCTTATTTTAGCGTCATCTATACGATAGCATCATAAAAAATAAGTGTTATAATGACATACCACAATCAAAAATTTTCTAAGTCCCGCCCCCCTTTGAACCCCAATATCTCGGTAAATATCGATCTGAAAGAAAAAGTTTAAAGAATAAAATATGCTTATTTTAGCGTAATATACAAGACTCAATCTAATTTAATTCCAAACAAACAAAAAAAATTTTTGGTCGTAAATTTTCTGTCCTTAATATACGGGCCCCTTTGCTATACCCCAACCTATTTGGAATGGTTAATAATGATCTTACTAGCTCAAAAAAAATATTAGCTAGAAAGCTAAATATTAATTGAAAATAGGAAGTACGGGGATAGCTAGACATCCAAAAATTGTTATAGGACACTTTTCACCCGGCTATTACCGTAATGTGCTCGCGAGCATAACTAGTTGCAAATACAGGTAGAGAGGAAAAGTCTATCATTGTTCCATTCAGGGATCGATACCGGTATTCATGAAAACGCTCTAATTTCGCGTTTTTTTTCGAATGTGAAAGGCTTGTGTTATGTAGAATTTCGTTATAGATATAGATCCTTGAAATTAGCCCACTAAAATATAAACATGTGTGATAATGAGTGAAAAACCGGAATATAATAACGTTATTTTGTGCTATTTTGTATGGAGCAAAATAACGGTATCGATCCCTGGTTCCATTAGCCATTCAAGTACCAATATTGATACCCAATACCTGAAGTAAATGTAATAAAATACAATGTCAACGTTGTAAAACAGTGGACAATGTAGTGGGACACGCTATAGCCAGTTGACGTCAAAATGAAATCAATTAGCTAACCGGTGGGCGAACCCATTTCAAACTCGCTTGCTATAATTCAGGCGGGGATAATGTGTGTATTAAATACTAGTGGGTGCCCGCAACTTCGCGTGTTTTTTCTTTATCGTAGAGGATGATGATGAGATACGCAAGAGAACCAAGGTTGTAGATATAGCTCAGATAGTCGTCAAACTTAAGTGCTGGCAGTACATTGCACGTAGAATCGATGGCCGTTGGGGCAGAAATAGGTTCTTGAGTGGCGACCGCGGACTGCAAGATGCAGTGTTGAAAGGTGGACCGACGACCTGGCTAAGATCGCGGGAAAAATTGGCCGGGACTGGCGGGGATAAAGGCGGCGCAAGATCGATCGTTGTGGAGAGCTTTGGGAGAGGCCTTTGTCCAGCAGTGGACGTCTATCGGCTGATAATGATGATGATGAGATGGATGGAGTCTGTCTTTACGTTAAGTTTACACCTGGTAACTTTGGATGGGCCTGCAGGCCAATACAAAAGTAATCTCTTATAAATGTCAACGATTGTGACCCACGCTTTAATGAGTGTGCGATATCAGAGTATACAGGGTGATCATCCAAATGGGTCAGTAGGGAGAATACGAAAACTGTAGGAGATAGGGAAATCTGTTCTTAGGAACCATGGCGTCGATAATAGATTAAATAGAAACTGTAAGTATTCAAACATATTTTAGGTTTCATACAAAAGCGGGAATTGTACCTTAAAATTTTGTCGTACTGTAACATTCTTTACAGCTGTTTGACAAGGTTATAAATAGAATTATGTACCTATGCGATTTATAGAAAAATTATAATGCAGTTTTGTATTAAATCTAAAATCGACGCCATGGTTCCTAAGAACAGATTTCCCTATCTCTTATAGTTTGTGACTTATCCCTAGACCCTACTGACCCAGTTGGATTGCTCACCCGGTATACCTATGGGACGTCGAAGTCGACTCATTGAAACCATTTACCGTTTGAGTCATAGCTATTTCTCAAAACACTTTGTGGTAAATTAGGCGAGCGTACTTTTCTTGAAAGTGGGAAAGCTGTGTTCATACATTTTGATGTACATTTCATCTTACCGAGACTTCGTTTGTTGAACGCATGGGATAAGAAAAATAAGGCCATAGTTGACAGAATTAGCATCACCCTTCTCGCTCACACGGTATTGTAAAGAAAGGGAGAGGTGACATTTATCGCGCGACAGAGCCGCGTGTCACAGTTGTGCTAGATATGTTGATGACTAGTTTTTGAAAAACATGTGGCGTGTCTTTTGCGCGTCTAAAAAAAGTTTTGATTAAATATAGTGAATTTCCTTCATTTCACTCAAACTCATGTATTAACGTAGAGGGTGCGACGTCACATATCAGCTCAATTAAGGCAACCAAATTTGATTGGGTGTGTGGTCAAAGTACTTAACTAATGAACTTAAAACGGGCAAGCTCGTGTGGTTGGATCAGTAGGTCGTGTTGATAACATCCGCTTGGTCAGAAATTCTTTATGTCTGAAATTCGGGATGTTCGCGTGTTTCCGCCTATAGGTCGCATTGCTCGATGATTCCCGTGCAATTTTGTAAGCAGGTTCGATATTTACATAGAATTTTTCGTTGTTTTCGTGTTCATATTGCTTTTAATTTTGGCCACGCACATCAAGAAGCCGGCCAGCGATATCCAGGTGTTGTAGAACTGGAAACATACACGGTATTTTATTGATGATCTGGTGAAGGAAGCTCGCTGGATGTGGGTAGCAGGAGCAGCCCGTCTAGCACAACTATGCTTCGCGACTCTTGTCGAGCGCCATAGCACTACCCGTCACTTTTTCACATTACTGCATAGAAAGAGACGGGTAATTATCTCGTGCGGGAAAGAGTCGCGTCATCGCGTGTCACAGTTGTGCTAGAGGTTGACTCATCTGTTAGATGTAAAAGGCCAATGATGATTAATGATTATTATTTATTATTATTATTAGGCTTGCTGGCGCTAACATTATAATTAATAGATAAAGAAACGTTTTTAGGTCGATTCACTTTTTTCAAAATTGGGGAAATGTTGGATTGAAAACGTAAAAAAACCTATTTCCGCTATTTAATTTTTTTTATTAGGTATTTTATGAATAAATTGGCGGATATGTATTCATTTTAAAGGATATAAGGGGTAGACAAAGGGGCGACCCGTTTGTCTGACCCAAATAAGGCCACAAAACAATGAAATTATCCTTTCATAAAGACCATCGGCTCTACACGTGGTTGCATCGATCTGTTTGTTCGTAGCCGGCACGTGCTACCGCCAGTGTTGCCAAATTGGTAATTTTATCACTAGATCTAGTTATTTTTCTGTATGTACAGTGATTATGTAAAAAATGCTCCGTTACCCTGGATTGCACGCCGCACTAGTGTCACCATAATAGCCCAACTCAAACTGGAAAGCCAGCCAAGGCTACCACGTGTGCTACAATACTTTTGAATTGTATTTTAATGTTTATATCGGCTCCATAGCTCTCCATTAGTCCTACCGGGCTAACGAAAGTCCGATATAAGTAGGCGTTTGGTTACTGATCAGTTTTAGTGACGTCACTACATTTGACGTAGGATTTGACGAATGAATCAAATTCGAGGGTTACAGAAATACCCGCGTGACGGGAGACCCAAGCATGATGAGTATTGTTTGATCGTAGTTCAGGGAAGAACTTCATAAATACACAGAAAAACTGTGAGTAAACGTTTGGGATGATGTATCCTTAGTTGGCGCGATGTTTGAGGAAAAGCGTGATTAAACTTTTACGCACAGACTTAAGAGGCCTTATTTCTTTGAAATTTTTTTTTTTTCATGTTATGACAAATATATTGATAATTTCAACCAATTTTTTGAAGCGAATAATACTTTTCCCCGAGTTCTAGGTAGTAACATAGCTATTTTATGCTTTCATTGCGTGCAGTCAAAAAAAAAAACGTGAAAGAATTATTTTTTCGCGTGAATTTTGTCTATTTCGAGTAAGTTTTGAAACAAAAGTTATCAATGAAAAATTCAAACTGTAGGTTTCAAATATATATCAATAAATCCCAATAGCCCTGTTCTAGGGAGTAAAAATATATTAAGAAACATGTTTGATCAATTGATCATAGAGAAAATGTCTAAAACAATCCGCATTTTAAAAGGAATAAGGCCTCTTAAAAGCGTAGTATATATTCAGTTGTTAGAATAATGATGCATAGGTACTTTATACTACGTATAGAATTAAGTCCAATGGCCATCGCCATGTATACTATTTAAGCAATTAAAAATACATTTAAAACGTAAATAGTATGTAGTGTAAGTCATATACCTATATGCTAGGTGGAAAGACGATGAGAAAAGTTGAGTCAATAGGCATGCTGATTTTTTTTTTAAATGTACTTATATCAATATCCTATCGTGTTTTTATTGGGATCAAAATGTTTATATTGGACTATAACTACATACGTTTAGAATACTCTACAAGTGAAAAGTACCGGTAAAGTTTGACATTACTGTGGAGCGCTGAAAACTTAGGTAGTAATGGCTACGTTACCATGACGTCATCCGCAAGTAAAAGTACCAAATTTGCCATTTTGATCGTGTTGGAGTGCGTCATGGTGTTGTACCTACAGTTATTATTTCCTTGCATTACTTATGAATATTCTTAGAGCTTTATTTTAATTAAAAAAAATTACATAAAATAAGCGTATCCCTGAAATCACATATTTCAAATAACTTAAAATTCGTATTTTTTTTCCATGACTAATTGAGCTATTCTGTATCTATAACATCAGTCATCATCATCATATTGGCGAGCCTAGATGATGCCCTATGCCCAGCAGCAGATTGCGACAAAGTCACGATGTTGAATATGATGACAAAATAGCATCTTTATTTCCACTATATCTTAGTAAAGTATTTAAATTTAACTCAATACATTATTTACATCACTTGCTTATTCACTTATTTCAGAACATATTAAAGCGTTAAAAGATATAATATATCTAGAAATAAAGATGCAATTTTGTCATCATATTCGTCATCATGACTTTGTCGCAATGATAATTTACAATAACATTTTTACAGAAAGATTACAAATAGCCTTAGAAAATTATTGTGTCCTTTTTCTGCAACCGGGTTTATTGTTTTCAAAAAGTATGCCTCGTTTGAACGACCAATCAGCCTGTATAAATTCGCATGCTATTTTTATTCGCATATCTTAAATACCCCAGCGACCAGCATCCAATTGAGCCAAATTGAGTGAACCGCCTCCTATGGCGAGTCAAATATTTAACCCCGAAATTTGCAAAGTACCTACCGAAGTGAATACGACATCGTATCGATTCATTACGGCCAATTGAGCGAAGTGGCAACGAATGAGTCACAGCAATCGATTCTATTTCTAGTACACACAGAAATAATCACAATTCCTGGAATCGACGCGCGTTTCCGGATAACTGGGAGTACTGGGACAATTCATCATCGCCTGATGGGGCGTAAATGTGTGAGATGGTACTGTGTGATACGGAAATAGTTTTAGGTTTAGGCCAACGTTGCTTAAGCGCACTCACACGTGTGTTTACATAATGTACGTTTGTATTCTACCCTGCTACAATAAAACGGTCGTATATTTATATGGGGTTCATAGTAAGATACGATTTTTGTCGTCACGTGGTGGCAGTATTGAACATGGGTAGTACCGTTTCATTTAAACTGTCGCGCTACAGTTATTTAGTGTGACAAAGTTCTTGAATGGCTTTCTTTTGATGTTGATTATACTTGTTATGAAAGCTCTTTTGTGAAGGGCATGGTCCAATCATAAAAAGTTTCTGCGACACGCCTTTATTGCCGACTGGACTATCTCACACAAATGTTAATTGCTCATCAAGACCAATCAAATCCACCTTTCGTCTCCATCGTCAGATCAGCTCTGAGATACTATTGTATTTTCATATACATTAAGTACAAAGTTTCATTTTTAAACGACACTAAGTAGGTTAAAGAATTTCAAGATTTGATTACATTGCTAGTTACAAATAAAGAAATACAAATACAAATACTCTTTATTGCACACCTCCAACATCAAGGAATATACAACACAAAATGAGATACATTAAAATAACAGGCAGAGGTAAACAACAGGCGGTCTTATCGCTAAATAGCGATCTCTTCCAGAGAACCTTTAGGTAGCGGAGTAGTTGAAAATTAATGTTTGAAATTAGTAGGAAACAAACAAACTTAGTTACAAGTGAAGCTAATAAAAGCGTGTTAAAAGGAGTATCAATGTCTAATCAGAATCGCCTTCTAAATATGTCATATTTAGAACCTTTCTTTACAAATCGCCAAGAGATCACCAGGTTTCCAGTTCAGTAATCTAGTTAAAAGATCGTGCCTAAGCATTAGCTCATTATTTATAACTAATATTTTTCATTTCGTCCACAGGACCCAGCCTCAGCCATACCGAAAGGAACGCTTCTATCTCTACTGATCTCCATGATCAGTTACGCCTTAATGGTGTTGTTCTCCGGCGGCGGAGCCCTGCGGGACGCCAGTGGAAACGTCACGGACTTGATAATGGAGAACAATACTGGCACCGGCCTTACTGTCACCGGCCTGGGGAACATCGCTAGCTGCGTTAATGCCACCGGAGGCTGCCACTACGGACTCCACAACAGCTACTCCGTAAGTTCTTATGAATTTCGTACAGATAAATAGATTAATCGGACAAACCTTACACAAATTGATCTAGTCCCACAGTTAGCTCTAGTTAATATCCCAGATGGAGCCACTGGTGGTGTTTAATACACTCACGGACAAATAATACGGGACAAATATTAGCCCGTCAGTGTATTTATTTATCTTGTCATTACGAAATAAGAAATTACGACCTTATACCTTCTTTCCCTTATGCTCTCCTTCTACTTCCTTACATGCTCACAAAATGTGCAGTAAGATATTAAATACTTAATATTGTAATTTGATTTCAGGTAATGCAATTGATGTCTGCATGGGGACCGTTGATTTACGGAGGCTGTTGGGCGGCAACTCTCTCCACGGCTCTGACTAATCTGCTGTCAGTGCCTCGGCTGATCCAGGCGCTGGGCGTCGACCGGATCTACCCTGGCCTGATCTTCTTCTCCAAGGGCTACGGGAAGCATGGCGAGCCGTATCGTGGATACGTCCTTACTTTCTTCGTTTCTCTCGTATTTTTACTAATTGGTGAGTATTAAGATTTGAAAATATGGCTTTATGAGTTATTTTGTCATATCATCTCAACTCCCAGTAAATAAGTGGGTTTGTCTAAGAGGACAGACAATACATAAATACGAAAATCTACCATCACATCTACATAGATAAAGAACATGTTTTCCCGAAACTGCTGCAGGGCAATTTTCCAATTTCAAATTGATTACGAGCTGTCAGATTGTTTCACGTGACTGAAGTACAAGTACATAGAACATTTTCATTGGTGAAGGGGTAAAGATTGCACATTGTCACGATCACCAAGGTGAACCTATAGTATTTCCCTGTGTTTTAACTGATTTATATCTTTATTTAGCCGACCTGAACACCATCGCACCACTGATCTCCAACTTCTACCTGGCCTCGTACGCGCTCATCAACTTCTGTACCTTCCACGCGGCCCTCGTCCGTCCTCTCGGCTGGCGTCCTACTTTCCGGGTGAGGATAAACAAGCATTCATACATAACCGTACCAGTCCCACATTGCATCAGCAATTTTCATTGATTCCTATTTTAACGCTGATTGGAGTTCTGACTGGCCTCGTATGTGCTCATCACCTTCTGTCCAGTCCGTCAGCTCTTAGATTTGGATTCGGGTTAGGGTGAAAGCTGAGAGGTTCTTATCTGGATCGTGTAAGAGCGAGCGAGACAGGTATAAAAGGTGAATCGCATTCCGACAACTCACGCACTGTACGTTCCATGCCATGCGGCCCACGAGGGACGATCGTCCGCTCGGTTTGCGACCTACTTTTCGGGTAAGGATTTGTAAACAAGCATTCACAATTAGAGGGTTTCACATAGCACTGCATCAACAATATTAATTGATTCCTATTTGGCTTGACATTTGATAACGCTAAGGTAACCAGACAAAAAATAATGAATGACGCAGTTTCAGTATTCGTTGCGTGATGTGATGTGCGTAAGCCATTTGCTAAATGAAATGATGAGATTTTTTTATGGGAGTGGTTGATTGGGGAATTGGGCTAATTGACAGGCCTTAAAATTAAAGCCCAAAAATTACGATGAATAAAATGTCGATGGTACCCATTTGTTCCTTTGGCCTTTTTCATTAGTTGTATGTAGTTGGATACAACTTGGACTGTTGTATGTGCGACTCCGCTCGGCTGGTGCCCTAATTTCCGTTTGAGGATAAACAAACATTCATACATAACTAGCTTCTGCCCGCGACTTTTCGTACAGTCGTTGATCGCCATAAGATATGATCGACATATTAATTAAACGTCTTAATGAAAAACTACAAATATTTAATTACAGTACATTACACCTAAGCCTAAGGTGATGCATCTTCTATAGTACATTACTCCTCCTTTTTCATGTTCCTATACCTATTATGTCCTTCCCCAAGACTCAAACTATCTTCATACTTAATTTCGCCTAAATCGGTTGAGCGGATTCCTTTGCACTTTGGTACCGTTTCGTAATTGTCGTAACCAGCCATTCCCATTCGGTAATTGGCTTCAAAATGGGATTACCGATTAGTAACCGCGGTTGGTCAATCAGCTTGCAAACGGGAAAAGAATCCCGTGTTACAACTGGTTACAAAATGGGACTTTCCCATTATCGATTCGTAACCGTGGTTAGTAACAAGCTACGTAACAGAAAAAATAAATCCCGTGTTGTAATGTAACTAAACACTTGAAGAAATAACAGACTGAGTTATTTTGGCATTTATATAGTAATGATACAGTCCGTCTCACATAACATTTTGCATCAGCAATTTTCATTGATTCGTATTTGGAGGGATACTTTACATACGAAGGTAGGGTTACAATGGGACAATGAGTCACGTAAGACACGCGTAATAAAATGTATACATGGGCGATTTCACGCTTTGATACTATGTTTCAGAATAATCTGTTGTTATTCTTATGTTCCGAGGTAACTATGGATGTTTCCAGAAAGATTATGTTAGCAAAAGTCAAATTCAACCATGAAACAAAGGCATGGTTGAAATAAGAATAGCTGTATTTACCTGGGACTCGTTGTCTAGCCATATTACGACTAACCGAACCAACTCCTTATTTTTAACCTGGACAAAAAGAGGGGTGGATGGATGGTCCGATCGGAATGTTTTTTAATCGAAAGCCTGTCCTTCTAAATGGTGCTTAAACTGCATTCCTTGAAACGCAATATGCACTCGCTTATTTATGACGTGACAAAAGTTACCATCACATGCCTGTGTTGCTCTATCATTTGAGTTATAAAACTCCGCAAAATATTCTTAAACAGCTATATTTCGCCTTGGTGGACTCAGTGCTGAGCTATGCTCTCGATTCCTATGGTCTAACTTTTAAAACATATATAGATAAAATAGAGGCATTGCAAATAAGGTTCCTTAAATTACTCGCAAATAATAAAACAAAACAAAGTTGTGATGGTAACTATTATAAACTATTTAAAATTCTCAAGATACTTCCTATTCGCCTAAAGCATAAATACCTACTTTTAACAAATAACCATAGTAATCTGGAGCATAGTTTAGTACTGGTCAACCATAGACATAGTACCAGGTCGGTGACATCAGGTAAATACGAGGTACCAAGAGTAACTAATTATTTTGGAGACAGGACATTAAATAAAAGATTGCCATATTTATTTAACAGCCTACCTGAAGACATCCGCTCGGAACTAGACAAAAATAAATTTAAAAAACTCCTTAAAAAACATTTGTTAGAAACCCTTCCATAAAATAAGTAGACGTAATAGTAGATAATATTATAGTAATGTAAGACAAACTTTATGTAGAGACTCTCCTGCAGACAAACTGTGCAAACAGTTTTGCAGAACTCTGTTCTTAACACTTTTGTAAACAAAAGCCAAATAAAGATTTTTTATTATTATTTATTATTATTGCACTTGCATTCAACAGCAATTATCTACGCAAAATAACATGCTCACAATTATCTGTATATTTTCACAATAATGTATAGACATATAGTTCGTGTGCATTTTAGCACCTAGCATGCGTGGCAACTTGTGCTTCTGACTGCACTATATTATCATGGTCATCATCAGCTAAAATATATCCTCTGGACATTTATTACGTTATTTGACAAAGAAATTACACAGCATTACAGGCACTGTGAATTTCATAACAATAATCAAAATAACAACAAACATTCACGAATCACTAGGAGGACGTTCATCCATCGCGTTACAGAACTTCAAACATTCGTCACATATAACCTTCCAGCTACTTGCAAAAACATCGCTGATTGCGATATCTACCTCAAAGAAGACCTCCCTGGCCCGTCCGTCTTGCGCGAGATAATTGGCTGTTTCTTTCTAGGCAGTAATGTGAGAGGGTGACGGGTAGCACTATCTCGCGCGATAAGACTCGCCAAGCATAGTTGTGCTAGACGGGCTGCTCCTGCTACCCACATCCAGCGAGCTTCCTTCACCAGATCATCAATAAAATACCGTGTATGTTTCCAGTTCTACAACACCTGGATATCGCTGGCCGGCTTCTTGATGTGCGTGGCCATCATGCTGCTCATCAGTTGGTACATGTCGCTCATCACGTTCGCCATCTTCCTCACGCTGTACCTCATCGTGCACTACAGAAAACCAGGTACAGTTACATACAAATGCTGCCGTGCTAAGGTAAAAGGCGACCTTTTTGTATGGAGCTCCATACTAATAGGTTGAAGTGGCCACGCCGACACACTTCCAACCATCCTCATTCTCTTCTATTCCTCTGCCTTGGTGACTGCTTACTTGAGTGAAAATAAAGTACCCGGACCCTGAATTTGTTGCTTTCTCTTTCTACTTATTTTCTCCTCTCCCTTTCTCTTTCACGTCTGTTATCCTGTCCTTCGACTCCTCGGAGGACCGAATAACACGACAGTTTGGTAAAAGGCGACCTTTTTGTATGGAACGCCATACACGCCCCCTGCCATTAACAGACACTCGGATGCAGCCATACTAGGCTTCCGGCTTCCCAAAGTACCGGAGAAAAAAAAAAAAAAATGGAACGCCATACTAAAAGGTCTCCTTGTATCTTAGCATGGCAGAATGGCCTTATTTAGCAGGAGATACTACACACTACTAATTTTTCCATACAAAACATGATTTTATTCTCGCCTATTTCCTTCAAACTTAACCAATCTTTACGCCCTTCGTCCCACTACGTAACTGAGTTTTGTAACCAGCTACGAAATGGGAATATTTTTACCACTTGGAACCCAGTTACGAAGGAAGAATTGTTTGTCTTTATTTGTAACTGATTTGTAACTGGCTACAAAGTAGGAATTATTTTTCCCAGTTGGAAATTCAGCTACGTATAGAGAATTGTTTGTCTCAACTTGTAACTGGTTTGTATAGAAGTAATTCTTTTGGCTGAGCGAATCCACTTAAAGATGTTGGTCACTTCATTGTCTTATAAGAAACGAGCTTCACTGCTCTTTCACTTACGAAGTGACCAACATCTGTGTTCTCTTTGTTTAAGAGTAAACCTTATTTCGTTTGACTTAAAGACTAATTTAGTGTAAAAGTAATTTGCACTTATAACGCCTTACATTTTGAAGTGGCAGTTGTGGCCGCAGCTAACAATACAGATAATGGTATTGTTCATCGGGTACAAAGCTAATGGGATTCGCTTACCAAATGTGATTCGAACTATAACTGGCTACACAGTGGGAAATATTTTTCCTTTGCCCATCGTCCTTATATAAAAAGTAAAATACAATAAAGTATCGAAGAGCAAGTTGCTGGTGAATAATCCTGGCTACTTGTATATGTCTGTGCCAGTACTCGCCGTTAGCAAGATGAGAACAACCGGAGATTATATGCCTGAGTGACTCACCGGGACGGCGGCATGCCCGACAAATGTCGACCGTACCGTCCTTCAGGATATATCTCCGGTAATTGTTCGTCATCATTACTTCGTCCGCAATTGCACAAACAAAACCTTCGGTTTCCCCGAAGAGATCCCCGAAGCGTAGCCAGTTCACCACTCTCGCCGGCCAGTTAAGGCAAGACAGAGGTGGAGGCCCCGACCCATCACCCCCATCAGGATCCCCCAGGAGCACTCAGGTACGTGGGGTCGCTACCCCCCAACAGTTCGCCATAAGCTGCCCTGCGGTGATTGACTGCGCTGGTAATACTATTATTATTATTAAGCCCTCTCTCACCTGCCGGTTACATTCTCAGCTGCGACGCTGCGGAATCCGAGGTCCACTATTGACCATGGTCCCTGATTTGACAAGTCCGGATTACCTATTACAGTGGAGTGACTGCCATTTGAACTCCTCTGTTATGATGTACGTCTGAACAGGCAGTGGTTCAGGCGTACATATAGCAGAATGTTGCTACCACCGTTTTTTTCAAAGATTTTTAACTAGTTTACAATAAAGTAGTTACAAACTGAGATAATTAATTCTCAATACGTAGCTGGGTTTCAAAGCGATAAAAAATATTCCCATTTCGTAACTGGTTATAAACAGGGTAAAGTAGTTACAAACTGAGATAATTAATTCTCAATACGTAGCTGGGTTTCAAAGCGATAAAAAATATTCCCATTTCGTAACTGGTTATAAACAGGAAAAAGTAGTTACAAACTGAGATAATTAATTCTCAATACGTCGCTGGGTTTCAAAGCGATAAAAAATATTCCCATTTCGTAGCTGGTTACAAAACTCAGTTACGTAGTGGGACGAAGGGTCTTTATGAAACTTTAGGAACTGAATGGGATGGAAATGTTCTGTTTCCGTTCCGATTTTGTGCCCTCTTTTTATCCTATACCAAAGTGCAGTAAGATTGTGAAAAAACGGGACTTAATCCCGGCCATAAAGGTGTTTATTTAATTACCTCGACGACGTGCGGATGTGATGTCACGAATGGACTGAATATGCATGAACATCTTGTTGCGCGAGTATTTGAACTTGCACTTTTATAGAATCCTTCAAACATTTGACTGATTTACATTAGACATGTTTATTTACGGAAAACACCTAAAGCCACATCACGAGAATAACTTCACCGGGTCTATTATTGGTTTAGACTTCTAACTTTATAAAGCTCCCTTATAACCCAATTTTGAATAGATAAACTTCCTTATATTTGATTCATAAGGTGCATATTCGAATCAACATAAAGGAGACGTGTGTCTTTTTTGATATAGGTAGCCATATGTGTTATAGTGACCGAATACACTTACTATTTATTAGCACTAGCTTTTCCTTTGATGAATTTCGGATGAGAATAGATGATTTATGGCTTCAAAAACGATGCTATTCATGCTCTGTTATGGATGGGGCCACGAAATTGTGGGCCCTAAGTAAATACATAGGTACTCATTAGCGCTAAACCACCTCTAAATTGAATTTGCTAAGAATATTAGCTATTTGCTTATACGTAACCAGAAGTTTCCCGCAACGCATGCATTTAAATTCCACAAACACGTTAGAGACGCGTTAATTTCAATATGTTTTTATCTTTATTATGTTTACCTTTTACCTTAAGAATAAATACGCCTAGAACGATAGTCTTCATACAACAGATTTGCGAAGGATGAAGCCGTAATGGTTTTATGTATGCGTATCTACGTACCAATGATAGAGACGTTTTGCTTGTAATATTGACGTTGTGACAGATGCGTACACAGCCGAAACTGAGCCGGTGACAGGCTTCCTAAAACTGGCTTCACTTTCGTCGTGTATTTCTTCTGAGCTTTTTAGTAAAGGATTGAACACCGCACTTCGATTTTAGAAACTGTTAATGTCGTCCTCGGTAAAACCATAACAACAACAACAACAAATACTCTTTATTGCACACCTCCAACATCAAGGAATATACAACACAACATGAGCCATATAGTACGAGCGAGAGTTCATTTGTAAAACTGCGATTGTTTTTTTAGATGTCAACTGGGGCAGTAGCACTCAAGCGCAGATGTACAAGACAGCCTTGGCGAGTGCGCACAATCTGGCCCGCACCGGAGAACACGTGAAGAACTACTGGCCTCAGCTGTTGGTGCTTGCCGGTAGACCACAGGCGCGACCAGCGCTCGTTGACCTAGGACATCTGATTACTAAGGCTGGCTCGCTGATGATAGTTGGAGATATCACGCAGGTGAGTCCACAGGCCACAGGCGCCACAGGTTCCGCAGGCGCGACTAGCACTCAGAATCGGCACCAGGGCCGAGGTCTCTGTGCTGGTCACACTTATTGCTAAGGCTGGCTCGCTGATGATCATGGGATTACACAGGTTAGTCCAGTGGCAGTGGCTGAACTACTGGCCTCAGCTTCTGGTGCTGGCTGGCTGACCACTGGTACGATCAGTACTCATAGATCAATAAGGCTGGCTTGCTGTTGATGGTGCAAGGTATCGCACACTTCACATAGGCGAGTTCAATGACTGTATAGCCTCAGCTGCTTGTGCTTGCTAGGTAACCACAGACGTGATCAGCTTTCGTTGACCTTGGATATCTCGTCACTAAGGGCTGGCTCGTTTATGATCGTTGGTCATATCACACATGCTAGCAATATAACTAATTTAATCATCAATTTATCATAAAATTACAATTGTAATTAAATATGCATTGGAATTTGGAACAGAATGAATGGTATGCCATATCTGTGAGTTAGGAGACTTACTGGTGTTCTTTAATCTATTGAGATATATGAAAAGATAGTCATCTAAATAGACATTATGGGCAAAAGGATGCCTTGTAAAGAACTACAGAGTTGCCAAGCACGAAAAAGTTTTGATGCTTGCACGAACTTTTTCGTACGTACAAATACGTTTATTTTTTTCAAAATCGTGCATCCGACCCCTTACCTAGAACCTCTTCTATGGTATATTTGTAATTTTGTACCTTGCTCCGTAAACCCTTTATTCCAGGGCAAAATATCATACAAAGAGCGAGCCGCTCGCGGCCGCTCCAACGATGAGTGGCTTCGTGGACGGAAGATCCGGGCCTTTAGCGCCAACGTCCATGGGTTCAGCTTCGAAATGGGTGCACGAGCGCTCATACAGGCTACCGGCGTCGGGAGACTGTCGCCCAACGTGATGCTGATGGGATACAAGGCGGACTGGGCCACAGCACCCGCTAGTGACTTGGAAGCTTACTTCAATGTGCTGCAGTGAGTATTATTACTTGAATCCTGCTTCAAAATGGGTGCACGAGCGCTCATACAGGCTACTGGCGTTGGGAGACTGTCGTCCAACGTGATGCTGATGGGGTACAAGGTGGACTGGGCCACGGCACCCGGCAGTGACTTGGAAGCTTACTTCAATGTGCTGGAGTGAGTATTATTGTTTGAATTCGGGACTGAGTTGATACGGGGAGAATTCGGGTTCAAGCTTGCTAGTGGACTTATAAAGACTGACGAAAGTGTTCACCCTAGGTCTTGATCAGGGTAAAGCGAAGTGAGTGAGCACCTTGTGGATATGGAAGACGTTTAACAACTTATATGATGTTGATGTTTAACCTCTTATTTAACACTCTACAAGAATACAACACAGTCTCTAACGTAATTGCAATTAAGAACCTGCTTACTTTCATATAATAATTATACTCGTATTATCACTAGCTGCGCCGCGCGGTGTTACCCGCTCATCCCACGGGAACACTGCACTTTTTCGGGATAAAAAGTAGCTTATGTGTTAATCCAGGGTTTCAGCTACCTTCATACCAAAATTGGTCCAGCCGTTGGAGCGTGAAGAAGTAACAAACATACATATAACATAAACACACAAACCTAGCCTTCATAATATTAGTTTGTAAATTTTCCTTTTCCAAAGTGCACGTGCGCCTTAAAAAGACAATGAGCCAAGAGAGTGCGTTTAGAGTGATTGCTTTGCCCAAATACTACTTTTGCTATTATATTGGTGTGCAATAAAGTATTGTTGTATTGTATTGTATTTTATTTCAGCACGGCCTTTGAGAACCGTCTAGCGGTGGCGATTATCCGCGTCGCCGGCGGACTGGACTACGGACCAGTGACGGCGGAAGACGCGCCGCCTACCGGAGGACTGACAGCGACATCTAGCGGCAGTGGAGATCTTCGCGTTCGTGTTCCCCATGTTACGAGTATGATGCACGCGGACTCCGACCTGGACCTCGCTGGACGCGCGCATGACTCTCAGCCGTCCAGCCGGCATAACCTGCAGAGTGAGTACATCTTCATCATCAATAGCCCGAGATGTCATACCAGAGTCAAACCACGCCAACTCTTCCAAGCAAATGAACTGTCAAATCTGGATATACGCGCACACGATTGGAAGCCATCATACTCAACACCATTTTAGACGAAAGACGTACATACGTTGCTTGACAAAACCTCCCCCCATGTAAATCCGCAACGAGCTATTGCTTTTCCCAGCTAACGATTTTCTGCGAGGATTCTCCACCCGGTATTCTGATGCGTTAATTTAAGAAATATTCTACCTAACAACGAACTTTGCAGCTGTAACAAAGATCTAAGTATATTAAGAGAAACTAATTGCGCTCTGCTGCAGTTTTACCGAAGTTGATTTAGCTTCTGATTTACCTAAGAAACGTCTTTAAGAACTATTAGACGACAACCTTATCTTCAGGGCGATCCCGAAATCGTGAATAGAAGTCTTTGTTTCTAATGTAGCACCAGGTTCCAGGAGAAATCATTGCATTTGCTCTAGAAACAAACTATTACATTTTGGTGTATTTTTTCTTTGAAAGGTATAATTTATTTAAACTTTATTGCACAATACAAAAAAGTACAAATGGTGGACTTAAAGTCCACATTCTACATGAGTTTCTATCGATTACCTCTTTTATGTGTAGCTCATGTTTTGGTTGCAGCTGAGAGTAGGTACATGTTTATACTACTTTCAGGTCTCTTAACCATGACAACGTCGCGGTCGTTCACGATGGCTGAAGGCAAGGAGAACGGCAAGAAGAAACCGATGGACATCCATAGGCAAATCGTCTACAAGGCTTCCAACGGCTTGGAGCTGTCCAAGGACCAGCTGACGCAGATGACCATCTTTCAGAAGAAACAGGTTAGCGCTTGATTTTAAAATAATAATAGGTAAAGTGTTGTTCAAATACTCATTGGATGAGCTGTATGTGAATTTGAAGATCTCAATTATATGTTTAGTGCCATCACCATCACTTGTAAGATAGCCGAGCATTGTCGGACATGAGTTCTGAGCAATAACAACATACCTTACCTTCTTCCCTTCCAAAAAATCTATTTTGGTTGGTCCTGTGCTAGTGTGCTCTCATCTAGCGGGCTTCACCAACATTAACTAGATGTCACCTATTGTAAAGGGCGGTAGCCGGTGGAAAATATACATATGATATGAAAATACACATAGTGGCATGATCTTGATATTTGCTTTTCGGATTCTTCTTTATATCTTCTCGCAACATAAGAATTACGAAGGCGTGTTCTTTTCAGGAGTCAGGCACTCTAGACGTGTGGTGGCTATACGACGACGGGGGGCTCACGATTCTACTGCCGTACATCCTATCACAGCGTACTGCGTGGTCGCACTGCAAACTGCGCATCTTCGCGCTCGCCAACCGGCGTCATGAGCTCGAGTTAGAAGAGAGGAAGTGAGTAAAGCGTTATTGTGCTCTGGAGTCAAGCACATTGGACATAGTGGTTGTACGATGACAGCGGATTCTCCTGCCGTACATCGTGTAACAGCGTGCTGCGTAGTCACACTGCAAACTACGCATTTTCGCGCTGACCAACTGGGGTCACGAGCTTGAGTAAGTTTAGCATTAGTCAGACAGTCAGATATATGGTTCAGTGAGGTGACTAGCTTGATTTAAGTAGGTAGACAGGGTTAAGAAAGATAGAGATTCGTGTCTTGGACACTTGACAAAATAGAAACCTGACCCACCATGAAACAGTATCAAAATTACATTATAATTTACATCGCGACTACTATCTGTATTTCTACTCGAAATAAATCTCCGACCAAGCAGCCTACTGACCTAGACTATGTCATATTCAAATCATATTCAAAAGCCCTTCAATGCCGCAAAGTGGAGGGCACCATCTGAGCGAAATCTCTGTCCAAAACCTTTCGTTTCTCGCCTTAAATTTATCAATAAATTCTTTACAGTATGGCGAATTTGCTAGCAAAGTTCCGCATTGACTACTCGTCGCTGACGATGGTGCAGGACATCATGGAGGCGCCGCAGCCGGAGACCAAGAAGATGTTCGACGACCTCGTCGCCAAGTTCGTTGATGGCTCCTCCGAAGGTAAGCATGACATTTTAGAAAATAAACTGATACCGTTTACCACAATTTTAAGAGGGACGTAGAACTAGATTACTTAAAGATGCAGCCAATTAAGGGTTTTTTTTGTGTAAGGATATAGTGTAGTATTATAAGAAGTTTACTCTAGAGAACGCCTTCTGCGATGCTATGGGCGAAAGACTCCAGGATTTCAAACTGAACTTAAATAAGAACTTTGTTTCTAGAATCACAAATAAATGAGGTGGAACTGTTAACGTTGGCGGAGAAGACGAACCGGCAGCTGCGGCTACGAGAGCTGTTGCTACAGAAGTCTAAAGACGCCAACATGGTGGTCATGTCACTACCCATGCCCCGGAAGGTTAGTTGATCAGTTCTTGGAGACTTTTGTAAAAAGACGCTGGCGTCAAAAACCAACCAGCAAACAGAAGACTTTTTTAGAGTGCTGTTTTATTCCAAAACGGCTCATCTATAAGGCTACAAAAATGCACATAAGGTAAATCTCTAATCTGTGCATTTAGCGCCAAAAAAATGTTGTAAACCATACAAAAATCTCACTGCCAACCATTCGGTTGTAAAGCGAGTTCTTGGTGAAGATTTTATCAGGAGACTGGCACTTAATAGGCAAAATAAAACTTCACAAGTCCTGAAATTTCAATGCGTTGCAATCATCTATATTCAGATATGCCAACAGCTTACGGTTAGGCAGGCCTTACGCCTGTTTTCCTCGAACGTAGTATTTTTTTTATAAGTCTGTAGTTATGTCCCATTGGATAATGGGCTAGCTGCGTCTCTGATGCCTCTTCCTACCAGATGCTAAAAGAAAGACTCCAATCCCAGTCCCCCATCTCCGTCTGTCCGTCCGTCTTTAAGGCACCCGCTTAGTGACTAAATGCTGGCCCATCTTTCGGTCGCATACGATGGACGTAGCCTGCCCAATCCTACTTGAGCCTGGGTGTTCTATTACCTATGTCAGCTTTCAGGGTTTTCATAGTAGTATAAGCAAGTCATTATTTTAAGTATGTTCTTATGTTTCAGGGTTCCGTATCGGCCCCGCTATACATGGCGTGGCTCGAGGTCCTGAGTCGGGACCTGCCACCTATGCTGTTTGTGCGAGGGAACCACACATCCGTGCTAACATTCTACTCCTAAAGCGCCCTGGACGCTGGGAACGATAGTATTTCTAAAGAAAGAAAAGAAATAGTATTTATAAAAGACATTACTAGGCCCTGTGTGTTTGTGTTATGGCTAAAATAGCTGGGTACCCTATGGGGTCTTTAATCGTGATACAAAATATTAACCCTGGTTAAATTACAAAATGCTGACCAGTAAAAGAAAAAGTAAACTTCGTGCCAATGTCGACCAACATAATCAGACGGAAGCAAGTTATCTTTCCGAAAATAAGTCTCCCGATAATCACGATCTTCAGTCTTGAAGTATAGAGAAAGAAAGAGAACGACAAAGGGACAGAAGCACAAAATGTATCTCCTCTGATATCAGAAAATGCTTCTTAAGAACGCGTACATGACTCGTGCTTGTCAGTTTTTGTTAACAAACAACTCACACAACTCCGTCCGCATAATCTTTATTTCTTTACCGTAGTTTAGTAAAAAATATTGTATGACCAACTGTGAATATGAAGGTGGGATACCGGTTGAAATCCGGTTTGTCATTTCGGCCTGATGAGCGGACAAAGAACATTTTACTAACAGTAAAAGTAGCAGAAAACTGATTTTCTATACAGGTTTAGAATTTTGTAATCGTATGAATTTCGAGCCTTGGTTGGTTGCATTTATCACGTGATAAATAAGTGACAAAGCAACCATTATAGGCCCGCAGAAGTTAAGAGTTAGTAAAACCTTTTCTATTCTGTAGTAAGTATTATCTTGCGATGTTTTAGGGTGTAACGAGTGAGTGTCTTAAGATTAAGGAATTAAGTATGTTCAAGTACGACGTGAGTTTTTGATGTTTACGAATCGAGATTAATTTAATTATTTCCTACATGAAAGTTCTTCCCGGCTGGAAAATTCTTATTTTGTGATATTGATGTTTTTTACATTAGGAAATATTATATGTACGACATTGCAATGCAAAACTTTAATATAGGTACTTATTGTATTTTGCCTTTCCTATAGTAAAATTAGTACCTAAATATATTTTTTTATTGTGTTACTCACCTGCACTGAAAATCTTCAACTTTTTCAGGTTAAGGTTAGGTTAGGTTAGTCAAGCAGGTTTTGGTTTCACCATCTTATCTTTAATTAGAAAAACATAATTAACGATCAAAATAATTATGAAAATGAACACTTTTATAAACAGACACAAACGTATGTTCAGTGGTAATAAATTAATAAAAATAGTTTAAATTTAACGCAATATAAACAAAAATAATGTTGTCAACTCATATCTACTGAGAATGCTCTCTTCAAGCACAAATGCGAAATATAAAGAGGAATGTTGGTAAACAGTATCTAAACATTACATTTATATTTAGACCAAAGATTATAAAGTATACTTATAATGTTAGCTGACAATCCCAAGTAGGCAGGCTGTATAAGTTTTAAGAACTGTATAAGCTCCTAAAACTCAAGTTTAAGCTGTATAAGGGCTGTATAAGTGAGCTACTCGTTATATTTATAGTTAACTGGAGTAGATGGAGCTCCTCAAATTGTAGAGACACATATTATTATGACGATTTTGATATTTTTATCGTAACCCGTGCTGTCCTTTTATCTCGTCGAAGTCGGTTATTTTTATGGTAAAGTGATTATTCAGTATCATTTATTTATAACTTATAGCATAAGTATAGAATACAATCAGTACTTATTTAATTTGTATAAGTACAAGTATAAATGTAATTATTTTTGTATCATTGTACCAGTGATGGGGCTATCGATAAACGTAGTACCTACTAAGTTATCGTGATAAATAGACGCATAATATTAAGCTAGAAGCCTTCCCAAGTAACGTACTAGCTAATTTAAGTTGTATAAGGTTTATATAAGCGCTTAAGCAGCCTGCGTGCTACTTGGGTTTGAATATCAAGTTTTATATGAAATTGAAGGGCTAAGATGAAGAACTGGCAAAGTCACATCTGTAAAATTTTACAGTAGAACTATTGATGTGAAATCACGTTAAGGATGTATACGTAAAAAGACGGCCAAGTGCGAGTCGGACTCGCGCAACTGTATGACTGGCCGGGTTAAGTTAAGTTTGCACCTGGTATGTATGTATTTATGGCGCCGGGCGCCGGATACAAATGAGGTGCAAAGTTAACGCAACCGATCACGTTTGGTGTATGGGCCTCACTTAAATATTTATTTTATTGTGTTTTTAGTATTTGTTGTTATATAGCGGCAACAGATATACCTACACAATCTGTGAAAATTTCATCTGTTTAACTATCATGGGATGAGATACAGCCTGCTGACAGACAAACGGACGGACGGACAGTGGAGTCTTAGTAATATGGTCCCGTTTTTACCCTTTGGGCACGGAGCCCTAATAATAAAATGTAGACCCAGTGAGTTTTATACCTGTTTTAGGTAGTCAGATGAACTGGGTAAAATAATATGCTAAATTAATGGACATATCCAGTTTTTCCCCCATAGCCTTTCAAATGTTACCCAAAGAATATAATTTAATGAACAACACAATTTTTACGTTAAGTATACATATATAACTTAGAATTTTTTAGGATTTTTGTCTACAAGACTAACAATAATGAGCTTATTTACAACAGTATAGTAAATACATGGAAAATAATTGCCCGACAACTGGTATTTACTACCCTGACCATATTGTAGATGTTAGTGGTATTATTTATCTACACCCATATTATTAAATTACTATAATAAGTTCAGATACTATATGTAAAGACCAAAATTACTTGGCAGCGACCAAACTCAGAGATGTTACTTCATAACATTACCATAATCACTTCTGTGGAGCGGAGATAATCCCATTAGCGGGTTATTCTCCCACACAAAGTCCGACTCACTGGTAGTGAGGGCTGACCAGCCCTGGTACAGTTCAAGTCATGTTTAAAAAAAAAGAAATCATTACCATATCTCCGGCATGGTCGTCTTATGCCAGCCGCCGGCGAAGTCCCCTCATTCATTCCTCAGCTCCTCGGGATTGTCTGGTAGTACCAAAATACTTCATATCTAAGTATATACTTAAAAGAAAATCTATGGTAATGATGATGAATATGTGTGTAGATAAAGTAGTGTATGCAACTGTACATAATTGTATACACTCGTGTGTGTACATAATTGTAAACATTGCACCATACTTGTCGTTATCCCAGCAACTCTAGCATAATTGTCCTACGCGACTATTTCTCGCGCGAGATAATTACCCGTCTCTTTCGTTGCAGTAATGTGTGAGAGTGATGGGTAGCGCTATCTCGCGCGACAAGACTCGCGAAACATACCTATATAGTGCCACATTCTTAGGGCTGTGCAACACATATTACACTTTAATAATACACTTGTAATTTAGCAAAATACAAAATCTGGCATTGTTCCTCATATAAATAGATTGTTTATAACTTATGCATATTTTATTCATAATACATTATAATATAGTATATCATTTAATCTATCAAGTATTTTAACGTGCATTTTACGTAATATTGTATACAATGTGATTTTTTAAGTGTTAGTTATTTTCGTTAATGTTATACTTAGTATTAAGAATTAACAACAAGTTGAATAGGAGTAGCTGAATGTGACAATGTAATGTTTTTAATTAAATACTTAAATGAACAGTTTTTTGATTTTTTTATTTATTACCAGAAGTTGCCCGTCGTCTGCGTAGTTTTTATTTTATTTACTATCGTTAGATAAAAAGTATCCTGTAACCAACTTTGGATGTCCCAAAATATATCCCTTCACCAAAATCCGTTTGCCGTGATGAACTGACAAAGAAACTATTACCAAAAGATGGCGCTGTACGACCCCTCCTGCCATTTGATTCCCATTATGTCTATAATCCTATAGGATTTAAGCGTAATGTTTTTGTCGCTAGGCTCCTGTGGGATCAAAGGATATAATTTTATGCCTTTTGACTCTCATGAGATACTCGGAAAACTAAGTATTTTTCCTCTTTGCTCCCACGGCACTGCCTAATGGGACCCAGGGATAATACTTTTCCTCTTGGCTCCCAAACAGCTGCTGTTTGGGATCCAGGCATAATACTTTTCCTCTTGGCTCCCAAACCGCTGCCTAATGGGATCTAGGGATAATACTTTTCTTCTTGGCTCCCAAACCACTGCTGCTTGGGATCCAGGGATAATACTTTTCCTCTTGGCTCCCAAACCGCTGCTGTTTGGGATCCAGGGATAAAACTTTTCCTCTATGCGCCCATACGAATCCTGCATCGCACTGTAAAGATATATCCTGAAATAATGACCGCTTTCCATGGAAAACTTATTGTGATTTTCAATACAATTTTAGAATTGTATAAATTAAAATAAATAGATTATCCTTATATCTGGACCATTCCAAGGTTCCCTTCGAGGGGTAAAAGGTTGTCTATTAAATACAGGACACCATGTTAAGAGGGGAGCCCAAGCGTGGAAAATCGGGGTTCAGTTTTAAGTTCGTGCAGCCGTTTTCGCGTGATGCGCGATGAAATAAAAAGACAGACATAAGTTCTAAAAACTGTTGGAACCTGTCCTGTTATCGATTCTAAGTATCCCCAGTCAACTTCTTTTCAAATATATTCCATATACAGACTACTCTCTTCAGCTTTATTATAATTAGGATCATATATTTGCTGGAGGTAGGTACTCAAATTAATCTGCCGAGCTTCATGAGATTCCCAAAGCCCCGCTTGGGCTCCCCTATTATGTATAAATGACGCCCGTCCATCCGATCTTGTATGCGGCAAAGACTAATAAAACATTTATTTGTCGTCTAGTACCTCATAACACAAGCCTTCTTGAGCTTAATTTGGGACTAGATCGATTTGTGTGAGGTTGTCTGATATTTATTTTATTTATTTACCCTCGCGCAGGCAGCTTTCTCGCGCAAAGAATTGCCATCGCAATACAACGCGGGAATGCTGCCTGTGTGATGGGCACGCTGCCAAATGGGCCATGTTTTTATAATTCTTTTATAAGTTTATTTGTTTTTTTTTTAAGTTTTCTTATGAATTAAATTCTCTACTTTACTCTGTGGAGATTTTTTTCGTGTGTCACAGTGACGTGTCAGAAGTCACAACACATTTTCCACGTGAAACGCTCCGATTATTTCCTTTGAAATAAATAAATTAAGGCAACTTATAGTAATTAAGTATAACGTGACATGTAAATAAATTAGACTGTAGATCAATAGTGCTTTCCTGGCTGTATCTAATTCTCCAGAATGAATACTCAAAACAACGACACAGGAGCAAGTTGTAAGTAGCAGTTACCTTGAATCGCTAATTGTACAATTGTACTATTTTTCGGGATAATAAAATTAGTGACATGATATTGCGAAATTGCTACGTACCACAAAAATACTGCATACCACATCTATTAATAGACATTAAGCAGTAAAAAATCTGAATCAAGTGTGGGTGGCTCCCTCGTCTCAGAATAAGGGCGCGACTCCTCTGTAGCGGAGCGGAGCGGAGCGGAGACGTGCGGAATCGACCAGTCACAAAAGTAAATCGGAACTGAGATACAGATTTCAACGCAGGTGATTGGTCTATTCCGCACCGCTACGCCTCAGTGGAAACGCACCCTAAATCACTAAAAAGGTTCTCAATGCGTTTGGCTACCAATTGGCACAAAATTGAGATTCATTTCTTGTGGTTATCGGTTTGAAAATCGTGTATCTACTCAAGAGTGAATGCCTAAAAGTTTGCTGCCTTAACTCATTTAATTAAAATACGACGACAAATTAACCATCGAATTATGGCCTTAAGGTACATTATTCGATGGTCAACATCGTACAATGGAAAAATTGATACAAATGTTAATTAAATGAGTTAGGCAGCAAACTTTTTGGTCTTCACCCTCTATTGCCTTTGAATTTTGAGTTGGACTCTTTTATATAATAAAATTAAGGGCCGAAACACATAACCGCGTTGCGGCGTCGCGCCGCTGAAATTGGCAGTAGCGCAGCGCCGATTTTAGTGGCGCGGTGCCGCACGGCGGCGCATATTTCAGCAACACTTGCGATACCGCAACGCTAAAATCGGCAGTGGCGCCAGCGCCGATATTAGCGGCGCGGCGCCGCACCGCGGCGATGATTCATGCTGCAAACTCTCCTGGTTTATCAGGAGATTGTATGATTTTTAAGATAGTCTCCTGATCTACTGATTACTTTTTGAACTTGAGCAAATCAACTGGTTTTTGAAAAGTTGTTGGAGCATATCGCAAAACACACCATTTTTAATGATTTTTTGACATACGCGGTCATTTGGCAACGTTGACATCCGATAATCGTCAACCGATTTGTATGTGGAACGGAACGCGACTGAATTCATATTCGACCGTCGTATAGTGGCGTCCCTCTCGATCGTCTGTCTTAATATATGGGTAAACGGGACAACACTATACGCCGGCCGAATATCGAACATCGGAGTAGCCCTTCAGATTAGAAAATGACAAAACCCATAGACAAAATCAGTCGCGTTCCGTTCCACATACAAATCGGTTGACGATTATCGGATGTCAATGTTGCCAAATGACCGCGTAAGTATGTTTCAAAATCATTAAAAATGGTGTGTTTTGCGGTATGCTCCAACAACTTTTCAAAAACCAGGAGATTTTCTCAAGTCCAAAAAGTAATCAGTAGATCAGGAGACTATCTTAAAAATCATACAATCTCCTGATAAACCAGGAGAGTTTGCAGCATGAATCATCGCCGCGGTGCGGCGCCGCGCCGCTAATATCGGCGCTGGCGCCACTGCCGATTTTAGCGTCGCGGTATCGCAAGTGTTGCTGAAATATGCGCCGCCGTGCGGCACCGCACCACTAAAATCGGCGCTGCGCTACCGCCAATTTCAGCGGCGCGACGACGCAACGCGGTTATGTGTTTCGGCCCTAAAGAGCGGTGACCGTAGTTATCAAAAGCAATTGAGTGGGTATGTACCATGTATGTACCTATTAATATATTTAGCTACTTTATCCTTGAATAATTCAGAATGAATAAAGGAAAAGTAAATGTTTTGCAAATGAAGCAAAACATGAAAAATTTAATGATTCGGACAGGATTCGAACCTGCGTTTCCAACGGCTTTCCGGGCCAACACGGGCGTCCTCCCAATTGGACTACCGAATCAGATGTCAGAGCCATTGAATTTTTCAACCAGTTGCTTCGACATGCCTTAGAGTGGCATCGTAGCGCCATCTACCGTAAAGATTTAGACCTTTATCGTCGGCCCGGAAAGCCGTTGGAAACGCAGGTTCGAATCCTGTCCGAATCATGAAATTTTTCAATTTTCGCTTCATTCGTAAATATTTAGTTTACGTTAGCAGACGTTACTGCTTTAATAAAAATAAGTAAAGGAAAAGTATGTAGTATGTACCGATATGACGTAAGATTATTTAATTTTTAACGACACAGTTGGCGCAGTTTGTATTGCGCCTGTCCTGGGTTCAAATCCCGGCCGGAGCAAATATTTGTGTGACGAACTCGAATATTTTGTTCCTGGGTCATGGATGTTATCTATATATGTATATACCTACCTATATTATGTATACCGTCTCCTCTTCTCCGCGTCGCGTCGCGATAGCACAAGTTTTACTTAGTATGGGACTAGGTCGATTTGTGTTTGATATTTATTTATTTTTTAGGGTTCCGTACCTCAATCGGAAAAAACGGAGCCCTTCCAGGATCACTCTGATGTCCGTCCATCTGTCTGTCAAGACCCTTTATCTCGAGAACGCGTGAAGGTATCGAATTGAAATTAACACCATGTACTCAAGTCTACAGTCCCTTGAAGCTGTGAAAAAATCAAACTTCTACGTTAATGTTAAAAAAAAGATATGGCTGTTTATCTCGCAAAAAATGTACATTTCGACACTCAAGGGAATCAAAATGATAGGGTACTTTCCAAGGACTTAGAACAATCTGAAAACTATACATTTGTAATAAAATCATAAAAAATATAGTCCTTTTCAAACTTCATATTTGGAAAACTGGGTTGCGTTAAGTTTGCACCTCGTTTTGTATCCGGTGTCATACATTTCAGGTGCAAACTTAACTCAACCAGACCAATTAAGATGGGATAAGTGAAAGTTTGTACGGAACCCTCGGTGCGCGAGTCAGACTCGCACTTGGCTGGTTTTTCATAAAACGCAAAGATGTAGTAATGAATCTGGTAAAAAATAGTGTTGAATTAATGATTCCGTCAAAGGATTTTTTTTTCGCTAAATCAACGGAACCGCGCTGTCGCTGGCGCGGCTCCTATTTCTAGATGATTTGCCATTCGGGAATTTCAAGTTATACGTAACAAACGAAGCAATAATAACATCAGCATTTTCTAATTATCTGTGTTTCACAATATCCTTAGAATTTACGCGAAAATTCGATTTATAAATATCATAAACCTGCGACATGCATTTAGTTCCGCGCAGTGAAGCTGCAAAAAACTCAGCATATTGGCTTATGTTTGATTAATACTAGTATAACGTCAAAGTTATGACAATTTGCAAGTTGTTTAACTTTACTGATTCATCAGATAAGCTACAAGATATTAGTAGCAGTGCATTAAGGTAGTTTCACATTTATAGTCATAATATTATAACAATATGGAAGCATCCGGGCGCGATTCATTTCAAAATGAATTTTACTGTGGCGTGGAGATAATAATCCCATTAGCGGGTTATACTCCCACACAAAGTCCGACTACTGGTAGGTAGTGAGGGCTAACCAGCCCTGATACAGTTCAAGCCATGTCTAAAAAAAAACAAAATTAAAAAACAATGAATTTGAATGAATGTTTACGAAATGATTTATAATGTATAAACTGTTTATTTTCCATTTTCACAACTCTAAAGCAACTTTGACTTGGTGCCAGTTATGAGAACATATTATTTTTGGACCTAACCTCAGGCAATATAATAAAATAAGTCATAAATCATCATTCAGATCTCTCTAACATTCCAGCGAAACAGCGAGTGCGAGAGAGAGGTCCGACTTAATATTCATTGAAAAGTTAATTTTGATCTTACAATAGAACTTCCTAACTGTTAAATTTAATGAGAGCTATCTAGACATATAACGGTGCTTTCGTGATGGCTCTACGTTTTTTCCTACTGTCGAATTAGTTAATGGTAGTCAGACATCTTTAGTATTCACAAGTTAAACACATTGTAAGTAGTTAACACGCGTAACTTTCCGATCGTGTGCACGTAGCTTTACCACAGACACAAATGATCGATTGTTCCGTCTCCATTTTAATGAGACCCCTCGTTTTCTGAAACTGCACTTCAGCATTGCGTGACCAAGGAATACCGGCGGTCTTCGTGAACTGGTTACGATCCGAATTGAACCAGTGAACGTTGCTGACAGGCAGTTGAGTCGCACGCGTCGCCAATCGCTAAACGGTTAATTCGCACGAAGTTGAACGTTCGAAGTTCAAATTACTTGCTCAGTGACAAATGGAAATTGACAAAATGGAAGTGCAACTGTTGCGGGATAGAGAGATCGCGATTGAGGAATCGTGGGATAACGGTATGGATTAATATAAATTAAATATTTAAATTAAAATACTAGCTGTGCCCGCAGCTCCACCCCCGTGGAATTCGGTCTGTGTCAGTAAGATTTAAACGGTGAGGACAAACATTTCAAAACCAAAATCAGCTAAATCTGCCCAGCCGTTATCAAGTTTTAGCGAGACGTTCGAACATCAATTGATTTTTATATATATATAGATAGATAGGGATACTCTTACACAAATCGACCTAGTCCCAAACTAAGCAAAGCTTGTACTATGGACACGGCGATATCCGTATACTTTTAGTTTGGGCCCTGTCTGTGGATTTCTTAGCCCACGACTCACGAAATCTACTTAAAACCATAAAGACGTCTATTGAGCATCGTAGCTCCTATGTTGATGATCCGATTTAGATTCAGTTCTATCTGTTTGCGAGTGTTCTGAGCTATAAAAACCGGCCAAGTGCGAGTCGGACTCGCGCACCGAGGGTTCCGTATAAACACTTTCCATCCCTAAGTGGTTAAGTTAAGTTTGCACCTGGTATGTATAGCGCCCCATATAAATTAGGTGCAAAGTTAGGTATTAAAAAAAAACTACTTACTAGATCTCGTTCAAAACAATTTTCGTTGGTAGTTTTTATAGTAATGTACATCATATGTTTTTTTAGATTTTTCATTTTCTTATTTTAGAAGTTAGAGGGGGGGGGGCAACTTTTTTCCACTTTGGAAGCGTCTGTCACGCAAACAAACTATTCGGTTTAGAAAAAAAATATTTTAGTAACCTCGATATCATTTTTGAAGACCTATCCATAGATAGGTACTCCACACGTATGTTTGATGAAAAAAAAAATTTTGGCTTTCAGTTCAAAGTATGGGGAGCCCCCAATATTTATTATTATTTTTTTTTGCATCAAAATCTTAATGCGGTTCACAGAATACATCTACCTACCAAGTTTCAACAGACACGTATGTTTGATGAAAAAAAAAATGAGTTTCAGTTCAAAGTATGGGGAGCCCCCAATATTTATTATTATTATTTTTTTTGCATCAAAATCTTAATGCGGTTCACAGAATACATCTACCTACCAAGTTTCAACAGTATAGCTCTTATAGTTTCGGAAAAAAATGGCTGTGACATACGGACGGACAGACATGACGAATCTATAAGGGTTCCGTTTTTTGCCATTTGGCTACGGAACCATAAAAATGGTCACTTGAATACTATCAACATTTTCTAAGGCATCGAGAGGTTGTCATTGTTTCAGCTATTACTTGGTTTATCGTCTGCCCTGCCAAGAACATCCAGACAATTATTGTTACCATAATTATACATGAATGACAGGGTCGTATTTACCCCTAGGGGCCCAGCCAGACTAGGGGCCCAGTCCCAGACGCAAGACTTGCACCATAATAATGTTCTCCTTATAGGGGAGGGGGCCCCAAATGCCAAATGCCTAGGGGCCCTGGCCCTCTAAGTCCGGCCCTGATGATTGATCACAAGACCAAACTACTTAATCGTGTTTACTGAAACTGTCCATTTTTTTTATTCACTAACTGACCGGCGATTGACCCCTGTAACACCTGATGTTAAGTGACTACGGGGTCGAGGACGTAGCTCGCCGGTTCAGTAATAGCCTATTCACTCTAACCTTTAAAATGTATTTATTTACTTTTAACATTTTCAGTTTCAAGAAATTATACAACGACTAACTACGTCTATGGAGCGAAGAGAAGAAAAAAGGGCACCGAAGAAGTTAATGAAGGGGGAGCCAAAATGGGGGTCAGGGTAAAAGTGTCGCGACAGCAACAGGTGAGATGGTTTCTAAGTTACTATTTGTGTTAAACTTATTTCTCAGACATGCAATGAGATGTCGTCATAACGTGCGCTATAAGTGTTATAAAAGGCTTCAAAGTATCACGTTTCGGGCGGAACAACTCGAGAGAACTGTAAAGGAATTTCATACAAAATAGAAGCTGGGAAGTATTCTTTTTAAACATGGCGTCTGTGTTCATGACCGGGCTAAACAGCTGAATTATGTTTTTTTGAGTGGTTTATTTATTTATTTCATTGCATATGTTTGAGAAATGCACTATACGTACATGTCGTACATGCCTTAGCCGAGAATAGGGCTTACTGGCTTCGTATCACTATCCGGCCTCCCTACGGTCGGCCGTCTATACCTCCTCACGCAAGCCCTTCCTTCCTGGCGTCTGCAGTAAATGTACTATTTATTTCATAAACACTATAATTCCCAGCGCGCATCATTGAAGTCAAATCATCTGCAAGCGTAAACCAAATGTCTATATTGAACCGAAAAAGTTTCTGTCAAAAATGACATTTTAGTGACAAGCTATTATAGCCGACTTTTCTTTGGATATCCATCAAATGCTCACTGAGACGATTCTAAAGAGCCCAAACTCGGTAGGATTGCTTTTTCTATTATAGAGTTCCTATGGCCACCCTCCGGCTCCATCATCAGATCAGCCCCATGGTACCATATTGTAGTATTGTCATCAAAGTTATGTAAGTATGCAAAATTTCAGCTCAATCGGTTGACGATATCTGCTTCAAAATTGAGTTGCAAGATTCCACCCGAACAAACATACTTACATACAAATGCAAGAATGAACAAGATTTCTATTACAAGACTTAATAAATGGTACCTTTAGTTACAGAGTTTGGAATGTATAGAGTCGACACATTAAGCATTAATGCTGCCGTCCAAAAGTGCTTAGTTAGCGTCTGGTGTAGATAAGCTTTAGGACCTAAGAACATTTTATTGAATTAAAGAGCAATCTAACGTCAAACGAATTACTTGTGTTTAAATTAATAAGTTAGTTTTTAAATTGTAGAGTACATAAAGACATTTTTTTACAGAACATTTGCCATTACCTTTTACAAAACAAGTAAAACGCAAATCCGAACGACTAACGAAGACCCTATCTAATATAAAACCATATCGTCGTAATCGTAACCCCAGCAGCGCCAATCAAATCTTGCCGGAGACAATAATACTTTTTAAAAATGAACTCATTAACCCTTTATTTCGCAAAAAATTACGGAGGTCGCCAGTTCAAGCCTCGTTAAGGTAGAATAGAGCAAAAAATTCTGATTCGAAAAAAAATTGAAAAAGATGGTCTAATTAAAACACAAAGTTATGCGTACGGTGATCGATGTTACACTACTCTTTAATTCAATGAAATGTTCTTAAGTTCTAAAGCCTATCTACGCCAGACGCTAACTATGCACTTTAGTGGCGCAGGTGCATTCATTGCTTAATGTGCCGTCTCTATAGTATAGAGTCTATACATTCCAAACTCTGTAACTACCTACAGTGAAAATTTAATTACATCACAAAACAAAAGCGGCAGACGCAGCAGGCGACAAAAACATTATAAAAATTGGACAAGTGCGAGTCCGACTCGCGCATGAAGGGTTCCGTATCATAATCTATAACAAGTTTGTTGTATGGGAGCCCCCCTTAAATATTTATTTTATTTTAGTACCTATTTGTCGTTATAGCGGCAATAGAAATACATTATTTGTGAAAATTTCAACTGTCTAGTTATCACCGTTCTTGAGATACAGCCTGGTGACAGACGGACGGACGGACGGACTGCGATGTCTCAGTAATAGGGTCCCGTATTTACAAATAGGTACAAATACTCTTTATTGCACACCTCCAACATCAAGGAATATAAAACACAACATGAGATACCTACATTCAAATAACAGGCAGAGGTAAACAACAGGCGGTCTTATCGCTAAATAGCGATCTCTTCCAGACAACCTTTAGGTACCGGAGTAGTATTTACTCTTTGGGTACGGAACCCTAAATAGTATAATTACTCTTCCATTAATTTGCTATTGATAATTTTTTTGTGCGTGCTTCAGAATATTTATAATAAACATAAAATGGGTACCTAATAGTTTCAAGCTATTCAGTGTGAACCTAGACATCTTAATATCCACACTCATCCGACAAAACTGCACTAGGTCATTTAGTAAAAGAATTTTAAAATGGTTTCAATGATATCACTGGATGTTTTGGTAAGTTCTTCCCTCAAATTCTGTATTGATTTGACACCATTAAACATTCAAATGCAGTGTCGTTCAAATTGTGAGTTACTAAATTTTATTTGCCTAATTTTGAGACACTAAATTCCAATCCCAAGAAGCATATATTATAGGCACTTATACAGTCCTTCTACAGCTTAAATTAGAGCTTTAATGGCATACAACCTATTTGCTACAAGGCAAGAGGTAAAACTTTAGATAAACCGAGGGCGGCAATCCTCAAAGCTTCATATCGCATATTTTGGTCATTGTCAGATTTAGGTGCGCGTCTTTCCGGTGGACATTGGCGAAATTAAGGATTCCAGGGCCTGATTAATTTTCTGATTAAATGCATGTGAGAATAAAGAACGTTCCCTCTTCTATCATCCGATGTAATAGCAACATAACCTAGATTCATGCAAGCTCTTAACTTTTGACCACCGAAGGGACAAATTTTGTTTTTTGAACTGACAATGACCCTTTATCATCACCTGTTGAAACTGTCATTTGTTTTTTGTTACTGCGAGAAGGGGGCTTTTTATGAGTCTAGGGCCTTAGGGTGATAAGTCAGTAATAATTCGGTACCTACCTACTTATCTTAACTAGCGATAGTAACACTATGTACTTATACATGCAAAAAGGGGAAAATCAGGCTTAGACCATTTTTTTCTCAAGTTGTTTGTTTTTGTCTACCGATTTTGCCGATATTTTTCCTATATATTTACTTACGCCGGTGATTTCACAAATTAATTGATGGAAGCCATTTTGTTTCTGCAGCCAGACACTTTTCGGGGTTCCTCGATCTCTTTGGAGCCAACACCCGAGCTGACCACATACGGAGGAATCAAATTGGGATGGATTCAGGTATGTCCTTTTTTTGATTTATTTTTTATATTACGACGGTGGCAAATAATCATGCGGCCCGCCTGATGGTAAGCAGTTCCCGCCGCCTATGGACGTTTGCCACGCCAGTAGCAGCACACGCGCGTTGCGGACCCTTTAAGAACCTATTTGCTCCCCTCTTGAAGAACCGCATACTATAGCCTTCCTGTAATTGAAAACAATAAATTGTGTTTTTTTTTTAAAGCAGTAACGTCTGCTAACGTAAACTAAATGTTTACAAATGAAGCGAAAATTGAAAAATTTAATGATTTGGACAGGATTCGAACCTGCGTTTCCAACGGCTTTCCGGGCCAACACTGGCGTCCTCCCGATTGGACCACCGAATCAGATGTCAGAGCCATTGAATTTTTCAACCAGTTGCTTCGACATGCCTTAGGGTGGCATCGTAACGCAGGTTAGAATCCTGTCCGAATCATTAAATTTTTCAATGTTCGCTTCATTTGTAAACATTTAATAAATTGTCCTTATAAAAATGATATCTTTGGTCGATAGATGATATCTGAAGTCGAGGCCGAGACTAATATCCAATATTTCGTATTGGGTTTCTCTAAAGGGTAAACATGCAATAAAATGTAACTAACAAACCCCAATTCTCAATGATTATAGTATCTAAGCACCAAACTGTCCAAATACAATAATTAAAACTGTTATACTCTCAGAAATGTTAGTAATTACACCTGCGGCCCCAGAGTCTAGAAGTGCCCATTCTCAGGTAACCCTGGACTTATAAAGTTTAAGGTATGAGAATACTGCCACGTTAACGATATCGGCAGGAAGTCCAATGTTTTGATAATTTATAATTTTTAGTATAATCCAATGAAATCTGACTCAAAACTCTTAGACCCTTGGACCAATGGACCTTACAGTGCGTGAGCTGCCAGAATGCGATTCGCGTTTTATACCTATCTCGCCCGCTCTTACCGGATCCAGATAAGAACGTCTCAGTTTTCACCTAAACCCGAATCTGACTGCTCACGAACTGAACTGATAGGTATAGAAGTAATTCTTTTGGCTGAGCGAATCCACTTAGCTTTGTACCCGATGAAAAATACCCATTATCTGTATTGTTAGCTGCGGCCACAACTAATACCACTTCAAAATGTAAGGCGTTACAAGTGCAAATTACTTTTACACTAAATTAGTCGTTAAGTCAAAACGAAATAAGGTTTACTCTTAAACAAAGAGAACAGAGATGTTGGTCACTTCATTGTCTTATAAGCATCGAAACGAGCTTCACTGCTCTTTCACTTACGAAGTTGTGGCCGCAGCTAACAATACAGATAATGGTATTGTTCATCGGGTACAAAGCTAATGGGATTCGCTTACCAAATGTGATTCGAACTATACGTTAACCCGGTAGCAAGAAAATAGTACCCTCCCCAAGTCAAGCAAAAGACGTTAGCGTACCAAGAAATATTTGATGAAAAATCTGATTTGTATTCTTGACGTTGTATTTTATTAGTCAATTTTGATTTTATTGAGTATTTATAATATTGAATTTGCGATTGTTTAAGTCTTTGTAAATTTTATTATAATTATAATTTATTTGCTATATAAATATCAATGAAAAATATTGTACTGTAATTCGTTGACATCCACAAAATATTATTTGTTAACATTATTATCATATCCAAAACAAATGTATTTCAAACACAATCATGTATTGTTAATGAATAAATACTAACTATGTATGACTATTTGTTCCTTGAAATTTATTCATAGTGACTAATTGTCCAGGGCGTGTTGATCCCGTGCCTACTGAACATCTGGGGCGTCATGCTGTTTCTGCGTATCTCCTGGATCGTGGGCCAAGCCGGCACAATTCTTACCATGGCCATCATTCTGGTCTCAGCCGTGGTCTGCGTCATCACCACACTGTCTCTCAGCGCTATATGCACCAACGGTGAACTCAAAGGAGGTACACACTTCAAATACTTTCAAAAAACTGTGTTTCTCGTGGACTCTTCCTCAAGTTTATCTGCACGGTGTTTACACATTTCATCTTGGGCATGTTTTTTTTTCAAAAGTAAGAAATTCTCAGGATACTGCTAGACCTAGATCTTGACTCTACTGGAAGTACGGAGGTAACACCATGTATTTTATAAGTGGATGCTAGAATTGCATCTTCCCCCATATTCGTCTCTGCATCATTATTTGCACCATCGCCACGTTCTCTCTTAAGTTTCATATGTAACAGTGAACTTATGCAGGTACAAACGATTGTGGTTTTATCCTGATTTTATACAAGAACAGCATAAAGCATAAATACCCATTAACCGATTCTAAAAATAAAAGTGATGCTTTCAGCTCGCTGTATTATGATATTTTCGCAGCATTATGCCTGAAAAAACACAATGAGACATATTTACGGCTTTTTTATCTAATAAATGACACCGTGTGGATTAATCTTGATAGATTACTACTAAGTTAATTTTAGTTACATTATTTATGGTATTAATACCTATAAAACATTAATACCTATGCTCATGTGCCTAAACTATTGTAACTTGAGAGTGGTAATAGTAATTCGATAAGCGTAGACCACATTTAAAACATGTGTACGATTTAAATAAAAACAATATGCAGGTGGGTACCTTTTGTCTGTTTGTCTGAGCATCAGGATATTATTCTTCTTGACTTGCCAAATTACAACAATGGGATAAATTTGAAAGTGTCAAAATAAGTTTTTTGCAGAATTTTAACGGCCGTATCTTTTTTTCGCGTTAAATTAGAAGAATGTTTTTTTTCACAGCTGACAAGACTGTAGACCTCAATATATGGTTTTAATATCAACTCTATAATTCCACGCGTTCCTGGGATAAAAGGTCTTGACAGACAGACGGACGTACGTACAACAAAGTGACCTTATACGGGTTTTGTTACTTTCGTTTTTTCCTTTTGAAGTACAGAACCCTTAAAAACGGTTAAAAATGTAGTTAATCTCCAGGTGGCGTGTACTACCTCGTATCCCGCTCCCTGGGCGCAGAGCTCGGCGCCTCCGTCGGCATAATCTTCGCATTCGCCAACGCGGTCGCAGCCAGCATGAACACTATCGGCTTCTGCGACTCTCTCAACGAGTTGCTGAGGTCCCACCAGTTGAAGATCATCGATAACGGAATCAATGATACTCGGATAGTTGGGGCTGTTGCTCTGTTGGCCATGTGTCTCATATGCGCTGTTGGCATGGACTGGGAGACGAAGACTCAGGTATCTTTGGATCTTTAACCAGCGCGTCCAGTACAACTAGGCTTCGCGACTCTTCTCGTGTCGTGTGACATAGCATCGCCTGGCACTCTCTCACAGTATTGCGAAGAAAGAGATAGGTAATATTCCTTGCACGAGAAAGAGTCGCGTGTCACAGTTGTGCTAGAGGTGCAGTATGAAAAGCCTCGCCTTTTGCGACTGAATTAGTTGCTGAAGTCCCACTAGTGCGAATCTCTGAGCGGATTGCTGAGGTAAGATCATCACCAGCGGAGTTAAAATCAATGATACAAGGATAGATTGGGGCTGTGGCTTTGGGTTGGTGGTCTGCTGCCTTATTTGCGTTGTTGGCATGGACTGAAAGACGAAAACACAGCTACTAGGCAGGAACAATGACGTCCTATATTTTAATCTCTCGTATGTAGCAAATTTGAGGTATTTGACTCTTTGTTCAACTTCAAACACAGCTAAATTAAGGGACTTTGGATTTAAATTACTTAAAACTTCTTTCAGAATTTTCTAATCACAGTTATCGTGATGGCGATCATCAACTTCATTCTGGGAGTAGCCATGGGTCCCAGGAGTGATCCGGATATCGCTCGAGGCTTCGTCGGAGTAAATAGTAAGTTGGAAAGTTATCAATTATCACACTAATATTATAAAATTTATAAAGCCGACAGTTTGTGATGTATGTTAAAACATATTTCTTCACGCTCAAACGGCTGGACCAATTTTTATCCATTTTGGTACGAAGGTAGCTGACACCCTGGATTAACAAATAGGCTACTTTTTATCCCGAAAAATGTAGGGTTCCCAAGAAACGAGCGCGTACCACAGCGCGGTAATAAACTATAAATAACTAGGTATATATAGGATGCGACAGCCAGGGCTATCAACCCCACTTTTGGGCATCAAATATTTGAAGAACCTAGATACGAAAGAAGAAGAAATAGGTATATCTCATTAGATAAGTAAGATTAGAGAAGTAGAAGTCAGTAAGATTCTTCTAAATCTATCTAGTCATTTAGAAATCGTTTTCTAATTGGAGATATTAACATCAAAATTTATCCAGACAACACCGATCCCATGCCACAGAGCTACCTAAATGTATGCTCTTATCATGGCTTTCTCTCTGCGCACACGCATCCGACTCACCACTATTTAGACCATATTATGCTTAAATCTATCTTCCCACGCAATCACAAAGCAGCCCTATAACCTTATTCCAAAAACCACCTAACAATGTTGTCTGGAAGAGATCACTCTTTAGCGATAAGACCGCATGTTGTCTACCGTTATTTATAAATTGTATTTATCTTGTTTCCTTTTGTAAACTTTTGTATTGTTGTGCAATCAAATATTGTTGTATTGTATAATCGCTCGCAAATAATCTCTGAATTAAATATAAACAAACTTGGACGTGAACTACTTATGCAATATTGAATTTGGCCCGTTTATAATTCTGCTGACACAAACACTACTTAGTACGACATACTTTATTCAAAAAGTCCAACAAGCAGTACGTATTACGTAACACAAAAAAAAACGTGTAAGCAATAAATCTTATAAAATTAAACCTTGGATCACACCCGAATTTATTCGCTGTATGAGACACAGGGATAAACTGCATTTAAAGCCTAAATCAAACCCAAACAATGTAATATTCCAATCATTGTAAAAAATATATCGCAATTTTTGCAATTACTTTAAAAAGTTAAATCCACTGATTTACGAAAAAATTAACTAGAAATGGCAAGGTCAAACGGTAAACAACTTGAAATTTATCAAAAAAGTTTCTTACACCGCTAAACAGCGAGAATCGTGTTTCGTTTTGAATTTAGAATTCTTTTGTTGTACCTATGCTCCATCACCTTTGTCACCAACCAACTATGTTAATGATTTTATTGAAAACATAGGGAATAATCTAGCTGAAAATATCCAAAGATCGTAGATAGATCCAGGGGAGGGGGCAGCATTTTCCCATTCCACAAACACTCTAAATCAGTTGTGTTGTTAAATACCAATGGGGAAGAAGTGGAACGGATTATTATGAGCTTAAAAAACGATTCTGTAGTTAGCTGGGATGCTATGTCAAAAAAAGACTCAAGCAATTTAGGTACATCTTTGGTCCATCCACTCTCGTTTATTTTTCAAGAAATGCCTTTGTGACGGAATTTTCCCAAAATGTCTAAAAAAGCCGTCGTAGTTTGTATGTTCAAATCCGGCAACAAAAGTCTAGTATAAAATTACAGTTCTGTTTTAATATTATCATCAACCTCTAAAATATTTGAAAAAAAAAAATATATGAATAACTTGTAGGTACAATACTTAGAGAAATAATGCTTACTGTCAAAAGGTCAGCTTGAGTTTAGACCAAACCTATCTATTACCGACGCTGTTTATGAATTGATTGACCACTTAGTTCAGGAACTGGATAAATAAATAATAAATAAATATAAATAAATAATTATCGGACAACCTCACACAAATCGATCTAGTCCCAAATTAAGCTCAAGAAAGCTTGTGTTATGGGTACTAAACGACGATATACGTACTTATATAGATAAGAGTAATCAGACCAAAGAAATCTTTATTGACCTTGCTAAACCTTTTGATATCATTACCACTTCCATTCTACTGCACAAGCTCGCAGAATTAGGTATTAGAGGCGCACAACTTGTTATTTGCACATTATCTGGACGGACGCACACAATGCACAAATAGATAATATTATCAGTTCTGACCTGGAAAATATCTCATTCGGGATCCCTCAGGGGAGTATTATCGGTCCTACCCTATTCTTAATTTATATAAATGACCTCTGCAGTCCGAATTAAAAAAAAATGCTAAAATTATTTCCTACACTGATGACACTGTCCTATTTTTTTCTGGAATATCATCAAATTAAATTCATGATACCGCGCAACGAGGTTTTAATAACGTTAACAAATAGCTTAAGCATCATTAACTAAGATTGAAAACAGATTCGACTCTAACTGACCCCTTACTATATGCGCATTAAGAAATGCGGTTTGCTCTTGTCAGAAAAAAGTTCCACTCTTTTGTTGTCCTTAAGGGAAATTTAAAATGCTTCATATGAATCAGTAGATTATCAACAACGTAATGTAGAGCCAAAGTATATTTGTATGAACGGTGGGTTTCAAACTGCTACTCGTAAATAGTGAGACAAGAATCAGTAAAACTCTACGGACGGTCTGCTCAGCTTACGTCGAGTGATACAGTAGGCAGTTGTACACTCTCTTCGAGTCAGGGCGAGCCATGCCGGTTATCCTTCTTTTACTTATAAGATTGGAAAGGGACGGCATGCTTTTTTTTTTATCTATTAATTAAGGAGCTTTGATCATTTTTATGAACATGCCAGCTCCAGCAGGACGGCATGCTTGTCTCGCCTTATCTCGACGAGTGAGTACAGCCAACATGACAGTCACGTTGGGACAATGTTTCAGTGGATACATTAAAACAGAATGCGCCGTCGGACTTCAGGGTCAGCGAAGGCCAGAACAATGATGTATTCACGGTGTTTGCGATGTACTTTCCTGCAGTCACCGGCGTGCAAGCTGGCGCAAACATATGCGGGGACCTAAAGGTATTTTTAATTGCACTCTTGTGTCTTTATTACAGGCTATCGTCAATGATGCACACTTTATAAAAGTAACATTCAGTACCTATAGTACCTACACTGTCGAGCGAAGAACCGATGGCTGTTGGGGCAGAGTTCTAGGTGCTGTGGGCTGCCGGCCTGAGATGCTGCCCGTGTCCCGCCGGCGTGAACCGGAATCGTGCTGAGCACTACTAGAGACCATGTACAGGCGTGCAGTGTAAGACGGCCTACGGTGAGGATTGAGGAGGGTCCAGCAGTGGACGTCTTATGGCTGAAAGATGACAATGATAATGAATGTGTGATTGATCAGGATGCCACGTTATTTATCATGCGACCATCTGTTTTGAGCACAAATTTTAGAAAGAAAATCGTTCTGATACTGACATGTTCTTACAGGACCCAGCGACTGCCATCCCTAAGGGCACATTGCTTGCGCTTCTGATCTCCATGCTATCCTACGCGGTAGTAGCGGTATTATGTGGAGCAGGTGCTTTACGTGACGCCAGCGGCAACACTGGTAACCTCACGCACGCTGCCCTAGCGTCGTGCGCGCCGGACTGCGCTTATGGACTGCAAAATGACTACGAAGTAAGTGTACCTATTAACACTATTGACTCTTATGATATCCTACGTCATAGTAGTATCGTGTCATACGTCACCATCGTTAAAACTGCGTAAGCGTAAGATCCTACTCCACAGAAACTCGAGGTTCGAAGGGTAGTGACTCTACCCAAACACTTACCTGCTCAGTACTACGGCATACATACAGCTGTAAAGACTATGTTACGCTCTAGCAGCAAGAAGTAAGTTTAATAACTATTGGCAGTTGATCTTCGTACCTCAGCTACTTCCTACGTCATAGTATGACGTAGGAAGTAGCGAACATCGCCATCCTCAGGTAGAAGGCCAAACTTCTGCTCAGCAACAAAGACCAGGCACTTACAACCTGCATTCATTCACTAGGAACTAACCCTATACCTATACCGATCATGTATTAAAAAGAAAATTGCGCTGCCCTCTTGAACTGAATTTAGTAATAAACTATGCACCGCTTGCGCTCTAGAACTTCCAACTAGGCATTATATCAAACCAATCTTCAAATAATGGTATGATTTGACATTTTTAGAACAAGACTTTCGTGATTAAATTGTTTGACATTGTCGTCCATTTTTATCACGTAAATCATTCACCTATCGGGTTAGCAACTTGTAGTGCGAGTGGACCGACCGTGTTGGCTACAGAAGCGACAAATGTTTATTTAAATTTCAGGTTATGAAGCTGATGTCAGCATGGGGACCTCTGCTGTACGGGGGCTGTTGGGCGGCGACACTATCCACGGCATTGACGAACCTGTTGTCGGTTCCTCGACTGATTCAGGCGCTGGGTGTAGACCGCATATATCCTGGTCTCATCTTCTTCTCGAAGCCCTACGGGAAGCATGGGGAGCCGTATCGTGGATACGTGCTGACGTTCTTTGTGTCGTTGCTGTTTTTGCTCATAGGTAGGTAATTGATTGAAAAGATATAGCTTCTCAAAATACCCCCCTATGATAACCATAAATGCAATGATCGGGGTGGAGCCTCAGGGAATAAACTAAGTGATTTCACATAAAAGACGAAAAGTATTACGTACGAAGCCCTGGACTCTGACTGAGTCGTCAGTTATTAATAGCGTCAAAAGTAACATCATGACTATTATCGTTCAAATAGTGCATGCCATGCCTCCTCTTCCTCCCCCGACAAACACTATCTCAATACAAAATTTGCAGCCGACCTGAACACCATCGCACCACTGATCTCCAACTTCTACCTGGCCTCGTACGCGCTCATTAACTTCTGCACGTTCCACGCGGCCTTCGTCCACCACATCAGCTGGCGGCCTACCTTCCATGTATGAGACCATTTCTTGTTTATCCCCAATGAAAACAGCAATATGTTCTAATCCGTTGCATCTGTATATTTGTAAGTTTGTTGGACATATCCAACACGGATGATCCGATTTTGATTTAGTTTGGTTGTAAGTATAGAACAGATGGCTTATTCTAGAGTGTTCTAATCTATGACAAGAGAATTTGTTCATCCGTTTAAAAACCATTAGCTTTCCGCTAGATGTATAATTTTGTTAATGTTTCAGTGATTTTAGATTTTATTTTTTATTTTTATTTTATTTATTTATTTAGGAGAACCAACAGCTAATACACTGCACATAGAAGCTTAAATAGAATCATGGAGCCAATTACAGGAACTCACATATAGTTGTTGCACATGAAACATACACTTAAGTAACGTCGCACATCGATGTAACGACGCGCACTTACAGCAAATATGAACATTAATTAAACTTAGAATTTAAACTTATAAACCATAACTTAACTTAACTTATAGGGCCATATTAGGCACAACCTATATACCTGATACTCAATACTACTGCACAAACATGTCATAAAATCGCTCAATCAAAAAACGCATTACTCAATTTTCGCCTCACTGAAGGAATTACACAATTGTATACATCAATATCAAGCTCTTTCGTCGTATTATTCAAATGTCGACTAGCGCGGTTAAGGAAACTATTCCGTCTATAATTGGATGATGTACGCCTACATGTAGATACAACTTCTTTTTCTTTTTGGATAGAATTCTTTTTCTGAGTAAATGAGTCTTCTTTAGAGAGACGCTGGTATACTGAATACCTACTGAATAATGTGCCGATAAAACTATCTTGCAGAAAATAATATTAACTCGTATTCATTTCACTGTTTTAGTACTACAACATGTGGGTATCTTTGATGGGTGCAGTGCTATGTGGCGGCATTATGGTGGTGCTAAGCTGGCACATGGCTCTCACCACCGTCTTCGCTTTCCTTGTGCTGTACCTCATCGTGCTTTACAGGAAACCAGGTACATTAGCTCATTACATACTGGCAACATTCCAGCTGCAAGAAAAATAGCGTCTACTGGCTGTAACGTATCAAGGTCATTCTAGAGCACATAGTTTTTGTGTGTGTGGAAGACAATCAGCTTTTTGTTTGAGTTTTAGAGGTTTTGGCTTCTATTTCTGTGCATGTTTTAGACGCAGACTGGGGAAGCAGCACTGATGCACAGCGATACCTCGACGTGGTTCATTCGCTGGTGATGATGAGTCAAAAACATAGGTAATTTCATTATGAAAATATAACTTGAATCTTTAATATTTTTGCATGGTTGTTGTTCTGAAAACTCCAATTCGTAAGGAATTCATTTCACAATTTTTGCATGGGAAGTTAGTGTTAGTTAAGTGTTTGTATCCTTATACAGCGTAAAGGCGTACAACCCTCAACTGTTGGTGATGGCGGGCCCACCGGGACGGAGGCCCGCACTTGCCCAGCTAGCGGGGCTTCTCACCGAGGGCACCTATAGCTTATTGGCCGAAATACAAGAGGTAACGCACTAGAAATACAGACAAAAATCATCAAATTATTGTGAAGTCTCATTCAGAAACCAAATTCTATAGTTTTCTGATACCTCAGAAAACGCTACATAGCTCCGTTCGTTCATCTTGGCTGATTGAAAAACAAACGGTGATGCTAATACGTGAAACTTATAATCATTAAACCCATTCGGTTGATTGCAACTTTTGCAAACAAATGTCTGTAATTACACTTACATATGCCCGCCTATGATGAAAAGATTTTGAGAGGCACTGTTTTAGCGACTACAATACGGTTTGCGCATGTACGAGTAATATAAACTCTCGCCAGTTGAATTCGAATATGTTTCTCTATCCTCAGCATTCTTTTTGACGCACGCTGTTTACTTTCTGATTAATTTGGTCTGCTTTTCTGTCCATTTCTTATACAAACCGAACAATCGAGTTTTCTTCATAAATCGCCAATGTTTCTTTAATTTATGCTTCGGTTTTGTGACAGGACAAGCTACCCAAGAAGGAACGCGAAGAACGAATAGCAACAGCAAACCAATGGCTACACACACAAGACATGAGCGGGTTCTTCACGCTGCTCGACGGGACGGGGTTCGAGGAAGGAGCTCGTGCCTTAATGCAGGCGGCCGGGCTTGGGGGCTTAGCCCCTAATATACTGCTACTGGGGTACAAGTACGACTGGGCATTGGCGGATGACATGGATGTGTATTATAGGGTGATACGGTGAGTTTTATACTTCTGCACTAGATTTATATTCATTGGTGCAATTATTAGCTATCACCTTTGTTGTGAAATTCATTACGCCACGGATTTGTGTAACACAAAAGATGTGTTGTATTTATTTTTATAGCTTGATATTTTGTTGGCTTGTTACTTTTAAGGTATGGGCCGTTGCCTGAAAATGAATATTTTGAATGTTTGTATAGAATCTTTTTATCGATTCATATTTTAATGTGGAAATACCACATTTTTATTTTTATTAATAATGACACAAAGGTAAATTAAGAAAGAGAAATTGAATGCGATCTACTACAATCTATTCAGGATTTGAACCTGCGACCTCTGCGTTTCCGGCGCATTGCTCTTCCAACTGAGCTATCAGATCGCTACGTCCATCACACCAAATCTTTCATCCCATAAAAATATGAATCGATAAAAAGATTCTATACAAATATTTAGAACAGCGCCATCTCTCTAGCAGTCTTCACACTTGCTGTAAAGCAATGGGGATTGGGGATCGTGCGTGTAAAGCGCACATCCTAGGGTATGGCTATGCGCATAAGCATTTCAAAACATATATGACGCAGAGGGCGCTCCAGTAGCGTAGCGAATTATGGGATGAAAGATTTGGTGTGATTGACGTAGCGATCTGATAGCTCAGTTGGAAGAGCAATGCGCCGGAAACGCAGAGGTTCAAATCCTGCTTAGATTGTAGTAGATCGCATTAAATTTTTCTTTCTTAATTTACCTTTGTGTCATTATTTATAAGGAATATTTTGATTTGATAACTACAAAATTAACTCAAAATTATTTTCATAAAAAAAATACAAAATACTTAAAAATGTTTGTTTCCAGGGTTGCCTTCGAGCATAAGTTAGGTGTGACAATTCTACGCACCCCACCAGAGAATCGTACAAGGGAGCCGGTTGTTCGTTCGAAACCCAATCATCTGACGCGCATCTCTACGCGTAGCTCTACGGAGATGCGCCATCTTATGTATCCAGACTCCAATCTCTCGCTTAACGAAACCAACCTACCAATCTTAGTTAAAACAGGTACCTAATTTGTCCGTTGAATCTTGAATCAGATATTTCTCTTTCTGACTTCGTCGCAATCGATCAATTAATATTTCATAGCTTACGATTTCCTAATATAAGTATTAAGAGGCCTTATTCCTTTTAAAAAAATTTTTTTCATATTATGACAAATATATTGATAATTTCAACCAACTTTTTGAAGTGAATTATACTTTTCCCCGAGTTCTAGGAAGTAACATAGCGATTTCATGTTTTTATTGCGTGCAGTCGAAAATAAGCTGAAAAAACTAATTTTCCGCGTGAATTTTGTCAATTTCGAGTAGTTTTTGAAACAAAAATTATCAATGAAAAATTCAAACTGTGGGTTTCAAATATCAATAAATCCCAAAAGCCCTGTGTAATTAGTAACCTATTATCTATTCTGTGGTAGTAACATCAATAATATGTTAAGAAACATGTTTGATCATAGAGAAAAATGTCTAAAACAATCAGCATTTTAAAAGGAATAAGGCCTCCTAATTATAGTGTAGCAAAGAGACTTGACGCACTAAACTGTTTTCAGAAGCAAAGCAGAAAGAAAGTCACGATAAACAACTGACAAGGAGTTCCAGCGTAACCTGGCATTTACATGAGAGGGACAGTAATGAGAGCCTACTTGTAGCGTCGGGCACCTCGTCTCAATTTGGGGAATACAAGCCGATGGTACTTCAAGACGTAAGTACTTTAGGGTTGATGGTTTAAATGTGGTATCACCACATAAAATATGATCAATATTGATGATTCTGTTCAATATTTAAAATAGCGCCATCTCGGTCGCTGTTCTAACACTTGCTGGAAAGCGGTGGGACATATTACGTACGCGAATGCGTGCGTTCAAGTGATGAGCTAATGCGCTTAGCATTTTTAACAGAAAAATACAACTTTAAAAATTGGAATGAGAAGGCATTATTTCACGCTATCCATGTAGTGGTCCAATAGCTCAGTGGTGACAGCACTGCTCCGGTCAAGCGGAGGTCGTGGGTTGGATCCCCACTTGCGATTCAGTGGATTGCGTAAAATTTTCACTTCTTATTTATCCTTTGTATTTATATATTGATGGTTTACTGTCTTTACTGAGTCTTCCTTCAACCACGGTAAGAGATAAACTCGGGGAAGATCGGTAGAGGGTTTAAAAGGTAGCATGGCGCAGGCATCCTCCCTAAATCTACCTGTCCACGACGGAGAGTAAAGTTGTTTGTGCCTCGCGTTCTGATCTGAGTCTCTCCCTTCCCCTGTAACAGCATGAAATACCGGTCTGTGGGTTTGCACTCCTCCACTCCACAGTATCTGACCTACTTGTAAAATTGAAATAGGTCAGGTTCGTAAAATAAGAGTTCTGCCAGTCGCTAGCGAACTTACCCCCTCGTCATCGCCCTTAATATATCGCTGATATTTGTAATACCAACGTTACCGACTTAAAACCCTTTTAATAAAACCATGTGATAATATCAAAGCACAAAGAAAAATTTAAAGCATAACCTGGCAGAAGAGACCGGGAATCAAACCTAATCTAGCACAACTACGCTTCGCGACTATTATCCTGCGACATAGCATTGCCCGTCACTCTCCCACAGTACAGAGAAGAAAGAGATAGGTAGGTAATATTTCTCGCGCGAGAAGTTGTGCTAGAGGCACTGGTACCCTTTTAATTATTAGACATGTATACAGGGAACGTTGGACGCTTGGTGGCTGTACGACGACGGCGGGCTGAACATCCTGCTTCCGTACATCCTCGCGCACCGCGGCGCGACGCTGCGCCTGCGCATCTTCGCGCTCGCCCGCGACCAATATGATTCACAGGACGCTGAGAACCTGTAAGAGCGATATCCCCAAAAACTTACAAAATAACAGTATATTCTATAGAATTTTAACTGAGCTAAAGCCACGTAACAGAAACACGAATATTGGGTACAGCAACCTAGCAACCTCGAACCTAGCAACAAAAACCTATTTAGGGATCCTTTTAATCAGGGTTGTGAGGTTTTTGATACGCGCGATAAGTTTTAGTATTTACAAAACCATTACGTATATGCGTTCACCTTCATACAAGTTTGTTCCCATACCACGCCCCCGAAAGGTTTCTTTCTCAATTAAAATCTACTAAATTATATGTAGATAGTACAGAAATGAGCTTAATATATTTTATGCCTGTACAGTCAAGGAAATTGAAATACTTACCTTTTTCGCTCTTGTCGGTTTTTTGTAAACCATGTACTTACTGGGTGATTCTCCTAGCGTCCTTTTTCACAATTAGGTATTACCACAATGGAAGAACCAGTCCTAACTAGGATCGCATTCGGGATTGGCTCGGGGATAGGTACATAAAAAACGACTTCCAACAATCATCTTAATTTAACAATATTTGCAGAAATGGAAATGACGAAAAAAACACCTTACAAAAGCTGAATATTCAAACATTAATTTTCAACTAGGTACTCAGCTACCTAAAGGTTGTCTGGAAGAGATCGGTATTTAGCGATAAGACCGCCTGTTGTTTACCTCTGCCTGTTATTTTAATGTATCTCACGTTGTGTTGTATGTTCCTTGATGTTTGAGGTGTGCAATAAAGAGTATTTGTATTTGTTATCACCCTACTATTTTCTGGTCCGTTTTCAGGTTAAAGACTCTATTAGCAAAGTTCCGTATCAGCTACTCCTCCCTGACGATACTGAGTAATATAGGGGACGCACCGGCGTCCACTACTTGGGACCTGTTTCACTCCACCATTAACAAGACAGACCCTCCCAGTAGAGGTAGGTAGAATTAAAAAAAAAACATATTTGTCATAATGCCTCTTAATTAGGTCTCAAAACCTTTACTTTGCAAATATCCCCTTGGGTTTTAAATAGCCTCCCCTTACGGTACCTCAATGTAGTCTTTGATCTAAATGTTTATTATTTGACCAGATTGCCTGGTGAGCGAGGCGGACTTGACCAGGTGGCACGCGAAGACGAGCCGGCAACTGCGCCTGCGCGAGTTGTTGCTCGAACATTCTGGTCAGGCCGCGTTTGTGGTCATGAACCTACCTGTACCTAGGAAGGTAAGGGTAGTGGGTAGGGTCTTTTTTTCTTTTTATGTCATAGGGGGCAAACGAGCAAACGGACCGCCTGATGGAAAGCGATTTCCGTCGCCCATAGACAGCTTCAAGCTTTCAGGTGAGAGTACGCTCTTTAGGTTTAAAGGTCGTATCAGTTCGAAAATACCGCAGGCGACAATTAACTTGACTTGACTTATATAGTTATAGATTTGATGATGAGTTATCTATATAAGTATGTATACCGACATTAGTGCCGGGACTAGATCGATTTGTGTGAGTTCGATTCTTTATTATTATTTCCAGGAGTTGCCAGCAGCACTGTACATGGCGTGGCTGGAGATGCTGAGTCGAGATCTGCCGCCCTTGCTCTTTGTGAGAGGCAATGCCCAACGAGTACTCACTTGTGAAGCCTAAGTCTCAACACGTTCACTATCCGTTTCCCATATGTGGGGTCACGGCAAGTCTATTAGAGAGACATATAGCGTTCACGTATCAAACTGGGAAAGTGAATGCGTTAAATCAGCGGGCGACTTAACGGGGGACCGCCCGGGACGCTGGTACCTAAAGGGCGTTTCTGTAAAACCAGGACTAGAGCGCCAGAGCGCCACACAATTACTAATAAGGGTTGCCATCTCTAAAGCCTGGCTTCCAGGACAAGAAACGTGAGAACCCCAGATTATGGAGCTCAGAACCCGGACGGGCGGACATTTCCATAATTTTTAGGGTTCCGTACCCAAAGGGTAAAAACGGGACCCTATTACTGAGACTTCGCTGTCGTCCGTCCGTCCGTCTGTCACCAGGCTGTATCTCAAGAACGGTGATAGCTAGACAGTTGAAATTTTCACAGATGATGTAGGTATTTCTATTGCCGCTATAACAACAAATACTAAAAATAAAATAAAACAAATATTTAAGGGGGGCTCCCATACAACAAACTTGTTTTATGGTACGGAACCCTTCATGCGCGAGTCGGACTCGCACTTGCCTAATTTTTTTGTACTTACCTACTGAGTAAAATTAAAAATCAACCTTCATACAAGGAAGAAAGGAAAGTCAAGGAAAGAAGGAAGGATTAGTAGTTTCATGAAGATAAAGTTGCCGTCCACAAACGTGTTCCGGTATCACGAGCGGCCTTATGTACCTACGTCTCAACGTGCGTGAAAATGTTAAATCCGGACTACAAATAAAACCCCGTCCGGATGCACTCCGGACGCCCTCTAAACTAGGACAAATCCGGGGAAATCCGTTAAGGCCGGCCCTGATTTAAATTATTCATTATCGGAATAAACATAATTAAGTTAAGTTTCATTTACCTATAAATTACGTGAAATTGACAATCGACAACGATCTCAGCGTCTAGGGTGTTGCTTATTATGACGATTTTTTTTTTCCGTTCACCCCCTGAACACGTTTTACGTCTGTGATTTATTTTCAATTTTTTTCATGTAGTTTTAGGGGTAACACCCATTAAAACTCGGTTCACATAGTTTTCTCTTTAAATTTTCGGCAGTGATATTATTTTAATAATCTAATTAACTGAATTATTCTGTGTAACCCATCAGAAAAAAAAGTAGTTCTTATTGAAGTAGATATTTGTTTAATATATATATTTTTAATGCAATTATGTACTTTCTGTAATTATTATAAGATACAAAGAAAAAAAGCTTTTTTATTTTTTCAAGATTTTTTATTTACCGGTAGCGATCCCTAATTAAAACTGAATTTAAAAATAAAATAAAAATCAATGACGTTTTTTCGTGTCCTAGAACAGAATGAGGGGGTGAGAGTACGGGGTTAGAAAATAAGCAACAACCTTATCGACACTATACCTACCTACAACAAGCTGAATATTTTGAATTTCATGCCGCTCAAGAGAATATAAGTGCCACTTCAATTTTAGACACTCAGCTAGCAAATTTATCGCTGGCGCGATTTGCTCCATCAGACCTTTGATGGCCCGCGACGCAAGTTGGAAAACTGTGATACCTACCTATACTGTGTAATTATGTATAATGCTGTATAAAATGTGATAAATAAAACTAGCTGATTTAATAATTAAAATTTGTTTATTTTATAACACAGAGAGCGGACTGCCTAGTTCATGGAATATTAACCGAGTGTCTTATTCGGTTTCCGCGACTTCACGTTTAAATAGGTAAAACGATTTAAACGCAAGACTTAAATAGGTAATTAATATACGCGATATAATTCATTTAAATTAACTAAAGTTAGTTATTGTATTACGCTAAAGGCTATACAATTAAATTCCATTAACTATTTAGTCGAAGATTAGGTGTTTATCGACGTAGGGAACTAGAATATGATAAGTATATGATGAAAACTGTTATTCAATACAATTTTAGAATTTTATAAAAGTACTAGCTGTGCGGTGTTACCTGCTCATCCCACGGGAACACTACATTTCTCGGGATAAAAAGTAGCCTATGTGTTAATCCAGGATCAGTGTTAGCTACCTTCATACCAAAATTTATGAAAAATTGGTCCAGCCGTTTGAGAGTGAACACACTCACAAAATTTCTCCTTTATGTGTGATAGTGATAGAAGATTATCTTCATTCGATTGGGACTTACTCGTAATAGTGTTGTTAAATAAAAATAGCAAACTTTACCTAAGTATTCTTATTTATTTTTAAAATATCAAATGTCTTTACTAAAACCAACACCCGACAGTATAGAATAAATAATCACTCATTTTACGGATACGCCACGACTTTCGGCGGCAAGCGGCGCGGCGAGCAGTCGAGCGAGAGATCCGAGTGCGGCGGTACGAGTGAGCGAGACACACGTATCGCTCACTGCTGCCGCTCGCCGCTAAGACCGAAGTTGTAGTGGCTGGGCCGTGATATTGACCATAGGGAACGTGCACGAATCAAAGACTTTAAAATTAGCACAGGATAAGACGCTATTTTTACTGGCCTACTATAGGCACGACCTTTGTGCGACGATGTGGTCGCATCGCAAATGGGTGAAGAACAAAAGGTTTGCTGCCTTAACTCATTTAATTAAAATTTGTATCAATTTTTCCATTGTACGACGATAAATTAACCATCGAATAATGTATCTTAAGGTACTGTTTCGAGGTTAATTATTCGCATTTGTCGCACAACGGAAGTTTTTAGTTCGCCTTGGAAAAAAAGCGAACGGAAAAAGTTCCGTTGTGCGACAAAAATTAACGACACAATGAACCTTAAAATAGTACCTTAAGGTACATTATTCGATGGTTAATTTGTCGTCGTACAATGGAAAAATTGATACAAATTTTAATTAAATGAGTTAAGGCAGCAAACTTTTTGTTCTTCACCCACATGATGAAGCCTAGGGGCCTATGATGGTTGCGTATATCACGTGATAAATACGTGACAAAGCATCTGTCGCTCACACTCATTGTGTCAAAACGTGACGGATGCTTTGTCACTTATTGCTGATTTGCTTCTTTGTCATAAGCGTGACTGAGACACCAGCGCGCAACTCCCCTCACCGAGTGGCGCAATATAATCGTCAAATATGCGGCCGAGGCTGTCGCTCTCGAATCGGGCTATCGAGTCACGTTCGTAAGTGCCGCAAAATCAAAATCAAAATGTTTATTCTGTAAGGCCACAAGGGCACTTTCACATGTCTGAATCTGAATCTACCGGCATTTCAAGACGAGACCGCTGTTGAGAAGAAAGCCGACAGAAACTCACTTTTATGAATGCAAGAGGCCAATGATGATGGATGATGACAGGAGGCAGCTACGGCGGCACTAGTAAGCAACGTAAATGTCAACTCGAATGAATCGAATTGGTGGCACCAAATGGCAGTAACTTCGTTGAGCACGTTCAATAGAATATTATAATAGTGGAGCAAAATCTTTCATAGCAGAATATTTGAAAAAGTTTCAACGCCGTCCTCAATACCGCTAGTTATAAGAAGGTATATGAAAACAATCCAAGTTTTAGTTATGATGCTAACTCGGTAACAATTCAGAGGATATTTTGTTATTCAGGTATTGACCTGGTAAACAACGTTCAATTACCTACTTATTAAAGCATTTTAAATTTAGTACCTACAGTAAATATCACTGATTCTAGTTACGTTACGTAACCATGTTCTGGTACGTAACTTACGTACCAGAACATAAAGTGTTCGTTCGTAACTGGTTTCGTATAAGAGCAAAACAGTTTTCATTCGTAACCGGTTTCGAACAAGACCGGGTTTTTTTTCTATCGCAACTGGTTACGAAACTCCGGTTACGTACTCGGCCAAAGGGGAGTAAACTGTGACGAATTGAAAATTATTATAATTTAGGTGACCAGAGTAATAAATAATAATAAATAAATATCCGACAACCTCACAAAAATCGATCTAGTCCCAAATTAAGCTCAAGAAGGCTTGTGTTATGGGCACTAGACGACGATATACATACTTATATAGATAAATATTAAATATATACTTAAATACACAGAACAACCATGACCCAAGCACAAATATTCGAGTTCATCACACAATATTTGTCCTGGCCGGGAATTGAACCCGGGATCGCCGGCTCAGTAGGCCGGTGTCTACAAACCGCGCCAAACGTGTCGTCAAAGTGATTCCTAGAATAATTCCTACCCAAGAGTAATTCCTACTTAGTTCTTTTAGGTATATACAAAAAAAATGTATAAACAAATCGTTGGTAGGTACCTCTACCAGAACTATTTTTTTTATGTCATAGGGTTTTTTAACAAGCAAACGGATCGCCTGATGGTGCGTGATTACCGTCGCACATAGACACCTGCAACACCAGAGGAGTCACAAGTGCGTCGCCGGCCTTTCAGGTGGGAGTACGCTCTTTTGTTGAAGGTCCGTATCGGTCCGGAAATACTGCAAGCGATAATTTACCCCACAATGCAGTCGTTACAGTAGCGCCACCAATTTAACAGCTTTCAGCGGACGCTTCTGGATATATGAAGATTCCACTCCTCACTTATACCTACCCTCCATACCTACAACAGACGATTTTGTAGACAGTGGCACCTATTTATTCCATACTTTCTGCCGCCACGTACAACATGTTAAACGTAGGTAAATAAGTATCAAGAAAATCAGCGCCTCAAAACCCTACAGGCTGATTTAGACGAAGACTATTTTGAGACGCCTAAAATTACGTCGCCAGTGACTACCGTACAGCACACCTCAGACCGTTTAGACAATGACTATTTTCAGCCGCCTATCTTGTCGCCAGTGACCAGCAAGCCGTTTACACAGTGATTTTTTTCACAGCGAGAGACGCGGGTGGGGGTCACTGGCGCCAAATAATAGGCGAGTGTTCCTATTATTATATTTATACGGTGCCTTTTTTAGGCGCCGTAATTTAGGTGTCTCAAAATAGTTTTCGTCTAAATTAGCCTTAACTCTTCCGCAAACTTTGTCTTAATTCGTCAAGTATGTGCGAAGTGGTCGACCAGCATACCTAATAACCAAAGATCGGAAAATCGGATGCTTATTTACCTGAGCTTTGTCGTCGGCGCCGATAAATATAAGATCTGAAATATAATGGATAAATTAAATGAAGTCCGGCTCCATAATACAACTCAAAATCGGCGCCAAACCCAAAGTTAAGGTATAAAAACATCCGACTTTCTGATCCCTGCAAATAACTCAAGTTCATTACAAATAATGCACGAGTAGTCAATATATTCAATCAATACCGCATAACATGTTTCGAGTCGGTTCGCGATTCATCATCAGGGGCCGATCAGTCACGGTGGCGGCCAATCGAAGACCGATAGCGGTGAATCGCGAACCGATTCGAAACATGTCGAGCGATATTCGACTTCTACCACGTGAGTAAAATCGATTCGTATTTATGTCAATACCTCATACTTAATCTCAAAAGTGTGTCAAATTCTTTACCTTCTGTCTTTTTAAATATTAATCTGCTGACAAATACTACTTATAGATGACCATTGTGGAAAAGGTCTCCGAATGAATCCAGTGTTCGAGTTATGCCAGCCTTCTCACTCTCTAGCTAAACAATATTTAGATGAGCAGGATGGCACAATCTAGTTCTAATTTCCGATCGATTCTATCTAAGGTACAGTTACAACCATTTCATACACAATAGCTAAGTATTTCTTAAAACATTATAAAATTTAATTTTAGATTTCGTTATTATAAATCAATAATATATTATATTTAAAAATCATTATGTACAAATGCATAAAATAAGTCCAGTATAATCTTAAATACGTAGAAGGAACCTTTATGATTAATTGTGATTCAATAATATTGGCTATATTCAAATTGCTAATATTGGCAAAATATTCACATTTGAGTACAGTGCGACATGAAAAAGCAGAAATTAAAAATTGGCAATATTCAATTCAAAACTTTATTCTGCAAGTAGGCTACAAAAAGTCTTTTAAATATCAGATTCCAAGTTACATATTTAAAAATAATTATAATTTACAATAATAATATCACAGTAGTAATGCAACAGACAAATCACTGGGCATCCCTTTCTAATCAATCTAAGAAAACGGGACGACACTACAATATTGCCACTTTTTAATTTCTACACTTTCTATTTGGACTTTATGTAGAATAATATTATTCCGTCACCATAATTGTGATGTTCGTATTAATTTTAAAATGGATATTTTTTGCTTAAACTGTCCTTGATTATATCGTAAATATTTTGCCAACTAGGTAAAATTAATAATAATAACTATATAAATCTACATGACACTATTGAGACCTTCAACAAATTTCAAATACTTTTCATGTCTTCCAGCATAATTATCATGGTCTCTTTGTCTTTCTTCGATAAATTCCTTTTCATGACTTAATAAAACATTAAAAAGCACACTAGAATATAATATGCGATTACTTTCATACCTGCCAATCTTAGCTTGTTTCTGCCTCACTTCATCCTGGTTACAATTTGTGCAAATATCTTTAACTAATGCCCCATTTAACCTCACTACACCAAAATAATCACGCATTAATGACAGAATCTCATGCACCACAAATCTCCGGTGATACCAAAGTGTCTCATGATCTTTGTAAAATCTCACCAGCTCATTATTTAACACAAGTTCATGAAATAGAATCTCAAGCTTCCTACAGAATAGAACATTATCAACAACACAGTCACAACTCTTAGAGGTGTAAGAGAGTAGCAAATTGATTAGATTTTCCTCGGAATACAACACCAAATCTTCTTCCGAAGCCTGCACGGTTGCATCTTTAGGAAAATGCACTGCTAATAATCTTATAAAAGTCTTACGTAGATTCACATCTACAGATGACTCAAAAGATTTCCAATGTTCGTTACCGATAGCAAAAATATTCCGAATACAGAACTGGCGATAGTGAAAACAACTGAAGTCGGAAATGTGTTTCGAAACCCATGTTTCTGAGAAATTGTACTCTTTGACGTAAAGGAAGTTTAAGTCGAATTTCTTTTCGACTAGTTTAAGGGTTTTTAGAAGCCATATCCGGTGGTTCCAACTGTGGTAGTTGTTTGGACTCTTGTCTGACGTGAGCTGGCAAATGTGTAGTTCATCGGTAATGAGTGCCTCAATGTCTCGAGTCTGAAGATTTTCATCTGAAATATTACAAATAAAGTATCAGAAAATCTGGAATAAGGAGTTTAATCCTTCTTTGCATGATGATGGAATAATACATCATATTGCAATACTTTTTAAACCCCAACGAAAAAAGAAGGGTGTCTGTCTGTGGCACAGTAGCTCCCAAACAGATCGCTGTTTGGGAGCTACTGTGATTAAAATACAGATTTAAATGCTTTTTTTTTTTATCAAAAGCCTTGTCTGTCGGGAATGACTCTTAGCTATGTCTGGTAAAAATAACTGCAGCCGTTTTCAAGATATATTCTTCGCTTCGATTGGATCTTAGCCAACATTTAAACAAAGATTTAAAAATTTTGTTGTTATGATCAGGTTTAGTAGCACTTTTATACCACTCTTAACCTTTTGACCGCCACAGTCGGCTGTGGCCGTCAACAAAAAATCGTGCCCCTGACGCCACGTCGGCCACAGCCGTCCAAATTTCGATGATCAAAAACTTTGTAATTCTAACCGCTACAAGTATTTTTCAATCCCTGTTGATTTTGGGGCACATCTTTTTTTTTTACTCTGGCGTCAGTGGCACGGTAAATTGCTAGACCGCTTGGCGGTCAATAGGTTAATAAATGAGGGCCTCGGGATGACCAGCTACTTGTGTTGAGGGTTTTTTTTTTAATTTTTAATTTACATTATCTTTTTCAATGATATTTTTCTTATGTTGCACAGTTTTGACACAAAAAAACAAAGCTAGCAATTAATAGCTGCATGACACGGAAAAGTGTCCTAGGCGCCAAGCTGACAACAGATAGTATAGTGGCATACAATGTGAAAACAGAAGACTGTCCTCATGTCAACATGATTTGCTGTCTTTGGCGCTCAATAGGTTAACACCTTCATTGCGGTATAGGGTCTTTATGACCCGGCTGGCTGGCTAATTACAAGTTAACTTAATTGCCGCAACAAACATGTTAATAGACAGTGATAATCAAATCATATCCTGGTGTTTTCGGTGCATTCACCACTATATTTTTAACACAAGATTACAATAAAATAGTTTTAACAAACCTTTTAAAACTGCTTCCAACAGCCATCTTCTATGTGAAAACGCATCATTACACTTAGGCTTTCTTGAGAGCACTAACTTAGTGAACCGTAGCTCAGCACTCTTATCCAACAGAGATCTCTGGACCAGTTCCCTCCGCTTGTTCCAGAAGGAGCTGAGCTCTGGATTGAGCAGAAGAGTCACATTCAATAGCTTTTCCAGACGTTCCGAGTTAACTGATGACTTTGCAGCCTTTCGCTTCGGCTTCACGAAGTATTTATCCATCAATTCAGAGTAGCAGTACATATAGACATGCTTCATACACCAGGACTCTAGACCCAGACAATTTTCCAATAACAAGACGGGAGATTTGTTCCGAAAATTCGAATCCACGGGAACAATGTCGAACGAACATCTGAAATTTGAAACGCAATATTTAGACAAACGCAATATTTATTGAAATCTTGCCAGTTGAGCAAAATATTTACAAGTCAGCATTCTTCGACAGGATGTTATCGACGTCTTTCAAAATTTTCTCTACTAAAGCGAATTTGTCTTCGTCCATGTTCATAGATTGCGCGTAGAATATTATTCGATTATTACTACTTTATTCACTAATAATTCTTGCTGTATTTAATCCATAATAAGGAACAAACACCAATATTTTTTTACATTCCACAATTTCTATTCTACAACTACTTTTGACATTGACATTTAATTTGACTTGACACAAATCGGATACACGTAAATTATAGATGCGTTCAAACATTATTAAAATAATACTTTATATGAAAGCACAGACTACTAAGAGATACTACGTATGAAAGTGCGAAAAATGGTCCGTCAGATTCAAATTCATCGGATCATGTTGGATCTTGCATTCTAGTGGTCGTGCATTATAGATACCTTTCAGTACTGCCAGCTTAGCATCCAAGGGCAAAATTTAGAATATAACTAATCTATTTAGCACTTGACAAATACACTGAGCAGTGAATACTGTTGTAATGGCCGCGGCTTGATTCCGCTTCAAGTTAAGGGTTATGCTGGGCTGGAGGCAAATAGTTCTTTCAAGATCAATTCGTAGAACGGCTTATTCCACTGCCTAGGGTATTTAGTAAAAACCAAAGTAAAGACACCCGTGGCAGTACTTACCGGGAATCCCCAAAATTAAAAAGATATATATATGTATATTACCACTACCGTCCCTGATCTATAGCACGTTTTATGGCCACTACACTTTTCGGCACAAAACGAATTCAATAAGTAGCAATACTGTCTTTTGTAACTGTCAACTGCGATTGAAGAACACTGTCACGTCTGTCACTGTCAAATCAATGTTGCCTCTGTTACTGTTATTGTTGCCGAGTTGAGTAGTGAATTTATTCTATTTATACGGCAGACGGGCAGAAGCCGAATGTTTACTTCTAAAATGTAAATATAATAATTGTTATCAGTCACAGACTGACCAGTTTTCGTGAAATTAGTTTCGAAATAAAACTAATTTGCTTGTGCCTTGGAGTATCATGCCTCGCAGTCCGTCTAGATATTCTTCTAAGCGGAGGAGATCCCGCTCACGAGAGCATCGGGATAGTTATAAACAACGTAAACTATCTCCTATTCCCAGCACTTCTCTCGAAACCGATTTCAGTTTCGAAAACTACAAACGTAGTTTAAATAAGATAATTTTATATAGCAGTGAGAGTAACACGGTTGCTAATAATTTAGACGACTTTTGGGTATTTCTGAAAAAGTATGAAGCAACACTGAAAAAAGCAGGAAAACCTATTGTGGAACACCACGCTGAAGAATCGTGTTTTTCTAAATTTAACTGCATTAATTTTAACACTAAGTTGAAATATGTAGATGTTGCTTATGATGACAAGGAAAGAAGAAAATTGGATAAGAATTTATTTGAAGCATTCTTGAATATAGTGTCCATTTATTTGGACTTTAGCAATAAGCAGAAATTTGAAAAGCTTAGGAAATTGAGGCAAGCACAGAAGGAATTACCTGTAGCTAAATATAGGTGAGATAATCTTTAATTTTGTTTATATCACTACTTTAATACTTGCTTGATGAACAGCCCACCTGCAACTGTTGCTCATCTGTCGGGTCAGCTTGTTGGAGGGGTTGTACTATAAAAGAACCAACCCGGCGGGTTCTATCGGTGTCATGGTGCATTTGCGCCCACCTAGAGGGCTCTGCCAGCTACTGGGGTAGCTTTCAATTTTGTATCTGGTTGTGAAAGTGTTTAGAACCTAGTCTTAAGTTTATCATTTCTCATAGAGGCTACCAATTTCCTATATGTATAACTGAAAGTATCATATACATACAAATTAATATTTAACACCACATATTTTTTTTCCATCGTTGTTCGTTTTGTAAAGTATCTCTTTTCATACTCTCTTTCATTCTGACTGCCTCCCAAAAACCCCAATTTTAATTTATTTTGAAGAAATCGCTATGTAGCGATAAGACTGCCTGTTGTTTACCTCTGCCTGTTTTTTTAATGTATCTCATGTTGTGTATTCCTTAATGTTTGAGGTGTGCAATAAAGAGTATTTGTATTTGTAAAATTGAAACTGATTTGCTGACGTTGGATCTGATGCTCCAGTTATTTTCTTGGTAACCCCTCTTTTGCTGAAGCACAAATCCAAGTGAAACATTTTAACACTTTCGCTACCAGGAACCCGCCTGGTAGGCACTCGTAATCATTGCTCAGATGCCGGTCACGTATTTTTGCTTTAAGAGCTACCCACCTAGCGGGCTCTCGGTTTCTGGGGTAGGGTTAAATTTTATATCTGGTTGCGAAAGTGTTAACCATAACATATCAGGGACATGTTTTAATTAGAATATTTTTTCACTACATTTGAGGTATATTGAGGTTTATTTATTTAAAATTATTGAACTTTTATGATAGATTTCTGGCCCAGAAAGCAACAGTAGCTGAGCCATTGTACAAATTGTTATTAAAAGGAGCTAAATGGATATGGACACCTAACTGTCAACAGGCATTCAACCTGTTAAAGAACATGCTGACTACAGGTGACACGTTGGTCCATTATGATTTAAGGAAGCCTATAGTCATGACTTGTGACGCTTCCCAATATGGCTTGGGATCAGTTTTGGAGCATAGAATGAAGGATGGATCCCTGAGACCGATCATGTTTGCTTCCAGGACCATGAGCTGCCATGAACGAAATTATTCACAAATTGACAAAGAAGCGGCAGCTATCATATTTGGGTTGTAAAAGTTTTACTCATACATTTATGGTCGCAAAATAGTCATCCAGACAGATCACAAACCTCTTTTGGGGATATTTGATCCTAAGAAGCCTATACCAAATGTGATATCTCCTAGGATGTTGAGGTGGGCACTGCAGTTAAACTCATATGACTACGAGTTGAAATATGTTGAAGGTAGTAAAATTGGAAATGCTGATGCTTTGAGTAGATGGCCCACTCCGGAGAGTGTAGTCGAAGAGTCACAGGAGCTAAATGTGTTGTTATTGTGCGAGACACCAGTCGAGTTACAGATGACAGCTAAAGATGTAGCGAAATTGAGTAAAACTGATGAAATTTTGTCAAGAGTTATGTTTTGGATTAGAAATGGGTGGCCCGGTAAGGTAGATGAAAAATACAAAGATTACTATGTAAGGAGAGGCGAGTTGACGGAATATAATGATTGTGTTTTGTGGGGAAGTAGAGTAGTCTTGCCTCAGAAACTACATAGAAGTGTCTTGCAGGAGTTACATACGAATCACGATGGTATAGTAATTACAAAGGCTGTAGCAAGGAGTTATTTCTGGTGGCCTGGCCTAGATAAGGATATAGAGGCAATGGTGCAAAATTGTCAAGTGTGTAAAGAGGTAAGGAATATGCCAGCCAAAGTAACACACAGATGGATTACTCCGCCAAAGGCTTGGTCTAGACTACATATTGATTTTGCAGGTCCATTTATGGGCAAGGTGCTTTTGATATTGATTGATGCTTACTCAAAGTGGCCTGAAGTTAAGATAGTGAGTGAACAAAGCTCGAGTATGGTGATTAATAAATTGGATGAGATTTTTGCTGAACAAGGTCTGCCGGATACAATAGTTAGTGATAACGGAAAAGCCTTTGTATCAGAAGAGATAAATCAGTATTTTAAAAGAAACAATATAAGACACATATTCGTGCCTCCTTATCACCCAGCATCAAATGGACAAGCAGAGAGGACCGTTCAAACTATCAAACAGGAATTAAGGAAGATGGCACATCTTCCTTGGCCGTCTAGACTACAGAGAGTCCTGTACGGGCTACGAACAACACCGAATTCAGCTACGGGTAAGACGCCCGCAGAACTGTTGAATAATCGACGTTTCAGAACTAAATTTGACAAGCTTCACCCCCTTTCAATTCAAGAAAAGGAGACTGAAGATATCGAAGAAAATGAAACTAAAAGAGTGAGAGAATTCAAAGTAGGAGAAATAATTTGCTTCAGAAATTATAGAGGCGGACCTAGGTGGCTCGAAGGGACTGTAGTTAAGAAAATTGGAGTAGTGCGTTACAAAATAAGACAGGGGGATAAACTTTTCATAAGGCATGTAAATCAGATGCTAGGATTTTCCAGGAATGAAGAAGTTGAACAACACACTAAGGACAGTTTGACTACGGAAACCAACACCAGAAATAGCGAGGAGATAAGCTATGAGGAACAGCACTCACAGGAAGAGGGCGGAAAAGAAGCATATGGTACCGTGAGGATTCCTCCTCCAAGCCAGTGGGCTGAAATTATTGGGGTAAAGGATCCAGAAGAGTGCCAGGTACATAATGATACTACTTATAATGCAATATTTAGAAATGAGCAAGGTAGCAACAAAAGACCCAGGTCAAGTGAAAGCCCACCGTCAGCTGCACCCTCTAAGAAAAGGATGGCATTTGAGGACTATGATGCCGGGAGTGTGGAGGACGATAGTCATAGTGCAGATGATGATGATAGTCATAGTGCAGATAGCAATTGATCGTTAAATAAAAGAATAGACTGTAAAAGCATGCGTAGGTTATAAGTGAACTATTTAGTGTAAGTGCATGATAGTGATTTTCAAACTGACTAGTATATAGTGATTCAAAGTGAAGTGTCCTCTATCAAGGGGGAAAGGCATGTTGTATATCAGCATGTGGGTAGCTGGATAAACTTTTTTTTTGTACCCCCAGTTCGGTTCTGACGCGTAAGCCAACACACGTACGTAACAGTAAGCAATAGGACGATATTTTTAAGAATTATAAAGAGTTTATGACTTCAAGAGAAAAAAACATTGCAGGAATAAATTTGAGGAAATCAAATAATTGATGGAAAGTTTTTCAGCAAAATATTCGGGATCCCCAAACCTTTTGAGCGCCAAAGACGGCAACTCACGTCGATGGAAAGCTGTGCCCCAGACGCCACGACGTCATTTGCCGCTATAAAACGTCATACTACCTGCTGTCAGTTTGGCGTGTGGGACACAGTATTCCGTCGACGAGCTGAGCGGGCAAGAGGTTAAGGTTCTTGCTGTTCCAGGGAAGAGATTGTAACTGCAGTGCAGAATGAGCGGGTGGTAGTCGTGGCCGGGGACACGGGGTGCGGGAAGTCTACACAGGTACCGCAGTATCTGCATGCTGCCGGTTTCCAAAATATAGGTAAGAAAAGGTTCCTCCGTTTTGTGTAGGTAATTGTTTTTTTGAGCATGGCAGTTTAGAATATAATTATTATAATTTTTTTAATTAATGAGTTGGGTTTTTTATTTAATAAATGAGGATTGAAATTGTAAAAAAAAAACACAAATTTCAACAATTTCGAAATAAATAGCCACTCGTGTTTAACATTTATATAGATATTGGGTTAAGCTAATTTTTGTAAATTTGTCAAATATGCATTTTAATTTAAACTTACACGATTTTTAGACATTATTATAACAAAATGGGACTTCATGCCATTAAAAAAAAAATATTTTTCAAATCATTTGTATTCTCACTTTCAAGCTTGCACTCAACCCAGAAGAATCGCCTGCATATCTCTATCAAAGCGAGTTGCGTTTGAAACACTGACTCAGTTCCAGAGCAAGGTTGGCTATCAGATCAGGTTTGAGAAGAGCAAGACTGCGGACACGAAGATATGTTTTATCACTGAAGGATTGCTGCTGCGGCAAGTATGTGGTTATTATTTATTATTCAAATACGTTACACAGCATTACAGAAAATACCAAGGCACTATGAACTATAAATAAGTGTCAAAAATGACATTTTAGTGGCAAGCTTTTATAGCCGACTGTACTTTTCTTTGGATATCCATCAAATGCTCACTGAGACGATTCTAAAGAGCCCAAGCTCGGTAGGATTGCTTTTTCTATTATACAGTTCCTATGGCCACCTTCCGGCTCCATCATCAGATCAGCCCCATGGTAACATATTATTGTATTGTCATCAAAGTTAAGTAAGTATGCAAAATTTCAGCTCAATCGGTTGACGATATCTGCTTCAAAATTGAGTTGCAAGATTTCACCCGAACAAACATACTTAGATACATACATACATACATACTTACATTGCAAGTTAAATAAAAACTTTTAAAATACATATCAACAAAGACTTGAAACTGTTTGTGAAAACCGGCGTGGCTCCGTTGCAGCGTCAAATCTTTGTGTTGTCTAACACCCTAAAAAATTGATGGAATTGATTTTACTGTGTGTAAAGAAAAATAAGAAAATAGGTACATACCATAACCGAAATCTACGAAAACTATGCCTGTATAGAGTTGTAGTCTTCGACTTAACGGCGAAAAAAAGTAAGCTGTCAATAATGTCAAGCTCAACGTCATTGTTTTTTTTTTATTAGGCACCGGACTAAAGTAACCTTTCCATTGTGCCATAGTTGTGAAGTTTCTACATTTTAGAATGAGAAAATTTAAAAAAATGATTGATAATAATGAATAATCTTAGGAAATATATAAAATCAGTAATTACGTCCTCTTTCTAAGCAGACAGAACAGTATTTAGTCTTAAAAATATGAAATTTTGTCAATTCGAATTATTTTTCATTTATGCTGGACGACGCGTTTGGCGCAGTTTGTAGACACCTGCCTACTGAGCCGGCGGTCCTGGGTTCGAATCCCGGCCGGGGCAAATATTTGTGTGATGAACTCGAATATTTGTTCCTGGGTCATGGATGTTATCAATATATGTATTTATATATTATGTATATCGTCGTCTAGTACCTAGTACAAGCTTTGGTTAGTTTGGGACTAGGTCAATTTGTGTATGATTGTTCCTTAATATTTATTTTATTCTTTTTCAGATGTCATCAGAAAACCTGCCCAGCTATGATGTAATAATCCTAGACGAGATTCACGAGCGACACCTCATGGGAGATTTTCTTCTTGGCGTGCTGAAGTGCCTCATACATAGCAGAACAGATATAAAACTAGTTCTCATGTCCGCTACTATAAATATAAAGTTGTTTGAGGATTATTTTTCGGCTGAATCTGCGGTGGTTATACAGGTAATAAGGGCTTGCAATTCCGGAATTTTCGACGCTGCCTTGGCTCATATACAAACTGGGAATGATAAATGAATATTACAAAATTCAAAATTGGTTTACAAATCAGTTTTCTGTGAAAAGGGATTATTATTTCAGGGAGACTCTTAACAGCGCGATGTAGGATTTGTATGAACGCGTGGCAACAGCCGTACAGTGCTCTGTGTTGGTAAAAAATATTTGTTCATTTGACGCTGAAACGGCTGGAAGGATTATGACTAATTTTGTACAACGATAGCTCGAATCAAAAAAATATTATATGATGCTTTTTACCCCACTATGGTAAATAAAAAAATGTACATATATGGACGCAGTTGCCGGCATCATCTAGTTTATTAGCTAAATTAAAAATATAAAACTCTCCCGACACAAGTAGCTGGTCATCATAGGACCTTCATTCTTTAATATAGAAAATGCTACCAAAACTGAACATAAAAACGAAACTTGGAATTTCTAGCTTCAAAATTGGCTGAGAGCCGGTCACTTGTTTCACTAAAACCTGAATATCTTGGAGACGAGAGCTCCGATTTTCATCAAACAAAGCTCAGAACCATTACAACAAACCAGGCTTTCGATTAAAAAAAAACCGCACTCTAATCGGCCCATCCGTTACGATGCCACAGATAAACATAAAGAACATCCCCCTTTTTTCGTGGGGGGTTAAATTGTGGCACTTTATTTAAGCTGTTACACACTACTGGTTCATAAAAATAATTCAAATATTCCAGGTCCCAGGTCGTTTGTTTCCAATTGAGTTGCAGTACAAGCCGATATTCATTGAAGGGAAACCAACGAGAGACGACAGGCTGGACCCTCAGCCGTATGTTCAGATAATGCAGTTGATTGACAACAAATATCCAAGTAAGCATGTAAATACCCAAATGCATACTGTAAGGACCTTATTGGTCCTTATGACATTGGTACATGTCAGACACTGGCGAGTAGATATTATTTTTTAAAGAAATATCATTGATTTAAAATGATAGTATGATTGTCGTCTCACTCGCTCCTTAGACGGGAGCATTCGCGATCTAGCCTGCGAAAGGGCATGTGATATTATATATTTGAACTAGTTTGAATGACATAAATGATCTACAGATCGTTGTAATCTCATTATTTCCACCTAAATTTGGTGGTGTGGGTATACAAAAAAAAAACAAGATGTCCGAGTGGTTATATAGAGCTTATCTTATAAACGTGACACAACGCTATTGTCTTACTCATGTAGAAAAGCTCACTTTAGACGACGAGACGGAGGTTTTCAGCGCTTCGTAGGAATGTCAAATTTTATCGGTAATTTCTGACCCTTAGAGCACTGTAAACCTTATTAGTCCCATATAAATATTTGATTTCAATAAAACCAAGGATCCATTGACATCTTAAAAAAAAAACCGGCCAAGTGCCAGTCGGACTCGCGCACGAAGGGTTCCGCACCTGGCCGGGTTAAGCTGTCACGGCCAGTTATTTTATGGCGGTATGTATGGCGCCGGATACAAATGAGGTGCAAGGTTAACGCAACCGATCACGTTTGTTGTATATGTAAATATTTATTTTATTCTGTCTTAAGTATTTGTTGTTATAGCGGCAACAGAAATACATCATATGTTAAAATTTGAACTGTCTGAAAGCTATATCACGATTCTGGTGACACAGACAGACGGACAGACGGACGGGCGGGCAGTGGAGTCTTAGTAATAGGGTCCCGTTTATACACTTTGGGTACGGAACACTCATAATTGTCGTCATGCCTAATTTGGTTATTCTTCACATTTTGATTACTGCTCACAGTGTAATGGTTTTTGCAGGTGATGAAAGGGGGGACCTTTTGATTTTCATGTCTGGAGTGCAGGAAATTACTGCTATTTGCAACGCCGCGCAGCAGTACAGCGAGAAATCGAAAAAGTGGATCGTGCTACCGCTGCATAGCGGGTTGTCCATAGCGGAACAAGACAAGGTAGTGTATAAGCGCCTTTACTCAAATTTGCAATCAAATTGGTGCATATTAAATGATAAAGCACTTTTAAATTGCTGGCAAACATGTCGAAGTGACTAGTTTTTTATCATTTGCACGATTATATAAATCCTCTTACAATTCCGGATCTACACGTTTGACGTTTGCTATCTTACTGATCACAAACATAAGAGCAAAGTTCCGTAATACGGTATTTGACCATAGTGAATATTAATTGTGTCATTGAAACCACTAAACATACATTCAAAAATACAAGGAACCAAATAAACTACCACTAACTTATCGCCCCCTGCCTGATATACGGCCACAGCACAAAAAAAAAATATTTTTGGATTATTGCAGATTCGTCGTCGGGATAGTTTAATTTATGACCTTATTTCGAGAGCCATAAGAAAAAGTGTCCTTAAAAGCCTTTTTTCCACAAGTGGCCTAATGGATCTGACCAAAAATTGTCAGTTGACTCCCTGCAAGACAGCCACTTGCCAGTTGTGGCTGTATAGCATACATTTATAATATTTTTTTCGAGTTGCGTCCTATAAGAATAACGTACGTATATTCTAGTGTTATTACGATGAATCCCTTTAATATAAGCGAAATAAACGTCATTTTGATTGTGTCACAACAGTAAGTACCGATAGTACTTATTATTTATTTTATTTATTCGTATGGCATATTATGTACAGTCATTCATATACAATTATAAGTTCTATCGTACGGTGGGTACCTCGACTTCAACCGATGAGGCGGCAGGTTTGCGAACTCTACGTGGATGGGCAAATTGGGACGATTCACGAATTTTTGTGCTTCGTGGACCAGTGCCTGTTGTCTTCTTAGTTGGGCGGGAGCTGTATAACTCTACACAGGCAGCCAAACCAGAGGAGTACATTTGATGGTTCCCAATAGGCATCGCAAGGTTTGGTCTAGCACGTCTATCCGATGCACATGAGCGCTGTTGAGCCAAACTGGCAAGCAGTACTCTGCCATGGAGTAAACTAGGCTAAGACCGGTAGTGCGTAGCGCGTCAGCTCTTGCTCCCCAAGTGGTTCCCCTTAATCTGTGGAGTATGTTAGTCCTCATCTGTAGCTTCTCCCTAACTTACTAATGTGTGGCGCATAGGTAAGATTGCGATCCAGAGTGACACCCAAGTACATTGGTGTAGGATTTAATATAAGCGCCATCTCTCTGAAGCAGATATTTGGCTCATAATTTGCTTTTTTCTTGCAGAAATGGAATGTCGCAACTTCTGTTTTACTAGAATTGGGCTGCAGTATCCATTTTTTAAAGTATTGCTCAAACATTCCAGATCGCAAGAAAGGGCTTTCTTCGAGGGTTTAAATTTGCCATCCTGGATTGTGATGGCGATGTCATCCATCAGCATACATAAATTTCCGATTTTCTGTTTTCGGAATCGGTCCTGACCCCACTCCTGTTCAACCTATACACACACGATATAATTATTAGGTTAAACAAGAGCGGGACCAGGACCGATCCCTGCGGTAGTCCATTGTTCAGCTTCCTGACTTTGCTTGAGGTGTTTCCTAGGTGGACGATAAATTTCCTATTGCTGAGCATAGAGTTGATTAGTCCCACCATCTGCACCACGGCACGGTCATGAGCTTATAGATAAGCCCCTGTCTCCATACGGTATCGAATGCAGCTGAGAGGTCGATGAAGACTGCCACGGTTTTCTCTTTCCTTTGAAACCTAGCCTGTCTTTATGTGTGTTGTGATTGTGAGCGACAATACCTGATCCACGCAGTTCGGACCACTACGGAATCCAGCCTGCTCCATAGAAATTATTTTGTCAACTATAGGTTTGATTTGATTGTAGATTGGCCTCTCCAAAAGTTTGTAGACGTACAGCAATGCATTGCTGTACTTAGTTGCGTCTACCCGAATTCCCCGAATTACCCGAATTCAGTGTATGCAGTTGAACTTATAGGTGGAATTATATTATTCGAGACTATGTCTAAATAGAACTATGAGAGGTCTGAGGTGTTCTAAAAATTCGTTGTAAATACCGACTCACATAAATTGGGACTTTGATTTGAACCAGTCTTCATCCAGTATTGCTAAACCTAAAAGTAGAAATCGAAAAGCTTATCCTGCACTATGAAAAGGTAATATTGTAAAGAAGTTGAAGAATTCTACGCTAAAACCTAAAACTACGGGCCTCCTTGTACATGGTACATGTTATATATGGTATTATACCATATATGGTACATGTTAACACGATAATTAAAGATACAAGTGCCTTTAAGAGAAGGTACCAGATAATCATTAGTTATATGCAAAATGATGATGATATCTGCATCTAGAAAGTTGGTATTAAAGCTGCATGCACGGATTATCGCTTACAGTGATGTTGTTACTGTAACAAAAGTTGATTAATAAAGATATTTTAATTATTTTAGTGTTTGCATAATAATTTTTACGTTACCATTTTCCAATAATACTTGTTCGGTTTTGGACGCATCTCAAAATTTCAACAAAATGTTTCTGCAATACGGCCACAACTCCAAGTACCTATCTTAAAGGCCTCGTATCTTAAAAAATATAAACGTTTTATAAAAAAAGATATTATATTCATGAGAAGCGTTATATCATGTAGAATAAAAAAAGTTAAATTTAAAATGAATTGACCGAAAACTCAAGGAGAAAGCCCCGTTTTACTACCACGCACTACGCTGCCAAAACTTTAACAAGCGGTTTCTCGAAAAAATGGTTTTTTGAGATGTGGCCGTATAGCAGGCAGGGGGCGTTATAGGCATTTTTCAATTTTTGTGTTTTGACTACTGATTTTTATGGCCTCACAACACAAGCCAATATCTTCATATATAGAAACTTCATACTAACGGATTGATTTTGAAATTTCAAAAAGAGTAGCTGATTTGAGCTGTCATAAAATATCGTATTTCTTAACCAATATATCGGTGCATTTTCTAGGTCTTTGATTATCCACCAGAGGGCGTGCGGAAATGCATCGTATCCACTAACATTGCTGAAACTTCCGTAACCATTGATGGAATACGGTTCGTCGTGGATTCTGGAAAGGTATGTACTTTAACATTGCTGAAACTTCCGTAACCATTGATGGAATACGGTTCGTCGTGGATTCTGGGAAGGTATGTACTTATATGGTCACAGTTTCTAACTTTTTTTACGGTATGGAGTAGACAAACGATGGTGGTCGTGAGTCAATACTGATCATTCGATTTTTTAATAATAAGACGGTGACAAACAAGCATTCGGTCCGCTACCGCCGCTTATGGACGGTTTGCGACGCCAGGAGCATCACACGTGCGTTGCGGACCCTTTAAGAACCTATTTCAGTACTCCCCTTTTGAAGAACCTAATACTGCATACTGTAGCCCCAAATTGCTATAGTCGTAGCTTGTCCTATTTGTTTTTCACCAAATTCTTTATTACTTCTTCACTGGATTGGTTAACTTGTATTTTAAATTCGGTTTTTGTGCCACAACATACCTACATGAATTTGTTGGTTTTGAGTTGGTAAATAATAGGTCTTTTTACAAATTTCAGGTTAAAGAAATGAGCTATGATTCAACCACGAAAATGCAACGGCTGAAGGAGTTTTGGATATCTCAGGCGAGCGCGGATCAGAGAAAGGGTAGAGCCGGCAGAACTGGTGAGCGTTACTAGTATACATTATATTCTTTCGGGATTAAAAGTAGCCTATGTGTTAATCATAATCATAATCATAATCAATTTATTTGTAAAGCCAATTTACATGTCAGTTTTCATTGCATACACAGATTGAAGATTTAACATTCAGTGAGTATAAATAATCCTTATAACTTAAGCATATTCAATTAGTTATTACAATAATAAATAAAAAACAATAGAAGTCCAATAAAAATAAATCAATTAGCTGCTGAATTAGTTGAATTTCAATCAAAGCATCCATGTGGTCTTTTTTTTTAACATGATTCCTTGGTCATTATGAACTCATCGTAATTGTAGAACGGGCGCTCAATAAGCCAACATTTTAGGCGATGCTTGAAGCTGCTAATACTAGGTGCCTCCGTTATATTATTAGGTAGGTGGTTATAAACCGTGGGGCCCATCACATGAGTCAGTTTCGAGGACTTGGCGAGCCTGCGGCTGATAGGAGCGAGCTTGCCTGCATTTCTCGTATCGCGCTCATGTACCATACCATTCGTTTAAACTGCGACATGTTTTCTCGCACATGAATAGCTGTTTGCATGATTACAATAGCAGGTAACGTAAGGATACCTAACTTTACAAACAGCTGTTTTGCCGGCGTGTCTAGTGGCACACAGCAGCACGTTTTTGAAGGCGAAAAACCCTTTCCCACTCGGCACAGCGACCCCAGAGTTCAGCCCCATATTCTATTAGAGAGTGGACGGTGGCAAAGTAGCACGTACGAGCAACCTCCGGGGTCACTGTTCTGGTGACACGGCTTAGAGCGAAGCAGGCATTAGCTATTCTGCCGCACAACTTGTCAACGTGCCGATCCCTCTTTAAACCCGAGTCCATTTCAAACCCTAGAAAGGTTGTGGCAGAGGTTTGGTTGAGCGATACTCCATCGATCTGGACAGGTAATGATGTCATAGGGCGGCCCGCTAGATTAAAGTGAATGTAGTGCGTCTTCTTAAGGTTTAAAGCGAGTCCATTGGTTTTCAACCACTGAGCGAGCTGGGCTGCTGTCTCGTTCAATGCCCGACAAACGCCATCCATGGTTGCAACGACATTCAAATTCAAAAATTCAAAATTGTTTATTGTTTGAATGTGAGTGGTTATAAATGGTGGTAGGGTTAGTATTTGGTTACATCACAATCAGCCAGAATTTGGCGTACAATACTTTGACTCTCAATATGCATGTCATTAAAACCAATGGAAAATAATCAGATTATAGCAAATAGCAACATCGTCAGCATACATAAGTATTTCCCCAGTATTTATAGCGTTCGGCAAGTCATTTAGAAGCAGAGAGAAGAGGAGGTTAGATACCGACGATCCCTGCGCAACGCCCATCTGTCCTCCCGATGGATCTGATCTCGTTTTCCCACAATCGCCAACAACGACTTGCGATCTATTTTGTAAGAGGCACTTAAATAGGGATAGGGCTGTGCCGTGGATACCATAATGCCGCAGCTTACTCTGAAGTACAGCGTGGCCTTTGAGAGGTCACAGCACAGGACGGCTACCTGCAACTGATGTTCTCTGGCGGCCATGATGCGTCGAACCAGTTCGCGGGTGAGAGAGGTTGTGGATCGGCCCGCGCGGTACGCATATTGCCTGTCTGATAGACTGTTGGTGGAGATTAAGAAGCTTAGGCCAGTACTTAGGCCATTTTCAGAGTTTCGCTATCGCTGGTATGATCGAGACCGGTCTGTATGCATCCATATCACTTCTACTACCCTTACCTTTAAAGATAGGAGCGACCTTGCTTATCTTTAATGCTTCTGGGTAAGTGCCTTCATTTATACAGCGGTTAAAAAGCTCTGTCATAGCAAATGATAGAGGAATCGGGGCTAGTCTCAATAGTGTCATACTATATCCAGGGTGTCGGTTACCTTCATACCAAAATTTACCGACATTGCTCGCCTGCGGCTCGTTCCATAACACCATACTCGTGTTTTAAGACTGTTGCATAAACTACTATTTCTCAAACATGCAATAAAATATGTCGTTATAACGTGCGTTACATTAGGCTTCGAAGTATCACGTTTCGGGCGGAACAACTCGAGAGAACTGTAAAGGAATTGCATACAAAATTCAAGGCCTAAGCCTGCAAGTATTTTTTTTAAAACATGGCGTCTGTGTTCATAAGTAGACTATACAGCTGGATTATATTATGGTGTATTTTTTATTTTATTTCATTGCATATTATATTTGAGAAAATCACTATACATGCCGTAGCCGTGAAAAGGGCTTGCTGGTTTCCTACTCACCCGGCAAACCCTTCTTTCACGGCGTCTACAGTAATGTACAGTCAACCAATTTGATTCCTATGCCATTTCGTACCTTGTCACAGTGAACGTCAATATGAAAGCCGCTTGAAATCTCATATCATTGTCATTGTCACAAGGTTCTATAGTGGCCTAGAAATCAAATTGGTTGACTATTCCTACATCCAGGCCCCGGTGTCTGCTACCGAGTCTACTCAGAGAAGCAGTACAACGAAATGGATCCATTCAGCACCCCCGAAGTATCCCGCGTTCCCCTCGCTTCGCTCCTTCTCCTCATGAGCTCGCTGGGAGTCAGCGATGTAAGAAGGTTCCCGTTTGTCGATGCGCCACCAGAAGAGGCTGTCGAAAATGCTCTGCTGGAACTAAAACAACACGTGAGTAATCTAAGCATGCAGCCACTTGGTGGGGGGTGGATGGATTATTATTATAATAATAAAGACTACTGGCTGTGGCTCCTATATTTTGTTTGCAATTACAAACAAAAATGATACTTAACAACATTTGCAAGGTATTTGCGTAAGTGTGATGACTCAAATAAGTGTTGATGTCATTCATTGTGCGTAGGAATAAGATTGAGTTTTGAATTTGTGTGCAGATTGTTTATATGTGTGTTACCTCCCGGGGGGGTCCCTCAGGTTTTGGCAGACTTTTTTATTTGGAAATATACGGCGAATTCGCCTCCGGTTAGTTTAAAGCTGTAAGGTTCTAGAAGTTAGCGATGTAATTTCTGTGTAGGAGAAGGTGCTGAGAACGCTCTGCTGTTATTAAAACAGCATATACGTGTGTACCTAACTACGTAGTAATTATCCAAATGATTGTCATAAAGAAGTTAATTTAACTTTATATTCTTATATGTTTTAGGGCGCCCTAACTGCGAATGAGAAGCTAACCGCCCTAGGTCGAACGCTAGCCAACCTACCGGTAGAAGTCTCATTAGCGAAGGCTCTAGTAGTGGGCAGCGCAACACTTCCACCTCACAAGAGGGACTCGGCGCTGGTCCTGGCCGCTGCTTTGGGGATTCGGTCCATTTTCACTACGAGAGCACATAGGGACTTTGAGTGTGAGGTAAGTTTATCAACAACGAACGAGGAGTTGGTACTCAGGAGAGTGTAATTTAGTCAACTTACCGGTAGAAGTCTCGTGGATGACATGAATTTAACCAGGCTGTTCAAAAAAGTTTAACCTCACCTAACCTATAAAAGTAAAAACTTGGCATCTATTTTCTTGGCATCCAAGCAAAGTGAGTCTTTTGGCTGCCGGGAAAATAATAGCCCTTTGACAGTGTTACCCATTTTCAGAACGCGAGGAAACCCGACGAATCGGATCACGGTGACCCGTTAACCCTTTTATCGCTGTACTGCGCGTGGCTGGGGGAGAAGGCGCGCGGCGCCGGGCGCGCGTGGTGCCGGCGCCGCGCCATAGAGGAGCAGCGCCTGTACGAGCTCACCAAGCTGGCCGCGCAGCTCAGGAGTCTGCTGCAGGTACCGTCCACTGATTAGAGTACAAGGTAACCCGATCAATCGGATCACGGTGACCCATTAACCGTGTTATCTGTCGAGGAGCAGCGCCTGTACGAGCTCACCAAGCTGGCCGCGCAGCTCAGGAGTCTGCTGCAGGTACCGTCCACTGATTAGAGTACAAGGTAACCCGATCAATCGGATCACGGTGACCCATTAACCGTGTTATCTGTCGAGGAGCAGCGCCTGTACGAGCTCACCAAGCTGGCCGCGCAGCTCAGGAGTCTGCTGCAGGTACCGTCCACTGATTAGAGTACAAGGTAACCCGATCAATCGGATCACGGTGACCCATTAACCGTGTTATCTGTCGAGGAGCAGCGCCTGTACGAGCTCACCAAGCTGGCCGCGCAGCTCAGGAGTCTGCTGCAGGTACCGTCCACTGATTAGAGTACAAGGTAACCCGATCAATCGGATCACGGTGACCCATTAACCGTGTTATCTGTCGAGGAGCAGCGCCTGTACGAGCTCACCAAGCTGGCCGCGCAGCTCAGGAGTCTGCTGCAGGTACCGTCCACTGATTAGGGTACAAGGTAACCCGATCAATCGGATCACGGTGACCCGTTAACCCTGTTATCTGTCGAGGAGCAGCGCCTGTACGAGCTCACCAAGCTGGCCGCGCAGCTCAGGAGTCTGCTGCAGGTACCGTCCACTGATTAGGGTACAAGGTAACCCGATCAATCGGATCACGGTGACCCGTTAACCCTGTTATCTGTCGAGGAGCAGCGCCTGTACGAGCTCACCAAGCTGGCCGCGCAGCTCAGGAGTCTGCTGCAGGTACCGTCCACTGATTAGGGTACAAGGTAACCCGATCAATCGGATCACGGTGACCCGTTAACCCTATTATCTGTCGAGGAGCAACGTCAGGAGACTGCAGCAGCCCGTCCAGCACAACTACGCTTCGCGACTCTTGTCGACATAGCGTCATCCGTCACTCTCGAACATTATAGCGTAGAAAGGGATAGGTATTTATCTCGCGCGAGAAAGACTCGCATGTCATAGTTGTACTAGATGTGCAGGTCCGTCAATATTTATTTATTTGTTTTTTTTTTTTTTCAGGATAACAATTTGATGGAAACACCTGAACCGGAGTCGATGTCTTCAGCGGAGAGATCGTTGCGACACGGTCAGATGAAACAGCTTAAAAATATGAGAAGGTAAAGATTGAATTTGTAGGCATTTGCTGTTTGTTCTTCACTTAAACTTATTTTGATTATAATGAAACAAAAACAAGAACAAGGTCCAACAAGGTGGACAGAGAGAGAGAGAGAGAAAGCAGAGAGTGAGAGAGAGAGAGAAAGCAGAGAGAGAGAGAGAAAGCAGAGAGAGAGAGGGGGAGAGAGAGAAAGCAGAGAGAGAGAGAGAGAGAGAGAGAGAGAGAGAAAACAGAGAGAGAGAGAGAGAGAAAGGGGGGGAGAGAGAGAGTTTTCATTTCAATATGAATAATTCACAGACAATACAAACAAAAAGCGGCCGAAGATCAGAAACGCAAGAAGCGACTAAAAGTCGACTCATGGGAGATCGTCGACGAGCGAGCCGACGAGGACGAGGCGATGGACATCAGGGACATCGAGTTTCGGATGACGAATGACGCGCAAAGGATACACTCGCTTATAAGCGGTGCTAGCGCGAACAGCGGACGGGACCTGGTCACTCTTAAGGTATGTATAATTGTATTTTATATACGAGACCAAAAAGTTTACTACCTTTACTTGTTTAATTAAATTTTGTATAAATTTTTCCCTTGTACGACGACAGATTAACCATCGAATAATATACCTTAAGGTACTGTTTTGAGGTTCTTTATTGTGTCGTTAATTTTTGTCGCACAACGGAACTTTCTCCGATCGCTTTTTTTCTAACGCTAACTACGCGTAAATTACGTCCAACTTGTTGGTCCTTACCCATTAGTCACGTACCTGTCAATTATAATTTCACAGACGAAATCACAACAACACACTTTTTTAAATCTGTATCAAAATTGTGTAATCTATGGTACCCGCTACTGAACTCTAATATTCATAAGACTACAAAAAATTAACCGTACGCGGTACTCGACTTTAAGAACCTTCATTGTGCCACGATTGCATAAATATTATTTTATCTATTTTTGACGACGCGGTTGGCGCAGTGGTTAAGCAACTGTCTACTGAGCCGACGGTCCCGGGTTCGAATCCCGGCAAGGGCAAATATTTGTGTGATGAACGCGAATATTTGTGCCTGGGTCATGGATGTTCTATGTATTTAAGTATTTATTTATCTATATAAGTATGTATATCGTCGCCTAGTACCCATAACACAAGCCTTCTTGAGCTTAATTTGGGACTAGGTTGATTTGTGTAAGGTTGTCTGATATTTATTATATTATTTATTATTATGTTATTATTTTTGAAATTCATTTGAGTTGAATAAGAAATGTTTAGGTTTTGGTACAGGTTTAGATGCGTTAATTTTATTAAAACTTTCGTGAGACATATTTAAATTATTGTGTTAAGCGGTTTACACTCACGTGATCAAAGTATCAGCAGTGACGAGTTTGCCGCGGCGGTGTACGGGCAGCCGTCCCTGATGAAGAGCTCCATACGAGTTCGAAACCTGTCGGGCCGTTCCTGACAATTTCACGTGAGTGTAAACAGCTTAATACAATAATTTAGTTGCGTTGTTGTGATTTTATCTGTATAATTATATTCGACAGATTACAGTAGATGAGTGTATTGCGTAGGTATTGCCGTCCCCTCTCAAACTCGCTAACTAGTCTAAAAGAGATGAAAGCTTTGTGTCGGCAATTTAAAGGAACATCCTAGCCCGAATAATCTGCTGCACGGGTTAAATTAAAAGGAAATATAGTTTATTCTCTTAACATAAATTCCTGTTATATTTCCAGGTGGTTCTATGTCGGGCGCTTTACCCTCAATTAGCAGTTGCAGACGAATTCAACCATTGCAAGGTAAATGTTTTTTTAATACAGTTGCTCAAAAAGTGGTACTTTTCGTAGCTGCAAATCGTGCGAAAAGTTGGTTATTTCGAACTAGTGCTTTTCACTTTTCAATTTTTTTTAATTTTCTGTTGTACTAACACGTCATACCTCATACATCCAAACAAAGTTCAATCACTTTCTGACTTTATTTATTACGTCATGCAGGAATGCAGGTGTATATCTCATAATTATGCTTAAAATATTTAAATTGCATATTGGATCAATCAAAGGGCTATCTATTAAAAAAACTCAAAAACGGTGTTAGTAATTTGTTTGTGTGACTATTATTTAAGGAGCAAATGAGTATTATGCGTGACCTAAAAAAATTAAAAAGAAAAGTATTGTCACAGATTAGAAAATACAGTATTAAGCGTGACCCACGCGCTGCTTTATAAATTCATAATGTATTAAATAATATATTTATTTACTGTAAAGAACTAAAAACAGATTCACGATGTTTATTGTTTGGAATCAATTAAATTGCTGTGTAACATTATCATATCTCTTCTGAAATATTAAAACAATTTCTTTTGATTTGGATGAATAATGACAGCCGACGCCTTCTTGAAAAAAATATTACAATTAAAAGTAAAACTTTCTTTTTCATTCAAGATTGTTTTAATTTAATTATGTGTAAATGACACGTAAGATTTATAAAATAAGAGTTTTTGATAGAAAATGATGGATTCTGATGTTACCAGAATAGATTTAACACCGCCCTATATACGAGCCAAGGCAAAAATTGCAAGTGAGAGTATTTTACCCGCAAAGTCGAAAGAAAAATTACATTGCCGTCTATGAACATTTTATTGGCTGGAAACGAGAAAAAGAGAATTATTAACAACTTGAATAAAACTTTAAACTTACCAGCAAAGGCCTTAAATGCGACCCTTGACAATTGCTCTAAAAATTGTAGGTAGGTACTCTTAATTTTTATCAGACAGAAATAAATATAATTGCCCCTTTCAATTACTGTTTTAAATTTGTATTATTGCAATTTTTCGCAAATGGATTAAAAAAAGGTTGTTTGGTACACGTGTGGAAGTGTCATTTTAACTCGTCCCGAGTCTTGACCCTCGCCTTGCGGCTCAGGCCAAGACTCCTCGGGACTCGTTCAAAATGACATACTTTCCACACTTGTATCAAAAACTACTATATCATCTGTGAAAATTTCAACTGTCTAGCTATCACCGTTCTTGAGATACAGCCTGGTGACAGGACGGACAGCGAAGTCTCAGTAATAGGGTCCCGTTTTTACCCTTTGGGTACGGAACCCTAAAAACTGCATCACAGAGTGGCAAAACATGTAAAGTGTACCGGTTTGTACTTTTTTAGCATAATAATAAAATATAAGCGCCTATCTATGGGCGCTTGCGATGCCAGGAGCATCAGACGCTCGTTGCGCATCCTTTAAGACCCTATTACTCCCGCTTGGAATCCAGATGTTCGTCCATTTAAATTTTCCACTTTTCCATTTCCAGTCGGTGTCAGACCAACTGTACCACACTTGGAGCAAGCCGTTCGTGTTCCTCCACCCGACCTCCTACTTCGGCAAGCAGCCGAGGACTTTACAACTGAGCGAGGCGGACGTACTGACCGACCTGCCGCCCGGCTTCAAGAGCAAACTCGCTGTGTCTTCCAAGCACCAGATACTCTGCTACTTGTAAGTTGACTACCTACTAGCTGTGCCGCGGTGACCGATGATCCCACGGGAACACTACAGTTTTTTGGGATGAAAAGTAGCCTATGTGTTGATCGAGTGTCAGCTACCTTCATACCAGCTGAGTGAGGCGGACGTACTGACCGACCTGCCGCCCGGCTTCAAGAGCAAACTCGCTGTGTCTTCCAAGCACCAGATACTCTGCTACTTGTAAGTTGAGTACCTACTGGCTGCGCCGCTGTGTCCGATTATCCCACGGGAACACTACATTTTTTCGGGATAAAAAGTAGCCTATGTTTTAATCCAGATTATCAGCTACTTTCATACCAGCTGAGTGAGGCGGACGTACTGACCGACCTGCCGCCCGGCTTCAAGAGCAAACTCGCTGTGTCTTCCAAGCACCAGATACTCTGCTACTTGTAAGTTTAGTGCCTACTAGCTGCGGTATCCGCTCATGCCCACGGGAACACTACATTCTTTGGGATAAAAAGTAGCCAGTGTTAATCCAGATTATCAACTACTATACCAGCTGAGTGTGACTGACCGACCTGCCGCCAGGCTTCAAGAGCAAGTTCGCGTATCTTCCAAGCACCAGATACTCTGTTATTTGTAAGTTTCATTATCCACTGCTGGACAAGTCCTCCACCAAAGTTCTCTATAACGATCGGCCTTGCGCCCCCCTCATCCAATTTCTGCCCGCGATCTCAACCAAGTCGTCGGTGCACCTCGTTTCGAAGCGTATCGAGCGTAGACTCTTTTCTTATTTATTTAACTGTTGTCAATTGTATATCTTTCTCTTTCTCGTTTCAGATCTCTATTAGAGACAACGAAGCCGTACATCGTGAACTCGATGCGGATGCCCGCCGCGCAGACCTTGCTACTGCTGGCCCATTCCATCGATACTAACATCGGTTTCAGCAGGTACAGCCCATTCCATCGATACTCACATCGGTTTCAGCAGGTACAGCCCATTCCATCGATACTCACATCGGTTTCAGCAGGTACAGCCCATTCCATCGATACTAACATCGGTTTCAGCAGGTAAAGCCCATTCCATCGATACTAACATCGGTTTCAGTAGGTACAGCCCATTCCATCGATACTAACATCGGTTTCAGCAGGTACAGCCCATTCCATCGATACTAACATCGGTTTCAGCAGGTACAGCCCATTCCATCGATACTAACATCGGTTTCAGCAGGTACAGCCCATTCCATCGATACTAACATCGGTTTCAGCAGGTAAAGCCCATTCCATCGATACTAACATCGGTTTCAGCAGGTACAGCCCATTCCATCGATACTCACATCGGTTTCAGCAGGTACAGCCCATTCCATCGATACTAACATCGGTTTCAGCAGGTACAGCCCATTCCATCGATACTAACATCGGTTTCAGCAGGTACAGCCCATTCCATCGATACTAACATCGGTTTCAGCAGGTACAGCCCATTCCATCGATACTAACATCGGTTTCAGCAGGTACAGCCCATTCCATCGATACTAACATCGGTTTCAGCAGGTACAGCCCATTCCATCGATACTAACATCGGTTTCAGCAGGTACAGCCCATTCCATCGATACTAACATCGGTTTCAGCAGGTACAGCCCATTCCATCGATACTAACATCGGTTTCAGCAGGTACAGCCCATTCCATCGATACTAACATCGGTTTCAGCAGGTACAGCCCATTCCATCGATACTAACATCGGTTTCAGCAGGTACAGCCCATTCCATCGATACTAACATCGGTTTCAGCAGGTACAGCCCATTCCATCGATACTAACATCGGTTTCAGCAGGTACAGCCCATTCCATCGATACTAACATCGGTTTCAGCAGATACAGCCCATTCCATCGATACTAACATCGGTTTCAGCAGGTACGCAACTTTGCAATCTAAAGACGGCATCCACCAGTGTTGGGTATAACGCAATTAATTTATTTACATTTAATGCAATTACTTGTAATGCATTACGCTCGTAATTGAATTAAATTTAATTTGAATTACCTAGTAATTTCTAATTGCATTGCGAATTACGTTTTGTAATGCAGTGATATTTTTATGCAATTAGAAATTCATCAATCATCATCATCAGCCTATTCTTGTCCACTGCTGGACATAGGCCTCTCCAACTGCACGTCATTGTAAGCGATTCTCGGCTACTCTCAGCCAGCTCTTGCCAGCCACCCTGCACAGATCATCGCTCCACCTAGTCTAATTAGAAATAATTGTAATTATTGTAATTAGAAATTACATCTCCGTAATTTCAATTCATAATTCAAGTTAAATTTTGTAATTGCAATTCATTATTCGTAAGGCATTTACTTTTTGCCCAACACTGCTACTCACATACCTGCCGCAGGGGCAATATTGGAATTGGACCCTTACTGTCTCCTTAATTGTGATGTGTATAGGCAAGCAGGGGCAACTTTTACGAGTCAGGCTAATAATACATTACTGCAGTCTTTAAAGCCAGTTTTAGTCTCACGCAAGTTTTTATTCAAAAATACTGGTAAAAAGAAAAAAGAATCAGATGTGGGTGTTTTAGTCTGATATTTGAAATGGAATATGTATCGTATTTTTGAAAAAAAAAAAAAAAATAGGGTTTTTAAAAGACTGTGCGCCGGGCAAGAAATGCTTGGCGGGTGAGTAGTGTAAAACTACAGGGGATGCAGTCAGATGGAGCTGATGGAAAGAGCAGAAGTACTTTTATATCTTTATTGCCCAGAGGCCAGATTAATAATGAATCTACATTTATTACATTTGACGGACGTCACGCTTCTTATTCTAAACTTAAAAATCATATTTATTTTTATATAGTGGCCAACACCACTAAGAGTGAAGTTCAAACCTTCACATTTCCCGCCGTCTCGGGGTGGACGAGGGACATCTGTCCTACTATAGAGACACTAGACAAATCTACTCCTGCTTAAGGCCGTTCCCTGAGCCAGAAATGCAAAAATACCCCAAAAATTATCCTATTTTTCTACGAAACGTTGATATTAGTAAACGAGGGAAAAATATATATCATTCTTGATTATATTATCTTTAATAACACAGCATTCGATACACGATTCATAACACTTCGCTCGATACAATTAATTCCCAAAGTAACCTCCAATTCGAATGTTTACTCCAACTTTACTTGTTTTTTCACTACGTGACACTATGAAACAAAAAAGGAGAAAAATCAATCATAACTAAAATAGTAATTTGACAGCTTCCGAATTTCAATAATTTGAGGCAATATTTTTAAAATAAATAATCATCGACAAATTCTATCGTAAAAAGATATCGCCTTACGGCCCGCAAGCTCTATCTCCGTCACTCTTTTGAAATGTGACTGTTATGTGACAGGGACGGGTGGCCTGAGGAGGGGCTCGGGGCTCTGGCTCAGGGAACGGCCTTAACACGTAAGAAGTCCCTACCTATGCAGGGATACCCATACATTTATACCCAGATGGTCTCTTGCTAAGAGATAACCAGGGTCAGGACATGGCCGGTCACTAGCCTATGGCATATTACGTATTCCGACATGTTGTCTGACACTGGCTTCGCCTTGACAAAAACCCTGCTTAAATAGGCAAGGCACCAACTTGACTACCCCAAATGTCATTCGACTTAATAGACTAAAGCATAGACCATTCGATACAATATCAAAAATGACGAGCTTCAACAATTTAATCGCCTGGTGTGAAACCGGCTTAAATATATTACCCGATTTAATCGTCTCGAATGTTCCCACCTTAACTGCCTGGAGTATAACACATGACACACGTCGCATGTTCCAAACAATTGTACCACGGTGTGTCACTGCCCTTATATTGGATGCTTGAAAACATTGTCTATGACACTCGCTTCAAACATCCATACAGGATTATCAAATAGTGACAACAATTTACAATTACCTTTATATTAGAATCCTGACGCATATGAACTATGCTTCAAAATTCTGTACCAGTCCTAAATAAAAACCATTACCTCATAATTGATTTTACGACCATAGACCATAGCAGTACACGTCATATTGACATGTCAAATGCTATGTCATTGTCAATTCGTAAAATTAATTATTAATAAAACACGAAAGTTCTTTTTATTAAAATCCTACCTAACACCTAGCTAAAGTGAAAGAAATTTTATTAACCCTAGCTAAAAGTGAAATCTTCGCTTCGGCCTGATGCAGTGAAGTCCTTGGCTCGACACGCCAAGACTCCTGCCTCCGCCTGGTCGAGGGATGCAGGAAGCATCCAGATGACCAGCTGCTGAAACTCCAGGGTGCTGGGACAGCCAAGGCCTCCGCGGTAGAATACATACAAAAGAAAAATTATTGTCATACATGTATAAATTAAAATGCTGAAAACAAAGTGTTATAATTAATTATTGGAATTCTGTGAAAGTAATAAGTTAATATTATTACAAGAAAAGGTATTGAAAGTGCAATAAATTTAAAGTGCAATAAATTTATAGTGCAAGTAATTAAAAACTGAGCTTCCTATAGTAATATCTTAGAAATGCAGCTAATATATAGTGGAAAGAAATAAATAAATTAAATTATATTTACATAGATGATATTTGTAAAAACAACAAATATAATTGCACCCATGTACAGTCAGCCTGAATTAAAAAATTCTGAAAAATAATAGTTTTATTATTTACACCCTAGAAATATAGAACTGTTTATATTAATTAGAATTATCGATTAAAGAATTTCTTTAATCTGTTAACATGAATAACCACATTCTTGGCACGACCATGAGGAGTGAGTTTTTGTACCACATAATTCAATGGAGATAACCGGTGGATTATCTTATAAGGCCCTACAAATAATCTACAAAGTTTTAAACTTCTTCCAGTCAACCGTCTTGGTTTTATAATCATGACCAAATCATCAGGTTCATATTGAACTAATTTTGTCTTCTTGCCATATTGTAGTTTTTGTGATTGTTTAGCCTTCTCAATATTTTTCATTGCCTTGTCTGATAAAACTTGTATGTAATCCATTTTCTTCTTTAACGTAGTTTGTTCTTCCTTATGAATTCTTAGCTTCAAATCTTGATTAAAATGCGGCTCCCTTCCAAAAACTATATGATATGGCGCTACGCCTGTAGATGCTTGAACTGAAGTATTGTATAAGAAGACAATTCTTGGCAGTGCTGATGACCAGTCCTTCTGATCTTCTTGTATACATTTTGACATGGCTGTTGTCAATGTTTTGAAGAATCTTTATATTAAACCATTCGCCTGTGGATGGTATGCCGTCGTATGAAGAAGTCGACCACCAAATTCTTCTACTGTATTTTGCACCAGTTTTGAAGTGAAGACTGTACCTCGATCTGTGATGATTGATTCGATGCTCCCGAAGGTGCAGAATATGTTCTCAACAAGAAACTGTGCTATAACCTCAGCTGTGACTCTAGGTACCGCTTTACAAATGGCAAATTTGCTCATGTATTCTATAGCCCCAATGACATATCGATGTCCGTCTTTTGATTTGCAGAATGGACCAAGCACATCCATTGCTACTCGATGACCAAAGTTTTGAATCTTCACATTTTGCAGTGGCGCCCTCTGGTGTAAAATATTCTTTTCCTGGCACTTTGTACATGATTTTATATAATTTTCTATTTTCTTTTCTGCATTCGGAATATAATAGCGATTCTTGAATTTTCTTAGAGTTTTAAATAAGCCAAAATGTCCTCCACTCCATGTGTTATCATGTATTTCTGCCATACATTCTGTGAATAAACTTTCTGGTAAAACTGTGACACTTTTCAGCTGGTTATCAACCCATACTTTCTTGCATAAAATATTCCGTTTCGTGTGATCACTATATTGGTTCGTCGTATCGTTTATATTGGTTCATATTTGATAATTTTTCAAATATATTTTTGTATTCCTCGTCAGCCTGTTGTTTCTGTAATAAATCTATTTTTTCAAAGCTATACAAACATAAGTTGTCCTGACTTGGTGAGATATTCTCTTCTGGTTTATCTTCATTGTAGAGGGGATTTCTGCTTAGGAAATCTGCATGAATATTATCCTTTCCCTTACAATCGATTATTTTAAAATTCCACGGTTGTATAGCTAAGGCCCATCTCGCCAAACGTCCATTCATATCTCTACGTGATCGTAACCATACCACGCTCTTGTGATCCGTAAAAACTTCAAATTCCATGCCCCATAAATATTGTTTAAAATATGATAAGGCCCATATTAGACCTAAACATTCTTTTTCCGTTATTGTATAACGTTTTTCTGCGTCGCTTAATTTCCTCGAAGCGAATGCTACTGGCCGTAGATCTGATTTGCCTTGCATAATACATGCTCCCAAAGATTGATCTGATGCATCTACATACAGTCTTGTTGTCACATCTTCATCTGTCGTGAAATATCTGAGTATTGGAGCTTCATCAGTCGTTTCAATGTCTATTTTGTATCCGTTATATGCTCCTAGATTTGACGGACTGTATGCAAATCTATCTTCATACTTATTCAATAATGTCATTAATTGTTGCTTCTGAGATTTGTTCAAATCCTCGCCAATTTGTATACTATCCTTATTTTCTTCTGCAAAATATACCGTTTCACATTGGATTCCTTGTTTATTTGTTACTTGCAGTGGCATTGGTTTTTTGGTCCCTTTATTATATTATTTACTAAGGGCGTGGTAAATCTTCCTTGTAAACATATTTTATTTTCCTGAAAATCAATTTTGGCACCATTCTGTACCAAAAAGTCATAACCGATGATAATTTGGTCAGAATTAATGTCAATTATGTTAAATTTGTGATTATATACAACATTGTCTACAACTATATTCAATTGTACTGAACCCTCAGTACAAACAAATTTGCCACCGATTATCTTCAATGAAATCCTATCATCATCACTAAATTTAATGTCCAAACTTTTGACAATAGACAGACTAATACAAGAAACGCTTGCTCCACTATCTATCAGAGCTAGATACTTGTCATTAAATATTTCTACATTTATATATGACCTATTATATAATGGTTCATTATTGCCTGTAATAGTATCGGAGCGTAGTGTGTTTAACGCCGCGCCGCTCCGGTCCCGCGTCGTCCATCGGCGTTTGGGCGATTCTCTTCGTTCCGGTACGTTGATCTCGAAGGTGCATTTCCTTGGTAATTGCCTCGATAATTTTGTTGTGTTCTTGTTCTGAAATTATAACCTGGATAACCATGGTTCACAGGCGTGTTCACCGCCTGATCGTTGGTCAGCGTTGCGAAAGCTGGTACCGGCGTTTGGACTGATACCGGTGTAGAAAATGCTGATTGGGGTGCCGTAGAAACATTTGGGGATAAAATATTTATAGGTGATAGTGATTGTTCACCCTGTTGGCTTTGGATCATTGGATATGGAGTCTCGTTAATGGAAATAACTATTGAGGGTTTTTGCTCTTGCGAATGATACTCATTGTAACGATGAATAGCCGCTTTGAGCTCTGCCTTCGTGTTGATCACTGATGTTGTAAAGAAAAATTTAGCGCTGTCATGTAAATTTTTGATGTAATGAGTTATGAAATCCGCTTCTCCTATGTTCCCGGCCTTAGATGCCAGTGTTTCTAGAGCATAATAGAATATTATTGGTGATTCATGTGTCTGCTGTCGTCGATAATAAAATTCTTGTACATAATTCTGGCTCGACGGGAATTCGTTTTTTAACTTTGTCAAAACATCTTCGAATGATGTGAAAGTTGCATGGTTAGCTTTATAAAATTGTAACGCAGGTCCCGATAAGTACGCTGCGATCGCCGCTTGTGATTGTGCTGGTTCATATTTTTTCACTTGGGCCAATATTTTGAATTGAAAATTAAAATCGTCGACGTCAGATAAGCCATTAAAAGTGTTTGTTTCCATTTTCGTATGAAATTCAAACAAATTAAATGCACAAACAAATTATAATCGCACAATTACGTAATGATAATGGGTGATATATTAATTATATATGAAATTTCAGCTTCACCCGTTTGTCGTCCTGCTCCGTCACTTCTTTGCATATACTATACCAATGTCTTCTTGCAATTCGTAATTGCAAAATGTGCACTTAGTCTTCGCTGCGCTTCGTGCGGCGTGTAGACGGTGCGCTGTGGACAATGATTATTTGGGAGCGAGGGAACTTTTCAAAGATCGCGCGATTCTAGATATAGGTTTTAGCACTTCCACCACTTGTAAACTACAGGGGATGCAGTCAGATGGAGCTGATGGAAAGAGCAGAGGTACTTCGTTAAACTTTATTGCCCGGAGGCCAGATTAATAATGAATCTACATTTATTACATTTGACGGACGTCACGCTTCTTATTCTAAACTTAAAAATCATATTTATTTTTATATAGTGGCCAACACCACTAAGAGTGAAGTTCAAACCTTCACAGTAGGTATAGACGGCCCGACCGTAGGGAGGCCGGATAGTGATACGAAGCCGGCAAGCCCTTTTCACGACTAAGGCATTGTATCGTGCTTTTCTTAAACATATGCAATGAAATAAACAAAGACACTGTAATATATAAAGATGTTGATTGACTAGGGACGTTGATGGGAGACAAAGTATATGCCGAGCTCTAGATAGTAGTGAACGTTTAATTACTTAAAACATTAGCTTATATACATTTTTACAATAAGGTTAACGCTTATCCAAGCAATATGCATTAGGCTACAGCTATACTGCATGCTATACTAAATGTAGACATTAGCTACATACTACAACACCACTCAAAAAAAAAAAATTCAGCTGTTTAGCCTGTTCATGAACACAGACGCCATGTTTAAAAAAAATACTTCCCGGCCTTCAATTTTGTCTGAAGTTCCTTTACAGTTCTCTCGAGTTGTTCCGCCCGAAACATGATACTTCGAAGCCTGTTGTAACGCACGTTATGACGACATTTCATTGGATGTTTGAAAAAAATATAAATTAATTTAAGTTATAATATAAGTTTAGCTAACGTTACTATAAGGTTGAGTAACTTTGAGCAAGTAACAATTATCTTAATAATAAGTTAGTTATTATTAATTATCAATACTAATTAGTGCATGCGGAATCCTTTTGTAAGTTAGACGTAAGAAGATACTTAGTTTTAAAACTGTAAATGTATAAAATAATTTATTTATTTATTAACCAACTTACACTAACAGATAAACCAAACATGTAAGTTATTAGGTTATGTTTACAATTTAAAAACTTATCTAAATTATCCTTAATCTAAACTCTAATTACTGCAATCATTTCATCACACATATATATTTTACACATATATTAATAATGTAATGTAAAAGTATTGTTGAAGGTCTAATAAAAGAAAATAAATAATAGTGCATTACTGCAGACGCCGGGAAATAAGGGCTTGCCGGCTGAGTAGGTATAGACGGCCGACCGCAAGGGAGGCCGTCTAGTGATACGAAGCCGGCAAGCCCTTTTCACGGCTAAGGCATGTATAGTGCTTTTCTCAAACATATGCAATGAAATAAAAAAATACACCACTCAAAAACATATAATTCAGCTGTTCAGCCAGTTCATGAACACGGACGATGTTACCGATGTGTGTGTGACGACCATGTTAAAAAAAAGTATTTTTAATTTTCCCTCCAATCCCTCTATTTTTTTTCTTTAATAAGTCGTCCACGTGTGTAGTGCTCGAATATTAGAGCCATTATACACAACCTGATAATAAGAATTATAATAAATAAAATAACGGCAGAGGATTTTCAATATTGTCTATGGTCTCTGGTGACTTACGTATAGACATTATTTTAAATTTATTCATCAACACATTGGAATCATACAGATTTGTATTCTTAACTAGCTTTTGCCCGCGGCTTCGCACGCGTTAAAAAAAATACGTTCACTTGGCATAACTTGGCATTTGGCATTGGCTTGGCATAACTCAAGCCCCCCATATTTTGTGTTTACTGTATCTTTGGAATATTTGAATGCTTTCACGTACATGATTTCTTGTTAATTTTAGATTCAATTTCTACTTTCTTGTTTTGTTTTCTCAATGCGAGGCCTCCGACATTTTTGTGCACTGTCTCAATTGGTTACTTTAATAAAATCATGCTCTCTTCTTTCCGTTGTGGTATATTGTCTTGCTTAGTGCCCCCGCTTTTTTTGGTCATCATCTCCTTAGAATACTTAATCGTTTGTTCAGAATTGCTTTCCTGTTACCGTTTTAAGGTTTATGTATTCTCAATGTGAGCACTACTGCATTTTTGTTATCTATCTCTTCAGATTACTTGAAAGTTACACCAGTCTTGCTTTTTCTTTCCGTTTGTTATTTTGTTTTTTCTTCGCGCCTTCCGTCTGGTCTGGTCACCATCCCCATTTAAAATCCTTTAAAGTTTGATCAGACTTGCTTTCTTGATTCCGTTTTAGGGTTTTGTTTCTATTTAATGCGAGCACTATGCCATTTTTTTTTCACTATCGTTACTTTAAAGGTTGAGCAGAATTGCATTCTCGTTAGCGTTTTTAAGTTTTGTGTCTTCTTAATCAACATATCTACTGGTAACTTAGGCGTTTCAACCGATTTACTTAATTTTTTCAATTTTAGCATGTAATGTTTTTTTAAAAGCGAGCGGCTCTGCCCCCCCGAACCCCCCCGAACCCCCCGTCTTTTTCAAAATCCATCTCTTCGTGTTACTTAAAAGTTTCATCAGTCGTGCTTACTTCTTTTCGTTGTGCAATATTGTTTTTTCTTCGTGCCTCCCGTCTGGTTTGGTCACCACATCTTCTTCTTCTTCGAATTCTTTAAAGTTTGATCAGACTTGCTTTGTTGATTCCGTTTTAAGGATTTGTGTATATAATGCGAGCACTAAGCCATTTTAATTCAATATATTTTCAGGTTGCTTTTATGTTTGATCCATATTCCATTTTAGTTCACTATCTTTTCAGGTTACTTAAAAGTTTGATGAGACTTGCTTTCTTGGTAGCCTTTTAGGGTTTTGTTTTTTCTTGATCACTATATATCTACAGGTAACTTAGCCTTTCATCAAAGCTACTTGAATTTTTCAGTTTTAGCATGTAGTGTTTTGTTAGAGCGGGGGGCTCCGCCCCCCGAGCCCCCCGTTTTTTTCGATACAATCTCTTCGTATTGCTTAAGTTTCATCAGCCTTGCTTTCTTTTTTCCGTTATACTATATTGTTTTTTTCTTATTGCCTCCCGTCGCTGCTAGTCACCATCTCTTTAGAATACTTAAAAGTTTAATCAAACGTTGTTTGAGATAGTTTATATTTTGTCTAAACACATACTGACGCTGAACGGCCTTCGAGCTGTCAACTTAAACTTTGCATCAGCTGTATTAAAATTAAAGAAATTAATTGTACATAGAAATAACAGTTAAATGTATCACTCATTAACTTCAAATTTGTGTAAGAGGTCGTACCGTTACTACGTCTACAGTAATATAGTGAACGTATGTTTTAACGCGAGCGCAGCGGGTAAAAGCTAGTAAAACAATACACAAATTACAGACCAATCCACTCACTTCGCCATTGCGAAAACTGCTGCGGACGGCACCTCAGGGAAAACTACTGTTTAAAGCTCACAGATGGCGCTACTGGTAGCACTTATGTGTGATTACCGCGTATCATATTTCATTAACTTTCCGTAAATATTTATACGTCAAAGGATAAAATTGATTTGAAATAATTTTATTTTGATTATTGTCTCTCAAGAAAGTAAAAAACAACTTATTTATTCATTTCAAATTTTCTCCGCGTCTCAGTACGTTTATGAAAAGAGGGTCAATATTTATAAACTACTGAGTAAATACATGAATTTTAAATGCAATAATAGAGTGGTAGTTCCCATTGTTGCATCGAGAAATTAATAATAACAAAATTGTGTTCAGTTTTGTTTCATAATATTATCATTTCGTGTATCACTAACGCCATCTACTGCCCCAGTGTCCGTAACTCGGCGACTCGTCCAACCTCAGAGCTATTGTCCCCGGTGGGTAGCGCAGGCCGGCCCCCCGCGGGGTACGCGTGGTTCTAAATTCAAATTCACGACGCTGATGGATGACGCTATGAGATGCACACGACTTCATTCGCGTATTTTAGAAAAAAGTATCCTATAACCATCTTCGGATGTCCAGCTATCCCTGTACCAAAAATGGTTAAAATCTGTCCAGCCATTGCGGCGTGATTGGAGGACAAAGGATTTTATGAAAACAGATGGCGCCAGGTTGGCACGGCGACGCGTGTCCATACAAAACAAATAAGCTACATCAACTAAGCAAGCTGCATCACGCTATCAATATTTTTCCTGAAATAATATGACCTCCCTGCATAGAAAATTTATTTTCAGTACAAATTTAGATTTTTATAATAGTATAGATATCGTTTTTAATATTTATTGTTTATTGTTTTAAACTTTTCAAAGCACCTTGAAAAATAATTAGCTCATAGTACTACGTGAACATATATTAACGACATCTATTAGGGCGAATTCACACGTACCACAACCACACGACAACCACAACCACACCACGTGGTCGGGCGCATATTTTGTATGTTTAATAAATAGTACAATTCACACGTAACCACAACCACACCACAACCACACCACGTGGTCGGGCGCATATTTTGTATGTTTAATAAATAGTACAATTCACACGTAACCACAACCACACCACAACCACACCACGTGGTCGTGCGCATATTTTGTATGTTTAATAAATAGTACAATTCACACGTAACCACAACCACACCACAACCACACCACGTGGTCGGGCGCATATTTTGTATGTTTAATAAATAGTACAATTCACACGTAACCACAACCACACCACATTTTAACGCTGCGACGTGGTGTGGTTGCGGTGCGTGTGAAACAACCCTTAAAATGACAATAAATTATTTTCATCTACAATGTTACTAATAATATGACCTGTCATACTAATTTCCTAAGTAACACCATAATATTCAGGTGCCAACTATCGCGTACGTCAATAATGGCGACAGCACCACTGAACGGATACGTGATGGCCTCACTGTTTTGTTATCCGTGGTATTATAAATAAGGAAGCAAAGGAAAATGCATGAGATGACACGGTTATTATTACAGTAGTTTCTTAGTGGTTCTGGGTTCAAATCCCGGCTAGGTGAAATCCTTTCTACATTGTAAATTTAATGATTTCGTCTTGTCTCGAATCATGGTTGTTTTTAATACAAAATGCATATATTGTCGAGCAGCAACTCTCAATAACTGATACTGTGCTGCTTACATTTGTATGCGATCAATATTCAAAAAATTCGGTAGTAATTCTCGAAGTCCAGGTTAACCATCACAGCTACACCCTAGATTGTGCCGCATCGTGCCTCGTGGTCCCAGACGTGCATCGACTCTCCGGTATCGTGTCGAGGGACGCATCAACGGCACCAATTTGTACACGTATGGAGGTGTTATTAACTCAGGAAAAATCTTAACAGCGCGATGCAGCCGATATTGTCAAAGTAACAACGCCATCTAGCGGAAAATTGGGTCGTTGAGAACAAAATCTCAACACACCGTTAAAAATAAAGAATGACTGATATTTATTTTATTACTTTGAATAGATGTTATATATAAAAAAACTACATAGAAGCAAAATTGTGGCTAAATATATCGTATATTTATCGTTTATTATACATTTTGCTACCTTATTAGTAAGTTAGGCCAAACACAAACAATACCAAAATTTGCGCCTAATGTTCTAAATGTTGGTTGGTATTATATTTAGAAATGTATTTAATTTACTTAAATTGATTCGAAATACTTTTATTTCAATAACACTCGATAAAATAGCGTTAAACAATCTGTTTTATTCATTAACATTTTTTATTGCGTCTCCGGGCTTTTTTATGGTCAATACTTACAAACTACAGAAGAATATAATTGTATATTCAATAAAAGAGCATTAGTTCCTATTGTCGCAAATTGTGTTTTTAAAGAAATGTATGTTTATTTTTTTAGTATGAGCCAATTTACAACGAACATTGCACTCATATTTTCGTCTGTGTTGGTTGATAACTGGCGCCATCTTTTCTATCTAACTAACACGGTTTCCGTAAGTCAACGCCTCAAACAACCTTAACCTTGTTGTTAATGCCGGTGGGCCGCGCGGAGGTATTAGGTCGAATTCATACTTTTTAGTTTTTGTACACGTAAGAGCCACGCGGGGGTCGCGTCGTTCTAAATTCAAAATCACAGATGCTGTCATTATAAGGTTACACATTGTAAGGAAAATATTTCATGGAATTTATGTTTTCAGAGATAAATATTAATCATAATAAAAAGTATCCTATAACCATCTTTGGATGTTCAGCTATTCCTGTACCAAAATTGGTAACTTTTTATCCAGCCGTTTCGGCGTGATGCGAGGACAACGGTTTTTTTGAAAACAGATGGCGCCAGGTTGGCTCGACGAAGCGTGTCCATACAAAACAACTATCCGGCTGCATCACGCTATCGAGATTTTTCCTGAAATCATGACCTCCCTTCATAGAAAATTTATTTTCAATACAAATTTAGGATTTTATAATAGTATAGATATCAGTTCGTGTGTAGTAGGCATTAACGCGGATATTGTTGGTCCGATGGCTGAATGGGTAGCCACTAGAAAAAAATATATATCACCTGTTTATAAACACAGACGCCATGTTCACATTAAAATTAAAAACAAATTACTTCCTGGCCTAGGCCTTCAATTTTGTATGAAATTCCTTTACAGTTCCCTCGAATTGTTCCGCCCGAAACTTGACACTTCGAAGTCTGTTTTAACGCACGTTATGACGATATGTCATTGCATGTTTGAGAAAATAAAATTACTGAACCAGTTTTTTAATAAAATTACTGAACCAGTTTTTTAATAAAATTACTGAACCAGTTTTTTAATAAAATTACTGAACCAGTTTTTTTATTAAAATTACTGAACCAGTTTTTTAATAAAATTACTGAACCAGTTTTTTAATAAAATTACTGAACCAGTTTTTTAATAAAATTACTGAACCAAGTTTTTTAATAAAATTACTGAACCAGTTTTTTAATAAAATTACTGAACCAGTTTTTTAATAAAATTACTGAACCAAGTTTTTTAATAAAATTACTGAACCAGTTTTTTAATAAAATTACTGAACCAGTTTTTTAATAAAATTACTGAACCAGTTTTTTTGTGTGTCAGGCTGGTGTGTGACTCGTGGCTGTTGCTGGAGTTCCCGTTCCCGGAGGCGGGGCTGCGGCTGCTGCGCGCCGCGGCTCGGCTGCGCAGGCGCTGGGACACGCTCATCAACCGGCGGTTGGCAGGTAACATACCAGTGTAATCACTACATAGTATAAAACAAAGTCGCTTTCTCTGTCCCTATGCCCCTTTGTATGCTTAAATCTTTAAAACTAAGCAACGGATTTTGATGCGGTTTTTTTTAATAGATAGAGTGATTCAAGAGGAAAGTTTATATGCATAATTGATCAGCATTGCACCCGTGCGAAGCCGGGGCGGGTCGCTAGTTAGTTATAATACAAATGTAATCATTGTAATTGTTTTAAGTATTATTTACGAAAAAACGACTTACTGTTGAGTTTCTTTCGGCTTTCTTCTCAACAGCGGTCTCCTCTTGCGAAATGCCGGTAGATTCACAGTCTGACTTGTAAAAGTGCCCCTGTGGCCTACTTACTGAATAAATTATTTCATTTCATTTCCCATAAGATTTGTGAATTTAATAGTAGTAGGTACATAAGACAGAGGCTATCAAGCATAGTAGGTACAGTCGCCATCAGATATATCGCAGCATATAAGGCGTTCATAATTATCTGAACATGTACTGTAACGCCAATGTCAATAAGAGTCGTGTTCCGATATTTATGAACGCCTTATATGCTGCGATATATCTGATGGCGACTGTACAAGCTCGACTCACTTTGTTTGGACACGTATCGCGGTGCGGATGCGAATCTATCGAGCGCCCGGTGGAACAAGGCAAGTCGAGGGAACCAGATATAGCAGAAGATCACCGATGCGTTGGACGGATCAAGTAAAAACCGCCGTCAAAGTATCTCTACACGAATGTATCAGGAGGGCAGCAGTTTGAGAAGAATGATGTCGCAAAGCAGGCGACAAAATCAACGACATGACGGCCACGATCTCTGGCAAGAGTGTACGGCCAAAGAAGAGGAGAATAATACTACATTACTGCAGAGGGCGGGAAAAAACGGTTTGCCGGGTGGGTAGGTAATAGACAGATAGTGATACGAAGCCGGCAAGCCCTTTTTACGGCTAGGGCATGTAGTGCTTTTCTCAAACATATGCAATGAAAAAAATTACACCAGTCAAAAAAAAAACAACTGTTTAGCCTGCTCCTGAACACGGATGCCGTTGTTAAAAAAAATTACTTCCCGTTTAATTTTGTTTGAAATTTCTTTACAGTTATCTCGAGTTGTATGAGTGTTGTTTTCGAGATGCCTGAAACGTGTTATTTCGGAGTCTATTATAATGCACGTTATGACGATATTTTATTGCATGTTTGAGAAATAGTACATTACTATAGAGGCTGGGAAAAATGGGGATTCCCTACCGAGTAGGTATAGCTTTTTTTTTTAATGGCTGGATGCTATGATGTTGTGTGTGATGTTGACATTAAAACAAAAGAAGGCTGCTTTCCCGGCAATTGAAATATCATTAAATACTCTCTTCGTATATATTTATCCGATTTAAAATCAAAACAAAAAAAAAATTATGGAATCTTGAATTCTGAAACAAATAATTTTCTTTTAATTTTTATTTAATTTCATCCATTTCATTCATTTCATTAAAAAAAAAACTATGCTATTGTGAAACTCGCATTCAGCTCGTTTTATGAAATCACACTTTGTTGTGAAACCCCTGATTATGTAACAGTTGCATAAACTACTGTTTTTTTACAGATGCAAACCCTGATAAATCAGTAGAATCGGAACTGTCCAAACAGCCAAAACTGAACTACGAACAGCTACAACACGAGTTATCCTGCGACCTGGGCTCCTACATGTCCAGCGAGGTGTACTACACCATAAAGAGATTGCTTCCAGGCGACTTGAAGGTGTTGTACTACGGAGGGGGCGAGGCGCATCCGAATATAGACCCTAACCCGTTTGAGGAAGGTTATGAGTGCCGTGCGCATGAGAAGAAGGGAGGAGTTTACGTTACGGACAATATTGTTTATAATTGGTAAGAGATTAATGCTTTGATTAGATAATATTCTATTCAATTCAATTTCTTTATGTATAGATACAAAGGAAAAAGAGAAGCCAAAGTTTTATGCAATCCACTGCAGTCCAAGTGGGACTCGAACCCACGATCTCTGTTTAACCGGGACGTTGCTCTCCCAACTGAGCTACCAGACCGCATGAAATAATGCGTTATCATCCCGCTTTTTTACAGCGCCCTCTGTATTTTTATGTTTAAGAGGCCTTATTTCTTTTAAAATGCTGATTGTTTAGACATTTCTATGATCAAACACGTTTCTTAACATATTATTGATGATACGACCTAGAACAGGGCTATTGGGATTTATTGGTATATATTTGAAACCTACAGTTTGAAATTTTCATTGATAATTTTTGATTCAAAAACTACTCGAAATTGACAAAATTCACTTTGCAAATTGCACGCAATGAAAGCATGAAATAGCTATGTTACTACCTAGGACTCGGGGAAATGTATTATTCACTTCAAAAACTTAAAATTATGAATATATTTGTCGTAATATGTTTTTTTTTTTTTAAGAACAAGGCCCCTTAAAATGCTAACCGTATTCACCAAGCTCCAACACCACGCTTTTTAACGTAAGGTCAGGTGGGAAACACTCCAAATAAATGAGAGGTGATACAGATTTTTCGTAACAGTTGTAGGTAAAAACTCGCTGCAGTTGATCGTTTTATGTTTATTGAAGCTATACTCGTATATAGAAAATATTCCAATGTGTTCCACTTCCCCCATGTTATTCCATTACCCCACCTGACCTTACGTATTCAGTCCCTCCGCTTTCCAGCAAGTGTTAGAACAGCGAGAGAGATGGCCACTTGAACTGCAGTGGATCGCATAAAATGTCTTCTTATTTATACCTTGTATCGATATACAAAATAAGAAATCTGGTATCACCACAAAAATAGGATCAACATAGATTTTGTTCAATATTCTATTTCTTTATGTCAGATTTAAAATCCACATTATTTGTTAGATCCATACTATCGATACTAATATTATAGATGCAAGAGTGTGTCAGGTGTCAGTCTGTTACCTCTTCACGCTTCACAGCTGAAGCGATTTAGATGAAATTTGGATGAATGAAAAAGCGGAGAAAATGAACCGAACAGTCTGCGCCCTTGTGAAGCCCAAAAGAAGTGCATTTAAATCTGAGGAATGTGGTTGGTTCATTTTACACTCCGCTTCGCTCCTCTCAAATGTTTTCTTTTGTTACAGCGTGGTCGATAACGACTGGAGTTACAACAGCTACCAAGAAGCCTACAATATCCCCTGGGCGTGTCCAAACTGCGGCATTACAGTCTGTCTCTCACCCCTCGAGAAACTTCAACACACTCAGTTCACATGCTCGTCCAGAACTGAGGTCAAAGTGGAACCGACCACGACCAGGGAGCACAAACCTAATGCCAGAGAATATAAGTGTGAAGTTTGTGAAGAAACCTTGTATATGACTTCTGTTGAGATATTGAAGCATAAAAAGAGTTGTACAAATAAATAAAATATATATTGTTAGCTTTTTTGTTTATATTTTTAACCGACTTCAAAAAAGTGGTGATTTTTTATTCGTCGAGATAACAAGGGAATCGGGGAGTATTATGATACACTACTGGCAACACAGAAGCGGATTCAAAGAACCAACCAATCGTGATGACGTTAAAAATCTCGCCTGCCATCCCGGAGTGGCATACCTTATTTCTTATACCATGATATTTTGGTGGTGTGCTGTATGTTCGGAGATTTTACGTTTGACATCTCCATGGAGTTAATACTCAAAGCCCTCAAAGGCTGGAGTATGTTTTGTATGGATATTAATTATAGCATCATCTATCGCTAGGAATATATGTGCTCATCACACTAAAACGGCTGAATGGATCTAAAGATGGTTAATGGTCATAGTATGCTTTTTACTCGACTACGGTGAAAAATGACGGCTATGGGCACCTAGTATAAGGTATAACAGTGATTAAAATAATGTAGTAATTACGAAGCAGACTTAAGAAATATTCACTCTCGCATAAAACTTTTTATACCTCCATACGACCTGACATGTCTGATACACCAGCAAAATACAAGCTATGGAGTGTAAAAAGGAGGAGCGGAATCTTCATATATCCAAAAGTGTCCGCTGGAAGGCGTTAATATTTTGGCGCTACTGTCGCTGAAAGTAGGTCCGTTACTTAGCAATTTACTATACAATGTAATTATGCGTTTTTCTGTATATATTTAAAGGAACTAAGTAGTAATTACTCTGGTCATCTAAAATATTAAAATTTTGAAGTCGACACAATTCACTCCGTCTAAAACGGGTGTGTAACCAGTGTAACGTTTTTCATAACAACAATTTGCGAATTTTCAGTTTTCATAAAACGAATTGCATAATTTCGAAAATGATAATAGTTTAATTGCATAATAATGTATTTGTATAATAGACAAATAGCATAATAGTCACTTTTTATACTATACAATTGTCATTTCATCCTTTTTTCATAACAACCTAGAGCATAATGTTCAAATAATATAAACGCCTAGTTAAATCGAAGAGCAAATACCATTTCCCAGATAAATACATCAACAGCACAAAAATATGATATTTTTTTCTTCTTCATTCTTCCCCATTGCCGAGTCAAATTAGGAGCAGTTACCTTTTAAGAGTTATAAAAAAAATAACCCTAACCTACCTATCTCTGGGAGCAGTTTTGTTTTCAGGATCATAAAAAAATAACCATAACCTTCCTATTTCAGTACTTACTCACAGCAAATTTTTATTCAGGACTTATTTGGTATGATATTTATGATTGACAACTTGATAATTATTTTAAGTGTTGTTATGAGTTTTAATAATTATTCTGAATGAAAGTTATACCAAGTGACATTATGACTTATGAACATTATAAAGAATGTTATTATGATTATTAATGGTTATGTTGTTGTTGACAAAATTATGAATTTTGTTTTTATGCCATGTGTTTATTATGCATTTTGAAAGTAGTCAAATGAAAATATTAACTAAAAATAGTAATATTGCTTTGCTGATACTACTATACTGATAAAACTATATTAATATTTTTAGTTAATATGTATTTCCGCAAAGTAACGCCTTATTCATTTAATTAAATGAAAATATGCTAAAAAAAATATGCAAATTGAACGGCATCCGTCTAAAACTTGGAATTTTTCATACTTTCTTGCTACTCTAGCGCCATGCGGACGGCATTGGAACTATTATATACTGCTTACCACTGAACACTTTTTCAAATATTCTCCCTTGAAAGGTTCCTCTCCTCCCTTTTACACTCCATAACATTCATTTTAAAACAAAACACTGTTTTCGTTCACAACTTATCATACTAACTGGTCGCAAAAGCATAAAATCTCTAATTATTAACGAGCATAACGCCCTAGCAACACACACAACAACAAAAGGTTAAATAACGTTAGTATGCGTCAGTGCGCATACGACGTTTTAAAGTTGTGTTGTGATAGTCTCTTAACTAAGTGATAAGAGCAAAAGGTAAAAAAACTAGTAAACGTGCTTATGCGCATATGTCTTTTTCGAACTGTGCAAGGGTGGTCTCTTAACGAAACGCTTGCGCAGGGCGGGGCGCATGATGGCTGACGCTGATACACACGGGGGCATATTTTGCTATATCGTTAAGGTTTATCTTAAAAACTTATACCGAAGAAGCTTTGCTGAAAAACAACAGACTTTTTATCTATGCCTCTTATCCGAAAAAAATGGCAAAATAAAAACTTACAAAAATGTAAATATTGGTGGGTACCTGGTACAGTCGAGTTCATTTACATCTACACACTTACGAGAACAAAAATACCTAAACACGACCCTATTGTCAGGACCATAAAATCGTCCCTATTATATACGATATGAGTAAGGCCGCGGGAGTTTACCAATGTGACATAGAAGTAACATAAAAGGAAATACGTTGTGTATAATCATAAAACGTAACATAAGTCGTTATAAAGCTTATACATATCTATGTATAAGCTAAATAAAGAAAAAACGGGAATATTTGCCAGTATGAGATAATAGCGAAAAAGAAATACAAGTTAAAATGAATAGGTTTTTATTGCCTGTAAACAAAATGTTCATGGCACATTAAAAGCAATATAATAAAACACTCTTGTGATGAAATTAAGAAAACGCTCTAGTGCTTAAGGCATCTCATTTTGTACCAGGTGGCAGTAACTACTATTTATTTACTGCAGTTACCTAATACTAGTAACAAGACGACCGTATAACGATAAAACAGCTTTTAGAATCAATGATCCTAACGTAATTCAAGGTCAAAAACCAATAAAAAGAAATGTTCTTCTTAGTACAGGAGTTTTCTTAAACTGTATATTTTTGTGTCATTAAAAACCTAATAAAACTCAAGTTAAGTAAAGTTAGTATTTAGTATATTCTGTGTAAGTGTAAGTAAGGCAGGAGAAAGAAAGGAAAACCTTTCAGGAGATGGGAAGATGATATGATTATAATATAAGACATCTGGCAAAACCTGGAAAGTGTTGGAGGAGGCCTTTGCCAAAGGGCACACAGATTAAAAATAAATTAAAATATATGTATAAATTAACCATAACATGTATCTGAAAAAAGGCTATAAATATAAAATATAAATATGTATTCTGTGTACCATATCTGACAGAGTAAGTAGTTACCACTCGAAAATCACAACCATATATAAGAAAACATCAAAGTTAGATATAAGCATACGTCCCTAGCTACACCTTCGAGTAAAATTGTATCACAATTTATGGCTAAATAAATAAAAGAAAAAAAAAAAAGTTCTTTTTCAAATTCGAAAAAGTCAGTGTTGCAGATGCAGTTCCTAAACCCCCCGTGTGAACCGCTCGGACGCACGGTGCGTTATTGTGCGAATTAAAAAGGGCATCGCAATCGCGGTGCCATCAGCGGGTCACGACTTGCCCGTGTGTGCGTGTAATGACACCGTCCTGGCAATAGACCGAGCACAGCGAAGCCAGAAAAGTAGTCCTACTTACCTACACTGAAAAAAAAAAAAAAAAAGATTCATTAACAGTAGCCAAAATGTTAGCTGCTAGTTACATAAATCGGAGGACTGACAAACTGAGAGCTCTTCTTTGTCGGTTTCACTCTTGGCAGAGTGGGCGTGGTCATCATTTCAGATGGTGGCAAGCTTCACAACACGTCGCCATTCTTCCCTGAAAGCCGCCTTCCTTGTGCATTTCTGTAGTGACGATGAGCCATTTAATGCAGCTTTTATTTGATCTGTCCATCTTATAGGCTTACTAGTAACCAAAATAAGTTGTGGAAAATTAGCATTATTTTGGTTCCTACTAATAATAATAGAAACACTAGATATTGGACAACAATATATTTTAGTATTAAACAATCATTGATCTTATAAAGAATCCGTGACGCTACGCAGCCAGTACGCGGCAATCTATCTGTCAGTGAGCTGGGTTGCCAGCTCCCTCAAGTACGTTCCGAAATACGGCTAACACTACTTAGCACAATTTGGCTATTTTTCGAGAAGTTAAACTAGTAGAGCTATTGTTTTTTCCAGTGAAACTAGAACTACGTCCGCGTAACCTTAATTTTTTCTTTTCCATTGTCGGGTAAAAAGTATCTTATAACCATCTCCGTGCCAAAATTAGCTCAAATCCGACCAGCCGTTTTGGCGTGATGAGGCGACAAACATTTTTTGACCAACAGATGCCGCTGACGCTGCGCTGATAAGCCATCCTGCATTGCTATTAATATAGTTTTATAGTAGTTTACCTACTAATTCTAGCAAAAAACTGTGCCCTAAATGCTAACCAAGGAACCATAGCGACAGATGATTGTAGTGCCTATGACCTACTTGTTCTGTGTTGTTGTCGACGTGATTTGTTGTCTCTGGCAATCAAAGGGTTCTAAATGACTCTATTCTGGGAGCTGTATGCTAGCTATTTAAGCTGGAAAGCTCTGTCAATAACGGGTATTACTTATCGTTAATAGTATCCGTTCAAAACCAAAGTAAGTATGATATAAATGAACTCAATATTTTCTTGCGTTTTAAAAGGCCACGGAAATCGTAGTGTCGTCAGCGGATCACGACTACTTAGGCGGTAATTCACCACCCTGGCTATGTAATGTAGTGTCTTACTTCTTTATTTGACTATGGCACTGATCCATTACTGACCACATATACCCTGATGTCTCCTATACCGAGTAAACTTAAGGTAGAAATGTACAATGTAATCTTGGACTAGGTACTTGGACGTCTAGACTTATTGGGTATACCATTACCTATTTGTTTTGCAGTTTTACTTGATAATTAATAGTATCCGTTCAAAACCAAGTAAAGTAAGATATAAATGAATTCAATATTTTCTTGCGTTTTAAAAGGCCACGGAAATCTGGGAAACGACTTTTAAGCATTGCTTGAAGGCGAAGCGCCAGGTGCCATAACGTCAAACTAGGTCCGTCCGTCCGTCCGTCCGTCCGTCCGTCCGTCCGTCAGTCCGTCCGTCAGTCCGTCCGTCAGTCCGTCCGTCCGTCCGTCCGTCAGTCCGTCCGTCAGTCCGTCCGTCAGTCCGTCCGTCCGTCCGTCCGTCAGTCCGTCCGTCAGTCCGTCCGTCAGTCCGTCCGTCCGTCCCCGTTCGTCCGCTACCGTTGAAATTTTCACAGATGATGTATTTCTGTTGCTGCTATAACAGCAAATACTAAAAACAGAATAAAATAAATATTTAATTTCGGCTCCCATACAACAAAGGTTGCGATGGCTTACCCTTGAAATGTCGACAAACGTTTCATCGAATTTTCATTTCGTCGAATTTTCATTCCATCGAAAGCATTTTTTTTCTGAAACCATAAAATATTTTTGAATGTTATAACACAAACCTAACCTAACCTAACCTAATCTAAAGGTTATAATTTACAAAATGTCTGAAAAATGTATGACTTACGAGTAGAAATTTGTCGACGAAATGAAAATTCGACGAAATGAAGCATTCGGTGAAACGTTTGTCGACATTTCAAGGGTATCCGCGTTGCGATAACTTTGCACCTCATTTGTATACGGCGCCATACATACCAGGTGCAATCTTAACCCGGCCAGTTAAGGTAGGATAAGTGCTTGTACGGGTCTCAGTGCGCGATTCCGACTCGCACTTGGCCGACTTTTTAACTATCGTCAAAGGGGTCTCACAAGGTGAAAACCTGTGGTTTACACGAACCGAGCTTTTGTGTCACCGACGTCACGACCCGAGCTTCAAAACTGTATCGATTGCACTCACGCCTTCAATTCTTCCAAAACGTGAGCTTTCGGGACTTTCTTTCGCATTCCCAACACGTATTTAAAGCGCGTGCGTTGTGTATTGTGCCTGTGGTGTGGGAAAAATCAGGCTTTTATGTCTTGGGCGACAATGGTGCTTGTTATATAAGAATTTGCGACACGATGATTGCATGTAGGATTGCACTTATATTCACAAGTGGTTCTTTGAGCTGTACCTAGTCCCCTCGAGTGGGTTTCAAAATTGGGATGGCGGCTGTGAAATTGTACAGAACACTGTACCTACCTATCTATATGAATAGTATTAGCTCAATATGGCAAAGAAAAAAACTTTTTTTTTTATTAAGTAGGTAAGTAACTAAAATTACGCAATTTTTTTTTAATCCAAAATAAATGTTGTTCTTTCTCTCATAATTTAACAAAACAATAATTGTATGACAACCATGAACTAAAGACACACGCACTTTTTCACGGTGAAAATGGAAAATTACTTATTGTCTCCTTACAAATATTGGTAACCATAACGTTACGATTAAGTGGCCATTTGTGTGGAGCGTATTTAGCGATCCGTAGGAATGTTGAACTTTGACGGTCTTTTCTGACTTTTAGAGCAGTCTAAGTGTAGTTAGTCCCATATACCTAGACATATGATCCCAATAAAAAATGGAATCGATTGATAAGCTTATTACTAAAATTCGTAATAGTCTACGGTTTCTCAGCCATTTTGACCAATTTAGAAGAACTGAATCGACAAAAAATCTATATAGGTACTTATCTTATCGAACCTACTCACAAAATTTCATGACAGTCGGCTGAGAAAATATGGCCTGTAAATTTAAAACGAAATAACGAATATTTATAAAAAGAAATCATATTTTAGTCATTACGAAACAGACTGACCATCAGGTAGGTATACAGCGTACCTACATAGCCACTAGTTTGATATTCAGCAATACGATATATTCAAGAATTGTATAAAAATACTGTATAAATAACACTGTATTCAATAAAAAACTTATCAACCATTACACGAAACCTTGATTCACCAACCATGATTTTTTAGGACGCTTAAAAATAGCTCTGTGCATATTATTATTCTGTAATGATATTATAATTACATAAGCATTAAGTTCCTAATATATACGCGTAATATATCATTACCACTGACAATACAAACGTATCTCGATAGGGGAGACCGAGGAGTATTGAAGCAGAGGCGTGTTGAAAGGGTAAGCGGCTAGGCGGTAAGGTGGAATAATGATCTGCACTGCACCTCTAGCATAACTGTTACAAGCGACTATCTCTCGCGCGAGATAAATGCCTGTCTCTTTCTATGCACTAATGTGAGAGGGTGATGGGTAGCGCTATGTTGCACGACTAAAGTCGCGAATCATATAGTTCTGCTAGACGGGCTGGAGAAAATCACGAGAAACCGTTGAGTGCAGGCGGCAAGGCATCCAAGATGCCTTAACTTAGGGAGGCCTATATCCAGCAGAAGACTGGGCTGGAACTGGAAGTACTGGCAGGCTATAGCTGTGAGGGGTGTACCTTTCTACCAAAGACTTGCCAGCACGAAATCAAGAGAGTTTAGACGAATTAAATATTAACGTATACTAGCGTTAAGCAAATATTTATATTGAATCCAAAATTTGACAATAATATGCTTCGGGCGGGGTACAAAACAAACCCGTGTTTCCAATGGCTTTCCCAGCCAACACGGGCGTCTTACCTATTAAGCCACCGAAACCACGCTCGACCTATTGAATTTTGCAACCTGTTGCTACGAACCCATAAGGAACGAAGCAAATGACGAACCGAACCAGCTTCATTTTTTCAACGTTCTAAAAATAACTCAAATTTAAGCCCCAAATGAATGGCAACACTCGATATCGGAACAGCTACAGTTGAATACTTCTTCATCAGCCAACAGATATTCAATTATAGGGAAAGTAGTTCGGGGAAATTTTTGGATGGCTTTTTTTATAAGTACCTACTATGACGGTGGCAAACAAACAAGGGGAAACCCTCGGCAGGGAGCTCATTCCACATGTTGAGCGTTCGCGTTAGGAAATGCCTCTGGAACCGCACAGTTCTGGACCATTTAGGTTCCAATGTGTGAGGATGAACACCCTGCCGATGGCGAGCAGTACGATGGTAAAAGGTAGCCGTGGGCATAATGTTTGAAGGTATTAACTGACTCTTTTAGGCTTCTCGGACTGCACACCCTATTCAATAGCTTCAAGAATGATAAGAAAACAAGGTGATTGGTCGGTTGGTTCTGTCAATACGTTTCTGTGTTGACAGTGGTGTATCATTAACATTATACTCCCCTGTTACCTGTATGAATCTCATTTTATAGTGTTTTAAATCAATTATTACGACAAAATAAAATTTAGTCAAAAATAATGCATAAATTTAAATATATTTTTGTAACACTTGCGGCAAAAAAAACCTTATACTTAATTATTTTGTTACCATAAAACGGCAACTAATCAAAATCAAAAAGTTTGTTCTGTAAGTACCTACACACACCACACCGCCACAAAATCTCTGAATCTGTATCTACCGGCATTTCACAAGAGGACACCGCTGTTGAGAAGAAAGCCGAAAGAAAATAAAATATCTTGTTTTCTCACGCCATGGGCTTCAGTAACTGGTTGGCAAGTCCGATGATCCTCCACAGTAACCAACCAATAAAAAAAATCGACCGTGTTTTGTTTAAAGTACATACACATAGGACGTGTCTTAACGTAACACCATCACCAAACCTGCAACCTTGTCCTCGGTCTGTCTGTGCTCCAAAACGTCGTAACTGACCAAGATTTCTTTACACATAAGACCTTTAGTGATAGGAAGACATTGTAATCGGGCTATTATATGTAATTATTCGGCCTCGCACGGCAATTTGGACGTCGCGCCCCCGGAAGCTCACAAACACTTATAAAAGTTATACTTAGACACTTGATTTGGTTTAAGGAGTTTTTACACTTAGCGTTGCATTGACACCGCTTCTTTTAACCTCTCGTTTAAGGATCCTGACCTGATTAAGGCTCCTTATCCGTTCAAAAATGCTGATTGTTTTTAAACATTTTTCTCTATGATCAAACATGTTTTTAACATATCACTGTCTCAATATTACAGGGTTCTATGTTTTACTTTTGACTAGTTCAACATTGTCATAATATTATGTTTAATTTTAACTATTCTGAAAATGTAACAGAACCCTGTAATATTGGGCCAGCGATATTATCAACGTTACTACTTAGAACAGAGCTATTGTGATGTTTTGGTATATATTTGAAACCTACAGTTTGAAGTTTTCATTGATAATTTTTGTTTAAAACTACTCGTTACTAACGCAGAAAACTGTTTTGAAACAAAAATTATCAATGAAATATTCAAACTGTAGGTTTCAAATATATACCAATAAATCCCAATAGCCCTCTTTTAGGAAGTTTTAAGAAGTAAAATGTTTCATGATAGAGAAAAATGACTTAAACAATCAGCATTTTAAATGGAATAAGGCCTCATAAGGCCGTCTTTTTTTGCATTGTTTTACAAGTATTATTTTTTACTCATTACAGCACAAATGAGGCTTGAACTCGCGATTTTTACGTGATCACGAAAGGGAATGGTTCAAATAAATAATATAACCATTACGCGACTATTACTTCAACACTGCTTAACAGAATCGTCGATTAAACAGCAGACAACCTACTGTTCGTGGACGATCACCCTTAGCGGAGCAGATGGTTAACTTTTAACCTTCAGTCTAACTCCAAGACAACCTTACTTCCTTCTACCGATACCTCCTTACTCTCTCTCTTCCATTAAGTTCATTTTATCAAGTGTAACGATTTGTCTGTAAGGCGCGGCTGTCAACCCGTCAGAGTGCAAACTGATTTTGTGTAATGAAACTACTAGTGCCCGTGGTTTCTCCCGTTATGTATTTACTTAATTGTAATTTTATAGTAAGTTGGAATTGTAATTTTGAATAAGCTTAATCCTCTCTTTTTCCTCCTCCTCCAAAACTTAGTTTATGCGATAGTAGGCATGTACTACGAGTCGCTTTGCACCACAAACCACGCTAGTTGTTCATTTTACAATAACAAAATAAATTACAATTCATGGGCGGCTGCTTACAAATACAAATCTGGTTTACTATACCAATAGATGTTTTCTCATTGCGTTCCTTTGTATCAGCCACAGGTAGGTTCAAGATTCCCGAAAATTTCCTTTTTAAACTCCTAAAAGCCGGCGAATCTTAGCATGCTTACGGAATATCTATATTTTCCGTAAGCATAAATATTCCAAATAAATACTTACCTACGATATTATTATTCCTTGTGCTAAAAAGTAAAATAAAGATAACTAGTTCTTCTTATAATGTTCTGAAGGTTCACCTTGTCAGAAGAGACATCTTCCTTATCAAACATCAAAGAAGAACATACGCTAAAAACCTAGCTCATTTACTATAGTATTAGACCTGTTCTCATTACATTCCTATTGTATCAGCTTACGGGCTGGTAGTAAGCAACGTCGTGCGACCGCGGCGTCAACTCGCAGCCGCCGAGCAGAGAAGCTACTTCTCAATGTGGACCGTGAGTTGCGAGTCTTACCGTCAAGTGACAATGAAGTCAAAGATGAAGCCTGTTTGTCAAGAAAATGTTTATGTTACACTCTCGACTTGAAGAGATCCAAGCCAAGTAGAATACAGGTTATATAAACACTTTTACAGCCCTTATACAGCTTAATTTAGATTTTGAATTTAGGCTCTTATATTGCCAGTTAATTACTGGGGAAGTTACTTTTGGAGAAAAGCGTTATGCGATATTTGCCGTGCTATTAATAAAGTAGACGAAAGAGTAAAATAAATATTCTGAGGTGGTTTACCGTAGCAATCGATGTTTTCTCAAATTCTAATTACATTCCTATTACGTCAGTTTACGGGCTGGCAGTAAGGGGTGTCTATTTAATGAATGAACAAAACTATGTTATTTTATATACACGGTGAGTTCAGTTCAGGAGGTTCAGATGGTTTTAGGATACTTTTCACCCGAGTACGGAAAAGCAAAAAAATAATAGAAGACGTTCACAATCATCTATGTAGATGATGGTGGTGAAAAACTTAGGGCCGTATCGGGAAGAGCCTTGTGGCTAGATCGCGCACGATCTGCGCCGGCGCCGATACGGGCGATTTACTGCTCTATTCGCCGATAGATCGCGCCACTGCCGTACTGGACTAGCACAAAATGCTATGCAGCTGTCTTATTAGAATCAAGCTTTTTTCACACTTTTATAGTTTTTTACGTGAAGAATAAAAGCTTAATTCAAATAAGACTTAGAAGCCAAGTGATATAACCAATAAATACAGTTCTCGGCCTTTTTTAAGTTACACGTATCCGGTTAAAAGGACCAAAAAATACCATCGTGTTTGCACTTGTTAGAATCACGGACGCCGCTTTAAATGACGTTGTTGGTCTTGAAATTGTGAATCTGGTCTCATGCAACAAGGACTTTGTATGCAGCGTGTGGTGCGCCGTCAGCTTACGCACCAGCGTCATGTTTGCTTGCCTACTGAGCCGGCGGTACTGGGTTCGAATCCCGGTAAGGGAAATTGTGTGATGAACTTGAATATTTGTGCATGGTGGTTATGACTCTTACTTATATTTAAGTATGTATTTATCTAAGTATGTGTATCGTCGTCTAGTGTAACACAAGCCTGCCATAGCTTACTGTGGGACTAGATCGATTTTCTTATTATTTGTTCACGCGTTTCGAGCACGCGTTCATAGCCACTCACACACATACACAGGTCATGGCACCACGCCCTACGACTAATCACATTTTAGAGGAACAACCAATAAAATCAAAGGAGTGAACCATCTATATGTCCATCTATCTAGTGTTTATACGGTGCCACTGTGTTATTTTTTTTTTCATATTTGAAGTTGTCAATCTGTTGGAAGAGAGAGCACTGCGACATTTTTTTTTTTTATAACGGCACAACATAGTGGCTCCACTTCGCCTGATGGTAAGCAAAAAGGGGAGCCCAAGTCGCAATGGCAACTGACGAGAAACCAACGGTGCCAAGTCAGTTGACACTGCCATGCTGGCCCGAGAGATGCTTCTTCACGCTTCGTTTGAAGGGTCCCAAGTTATAAGAAGGAGGAAACACGAGCCGGCAAGGAGTTCCATACTTTAATAGTTCGGCAGATGAAGGAATTGCCAAACTTCTTGGTACGTGTGGGAATATTCTCCACGGTGAGGCGATGACATCGCAAGCTGGCACGTGTGGTTCTATGACGGAAAGGGGAGGGTGGGATAAGAGAAAATAACTCTTCAGAACACTCGCCATGGTATAGGCGATAGAAAACGCTCAGCGACCCAATGTCCCTACGTAATTGAAGGGGTAAAATATAATACAATAATAGGGGTATAAAAGTTTATAAAAGAAAACACTTTTAAATGTCGACTCCACAGACTTCCAGCTTTCCCCAGTAAACCAAAGCAAGTCGGGCGGCGAGTAAATTGAAAACCCTCGTGACTCCACGTGCTAGATCACCGACGCTAAGATAATGGATGCTGTTGGCTCTTCAAATTGTGAATCTGATCTAAAGTTACCCTCCATCTATTAAAAAGAAGGTTCCTGAACGATAAAGGTCGATGAAGAAGTTTTAAGCAAAATGCTGCAAGTTTACACCAAATTATGTAGATTTTATAACATCATCATCATCAGCCCAAAGTCGTCCACTGCTGGACATAGGCATTCCCTAATTCGCGCCACTATACTCCGCCTTCCCCATCCGCTCCGATTCTGCATACACTACTTTATTACCAACACTTATCCGGTTCAAAGGACTAATACAAACCCTCGTGATTCCACGTGCTTCACTAATAATGATAATGGATGCTGTTGGTTATTTAAATGGTAAATCTGCTCTAAAGTTACCCAGCATCTAATTAAAAGAAGGTTCTTGAACAATGTCTTTCGATGAAAAATCTTTAACCTGTCACGCATCCCTCGTACAAAAATTGGCTAATAGCGGAATAATATCATCAGGGATTGTAAAATACGAGCAAAATCGATTGAAATGACGTATGACCAGTGACAACCCTAGACGACATTTCAATGATTTTTGCTTTTGCATTTTACGAACCCTGAATATAATCAAGACAAACTATCATATCAGTTGCGCAGGCCTTTTGATTCTTTGTAATGTTTGCTGTCAAATTAATAAATAATAAAAAAAACGAACATTGATTCTTCGACATGTGTCCCTGTCCCATTATACAAAAAAAACGTGTTTTTAGGGTTTCCTACGCTTTTACTCTAACGGTTGAATTGGTAAAAACTTGATGGTGGTTCGCTATAACAACAAACGCAAAAAGTAATGTTATTTATTTGATGGTACGGAACTGTTTGTGCGCGAATCCGACTCGCACTTTGCCGTTACAGTGTGGTGACAGTGGAACAATAATCACGTCTGTACCAAACGGTCAGCTCAGAAAGATGGAGATACGTTTTTACTTATTAAAATATAATAAATAGTTAATAGCGTTATTTCCTTCTCGAGCCCACGATTCGTTTAACTTCTGCACTTTGCTCTACTTTCGCTAAAGACTAATAAAGGGAATACCTATTACCTACGTAACTAAGAGTCTTGACCAAGTAAGGGCGGTCAATGTTAACAAACTGGTGATTCATGCTGATTTTGCTGATTTCACATTGACGATGTATCTTATGGTACCTATTCGGTGATTAAGTAAACCAACAAGTCATATGTATATTATGACGACGCGGTTGGCTCGGTTTGAAGAGATCTACCTACTGAGCCGGCGGTCCCGCCCGGGTTCGAATCCCGGCCAGAGCAAATATTTGTGTGATGAACTAGAATATTTGTGCTTGGGTCATGTTGTTCTATGTATGTATTTAAGTATATATTTATCTATATAAGTATGTATATCGTCGTCTAGTACCCATAACATAACACAAGCCTTCTTGAGCTTAATTTGGGACTAGATCGATTTGTGTGAGGTTGTCTGATATTTATTTATTATTAATATATTTATGAATATATATGTGAGTAAAGCCAATGAAAAAAGTCGGGCGTGACTGGCAATAAGGAGGAGAGTTTATCACCAACTGACTATTGTTGCGGTCGCTGCGCGATTATTGTGACGGGCCGTATTGAGGGAGAGACGAGAAAGAACAAGTAAAATGTAACATAATTATAGTTAACTAATGTCTTGTTTACAGGAAAGACGCCTATTTTTCCTAACGAGTATAAGTAAATTGTTATCTTTGTATAATTGCAGGCCTATACCTACGGGTACGGGCCTCTACAATTTTTCTTACTATTACATAAAATTTGTTCCAGCAATATCAAGTGCAATCTTGTAAGGCGGCAAACACACGGCGGTCGTGTGATTTGTCGTCGCGATCTTATCGGGCGATTCGTGGAGTAGGACTAGTTGCTCTTTTACTAGTTCTAAGTAGCGTGACTAGATGGCGTTTGAGCGTTTCTCGTATCTTTTAACATCTCTAAGGCCGACACAGACGGACAGAATTTGAACTACACTAGCTAGCGTATATTTCTGTCGGCTGACTGCACGCCAGCTGCAAGCGGACTGAGCAGTAGGTTACCAGTTTGTATGCAGTTACATCAATAGCATTAGAACTCTCCTCATCATCTCCGCAGCTGGTAAGCTGGTTTGCAATTGAAATTTGGCTGTCTGTATCAGTAGTCGAGCTAATAAAAGTGCGTTATGGTTTTCGGTGATCGCTGTTTACTTGGCCATCGTTGGCATTTTTATGCTTTATGATATTTACGTGGAGTTTCACATATACGTTTGGCTTGGTTTGTAGACACCTGCCTACTGAGCCGGAGGTCCCGGGTTCGAATCCCGGCCGGGGCAAATATTTGTGTGATGAACTCGAATATTTGTGCTTGGGTCATGGTTGTTCCATGTATTTAAGTGTATATTTATCTATATAAGTACGTATATCGTCGTCTAGTACCCATAACACAAGCCTTCTTGAGCTTATTTTGGGACTAGATCGATTTGTGTGAGGTTGTCCGATATAAAAAAAAAGAAAAAAGAAAAGTAGCTCTGTTATGTTAAGTATCTCCATTAACTATTTTGAATTTTGTGGAATGAATTGTCGCTTGCGGTATTTCCGGACCGATACGACCTTCAAACCTTCAAGAAAAGAGCTTACTCCCACCTGTGCGGCGGCAACGCACTTGTTACTCCTCTGGTGTTGCAGGGGTCTATGGGCGACGGTAATCGCTTTCCATCAGGCGATCCGTTTGCTCGTTTGCCCACTATGAAATAAAAAAAACTGGGCGTGCTACGATACATCCAAAATATTAAAATGTTCCCTACATTATCATAGTAAGTGTTAATCTTCTAATAAGAAGTGTAAGTGGCAATCGCGTGTCGTGTCGGCGCGGTCGTGCGATTTGTCGTCGCGATGGTATCGCGCTCGTAATTCGGCCGCTGCGTGTCGGTAGTCGGGGCGATTGTGGAAGGTTAAGTCTGGTGTACACCATGCCTTATATTTTTTTACATTTTTCACACTAATAAGTATTATAAAGCCGAAACGAAAGTTTGTGTGTTTATGTACCTATATGTTTGTTACTTCTTCACGCTCAAACGGCTTGACCAATTTTGATAAATTTTGGTATGTAGGTAGCTGACACCCTGGATTAACACATAGGCTAACTTTTTACCCTGAAAAGTGTAGTGTTTCTGTGGGATGAGTGGGTAACACCTCGCGGCGCACCTCTAGTTCCATAATAGAATGGTGTAATTAGATTCATTTCGGTTCCGTTGGCACCGGTAGGTAAGGTCTAGTAAAATGACTTCTTCCCGATATTTTGTTGCCCGATGATCATCATCATCATCAGCCAAAAGACGTCCACTGCTGGACATAGGCCTCCCCCAGAGAACGCCACCATGACCGGTCCTGCTCCTTTCGCATCCAGCGGACTCCAGCGACCTTCACCAGGTCATCAGTCCACCTTGTGGGGGGCCTACCCACGCTGCGTCGTCCGGTGCGTGGTCGCCACTCAAGAACTCGATGGCCCCAGCGGCCGTCGGTTTTACGAGCGATGTGCCCTGCCCATTGCCACTTAAGTTTTGCTATCCTTCGGGTTATGTCGGTTACTCTGGTTCTTCCTACGGATCTCTTCATTTCTGATTCGATCTCGCAAAGACACTCCGAGCATAGCCCTCTCCATTGCTCTCTGAGTGGCTTTGAGCCTTCTTATAAGGCTCATCGATATGTTTAGTATAAAATAAATCCCTCCAGGCACCAGCACACCAGGGATATGCACGTACGTACCAAACGGAATTTCGATCAACACTTAGTCGATATGTTTGAGTTTTACTACAATAGCAAAATTCAATATAGGCCGTGCTACACCAAAAGGTCGTATCTTTATTTGGATTTCATAGTAAGATTCGACTTTTTAATGTAGCATGGCAGAATAGATTCCCCCATTACCTCACAGGCCTAAGCGCAGTGCGATAGCGCGCTCGTGAGCGATGCTGCGCGATAACACATTGCTTTGTTCGCTGTAAAACTCGAAAATTAACATCATTTGCCAAAGCGCGATCGCGGCAATGATATAGGCGGGTACGCGGTACAAGCCTTGAGCGAAAGCGACTTGTTACAAGCGTGGAGTGGTTGTTAGTAGTTTAGCTACGTAGCTTTACATGTCATCGCTGGTATGTCAGAGAATTCAAAAATTAATATCAACTATTTGGTATAAATCATGAGCGGAAGCGACTTGGTTGAAACTAGCAGTGGAAGAATTTTATAGTAGTTTGGCTCTAATGATGTCATTCTACTACTTTTTAAGCTGGATTCAACTGATGTTTGATTATTAATTCAATAGTAAATAGTAGTAGATCCCCCATTACCTCACAGGCCTAAGCGCAGTAGGATAGCGCGCTTGTGAGCGATTCTGCGTATATCACATCGCTCCCTCCTGTATCTTAATACTTACTCTTCACTTGGCAGAGTAATGTGGTGTTCAGTTTTAATAGTCGCCGAGATGTTGACACCCGATGGCACGGTGTAATAGCGGATTGGTAGCAGTCGTCTCGCCTCTCCAGCCTGTCTCTATACTCAGCAAGTTTTGACAAGAACAGTAGATGCTACCGCATCGCTACGCTATTTCCTGTACCTAATTCCACACTTGGCAGAGTAATGTTACGTTTAGTTATGGCAGAGTAATGTGGCACCCAATGGCGCGGTGTAGTGGCGGATTGGTAGCGGTCGTCACGCTTCTCTAGCCTGTCTTTTGGCTAATTTTAGCAAGAACAGTAGACGCTATCACTCTCTTCTGTAACTTGTCCCACGCTTGGCAGAGTAATGTGGTGTTCAGTTTTAATAGTCACCAAGATGTTGGCACCCGATGGCACGGTGTAATGGGGGATTGGTAGCGGTCGTCTCGCTTCTCTAGCCTGTGTCTTGACAAATTTTAGCAAAAACAGTATACGCTATCGCTCTCTTCTATAACTTGTCCCACGCTTGGCAGAGTAATGTGGTATTCAGTTTTAATAGTCGCCGATATGTTGGCACCCGATGGCACGGTGTAATAGCGGATTGGTAGCGGTCGTCTCGCCTCTCCAGCCTGTCTCTATTCTCAGCAAGTTTTGACAAGAACAGTAGATGCTACCGCATAGCTATCTTTTGTACCTTACGCCACACTTGGCAGAGTAATGTTGTGTTTAGTTTTGGCAGAGTAATGTGGCACCCGATGGCACGGTGTAATGGTGGATTGGTAGCGGTCGTCTCGCTTCTCTAGCCTGTGTCTTGGCTAATTTTAGCAAAAACAGTATACGCTATCGCTCTATTCTATAACTTGTCCCACACATAGCAGAGTAATGTGGTGTTCAGTTTTAATAGTCGCCGAGATGTTGGCACCCGATGGCACGGTGTAATAGCGGATTGGTAGCGGTCGTCTCGCCTCTCCAGCCTGTCTCTATACTCAGCAAGTTTTGACAAGAACAGTAGATGCTACCGCATAGCTATCTCTTGTACCTTACGCCACACTTGGCAGAGCAATGTTGTGTTTAGTTTTGGCAGAGTAATGTGGCACCCGATGGCACGGTGTAATGGTGGATTGGTAGCGGTCGTCTCGCTTCTCTAGCCTGTTTCTTGGCTAATTTTAGCAAAAACAGTATACGCTATCGCTCTATTCTATAACTTGTCCCACACATAGCAGAGTAATGTGGTGTTCAGTTTTAATAGTCGCCGAGATGTTGGCACCCGATGGCACGGTGTAATAGCGGATTGGTAGCGGTCGTCTCGCCTCGAATCGAACTGGCTATCACTGTTGTTGTCTTTAATTCCCTCACGTTGTGAGAAAACGCATTAGAGGGATATTGCTTAGGTCGCGTAGGTTTATGGGCGTTAGGTTTTCAGCATTGCTTATGTTAAACGCACTTATTGTACACTTATGTTGTGTAGGACTAAACTATAGTGTCTAGAAGCGGGCAGTTTCCAATTAAGTTTGTTTATTACGATTACGAGTATCTGTTCTTTTAGAACCGGTTACTTATATATACATTTAAAAGAACCTTAAGGTGCTTTTCATCAATAAATGAAAAAAAAAAGAAAAGTCATGTGGGCCTATAATGGTTGCATTTATCACGTGATAAATAAATGACAAAGCATCTGTCACTCACAGTCGCATTTTGTCAAAACGTGACGGATGCTTTGTCACTTGTTTATCAAGTGATAAATGCAACCATCATAGACCCGCAGGACTTATTATTTGATAGATATAATATTAGTTTGTTGCATTGTCTAGTTTTATTTGCATGAGAAACGAATTGCATAAGCACGGCTTTATGATTAGGCGCTGTGTAGCGTCAGAATATTTACTCAAATTCAATATTTATTCCCAAACAGATAATACAATTGTTAGGCAGTTTAAATTCTTTGTAAGGCCAACAAACTGTTCGCTGCCGGCTATTCACAGATAACTCAAATACCGACAAAACAACAATAGCTAACCTCGACCAAAATATTAAATGTCAATTCAGTTTTGTTGCTATTATTCACAATCGTAATACAATTATGATTCTGCAATGTTCAATGAACAATAATGAAGTGATATTGAACAATGGAAAAATATGACAAGGTATGGTATGACGATTGGACCTCCTGGATGGTCCAAAAATACCAACATACATCTTCATCTATCAAACTGAAACACACACGATTCTATACTTAAACTCTTAGATATACCGCTGTCTATTTTCGAGTCAAGTTCTTTAAGTTGGTGTAGATTTGGAACTGGCGATAACTTGCGCAGGAGTTGAAAAAATTGACAAATTTCATGGTGGATTGGTCACTGTACGGTCTTCACGCATCAGTGGATTCGTAAGGCGTTTTGTGTAAAGTTGTACTACGAGGGATGTTATCGTCAGTAATGGGGTAATTGGATTTAGGTTTTTGTTGCTTGTTAGCTTCTAGATGAGTAAGTACCATTTGACGGTAGCAATTAGTATATAATTTTCGACCACTGTCTTATTATTAAACATCGTTTATAGGTAATTTCATTATATGTTAGTTAGACGGCGCGCATACATTCTTGGGCGAGGAAAAATAAGTCATAACTCTCTTTCTTGCTTTATTATGGTCGACTAATTAGTAAATGATTAAATATTGCAAAGGATAAGGTTAATAATTTTAATAAACATACCCCGGGGTATTCGGAGCACAAATGATTTGACAAGTGCGATTATGTAATGTAAAAAACACACGTGTGTAATAAGAGTTAATTACGCCCGTAAAAACAGAAAGTGTGTTAAAAAAGTTTCTCAGAAACTTATTTTTAACGACCGAACCAAGAAAGGGACTATAAAAACAATCGAAAAAATACAGACACAAATACATTGAAGAATTAAATAAGTTAAACGAACTTTCGGATCGCACAGGAATGCACTGAAAGAATGTACACCTTTCTTGTTTTTCACCGACTAACAGTCGGCACTAAATGAGTGTGGAATTAGTGTGCATCTGTTTTTTATACCCACTTAAAAAGATACCGATATCAACATGAAATTTCCTTAATTCATTTGAAGACCGTGGAAATTGAATTGCCAACCGTTTTGAATTTTTTGACATTGGTCTGTTACTTGCATATTGACAGTGCTAACTGCTATGTGAAATAGATTCCTGGTGTAAAAATAAATTACTTTCAAAGGTAGATGACACTACCAAAAGTAAATGTAAAAAAAAAAACTATTGACCTGATAACTGCCTGGAATTACATTAATTTTTATTTCAAATTCTCTATTTTTTATTAATACACATAACACAACTTATTTCGGTTACTAGTAGCCCTCAGTTTGTCATCATCATCATCATCATCATTTCAGCCACAGGACGTCCACTGCTGAACATAGGCCTCCCCCAGTGACTTCCAGATCGGCCGGTTGGAAGCGACCTGCATCCAGCGACCTCCTGCAACCTTTACCAGGTCGTCTGTCCACCTTGTGGGTGGACGTCCTACGCTGCGCTTGCCGGTGCGTGGCCTCCATTCGAGAACCTTACTGCCCCATCGGCCGTCAGTTCTACGTGCTATGTGCCCCGCCCACTGCCACTTCAGCTTGCTAATCCGTTGGGCTATATCAGCGACTTTTGTTCGTTCACGGATCTCCTCATTTCTGATTTGATCTCGCAAAGAAACACCGAGCATAGCCCTCTCCATAGCGCGCTGTGCAACTTTGAGCTTCCTTAAAAGGCCCACAGTTTGTCAGTTCTCCGATTTATTAACTAGCTAGAAGTAACATTTAGGGCCACTGTTGACATTTTTTTATGTATCTAAAGTAATATCTACTTTTTCCGGTGACGTCTTGAATAGGTAAATGTCAGTTTTAAACGTCGAATTGAGGTCGTGATCATTCCAATATTGCAGCAAGCAATGTATACATATTGTACACTCTTCTCAAGAGAGAAGATGCTCCTCCGAGTTAATTGTCTCCCAAAGATCCCTTTGTAAACAGCCGCCAGGCAATTTGCGTATCGAGCCTTACAGCGATCGACTTGAACGGTACCCTTATAGATTGAGATCCCACTACGAATTACTGCACCCATACAATAAATAAATAAAATAAATATGAAGGAACAATCTTACTCAAATCAACCTAGTCCCAAACTAAGTTTTTACTATGGCTACTAGACAACGATATACATGATATATATAAATACATATACATATAGATAACACCCATGACCCAGGAACAAATATTCGTGTTCGTCACACAAATATTTGCCCTGGCCGGGATTCGAACCCGGTCCACCGGCTCAGTAAGTAGGTGCACTACAAACTGCGCCATCCACGTCGTCATGATTAAGTGCCCACGATGAAGACGAGAGTAAGCACCTATTCCTGACGTCTATATAATTAAAAAAATGTTACCTATCTATATACATTTTTATCAAATCCAACGGGAAAAAAATGCGGATTTTTTGGTCAACAAGTTTTTTGAACGTAATGTTAAGTACATATTTTTTCCGAGTACGTAACAGACTCATTTCACGAATGTGATAGGGGGTAGGAGTTTTAGTCTTCAGCTGAATGATGTCCACTTTCCTGCGATAAAAGTATCTATCAGCTTCTTACACAAGATATTTCGTGTATGATTTTATAGTAAAGTATTTACATACAAAAAAAAAAAGGAAAAACAAAGAAACAGTAAATAAAAAATTAAATTAAATACTATTAACAACTATGTAAAACAAATTCAGGACTTGACTTCCATGTCACAAAGGCTATGATAAATTGCAGAGACTTTCTTTGGTACATACATTATTATAAAGTCTCTACATTTTACCATAGCCTCTGTGACATGGAAGTTACGTCCTTAATTGTTAGTAGTATTTAGTTTAAGTTTTTATTTACTGTTTCTTTGTTTTCCATTTTTTTTTCTTAAGATCGTTGGAACACTTTGTAATAGTCTACCAGGACATCTAGTAGCCATTCGTCGAGAAAGTTTCGCTCGCACGGTTAAGACACTCGGAGAGAGGGAGAGGGATGGAGAGGTAAAGACATTCATCCAGGTGCAAACTTTTGCAGTGGGATCTTAACCTACAACCGTCATTACAAACCCTACTCAACACCCAACCTGGTGATGCAACCTCTAAGGTTGAAATTCGGCTGAACGTTCCCGAGCAGAGCTCGCGATACTAATTACTAGGTACCGTGGAAAACATCTGTATAAATGCAAATTGGGATACGCAGGTGGATTGAGCTCTTTAAAATGATATCTAGATTTGTTTAAGTATGTTTAAAGTACGTTACTATGGGCGTTATCAGTGTATCTATCGTTTATGGCTCGGTATAATTTACTAATGAATTTTTGCACAGTACATATATAGGCTAAAGCAGTATGGAAACTACGAACAAACGGTCGAAACAGCGCACGCACACAGACGCAAGCGTTTACGAGGCGGCTAAGCGTACTTCGCGGTGCTGTTAGTAGTGCGTGGCGCGTCGCGACGGGTGGACTGTTTGTTTTTATTGCGTTGTATACGGTTGCTTGAACTCGGCTTCTTCAAACCTTTTAGCTGTTATTTTCAAAGAGAATACCTAAAGTGTAAAATAGCTGCATCAATTTATCAATAAGTAGATTAAATCAGTTATGGTGCCGTGCCCATGCTTTCTGGTAATTTATCAATTGGAATGAGGATTTTTTACACGATAAAATTGAATAATAAAGCTTTTCGAACGTGTCGTAGCAGGCGAAAGTATTTCTCAGTCAGCAATTTATAATAAGTACACACTTGGCTTAATTGAATAAAGACGCTTTAAAATTTTGAAGTCTCTTAATTACATAATTTTGTTTTTAAACTAGTCAATTCATTCGTTTAGGCTAGGTTTTTTACAATAAATGTATATAAAAAGTAAAATACAATAAAGTAATTACAAAATATAAATACATTATAAAAAACCTAGGGTGCCGCCGGCAGCGGATGACAACCCTAGCGTGTAGGTATTTATCTTCAAAAAAGGCCTTAGTTTCCACACTGCTTTAGCCTATATATATATATACTGTGATTTTTGTGCAATTACAAGTATATGATATATGAGATCCATCTTAGTTGAGGTCAATGCAGCTGTCGCTGTTTATGCAATGCCTGCTTATCTGATAAGATGCATGCTTACATGTCACTTGGAACTCTATGATCAAGTTATGACATACTGGCACAAGTGGAATACCATCATGTGGTGTGGTCGTTTGTAACATGTGCGAAATTGAGATAATTTGCTCTTAGGTTTTTGGATAAAAATTAAATATATAAATAAAGAACCGACCAAGTACGAGTCGGACTCGCGCACCGAGGATTCCGTACAAACACTTTCCGTCTTAACTGGCCGGGTTAAGTTGGTGCCGCATACAAATGAGGTGCAAAGTTAACGCAACCGATCACGTTTGTTGAGAGCCCCAGTTAAATATTTATTTTATTCTGTTTTTAGTATTTGTTCTTATAGCGTTAACAGAAATACATTTTTGTCCTTATTGGCATTGGTATATGTAAGTATCTGAAATTCAATCATCTATGGGCCTTATTACATCATCCATTTACTCCAATCTACTGCAAACCCTCAACTTGAATCCCTTATATAATGCACATATACGATCTTTTTGCTGGCTATAAAATTTTGTACCATATGAAATCTGTTCAAAATACACACGTTACCGATATGCGTTTTTTATTTCAGTAAGACAAATTCGCAGTTTGAGTTTATACTTTATTTCACGTATCTTTAAAGTGTTCTTTGGTTGCTCTGATTCAGTATGCGTGTGCGCTCACATTAGGTCGAGCGTGGGAACGCGATCATTACTCGCTGATAGTGATGGGACTGAGATTTATTTTTGCAAGAGTGCCTCATTTTTGAAGTGGTGTACCTCAATCGGTACAAAAAGACATTGCTATAAGATGTCACATTAGGTCGAGCGTGAACGAGCCCAAGCGACGAAAACCGCTTCTGATTATTGCTTCTTTGTTTACACAATTTTTAATCTTAAAACTAAATGGTACGCGAACTTCATCCGCGTGGAAGAAAAACTGGATAATGACTCCGTGTAGTGAGTAGGTATATTTGAAATCGGTCTAGCCGTTTAAGCTCGATGAGCGCACAAAGAGACATACATTGGCCCTTACATACAAAAAAAACGATTCAGTGGTCTTCAAATAGCTTCACACACTCAACTTATTTTATTAATAATTTCTACAATGTACGGACAGTTTTAAAAATGTTGCAATAGTATAGTTATATACATATAAATATACTGCAGTTGACAACATTAAAAATAAAATAAATAAATGCAACTATTCTTAATTGAACATAGACACACATTGCGCATCGACGACGCGGTTGGCTCAGTTTGCAAGCACCTGCCTACTGAGCGGCGGTCCAGGGTTCGAATCCCGGCCAGGGCAAATATTTGTGTGATGAACACGAATATTTGTGCTTGGGTCATGGCTGTTCTTATGTATGTAAGTATATATTTATCTATATAAGTATGTATATCGTCGTCTAGTACCCATAACAGAAGCCTTCTTGAGCTTAATTTGGGACTAGATCGATTTGTGTGAGGTTGTCTGATATTTATTTATTATTTATTTATTTATTATTACATTTTATAACAATGGCTACTGTTTCTCAACATTAATTTGCTCAACTCAAACATTCCTTACCTCATATGCTCAAAGCCTGAGCTCCGCCCCACCCTATGGTCCAGTCTGGACAACCATCGTTGGTCGCTGAAGAGTAATTTGTGCTGATTTTCCACCTAATCGCCATCGTAAATACAGGTAGTGGCAAATAATGGTCAAAGAAAGGTCCAGGAAGACGCGTGGGATTCACTCAACTCATGACATGGAATAAGGAACGTAAATATTGCTAGAAAATAACGATCACTGGACAGACTTGTTCCTGGGTCATGGATGTTTTCTATGTATCTATATATGTATGTATAGTCTGATTTTTTTAAACAAACATTTGATACATGACATGACATGACAGGACCCTAAAACGTAAATCTGCACGACCTATTGAATTTCATAAAAAAAAAACAAGGAATGACATGGTGGTTTTTCAAGTATCTATAAACGTTTTTAACTTTGTATTTGATACAATTGAATTCATTTTATATTTTTTCTTATCACGGTGAACTACTTACGTACTGTGACCAAATCTTGCGTTTCGATTCAAGTGCTATTTTTGTAAATAGGTAAAAATCGATTAATTCGATAAATAGAAAGAACAATAAAACAAATTACTATTTTACATAGAAAGCTCCAGTGAGTCCGACGGCTCGTAGCTCAAAAAAATATTGATTTACTCAAAATCAACAAAAATATATGCAGGTTCAAAAAAAAGGTCGTCGATAAAATCGATTCGATCAACCATTCATCAAAATTACAAATCAAATAAGATTTTTATGACCATTAGAATCGTATGTCTCGCAATTCGGAATAGGACACTAGAAACTTCAGAAATGGAGGTTAAAAAGATGTGACTTGCAGTGATGTGGTGTCCATATTAGAACTCGAATCGCACCGGCTTGGCTATTTCAGGACGACTGAGCAATCTCTATTGCTACTGAAGAAAACTAAGCGAAATCTAATCGTAGGATCGCAGGTTCGAGTCCTGCTTACATTGCAGTAGATCACATCACATTTTTCTTTCATAATTTACCTTTGTGTCAATATTTTATATTAGCGAAAACTACCCCAGCTTAGCCTGAGTTTTTGTTTGACGTCACATCTTGTCAAAGTGAGCGTTAAATATGCTCGATAGAAAGCACCCTACATTACGAACAACAATAAAATTCCAACATGCTGGTATACAATAAGAAAACATATCATAAGTCGCATACAAGTTATACGTTGTATAGCGACATGGACATGGGACGTCCTCGCGCCACAACCGCCGCGGGCCAACTGACTGGACTCAGGGTTCCACCATGGTATAAGAAAATAAGCTATGGCACTCCGGCTAGTGACTTTCTACGTCACTGATTACTTGCCGCTTTATAATAACAAAATAAATATAAGGAAATAATGTTTACCGCCAGTCCTGCAAAATAAATGCATTAGGTACGATTGTAATGTTCTTGATTTAAAACACTCACGTTTTTTTGGGATTCATACAGGTAACAAGAGAATCGGAGAGTATTATGATACACCCCACTGGCAAGTGGCAACACAGAAACTGATTGACAGAACCAGCGCAAAGCGTGATGACGTCAAAAGTCTCGTCTGTCATTCCGGAATGCCATACATTAGTTTCTTATACCATGGGTTGGTCTTCCGGTTCGTGTCTCAAGATGGCCGCATGCGTTTAAGTTTCGTTGTTCATTATTTATTCATTTTTGTTGTTCAATGTGTAGTATTGATAGCGTATTGTGCAGTGATCTAACGTATAAGTGAATAGCTAATGAAGAATTCAACTTGAAGCGTTCATAGCTCTTCCTGGGTCAAGGCCCGATAGTCCGCGTGGTTTTTTGTAAATCGCTATCACTTTACAAAAAGCACGATTTTTTCAACTCACCGTACAACGTGGTATCAATCCTCTATCTAGTCGCCTAGTGCGATTGGCAACGAGACATTGGCAGTAATGGTCGCTTAACTGTGACCGGTTGCCATTTAAAAAAATAAATAGAATAGAATATACCATGGGTTCCGCAAATGATGAATTTGTTATGATTATGACTTATTTTCAAAGGACTTCCAAAAAGATGAGGATTGAGGTTATTTACCTTATTGAGAAATAAGGTAAATAAACTTTTTTGAAGACTAATAAATTATTATTTTTTCCGATAGTTCTTGCTATAAGAAATAACCTTTGTATATATAAACTGCAGCTCTTTTAACTTTCAATTTATCATCACCATGTTCTTTCCAAAATCTTTTTCAATATTTTCGACATGGCAGTTTGCAAATTTCGACTGAAGGGCAAGAGCCTTCAAAAGCCAATTAAAAAAAATACTAATAGTTGATTGGCAGTTTTCAATGTCAAAGCGTTGAAATTTTGATATTGACAAGTGCCAACCATAGCCTATTTTTTTATTGGTGTTGGAGGCAGAACGCCCTGCCCTACACCCAATAAAATCAAGTGGAGAATAATACAGGACACGTTGACAGGTTAAGTAAGATGTTAACAAATTTTGTCCTTTTAGGAAGAGGAGGTCCACTTTGGATGAAAACATACACGTACACTGTACACAGGTACTTGACATACGGAACCATCTCAGTACTCACGCATGCAGTTTTTTTTGTCCATGCTTACTACACAAGAATGTGACCGAGTACTGCCTGGGGCAGCTACCTTTATCCCAGAATAAATTATGGTGCCTTACCTTTACGCACTCGGTTATGCCTGATCGGTTTCAGGTTTTGTGTGAAAATATGCGTATGGCTTGACCTATATATTTTTTACGCAAGCTAAAAGCAAAAATGTCTTTATTGGTTTGTTCTTTTACAAAATCAGTTCGATTTGTTGGTTGGTGTGACGTATGGGTTGGTATAATATGACATGTTGGAAAAAAAACCTTGCCATGAATACAAGCTAAACAATTACGATTTTAGTAACAATTCTTTTAAATAAAACTAACTACAAGGGCGTCTTTTTCATTCGCGTGTTCAATAAGATAAAAAAAAATCTGATAAGTCGAAAAAAAATATCTTTGAAGTTAGGGCTATTTGTAGTGTGATTAGGTACAGTTCTTACTTGAAAGACCATCTTTCCGATTTAACTTCCCACCATTTCTTTTTAAAAAATTGATATGCAATCTGCAAAAAGGTGTCTTTTTCCTTCCGGAATGGAGCGGGATACCGCTTTAAGAAATAAAATGTTTTTTCAACTTTTCGCTTCTATACAATTGTATGACCCATATTTTTAAAACTATCAAAACAACTTCAACTTCCAAGGCTCATGTCTCTATATCTCTATGTCAATTAGATCTTTTTGTATCGTGCTTTAAGATTGCCATTTTTAAAGCATGCCCGTAAATGTCAGGTGAACAATACGGCACCGCGGGCAACCATTGTGGCGTCACTAAAGAACGTTTTCGTATTTATTGCAATTTATTTTTATTTCGATTTAAAGATCAATTATGCTTTGAAGTGCATTGTCGTTGCAACTATGTAAGTGGAAAACGTACGTTACAGTTGATTTCACGTAGTGGATCACGCACAAACTCGTTTTTTTTTAGGTAATGTTGTTTTATCAGACAAATTATAATAAAAGTGGCTTACAATGTAACAGTTGTGTGTCGTGTGTTGTTGGGACTTTTGGTTACCAACTGGTTCTTTCGGAGTCATACATGGCAAAAAAATAAGTAAATATATAACGATATTAAATATTTTTTGTTTAAATCACCTTTTAAACAAATGATTCCAAACGTATACTCGCGGCCCGTTCCTACTCTTAGAGGAACAGAGAAGGGCTCTCAATCGTTTTAAATAGGTAAACCAGCAAAAATGTAGTGTATCCTATAGATTCCTCATTAGGTACTCGCAGACGTAAGTGTATCGTCGCCTAGTGCCCATAAAACCAGCTTAGTGAGCATTATTTGTGACACGGGTAGTTTGTATAATTTTTTCTGACATTGACACAGCGCCCTATCCATTAAAATGGGGGCCTATGCTGATTGCATTCATCACGCGATAAACAAGTTGTCACTTGTTCATCCGTCACGTTTGGACAAAATGAGAGTGTGAGTGACAGATGCTTTGTCACTTATTTATCACGTGATAACGCCACCATCACAGGCCCCCATAATACAGAACTTTAAATTCCGCGTTTTATTAATCGGTGTTCTAACACGAACAAAAACTGACCGCTTTTTCATTTTATTGCACAAAATTGTTCCAAACGGTTGGCACGCGTGGCGGTTTCTTTTTTCTTGGCAATAATTGACTGGGGCGCCATATGACACGAGCTCGTAATGATTTAACTAGAACCGTTTACTAAATTGAGGTAAATTATAACCTTAGAAATGGAGTTCCGTAGTTTTTTTTTTTTTTTTTTAATTTATTTAAATCAAGTGTTTTTTTTTTCAAAGTTTTAAATGTTGTATTGCCACTTTTGGAAACCCGGGAGGTTTATATATGTTGTGACCCTTGCGGGTCTATGACGTATAGGTATAGATATGTATCTATCAGCCACAGACGTCCACTGCTGAACTATAGGTCGCCTAGAAAGTGCGATTCCATACAGACCGCATCCACCCCCTCCCCGCCTCACGAGATTATCCGTCCACATAGTAGGGCGCCGTCCCACGCTGCGCTTTCCTTTACTTCGTCGCCACTCCAAAGTCTTTGCCGCCCCAACGGCCATTTGGGGCAGCAAAGACTTCAATTGCTCGATTGAAGTAGCCATTCTCCAGGCTACATGGCCACTACAATCAAGCAATCCTGTGAGCTATGTCGGTAAACCTTGAGTTTTCTGCGGTTATCTTCCTTTCTGATTCCATCATGCAAAGAAAGATAACATATGTGTCAGTATTTAGTCACAGAATACTTAGTACTGCATACAGAATGGACACGCAACCGTACCGAATCGAGTTCCCTCACTCCAGAAGGGCACCGAGTTAGAATCAAGTTGGCTGCGTAGATAATTTTATTACTTACATGAAAGACAATAAAACACCATTTCATGGCTTCCAACCTCCGATTATATAAATTACGTGCGTGTTTTTAATAGTTCGTAAATTTTCTATAATAAAGCCTCTGTTCATCTGGAGAAGTGCCTTCTTAATGATCCGTTCCTAACGGTGTAGCACCCCCTATAATTGCCTCTTCATCCACAATAAATCACACATCTAATTAACTATACCTTGTCCGAAGAACACAAGCACGTTAAGACAATTTAACACGGACTACCTATAATGCAATAGCAGGCGAATCATGATAGCTTAAACAGAGGTTTCCAAACGTTCAAGCAAGTTAATAATAATATAATTATTGAATTGGAATTGAATTTTCGGCGGTACACTTATACAGGTTATTTAGTATTTATGCTTGATAGTCGAAATGTCGGGTTAGTATCAAGTGGTCAACGCATCAACTTACCTAAAAATCACTTGGGTAAATGTACAGATAGTTGATACATAATCACTAATCAGTCTATGAAGTAACTCGTCTAAAAATCTAAAAATGTACTTGATGTAAAAATAATTCTTAAATCTGATTTCTTTATAAATTTTTATTTCGTAGTTATCATTTCACAACCATATTATTAATAGCAAAAGTGCACGTGACGCTGCATTTTACTCTCTACCTATAGTACCATGCGGGCCTATGATTATAAAAATCTAAAACTGTATTGAAAATCAGCGCATGGAGCTAGCCGAACAGCGCCATCTATTAGTGAAAGTTTGTTTATCCACTCCTCACGCCGAAACGTCCACACGGATATCAACAAAATGTTGGTACAGGTATAGCTGGACATGCACAGGGAGTTATAGAATACTTTTTACCAAACTATGGCAAAAAATACGCAAAAGGTGCTCTTGTAGTAAGCATATAGACAAAATGCCCGTCACTTTTTGACAAGTATATATGGAGCTCTTCATCAGGGGCAGCTATCCGCTGCTATACGCGACTCGTGGTCCACTGCAGCGGATAGCTGCCCCAAATGATATCAAAACATGTCAGGCCGTTCCTGACAATTTTTACGTGAGTTTAAACCGGTTTTATACAATACAATACAATACAATACAATACAACAATTCTTTATTGCACACCAACAAGAAAAATATTACAATCGAAACCTTAAATTATAAATGGTAGACAATAGGCGGTCTTATCGCTAAAGAGCGATCTCTTCCAGACGACCTTTGGGTAGAGGATTAAGCAAAAATAAACAATAAAAGAGTAGGTGGTGAGATAAAAAATAAAAATTCAGCAACATAAATAACATATAAAAGACACAAACTTAAATAAATATATTTAAAGATAAACATACATATATACATAAATATATATACATAAATATATTATATAATATTCATACATAATATAGGCACATAAACATATAAAACAGGAAAAATAATAGATACAACACAGCTGATACCAGACTTAGCAGGGAAAAAAAATACCAATAGCACACAATAAGCTACGGGAGCGACAAATAATGATCTTTTAATTTAACTTTAAAAATAGAAAGTGACTTAGCCTTCCTCAGATCTAACGGAAGGGAATTCCACAATACTGTAATATTTTACAACTGTAAAGGAATTCGTATAAAATTTTGACTTTGCTGCCGGAACAGTGAGTAAAAAATTTTGAGCGGATCTAGCTGATAATAGGTAGCTAAAACGTTCTTTAAGGTAGCGGGGAGTTGCGGGGTTAAAGAGAATACTATAGAGAAGGGAAAGAATATGAAAGTTACGACGAAGGCGGATAGGCAGCCACTTGAGTTGTGAACGGAAACTAGAGACATGGTCATACTTGCGTAGCCCAAATATGAACCTAATGCAGACATTTTGAATACGCTCAAGTTTGTTAAGTTGCTCCTCAGAAAGGTCAACATAAGAAACATCGGCGTAATCCAAAATAGAGAGGAGCAAACTCTGAGCAAGCGCAATTTTAGTAGCAATGGGAAGAAAATTACGAAGTCTCCGCAGTGAACCCATGGAGGCAAACACCTTCCTACTAACCTGGCTGAGCTGAGGCACCCAAGAAAGAGTGCGATCCATGATAATACCTAAGTGTTTAACTTGCAAAGAGAAAGGAATCACAACACCATCGAACTGAATAGGTGGCAAGTTAGCAAAGTCAACTTTGGCGATCATCTTAGAGCTGCCAATGATGATAACTTGCGACTTAGCAGGATTTACTTTCAAACCATAGCATCTACTCCATTCCAAAATGCGCTCTAAATCACAATTCGTTGAGCATATGACCGATGGCAGATCACCAAGCACACCCTGAGAATATATTTGAAGATCGTCGGCATAAAGGTGATAAAAAGAAGATAGGTTACGAGTAATGGAACTAATGAAAATAGAAAATAACAATGGAGACAACACGCCACCCTGCGGAACGCCGGCCAACGTGCTGCACCAAGAAGAACGGGAAGTGTCCACCTTTATACGCTGCCGACGACCGGTTAGATAACTATGAAACCAATCAATAACCGCAGGAGATATGTTAAGAGAACGTAATATCGCCAGTAAAATATCAAAATCTACAGTGTTAAACGCGTTACTAAAATCGAGCAGCGTTAGTACCGTCAGTTTCCGGTCACTCATACCTGACCGAATATCGTCTGTAATTTTTACAAGAGCAGTAGCAGTGCTATGACCAGTTCTGAAACCAGACTGGTAAGGATTAAAAAGATCATTGCGGTTAAGAAAAGAAGTGAGTTGCTGGAAAATCAAGCGTTCAAGGACTTTGGACAGGAAAGGAAGAATGGAAATAGGGCGATAATCTGAAAAAGAAGAAGGATTCGATTTTTTAGGCAAAGGAATTACATCCGCATCTTTCCAGATAGTCGGGAATACACTACATGAAATTGAGGAATTTAGAATGCCGGTAATGATAGGTACTAGGAGGTCAAGGATGGGAAGGATCATATTCCGGCTCACGTCATCGACACCAACGGCGTTGGAATTAATAGATAGTACGTTCTTCTTAACATCACTGTCGGAAAATTGAGTAAGAGAAAAAGGACAACAGTCTGGAGTTGGGAGAGATGAAAGATAACTAAGGGTCCTGGCCTTAGCAGGGCCGCTAAAAATGGAAGAAGAAGAGAAATGCTGATTCAACTGATCAGTATCGACGTCTTTAGAACAGGAGTTTTGCTGAGTTTTCCCAACTCCAAGTGACTTAAGAAACTTCCACACCTTTAGCAGGGTCACCGTTTTCTACAGACTGATGAATATGTCGCCTTTGAGCATCTCGACACATAGTGCTACAACGATTACGCAATGTGTGATATCGTAATTTGTTTTTATCGCAGGGGTCAAGTTTGTATTTAGACTTAGACACATTCTTTTTTTCAATTAACGATCTAATTTCATCAGTCAGCCAGGGAGCAGGAAGATGTTTCACCTTGAATGACCGGACTGGAGCGTGCACATCGTAGAGCTGAGTAAGAAGCGAGTTAAATAAAGAAATTTTTTCATCCACCGCATCAGCCCTTGAGATGACATATTATATTATATTATTTTATTAAAGTATATTTTAATAAGTATGTGAGTACGAGAATAACAAGATGCTTTATCAATTATTTATCGCGTGATAAACGCAACTCTGTCATAGATTCGCAGGGCATTGCGTTGCACAGTTTGGGAATCCCTAATCCCGAAGGTTGCCTTGTCCGATAATGATACAACAATCTCTAATTCGTAGTTTTTTTTTCTAACAATTCTGACATAGATATATGTTTGATAGAGATTTATTTAAAGTCAATGTCATGAGTATTAGTAGTGACATTGATGATTAGTGTCGGTCATTATAATTATCGTTGTTAAGAGTTTACGAATCACCGTATTTAACAGCGGATTAAGTCGATATAAACAGCTATTGCATACAATACAACCAAGCAATACAGAATAGACACGAGAACCAAATTTCGGGTAAATTTAATTCCAGTGCTTTTTGTCACTATCCACGCCTAAAGCTGTTCACAGAAGCAGTCTTTGCATAAAACAAGTGCATTTAAATCTGAGGAATGCGATTAGCCCCTTTTTTTTTTACACATGTCCGCTCGGCTTCTGTGGACAGCAAGCCTAATTTTAGTATTACTAGCATCTTTTTTTTTACGTCGGGGAAATGAGTTTATGCATTCTGCCTAATCGGGGCACTAGAGCGGGTATGACGGAGGGCATGCTCCCGGTTCTGATTTTGTATGGCGAGAACCGGGAATACCCGGTTCCGTTACTGGATTTGTATAGAAAAAGAGTACCGGGAGGACACCCTATGGCGGACTAACCGAGATTTCGAATGACGATACCACCTTTAATTGGAACGTCGTGGGATCGCTTGATCACGCCGAAACAGTAAACTGTTAACCTATTTTGTACCACAATAGGTCCAGAGGATGTAGGCTGCTACTCTTTCCCGACTAAAGAAAAAAAACCGTGGATGAAGTTCCGGGCACCTTCTAGTACAGTCAGCAGAAAAAGTAGCTAAGCATTACATCACACTCACAAGGATCTGCACAATCCTTATTCTCTAGACAACAGAGTCCGTGCACATATAATTTTGTGCGTTGTAACTTGGTGACTGTACCTACCTAAAAATTACGAAGACACGGTTGGCTCATTTTGTATGCACCTGCCTACTGAGCCGGCGGTCCCGGGTTTGAATCCCGGCTAGGGCAAATATTTGTGTGATGAACACGAATATTTGTGCTTGGGTCATGGCTGTTCCTATGTATTTAAGTATTTATTTATCTATATAAGTATGTATATCGTCGCCTTGTTCCCATAATACAAGCCTTCTTGAGCTTAATTTGGGGCTAGATCGATTTGTGTGAGGTTGTCTGATATTTATTATTATTTATTAAAATTTCTCAAATCCCACGTTTACTCGTGCCGAAACTTGGCACAATAGTTACGTCGTCAATCAATAATCGTCGGATATCATTACAATTGCCCTCGTACCGGTCCGTATCACCGATTGATAATTCATGTCATATTTAACGCATAATTAAAATGGGAATGGCCTTGACATTCAAGTGATTGGTGTGATTGACGGTCTGTCGGTCTGTATGGGTGGGATCGTTACGTCGAAGGTTGTACGCCTGGTTTGGTGACAATGGAGATATTACATTACTAACAGTAAGTAGGTATAAGGTGCCTACCATCATCAGGTTGAAAGTCCTATACTTAATCTTTAGATCCCGCTATCCCTGTACCAAAATTGGTTAAAATCCGTCCAGGCATTTTGGCGTTATAAAAGATGGCACTGCTGCATCGTGCTGTTAAGATTTTTCCTGAAATAATGCCACTCTCCGTACAAACTGATTTTAAATACAATTTTATAGTAGTATTATTATTAAAACTATCGTGAGACATCTTTTCTCATTATAAAAAGGGGTTCTGAGTCGCGTAGCAGCACGGATCAGTCCCCGGTGAAGAGCTCCATATGACTGCGAAACCTGACAATTTCTACGTGAGTTTAAACCGTGTTTATAATTTTACAAGATAAGTATAGAATAATATGAGGGCCCTGTCGCCTCGGTTGGTTCGCGTCTCAGGGGACCTCAGAGCTGGCGCGTACGGCGATCCAAAGAGGTAACGCCGCCAGCGTAATGGAAACCATGCCCTAGGCAGACCTTCTGGATGGGGTATTCCTATTATAGAAAATATTTTATTTAACTTTAAGCCTTTGTACATATAATTATCCTTTTTAGGGTTCCGTAGTCAACTAGGACGGACGTGTGTCCGTCTGTCTGTCTGTCTGTCTGTCTGTCTGTATGTCTGTCTGTCTGTCTGTCTGTCCGTCCGCGGTTTATTAGCTCTATAAAACTATATTGAATAAAATCAGTTGAGCCGTTTTTGAGCTATCGCAAAATTTCATAATTTTCTTTAAAATTACGTAAGTACCGCGCGGTGTCCTTATACTTCGAACGTTACACATATTAGTTAAGTGCCATACTGTATTAAAACATTTCGCTCAATCTGGTGCGTATAATCGATAACTTCCAGAAGGTAATAAGTAATTACTGTTACTTTGGCGTTTACGACCTTTTTATAGAGCTTGAAATCTTTCTCGTAATTTAAATCTTTCTCGTAATGTTCGTCTATTGTGAAGGATGGGCAACTACGGAACCCTACACTGAGCGTGGCCCGACATGCTCTTGGCCGGTTTTTTTATACATATAGTTTTTAATATTGTACCTAAATATGTTTTATGTGTTTTAAATAAACAATAGAGGTTAGAACATTAAATAGCATATAATATAGTAGTATAGATCTCTAAAAGACGCACGCACATTGGTCGGGGAGCTGCGCGTACGCCTCAACTTAGCTATCGTACGATCGCGCGGGGCGGGGCGGCTGTTGCATTTTGAAAAAAGAACCAACATTTATCTCTTCTGGTTAATACGTAGGCTTGTCAACGTAATAGGTTTTCGATCTACAGTACTAGCTGTATTTTGTATTTAGAAACTCTTGCAGTGAAGCAAGTCTATCACACTAATATTATAAAGGCGATAGTTTGTATGTGTGTTTATGTTTGTTAATTCTTCACGTATAAATGGCTGGATATTTTTTTATAAAATTTGCTATCGATATTATATCTCATGAAAATGTGATGAACACAGATACATTCTAAATATTGTTTTTCGAGCAATTTAGCAAACATAATAATTATGATTAGAACAATATATTTTTATAAAAAGATACAGATTCATTACCAATAACCAAATAAAAGGAGGTACATATTTTGACCGCACAGAACGGTGACAACATAATAGTTTGCGTTGCTCTTATAAATTTATTAGTTTCTCTTATTATAGATCTCATACCATACGGTATCAGATGACAGCTCAAAATCAGCTAGTCTTTATGAAATGTCAAAATCGATCTCTTACTATGAAGTTTCTATGAAGATACTGGCTTGTGACGTCATACAAATCTTCGTCTTCTTAGTTTTTCTCCAATTAAAAATAGTATAATGTCCTAAAGTTAGTGGTCGTTTATTTGGTTCCGCGTATTTTTAAATGATTGTTAACTGGTTTCAACAACACAATTTATGTTTGCTATTGTCAAATATATAAGAAAATATATATATATAAGAAAATAAACAAGGGAATCGGGGAGTATTATGACACACCACTGGCAACACAGAAACGGATTGATAGAACCAAGCGACCAATCATAATGTGATGATGTCAAAAATCTCGCCTGACATTTCGGTGTGCCAATAAGTACCCTATTTTCTTTGTCGTAATCCAGCGTTTTGACGTTTCATAAAAAAAATGCTGATTTAATCTACATAATATAAAGAACCTAGGCTCACCATCACAGCCTTCGTGACAGGGTCATTCCGTTCGACACCTATCATATTTCCTACATACACACAAACAACACGCACTAAAACCATTACTCATGGTTTCCGACAAGTGCCCACCGCTATCTTTATAGCTGATATTAATTTGATTTTAATAAGTCTCTTTTGTTAATAAAATGAACTAAATAGTTCAACATTTAGACTAATAAACCAATGATACAAAGATCAAAGCTTAAAGAAAAATTATGTGAGTTATCTGGTGGATCTGCTGGTATCCATTTCGCCACCCTACCTCCCGGCCACCAGGTAACTCATTAAAAAAATTCTTTAAGCTTTGATCTTTGCTTGAATGGTTTAATATGTATAACAAATGAGGCGTGTACCCACAGTAAATAAATTAGACATTACATGTTTCATTAATTTATCTAAACTAATATTTTGACTAAGCGGTCGGTGCAGTGGGCCAGGGGAGCTAGGTTCGAATCCCGATAGGAGCAAATATTTGTGTGATGAGCTGTCGAATATTTTATTCTCGATTCTGGGTCATGGATGTTTTGCTTTTACGTATATATAGGTATCATATATGTATGTATATGGTCGTCCAGTTCAAATAACACAAGCCTAGTAGAGCTTACCTTGGGACTAGGTTGATTTGTATGAGGTACTCCGATATTTATTTATTACTTAACTAGCGACCCGCCCCGGCTTCGCTTTGCTGATAAATTATGCATGTATTATACATATTATAAACCTTCCTCTTGAATCACACTATTTATTAAAAGCGCATCAAATTCCGTTGAGTAGTTTTAAAGATCTAAGCATACATAGGGACAGACGGACAGACGAGACTATACTGACTATTCCAAGTCGTTATATGTGACCTCTTCCGATAACGGTCTATGGTATTTCAACTGAAACTTAGTCGCATTAACAAGCAAACAAAACCAGGCTAACACACCACAAGGCGAACCTAATGACAGATAGAACAAACAACGGCATAACGCCTCAGTCTCAACTAATTAGCACTAATTGTGATTCAGGAATTTAAGCCAACCAGATACCGCTGAGCCTTGCTTTAGGAAATGTTATTAGTATGAACTAACATGGCTAGAGATGTGCCGTTCTTGAGAGCGCGTCCTGCGGGTCTATGATGTTGATGGGTGCTTTTATCGCGCGATAAATAAGTGTCAAAGCATCCGTCGCGTTTTGACAAAATCAGTGGGTGTTTTAGATCAATAATTACGAAACACTACAATTTAGTCAAACAAAATGACAATTGTAATGCATAAATGATATTTATACGAGCAAAACTCAGAAAATCATTTTTTACTTTAATCGTCATTCTCCAATATGATTTTTTATTTTTGATGTAACGTTTTTCGTTCAACTAAAACTGACCTATTAAAAAAAACATGATCGCGATGGCCGTGGCGGGTGCCTCGTGATTGGTGATTTTTTTTTGACAAGTAATTTCAACCAATCAGTGGGCATCAAATAAGCTTATGTTCTCTTTTTGAAATTATTAGAGTTGTGTAGAGAGATGTCTTATGAATATTAAAGTTCTGTAGCGGGTACCATAGAGTATAGAATTTTGTTACAGGATTAAAAAGTGCGTTATTGTGATTTTGTCTGTGAAAATATAATAGACAGATTAAAGTCTGCGAGTATAAAAATGATATTTTTTTATGACTGACGGAAGTTTTTTTTCCCTTTTATTTATTTTGTTACTACATATAAGCCAACAACTACTTAGTCAGTGACGTGATCGTCGGTAGCCGGAGCGTCAGACCTTGTTTTTGGGATCATGGTTTGACCTACCATAGCTGGATGTGTCTCTCTGTACCTTGTTAATTGGCAGGCTAATCAAATTCGGAGCGCGTGCCGCATAATGCATTCGGCAAATGCCAGGCGCTAACCTGATTCGCGGCAATGAGTGCCATTAGCGTCCTCATGCGAAGACACCAATGCGTCACGATCACGACACGACCAGTCTAACATGAGCCGCGTCATTGGAAAACTCTACCACCAATTAGGCCCGGATTTATAGGGCCAGGGCCCCTAGGCAGTTGGCATTTGGGGCCCCCCTCCCCTAAGAGAACATAATTACTAGGGGTAAATACGGCACTGCCACCAATAGGTATGACGATTTTTTTTGAGGATGTCAATATGCTGTAGAATTAAACATAAATCGTCATCCATATTTGTATAGGCAGTTTTCTGTATGAATATTGTGTGCTACCTGAAATGATTGATGGTAGTATGTGGGTTCTACACTGGCTTTGGCAAAGTGTGTCATAATCATCATCAATTACTATTTCGTGTTCATCATTAAAAGTTAAATGATAATAAGAATGACGACGCGGTTGGCGCAGTTTGTAGTGCAGCTGACTACTGAGCCGGCGGTCCTGGGTTCGAATCCCGGCAGAGACAAATATTTGTGTGATGAACTCGAATATTTGTACCTGGGTCGTGGATGTTATCTATATAAGTATGTGTTTATATATTATATATATCGTCGTCTAGTACCTACCCATAGTACAAGGTTTGCTTAGTTTGGGATTAGATCGATTTGTGTAAAATTGACTTATTTAAGAATGAATAATTATTAATTGTCTCTTTATTTTGCGGGGTAAAACGAGTTCTAGATTGATTAAATACCTACTCTTTTAAGTTTTATGTGGTAGAGAACGATTGCTCCGCTTCCACTGAAGTGAAAGTTACACAATTGCACACTTATAATGTGTCTATTAACGATGTAACAACTTAAATCATGACATTAAGTATAAACGAACAGTTTTTAGAATTGGACTTTAACTTTGAAAAATATATTTTAACATAATGACTACTCCACAGTATGCACCCAATAATTTAATAAAGTTAAATAATGTTTAGGTTTTTAAGTAATACTTACCTTCAAAAATTACTATATGAGAAAATGTGTAGACTCCATGACTAAGTAATCAATATGCCTAATATACCCAAAAAGTAAAAAATGTATCTATTGTAATAATCTTATCGCATCTTATCTAAATAATTTATTGTATTTTTGAAATAAATTGATTGATTCTTCTTTCTTTTAAAAGTCTCAAGTCGGTTTAAATAGAGTATCAACCTATAATTACTGCGTGTATATTCGATATAGCCGCAAATTGAAGCCAGACGGAGATTTTAGTGCTATAATCTGATATTTATAAAAAATATTAATTTAGCATTAACTGCCATAGCGTTATTAAATTTAAAAAAATCTGAGCAACAATCTATGGCGTAGTTATTAGTTTATTACTAAGTGACAGTTGTGACATCACTATGTTAAGTGTCAACAAACAACAAAAAGCAAATAAATTGCGTGCTGAATTATTTTATATGGAAAAAAAAATAGTTTTTTTTTTAATAATTTACTGATCAATATATATTAATAAGTGCCTATAGGTATAGGTACTAAGACCTCGCAAAGTTTATATGAAATATACATACACGCTGTATATTTATCACATTGAAAACGTCATATACATTTAGTCTGCATCACGTAAACATAGCTGCACGATCTTCCTTTGCAGTCAAAATGACTCATGCACAATAAAATTGACATACCTACCTAATACTCATGAAATAGGGTCGAAAAGTGCTAGACTTTTTTTTTTGCCTGAAGGTACATAATACGGTTACATAATTAATAAATACTGCTTGTACTTGAGTGCTAAAATATCGAATAGTTCATTTGTATTGTTTGCACATTTATAAGCATTACTTGCATTTTTTTTAACATCCCCACACTTAAAACAATTTCAAGCTTCATTAAGGCGGAGGAGCGATCGTTCAGCCGAAATGGCTGCAGATTCGTAAGTCACTGGTGACTAATGTTGCTAGGTGGAAAATTTCCTGTATTTTTTTTTAATATTTTTATGACAGTTGTTAACACGTTTACAGACGCGGATGCTATAGCATTCGCTTAGTCTTTTGTTTATTTATTTACTTTTTTAATATTACAAGTGATGTTTATTACAGGGGAAGGTAGTTGATTCATGACACCCAGATAGGGCAATTAATGTTATTGCTTCTGTTTCCTTTGGGCTGTGACACAATGAAGTCACCGCATAGATAATTTCTTCGCAGCGTTCTTATGCAGTAAGGGGTTCGATTAGGTGTTACCATACCCAGCAATCGATCGTCAATAGATGCCATTGATCGATGGTAGGTTATTGGCCGATGACGATCGACAATTTATAAGCTAAAGCTACTTCACTAATCAATCGATATAATCGACGACCTATCAATTATCGTATCGATGTAGTATTAGGAGTGACACCCTGAGAGTGATACTGCTTGTAAGTTAAATACGAGAAACCGACAAGACAATACAAGTTCAAACTACCCGGTAAGTTTACCAAGTATTGTGTTAGTTTCAGCGCCTTTTGTTCTCAAGCGGTGATGCCAATTACGGACTTATGCACAATATCGAGATTTCAGTTCATTCGTTTTTAAATTTAGATGGTATTGAACGCTTTTACTCTAATGGAATCAACTTATTTATCCAGTAGGTATAGTAAAATCATAATATTGTCTATATTCTCAATATTCGTATTTTCTTACTACTACATGGCAACACTAGCGCCCGAGAAAGTCCATAAACAATGCCATTAGCAGCTCGCGTTACGCGGCAGATTTTAAATTTGGAGCGCCATTCGTCATGTCGCCGTCCGCGACACCGCGCTATACGCAGATCCACGCATTTTGATACTTGCGCAAATTTAGGCCTAGTGCCCTTAGGTCTAGTGGGAGGCATCATCGTCTACGAGTGCCAGTTTAGCTATGAGACACTTTTCCTGTTAGAGGCACGACTGTCTCAAGCAATAACCTAGTAGGTACTTAGTAAATTGAATTTCATGTCCTATAGCCTGGTACTTATGATTAGATTCCTCTGCCTCGCGCGTCAGTGCGTCCGATGACTACATTTTATTAAATCGTTGAAAGGGCCTCTTCACGTTGGTTTTGGTTTTGTGCTCGTCTCCCAAAGCTCCAGAACACCATAAGCCAGGGAGCGGGTGTGACGTACAAAAACGAACATTCGTACATTTTGTACTTCATACGTTTAATGGATATTCAACCAACCAACAAATGAATTCGGCAATTACAGAAATCTATTAAATGTCACTTTAGTCTACACAACGAATAAACTAATGTATCCGAATTTTCAATATCACTTTTTTAAATTGCAGCAAGACATTAAGGGTCAACGTAATCGAAGTAAGTACCATAGTTCTCAAAAACCAACAAAAAATAAGTATAAATGAAGTATCAAAACCTCGCCAGTCGCCTAACTTTCTTGACTAATGACGTCACGCGTCCCGCACAGGCAGCGGTCGCGAGTGCGACAGCAAATGACTCGAATGAATTTAAAATTCGAACGCTAACGAGGGAGGTGGCATGTGCTATGAGTTATTGCGCGGGAACCATAGAGAAGTATTTTTTTTAGTTTAAGCGCGAAGTTTGTGAGTATCCCGTTAATTACTATAACTATTTATTAGAAACCGATTACCTGTTACATTTACATGGATTATTATTGTTAGTAAAGAACAATGATCTACTGACAACTTTTGAGGGGCTTCCCATTCGTTTTATTTTCGTAAGGCCGGTTGTGCATTTACTAATTCTGGCGCAGCGACCCGCAGTCAGTTTTGGCATCTATAATATCATACACGTACACGTGTCCGTTACTGCACGTAAAGCATAACTGTGACACACGACTCTTTGTCGCGCGACAAATATGACCTGTCACTTTCCTTTCAATACCGCGGCAAGATGATGCGGTTTCTCGCCAGTCAACGGCTAGGAGATTCCGCAGATCATATATTTTTTTACTAAGTGTTTCACTACATACATGGCATACTCGTACCTACTTCCTTTCCACAGCAGAACTTTCAAACCAAAAAAAAACAATTTCTTAAACCAGACCTTTCTCGGTTTGTGTTCCAAATTCCAACAGTTGCATCATAATTTTTTTTTATTCCAATTATAAATTCTATTCATCTTTATATAAATAGTATAATTAAGAATGTTTTTAATACTTAATTATACTATTTATTTATTTAGATATCTGTATACCTATGTAGGTACCTAAATGATTAAATTAAAATGATAATTGGGTACTTATACTTAGCTGTCTTGGATACTAAATTAAAAGTTTTAGTTATACATATTTACTTATATCTACGAATTAAGTTCATCATAAATATTAATAAGCTGAATTCAACGGTCAAGTTAAAGTAATATCCTGCACAACAGAGAGTGGTTGTCCACTGAGGGGCGACGCGGGTGGTCCCTCGATTAAAACTCTTGTCATTTATCACGTTATGTATTTGCTATAACGTATTAATTTCAGTTACAGACCTCCATACATTCCTGTGTAAAAAGTCTTGACAGACGAACAACTAAGTAATCCGGACAGCAAAATAAGGGTTCCATTTTTGCTGATTGAGGTAGGGAACCCTAAAAATGGGTCTATACTGACTCCTGGAATTATATGGGTAAATGATTAGTGAATCTTTTTATTCTCATTCAAATTTAAAGCATTTGCTATGGTTCTATAAGAAGAGACTCAAACCAAAGACGTTTAGAAAGTCTACCTAACTAGGTCTTAACCGGTAGGTAAGATAGCACCTAAGTCTCTATATACCTAGCAAGTGCTAGGCAAGACGGAAGCCATATACCTCCTACGTTACAAGTTTATGATGTAACTTAAGAAGCTGGATTGTGTTTTTTTTTAGGTATACATTCGCTTGCCAGAATTTCATTTAAAATAATTTCATTTGCCATATTAGTCATAGTCAATAATGTTCACTTACCACAAAACGAAATGCCAGATTTTTTGTAAATCATAATAATCATTTACTAGAATGATCACTATTCATTAATATCTTGTGCCATAATATCAAATTCCATATAGCTTACTTTACCGAATCAACTGATTCTATAATATTTAATGACATAATATATTCATAGAGCAGAAAAAAACAGCTGAAGCGCCTGAACCGGACTGCTAACATTAAAGTAGATTAATGGGTTAGGTTAGCTTAGAACTGCGACCACAACAGCGCCTGAGCCGAGCGAGCGAAGCGCCTGAACCGGACTGCTAACATTAAAGTAGATTAATGGGTTAGGTTAGCTTAGAACTGCGACCACAACAGCGCCTGAGCCGAGCGAGCGAAGAGCCAGAACCAGACTGCTACCAGTAGGTAAAGTAGTTTAATGGGTTAGGATAGGTTAGAACTGCGACCACAACAGCGCCTGAGCCGAGCGAGCGAAGCGCCAGAACCAGACTGCTACCAGTAGGTAAAGTAGTTTAATGGGTTAGGATAGGTTAGAACTGCGACCACAACAGCGCCTGAGCCGAGCGAGCGAAGAGCCAGAACCAGACTGCTACCAGTAGGTAAAGTAGTTTAATGGGTTAGGATAGGTTAGAACTGCGACCACAACAGCGCCCGAGCCCAGCGAGCGAAGCGCCAGAACCAGACTGCTACCAGTAGGTAAAGTAGTTTAATGGGTTAGGATAGGTTAGAACTGCGACCACAACAGCGCCTGAGCCGAGCGAGCGAAGCGCCAGAACCAGACTGCTACTAGTAGGTAAAGTAGTTTAATGGGTTAGGATAGGTTAGAACTGCGACCACAACAGCGCCCGAGCCCAGCGAGCGAAGCGCCAGAACCAGACTGCTACCAGTAGGTAAAGTAGTTTAATGGGTTAGGATAGGTTAGAACTGCGACCACAACAGCGCCTGAGCCGAGCGAGCGGAGCGCCAGAACCAGACTGCTACCAGTAGGTAAAGTAGTTTAATGGGTTAGGATAGGTTAGAACTGCGACCACAACAGCGCCTGAGCCGAGCGAGCGAAGAGCCAGAACCAGACTGCTACCAGTAGGTAAAGTAGTTTAATGGGTTAGGATAGGTTAGAACTGCGACCACAACAGCGCCCGAGCCCAGCGAGCGAAGCGCCAGAACCAGACTGCTACCAGTAGGTAAAGTAGTTTAATGGGTTAGGATAGGTTAGAACTGCGACCACAACAGCGCCCGAGCCCAGCGAGCGAAGCGCCAGAACCAGACTGCTACCAGTAGGTAAAGTAGTTTAATGGGTTAGGATAGGTTAGAACTGCGACCACAACAGCGCCTGAGCCGAGCGAGCGAAGCGCCAGAACCAGACTGCTACCAGTAGGTAAAGTAGTTTAATGGGTTAGGATAGGTTAGAACTGCGACCACAACAGCGCCTGAGCCGAGCGAGCGAAGCGCCAGAACCAGACTGCTACCAGTAGGTAAAGTAGTTTAATGGGTTAGGATAGGTTAGAACTGCGACCACAACAGCGCCTGAGCCGAGCGAGCGAAGCGCCAGAACCAGACTGCTACCAGTAGGTAAAGTAGTTTAATGGGTTAGGATAGGTTAGAACTGCGACCACAACAGCGCCTGAGCCGAGCGAGCGAAGCGCCAGAACCAGACTGCTACCAGTAGGTAAAGTAGTTTAATGGGTTAGGATAGGTTAGAACTGCGACCACAACAGCGCCTGAGCCGAGCGAGCGAAGCGCCAGAACCAGACTGCTACCAGTAGGTAAAGTAGTTTAATGGGTTAGGATAGGTTAGAACTGCGACCACAACAGCGCCTGAGCCGAGCGAGCGGAGCGCCAGAACCAGACTGCTACCAGTAGGTAAAGTAGTTTAATGGGTTAGGATAGGTTAGAACTGCGACCACAACAGCGCCTGAGCCGAGCGAGCGAAGCGCCAGAACCAGACTGCTACCAGTAGGTAAAGTAGTTTAATGGGTTAGGATAGGTTAGAACTGCGACCACAACAGCGCCTGAGCCGAGCGAGCGAAGCGCCAGAACCAGACTGCTACCAGTAGGTAAAGTAGTTTAATGGGTTAGGATAGGTTAGAACTGCGACCACAACAGCGCCCGAGCCCAGCGAGCGAAGCGCCAGAACCAGACTGCTACCAGTAGGTAAAGTAGTTTAATGGGTTAGGATAGGTTAGAACTGCGACCACAACAGCACGCGAGCCCAGCGAGCGAAGCGCCAGAACCAGACTGCTACCAGTAGGTAAAGTAGATTAATGGTTTAGGTTAGGTTAGAACTGCGACCACAACAGCACGCGAGTTGAGCTAGCGAAGCGAGTGTAGAAACCTACCGTTTAAGTGGTTTTATAGATAGTAATTGACATGGCGTTTGAATTTTCTGCCTAGTAAAATTACAGTAAACAAAAATATATGGAGAATAGAATTTCTATCTATATCAGTATGTCATGTAAAAATTCGGGGATATGTTATTATTTTAAATAACTTTTATGGAAAAAGTAACGTACGCAAGCAAAAATTCGGGCAAATGAAATTCTAGTATATGAAATTATTTTAAATAAAATTCTGGCAAACATTAGACAACCTTTTTTTACCATAGTCTGGTAGAAAGTGTTCTATAATCACCTATGGATGTCCAGCTATCCCTGAACTGAAATTGGTTAAAATCCACCCAAATTTTTCGGCGTGATGAGAACACAAACATCTGATCAGATGGCGACTCGCGCTCATGCAAAACAAATGAACCTGCATTGCGCTAATAAGATATTTCTTGAGTTCATGACGTCTCTCCATAGAAAAATGATTCTCAATACAAATCTAGAATTTTAATAGACTAGAAGTTGCCTGCATCTTCGTTCGCGTATGTTTTTTTTCATCGCAAGTCGGGTAAAAAGTTTCAACCATCTAACCATCTTTAGATGTCCAACTATCCCCGTACTGAAATTGATTAACATTCGTCAGCGTTTCAGCGTGATAAGAGCACAAAAAATTTGATTAGATGGCGCCACGCGCCCATGCAAAACAAAAAGTGATTGTGCATCGCGCTAAAAGATATTCCTTAAATCCTACAAAATGTAGAATTCTACAATGCTATAGACTAGAAGGTGCCTGCAAGTTCGGCCGGCAATGATTTTTCTTTACCATGGTCGGATAAAAAAGTATTCTTTAACCATCTTTAGATGTTCAACTATCCCTGTAGGTACAACAATCGGTTAAAATCCGTCCAGCCGCTTGGGCGTGATGAGAGGATTAAGAACATTATAACAACATATGACGCTGTAGGTACGGCTGTTGCCCCGCTGCTGCATCGCTCTGTTAAGATATTTCCTGAAAATTACCCCTCTCCATAGAAAACTATTTTTTTATGCGTAGGGGGCAAACGAGCAAACGGATCGCCTGATGGGAAGCGATTACCGTCGCCCATAGACCCCTGCAACACCAGAGGAGTAACAAGTGCGTTGCCGCCGCACAGGTGGGAGTAGGTACGCTCTTTTCTTGAAGGTTTGAAGGTCGTATCGGTCCGGAAATACTGCAAGCGACAATTCATGCCACAATGCAATTGTGCGAGGCAGGAAATTTCTAGAAAAATGCACAGTCATGAGGTGCCAACTATCTAAGTGGCGAGGATGAAAGAATTGTTGCGTAAAAACGCAATCTTATTAGGGTTCCGTACGCAAAGGGTAAAAACGGGACCCTAATATTACTGAGAGATCGCTGTCCTGTCACCAGGCTGTATCTCAAGAACGGTGATAGCTAGACAGCTGAAATTTACACATATGATGTATTTCTATTGCCGCTATAACAATAAATCCTAAAAATAAAATAAAATAAATATTTAAGGGGGCTCCTATACAACAAACGGGATTGGTTGCGTTGACTTTGCACCTCATTTGTATGGGGCGCTATACATACCAGGTGCAGACGTAACTTAACCGCTTAAGCATGGAAAGTGTTTGTACGGAACGGTGCGCGAGTCCGACTCGCACTTGACCGGTTTTTTAAATTTTCCGATACTATTTTAGAATTATATAATGGTATAGAATAGATGTAAGCTTCAGCTTGTCGATGATTGCTTGTGTAATGACAGACTGGAAGGAATCTGTATGAAGATAAGTAATTGAAGTATGGAGTTGATGTAACTTTACCTACCTACTTACCTCTAATTGCCATAGATGAACTAAAAGGTAGATAGTTTTAGCTGGGAAAGTTGTTTTTGATGGGAGTCGTTTGGATGATCGCTTGCGTTTTACTCGACCTAAACATGGCATAGAATTAATACTATGGTCATTTAAATATTTTATATCCGTGCAATAGTTTATAACTTAGCAGAAAAATTTAATAATTTTAACGTTCACTCAATCTGTTTTTAATTCAAAGTCAAAGTCAAAGTCAAAAGTGTTTATTTGTTAAACATAGGTAAATACACAATACACTGGTGCAGGTGCAGATGACAATAAAGTTTGGTAACACTATGTTTTGCCTTCCGGCGCACAAAAACAATGATTATTTAATTAACAATTAATTCACAAATATTATTTCATTATTACAATTAATACTACTTAATTAATATTATTAATACAATAAATTCCTATTACCTATTACTATCATTACATGCGAAGATTATAAATAAATTTAATTTACAAATTAGAAATTGTCATAATTATGTCATGAACTCCGAAACCGAATAGAAACAAATTGTTTTTGTATTTTTATCTCGAGTCATCAACTTCATGTAAAGTGTAGGTACCCGGGGGAAGGGGTAATGTACTATTTTGTTAAGCACATTTTGAACTGACTATGATTATGCATCACCATAGAAAATGCGGAATTGAAAACTCCCACGTGAAAAACCAGGGTTGGTCAAGGACCGCCAATTAACCAAGTTTGAAGGAAAACAAACAAGCGTAGGGTAGGTAGGACTCGCTAATGGGCGAAAAGTTCCGCAATTGAGACTGATTCGTGAAAGTTTAGCCTGGCCCAGGCATATCCCAGGCACCCCTTGTATTAGGGGGAAAAAATTAAATTCTCACCTCAGCGCCATAGTGGCAAAGTGCGAATTTGGAACAAAGCTATGTTATTTGATGCTCGATCGAAATCAAATAAGTTATGTAAGTAAATATCGAGGGACAGTCTTACACAAATTGATCTAGTCCCAAACTAAGCTAAGCTTGTACTAGGGATAGGTACTATTAGACGACGATAATATACATACTTAGATAATACACATATTTGTGTGATGAACTCGAATATTTGGTCACAGATGTTGTCTATGTATGTATTTTAGTAGGTATGCAATTATGCATTTATCCATAAAGTGCCAATAACACAAGCCTGCCAGAGCTTAACTAACTACTTAACTAACTGCTTAACTAGATCGAATTGTTTGAGGTAGTCCAATATTTATTTAATTGTACAAAATCGTTTAATAAGAACTCAGGGTTTTTGACGTTTTGATTGGTTTAGTAAATTAACTGAAAACTCATAAACTACAATCTAAGCAGGATTTGAACCTATCGTAGAGATCGCAGGTTCAAATCCTGCTTAGATAGTAGTTGATCGCATTCAATGTTTCTTTCTTAATTTACCTTTGTGTCATTATTTATAAAAATAAAAATGTGGTATTTCCACATAAAAAATAGAATCGATAAAAAGATCCCATAAATAATTAACTCAATATTCATGTGGCTGATGACGCAAATTTATTTAAACTCTAAGGGAGGTTGCTTTCAGTAGTTATATTTAAAAAAAAAACTAATGTTCTGTTTAGTTTAATAAATATAATCTACGCTTTAATCATGTTCACCTGTTACAGGCCGCACCCGGTATGTTTATTTATGGATATAACAACGTTTCATATAATTGCACAAGATTTAATAACATTTCATACAAATGTATCATTTTATCTACTATAAAAAACAATTAAGCATAATGTTATTTGCAAGATAACCTAACAGTCCTCCTCGCTTCGCTCGTCGTCGTACCTAACCATGGCTTTTTTTGAGCAGTTTGAATGTGTTGTGAGCCTTTAAACGTATTATATCAAATGAAGATTATACTAAATGATATTAAACCGTTAAAGTTGAAATTATACCAAATGTTATGAGATCATTTGTTTATTTATATTCCTTGATCGTTATATTTATATATTTACCAATTTTTAGAGCATATTAATCACCCATATTTATTTAATTATTTAAACTTTATTGCACAAAACAAAAAGTCAGTACAAATGGCGGATTTAATGCCAAATGGCATTCTAACCAGTCAACCATAGGGCTAAACAGAGATACTAGAGTTGGTGCACAGCAGAAATTTAATTGTACTGAGGTACAAGTATTATTTAACATTATAATTACTGCATATACAAATGTACACATACCTACTTACACATTACCTATATTAACTACCATATCATACCATGTATTCATATTTGCTTCTATTGACTGGCTGCCGACCACAGGCCTAGACCAAATTAGTTTATCCAACTTCTTGCCTGAATAGTGCTATGATATGTAGTAAATCCAACCAATTTAATAGCTAATCCAGACCCATCAACTTAGACTTAGATCCGTATACAGTAACTGCCACTGCGCAGCGGGAGGCTGCCAACACACAACTATAAAAACCTCGTAACCCACCCAACCTACTTCGACTTTAAGTCTAATAAACATAGACTGAGGTACTAATTCGAATATACTGGACTTGATACGACTTAACGTAGGTTTCGGGTAAAGTGTTCTATTACCGCGAACAGAGATTAACCCTTTAAGAGCCGAGTTGGATTGGTACTAGGCCATTCGAAACTTTAATTAACAGAATGGGCCTCTAGTGAAAAGCGTACATGTGAGCGATGGCGCCACGGAGCGAACCTTAAGTAGCATGCGCATAGTGCACAGCGCTAAATTGGAATAGGGTCCGTCCCAATCAGTAAAAAAACCGGCCAAGAGCATGTCGGGCCACGCTCAGTGTAGGGTTCTAGTTGCTCATCCTTCACAATAGACTTAAGTTACGACAAAGATTTCAAGCTCTATAAAAAGGCCGTAAACGCTAAAGTAGCTATAGTCACTTATTACCTTCTGGAAGTCAATTTATGTTCTTTAAAGAAAATTATGAAATTTTGCGATAACTCAAAAACGGCTGAACTGATTTTATTCAATATAGTTTTCATTAAAAGTTCGTATAAGGCCTCATGTTCATGACTTTTTTCATAATTTTTTGACCCGTGGTTGAAAAGTTAGAGGGGGGGGGGGGGGGACACAATTTTTTTTATTTTCGAAGCGATTATTTACGAAACTGCTAACTTAATCAAAAAATAATGTTTGAAACCCCCATTTTTTTTAAAATACCTATTCAACAATACCCCACACAATAGTGTTGGAACGAAAAAAAAAATTCACCTCCACTTTAGGTGTTCAAGAGGTACCCCAAAAAAAAAATTTTTTTAGTTTTTATTATACCGTTTTGTCGGCGTGATACATACACATACCCATACCAAATTTCAGCTTTCTAGTACTAATGATCACAGAGCTAAGCCGCGGACGGACAGACGGACAGACGGACAGACGGACAGACGGACATGGCGAAACTATAAGGGTTCCTAGTTGACTACGGAACCCTAAAAAACGGGACCCTATTGCTAAGACTTCACTGTCCGTCTGTATGTCTGTCACCAGGCTGGATACAGACTGAACCGTGATAGCTAGACAGTTGGAATTTTCACAGATGATGTATTGTATTTCTGTTGCCGTTATAACAAAAAATACTAAAAACAGAATAAAATAAATATTTTGTAAGGGCTTCATTTGTATGCGGCGTCATACATACTAGAACTACTGAGTTAAAGTAGGGAGGTATTAGCATGCAGTTTTATCGCCAAAAGGCGCCTCTTCCACACAACCTTTGGGTTAAGACCCTATATCATTTTATGCGCGACCCAACCATCAACGAAACCTCATCCACTCTCCCTCTCTCATTTGCATTCCATTTCATTTACTCCGACACTTCACTTCCCTTTTATTGTCTTTTTATTTTTCCTCAAGATTAGTTTGTTTTTGGGTTTTATTTTCACTTACTTGAGTGCACTATCGGCGGTAAAAAAGGTAACAACGACGTATGCATCCTTCACGCAGTTACTACCTTTTGAATATTTGAAGTACGTTAGGGTTGGCTACTGGATTTATGCTAGGGGTGAAATGGGTTTTTACATGATTTTTATGAGCGGGTCTCTAAAAGGGTTAAGCTTGTTTATTATCCCATTTACTATTAGATTTAAGGTACGGGGGTCAAAATAAAATAAATTAACTAAATGAAGCTGAGTGAAAACAACACAAAAGTGAACACCCTTAGCATGTAAATTATGTTTGCTATCTACTACCGACAAAAATTCTAAACTCCCCGTTTTAGTTAGATAAGTATAGTTATCGCAGTTAGACTTATTAGGCATAATCGTAAAATGAAAACAGTGTATTTAAACAGGCATAGAATTTTTTCAAAAAATCTAGAAAATAAGGTTTTTTGTTAATTAAGAGGCAGGTCTAATGTGGTACTTGCCTTGTGGTATTTTAAAATTGTTACGGTCAGACATTTTATTTTTAAAAGTGTATCCCCCAAACATTTTTGTTATTTCCAAGGTCATGTAGCATGCAAACTCCCGTAAAACTCCCAAAAAACCGTATTTTAATGAGACAGTTTTCATAAAATGCAATGTCTCGAACGGCCTCATATAAAAAAATCCAATCATTAGAGAATTGCGAGGTCGAGGGCAGGTTTAATTATACCTAATATTTAATAACTGCCTTCTTCTTTGTCGTTACACTCTTGGCAGAGTAGTCGTGGCTGTCATTCCGTGTGTGGCCTGGTTAGGCTACTAGACCACGCGATCTCCCATGAGGTGGACTGACCAAATCAAATCGGCCACAAACTGTCGTGTGGTTAGTGGTTACACGGCGCCATTATTCTCTCACAGCCGCGCGTCGGTGATCTCGTGCAGAGGGCAGTTTGTGGCCGATTTGATTTGGTCAGTCCACCTCATGGACCTACCGCGTCTAGTACCGTCTACTTTGCCCTGCCCATCTAGCACAACTATGGTTCGCGACTCATATCGCGCGAATAGCATCAATCGTCACTCTCTTACGATACTGTATACAAAGGGATAGGAGCAATATCTCGCGCGGGAAAGAGTCGCATGTCAAAGTTGTGCTAGATGTGCTGAACCATCGCTCAATGGACAAAGCTCCACGGCCTCCACGTCTTGACACGTGTCCAAAATAAAGTGAGAATTCGAGATCTCACTATGGAGGACAGGCGCTGTTCTATGTTCAGCTCCTGAAGAACTGGTTGGTGCGAAACTCTGTCCATGATAGGCCAAGCATTCTTCTCCAGCACATTTCAAGCGCATTTAGATCTTGCGTTTCTCTCTCTTCAGAGTCCAAGTCTCTGCGGCACATAAAAACATGGGACAAACTATAATAAATAGGTACTAATATTTAACGCTTCATTTATTGTTACAGTTAGTATTAGTAGGCGTCTAGATAATTTTTTTATAGGATGTCAGTCGATTCTATTTTTTATTGGGATCAAAAATAAAATCGATTGACTGATTGAACGTCAAGAATGACCGTCAAAGCTCAACATTCCCACAGAGCGCTAAAAACGCTCCATACAAATGGCCACCTACATTAAGACATCATTCTGTGCGTTGGGTACCAATATTTGTATAGAGGCAATAAGTAATTTGCAATTTTCACCGTGAAAAACTGCGTTTAAGTTCATGGCTGTAAATACAATTATTGTTTTGTTAAATTATGAGGATTCTGAAAACAATGTCAAAATTAAACCATCAATACAAAGATCAAAGCTTAAAGAAAAATTGAAAAAGGAGCTACCTGGTGGAAGAGGCCGGAAATCGAATCCGGTACCTTTTGATTACCGGTCCAGCGCCTTAACGACTTTGCTACCCTAGCTCCAGGTACACCTGACGAATTTATCCTTATGCTCAAAATTTCTATTGTATTAAAAGAAACATACAATTTATGCACCATTGAAGTCATACAATTTAATTTTTTTTTGTTCGTGATATATGGAGCAAATTCTATTCACATACCTATCTACTACGTTGTATACCTAATTCAACATCAGTCAACAACTCTATTTTGCCTCATGCCTCATATAAAATTGTCCAAACATTAGACATATAAGGTTTTTTTGTTAATTGCGGGGTCACGCAGCGCGTCTGCGCGCGGGTATTGATTGAGACGGCGGGTTCACGCCCGGCGGCGAGGTGACAAATGGGATGAAAAAGATTTTAAGCGTTGTCTATGGCCAGGCTTATCCTCACTAAGGCTCATTCTTAATCTTTCCATCCGACAAAGACGGAGATAGCTGTAATGTAATACGGTATTCGATTATAAAATGTCAATAACGATTTGTTGGCATGAAACTTCATAGAAGCTTCATGCCAACAAATCGTTTCGCTTGTGACGTCTAAAAATCAGTAGTCAAAACTCGTCTTCTTTTTAGTTTTTGTCCAGTTAAAAATAGTACAATGTCGAAAAGTTAGTGGGAGTTTATTTGGTTCCGTGTATTTTTGAATGCAATGAGTGGTTTCAATGACATAATTAATTTTCACTTCAGTCAAATACAGTAATTAGACTATATTCGTAAAGTAGCTTAAGCCAAACTTCATGACGCTTAGTTATTAACGGTTGGTTGCCATCAATGCTAATATAAGTAAATACTTAATTACCTGTAGTTATTCGGACGGCAAGGTGATAAATGGGATGAAAAAGATTTTAAGCGTTGCTATGCCCAGGCTTATCCTAATAGGTAGATAGACTCCGACTCTTTTTTTATTCGACCACTTGAGTAGGTACCTACTGTCATAAGTTTGCCATCCAATTTTATCAGATTCGGTCAGATACCAATTAACGGAGAATGGGTGACGCCTTTATCCAGCAGTGTACCTACTCGTGTTTTGAGTGATATGATAAAGATGATAAGGTAGCGGCGAGCTGACAAATGGGATAAAAAATATTGTAAGAAGCGTCGTTGTCTTTGCGAGCGCTTATCCTAAAGTAGAAAAAAATCGGAAATGTTTACGTGTATGTGAATACCTTCATAAAAAATCACTATTCTCTAGTTGTCAGTCTAAACTGCTTATATATAAAATTTTCCCAATAATTATATAACATATCAAAAAGTAACTAAAATCATGTATTTTAAAGGTATTTCATAAAATAATGCCCTCTATGTAAAATCTGAAATAATGGTAAATAATAGAGAAAAATACACTACGCATATAAAAAGAGGACGTTTTCAATAACAGGATCAATTAAAAAGTTCCACGCTCAAATACCAGGCACTCGCAGCCAGCCGTTTTAAAACTAAAAAAATGCTCTCTATGACTTTCAAAACAGCCAGTAGCAAGCGTTCCTAATTTAAATTTAGAACACGTGCGCGCTGGGCGTGGTCTCGACCAATCGTGAATGTCACTTCATGCGACATGGTGACAGTTTCGACCAATCAGAGCCGAGGACGCGTGGGTGCGGTGACATAATTTCAACCAATGGGCGGGAGCACGCCCTCGACTATTCAGCATTGTGAATAAAGTAGAATCTTATCGTTGGCGCGTGTAGAAAAAGAAAAGTAGGTAGTCACACAGATTTCGTCCTAGAATTCGACTGAATTTGGCAATTAGTATCTATCAGAGACCAGAATAGTTTGACCTCTGATCTTGGATGAGTACTAATATTTCATGGGTCTAATTATATCAGGGACGAACTAGACGCGGATTAAATGATTGTTTTCTAATTAAGGTTTAACCCGTAAATAGAAGATAAGTACCTACCTACTTATATTAAATGTAATAAAAGGCTTTTTTATTTTGTTACTTATAGTGTAACTGAGCCATGAATTTAAGTTTTTTTTTTACCGATATAATGTGGATCATAAAGTGAAAGTTTCTTTACTAGTGAAATTGACAGCGTATCCAGAAGGCGCCTGTTCACGCTAGTCTTAAAAATATACGAATATTAAAAACAAAGCGTTATGAAGAGTTGACCGAGCGAGCGAAGTGAGCAAAAGCGTCTCCGTTTCATCATGGCCCAAAAAAAGTTCATATGTGCGGATGTTTGGATGCCCAGATGACTTCATAAAAATTTGTGAGTAGGTTCGATTCTTGGAAAATTTTCCAAATGGTGGAAATAAGAGTGCGGAAAAGCGCACTTTCCAGCCTCGCGAGATCTAGCTCGCAGAGCTGCTATAGTTACCTAGTAGCTATGTATTTCATCATCATCATCATTTCAGCCACAGGACGTCCACTGCTGAACATAGGCCTCCCCCAGTGACTTCCAGATCGGCCGGTTGGAAGCGAACTGCATCCAGCGGCTTCCTGCAACCTTTACCAGGTCCTCCGTCCACCTTGTGGGTGGACGTCCTACGCTGCGCTTGCCGGTGCGTGCGTGAGCTATGTATTTGTAATCATTTAATCACTTACCTATTATCTATGCATTTTGTAATACTTTGTCAACCAAATGCTCCTATTTTGTCATTTCAATACAATAATTCAGCCATTCAACCAATAACGTTCGCGCCCTCGTCATTGGTCGTCGGCGACATTCATAGATGTCACTTTGTGTCGCCTGAAACGAGATAGCGTTATACGGCTAGTGTGTGCGCGAGGAAGACAGAATGATTTACGTAATACGTGGACGTAGATTTTATAGCAGTTTTCTTTATATTTCAAGACGGCGGGATTCAAACTAAGTATTTGAAATCGGAAGCTGCGTATTACGATCATATAACTTATTCTCTTTGGAGATACATCAGTCAGAGATTTTTAATAATGACGTGAATGTGGTTCATGATTCATAGGTACCTAACTAAAATCCTTTTTGAATTGATGATCGTTCATAAGTAGTCGCCTTTTTTACACATTTAAATCGTTAACGTTATTTTTGTTCGAAACTGAAATTTGAATTTGGAACATCAAAAGTGGCCAGTTAATATAAAATTGGCGCTACTCGCGTGCGCGATCAGAAGCGTGCTCAGATCGAGCTTCTGGCGACCGATTCTTAATTCAAATAAGTGGCTACCTAACGAATTTGAATTTCGACTCGATTTTCAAAATTGCTCCCAACGGGTAGCGTTTCCGTGTAAGAATTTCTGACCATTTTTTAGTGATATTCGTGATTTCTGCGTTAACTGTAAGATACAATTTGATCGGTGATGTCAGTCTCGGAGGCAGTTAAAGAGTTTCGAATTAAATTAACAGGTGCTTGATTTGAACAAAAAGTGCGTTCAATTTTTTTATTTCTTTTCAATATGTCAAGTTGCTGGAAACCAGCTGTTCTTGATGTTTCTGTTCATTTTATTAATTTGAAAATTACCAACCCAGTACCTACGTTTTACATTGGACCCTTATTCGATTCGTTTTTCGATTGGTAATGAAATGAGAATAGGTGCACTTATTTTTTGGGATGATTTATTTCATAATTAGAGGCACAGATATTAGGATAGGAATCCATTAACTGAATGAATTGATTGAATCTTTGGATAGAAGATTAAAAGTGATAATCATGATAAAAAAATACTACCTACTTACATGGTGTCAAAATTTTAAAATAATAAGTTTAGTGTAAGAAAGTTCTAGTTCCAATATAGGTACAAGAGAAAATACTCTGTCACAATAATTTCAACACTATTTTACATTCATCGGATTGCTACAATAATGAACCAGTAGCTTTCCCACGTTTCTACAAAAAGAAACAGGAGTCGCGAAGAATTTCATTAATTCGAACAATTTGAATAAACGAAATCGAATTTGGAATTCGGAATTTAAAACCTCCAACAGTCGATCACATCACGTGCAGTGCCCCAGGTAATATAAAGAAAAAGTTTTCTTTCTTTGCACCAGTAGCTTTCTCACGTATTCGCAAAAAGAACCAAGTCGCCAAAAATTTCGTTAATTTCAAAAATTTGAATAAACGATATCGAATTTGGAATTCGGAATTTAAAAACTCCAACAGTCGATCACGTCACATGAAGTACCTAAGGCATAAAGAAATATACGTAAAGTTTTTTTATATTTAAATATAAGTAGTCACGAACGAAAGTTCTCACACTGTCAAGTTTAGATTTGGGAATGTATTGAGATAAAATATTCTTGAATATTTTGCATGTTTTAAATTTATTCGTCGTACAGAAAATTTTAAAATTCACACATTCGTAGTAAGGCATAGTTTGTTTTTAATAAAGTTAATATGCCATTTTGATTTTGCCATAATTATCAGAAATAGTGAATAACGAAAATAAAGTACGGTGGATATGGTATATGGATACGCGTAGGTCATACATCGTCTTCAGTAGCAATAGAGAATGATGCTCAATCGTCTTGTAGTGGGCATTTGCAAACCGGTGGAAATTGTGTTGTACGGCCACGTCACTGGTAAACAGTCCTTCAGACTAGCAAAACGCTATTCTTTTACCCAACTATGGCGAAGGAAAAAGGAGGTTTATGATTTAGACAGGTATGTATGTATTTGGGTTTATTTTACTTTATGTATTTTTATAAAAAAATTATCCCGGAACTCCGAACCACCTTACCATAGCGTGATGGTACACACATGGTAATTTTCATCTTTCTTGGAAGGCCGGTTTCCATTTATACAATGCACCATAGACAAAAACAATGGCCGCACACGCCGCCGACATGGGCTGACCTTGAACTAACGAACCTTTTCTAGTATTGTAAGTAGGGTTCCGTGAATTACCTTAGGTAAGCCAGGTACCATTTCGAACTAGTTTTACTGTTATTTTTTAAATCAAAACGAAAATGATAATATTTTTGAAAAGTTAGTCAAAAGGGTGCTTAGGTATGTCGTGGCCAGTACCTCGAGCATAATTGTCATACGCGACTATTTCTCGCGCGAGATAATTACCCGTCTCTTTCTGTGCCAGTAATGCGAGAGAGTGACGGGTAGCGCTATGTCGGGCGACAAGAGTCGCGAAGCATAGTTTGTGCTAGACGGGCAGATTTTTGAACAAAACTGATACTGTAATGGTGACCTCGCGGTGGCTACGGTACTGTTATGAAATTACATCTCTGATTTTGGTCGCTGCCAAATAATGTAGGCCCTTTCTACCTATAATATCTGAACTTGTTATAGGAATTTAACAAGATGGGTACATAATAAATAAATAGATAAATATCGGAACAACCTCACACAAATCGATCTAGTCCCAAATTAAGCTCAAGAAGGCTTGTGTTATGGGTACTAGACGACGATATACATACTAATATAGATAAATATATACCTACTTAAATACATAGAACAACCATGACCTAAGCACAAATAGTCGAGTTCATCACACAAATATTTGCCCTGGCCGGGATTCGAACCCGGGACTGCCGGCTCAGTGGGCAGGTGTCTACAAACCGAGCCAAACGCGTCGACAGATTAGATTTAGGATTAGTAAAAGTAATATAAGTATCTCTATAAGTAGGGTTACTTCTTATGTCTCGCGAAATGACGACGTAACCCCAAAAACAATAGCCGTTACCTCGCGTGCGATATGACAGCCGGCGGCGAAGCTTCCAAATTCAAAATTCGAATTGTCCGAATTCGATTGTCCCGGGGCCAAGAGCACCGTCGATGAAAATGGTCACAAGTGCAACTGAAATACTGTTTAGTTTCGTCGTTTTACAAAACATTGACACAATGATGGGCGTGATGAAGAAATCCAGAGATAAATGTGACGTGGTTTATGGTCAACGGTCGAGTTGGTCCGTGCAAATTCCATGTGAATTTTTGAATTGCGTGAAAATTTTAATTTGTAATTTCGATTGCAGATCACAGATACTAGAATGTAAGTACAATGAGCTACAGAATTGCATGGCCCATTTATGAAAGAATTCATTCACAAATGGGCCATGCATTTGTGCGGCCCATAGTTCGCACCTAGGCTACAAATTACATTAATTTTATAATTTGGTAAGTTTTTGATAAGTAATCTCAACTTTATTGAGCAAACTCATTCGATTCGGAATCAAATCATAAAATAGGGGCGACACAATTACCCATGTTGTATTTAACTAGTATTTATACATTACTAGTTGTGCCCCGCGGTGTTACCCGCTCATCCCACGGGAACACTAAATTTATTCGGGATGAAAAGTATCCTATGTCCTTTCCCGGGTTTCAAACTATGTATCTCCATACCAAATTTCATCTAAGTCGGTTCAGCGGTTTAAGCGTGAAGAGGTAACAGACAGACAGACACATTTTCGCATTTATAATATTAGTATGGATACTACTTAGTATTTAGTATACATTATTATCGGAAGCATAATGCCGCGTTATATGCTACTGATAGTACTGATAGGGATAGAATTGAGCTCTATCGGCCCCGCTTCAGTTCCTTTGACACCATGGATAAAATAAGACATGAAAACACGAAAAAGTTGAACCATTATCAAATAATGATTATTTATTTCACGAGTATAGTAATATTAGTAATATATTACCAAAATTTTTTTGTGCATAAGACATACATTAAATAAATAAATCGAACTGATTTCCCGTAGGTACATGTTCAACTTGTACCTATACATATCAGCCTTCAACCGCATTGGCAAACAAATTGGCACCAACTAGGCAGTAATAACGGCTCCCTAAGACACACGGTCTAATTGACGGCTGCCGAAAAAAAAATCTAGAGAGCGCCATTTTGAACTTTTCAAATTCAAATTCGGAACTTGTTAAGGTGTGTGCTCAATGGCCAGGTTTCTGTTTTTTACATATGATTGCCCATAAACAGTAGCGTAACATAAAATACCTTTAATGTAGGACCGCTGGTCCTAGGGAATGCAATCCCGATCCCGCGGGATCCCGATCTCGCGAGATCCCGTGTAATTTTTCGTGATCAATCCCGACGCATAATATGACGGGATCCCGTTCGGGATTGACGGGATTGGGCGGCAGTCGTCAGCGACGCTACACACGAGTTGGAGCAATGGAAAAACAATCAGACTTTCCAATTGCCAAGCAAATATATCATTAGGAAGGAAATTAAAAATATAATCACACGATTATATCGTAAAGAACCGAACCAAGCAGAGATTAATACGGTAGTATTAAACGAAGATGACTTGCCTCTTTCAATGATTGCAGGAAATTTGAATTTACATGCTACTGCTGTACAAACTAATATGTCACTTAAAGAGGAATTAGAACAAACTCTGCGACCATCTAAAAGTCCCTTTACACGTGTATCCACGAGCTTAGACAGATGAGAGTCTGTCATAAAAAAGGAAATGGATTTATTTGAGTGTGGACGAACTTGTTTGAGGAGGAGATTTTTGCAGTTTGCATATAATTGCTTCGCCACGCTGTTGCCAACCAGTGTTGAGTCGGAGAGGGCATTCTCAGCAGATGGGTACATTGCAACGGATGTAAGATGCCGTTTAGCAGATAACACTCTTAATACCCTTTGTTTTTTAAGAAGTCACTTTCAAAATCACCTGTAACCTGTAATACTCTCTAATTCCTTATTGTTTTGATTCTTATTACAGTTATACTTATTGTTTTGATTATCTTTGTTAATTTCCAAGGAAAACTGATGATGATTTAGTTAATAATATTAAAGAATAATAATTTTTGTTTTCTGTCTATTGATATGTTATTTTTAACGTCACCATCACAAACATGCCGTTATTATCGTTTTAATTCAATCGAACTTTACTTTTTTTTTCAAATCTAGTCGGGATCCCGAAAATTCCGGGATCCCGCGGGATTGATATTTCTAATCCCGCGGGATCTCGAATTTGCAATCCCGAGTCGGGATTGCATTCACTAGACCAGTAACAAGTTATTTCGGGATAAATAAAATACAAATAAAAAGAAAATGCTTTTCAGTGATTTGTAAATATACACATAGGTTCGTCCAGGCAGGATGAAGTTTTACAAATGAGTATTTCTGAAGTATCAAATTTTACTTAGGTAAGCTAAGATTCTTATAATTCATCGATTCTTATTTAACAGTGGTGAATATTTTTGTGAATATCTCTCGTAAGGTATAGGTACAATAAAAGTACTTTTATGAAAACTATCTAAGTAGATATCATTTTAGGTAGTTTTTGCAGATTTTTATTTCTGGCTATCTATTCAACCGTCAACATTAGGCATTTTGTCTCCAAAGGAATACCTACTAACCACAGTACCTACTGTATGCATGTACCCTAACCCCGATTGCGTGACGATACTTTTTAAACATAGAACGTTCTTTCTTTTTGCGAATTAGAAATGTTCTCTCTTCAAAACAAATTGCTGACAAGCGAGACGTTTGAATTCTTATTTTGAATACTTCACCAACATATCTCTGCGTTCGTTTGTTTAAAAAATTACCTTATTGTCTATAGTTAAAGAGTTGTTATAGGTGTTTGAATATGTTTGTAGTAGTGTTGTGAATTTAATTCGTTGTGCGTTTTGGATGCAAATCTCTCTGATGAGAGTTGATTATGTAAATGAGACGGTGCGACTTGTGCGTATTGTTGCGGCTAAAGGTAGCTGTTTTGTGCACGTTTTTTATTGCCTGTGTTTATGGTCGGGTCCGAATTGGACTTACGTGTATACTTATAGCTGTATTGTTATAGTTTATTGTTGTGGCGCCTTCTGGAAGTTATAAATGAACATGTTCGTGCTAACTGTGTATGTAACTGTGTAAGTAAGTACTAAGTATATCGTACTATGATGTAGGTACCGTTGGGAAATTTAATATCATACGTAATTCGAATCTACGATATCGGAATAAAGAAGTTATTTTACATTGCTATAAGTAGGTACATAGATTTACACATTATAACAATGGAAAGTAGAGATTTGTTACTTTTTTTTGCTCTTATTCTAAAAGCTGCGTTTAGCATTCTGCTGGTAGGTAAGCTCCTTGCATCGCGCCCACTAAAATAAAATTATACTTCTCTATCTATCAGCCACAGACGTCCTCTGCTGAACATAGGCCTCCCCATGACTCACCACAAAGTGCGATCCCGTGCTGACCACATTCATTGATTCCCCGCTATCCTCACGAGGTCATCTGTCCATCTAGTCGGGGGCCGACCCACGCTGCGCTTTCCCATACGACGGCCGTCCATTCTCAATCTCAAATTAAAATTGGTTGTATTTAATAGGCTGTATTTTCCGGTTACCTAGTTTTCCTATAAGCAATTATTTAATGCATTATACCTATCGTATCTTGTAACCACGTAACTAAACGTACCTATATGACACGACCTTTCCTATTACTAAATAGCGTGCTATCATTGTTTTGACTACATGTCCCAGCCATTATGTGACTCATACAATTATCCTCCCCCCGAGCAAACAGAATCAATTTAAAATCTCCACCGGTTCGTTCGATAATCGAATTTAAGAATTAACGAGCGACCCGGCACGCGATGTCACACTGACGTGACGTCGTGACGCGTGGCGTGAATGTCACGGCGATGGGAAATGTCACGCTGTCACGAGTCGGCGCTCGAGTCCGGAGGGTATAAGGGAGGAGCGGAAATTGTATGTATTTAAGGCTCCTTATCCGTTCAAAAATGCTGATTGTTTAAAAAAAAATCCCTATGATCAAATATGTTTCTTAACATATTACTAATGTTACTACTTAGAACAGGGCTATTGCGATTTTGGTATATATTTGAAACCTACGGTTTGAATGTTTCATTGATAATCTTTGTTTCAAAAACTAAGTAGGTACCTACTCGAAATTGACAAAATTCACGCAGGAAACAGATTTTTCAACTTATTTTCGACTGCACGCAATAAAAGCATGAAGTAGCTATGTTACTTTCTAGAACTCAGGAAAAAGCATTATTCACTTTAAAAGTTGGTTGAAATTATCAATATATTTGTCATAATAAGAAAAAAAAAAGGAATAAGGCCTCTTGAAGTGTCCGCTGACAGGTGTTAAATTGGTGGCGATATACCTACTTTGGCCGGACGTAGTTCAGTTAACTCTACTTAGCAACGGTTTATTTAGGTATACATTTTCAATAAAACTTAACTATGCGTTTTTTCTGACAAATACTTAAATGGACTATGTAGGTATTAATCTGGTCACCAAAAAATTTCATATATCATTTTCAATTCGACACAGTTGACTCCGTCTAAAACTTGCACTAAAACTTTCTTGCTACTCTAGCGCTGTTCCGGACTGCGGTCGGCATTGGATTTACTTAGTATTTGGGTGGATCAACTTTTTCTTGGTGTTATTCTGTCCCGTGACCCAGGGGACCATAGTGATTAAATGTCTACGAAAAGTGTTGATAATTTATAATACTAGAGTTGTCAGGTGATAGTCCACATAAGAAAGGGCTTATAACTGCTTAAACTACAAAGCTTTTGCTAAATATAACCACGGAAAATCGTAGGTAGTTTAAAAAAGTGACCCAGAGGACATCACCATGGCAACGAGTGGCAGAAAATAGTTGATTGACCCATTTACATTTTACCGATGGACACTTTTTCAAATATTCTCCTATGAGAGACTCCGCTTTATACCCTCCATACGCTCGAATAGCTACAGAAGAACAGAAGTATAGAATTAGTAGACATGGAGTCGATTTTTTTTGTTTCGTGATTTTGGAAGAAAACATAAGTACGCTTCACACAAAAATTTACTAAACGAGCGAAGCGTTTCAGCGTGGCATGGACAAGAATGCTTTCGCATGTCGGTATGTCCAGTTGCCTCGATTTTTGGATGCTCTCATTTATTAGCCGATTCTCGTGATATTTTGTTGTTTCAGTGTGTTTCTAAGTAGCGGAAATATGGGGGTTGAAAACCTAATCTATTATACCAAAGCGTTCTCGCTTATTCTCTGTACCTACGTTTTTATTTTGTGTCAGTTCATGCTATTATTATACGTACCCATGATAGCGTTTTTCAAGTGATAAAGCATCTGTCACTCACACTCGCATTTCGACAAAACGAGACGGATGGTTTGTCACTTTTATCGCGTGATAAAAGCAACCATCATAGGTTCGCTGTTTATCACTTTCGACACCAGCACCCCGGTAGCCGGGCGCTCTGCTCGTAGTAAGTTTTCGCTACATACGGTTTTTCCCATGTTATCAGCTACAAGCGTAGCCCGTAGCGCTACGCGGTCGTGAATGCGTTATGCATACCTATATAAATATTATGACTTTTCATTTTGTTGTGTTTTCCTTCTTTCTTCATGTAACACATATCGACCTACCCAGTCCCACAGTAAGCTCTAGTAGACGTGTGTTATGGACACTAGACGACGATATAGGTACATAATCAGATATTTAACCTTTTGAGCGCCAAAGACGGCATATCACGTCGCCGGAAACCTGTGCCCCAGACGCCACGACGTCATTTGCCACTATACAATGCCATACTATCTGCTGCCAGCATGGCGTGTGGGACACAGTTTTCCGTCAGCGAGCTGGACGGTCATGAGGTTAAATACTAACATAGAATCATCTTCGTGTTCATCACACAAATATTTGCCCTTTCTGGAATCTGATCCCAGGACCGTGAGCTCCGTAGGGAACTGCTACTACTGCGTCAGCGTCGTCTCTTGAGTCTCCTTCTTTAAAAACAGACCAAGTGCGAGACGGACTCGCGCACCGAGGGTTCCTTACATCTGAATAATTTTTAACATTGTTGTCTGTCTTTGTTAATACATCATCTGTGGGACGACGGAACCCTAAAAATTACATATTCCGGCCGTTTCGAAACAGACCCGCGACGGATTTTAACCAATTTTGGTACAGGGATTACTACGAGTTAACGTGACCGTTAGGTACTCGCTAGATCTCACTCTTTAGATGTAAGAAAAAGCCTGTACTTGATTAGACAATAGATAATTTTATTATAATTGAATAGATTTGAAGGCTGGAAATAAAATACTGACTTTTAATGTATGGTATGGTGTTTTAATTTTACAACTAATCTTTGAACATCTACATTTGTTAGACTTTATTAGACTAGTGGAATGAACGTAAAATAAGTAAAGGTAAATTGTTCGATTGGTTATTAAAATAGTGTGGGTACAGTCACATCGAATAACGATAAGGATGAGTCATAATTATATTGATAAAACATATCGAAATAAGTTCGTCACTTATGTTAACTCTCATCATCGAGAGGAACGAGACAACAACGAGCATAATTAATAGTCAAACGAACTTACCTGTTCGTAAAGTTCGACTGTAATTATGTAAAGTTGTTGTCTCGTCCGAAGATGATGAGTCCCACCCATCCCCCCCTTTTTTTTGTCATAGCTTACAATTGAAGTACTTAATTGCCGTTTCCCTTGGTTGTAAAATGTAAGACTTTAAACTCGAATGACAGGGCGCGAACACACCTGACAGTGGGAAGATAGGGTGCGTTCAGTTTTTTGCTTTTAGCTGTAAAATTATGTGACGCCACAGAGTGCAAGCCGGGACTACTAAAAGCTAACGAGGAGTGAGCGGTTTGTATGGAACATAGCGTTTACTTTGTAGAACTACAATTATCCATACAAATCGTTAACGCAGTCGCTAGCGAGTAGGTAGTCACTGTAAACTCGTGGCTCAGCGTCGGTGTCGTGAATAATGTTTAGTGACTTTTGAAAATAACTATTACTTATGTAATAAATACAACAAAGTGGATCGACAACCTGGTTAGGATCGCAGGCAGAAATTAGATGAGGGCGGCGCAAGACCGATCGTTGTGGAGAATTTTGAGGGAGGCCTTTGTCCAGCAGTGGACGTCTATCGGCTGATATGATGATGATGTAATAAATAGTGCTCTCAACACTACCCCCTTCAAACTAAGTGATAGAGGGGAAAACAGTCCACAAATATGACATTTACCATATTTCAAAGGATCACTAATGTAGGCAATAAAAATCATAAAAGTAGTTTAAAAACATTTTATTGCATAGTATAGTTTGGCAAAAGGAAGTATAACATGCTTAGGTACTTAATATTTACAGTCGTCGTCCATCTGATAATACTTTTTGGTTCTATACAAAGTTACACAATCTTACATTCAATCAGTTACAATATAGGAAAAAAAACTGCAAAGTATTCGATGGCATTAAAAGGCCCGAGAAGATAGAACTTTAGTAATTATTATAGTATCATTGAAATGTGATTTAATTTTTTTTCAAAATCAACTGTCAGGTAATGTAAAATCTCACATGAAAGATTGCAAGTTTTTCAGACATGACATGTTTGATACAATTAAAAGGCAAAGTACCTATGTTATGCAATACTCTGGTCTATAGACTTGGCATCAACATACATTCTGATATATAAGCATTTTCAAGCATGAAGGAACATTATAATATTGCGGCTCTACACTACTCGCGAGGTTCACCGAAGATGGATGAATGTAATAGTGTGGAGAGGGCACTTCGCTGCGGAAAGCCGTACTTCGGTCAACTTCGGTCAACTTCGTGAGTAGCATGGAGTAGCGATTACGCTTTTAGAGTCGAGACAATCAATTGAAAAGAATTCCACTAACAGTCCATAACATAGGTTGTATATTTTCAGCTTTTCAATTAGTAGAATAAACAAAGACAATGTAATACGTTTCTTTCAGTAGTAGCACCATCAAAAAATCGTAATATATATGCTAATTAATTATGATTGATATGGTGTACAAAACACAATATGAAGAAGGAATCTGATAAAATCACGAAGTCTTACATTTGTAACTTATATTTTACAATTAATATTAATCTTACAAGTTACAGCCATAGTTTTATACATTTATTACAATTATGTCAGCTATTTACATTAATTATTGCACAATTATTACTATGGAATGTTTACATTTAAATAACTTCAACACTACCATACAGCTAAATATTAAAATTTTACAATTTTCACGACTTTTGAGTGATATAACGTAATTTAAGTAATAAGACCAGCTCAGCCGTGTTATACCTAGTAAGAGATAAAGCTTTACATTCGAAGAATGAGAATTACAAGGTACTGGCATTCACCAATGGTACAGCTAAACTTAAAACATTATTTACTATTTGGTAATTCTATAAAAAAAATCACAAATGCACTGGAGAATCGACTAAAACGGAGTCGAAGTAAACCTATTCGCGTCACGTGGAGCTCACGTGGTTGCCTCGCCCGTTTTGCACACGTAGGTGGGATTCACTGTGGTAGTTCCTCTTAGTCCTTGAGAAGAAGGCGGCATTGCAACCGCTCACTGAACACCTATGCAACGATTGCGCGTGGACACTCTCACAATGCGCCTTCAAACTTGACAAATCTTTGAAAGATTCTCGGCAACCCCGGCATGGATAGCATCCATCCTTATTCGGTCGCGGCGCCTCATCTTCTACACAATAGTTCAATTTCCCGATCAAGGGAGGCGAGAAATTCTGTGCGCCGAAGCCGTTCAAACTAGGAGGTAGAAACCCCAAGGGAATTGGAGGGAAATTCGGTAACATACCAAACGGTGTGAAGAGGAACGGATGTTGGGAAAACATGTCGCGATTATTTATGTATGTTTCTGGCAATTGTAAAGGTGGATACGGTGAGCCGAATGGCATTTGGTAATTGAAATGACTCTTCAGCTTGTCTGATTCCTTAGCTTGGTAATATTTGTGGGATTCGATGTAAGGGACGGCGGGTTCTTCCTCTGTGAATCTGGATATTAAGTCCATTTGTTCTCTCGTTTTTTCTAAAGTTCTTAGCGGTGATTCTTCTCTAATTCTTAGGGCGTCTGTGCTCAGCAGTTTTCGATGGAGGTGTATATTAGCACTGTGGCGGTCTCTACTCCTCTTAACAGGGAAACACGCTTTGCAGCCTTCAACACTGCATTTGTGCATGACTTTTAGATGTGAATTTTGATAATGTGACTTAACGACATACACATTTGGAAACAATTTCCCGCAGACTATACATTTTCGTGGATTTTCAGGGTCTATTGGGATATCAGTTGTGCTTATGAAAAACCCCTTCTCGAAATGTCCGAAAATTTGACCTTGAATATCTTCTGGAGCACAATCATAACTGGAAACGGATGACGATGGTGATCGGTCGGAGTAGTCGATGGACTCGTTCATTGACAAATTATAAGGACCAGTGGTGTTATGATTTTCATTTCGCTTAGACATACTGTGAAAATCTCCCTTAGAAAGACTTTCCAATCGTTTTAGAGCATTTTCAGAGGAAAATTGGTCATTTTCAGAGCTCTTGTCAGTCGATTTTTCATTCGTTACTTTATCGCTGGTTTCTTCTTTGACACGTAAATCTTGAGGATTGAAGTCTGCTTCTGTTGATTCCTCTTTGCACACAGCCGGTTCAGATTTAACTTTAACTTCCTCTAATATTTGTTTAGGTGCTTTAAGGTCTTCACTCAAGCTGTCTTCCGTTTTCACTCTCTTTAAATCAAGTGCACCTTCTTGTGGACGATCACAAGGTGGATTCTGCTCATGTTTTTCCAAACCATCATGGAATCGAGTTGGATTTAAGTTTTTACGTTTTCTTTTATAAATTTCAGGACTAGCAGCTTCCTTTCGCCTCTCATGACTCTCATTATTATCTCCGACACTTCTTTGATCAAAATCAGTCTCAGAGTCCTCTACAGATCCCGTAGATTTGTTCAGATTGGAGTAATAATCACTGGTATCCATGTGGTCTCCTTCGTCATCATCGTCATCACCTGCTACTACTACTATTCCGTCATCTTCGTCAGAGTCGCCCTGACCATCTTGGTCTTTATTTTCTGCTGAATCGTAATCTCTTCTCATTAAATGCCTCTGATCCAGATGACCAAAGTTCATATTGGGATTGTTTTTGTAGTCCAAGGGAAGATTACCAAACTGTCTCATGTTTGCGGGATGATTTAGAAGTGGGTAAGAGCCGAAAGGATGCATCGGATTCATCACAGATTGTAAACCAAGCCCTGCATTGTGCGGTGATAGTAGAACTGGGTGCACTTGTGAACTCCGGCCATCGTGTGGGGATATCTTCCTTCTTAAATGTGGAGAGTGTAATTTTGGGTTGGGATTTGCACTATGCCGGTTTCTCGATCGTCTTGAACTGAACATCATACTGCAGCCTTCAACAGTGCATTTGTGCATTTCTCGTAGATGTACTGCAGAGAAGTGAATTTTTAAAGCGCCTTTATCACAGAACGTTTTTAAACAAACATTGCACTGCACACGTTTTTTACCCGTCGTTGGATTTATGAAATGGGTCCCCAAATTCAAAGGAATCTGTGATGCGCCCCATTGCCTTTTTGGTGGACTTATGCATTTCCCTATCATCATATTTCTTGAGTTTTGGGCTGCTTCTGCATAAGCGTCTTTGCTTAGGTTGAGTACATTTTCATCTTCTGATCTTGCACCATCTGGGCTTGATTTACCTGTATTATGATTTGCCTTGTTTTCCGGAGATTCTACAGGTTTTGCGGACATGTGTGGAAGAAGAGCCTGTAGAGACGCTAATCCCATGGGGTTTTGACTGAGAGCTGCAACGACCGCGGCGGGGTGACTGAAACTCGACGGCATAGTCATGGGAGGCATAGGCAAGTTTCCTGGCAATTGGAAATTGAAGAATTGATTTGTCATCATCTCTACGGTAGCTTTCTCAGCAGAAACTACATCGAATCCAAGTTTTCTCGTATCTTCTTTATCATTTGGTTTCTGTTTCCGAAAGTCGAATGGTTGCATGTTTTGTAAATGACTTAGAGGAGAGGAGTTTCTAGGACTAGTAGTAGAGAGGGGACTGGACGAGGTAGATAGATGTACACTGTGGTTCGGCGACATATCAGCCGATGATGCTCTAGGTAGCGGAGACTGATTTTGCGGCGAAGATCGGTTATCACCAGGGGACACTGTCTCCCTTTTAACTTCTAAATGCTTTTCTTCATACTTCCTTCTCTCCTTATCATGAATAGTTTTTAAGTATTCAAATCGTTGTTTGGCCTCCATCATGTGCTGGAAGTATTTTAATGAATCTTCATCGGGAACACCCTTAGTCGCCGAATGTTCCATGAGTTTTCTGAACTCGGCTTCTATTTTGACCTGCTCCATCGCTCTGGAGTCTGAGTAGTCTTTGTCTTTCATTTGTTCGTAGTCGTGACTAGCTGGCGGCGACGGGAGACCGTTCTTCTTGTAGATGGGGAGGAGGGACGTCTTGTGGAGCGCACGAGCCTCTTGCAGTTTGAGTATCTGCTGTAGAGCTATGCTGTGCTCTGGCCGACCGCTCCATCGCTCCGTACTGCTTGATTGGGATTCCTGTAACAAATAAAAGCATATGTTAAGTTCGTATTTTGATAAAGTTTAATGTTATGCTAAATCAAATACCAATGGGAGAATATAGAGGTTAAATTAAATATAAATGGAAGGCACGCTTAGTTCGGTTTGCAGCCCGCAAAGACGTAGGTAATACATACTTAATGCCCACAACATCCCAAACCTTAAAAGCCTCTAATCAGAAAAGAGCTCTTAGCATAATACCATATTCCATATAATAAGATTACAAACGTTTAATTTGTACTTTACGAATGGAGCAGATTATCGTGTCGTATCCTAACCACGGGTTGTTCAAACTCTTCAAAATAACAATCAGTGAAGGAACCACACCTTGCGTTTTCAAAGGCTAATATCAAATTAATTCCAAGAACGGAGAGCAATTGAGTAAAATTGTGTAAAATGACGGTTTCAAGTTTGGGGAATAGAAAAGTGGAGGTGTCGCGTGTTCGGAACGATTTAATCCGAAAACAAAATTACTATTCATTTGGTAAGCATTCGGGCCGGCGCGGTGTCAAAGTTAACTTCGACTTAATTTGACGCTCTAACTTAAGTTTAATGGATTGAAAATGGTTTTGGACATTATTATAATTAAGTTGCTTTGATTAAGTTTGTTATTTGGTTTTTAGACCTCAATTAATGATTATGATTACGTTTATGGGATATGATATGTATTAACCACTATACAATATGCATACTACGAAAGTAATTATGTATATCGTTACGCCTATTTTTGAGGATAAATTTACCCTATATTTGGTATTACTATACATCTGAGGTACTTTTTCGATTAGTCGTAAAGCTGGCCGCAAAAACATTGGTAATTTTTTTTTTTTGGCAAGATTTTTTTTAATAATGCTTTTTAATGAACATTTCTATTATAAACTAAAATATATACGACACCAATATAATTTTATATGATCGTCATAATAGACAATGCCGTAGGACAGACAACTAAATAACACACGCAGTCTGAAAACTCAGGAAATGAGCTTCCAACTAGTTCATAATATTATTCTAACTATTACATCTTATGCCTCGGAGGTTTCAATAGAACATTAAAGGATTTGCAGGAAATGTTATTCGCACTTATGGATAATTATGTCATGCGGGATCCTGCATAAATGTGAGTGTAAGAACGGTAATGAAATGCCTTTACAATAAAATTTACCCACATGTAGTGTTTAACGAATGGAATATGATATGAAACCTAAAAGTATTCAAACTCACTGCGCCCAATGTGATTATATATAAGGAGCCTTTGTAAAATGCATTAGTATTTTAATTGTGTAAGTTTGGAGAGAAATATGTATAATAGCATAATTTTAAATTAAATTAATAGGTAAAAAAAATTTAGAAATACTAGCGACCCGCCCCGGCTTTGCACGGGTGAAATGCTAATAAATTGTGCATGTATTATACATATAAACTTTCCTCTTGAAAAACTATCTATTAAGAACACCGTATCTAAATTTGTTGCGTAGTTTTAAAGATCTAAGCATACATAGGGACAGACAGACAGCAGGGAGCGACTTTGTTTTATACTATGTAGTGATGTTTACTTGGTATATAATTTCATAAAAGTACACGCCTACACGTGGTATTTTATGTAAAACCGTGCACACATCAATTGATACAGAAAGTGGGTGTCAAAATAAGGTATAAAGCAATTCCGCAAAACAACCCTTCCTCGATTAACCGACGATCAAACGTGCCACCGGCCCGTTTTCGTGACTACTCGATTGTCGCCTTTTAAAATCGTTTGTCACTCGATTATACAGAGTAAGCGACGGGGTTGCTATGTCATTACCATGTTCTGGGGAAAACGCTCGACTCTAACCCATTCCGAACCCTATTGATACAATTTTGAGTCCTACTCGAAAGGGTAAAGGTTCATGTTACAATTTAGTAACAGAGCGTGTTTTGAGTCCGGGACAGTAACTTGGAAATTAAACTGCCGTTTACCCTGAGGGGCAATTTCACCAAAACGGGCAATTATAAAAAAAACAATCCGACTAATGCCAACAAAACGGATAAACACGGGATAATAAAGTGTCGTTTAGGGAAAACATAGTTCTAAGAATAAGATAAGAGGGACAAATTATAGAGCGTTTTGAAAGCAATTTCGTGGGTAACGTGTCTTTTTCGTTTTTTCAAATGTGTTTTTGTCGTTTTTCTGGTGATATTAGAAATGTTTTTCTAATTTGGTAATAAAGGGATGATTTGATATAATCACGCAGTTGCGGACGAGAAAAGTTTAAAATTATGATGTCTTTTAAATTCTGTATTATACTGTAATTTGCATATTCTAAAATGTACCCAATAATTAATAGACATAAATCAGATACATAATAAAAATAACATCAGCTAAGTGGGCTCAAATAGATATTTATATTTTGTAACTCATAAAGTAATATCAACTAAGATTGTAACTTTGAGTCAGTTAAATGTTCTATTTTTTAGGGTTCCGTACCCAAAGGGTAAAAACGGGACCCTATTATAGTTCTAATTCTATTTCTTAAGCGAATCCCATTAGCTTTGTACCCGATAAACAATACTCATTATCTGTATTGTTAACTGTGGCCACAAATGCCACTTCGAAATGTAAGGCGTTATAAGTGCAAATAACTTTTACACTAAATTAGTCTTTAAGTCAAACGAAATAAGGTTTACTCTTAAACAAATAGAACACAGATGTTGGTCACTTCATCGTCATCCTAAGCATCGATACGAACTTCACTGCTCTTTCACATACGAAGTGACCAACATCTGTGTTCTCTTTGTTTAAGAGTAAACCTTATTTCGTTTGACTTAAAGACTAATTTAGTGTAAAAGTAATTTGCACTTATAACGCCTTACATTTCGAAGTGGCAGTTGTGGCCATAGTTAACAATACAGATAATGAGCATTGTTCATCGGGTACAAAGCTAATGGGATTCGCTTAAGAAAAAGAATTACATCTATACTGAGACTTCGCTGTCCGTCCGTCCGTCTGTCACCAGGCTGTATCTCAAGAACAATGATAGCTAGACAGTTGAAATTTTCACAGATGATGTATTTCTATTGCCGCTATAACAAAAAATACTAAAAATAAAATAAAATAAATATTTAAGGGGGGCTCCCATACAACAAACTTGTTTTATGGTACGGAACCCATCATGCGCGAGTCGGACTCGCACTTGCCCAATTTTTTATTTGTAACAATCACATTGATGGTTTTCAAACGTATATCTAATTATCTACAAGTGTTACCAATATGTTGCCATTATAAATTCTTTCAAATAAAACTACTTAAACGGATAAATATTAATTATTTGAGCCTCCCTGACGTTTCGGAAGCTTTATTTAATATGTGGATGTATTCTGTTTAAATCGTTTTATTTAAATGTTTGACAGTCGCGGAAACCGAAGAAAGTATTATTATAAATTTAATTTTCATAAAACTAATGACAATCACATCTTTTGTATGTTTCTCGCCGCATGAGCACCATAACATAAATGCCCTTAAATTAGCTAAGGCCCTCTAACGGGCTATATTTTGACAGTGCCGTGTTCTTATTAAAATAATGCGACGACCGTCCCTTTATACCGCGGCCTGTCATTAACCAATAACATGATTATGCTGATGCTTTAATTAAATCATATTTTACTGATACGCTGCGTTATCAAGGCTGTTTCATAATGACGACTTTACATATGATTAACGCCCGTTTTGATAAACTTGGAAAGGACGAGGCCGATGATGATTATAAAGATATAATATAAATATTACGGCATTACGGCGTGTATTTAATATTTTTTCATCATTGCGCAAACGGAATGTACCTACCTATTCATGTTTCTATTTTAATATCTATTACTGGATACTAGCTGGCCACTAAGGTTTCCAATCCCGTGGGTTTTGTATGGACAATACCGGGATCCAGAACTAAAGAGTCTCGGGATCGGAAGCCCTAAAGTGACCTCGTTAATACTAAAATGAATTCCAATTGTAGAACAAAGTTTTACTACGGGTTAGCCAGTTATTGAACGGAGACCAGTATTTGGCGATTTACCTTATATTGTACCGGTAACATAATTTGGCTAGAGGTAATTAGATAAAGGAACAGCAAAAAATCTATCCTATTGAAACATTTTAATTTTAATGGGATCTAAGGTTAGGACTCGGGTACTAGGGTATCCATTCCATTTAGGTCCTAACCTTAGATCCCATTAATATAAAAAGGGTTAAAACGCGTATTTTTTTTAAATTAAATACAATGTCGACGCCGCTGTTGTCTTAAATAGATAACTACGTATTTGGAAAGAAAAGTAGACGTATTATTTGTTAAAAGTGAATTAACACGTTAGTACCAATTATTTTGAACATTTTGCAATCGCAAAATGTGTAAAATGTGTAAAAGTGATAGATGTCTTGCCGCTCCTGTCTATAGAACTTAGCCCTAGATTCAAAACCATAATTATTGTCCTACAAAAGTCCAATCACAATGAACTCATCCAAAATAAACCGATCCTTACAAAGTCACAGATCCGCACTGAAAACTGGACGTAACTTCCAAACTTAACCCGTCAGAGTTCAATAACCTCCCTATCTCTAATTACCCCAGTTCATACCCAATCACCCCACCATACAGTTCACTTTCGAGCAAACCTCCCGTTCTCATAAATTCGCGAACGTATCTCAGTACTGTACATCTGACCCACGCCTACTGGCAATGGACAAGCGGGCATATATCACGACATTTTTTCAAAGTAACCCCGCTCAAAAGTGACCCTTAACAGGTATCTTGAAGGTTGGCGATCGCTCGCGGGGTAACTTTTTTTTGACGATGATCGTTTTTAGTCGAGCCGCTGTCGTGACATGCCATATTGTTCCAGACATGATACATGGTGTAGGTAAACAGGTATGCGTACAGTCGGAACCAGCGCCATTTTTCTTATGATTGATTTATGCGCGGGAGTTGTTTTTAAACAGCTCTTTTAACTAGCTTTAGCCAGTTAATAGTGAATAAGAAAGAAATAAACTACTGAGTTTTATTCTGTACGCCTACTTACAGATTAACAGATTACGGGAATGAGGTTGCAAAAAGGCGCCGAGTTTAATGACCAATATAACAAACTCGTATTATAATATATTTCCTCGCATTAGTCGTGAAAAGCACTATGTTTAATCTCAACAGAAAGTGCAATAGATGAACTCGTATTATAGAAAGCCTCCCCTGCGGCTCGGTCGTCGAAATTTACTCGTTCATCTATTGCTCACTTTGCAGTCTCTACAACGATGTACTATTTAATAATTAAGATGAAAAATAATTAAGATGTGGTGACAAAAGCACTTTTACATGTCTGAATCTACCGGCATTTCACAAGAGGAAACCACTGTTGGGAAGAAGCACCAAGAACTGCCACACTTCGAAGAAAAAAAAGCGACCTAGATGTTTTGTTTTTTTCTGTAATACCTATATGTACGTTACGAGTATAACGTAGTTAACGTACATTGAGTCTCCATAGTACATTACTACAGAGGCTGGGAAAATTGGGATTGCCTCCCGAGTTAGGTATGGGATACGTAAGTATTTTTATGTAGTTCATTTTTAGGGTTCCGTACCCAAAGGGTAAAAACGGGACCCTATTACTGAGACTTCGCTGTCCGTCCGTCCGTCCGTCTGTCACCAGGCTGTATCTCAAGAACGGTGGTTCACAGATGATGTATTTCTATTGCCGCTATAACAACAAATACTAAAAATAAAATAAAATAAATATTTAAGGGGGGCTCCCATACAACAAACTTGTTATATATTATGGTACGGAACCCTATTCATGCGCGAGTCGGACTCGCACTTTCCCAATTTTTTTTTCAATATCTTGCATAAAAATGTATAGGTACTTTAAACTGTAAACTTGTACGTTGCAAGAAATAAAAGGATTTTTATTTTTAATTTATTTCTTTATGTAAGAATGAGGCTGACAATCCTTCTGACGCCGAGGTATCTCTGTAAGATATGTGTTGCCTATAGCCTGAATTTCCGTTTCATTCAGCTTATACCTTTTCGCCCCGACAGTACCGGCTTGCCAGTTTCGCAGCCCTACCTAATAATTACACTCACATACATCTAACTAGATAAACGTTCTATTTTTTTCGTACTTTATCAGAAAATGGCGGAATGATCGGTGAACTTTAAACAGCTTATGCACAAAACGGGCTGAAGTAATACGAAATCTTCATAAGTTAAGACCTTTTGATCACGGAGGGTGCTGGGCATCCTTTACGTCACGCCTGTTTAATGATACGTCACGGTTCTATTACCCGAGACATCTGTCAACGTAAGTATATGGCGGGTTGGAAGAGATCTCTTTGTGCGATAAGACCGACAGTTATTAGTTGGAGTTTTGTAACTGCCGGCACTTGCTGGATGAGCGTGAGATATGTTTTTTTTTTTTTTTAAATACAAGAGACAGCTCAGAAGTTGCAAAAAGGAAAAGAGTTAAATAAGTTTCTCTAAATATGAAAGCTATCCTAGTTTAAAATCTCAGTTTGTTTTTCTTCATACGGTATAATGAAGTAGCTACTAATTTTCGAATATTTAGCAAGTACAGTTTACCTTAGTAGGTGGGTGGATCTACCTTTTTTTGTTGTTACTCTGCCCCGTGGTCTAGGGGGCAATAGCGAAACTTCTTAGATAAGCGTTAATAATTTACGTTACTGGTATTGTCAGGAGATCTACACAAGAATGGGCTTATAACTGTTGCAATTACAAAGTTTTTGGTAAATAATCGCCGAAATCATAATTTCAAAGAGACAGAGACATCACCATGGCAAAGAGCAACCGAAAAAAGATTAGCCCAGGTACAATAGAAATAGCAACTCAGTTGCCGGTTTTATCATCAACATCAGCAGACAGAGTCAAATCACTCGTGCATCGAAAACCACGGGTTATGATCATCACAAAATAAATATAAGTACTAACACGTGATCACTTGGGCAGGTCAATATTATACTACTTGTGACATAGATGAGCACACATTATGAGTACCTAATACTCGTCTAGCTATTAGTTAAAAAATTGGGCAAGTGCGAGTCCGACTCGCGCATGAAGGGTTCCGTACTATAATCTATAACAAGTTTGTTGTATGGGAGCCCCCCTTAAATATTTATTTTATTTTATTTTTAGTATTTGTTGTTATAGCGGCAATAGAAATACATCATCTGTGAAAATTTCAACTGTCTAGCTATCGCCGTTCTTGAGATACAGCCTGGTGACAGACGGATGGACGGACGGACAGCGAAGTCTCAGTAATAGGGTCCCGTTTTTACCCTTTGGGTACGGAACCCTAAAAAACATAGTAAGGTAAAAGTCCGTGTGCTCGTCACGCTAATGCCCAATAGTTGACACCAATGCTGTCACTTCTATTGCTAATGACATAACATTCAAGATGGCAACTATCGGGACAGTGTCAAGCACGGGGGCGTTTACATCGTAAGCTTATATAATGTATTTGGCTTATGTTGTAGGTTGTAGATAAAATTCAAGACTAGTAGTAGTGAGTGCGGAGTCGACCGGCCCGTATAGGACTATCTATACATCTAACACAGACTTTATACAGCTTAAATTAGAATTATAATGGCTGTATAACCTCTAATACAGCCTTTTTGCTGCCTGGGATGTTACGCAATTGTCGCGCGACATAACGCTACCCGCCACTCTCACTCTGCACAGAAAGAGATTATGCATAGTTGTGCTAAACGGACAGGTTGACGAAGTTCTCTCCGAGATATCAGAGAGATGTGTATGAAATTACGACCCTGATTATAACTAGTTACTAATGAAATGAAGTGTTACGAAAGGCAGGTGAACATATTTTATCATTTAATTAATTAGATGATGAGAAATAGTATCTGCATCACTTATAGTTTGTCAAAACGAGCTAATAATATTGATTGACGATTATGATATAACCAATTGTAAAATATGTCTATTTGTGACTAAATTGGAAAATAGTCTAAATCAGAGTGAGCATAAGGCATTCGGCCTCACTCTGACTTCTGCATCCGAATTCAATGTATCAACAATATTATAATGAATACAATACAAATACGCCCATTCAATTTATATTGCACACCAAAATACATATACCTACGAAAGAAATCAAATACAAACAAATTATAAACAAAAATTAAAACATGGTAGACAACAGGCGGTCTTATTGCTAAAATAACGAATAATTCATTTAAAATAGCATATGTTAAAAACGTCTCAAACGAAGGGTAAAACCGCCAATTCTCGACCTGCGACCGAATATTATTTTCACAACGATTACTCTGAAGCACCACAGATGGCGCTACTCATTCAGAAATGAAATTATCTATGTTTAAAGTTATGGAATCGCAACTAGACATGGCAAGTTGAGTTGACAACTTTACAATACTATAAAGAAACAGTGATAAATGCTTGTATAAAGCTGGCCATACGCAAATACAGAATCCGATCATTGTTCAACGCATTAATATCCTAAATATCGACTGAGTACTGACGGATTGTATCAATATTTGTCATTCTTTCAACAATGGAGCATCATGGCCGCGTGGGTGGTCGTTTTGTGTGAGTCTAGTAATTTAATTAACATCATACACGAATGATTCATGTGTATAGAAAGCGGACGAATTTTGCCTCTCGAACAATATTAGCTTACACTGAGTGATGTTTTTGTGATTACATTTTCATTTGAACGAAGTGATTTTGTTAATATTTTCTGTAAATACACAATGCTTTGGGGGCTATTAGATAGGTTTTATGAAAACAATGAATGGGACATATGGCACGTTACATTTTGATTGTTATAAAACTTACTCAAATAATGGTTTAAAGGTTATACGTGACCAAATTTTCGATTTAAACTTGCTATTAGATACGCCCTAGTTATAATTATAATAACTAATTACATAAAGTAACTTAAAATACCGAAATACTGCTTCTTAGTGAGTTGTAATTTAGATTTTTTTTTCAGTCTCAATTTTTTTTCAAGACATTTATTTTGACATCTAGCGACGGTCTATTTACTTTAAAACCATGAACGAGATTTACCTTATTATATTATTTAATATACTCTTAATTTAGTATTAAATAATTTATTTGACACAAGTACAGTTCAAAGACATGCATACGTGTTTTTAAAGAGTATAACAAGTAAAAATCGAAAATATTTCATCGTTAGAGTGTTTTTTTAGGTTTGGTTCAAGTTGTACGCTGCGTTTAGTATGACAAAATCTGTCATTTAAAATCTATACTTAAGTACCTACGCTCTACTGTATATAACAACCCAAAAAAAACTCAATCTTCCCGTCTCAAATCTCCGATCGATTGACCTTATCCAATTATTATTTAATACCCATAACGCGCCGTAAGCCAAGATTAAGGCGATACTGTGTCCAGTGTATCATTACCCTACGTTAAGCGACCCGTAATTTTACGTGGCATCTAAATGGTATCACAGATTATGGTGACGGATTTAAAGTGAACATGTTGTTAGTCCGTTGAAAAGAACGGGTTTCAGATTAAACATATTATCTACATCCTATAGGATGTACCGCGATTACTATTATTCAATGACTGTAATCATTTGACAGAAGACCGTATAAAAGTGGAAATTTAATTTAGTGCCTAGTCTTAGAAGCAGTTTAACTAAGACTACACAGACCGGGATTTCTTGTACGGAAAATTGGGAATAGCAATATATTTTCGCGACAAAATTAAAAACGTTCAGAATAAACAAAAAAGTTCTACCAACCTTATTATGGTCATCTTCCCACCACCGTTTCACAAACTGCGAAAGATTTTTCAAACTACTATAATCCTCACACATAGTGTCTTGAACTTCACTAACACTTAACACAACTAATCCTTAAGACTGCACAGATTTACCGAAGATTTGCGTAAGACGAGTTTAACCTTTGCGAACTGGATCACAACTAATCCTTTGACATGAAGCCTAAACCATAACACCTCAAAGTCTCTTAAGGTGGGGGTGACCTACCTGAAAGAGCCTAGTGATAACAATGGACCTACTTACAAAAGGGTGAACCCTGCTGATAAGGCTAATCCTTTTGTCTTCGTGTGGTGTTAAATCCCATTGCAGCAGTCATTAGTTTTGGCTAAAAGGATAATGCTAAGTGTATTGAAGTGCCGAGGTTGTCAACTGGGGGATTATGGGCGGTATTGTTTGTGGTATTTGTTTAGTTTGGGAAATGCCGACATTGCAGATGACTGTTTAGTTTATTGATTTCAACGTACACGATTTTCACATAATATTTTTCACATTATAAAAAAAAACGGGACTTAATCGCGTCCATAAAATGTTTACTTAATTAACTTGACGTTTCGAACGTGATGTAACGTTCATAGTCTTCAATCAAAGGTCCCTAAATAAACACTTATTGAACGCGATTAATGGATAGTTGTTCTAATTTGATAGAAAAATCATGTGCCATCCTAAATTCGTACATGATACGATACTTATTAAGATTTTTGAATTTTGAGAATAAAATAAAACCGTCTAAATAAAATAAAAGCTCTATGTTTTATTAATTTGTAAAGATTATTAATGAGCAAGTAATTTTAATTTGAATAGTTAATATTTTTATTGAAAGTAGACGCTTTTAATCAATTTAAGTTTAATTCAAGTTTAAGTACATGTGACTTGATGTAATAATGTGATTAATTCGAAATTTAATGAATTAGAAGAGATTAATTTTTATACTTTTATAATTATATCTAATTAGGTAACGAGTATCGGTTTCAGTTCTTATTGAACAAGTTTTCTGTTGCATATAAAAAACGTACGAAAAAATTGTAAGTAATACCTATTTGCATGTGAATCTTTCTACTTAGCTCCAATAAATAGATCATTATCTTCTCTTTATTAGATGTACATAATTACCTATGAACATGTTGTAATCAATTATAGAAACTCATTTAGCCAATATATAGGTAGTAGCCATTTACTTCCAATGAAGCATAAATATTTAAGATTGTAAATAAAAAAAATTACATATAAATGGTATATCTCTGTTCATGACATAAATAAAAATTATTTCAAAAATAATTTGCAATAGAATAAACATAATATCGCATGTAAACGGTATGGTAACTATTGTAAATATAACATGTGCTTCATTGACATAGTATACCTACCATTTTTTTCTAGTTTCTGGTTATCTAAAAATAATATCACACAAGAAAACTTCAAACTTGCTATCACCATCTGCGCGAAGGTAAACCCAACAAACAACAGAATTTCAAAGAAGCCCGAAACGTGATCATTTACCTGATGGGCCTCGGACAAAACAATGGCGACCTTTTTTTGAAGTTAACCGTATGTGCGACACGTAAATGGTCTAAGGTCAACAATGGGTGTCTTTACCCTACTGATAAGCAATTGTGTGGGTCGCGGAAACGTCAGTGCTTTAAGTTAAGCAGTTTTTTAGGAAGTTTGCAAAGTTATTGTTTTCGTCCCGTGGTGTTAAATGCAGGTTTTGAAAGTGTTTTGCGCATGTGGGTTTAAGTTCTAAGAAAAGATTTTTTTCTACGTGTTTTAGACTTGTTTTGATTTCTGTTTGGTTTGAATATTTTTGTTATTAGTCATAATATTATCTGTACGGCTATATGCAGCCGAGTTACTATTTACAAGAAATTCACACGTTTTGTGTAATGGAATTGTTAAAATAATTAAACATTTAATATTAAGTCCTTATCTAAAATAGATGTCAGTGAGAGTTCTCAATTTCACACCTTAGAAGACATAGTATAATCTGACAATTACTGCCGTGTTACGGTAAAAGGTCGTATCTTTATACGGAGGTCATAGTAAGATACGTCCTTTTACCGTAGCATGGCAGATTAACTCTCCTCAACAATACTTTATTATCTAACTAATAATCTAAATGTAATGAAATTCAGGTATTCATAATAAATTACGTAGGTATATAGCCTGTTACCGGCATGCGGGCATTTATTAAAACTGATAATAATATAATCCATTAGTAATTGTTTGCATGTATTAGCTAATCATAATTATGTAAATTAACTGCACAATTAAATTTCTTAAATCCGCACATTCAATGTAGTGGGTGTACAGCGTAATTGTCATTACTCATATATCACGCTGTCATTTAACACTCACTTGTCAATCGATGCTCATTTATTTTACTTTATATTACTGGTAATTAAAATTTTGTTACAAAGTTAATAAAGCCTGAATTTAAGTAAATTAATTAAATTAAGAACATGGATACGTTAAAGATCTATATTAGGTACTTTACTCTACTTTAAGAAAAGCCTACTGGGCGGTAACACACTGTATAGTTATAATCCCATAATTATTACTTGTACTAACATGGCTTCAAAATGAAAAGGTGCCTCTTTATTTTATTATAAACATTTAAATGCCTACATACTTAGATAAAGATACACTAGACAACGTCAATAGGGCACCTAACCATATAATTCAGCGTACACTCAACAACCCAAGTTGCTATCACTTCGCTCATCAGTCATCATCCTGCCAAGCGTAGTGTGGTACACTACATTTGGCAGTACATTTTCTAAATGAAAGTGCACATTTAGAAATGAAACTTTGTTACTCATAATAAGTATATCGGGGACCTACACTATAAGGGCAAATTTTTATTTTGTTGTCGTTTTTTTTTCTCAGATTTCAATAAAATTTGGTGAGTTGGTAAGTTGCTTATTTTGAACAAGGTAAGCCCAATTTCACGATCCAGGATTGTTCGTAACTCAATGGAAAATTTTGTAGGACATATCGTGAAATTGGGCTTACCTTGTTCAGAATAAGCAACTTTACCAACTCAGCAAATTTTTATTGGTCTGAGAAAAAAAAACGACAACAAAATAAAAATTTGCCCATAATACTCCAAAGTTTCATTTGTCCGAATGCATCATTATTCCGAATTTTCTTAATTCCGAATACCATGTCCTGATAAAAAAATTAAGTAGTTTTTTTTGGGATAACACTAACCTAATTATAGTATGTAACATAATTCTGATTCCAAGTATATCATGCCTATATCGATATTCTTATGAAGTCTATTAAATGAAATATCGGTACATTGAATATAATATATTTATATTTAAAATAAGTGACATTGATAGGCTGCTTAAAGGGTAAAACGTCCATGTCAAGTTAAAACGGCAGAACGGATTCCAACTATTTTTATTTCCAGAATTGATTAGGTTAGAATACGTATACGTATTTAGGTAGCCGACCCCGATTGAGAAGAATTAATTCTCAAAAAATGGGACAAAGGCTAGGATGAGGATGAGGATGAGAATACGTATTACCCGACTGTGACAATATTCATAACCTTGTTATGACTTTTTCTTCTCTGCCTGAATGAAATTGCAGACACATATATATATATTTAGAAAAATCGCGGTAAATAAAAAAGTCAGCACTCCAGGGTTCGATCCCGCGTCACCAACGCCACACAATTCAATTCAAAACAATCATCATTTCATTCTAAACATTAGATTTACGCTAACAGACGTTACTGTTTTAATAAAAAAAAAAATAAGCTGCAGACGCCTTTTCATCAGGATACCGTGAATAAAAAGTAGTCTGCCCATATATTTTGGGGCCATAGTGGCACAAACATACTTACATGAGTAAAGACGCGTAGCGTATTAACCGCACTTTAAATAGGGTAAGTAATAAAAGATATAAGAACTTATACTATAACATTCATATTATATACGCTCATATTGTATAAGCTTGTTTTGTATACCGTTCAAGGTGTATAACGAACGTTAGATATAACATCAAAATATCTATTTTTGTTAAGTATAACGTTATTTAAGTATAATATCATTATATATAACGATCATAACGTATAACGTTCATAATATCTCAGATTTATAATGTATAATACTCAATACATCTAACACCAAAATGCATAATGCTCGTATAGAATAACCGCCTGCACATCAATTATGTAAATACTTATGCAATAGTTCGCTGTAAAATTTTAATATATGTACCTCCATGATGCAAGCAAGAATTTTGACGCTACGCTCGCTTCGCTCGCTCCGCTATCCATGGTCATAAAACAAACCTAACCTAACCTACAGTTTTCGGTTTTTGACCCATATTCCATTTTGTCGCAGTTCTTCCAAACGGTATACTCGTATTTGCCAGAATTTCATCTGCCATTATCAATTGTGTACATACTTATGCATTCGCTGTTAAATTTTAATATACCTCCATGCAAGCAAGCATTTTGACGCTCCGCTATCCATGGTCATAAAACAAACCTAACCTAACCTACAGTTTTCGGTCTCTAACCTGACCTACTAACTGCAAAATTTTAATATACCTCCATGCAGCAAGCAAGCATTTTGACGCTCCGCTCGCTTCGCTCGCTCCGCTATCCATGGTCATAAAACAAACCTAACCTAACCTACAGTTTTCGGTTTTTGACCCATGTTCCATTTTAGGGAATAGGGGTAGCAGTTATAACCTATTTAGTATTGCATACGCTATTATATTTGTATAGAATCTTTTTATCGATTCTATATTTTTTATGTGGTAATCACATTTTTATTTTTATTTTTATTATTTATAAAAATACGCTATTATATTTTCTAATCATTATACGAAAAGAAAGTATATACTATGATCGATATACGTTATGTATGTTATATCAACTGAATTTAGAGTATTTGAGTGTTATATAAAAAATCATTCTACAATGTGAGTATTATGCTAATTGACCGTTATTCCTAATAAAAATATTGATTTTGATGTTATAGCAAAAGTTTATTATATCTTGTGAACGTTATTAATATGAAATTATATATTATGTAGTTATATCTCATGGGACGCACCCCTTTAAATAAACATAATTTAGTAACCGCCAAATAACCTATTTCACTTAGATATAATAAAAAAAAACAATGTCCCCAATTTAATTTGTACATTTTCATAATATTTAATTAGATTTAGTTACTAGTTCTATTGTTGAATTTTTGTTATTTTGATGTGTTTTTGATTAAATATATTTTTCATAAAACATTTTTCTTCACTATAGTGAAATAGTGTACACTCTAGAACGCAAGTTTGTTTCACATCACTTAGCCTGTCAAGCCCAAGCCGCTTGCGCATCTGATACGCGCGCCGCGGGCAAAGCGGCAATAATATAACTTTGCACCTAATAATTTTGCCAACCAATTATAATTTTGCCCCGCGATTATAATTTTATAATTTTCCACGTTCGTAATTTATGAGAGGCGTGTCACTGGTGATTGATTGTTTTGGTGATTGATTCGTTTGTTTCTTCGGTGTTATTGAGATTTATATTTAAATCCGTTGCTAACTATGCGGAAGAATGCTAGATTGTATTCAAATAATCTAAGATAGATTTATTATTTGTTTGTTAATTTGTAAGCCTTATCAAATAGACACAAAAAGTTGAATGCCTTTAAGTGTAGGTGTAGGACTTTCAAACTCAGGAAGCTAAGTATGATTCTTCAAAACTAGGAAGCTGATTAATACCATGTCATTTTCAGGTACGATATTACTGATATACTATATTAAGTAAAATGTAACTGAAATTAAATTAAATTAGTTTTACCTTAATATGTCTAAGTAGTTATCCTTAGTCAATTTACTTATTTGGGTTAATGTAGAAAAATCAGCATAAGCGATGTATTCGTAACAAAACTGAATTTACGTACACCATCAAAGTACAACAAACGCTTTTTATGAGCCCATTCCTATAAGTTTTTTTTTAACCTCGATCTTGTTCCACAGTAGCCTCTAGTAGGCTTGTGTTATGGACACTAGACGACGATATACATACTTATTATAGTCATTATAGATAAATATATCCTTAAATATGATCTATGTAGATCATCCATGACCCAAGAACATATTCATTATATACGATTAGACAGGATAGTGGCGCAACTCTTTAAAAGGAGAGCTTTTGTACCCCACGGACAGATGGCGCTAGTAGTCACCGAAGCGTGCAGTTTAATACATTCTCCGCCCGCGTACACATACCTAATTTTTAATTACTTATCAAATAATCCGTGATTTACTAACACATATTTAAGTACTTAGTGTTTAAATTAAAATGCTTTGGATAAGAAAATTTGAAACAATTTATATCTGTAAAGCTTTTCGAAATGGACTACTTGGTCGCGCATTGAAAGTGTCAACTGACATGTTAATTGGCACTTTCTTATGACACGACGTGTCTAATGGTGATAAACAGACAAAGTGTTAAATCGTAAAGGTCGTTGCTCGTTTTTCGGGTTCGATTATTGCAGGTATATTTATAACATTACTACGCCAGTATAACAATGTTGAGGGAACTGTAGATTCTGAGATCCTAATCACATAATTTTGAAGAAAAATAGAGCGATATTTACAAATGGATGCGATGGATTGCAGTGATTGTTCTTCAACTACCTATGTGCTAAGTATACAGTATTTTTGGGACATGAATCCGTGACAGGGAAAAATATGAGTTTGTAAACTAAGTGCACAGAGTTACATTCGCGTTTCTAACGATAAGTTACTATTTTTTGCATTTTAAGTTTAGGAAATACTAGTGACCCGTTCCGGCTTCGCATGGATGCAATGGGTGGTACATATAAACCTTCCTCATTGAATCACTCTATCTATATATTAAAAAACCGGCCAAGAGCATGTCGGGCCACGCTCAGTGTAGGGTTCCGTAGTTGCTCATCCTTCACAATAAACTGCTTTTTTAAGCCCGAGGTTTAAGTTAAGGAAGATTTTAAGCTCTATAAAAAGGTCGTAAACGCCCTAGAAACTGTAATCACTTATTACCTTCTGGAAGTCAACTTACGTCCTTTTAAAGAAAAAATATGAAATTTGGCGATAACTCAAAAACGGCTCGACCGATTTTGTTCAATATAGTTTTCATTGAAAGTACTTATAAGGCTTCATTTACATGAATTTTTCCGATTTTTTTTGACCCGTGGTTGAAAAGTTAGAGGGGGGGCGTTGAATATTTGAACTTAGCTATACAAACTAATTATAACCAGGCCGGCCTTGATTCCTCGATTCGCGGAAACCGAACAGAACCGAAAAGTTTATAAAGAAATAAATTCATTCTTGTTAATCTGTTTATTGTGCTTGTTTAAAAGGCATCGGAATACCGAAACGGTTTTGATTAAGATTTTATTTCGACTAGTTATCGTAAATATCTATTTGTGGACACAATTATAGCTTTCCGCGCTTTTAAGCGGATTTTCAATAGTGGCCAAATTCAATTTAACATTGTAAAACAACTGTTTATTTAAATAAATAAAAAAAGCTACCTAATTTGATAGTTGGTAGTGGTACCCCTGGGCGCTAATTCGAGTGTATTTTGTGATATTGTCGAATAACCGATGTATTAGGTATAACGATGTATTTTTATTTTTTATTATTTTTATAACCCAGGTATTTCGCCTTTAACTGTCATTGTGACTCGAAGTCTATAAAGTGACATGCTTACCACCCGGTTAAGTTAAGTTTTTGCTTCATCAAAATTCTCGTTTTATATTTTGCTAATCTCGTATTTTGGATAAGAAATGCACACATAGTGTCAAGGATAAATAGCCTAAGACAAATCCCTACTATTTAATGTAAAAAATTTTTAACAAAAAAAAGAACCGACTTCAGTAAAACTAAAAAGCCGAAAATAACCCGTTCAAGTACAGATTAGATTTGACTCACCCTTTGAAATCGATCCCAAACCACTCAGTTGTTATATTTATATATTAAAGTTTACGTGAGGTTTGGCACCGACTTCAAAGGGTGAGTCAAATCTAATCTGTACTTGAACGGGTTATTTTCGGCTTTTTAGTTTTACTGAAGTCGGTTCTTTTTTTTGTTAAAAATTTTTTTTTTCGCTTTTTAGTGATTCATATAAAATACTTATGGCGGGGTGATCAGGGAGGTCTTGAAGGCATGCATCTCGTTTGAAATATCTCCTAACTCCTAACTGTTAAGGAGTTGTACCTTCCATCATCAGTTCAGCATGAGAAGATGATGACTACCATATGCAAATACTTAAATAGTTTTAGAAAAAACATTAAAAATATTATGAGTGCCTATAAAATTTCAGGAATTCCTTCGATTCCTCATGGATCTCGTCATCCGATCTTCACCAAAATTTTATGGGACCAACCTTAAGATGTCTATTCATGAACCTAAAAAGAATTTTCCAAATCGACTCATAAATGACGGAGTTATGAGGTAACAAACATTAAAAAAAAAAAAAAAAAAAAAAAAACATACAACCGAACTGAGAACCCCCTCCTTTTTTTGAAGTCGGTTAAAAATACAGAAAAATTGAATATGCCGCGAATGTTGGAACTCGCTCCCATCGTGTGTATTTCCAGAAAAAGTAATTTGGGTATCTTTAAGGTAAGAGTCAATATGCTATCACTGAACCAGCGAGCTACGTCCTCGACCCCGTAGTCACTAAACCATCAGGTGATTGATACTCAATGGTCAATCGCCGGTCAGTTTGTGTATAAAAAAAATACTATAACGTGAACATGTTTACAAACTGCCGATATAAAAGTAATTGAAATGAAACTCTGTTAGGAAACTTACACTAGAGGCTCAAACAAGCAAAATACTTGCCCTAACATAATCCTCAAACTCCCGTTTATCCTTACCTACACAAATTACAGCCCTGAACCGCGGACTCAATCTCCCTAATGTGCTGTGGAGAAACTATGCATTTTGCTGATGACTTGCGATTTATTTCAATAACGCGAGCCTGGAATATTATATTGCATTATCGACCCTTCCTAGAGAGTGGAGACAGCCTGGAGTTTGGAAAATTGAGAACGTACTTACTTATATCTTAGCTTTGACTGTAAAAACATTTTTCTCAAAAATGGTCGGGAATGTTGATTATATTGATAAAAATCAGGACGCGAAGTGCATAGATTATGGTCAGTAAAAAAAAACCTTGTCGGCTCGGTTTGCTCTATAATAATGTAAGAAATTCCTTTATTTGTAAAAGGTGCAAACTTTTATAAAAGTTAAAACGGCCATATAAAAAAGGCATAGGTCCTAATCAGCCATAACGGAAGATCAGTAGCTACGACTTATCGCGACTTCGCCTCAAACAGCTTATGGCGTTTTCGGAAGAAGAATAGAACTACGTTTTTATTAAAATCTACTCTTAATTGCAGTTAAGTAAATTTCCTTCCTTTCTAAAATAAAAAATGAAAAGGCGGCAATGCATCAAGAATTTAGTTTGGCATAATAGTGGCTAATACAACTCACCCGTACTTAATTTGTTGTCTTGCACCATTTAAAAAAAAACACTATATTTGTCTCAGCTGGAAGAGCAAGGCCGCCTGTTTAAAATAAAACTCAGCCAACAATTGCCCACTTTCCGCGCTTCGACAATAATGTAGGTACTATTAAAGCATTTACATTACATGCACCCTAGATGCTCTCTGTAGGTACTCTGTACTATTAGATTTCTGATTTACACTATTTTCTAGAGTCGCTATTTGGCCCTATAATGTATGTAATTGTATATTATATCGTTGTAATTAAAATCAATTTGTCTGCTGTTACTTCGTGCGTTTTCTCATAATATTGGTAATTTAAACGTGCATGTGTATTTTGTATAATATTATTTTTATATTTGTATATTTATCTGTAAACCGTGTCAGGGTTTTCCTAACCTGTTTTCCTTTAATGATTCAGGAGGTCAGGTAACATAATAACAATTTGAACTTATAGTTTTATCTCTAGTGGAAGTATACCTAGTTATAACCATTAATATACCTACATTGAATATATCCGTATATAATTTACATTAATTGGCAAACAATGCAGTAATCATCGATTTATTAAAAAAGAGCATAACAAACAAACGTATTTATAAACATACTCCAAAAAAATCAGGAATCTTATCAAAAGATCAAGTTGAATAATAAATTACAAGCCAATCAAAAACATATTGTGATCCGGCTAAGTCCAGTTTGCATCTTATTTATATGCAATGCCATACATCGCGGGTGCAAGCTTAACTCAAACGGGTATACGCTCGGCGCCCGCGGCGGAGCGGGTTCCGAACTAATGTTGTCATGCTCGACGCGCTGGCGTTTTACGAATACTAGAAGCATAGAGGTGTAGTTGCGTCTTCAGATCTGGTCAGATTAGGGATACAAACAATTGACCGATCTGATCAAATCGGCTGTGGAGACTTTTCGCGTGATAATGTAACGTAATATGATTAAAATTATCGTGAGACATCTTTAATAATTATAAAAACGGTTTAAATACTCACGTAGAAATTGTCAGGAACGGCTTGACACGTTTCGAAGGTAGTTAGTCGCTTAGCAGCACGGATAGCTGCCCCTGATAAAGAGCTCCATATGAGTTCGAAACAGGCCGTTCCTGACAATTTTTACATGAGTTTAAACTGTTTTTATAATTATTATAGTGTAACCTATTTTACGAGTACTGTATTGATAGCCAAATCTGGTCTCCGTCTACATATTATCATGTTGAGCACCTAGCGTGCGTAGCAACTTTTCTGACTATCTAAGGATCATGTTGTAATTGCCTCAAACTAAGAAGCACCCTATTTCGCTACACACTGGTGGTTTTTAACACACCTCCACTCACACGCTATATTTGTTAATATACATAACTTATTGTTGCACCCATATCGCACACAACATGTCATGCTTGAGTGACTTTACTGTTAAGAATTTGTATGCGACAAAAATTGGGTTCCAGGTACCTACTATTATAGCTTTGTCACGACAAACTATGGGTACCTACGCCAAGCAGAGAAGACGTCGGAGATGCTACGAACTCCTAAAATTATAGAATAAAAATAAAAAGTTAATAAAACTAGGCCATTAACACTTTTTAACCGACTTACCGAGCCGAGTTATTCAGGCATTTGACCGACTTCAAAAGGTGTTTCAAATGTAATCTGTACATGAACGGGTTATTTTTGGCTTTTCAGTTTATTTTGAAGTCTGTTCTTTTGTTGTTACTTTTTTTATAGTTTTATTAGTTAATTTAACTATTTAAGGCTAATCATGATTCTAGGTCACTGGATATTCATATCGACGTACTTATATCATTAATATATTCTGTAAGATTTCTGTTACTCCTTCCTCCTTTCTTTCTTTTTCTTGTGTTAATCCTTCTTCTTTTTCTTTCGAGGTAATCCTAGCTATTTATATGAATATTGCTTAGGTACCTACTACAATAGTTATCAAACAAAGCTAAGATCTAAAAATTCTTCTTCAGATATTTTGACACACGTAAAGTTCCGCCATATTTAATCGCTGATCGCCAATTGTGGGACTACAAGTACAAATCGTGTAATTGGCAACATTGTTTACCCAAATAACGAGAGGAAAAATGGTCGCCAGAGGGCATCAGAAAATGAAATGCGCGAGTTAATTCGTAATGTTATGTAATTTGACTTCATTTGGGCTCTTTTATGCGCCATATTTTAAACAAAACGATTTGGGAAACCATTTATTATAAGGCTTCTCGGCAGTTCGAATCCAAAGCGCTGTCCGTCCGTCACCAGGCTGTATCTCATGAACCGTGATAGATTTTTACAGA